>OW618039.2:7462231-8870494 GCA_939531255.2 Thera britannica | reverse complement strand
CAAAAAAAGATGTTGTGTAAGATAATAATAGGATAGAATCTTATTTGAAACTATTTAAAAATATAGTAATGCATAATGGGCGGTTATATCGCTGCAAATCAGTATTTTCCAATCAAATTTTGGATGGAGAGAAGCTTAGAATAAGATCAAATATCAATAAAAAATAAAATAAGGGCATTTACATACCTAGAATGAACCGTCATAATCAAAGTAAATCAATAAATACAAAAACAAATACAATCATAAGGCTAAGTTTATGGTATTCGATATGAATGTTTAACAGCGTGTAATATTTTGATTGATGGAGAAAAAACAGAACAAGTGAATGTATTTATAATATTTGGGGACTTTTTTATAAGAGATGGAATGCATAAATATAATATCGAAACAAGGAAGTGTATAATCACCACCCGTGGAGACAGTCGATGAAGTCGCGGGCATCAATTAGTTCAGCCACCCATCAGTTTCCCATCTGACATTACGTCCTGACTAGGGCGTGCAAACCCGGTTTTCCGGTTTTGCGAAAAGCCGGACAGCTAAGCAAAATTTATCAATAGTACTTTTTTAAACTTTTGCGATCATAACACACATTAAACTGTTACACGGGTATTTTTACCGCGTTTAGGTAAGCGTAGTGTAGGACGCCCTCCGGCAAGGTGGGGCGACGATCTGCGAAATGTAGCTGGCAAGCACTGGAGAAGAAGAGCCGAAGACCGGGCTCAGTGGCGCGTCTTGCGAGAGACCTACGTCCAGCAGTGGACTAATATATGTAGGTTGATGATGTTTCAAGCGTAGGGTTTTGCATTCATCCCCACACAGCGCCGCGAACTGTCATTGTACGCAGCGAGCTAGTATTAGTGTTAGATACTGTCTTGAAACTGCGCTAAATCTTGTTCCTCAAAAGTCATAACAGTGGCAATATGGAGGCAATGGTGTGGGTGTTGTTTGCACAAGGTTCGCGCGTTCAGTTCACCATCACTTTATTCTTAGCCCTAATATGTCCAGGTAATTGAAACATTACTAAAAAGATGCATTATTTTTATAAATGGATTTTTTTTGTCTAAAAGCATACATAGCCTTTGACACGGTCTCTGTCTCCCACCTGATAATGAAGCTCGAACAGATAGGAGTAAGGGGTCTCCCCCTTGATCTCTTCAGGGACTATTTGTGTGACAGGAGACAGCGTGTTAAAATCGACCGTTGGCTCAGTTCTGAGCAGCTCGTGAATTTTGGTGTCCCACAGGGGAGCATTCTTGGCCCCACGCTGTTCCTCGTCTACATAAACAGTCTCTGCAATATGGATATATCTGGTGGCAGAATACTTACGTTCGCTGATGACACGGCACTGTTCTTCAGTGGAGCTACCTGGGATGAAACTTTTACATGTGCTCAGTTAGGCCTACGTAAAGTCTGTCTATGGCTTCAGCATAATGTACTGACCCTCAACACCACTAAAACCAAATACATCGCGTTTGCCCACAGATCGAATCTTCTTCCTATTCCAAGTCTTATCATTAAAGCCCATACCTGTATCGCTAACACTATCAGTTGTCCCTGTCCCATCCTCACCAGAGCAGAGTCCTTAAAATATCTTGGAGTCACAATAGATCAGACTCTCACCTTCAGGCCACATATTGAGATACTAGTCACTCGCTTACGAAAACTCATTTTTATCTTTAAATCCCTAAAGCACATAGCCGACCGTAGAATAATCAAACTAGTGTACCTCGCTCTCTGCCAGTCAATAATTGATTACTGCATCACCTCATGGGGTGGTGCAGCCAAAACTCATCTCATCTTACTAGAAAGGGCTCAAAGAATCATCCTGAAGGTTAGTGCTGGCCTCCCGTATCGCTTCTGCACTGTGGACCTATACAAAAAATGGGATCTTCTTACTGTTAGACAATCCTTCTTGCTACATATAACCCTCAAAAAACACTCTCAATTGGTCTATGACCCCAAAAAAGTCCATGAAAAGCGTAGAAAAGGTACCGTCTGCCTGTCTGTTGGCTTTCGCACCAGTCTGGCTCGTCACTTCTTCTGCTTTCTTGGACACTTCATTTACAATAAGCTAAATAACAATCTTACAATTTATCCCGCTCCCAAACGTAAATGCAAAATTTTAGTATCTAATTATCTCAAATCCCTGACTTACGACGAGACTGAAAATATGATGATTCCTACTAAGTAGGACTTTCTAAACATAATATGCGAGAACCCACTGCACTCACTCACATTCCACCACTCACCCAAATTCACACCACCCACTCAAACTTTACTTATTCTTACTTATATAAAACATATCATAACACAGTAAAAAAAAAACTCATCCACACTTCCAACTCATATCACACCATCACATATACACACATACTCATACACACACACCCAAAAGTAAGGTCTTCTTAACCGTGTTTTTAGTACTTAGTTAGTTTAGATATTTAGTTTTCTTCTATCATTTTGTAACGATGCATAAGTACTTGAATGGCTGTGTACTGTCGAGGAAATGGGTGTCATTATCCATGGCGGAGGACCCTGGAGACTTGTATTACAGGCTAACTAAGCCTATCTCAAGCTCCAGTCTCTTGCAAAGTGGGTAGACACATCTCAACTAATTACTTTCCTAATAAATCTTCACCATATATTGTATCACTACCTACTCTGTAAAAGAAAAATAAATGCTTTATTTATATTATTTATTTATTATTTATAGCTAAAAACCGATAAAACATAATAAAACCAATACTTTGTTTTTCTATTATTGCACTGCGTCTTTTTTTTTAATACATCTAGCTGATGGAACAAGCATATGGTCCACCTGATGTTAAGTGGTAAATATAAAAAAAAAAAAAAAAAAAGCCCATTCATTCCATAACTACATTAAGTTTTATTTCATGCATATTATTACTTATTATTTCGATTATTATTATATCATCATTATTATTTACATTCATACATTATACTCATTATTTTGTTTAAATTTAATTTTAAACTTTATTTTTAATACATATATTTTGATGTTAGATTTATTTTTATTAGTTTTTTTTCAGTTTTACTTTTTGTTTATTTGTGTTCTTATTTTTCTTTAGCTAGGATCCCACTCGGGTATAGGCCTGTAAGTGGTAACAGTGGTACCTATAGCCTGTAACAAAGCATTGCCTCGTAAGTCACACACGCCAGGAATTTGCCCTACGATGCACTGCCCTGCGTCCATCAGCTTCACGCGTACAGATCCGTTCAGCCTCAAGTGCCAGTAATTTCACCGGCACCCACACCCTTCAAACAGAAACACAGCAATGCTGCTTCACGGCAGAAACAGGTATGGTGGTAGTACTTCCCTGGATGAGCACTTCACAAAAAGCTCCACTACTACTACTAATCTACTCAACAATAAACTACTCAATAATAAAGTAAGTAATATTAAACTTCACTAGATACTAATTCCTATTTCGTACAATTTTTTAATAGTTGATTTTGTAGGTATCTTAGAATATTGTTTTCTTGTTAAAATTCTACTATATGAAAAAATATTACGTTGACCAAACCTGGAATCGGTTTTTGGCCGGAAGCCGGAGATAATCCGGTTTTTAATACTTTCCTGTTTTGCAAGCGCTATAGTTTTGACGTTTTTTCAAATTGACAATTGATTTCGAGCAATTCAAAGAGTTATCAAATGGAGATTACAATGGAGTAGCAGTATTCAAAGTGAAAGTCAAAGTAAAGTAAAAATGTTTAATTTTAAATAATACTTTTCAGTCCTAGATAGAATCGCTTTCAACTAACAGCTGTCATATAATTAAAATAAACTAGTTCTATTTTTATATTTATTTGATACTAGCTGTGCCCGCGACTTCCTCCGCGTGGTATAGTGTCTATGGGTAGCATTTTTAATTTGCAGCGGAAGAAAACAGTAATTAAATAACAACATCATATTCGGGTGCACGTGACACAGTCGTCTGCCCTCTTACTAAACTTAGACATTATGGCGTCGTACTACGCCACACTTTCATCCCCCCCACATTCCTCTCCGAACTCCCCCCACTCTCCTCAACACCCCCCCACATTCCCCCCGCACTCCCCCCAGACTCTCCTCCACAATCCCCCTGTACTCCCCCCGCACCTCCCCTCCACACTCCCCCCGCACATCCCCTCCACACTCCCCCTGTACTTCCCCCGCATCCCCCCTCGCTCCTCCCCTCCACACACCCCCTGTACTCCCCTCCACACTCCCCCTGTACTCCCCTCCACACTCCCCCCTGTACTCCCCTCCACACTCCCCCCACACCTCCCCTCCACACTCCCCCTGTACTCCCCTCCACACTCCCCCCGCACCTCCCCTCCAACTCCCCCCCGCACCTCCCCTCCACACTCCCCCTGTACTCCCCTCCACACTCCCCGCGCACCTCCCCTCCACACTCCCCCCTGTACTCCCCTCTCTCTACCCCCCCAGCACAAACTTTGAATGTCATATTTTTTTATATCAAATCAACAGACTAAAAAATAAGTTTTAAATTTCTAGCTCTAAAAATGACGATACTTCCATACAACGTTCAACCCCTATTTTCAACCCTTTACAACCCTTTTTTCGTAATAAAAAGTAGCCTATGTCCTTCCTCAGGCCCTCAACTATCTGTGTACCAAATTTCATTTCAATCGGTTCAGTAGTTTTGGCGTGAAAGCCAGACAGGAAGACAGACAGACAGACAGAGTTACAAACGCATTTATAATATTAATAAGGATAGGGGAACAGATGAGCAATCATAAAATACTTATACACACACATAGTGGTCAATATCATAACATTCCTGTTTGCATCAGCATGTTGGGTAAAAGCAATACCTACGAAGCCGTTTGACTTTGTCAAAAACAATGCTGCTGCTCTATGGGTTTAACAAGTTTTATATTTCCTACTTCTTTGGTCGTGGCGGCGGCGTAGCCACGCCCACCTCTTGTGTCAAAGTTTGGTAAAGTGATATGGTCGAAGACAGAAGGAGTCATTATTATTTACGTTTTGTGCAGCTCAGTGTAGCTCACACCAAAATTGAATCAAACCAAAACTTTTTATTTCAGCTCTCACTTAGAAAGCATTGCAGCCTTAACATACTTAATACTATGGTGACAAAAGTTCATTCAAAAGTAATGTGGTGAAAGAATTATAAACGCACCTCAATGAGGCTCTTTTCGTGCACTTGACAATGTTTTACGGTTTATGTAGGTTCTACGACATGCCAGTTATCTCACTATGTATTCCATGTACATAACTAGCCAATCGCCTTAGCTTTGCACAGGCTTAGTGTAGAAAAAAGGAGGGCAAAATGTGCTTTTGTATTTTGCACCCATGCAAAGCCTTAAATTTAAATCTGCAAATTATGAGTTGAAAAACGAGCCTTGTGGTCGGCTGGCAACCGTTGTCAACAACGATATGAAGGCCTGTGTACACCTAGGTCACTGGCAATGGCTATCAATGAAACGATGTCAAATATCGCTTTCAAATTTGACAGCGTTTCACTGATCGCCATGGCCAGCGACATTATATAGGTATTTTTTTTTATTGTTGATAGCTAAACGTTTGACTGCCATCAAACCTGATGGAAAGTGAAAATGCAGCCTAAGGTGGAGCACGCTTAGCTATTATTCACTTGTTCACTCTTGACTTGAAAATTCCAAGGTTGTAATGCTTCGAAAATACTGACGACGGTAAAGAGCACATAGGTGTGCGCAGGCCTTGAATTGAAGACGATAGTAGAAGTGGTGAAAAAGTTGGACCGAAGAATTGGAACCCCGCGGCAAGCTTAGCCGTGATGGAGTTAGACCAACTAATTATACGGCTGAGCTTGCTGTGGGGTTTGGAGCCTTACGCTTACGCTATCTAATTTTAATGGCATAAAAAATATTCAAATGTACAATTTCATAGGTAAAGACCTAGATTAAGACGAGCTATGGAGCCTGGCGTTGCTCGCCCTGATCAAATTGGAAGTCGTTCTGGAAGAAGCACAAAGAGATATAAGGTTTACGGTATGCATAGCCAATAATAGAAACTATGTTGAAAATTTGCTTCTGCAATAAATACGTAAGGGCCAAAACCGCACATCATAGCATTTTATACTTAAGCATAGCTAGCAGTTTAATTTTAATAAATAACGGCTCAAAACAAACAGTGGCGATAATAGTTTAAACAGACTTTATTTATTCAGTTTATTTGCTGCTTGCTACTTTGGTAGGTAGGTTAGGTATTTCAGTGAAAAAAATTAAAGTAGGTAACTATATTAACTGAATGATTCCGAAGTGAAGCCAGAAGGTCTGTAAGCGGCTTAACTTCTGCACTCGCACTTCCACACTTCTACAACAACTACATGATGTTTGAGCCGCTGAGTTGTTTGAGCTGAACAAGCTCAAGGTTGTAAATGAGCCGATTAACTGCAGGTAATTATTTCCCATGCCTAGCAGTAGTTAAGTGTTTTGATTGGGCTAAATATCTTTCATATCTTGACAGTCTAAATTGCGGCCAGTGCTGCCAGGTCCATTCCAGGGTTTGGCTATTTTTACTAATGTATTTTTATTTTTTTTAAATTAAGCATTGTAGTCATAAACCTAGACACTTTAAATGCTTCTAGATACTTTGAATAGACACAAGTTATCCGATAAAATAGGTGCGCATGTCACAGTGCTCAATAAATATCTTTTTTTTTTGAAAACTCAATAGAAATGTAATTTTTTTTTAACTTGGCAATTTATATGAACTACAAACTGCGACACGTATTTAAAATCCAAGGTTAATCCAAAATTAGCCTACAAAATAATAGCAGTTAAATGCTTTGAAATTGCGCTAGACCTAGCGCCAAAAGCGCCATTGTGATGGCAATGTACATTTCGGAGACTTCAAATTATTTGGGGGCTAGTTCGCCATCGCTAGCGAACTAGTTCGCTGGCGGTGTGTTCAAGCCTTTAATATGGCTGATGACATTTTTAAAAGAGCACGGATTTTATTTGTAATTAATTTGCAACGTACCTATACCTACTACTCTCAGAATAAAGACAGGTAGGTACTTATTCTACTTTGTGACGAGAGTTTGGTCCAAGGAGGTTGGAAACGGAGTTTAAAAAGTATGTGGTTTGGCCTCAAAAGAAGGTTTAACTTAAAATTAAATGAACCTTTGTAGAGTACACCTCTATAGTACCTACCTACATGATTACTTTCAGGCCACAGCCCTCGCAAAACAGCTAGACCTATCCGAGCGCGAAATAGCGCGATGGTGGCGCCTCCGCACCGGTGAGGACAAGCCGACAACTCTCGCGAAGTTCAGTGAAAGCTTGTGGCGAGGCTGCCATTACACGATCAATGTGTCGCTTGGATTATACGTGGCGTGGGGTCAAGACTGGGTGAAGGATGTTGCTAAGTGCACCGAGGGACTTCCCCATCAGGTAAATTGGGTGAAAAACTGTCGTTTGCAGCAGCACCATCGACTGATGCATAGAGTAAACGCGCATGACTGCAGAGTCCACGAATGTGTAGTGTAATATCGACTAACTATTACGTTAATTTGTTAATCTTTGTTCTGCCAAATACTTATTATCATATTAGCCACGATCTTTACTAGTGCACTACTGTTATTAAGAAGTGTTGAACCCGTATTTACTGGATGGTTATAATTATCTATATCATGTTTCCAGGGTGTTACTACCGAAATGAGGTGGTATTAGGTACATGATAGTATCGAACTTCTACGCCTGCCTGATCATCACGAAGTTTCGTGACGTGCGTCGCAAAGATTTCTGGCAGATGCTTATCCACCACCTCGTCACTCTATGCTTGTTGTTCCTAAGCTGGACGTGCCAATGCTTTAGAATGGGCTGTTTAGTGCAAATACTTCATGAAATGAGTACTATTTTTATGGAGTTTGGAAAAGCGACAAAGTACGCAAGATGTCAGACTGCATGGAATCGCTTGTTTCAATTTTTCACGCTCGTGTGGGTAGTTACACGAATGGTGCTGTTTCCTGTTTATATTCTTCCTGTGTAAGTTTATTTTGACTAGCTCTCTCTGGGTCAGCTCAGTTGGTAATAGCTCGGCCTTCTGCGTCGTAGGTCGTGGGTTCGATCCCAATCGAGAACAAATACTTGTGTGGTGAACGCAGAGATTTGTTCTCTGTCTGGGTGTTAAAAAAAAAGTATGGATTTACAAAAAAATACTAGTTTTATATAAGTTATTTAGTTGCGAGTAGTTCAAAAACTTAGTAAAATGAGTAATAAGGCCTAGCTATTGTAAAGGAAAACATTGTGAAGAGGTCTGTCGAGTCAGCTGTGTTCCATTTCTGCAAAACCGTGTGTTACGAATTTACGATTACGACGCGTCAATACACAAGCCTATGCATCCCATACATTTTCAACAGCGGTGTTTACACTAGCGCAAGCACACCGCATGGATCGACGCATTATATCTCCGTCTTTGTCTGCCCCATACTAAATGAGAAAACCAGTCGACCCCGGGTCTGCATAGCTGGAACTCTGCTATAAGGTGGACTAGACAGCAGACAGTGTAGTTGCTGGTTAAGGATCTAAGGGCCGTATGCAAAAACAATGCTCGAGTCTGAGTCGAGTGTCAAGTATAGAGTTTTTGGCACTTTTTAATGCAGAATTGTCAAAATATCTTAGCTTGAGGCTCGACTCAGACGCGGGAGTTGTTTCTGCATACGATTCTTAGTGCCAAGCTTAGTGCAGTATAACAGCGCCCCAAAAGTAAGGGTATATTTTTTAGTGAAAGTTTTCTCTCCAGGGTCTACGGGTACCGAAAACTGACTCCCATAGGATTGTGGATGTTCATTTTACTGACTCTTCTGTTTGTGATGTCCTGTATTTGGTCATGGCTCATATGGACGATGTTGCGGCGTTCCATCTACTCCGGAAATGTTGGTAAAACCAAGTTTACTACGTCAGCGAATAGGATAGTTTACATGCCGATGATCATCTTATGTAACCTATCGGTGGTCCCGGTATTATTAGGACCCCTGCATCACCTCTCGTAAGAGACAATTAAAGAACACACCAAGGGCTGGCCACCGGCATGCCCTGGATAGGTCCCTAGTACCAACACTGCGGTCATCAATCTGCCGAGCGTAGTGTTAATCTATGGTACCAAAATAGTAGTATGTAGTGTAAACTTTAGCCTTTTTAGTTGGACTAGTTTTTAAGAAAAACATGAACATTATATCAAGGTAATTTACACACCAAGTTTATCAGAAATTGTTATTGCAAATGAGATGAAAGTGCCAGTTGAGTGCTCCGGTGAAGTAGAAATAACCACCGATTGTAATTATGATATCACAGTTAAAAATGTGCTGTGCGTGCCAAGTCTTACAACAAATTTGTTGTCAGTGAGTGAGCTTATCCGCAATGGAAACAGTGTGAATTTTGAAATAAATCACTGCTACATTCGAAACAAGATAAATGAAATAGTTGCCACTGCAGAATTAACAAATGGAGTTTATAAATTGAAATTGAAAGCTGCAGCAAATTGTTTGTTGGCTTCATCGCCAGCAGCAAGCGCAGAACTATGGCACAGGCGTCTAGCACACATAAACAGTAGTGATTTGAATAAAATGAAAAATGGTATTGTAGATGGCTTATCATTTCCAGCCATCAGTGACATACAGAAGAAAACCTGTGTGACCTGTTGTGAAGGTAAACAGATGAGGTTACCCTTTCCTCAGATGGGACACAGGAGTACAGAGGTACTTGAAATAGTACATGCTGATGTATGCGGTGCCATGGAAAACAAATCCATTGGAGGTGCCCAATATTTTGTTTTGTTTGTAGATGACTTCAGTCGAATGAATTTTATATATTTTCTGAAGTACAAACATGAAGTTTTCAACACATTCAAGGAGTTCAAAGCAATGGTTGAAAACCAGAAAAATAAAAAAATTAAAATCCTACGCACAGATAATGGTGGTGAGTTCTGTAGTGGTGAGATGGAGAATTTTTTAAACAAAGAAGGTATTATCCATCAAAAAACGAATCCTTATACACCAGAGCAGAACGGTGTTTGCGAAAGATCTAATAGGACTGTGATTGAAAAGGCAAGATGTCTATTGTTTGATGCTAAGCTTGAAAAGAAGTTCTGGGCAGAGGCAGCAAATACAGCAGTATACCTAAAAAATAGATCAGTGACATCCAGCCTACAGAATATGACACCCTATGAAGCATGGTATGATAAAAAGCCAGATCTGAGTGAAGTACGTTTATTTGGAAGTCCTGTTATGGTTCACATACCTAAAGAGAGAAGATTAAAATGGGACAGAAAAGCCAAAGAACACATACTAGTGGGATACTCGGAAAATGTAAAAGGCTATAGAGTGTATGACCCAAGCAGTAATAAAGTCTTTGTTAGGAGAGATGTCATTATAATGGAAGACCATGAAAAAAAGGTAGACCAAGAAAAAACAATCTGGATACAGAGTGAAGAAGCAATACAGAAAGTTGAAGATAACAATGAGAAGAGTGAGGAGATCAGAGCTTCTGTGGGGGATTCTACTTGGAATGAATCTCTGAACAAATCAGACTCAAGTACATCATTGTACACAGATGTAGAAAGTGATGATACCATTGTTTCAGCAGATGAATCTTCAAATCCAGAGGATGTAGAAAAAAAGAGAACTAGAAAGGGGCCTGATCGCTATGGCTTCACTAACATGTGTGTTCAACATGATGTCCCTGTTGTGGAGGTTGATCCTCTGCTGGTCTCCGAGGCGCTGGCGGGCTCCGAGGCGGAGCAGTGGAAGCTGGCTATGCAGGAGGAGCTGCAGTCGTTCGAGGACAACGACGCATGGGAACTGGTTGACCTTCCTATCAGTGCGCAAATAGTGAAATGCAAGTGGGTGTTAAATAAAAAGGTTGATGTGAATGACAAAGTGCGTTATCGTGCTAGGCTAGTGGCTAAAGGGTTTACTCAAAGACCTGGTATTGACTATGTGGACACATTCTCACCTGTTGTGAAACATTCTACCTTGAGAATGTTGTTTGCTCTTAGCGTACAGTGGGATATGGACATATCACATCTAGATGTGACCACTGCATTTTTAAATGGACATTTAAAAGAAGATATTTACATGTCTGTTCCTGAAGGGTTTGTAAATGAAATGAAAGGTAAAGTTTTAAAACTAAAAAGAGCAATTTATGGATTAAAACAATCTTCTTTAGTCTGGTATGAAAGAGTAAAAGATTTGTTGTGTAAATTAGGATTTCAAATAAGTAAATTTGAACCATGTTTGTTTACAAAAATCAATGCAAATGTTAAAGTTATAATAACTGTATATGTTGATGATTTTTTGATATATTCAAATAGTCCTGAGGAAACAGAAAAATTAAAGACTGTTCTAGGTTCTGAATTTAAATTGAAAGACCTAGGCCCTGTGAGGCGTTATCTGGGTATGCGAGTACATGTGGATAAAATGTCGCAAACTATAACTGTAGATCAAGAACAATATATAGAGCAAATGCTAGATAAATTTAATATGTCTGAATGTGGACCCATTGATACCCCAATTGAATGTAAATTGAATGTAAAAGTGTCAGAAAAATGTAAATCTGAAATACCTTATCAGAGACTAATTGGCAGCTTGATGTACTTAGCGGTGTTAACGAGGCCTGATATTTCTTATTCTGTCAGTTACCTAAGCCAATTTAATAACTGTTATAATGAAAATCATTACAGCTATGCCAAAAGAGTGTTGAAATATTTACTTAAGACTAAAAATTATTGTTTGAAATATTGTAAAGGCAATGTTGAATTGCAGGGTTTTGTAGATGCCGACTGGGCAAGTGATAGTTTAGATAGAAAGTCCTATACTGGTTACTGCTTTATCATGTCAGGTTCTGTGATTTCATGGCAGAGTAGAAAACAGAAGACGGTATCCTTATCCAGCACCGAGGCTGAATATGTTGCACTCTCAGAGGCGGCTAAGGAGGCTGTTTATCTTAGGAATTTAATGTTTGAGATAACTGGTAAACTAAGTGTAATTTCTTTGTCTTGTGATAATCAAAGTGCAATAAAACTGGCAACAAATCAGCAGTCACAGAATAGATCAAAACATATTGATGTACGTTACCATTATGTTAGAGATGCTATAAAAAATGAATGGATGGAGACCAATTACATTTCAACTCGTGAGATGCCTGCTGACTTGTTAACCAAGGGCCTTATGCCAGCTAAACATTACAAGTTTATGAAAATGTTAGGAATTGTACCTAAGAATAATAATGTGTAAACAATTATCTTTTCATAGTTTGTGATTGTAAGGTTATAACTTTATTTTGTTATGTAGGGGTGTTAATCTATGGTACCAAAATAGTAGTATGTAGTGTAAACTTTAGCCTTTTTAGTTGGACTAGTTTTTAAGAAAAACATGAATAAAAGCTGTCGATGTTGGAAAGTCAACGTGTTTTAATACGTAGTGACTACGACAGTTTATCATCCCCCCCATCAAATTCTCTACCTAAACCTAAATATTACTAATAGTTGGCGTATCTATGTCAAGCAATGGGCTTTGAAGTTGATGATTGAAATGATTAATTCATTGTTTACATAGAAACTGGACCAAAACACAATAGAAAATGTTTTTATTTCAGGTTCCTGATGATCCCAGAAGTTCTGAATCTGAAGAAAGCGAGGCATCACCAGATATTCAGCAAAATGATGGCAACTTTCAGCACTGTCGGCAGTAAGAAAATTATAATAGATTAATTGTGTCTACCTTGTGATAACTTAGCACTCTTACTGTAAGTACTTAGTTATATTTTTGTCGCCTTAGTATAAAGAGACCTTGTTGAACCACAGCAAAGAAGGGCCTCGTCTAAATTAATCTGTATGTCGGAATATTAAGTTTAGCTAGTCTATGGATTTGATGTTTGTAATGTACAGTGAACGCAGAGTGGCGGCGCTAGTGTCGCAACTGGACCCAGCCCACTCGAGGACAGCGTCATTGCTAGCGAAGCGAGCGCTTTACTTTTTACTTTTGAGCGCCGCGCCAGGCAGAAGGCCTCTCTTAGCATTGAAACTGTCACGTTCACCGTACTGTACCTACCTTTCAAGAAGATTGTACCTACCTACCCCAAGTTCTGCAATAAAACTATACAGCTGTATTCTACTGGTTTGCCTGAGTACCCTAGAAGATGGATCCTATACCCGGGAATCGAACCGGCTAAAATCTGAAAAAACTATACCCTGTACTTTTATTGCATCGATCGTTAGGGTCAATTAAGGATGAAATCTCTCTAACAAACATGATAAATTAAATGAAAGGAAAACCAGGAAATCTGAAGTTACAAATTCAATGAGTCAAGTTAAAGCTCTTTTTGTAATGTCGACTCCTTTGCAACATACTCGTAGCTGCGTGCATTAGGTAATTTAAATATGGAATGTTAGCATTACATTTGATTTTTTTTGCAAATAATAAAATTAATTTAATATTTCCTGGTTTTTCTTTCATTTAATTTATTCATTTTTTTCAAGAAGAGAATTTTTCATTTAATTTCAAGAAGAGAATTTTCGAAAATCTTTGAATACAGTTTGCTTTCTATTCAAAAATAAAGGAATGTTTCCTTTGAGTAAAATTTTCTATCTGCAGTACCTATTAAGAGCACTTTCCCTCCAGGTGGCATTACAAAATTCCACCCTGTATATCTTAATCTTCCAGAATAGTCCGCATCACTCCGCAGTTTGGGAACGTTCGGCCAACGTGGCGGCGCTCTTATCAAGTAGGAAACGCACAGGGCTGCCGCAATACGTCTCGTCGGTTAGCCGGGTCACGCGTTAAATTTTTTTTTTCAAACTAAAAATATTTTCTGAAGAACCTGATTCGGCACTAACTTACTTGCTAAAGAAATATGTATGTGGAACGCACAAATCAGGTGATGACTTCCGGACTAATTAGTTGATTTACAACCATTTCTAAAAACAATATTAGTATGGTAACATACATTACTTACCCAAGTAACAAATTTGGTACTTTAGAAGTCCTGAGAACGTTTTAGAACGTGCTAGTTAGTGTTCAAGATCCCGCAAGCTCAACCAAAAGGCCGACTAAGCCGTCAGGATAACATCGATTACTTGTGTTCCCATCACAGTGAAAAGAAACTCACAGACATCACTCACAGGTTTTGTAGCATCGTAGACTTCCTCATTATAGTGACGGAGTTGACAGTACACGACTGTGTCTATCCTGTTTGCGTCGACAGCGAGTGTGCGAGTTCGGAATCTATATGCAAGACCACCGTGCACACAGAGCAGAGCGACCACTACTCTTTGCGCGCGGAGATACAGTATGAGTCGACCATCAACTCAGCGCCTACGCTATACACAAGAGCATTCTCGAATACGAATAAATTCAACTTCTCTGCATCAATTGCGAGTGTTGATTGGGAAAATATATCACAAAAATAAGCATCTTCCGTAAACAATCTAGATCAGGGATTCCCAAAGTGGTCGATATCGACCCCTTGGGGTCGATATTGGTTTCCTAGGGGTCGACATAATCGGAAACTGATTTTGGGGGTCGACGAGGTAAAAAAATCGACCCCTATTAAATTAACACAAGTTCTTATTTCAAAGTTTCAAGATAGGTAGGTAGGTACTGTATTGTTTATGTTGTGTTACATGTACTAAGAATAATTAATATTTTTGTAGGAAATAGCATTGTTGTAGTAATGTAAAGTCTAAAATTCGTACAACGTACGTTTATTTTCTTAAATTTTGATGAGAAAATGAAGTCAACTTTACTCACTTAACCAAGTGCAAAGTTTTCCAATTAGTACCTTAGTACCTAGCTATTTTGTATCAATAGGAAAACTAAAGATAAGCCCTCTTATTCATAATAGTCTGCTAAATTAAAGCATTGCTAATTTTCACTCTGTCTTTTATTGACCTAAGTCGAGAGTGACCTATGCAAAAATAACACACTGTAGCAGCTGTTTTAAGTTAGCGGACCATTGTGAATAAGGGGGTTGATCTTAAAATAAGGTAATTTGGCCATGGGGGTCTGAGATAACCGTTCATTTTGGAAAAGGGGTCACTTGTCCAAAATAGTTTGGGAATCCCTGATCTAGATAAAGCGATAGTAAGTATTATAATGGTATTCAATTCCCCAATAACAGCATCTTGAGTGACAGGGTTTCCGAGTATCAGAATAGGTTTGATAAACTACTAACGTCACAGAGAAGTAGTTTTTACTGTAACTTAATAGGGCAGTAAGGACATTTAATTTTGTGGAATGTTGTCAAGGTGGAGACTGGGCAAAGTCGACGGAGCTCGGAACTTCATTGAATCTTTATAAATGCCTAACGGATCGCCATTTGCAAGCGAAGTCGATGCTGTCAATGTGGTAAATAAACACTGAGTGCTGCGGTGTCTTTTGGCGCGCCTATATAGCGCTAAAGTAAGACGCGCGCTGGACATTCAGTAGCTGAACTGTACCCGAAGTCCCAGTGCATTTACAACATTTCGTTACCAAATGTTGTTTTCGTTTCGCCTATTAGTCTCTGTCTATTGTATGGAGAAAAGATGAGACAACAACTCTAACTACGTAACGTATTTTTGCTGTCTCATATTTTCTCCATGCAATAGAGAGAGACAAAAAGGCGAAACGAAAACAACGAAATGTGGTAGCAAAACTCCGACTTCGGGTTCTGAACATCATTTTTGCGTAACTGTAACTGTTTACGCAGCGCACGCGACGGTAGATCTCAAAACCAATATTTTTTTCTCGTTATTGCAACATTTTGTATTGATACTCTGTTCCTATTAGTTGTAGCGTGATCTACTTATCGTAAATCCTACCTATCCTATCTTAGAGCCTTCCCCGATTAATGGACTATCCAAACCAAAATCATTTTCAATTCGGACCGAGCAGTTTCAACAAACAATCATTTCAGCTTTATAATATTAGTAGATATATATTAATTTATTATTTGCTAATGATTATTATTTGCGGTCATTTTCACACAGCCTTTAACTAGTCTCAAACTAAAAATAACTTGTATTACACACGTGTAAGTTCGTCAATGTCCAATGTCATATTTAAGTGGGCTGCGACCTTTAAAAAGTTACATTTAATGTAAATAGTATTATGGTGTTATTGTTATTGTTATTATAGTGCACTGGTGGTCTAGTGGTAGCGGCCCCGCTTTCCGATCCTATAGTCGTGGGTTCAAATCCAGTCATGTATTAATGATTTTTCTATTAAAAAAATTATGTATAGGTACACAATAATAGTGCTTTCAAACGGTGAAGGAAAACATAGTGAGGAAACCCGCGGCGTAGTTACCTCCGCAGGTATTGGCCATGTCTTTCCTGTGGATTAGGCCGACTACGCTGTCAGGATGGTATGAGTGCTGGGAAAGCCTATTCCATCTAAAACCTTGTACCAAGCACTATAGCGTTCCGTAAGTAGGGCATGAGTACCTAATCACCACAGTTGCTCCTGACGCTATTTAAATCATCTGCAATAGATGCAAAAGCCTGTTTACTTTTTTATGGTGTTTTTAATATAAGTATTACCTAACATTTCACACTTCCAAAACACTAAACATCAGGTAGGCAGGTTTTTTTTCCATCAAAAAAAATATCCTCCGAAAATAAAAATATCTATCTCGTTTTTAGGCTTGTCAAAAACAAGGGTTGCCATTTTTTATTCGACGAAGATTTTTTGTTCATTGAAGACCAGCCCTTATACAGTAAAGGCTTGCGCACACCTAGTTCGCTGGCGGTAGCGATCAGTGAAACGCTGTCAAATATTCGCTGTCAAATCTCAAATCTGACAGCGATATTTGACAGCGTTTCACTGATCGCTACCGCCAGCGAACTAGGTGTGTTCAGGCCATAATGCATTCGTAATTAAATTCAAACAACCACAGTAGTTTATTATCCAGTTTTATTAAAAGTAACCATTAAAGGTAGGTTGATACTTATAGTACCTAGTACAAACTCAATCCAAACTTATAATACATCTAAACACGACTTTCTCTTATACATATGATTAAAAATAAATCCATACCACGGGAACCATAAATTTTATTGGGTTAAAGTGCTATTGCAGACCATAATCTTGTGCAAAATTTCATCCAAAAACGTTTAGTTGTTCTAGAGTTATTGAGTAACAAGCATCCATCCATTTTCATAAGTATATTCCATTTTGTCTCAAACCTCTCACCTTGTACCTATACCTTGTTTGTATTTAAGGTTCTAGTTTGTTTTTTCTGTATTTGTGTTCATTCAATAAACTTTTTTCATTTCATCCATCCATTATTATAGTATAGATTTTATATGTTAGTTGGTGCTAAGGAACTCTTCATGGGCGAGTCCGACTCGCACTTGGCCGCTTTTTTTAGAATTTTTTAAAGAAGAACAATAATTGTGTGAAATTGTGTAATTGTGTGAATTGTCCACAATATTTATTTATTTATTTATTTATTTAATTGCGTCATAATTACAATTTTTGCGTTTTTCATACCTACTTAGCTTTGTTTATCTGTGGAAACTTTTAATTGGCCTTCTGCATACATGTATAGCATTGCTAATGTCTAATTTAGTAATCTATTTATGTGCATACCTAGATGTTAGTTTTTCCAAAACTTTGAAAGAAATAAAAAACTAACCGTTTACGCACGCGACGGAAGCTCTCAAAAGCAATATTTATTTCCCGTTTTTGCAACACTTTGCATTGACCCTCTGTTCCTAGTCGTGGCGTGATGTTAGGTAGCATAAATCCTTCCTCGATAAATGGACTATCCAATACAAAATATTTTTTCAATTTGGACCCGCAGTTCCCGAGATAAGCGCGTTTAACCAAACAATCAAACTCTTCAGCTTTATAGTATTAGTATAGATTAGAACTCGACATTATTTGGTACAATTCCAGCGACGTTTTATAGAGTAGCGGTAGGGTGAATACCTCTGAGGTCAGCTCAAGGCAATTGGGTTGTGAAAAGCCTCAGCCACAGCTTGTTACCTAAAGCAAATTCATTTATTCCTAATCAGCTAAGATGTTCGGTTGGTTTTGGCAAAAATCGCTCTGGCTGCCAGCTAACACTACTTTTGAAGACTTCATTAATGGACCAGACAAGACAGTTGTGTACGCTGAACCACGGGACTACTGGGTTCTTATACCTCTGGTGTTCGTGGGACTTATTCTGAGGTTTTTGAGTGAGAGGTAAGTAGGGACTTACTATCTTAGATAGTCTATTTATATCTCTCTTTCTCCTATCATGTCCTATTGCTTTCAAACCAGTATGATGAAAATACTTTTTAAGTATAGGTATACTTAAATTTTAAAGTGAAAATTTGAGGCTCATGTATTTATTGATCGAGTGAGCGAAGCGAACGAAGAAATAAAGTAAATTACCCAAAAAAATCAAGTTACATTTCATAAGAAAGAACTTTATTTGGACATTCCAAAACAGTTTTTACTTTACAGTTTTTATTTACATAAAAAAAAGTTAAATTAAGATAACCAACGATCCGAGAGCTCCCATCTCTAAAAATTTCGCTGACATCAAGGTTTTTCTACTTGTCTGTCAATTCGTTTGCTTTTTCTTTTTTTTTTTCTTGAAATATATTAAGGAGGTACCTACCCAGTTGTCATAAAATGGAGGAAGCGAGTGGTCTGATGATGGAGTCAAGGTCTGTCAACGGAAATCTTCAATAAATTGGCCAATTGAGTTAAAACTTAGTTACCATACAAAGTTAGTGAGGGATAGTTAGAGACAAGACCAAACAGTGAATCTGGACAGAATAACTTTCTCAAAGTACGAGTAGATAAATATACTTAACTTTTCGGAGCATTTGGATCGCATCACGAGATCTCAGTTCGGGGCGAACTACTAGTATAGGTACGTGTATTTATTATGTCCCTTTCTGGCTGCCTGCGGGTGGACAAACCTCTTTTGGCAAAGTTTGCCGAGTCCTATAACATTGCGTAGGTAATTATGGGGGGTGTCAATATCACGTCTTTGGAAAGTACCTACGAATTATTTTGTTTTATTTTAGATACCTGTTCAAGCCATTCGGAAGAATTTTGAAAATAAGTGATTTTAAACGGAAGGCTCCCCTCAATGTGAAACTAGAAGCCGAATATCGGAAATCACCAACGTGTAAAAATGTGAGTAACTAGAGGACTCTTTCTTGATCTTATGGAAGCCTTTGGTCAGTCCGTGTGTCTTTGAAATGTTATTTAAATATTAATTTTAATTATTACCTTAAATCTATTGCGTTAGTGGCATTGATAGTATACTATTTATAGTATACGCATAGCATAATATTTCGCTCCGCGCGGTCTCCATTTCGATTGGTGACCATGGCGGATAGCATTTTCAAAAGCGCAAGGATTTTATTTGTAACGTATACCTACTTATTTTAATTTGTGTTGTGACGGGAGTTTGGCCCAAGAAGGTTGAAAACGGAGTTAAAAAAGTTTGTGTTTTGTTCTCAAAAGAAGGTTTAACTAGGTTTAACTCAAAACTAAATAAACCTTTGTAGGGTATTTAGAGGTGGTCTTTAATCAATTAACTATTTTTATTAACAGTGTTATGCTCGTCAACGAATTAACTGTTATTCGTTAACGAAAAAACCTGCTGAAATTAAAAACCTAATATATTCTGTCAACGTCATCGCAACTCGCAATCTTCTCGCAATGCATCTAAAAATTGTTAAAAATAATCTATTCTAATATTATAAAGCTGAAGAGTTTGTTTGGTTTAACGCGCTCATCTCGGGAATGCTGGTCCGAATTGAAAAAATATTTTTGTGTTGGATAGTCCATTTATCGAGGAGGGCTAATTATGCTATGTAACATCACACTGTGACTAATAGGAACAGCATCAATGCAAAATGTTGCAAAAATCTATGTCTATCCTATTCTAACACGTAGGGACTTTTCTATGATCATCATTTTCTATCACTTAAGGATTCTTCAAAAATTCTGGATTTTGATAAAAATAGAACGCTCCTAAACGTTCTAGGGTGTTCTTAG
This sequence comes from Thera britannica, assembly GCA_939531255.2. Lineage (NCBI taxonomy): Eukaryota > Metazoa > Arthropoda > Insecta > Lepidoptera > Geometridae > Thera > Thera britannica. The sequence continues at coordinate 8,850,476 of OW618039.2, read as the reverse complement.
TATAACATTCTGAAATGCCCGGGCAACTTATTTAAAGCAAATAACTTCTGTCAACGCCTTCGCGCGCACCTCGCTCGAGTCCCGATCCTTTTGCACCGATCCCTTTCTTACTCATGCACGCTTCCGTTCTTCCGCGCTAATATATTTCAAATTGAATAACCACACGAAAATTGCCTATTGCTGTAAAAAAAAACAAGGAGAATGTACTGATATAAAAACTCAAAATGAAATTGATTATTCCTATCTTAGAAGTTCATTTCAAAATTCAAAGTTCATTTCTAAATTTATGAAATGATTACTGTGTTGTGTAGGTACTTACCTACATGAGAACTTATAATGAAATGAACTTCTTAGTACGCCTGGATATCTACAGTTTTATAAGACCCAGTCAGTCCTAAGTCTGGAAAAAGTACGAAAAGAAGACTTAGTTGGGTTGAAAATGGGGAACGAATGTTGCATGGAAGTATCGTCATTTTCAGAGCTAGAAACTCGGACAGTCGGCGTGGTACAGTGTGGGGAGATATGCCTATGTGTGCTTACCCGAATACTGATTTTTCCGTTGCAAATTAAAAATGTTACCTGAAAAAGCTATTTCACGCGAACAAAGTTGCGGGCACAGCTAGTATTTTCATAAACTACATCGTTACGAAGCCAATAACTTTCAAAATGACTGCAGAAAGTGCAGAATTATCTAAGCTATTTTCGTTAGCAATTTTCATTATTCTCTTCTTATTATAGTCCCAGCTATCCAGTATTTTATTATGGGGCAGTAAAAGTAGCCTGAACATAGTGCAATCCGTCGACTAAGGTTTCCCGATGTAAAACCTAAATCTTTAGCTTTTATCTATAAGTGTGTTTGTTTTTACGTGTTTGAGTTTGGCGAAACTGGTTCTCTTAGTAATAAGTCATGACGCTATTTCTACTTGCGTAAGCGTTTTTTTCTGTTCTGTGGTCCTTATAGACTTGATTTTTTTCAGGCCAAAGCCCTTGCAAAACAGCTAGACATAACCGAGCGCGAAATAACGCGATGGTGGCGCCTCCGCAGCGGTGAGGACAAGACGACAACTCTCGCAAAGTTCAGTGAGAGCATGTGGCGAGGCTGCCATTACACGATCAATGTGGCGCTCGGATTATACGTGGCGTGGGGTACAGACTGGGTGAAGGATATGGTTAAGTTGACCGAGGGAATTCCCCACCAGGTAAACGCAACAATCCTATGAATCTGACTTTCTTCTTGTAGTCTAAGATCCCTAGAAGAAGGACCTTCACCGAGCTGGTTATTTAATGAAACGTATTTTATATATAATTAAACATGCCAATAAATATATTCTATATGGGTTGCCTATCAAATTTCAGTCCAGGATAATTTATGATTAATTAATAATTAAAAAAAAATAATTTTAACTTTCCACTGGTTTGTTTATTAAACAAATTCTATACCAATCGAAAGTATAGACCCCAGTATTTTTATTCAATAAACATACCGGTGCAAAATGCTAGTATCGATTTTCCTGTTTATACCTGGCTACCCGAGAGTTGTGACCGGAAAAAAATAGGCAACCTAACGTTTGCATATTCTATGGGGTCTATACTTTCGATTGGTATAGAATTTGTCTAATAAACAAACCGGTGGAAAGTTAAAAAAACATTATATTTTTTTTAATTATTAATTAATCATATCCTGGACTGAAATTTGATAGGCAACCCATATACAGGGTTATTCATTATTAGCTGCAAATACTCAGGAATAAGGTTCAACAAGTAATATAAAAAATATTTATGAAATGATTTTTTTTAAGTTTTGTTATGAAAATCCCGAGAAAATCGATAAAGGAATCATTGGCGCCTGACCTATTTTGACCTTTGATCCGCGCCCGCGCGCCGTGAGTGACACTCTGCGTTCAGTCACCGCCTGGGTGGGTCATCGTCCTGTTCTCCATGGCAATCATTATGTCATAGCCGTAAAGAAATTAATAAAAATAAAATTTTGATACAAAAACTTAAATCAAATTAAAAAAAAAAACATTTCATAAATATTTTTTATTTTATTTGTTGAACCTAATTCCTGAGTATTTGCAGCTAATAATGAATAACCCTGTAGAATATATTTATTGGCATGTTTAATTAAATATAAAATACGTTTCATTAAATAACCAGCTCGGTGAAGGTCCTTCTTCTAGGGATCCTATACTATTGCGTTCTCACTCTTATTCTTCATACTGGTCGTCGTTTATGGCTTTTTTTTAATATTAGGGAAAACGAGAATCGGAGTGTGGCATCATTACTATTCCCCGATGTTTCGCGGCACAGGTATTGTTATGTGGGGTCCGGATAATGCACGCCACGGTAATGTACACCACGTTAAAACAAATCCACTTTTTTCCTCTGTCAAATTGTCGAGGCCTATATACATGAAGGGAGACCTTCCTCTGTCACTAAAACGCAAACTCATCGACATAATATCCTGCCCGTCCTAACCTACGGTGCTCAGACGTGGTCATTGACTGAACAACAGAAGTCCAGACTCAAGATTTGCCAGAGGGCAATGGAACGTAGCATCCTCGGGTTTAGACGCACTGACCGAGTGCGTAACAGCATGCTACGTTCAACTACTGGAATTGCCGACGTCGGAAGAAAAACGGCCCAGCTCAAGTGGGACTGGGCGGGCCATGTCAGTAGAATGCATCCCGATAAATGGACGAACCAGATAACACCGTGGCAACCAGAGGGAAGGCGAGGTCGGGGTCGGCCAAGAAAGCGTTGGAGGGACGATCTCGACGCTTTCGAGCGAGGATGGTGGGATATAGCAATGGATAGAGACAGTTGGAAGGATTTGGGGGAGACCTTTGCCCAGCAGAGGGACGATATAGGTTAGAAAAAAAAAAATAGGTACAATAACATGATGTACCTACATTATCGCCTCCCGTTTTGTGTGGTTGAGTCGTAAGATATTGTGACATTTTTATGTGATAAAATAAATAAAACAATCAAGAGGGGCGTGCGACAGTTATTATATTGTATGATTTAATAATACAATAATTATAAGTTTAAAAAACTTGAGAAACCGACTTCATTGTCAAACGGCTAAACCGATTTTAATCAAATTTGTTTGGGACAATCTGGACGTAAGAATAACCAAATAAAAAAAATAATTTTCTAAATCGGTTCATAAATGACGGAGGCATGCAGTTACAAACATTAAAAAAAATATTTTAAAAAAATGGCAACACCGATTTTAATAAAATTAAAATGGGACCAATCTGGAAGCAGTACCTTTCAGATAAAAAAATAATTTTTCAAATCGGCTCACAAATGACGAAGTTATGCGGTAACAAACATTAAAAAAAAAAATAAAAAAAAAAATAAAAAAAAAAATAAAAAAAAAAAAAAAAAAAAAAACATACAACCGAATTGAGAACCTCCTCCTTTTTGATTGGAAGTCGGTTAAAAATATGAGGAGAAGCAGCAGGCAAAAAAACTGAATTCTTGCAGAAAAATGCACTATTGTTAATAAGAAGTCGTCGAAAACGGGTTTTGTTGGATGTTAATAATTATCTTTATCATGTTTCCAGGGTGTAACTACCGAAATGAGGTGGTATTACATGGTAGTATCGAGCTTCTACGCCTGCCTGATCATCACAAAGTTTCGTGACGTGCGTCGCAAAGATTTCTGGCAGATGCTTATCCACCATATCGTGGTTCTATGTTTGTTGTTCTTAAGCTGGACGTGCCAAAGCGCTAGAATTGGCTGCTTAGTGCAAATACTTTATGAAATGAGTACAACTATTCTGGAGTTTGGAAAAGCAGCAAAGTACGCAAGATATCAGACTGCATGGAATCGCTTGTTTCAATTTTTCACGCTTGTGTGGGTAGTTACACGATTGGTGCTGTTTCCTGTTTATATTCTTCCTGAGTAAGTTTATTTATTAAATTCGATACCTACTTACAAGTGCGTGAGCTTATAAGATCATTGTCCAGCAGATCATAAATAAATGTGAGTTCTATTCGCATTCAGGATAGTTCTTTAGTTTCTAATACAATTTAAGAATAGTTTTGGCCTGAATATCCACCTGAAAATATCACTTGACAACTTCATCAGATCAGATCATTTTTTTCTTTTAGTAAGAGCTTATTTTTGTGGTGTGGTCGAACTATGGCTTGACACACACAACACTTTAAAGTAGTTCAAAACTTAGTAAAATAAGTAATTAGACCTAGCTCAATTAGCTTTAGCAGTTTTATCACACACAGCCTGCGGCTGTCTAGCATTAATGGAAAACATCGTGAAGACTGACTAGACGGACTTCCGTCTAGTCAGCTCTGTTGCTCCTTGTGGATAACGCCAAATTATGTAGGTGAGCTGGGCGTGGGCGGCTCTAGTCGCCCGAACGGTCAAGGCAATTTTTTTATGGCGTTTTTAGTAGCCCAGACCTTTGAGTAGATGAAGGGGGAGGCAATAATGTATGACCAGTTAATGCTCAGCAGGATAATGTACAGCAGGTTAATGTATACACTGTTATCAAGATGCCATAGTTTTGGATTAACGGGGCGTACAATAAAAGGTCACGCAATAACATGCTGTACAATATCGTCACGTGTTGTTATTGTACACCCCGTTATTACGAATGCCAGTTAAACCTCATGTGCACCTTGGTCCTCCAAGATGTGCACTGTAGCAATTAATCATTGACTTTTGTTTTTTTGTTCTGACAGTGGATACTTGTACTTGAGACTTTATAGGGCGGCTCCGACTATAAATTACACACAAGGCGTGCGAGCAAAGTGTGCATGCCACGGCAGCGGCCGCCGCAGTGCCAGGAAATGTTTGTTTTACAATAGCCCCATAGGGGCTTTGCTTAAAAAAATTAAGTAATTATTGAATGTGCGCATGGGCTTTAACGGCTTCCAATTAACATGCTGTACAATAACATCACGTGACAATATTGAACACCCACTTAATTTGCAGCCAGTACGGCAGGTTGAAACGAATCCAAAAAACAAAATACTGTTTCGTTTTATCTATGTTGTGCTCAATAACATGCTGTACAATTACTAGGCGTACATTAACCAGACCCAATAAAGGTAATGTTCCACCTGCAAGCCCGTGTGTTGCGACGCGTCTTGAAGCCTTTCACCGTCCCATACATTTTTAATAGAGGTTCAGGTTAATAGAGGTCCAGGCTCTATTAAAAATGTCACAAAAGGTAGTGTGGTACTAGCGCCGGCACACCGCGTGGGTTGACGCAGGTTGACGCACTATTTTTCCGTCTGTCATGTCAGAGTCAGAGGGACAGTCGATGTGGGGCGTGGCAACTCACGGGTCTGCGTAAAGGCCTGTGCACACCTAGTTCGCTGGCGGTAGCGATCAGTGAAACGCTGTCAAATATCGCTGTCAGATTTGAGATTTGACAGCGATATTTGACAGCGTTTCACTGATCGCTACCGCCAGCGAACTAGGTGTGCGCAGGCCTTAAGTGAAACTCTGTTACAGGGCCGATTAGACAGCGAAATTGACCAGACAGTGTAGAATTAGATAGTTGCTGGATAAGGATCTAAGGGCCGTATGCAAAAATAATGCTTGAATCTGATTCAAGCCTCAATTTAGAGATTTTATGGCATTGTTCAATTGAGAATTGTCAAAATATCTGAGCTTGAGGCTCGACTCAGGCTCAAGCGTTGTTTCTGCATACGGCCTTAGTGCAGTACCTGTAATAGCGCCCTAAAAATAGTGGTATACTTAATTTTTTTAATAAAAGTTTTCTCTCCAGGGTCTACAAGCTTCGAAACCTGACTCCCATTGGATTCTTAACGTTCATTCTGCTGTGTCTTCTGTTTGTGATGAGCTGTATTTGGACATGGATCATATGGACGATGTTCCGGCATACCTTCTACTCTGGAAATGTTTGTAAAACCAAATTTACCTACATACGACAGCGACTAGGGTAGTTTACATCCCGATGAACCTCGTTGGACTGCGCTGGTCTCTTGTCGTAAGAGGCATCATAAAAATCTACCGAGCGTAGTGGCTACGTCAATTTCTCATCCCCCTCATCAAATATCTATACCAAGATACTACCAATAATATATTATATAAATATCTATGTCAATTCTCTATCTATACCAAGATACTACCAATAGTATAATATCTATGTCAATCAATGGACTGAAGTTGATAATTGAAATGACAATTCATTGATAACGTTGTGACTGGAGCAAACAGGATTTTAATATTTGAAATCATAGCTTTACATCGTTATTTCAGATTCCTAGTGATGCCAGAAGTTCTGAATCCGAAGAAAGCGATGCTTCAGCAGAAAAATCATCAAAATAATAAGCCATTTTCAGCAATGTCGGCACTATATATTCACTGTGTATTTTATTTATAGTTTATACCTGTACATAATCACTTATTATAGGTATATTTTTGTTACTTTAGTATAAATACCTACCATGTTGAACCACAGCAAAGACGGGACTCGCCTAAATTAATACAGGTTTTACAATATAAAAGAAGAGATCCCAACCTATTTTATGAAAAAACTTGTATATATATATATACATTTTATATATTTATACCTACCTCCTTAAAGTTATTAGGTAGATTAATAGGTGGATTAGGTTATTAATACAAGTTTAATAATATTAGGCAAGTACCTACTCTACTGTCAAAGAAATAATGTAACTTATTTGTGTGTGCTTACTGTAACTTGGAGGATAGAATTATTTATTTATTCATTCAACTTTTATTTTTTACTGTTGGTTAAGTATACTGCCCTCCTAATTTAGACAACCGTAAGCAGGGTTTTTATCAAAAATTAGTTAGCTATAGATTCGGAATTAGCGTGATGAGATCTATAATGTTCTCTTTGACGTATTTTAAATAAAACCTATATTTACGAAGTTAATTGAGTCATGAGCACCGTAACCGCGAATTTTTTAATAGCATTCCTAGACATTAATACCGTATGAGCCCTTACGGTTCTTTTCCTTATCGCAATTATATGAATTTGGTCTTGTATCCAAATGTGTAACCTTATGAATAGCACCGTAAAGTAATATTTTAAAAGACTTTGTTGTTCTTATCGCCTATTTTCGTAGTGGAGAAGTGATTTTGAAAGTGCCATTAAGTATTTCGATTTTGGACGTGTCGAAACTGTAAGAGCTAGGCTGATGAAACTTGGCGAGTAGATGTATTCTGTGAACCGCATTAAGATTTTTACACAAAAATAGAAAAAAAACTATAAATTTTGGGGGTCCCCATACTTGAAACTGAAGCTCAAAAAAAATTTTTTCGTCAAACCCCGTGTGGGGTATCTATGAATAGGTCTTCAAAAATGATGTTGAGGTTTCTAATATCGTTTTTTTCTAAACTGAATAGTTTGCGCGAGAGACACTTCTAACGTGGAAAAAAGTTGGTCCCCCCCCCTCTAACTTCTGAAATAAGAGAATGAAAAAACTAAAAAAAATATATTGTTGTACTATGCAAACTTCCAACGATATTTGGTTTGAACGAGATCTAGTGAGTAGTTTTTTTTTATACGTCATAAATCGTAAACCGCAATATACCTTTCGACGAACTACAAGAACCTTTATATTATGTTACTTGATGCTACGGAACCCTTCATGGGCGAGTCCGACTCGCACTTGGCTGCTTTTTCTATCTATGCGTTTACACGTAAAAATTAGTTAGTGCTTTTTGTTATGCCAAGTAAAATCGATTCCTAGGCATATAAACCGTAACTACTTGACATACGGTGCTCATGCTTAGGATAAGCATATAAAATATTAGCAATGTGCTAAACATAAATATTACTTGCTAAATTGAATTGAAAGTAATAACGCTATCAAGACATTATACCAATCATTATGTAGGGAATCATCACAACTATGCACCAAAATAATCAAAATCAAATACTTCTTAAAACTGCGACACTGGTCACTTTTTTAAGAAAAAAAACTTTAGGCGCGAATATCTCGAAACTACACTTTTAGTAGTTACGGTTGTCTAAATTAGGAGGGCAGTATACGCTTAACATGTTTGTCGCCGACACGCGTCATACGGGTTTTGGTCTCCTTATCCGTTGAATTTTAAGTAAGGGTTTTTTGATGTTTTGTTTTAACCACTGATGTAAAATTAATTGATTACAAGTGTATGTTTATGAGAGCACAATTATTATTATATGGGTGAAAGTGATGTGTCGAGCATCGAACCAATAAACAGTAGGGACATTAAAATATACAAAATATATTGTTATAAACAATAAATACAAAGTAAAATCTGATAAACATTTGTTTACTTTTTTATAGTCATAGCGAATCCTTTTTTGCAGACCGTACTTATAGGCGTCATTGTGACTGTGACGTAATCGACGCGAGGTGCAAACTTATGGTCCGGTTAATGTACGGCCAGTTAATGTACACACTGTTAAAACGATGCCACTTTTTTTCCACTGGGAAATTATTAAGGCCCGTGTACATTGGAGCAGACAAATATTTAGAATATTAATTTTGTTTATCCTTTGATTTCATTGTAAAAAAAGCGGCCAAGTGCGAGTTGGACTTACTCATGAAGGGTTCCGTAGCAACAAGTAACATAATATAAAAGTTCTTGTAGTTCGTTGAAAGGTAAATGGCGGTTTACGATTTATGACGTATAAAAAAAACTACTCACCAGATCTCGTTCAAACCAAATATCGTTGGAAGTTTGCACAGTAATGTACATCATATATTTTTTTTTAGTTTTATCATTTTCTTATTTTAGAAGTTAGAGGGGGGGGGGACACATTTTACCACTTTGGAAGTGTCTCTCGCGCAAACTATTCATTTTAGAAAAAAAACGATATTAGAAACCTCAACGTCAATTTTATACCTCACACGTATGGGTTTGATGAATTAAAATTTTTAAATTTCAGTTTCAAGTATGGGGACCCTCAATTTTTTTTGTTTTTTTTTCTACTTTTGTGTAAAAATCTTTAGTTTAGTTTAGTTTAGTTTATTGCAAAAAATCTTAGGTAACATTACAGACATATCCAATACGTTACTTAGAGCTATGTACACATAAAAATATATAAAATTTACTTATTAGGAGACCTACATAAAACAAAATAATAAAATCTAGAAATAAATAACAAAAGAGATCAAATGTCCTATGATAAATAGAAAAAATAGTTAGACACTAATACTAACTCACCTAATTCTAAAGAGCCATAAAATAGAAACTGATAGAAATCTACTGTTTGCATTCCAAGTTCTCACAGTATTGCAAGCACAATTTTTCAACAACTGACCATTTATCTGAAAAAATGTCCAGTTGTGCGTGTGAGGCAGTGATGGCATTGAGGTGTCGCTGACTCCTACAGATTGGGGACTGCTGACGCGCCGCGGTTCGCGCAGGCGTTACCGCGAAAAGAGGCACTCGCCCGAGGCGGAATCTGGTGCGATTTTCAGGGACACAAAGTCGACTGGCCTCATTCAAAAGTTCAGAGCAGTTTAGGAGTCCCCTAAGTATGCGACATACAGTAAGGATTTGGTCAAACACCCGACGGGTTTGCAAAGAGTTAACTCCTAATGTACCCTGTAGGTATTGGGTAGGGTACATGAACGGGTAATAGCCGTATACTTTCCGATACAAGAACCGAAGAAACCTTTTCTGGACCTTTTCAATCATAAGTGTGTATGTTCCTTGATGAGGGTTCCACACACATGCACTTGCTTCCAGTTTAGATCTTACCAGGGCAGTATAGAGAATCCTAATAGCATTAATGTTATGAAAATCCCTACAGTTTCTTGTAACAAATCCTAATCGTTTAAAGCAGTCAGCGGTTAATTTGTAAATATGGTCGTGGAAATTTAACTCAGTGTCAAAAAGTATTCCTAAATCTTTTACAATTTGCTCTCGTTTTAACAGTTCTCCGTAGAGTTTATAAGGCATTTTGAGCGGTCGAGAAGATCTACTAAAAGACATGATTTGGCATTTACTGACGTTAAGATGTAGTTGATTTACTTCGCTCCACACTTGAATCGCATTCAGATCTCGCTGCAGGGCGTAACAGTCATCGATCGATTGTATTTGAATGTAAAGTTTGAGGTCATCTGCATACAGAAGGCACTTGGCGAATTCAAGTTGTTTGGCCAGATCGTCGACCATCATCTTAATGCGGTTTACAAAATACATCTACTTGCCAAGTTTCATCAGTCTAGCTCTTATAGTTTCGGAGAAAAATGGCTGTGACATACGGACGGACAGACAAACAGACCGACTTGACGAATCTATAAGGGTCCGTTTTTGCCATTTGGCTACGGAACCACGTTGTAAAAAAAGACACGCTCGCTCTGTTCACTCGCCTCGTGCGTATTTTTTATGTTTTAACATAACCTAACCAATCCTAGTCGGAACCATCATTTATAGTATCAATGACAAGTTTAAGTATCTAGTGCCAGAACAAAAAAGTAAAAATTAATGTTTGAATTGCTATAGTGTACATGTGGCTTAACTGGCATCGTAATAACGGTGTGTACAATGTCATGATGTACATTAGCGCCTCCCCAAACTTAGCTCGGTCGAGTTATTAAATAGAACGAGTCTCCCAGAGAATAAATAGAGAGGTAGAAGCCTAGATATGCTACCTCGCCTATCACTTTGAGCTAAGACCTCAAGTAATTCCTAAAATACCACCAATAATAGATAGCAAAACTTAAAATAACACCAGAAAATTAAAATGAAAAAGCTATGTGACTTCCTAAAAATGACAGAAAACTAATTTACAGGAACGATCTAGCAACATTAATAGACCTGTCATCTGTCAAATATCATGATTTGAATGTTTAGATAAAGTGATTCCTGTTCCCTGTTATTATCTGTCTACGTTTGAATGAGTGGGTGAGCAATTGATTGATTGATTGGGATTTGAGTGAGTCAATTTAGTTTCATTCGTTCGTTCGGTCGGTCGGGCGCAGTCGGGCGGTTTTGGTTGGCTTGGTTTGCTTTCGTTGCGCGAGTTAATACTTGTTTCAATTAAACTCAATGCAACTTTACCAGAGGATTTGAGTGAAATCTAGTGCTCACTATGTTGAAGCCGCTTCTCGATAAGCTTTGGAGCGAGCATGTGTGGCTACCACCGAACACGACGTGGGAAGACATCGCTCCAGGGCCGGACAAATCAGTGACATACACCGATCACACGCACGTTTTCTATCCCATACCGTTAGCATTGGTGTTTATGGTGCTGCGATGTGTACTAGAGAAGTGAGTAACTCGACATAAACAATAAAAAACACTAATCACTGCTACCGTTCACCTGTGAAGGCCAAACGATAACCTAGAACCTGCGATTACTTGGAGCTGATTCGTCTTTCGACTCCTTCTTAATTTGAATTTTTAGAAGAAAATTAAACAAATTGGATCTCCTTCGTTTATAATTATAAGGTTCTACCTTACCGCCTTTTTCTGTGCTAGAATTCTGAATACTGGCTGCAAGTAATGTTAATATTTAAAAAATCCGTTTATGATGAATAGCGGTATTTCTCCCCATTTGGATCCACCTCTTTCGTTTCCTGTTCATTGAATAATGCCACAATCACATAACTAGGCCTGAGCGGAACATTCTCAATATATTATATTCTATCCGCCCACTTTGTATACTGTAGGTAGAAGTCATAGTTTCAGGGTCATTGATGATCAGATTCTGATGTATAACGGCTGAGAGACTAACCTTGGTTACTTGCTACTTTTTTAAATAACCTACCTAGGCATCCACTTGTCTACATCCTAATTAAATGCGCCTTGACCTTTGTAGATTAAGTTATTATTACTTGATTTAAGGTATTGTTAGACAAGCTTAAATCATATGCCAAGTGCATGGATAACCATCTAAGGAACTAGCTTTTGACCTTATGAACCTTGCAGTCAAACTTTTTACAAGGAATTAGTAGAATAGCTCAAGACAATATAAAAACAGAACCAATTTAGATGGATGTGCCACTGGGCTCATACCACTCATGCCATCACTGTGGAACTACACAATTCTCCCATAATGCCTGATGGGCAGACCACAAAGAAGGCACTGTTGGTTTAGACTCTAGTGGTAGCAGGCCCCGCCTTCCGATCCTAAGATCGTGGTTTTCATATCAAGTTGTGCGCCGTTGTCGTAGAACCTAAAAAAGTTCGAGCAACACGTGTCAAGGGTCACGCCAAAAGGCCCGCCAGCGGTCTATTTTCAGAAACCAGTCCGCACACCAAGTGCGAATGATGAATTTGCCAGATCATAAAGCACAAACAATACAATAAAAATGAAGATATTGTTTCTAGCATCCACCAGTGGCACTGCTTGTGTGGTACCTACCTGAACACAATGTAACAAAAATGTTATTTCAAGTCAATATTGTGTAGGTCATGTTTTATTCTCTTTGGTTGAAAGCATTGGTTTTGTCATTGATCTTATTATATGGTATATTTGCCACATAGAAGTGTATAAAATTGTGACTCATTCCCATCGGGGTAGGCAAAGGCCATACACTGCTAGCTCTTATGTACTTGCAGTATGCATCATTTTTCTTTGTTTTTAGGTAACTTGAGCTGTGTCCTACTGTACCTACAAACCTGTAAATCTATACGGAACTTTGTAGGCAATTCAAAATTGCACTTATCCAGTTCTTTTTAACCGACTTCCAATCAAAAAGGAGGAGGTTCTCAATTCGGTTGTATGTTTTTTTTTTTTTTTTTTTTTTTATTTTTTTATTTTTTTTTTTAATGTTTGTTACCGCATAACTTCGTCATTTGTGAGCCGATTTGAAAAATTATTTTTTTATCTGAAAGGTACTGCTTCCAGATTGGTCCCATTTTAATTTTATTAAAATCGGTGTTGCCATTTTTTTTTAAATAATTTATTTAATGTTTGTAACTGCATGCCTCCGTCATTTATGAACCGATTTAGAAAATTATTTTTTTATTTGGAAGGTTATTCTTACGTCCAGATTGTCCCAAACAAATTTGATTAAAATCGGTTTAGCCGTTTGACAATGAAGTCGGTTTCTCAAGTTTTTTAAACTTAAATTATATTAATTCAAAAATAGGTCGTCACTCAGCATTATGCTATAGTAGCGAGTGCCACTATAACGCTGGTCTTCCGTGACACCAGTAGAGTGCGACACAACGCAGCAACTGCGACTCACCGTCAATACACAAGAATAATAAGACATTCAGTGTACAATTCAAATTTCATAGCCAATAAAAATTAAAAAATAGATTTGCATGGTAAGGGCGCCACTGGACCAAGCTGACAGAAGCGTATCATAATGACCTCCCCTTATATCAAAGTTAATCAACTGTGTAAGGGTTAATTATGATATTTTAATACCTTTGAAATGGGATTATCTGGACATCATGCAGCTTATACCTTTGTAACTTGTTCAAAACTCTTTAATCCGATGTCTCCTATAAATTAACTGGCTTCTCAGCTCAAAAAAAAAAAAAAAAGCAAAATTTCTTTCTTTATTTGGATCTTATTACAAATGGAACAGAAACAGATGGAAAACGATGAAATTAGCAGGAGTTAAAAACTGTGTCGCGAACATCAACGCCCTCCTCCGCAATACCTATTAAATTTCAATGTTTCAAATGCTTAGAATAAAAAGATAAATGGGTACATAAATGAGGTAAAATGAATATAGAAAAGTAATAATGTAACATAACGATGACAAAAATAAAAAGTTAGCAATCTTAATAATAATGATCAATGATGAAAGTACACAAGGACAGTTCAAGGTGTGTAGAAAACAAAGAAATATAACGCTTACTACGCGGGCTAGCTCAGTTGGTAGTAGCTCTGCCTTCTGTGCCGTCGGTCGTTGGTTCGATCCCCCCAGAAAAAATAATTGCGTGGTGAACACAGATGTTTGGACGTACCATGATGACTCTCGGGCGAGATGCACGTATTATGACGACTCTGGGGCGAGATGGACGTATTATGACGACTCTCAGGCGAGTTGGACGTATTATGACGACTCTCGGGCGAGATGCACGTATTATGACGACTCTGGGGCAAGACGGACGTATTATGACGACTCTGGGGCGAGATGGACGTATTATGACAACTCTCGGGCGAGATGGACGTATTATGACGACTCTCGGGCAAGATGGACGTACTATGACGACTCTTGGGTGAGATGGACGTACTATGACGACTCTCAGGCGAGATAGACGTATAATGATGACTCTCGGGCAAGATGGACGTACTATGACGACTCTCAGGCGAGATAGACGTATAATGATGACTCTCGGGCAAGATGGACGTACTATGACGACTCTTGGGTGAGATGGACGTACTATGACGACTCTCAGGCGAGATAGACGTATAATGATGACTCTCGGGCAAGATGGACGTACTATGACGACTCTTGGGTGAGATGGACGTACAATGACGACTCTGGAGCGAGATGGACGGATTATGACTTTCATAAAAATACTGTTAAGATAAAAACCATGGTAGTTATAAAAAATTGTATATTAAAAAAACTTGCAACAAACATTATTTAACTGTGACATACATGAGTTTAACGAGAGTCCTTACTTGACACCATGGGCTCATGGTCTAGTGACATATCACTGTCGTAACTGATGAGGGAAATTGAACTCGTCATCACATCAGATGTAGACGTAATAGGACGAGCCTCAGACGAGATGGACTTACTATGAAGACTCTCGGGTGACATATGCGCATTATGAAGACTCTCGGGTGACATAGGCGCATTATGAAGACTCTCGGGCGAGATGGACGTATTATGATGACTCTCGGGCGAGATGGCCGTATTATAATACGCCCATCACGCCCGAGAGTTGTCATAATACGTCCATCTCGCCCCAGAGTCGTCATAATACGTCCGTCTTGCCCCAGAGTCGTCATAATACGTGCATCTCGCCCGAGAGTCGTCATAATACGTCCAACTCGCCTGAGAGTCGTCATAATACGTCCATCTCGCCCCAGAGTCGTCATAATACGTGCATCTCGCCCGAGAGTCATCATGGTACGTCCAAACATCTGTGTTCACCACGCAATTATTTTTTCTGGGGGGATCGAACCAACGACCGACGGCACAGAAGGCAGAGCTACTACCAACTGAGCTAGCCCGCGTAGTAAGCGTTATATTTCTTTGTTTTCTACACACCTTGAACTGTCCTTGTGTACTTTCATCATTGATCATTATTATTAAGATTGCTAACTTTTTATTTTTGTCATCGTTATGTTACATTATTACTTTTCTATATTCATTTTACCTCATTTATGTACCCATTTATCTTTTTATTCTAAGCATTTGAAACATTGAAATTTAATAGGTATTGCGGAGGAGGGCGTTGATGTTCGCGACACAGTTTTTAACTCCTGCTAATTTCATCGTTTTCCATCAGTTTCTGTTCCATTTGTAATAAGATCCAAATAAAGAAAGAAATTTTGTTTTTTTTTTTTTTTTTTGAGCTGAGAAGCCAGTTAATTTATAGGAGACATCGGATTAAAGAGTTTTGAACAAGTTACAAAGGTATAAGCTGCATGATGTCCAGATAATCCCATTTCAAAGGTATTAAAATATCATAATTAACCCTTACACAGTTGATTAACTTTGATATAAGGGGAGGTCATTATGATACGCTTCTGTCAGCTTGGTCCAGTGGCGCCCTTACCATGCAAATCTATTTTTTAATTTTTATTGGCTATGAAATTTGAATTGTACACTGAATGTCTTATTATTCTTGTGTATTGACGGTGAGTCGCAGTTGCTGCGTTGTGTCGCACTCTACTGGTGTCACGGAAGACCAGCGTTATAGTGGCACTCGCTACTATAGCATAATGCTGAGTGACGACCTATTTTTGAATTAATAAAATAAAATAATACATATTCTGGACTATCCACACAGCACTATCTAGCCCCAGACTAAGCATAGCTTGTACGATGGGAACCAGATAGCTGATATTACTTATATTACATATTTTTTTTGTAAATACATACTTATAATAGTATACAATATAACACCCAGACGGAGAACAAACATCTGTGTTCACCAAACGAATATTTTTTCTGATCGAACCCACGATCTACGGCGCAAAGGCAGAGTTAGTACCAACTGAGTTGAGAGGCCAGTCAATAAGTATTATATCAGCTATCTGGTTCCCATAGCACAATGTCTGCTTAATTTGGGGCTAGATAGTGTTGTGTGGATTATACAATATTTTTTTTTAATTTATTCATGGTTATTCTTGCAGGTGGCACTATTAGACACCCTCTGCCACCCTTAGGTTAAATAAAATTGTTATTTTCATTGTCATTTCAAGTTTGAAACCACCCTTCGAGAGGAGGGGTGCAACGAGCAATATGTTTGCTAATAAATTTACGCGTGTCCAAACTACCGCTCTCGGAAATTTGCGAACGTAATAAGATGTCTGTAAATAGCGGCGCTAGTTTTTTAACGTAATGTCTGTTCAGTAAAAAAACATATTACTCTTTCTCTGAGAAAAAAGGGCTTTTTTAGGAACGTTTTAATCTAGGATTTTTTAAGACAAGAGGATACATAGATTATGGCTAAGCATGCTCCATCTTAGGCTCACTCTATATCAGGTGTGATGGCAGCCAAATGGTAAGCTTCCTATATTTTTCCGGTGGTTTTGAAAACCGCCATCTTTTTCTTCAAAGCCAGTGACAGCCGACTTGTCTATTGACTGAATTGACTAAAACGATTTTTATTTTGTGATATTTTCTCACTTGACACTGGCCAATTTGATTCAAAATGGACAGATCCAATAATTAAGAATAAGAACTTTTTGCCCGCCCACCGCCAATATTTATTTCTCTAAGCAGTTTAATGGACAGCCAATAGTTAAGAAGAAGAACTTTTTGTCCGCCAATATTTCTCTAAGCAGTTGAGTTGAAAAAACTTGCAACAAACATTATTTAACTGTGACATACATGAGTTTAACGAGAGTCCTTACTTGACACCATGGGCTCATGGTCTAGTGACATATCACTGTCGTAACTGATGAGGGAAATTGAACTCGTCATCACATCAGATGTAGACGTAATAGGACGAGCCTCAGACGAGATGGACTTACTATGAAGACTCTCGGGTGACATATGCGCATTATGAAGACTCTCGGGTGACATAGGCGCATTATGAAGACTCTCGGGCGAGATGGACGTATTATGATGACTCTCGGGCGAGATGGCCGTATTATGACAACTCTTGGGCGTGATGGGCGTATTATGAAGACTCTCATGCGAGTTCTCATGTTGTGAGCTCACGTTCGCTTCAGAGTTTTTACTTTCAGTTTCTTCACGGTCAGAGAATGTGTCACTGTCTTCATCATCAATTCTACGTTCAATGTCCACATCATTCGATATGCCTGATACATCTCTCACAGTCTGATCGTCATATTGAGCGCAGACTCTGGAGCGTTTGTTGGTTCGGTTTCTGCGGGACTTTCTAGGTTTGGACAATCTGGATTTCTTTCCCGGTGTTTTCTTTCTACGGTCGTTTCTACGATAGTTTCTTTTTGGTTTAGCACGCTTCTTGTTTTCCATGGCCTGTTTTAGTTTTTTACAGAGCCTGCAGTTCGGGTCAAAGTAGATCTTATCTGTTTGATCTGTGGTCTGAAAAGAAATAAAACTGATGAGTAGTTACGGCGAAATTTTTTATCCTTACAGGTAGAGTAGCGTTGGCGTTCTAACTTCAAAAGAAAATTTTCTATATAGGCAACAAACTACGGCTTGATTCCTACCGTTTTTTACACGCTTTATATTAGCTTCACTCGTATGTTTGTGTGTATGTTTGTAACCGACTCCTTAAAACGCGATTTTGACCCACTTTCAACGGTCAGATTTCATTCAAATTGACACCTGTCAAAGCCTATGGCAATGCAATAATTCGCTTAAATTATTGTATGATCCTTTCACGAAATAAAAGTAAATACAGCAGTTTCGCTTAAATTATTGTATGATCCTTTCACGAAATAAAAGTAAATACAGCAGTGAAGTTCTAGAGTGGTGCCATTCAGACTATGTATACCTACTAGTACCATTGGTCTTTCTTACCTTCGCTAAAGTCCTTTTCCTCTCCAGCACGTCTGCCATCTTCGGATGCCTGTTTTGATGGTTCACGTCGCGCATGTAGTTCCTTTGGTCTTGTGACTCATAGCTTTCATACTCTGCCAAGTGGTCAGATCTGAACTTATCTGCTCCGTTTGGTTTTTTCTGTAACAAAATAATATAGCTTCTCAACTTAAAATTCATTTTTTTTAATGTGTTAAATCATAATTACTCACTTCCTTCGAGCATTCGGGTAGAATAAACATAACCACTCACTTCTCCTGGGCAGTCGGGTAAAATGTTAACTTTCCTATCCATCGGCGGGCCTTTGTCTATGCTCTGCAGCCCTGCCTGTTTACAATACTTACTCTAGGGCTAATGGTAGCAGAATATACCTACTAAAAAAAAATCTGTGTTATTGCAACGAACAAATTCTACCCTGAATCCTACGAATAAGGTGGAGTTACAAACTACTTGGTGATATCTATTACTACTTACATGAAATTTTAATTGGAATGGTTCACGCACTTATTCTTTTTGTATAACTTAACTGGTTTGATTTTCCTCACATTTTTTTTAAATTTTATTTTTTAAAATTACTTGCACAATTTTGTTTTGATCATTTTTTTACTTTACAGATTTTTTATTTTGACACGGAAAACCAAATGATAGGCATACGTCACTTTTTGAAAGAGGCAAGCAAGGAGTTTCCCAAGTCTCTTAATCATACTCTATGAGGAAATAAGTACATGTGTAACCTCTGCAGAGGTTAATAGGGATTCAAATGAGGTTGCGCTGTACCTACCTAAGTTTATTATGCCTACAAGAATTAACCAATTTACGATCAATATCAATCAATATTTATATACTAATATCACAGAGAAAAGATTTGTATTTTTATACTACACCTGCTTGGAAAGTAGGTACCTTGATACTTTATCTTTACGGTAGAAAGTACGTCATTGCATATCGAACAAATATGCGGGGAGAAAACGCATCTGAGCGGGAGAGAAAAGTGTATGAAAATCCATTTCTTACGTGGTTTTTATTTTTTATTTTGGGTAAGACTATGCGCCGGTAACCTAAATGTCAAAAGCCAAAAAGTTTTTACAGTGAGTTTTTATCTCAAAGTTTGCAAAATGACACTGGCCACTAGCTGTGTGTTGGATGGTGTCGGGCTGGCAGTGCGATCCTGCGGCGGCAGGATAAACAATTTGTAAAAAGAACATGTGAAAATTGCAGACGCCATTTCCAATTTGTGTGTTTGTTTGAGGATTCAGTTTTCGTAGAATTTAGTTTCCTTGTAGGTGTAGTATAAAGCACTATGTATCACTCGAGAGAAACTGCGATTCCCGATCTCGGGTGTTTTAAAGCCCTCGCCTACGGCTCGGGCTTCAAACGACACCCTCAACGGTAATCGGTCACTTTCTCCTCTCGGTGAACAATGTACTATTTTTATCTGAAAGGTACTGCTTCCAGATTGGTCCATTTTAGTTATATTAAAATCGGTGTTGCCATTTTTTTTTTAATAATTTTTTGCATGCCTTTGTCATTTATGAACCGATTTAGAAAATTGTTTTTTTATTTGGGAGGTTATTCTTACGTCCAGATTGTCCCTAACAAATTTCATTACAATCGGTTTAGCCGTTTGGCAATGAAGTCGGTTTCTCTAGTTTTTTAAACTTATAATTATTTACATAATCCTTATCAGAGTTACTGGTACCTGCATTTGATGATGATATATGATTCATTTAAATCACAGAAATAGAATGAATCAATACTTTAGTCTAGAATGAGATAATACCAACAAAAACTTGTGAATTATCTGCTTTTTATAACAGTTATTTGTTCATAAGTCCTTGACCTCACTCCCTGTAATAGGTATAGTCGTGTTATCTATACTAATATTATAAAAAGGAAAGATTTGTAGGTACCTATTTTTGTATGTTTGTGATGAATAGGCTCAAAAAGTAATGGGCCGATTTAAAAAATTCTTTCACCAATAGAATGCTACATTCTTTCAATTTGACATAGGCTACATTTCATTTTGAAAAAAATTAGGGATCCTTGGTAAAATTTGAACAATGTAACCGAAGGTGTAGAAAAATGAGTCTTAAAATGTCTTTCGTCGAATGCACTGCCGAAACTATTAGCGATAGAACAAAATAATGTACAACAATATTGTCTACCCCGTGCGAAGCCGGGACGGGCTGCTAGTCTGTAATAAACATGGTTCTTTTTTTGTAAAACTCGCTGGTAGAGCAAGATTTTAAGTGGTAACCATCGTCTCAAACAAAGCATTGCCTCGTAGTTCACGCACGTCAGGAACGTGCCTTACGATACACTGCCCTGCGTCCATCAACTTGAGGCATACAGATGTACAGACTCACATGCCAGTAATTTCCCCGCCACCCACAACCTTCAAACAGAAACAGCGATGCTGCTTCACGGTAGAAATAGGCACTGGTGGTAGTAGGTACTTCCCCGGACGAGCCCTTTACGACTACAAACTATTGTTTTTATAACAATAACAGTTATTTAAACTAACTTTTTTACCAATTATTTGTTCATAATAAGTCCTTGACCTCAAACTCGCTCTATACAAAGGTCTATTGTACAAGCATAGCCAGCGTCTTTCGAAACTATTGACTTTTACATGTTTTTTTGCATAGTTAATAGTATATTAGGGGTCATAAAATTACAGGCTTATTCTTATCCCCGAAAAATGCACGGTTCCTATGGGATTGTATACAGGAACCATGTCTTAAAGGGTTTTCTTTAAATCTTAAACACGGTTTAAGATTTATATATTTTAGCGCATTTTCTCAATTTTAATAGCGTTTATATAGCTGTCATTATGGTCAAAAAATGTATTTAATTTTTTTTTTTGTATTTTGATATACATATGTATTTGTTGGTAATTAATTACGCTTTATGCCGGTTACTTATTAAATCATACATTATTTCCTTATTTGATAATAAGGAAATAAGCAATGGAATGTAGATAAATGAAAAAGTATTAAATTTTATTGCTTCGCTTATTTTTAAATTGTTATTATCGGTGATGCTAAAAAACCCGTTTCTTATCATATTTCAACAGCTCTGTAAGGCTGTTTATTGCCCCAAATAAATTTAATACTTAGTGCTAATAAAAATATTTCACTTAATTTCCCGAAAAATAACAAGAACGAGGAATAACCATTAATACAGGCGAAAACGCGGGCTCCCGCTAGTGATAAATGCAGTCTTAGCAGAGGTATCCCTTCAACATCAGGTGGACCATCAGCATGTCAACTAAATTTTTAAGTAAATACAATGTTGGTTTCAGATACTGGTTTGCGCCGTTCGGCCGAGCACTAGGTATAAAGGACACGCGGCCACGAAAGGCACCTAACAATCCTAAACTAGAGGAGGCCTACCTTGCCGCGCCTCGAACAAGAAACGTAAGTCAAAATAACTGCTTAATCTCTTATGTGCCGCTACCTATACTAATGATTGCGAAAGTTTAAAAAGTCTCACTTTCACTTGTTCTATTTCAGCTCTCATCTGTAAGCAAGAAGGTTGACATGACAGAGCGGCAAGTAGAGCGCTGGTGGCGCCTCCGCCGCAGTCAAGACAAGCCGTCAACCCTCGTCAAGTTCTGCGAGAACATGTGGAAGTTTACATTCTACCTCTGCAACTTCACCTTTGGACTGTTCGTGCTGTGGGATAAGGAATGGCTGTGGGATATTGACCAATGCTATATTGGATACCCTCATCAGGTATACCTCTGCAGTTGTTATGATAGCCTGGTACTTTTTAAATATTTTGTAGGTTTTAATTGAGAAAATACTTTATTGGTATTACATCTGTTGCTGTCACTATAATTCGAATTTATCAATCCGCTTCTTCGCACGGGTGAAAAAATGACAGTTCCACAAGGTTCCACGCGACCAAGCCTAGAAGATCAAACTACAGCTCAGTTCCTACCGTTTTTTTATATGATCCTTTTACAAATCAAAAATAATAGCAGTGAAGTTCCAGTGTGGTGCCACTTCACTTTGTGAGACGTATGCAATAATACAAAAGCACATACACTTTTGATTTGATTGGTACAAAATATTTATTTTATAACATACTCATTTTACCTTCCAGGGTATAACAGACGACGTTTGGTGGTACTACAGCATATCCTCAGCCTTCTACTGGTCTCTCACCATCACGCAGTTCTGGGACGTCCGTCGGAAGGACTTCTGGCAGATGTTCATCCATCACATCGCGACTATAGCGCTGTTCTCCTTCAGTTGGGTCTGCAATCTGCATAGGATCGGTACCCTGGTGTTGTTACTACATGACTGCGCTGATATATTTGTTGAGGTTAGTTTAACTTATATTTTTATCTTCTTCTTTTCACTGATCGAACGCGATCAGTGAAACGCTGTCAATGGACTCCGAAACCACGAGAGTTAGGTTAAAGTCGTGAAAGGAGTCATGCCGTCGATTTATAAGAAACCAATTCGCCCTTCTCCAAAAACCACCCTGTATACAGAGGTATTGCTGTACCTGCTACCACAAGTTCTGTATGGCTCTGGCTCTGGTTTTGAGTCTGTGTGTGTGCTCGCCGGTGTATTATACTGTGTGTGTGACGTTGCGACGTAGGATTTATTAAGTCAGCACTCACATAGACTCGAAACCAGAGCCAGACAGAGCTTGTGGTAAGCCTACTGGTTTGAAGGGTGCCGGGGCAAATTTTAAAAGGTAAATTTGGGTTGCCTTATCGCTCATAGCGATTTCATCCAGGCACTCTTAGTTTTATTTCACTTATTTTTTTCCAGTCTGTAAAAGCGGCCAAGTACGCGAACTACCAACGTTTGTGCGACTCTTTGTTCCTGATTCTGATCGTCGTGTGGATATTCACGCGCGTTGGCATCTACCCATTCTACATTATTTGGAGGTAAATACTTATTCTATGCTTATCGAGTCAAGACTTTCTTAAACTCTCCTCGACAAACATGTTTTTTTTACAACTAGCCGAGAACAAATATTTGTGTGGTGAACATAGGCGTTCGTTCTCTGTCTAGGCGTTATATTGTATTAAAAGTATCTATTTACATAAAATGTGAGAGTGAGAGTGATTATATCAACTACCTGGTTCACATCATACAAGCTCTGCTTAGTTCGGGACTAGATAGTGTTGTGTGGATTGTCCACAATATTTGTTATTATTATTAAATGTGTACAAGGCTTAATGTATCTGAAACAATAGTTATTTGTTATACAAGAGTGCAAAGCTGCTTTTTAACCGCGTGCTCAATTTTGATGACCGAGCAAGCGCAGGATTCTAAATTTTTACCACGAGCGTAGCGAGTGGTTTTTAAGTTAGAATCCTAAGCGTTGGCGAAGGAATCAAAAGAGTACAAGGTAAAAAATCTTTGCACTCGAGTGCAACACGTAACTTTTCATCCCACCTCAGCGAAGAAATGACTAAATGCAAAAAAGAACATGGCGAGACTAAAAGTAACACACCAAGAAGGTTCCGAGTATGAGTTATTAACAAATTTAAAAAGGTTGTATGATAAATTCGGCACCATGCAGGTAGAAGTAAATAGGTTTAATGGTGTTTTGAATTCACAAATACACCAAGAAGGTTACAAGTGCGAGTTTTTAACAAAATAAAAAAGGTTGTATGATAAGTTCGGCACCATGGAGGTAGAAGTAAATAGGTTGTGTATTCACAAACTTAGTGAACACGATATTCTAAATTCAAATTTACTTTATCCTCTAGCGGATAAAAACGGCTTTTGCAGTCAGATATTGATCAGCAAAAACACACTTTCTGAGCTGGTGGGATGAAAAGGTAATTAAGCACAGCTGCGCCCTCATATCCCACGACGGCTCTCTTTCTGAACAGACTTCCATATTCTTTTTCCAGTACTTCAATCCGCGCGCCGATGATAGTACCTATGTTCCCGGCGTACTACATCTTCAACTCTCTGCTCTGCCTACTCCTAGTCTTGCATATTGTGTGGACGTGGCTCATTCTGCAGATCGCCTACATCACCATCAAGGCTGGCCAGGTACATATACGCGCTAACGCTAGTCACCTTTTGAGGTATGCTTGATAGATAGAAAATACTTTATTGTACACCACATCAAATTAACAAAGGAATACAGAAAAACATCAAAGCGGAATACATGGGCCGGTCTTATAACTAAAAGCGATCTCTTCCAGACAACTATGGGATGCGCTGGAGACTAGTTCGCTCGACGCATTTTTCAGAAGAAGTTTGACCCTAAATTGTATATCCTTGATTTTATTGTTGTGACAAGGTGGTAAAATACAATATTCCGAGCCTGTATGAAGAATGTTATGCGAGTGAAAGCGAAAGAGGTATGTCTGGATCGTAGCAAGTGGAAATCCGTGATCTCTGCCTACCCTCATGGGAATGAGGCGTGATTTTATGTACATATGTATGATAGGACAAGTTGATATTGAGTGTTGAATCATTTCAGATGGAAGGAGACATTAGGAGTTCAAGCTCGGACCTGAGTGATAGCCCACACAACTCCAACCATGGTACTCCAAAAGTTAAAAGCAAAAAGTAAGTGTTCACATAAATCAAACTCTCTTATTGACGTGACAACGTCTTATAATTTAATGGAGCCGGCTGCACGCACGAAAAAACATGACTCATATGGTGTTACCTTGCTTTGAGGAGTTCCATTTAAGGCTGAAGTGCAAGCGAGAGCGCGGAACGAGCGACAAAGAGGCACAATCGGCCTCCGCGTTCGGCAGCGTTCGACATCTGTGTATTTTCTTATGACGTTGTCACGTTCAACTATCGTCAGTAAGCCGACTTTACAGACAACCGATTTTTTTTTTAGTATAAGAGCTCTTTGTGTGTGCCTCGTCCGGGTGCGTACTACCACCATGCCTATTTCTGCCGTGAAGCAGCATTGCTGTGTTTCGGTTTGAAGTGTGTGGGTGCCGGTGAAATTACTGGCACGTGAGGCTGAACGTCTGTATGCCTCAAGTTGATGGACGCAGGGCAGTGCATCGTAGGGCATCATGGGTCGTGGGTTCGATCCCCACCGAGAACAAATATTTGTGTGGTGAACACAGATGTTTGTTCTCTGTCTGGGTGTTATACTCGTATTGTATTCTAAGTATGTATTTACGAAAAAAAATGTACATACGTAATATATCAGATATCTGGTTCCCATAGTACAAGCTCTGCTTAGTTTTGGGCTAGATAGTGTTGTGTTGATTGGCTATAATATTTATTTTTATTCATTATATTTATTGCCCTATTATGCATGTAAATTTAACAGTGTCAGATCTTAGAACTAGTTTTTGAATCAATACATAATTTATCCCTTATGGGTGTTGCAATACTGTAGAAGCGGGCCGATATGATTATAATCACGCAGATTGTAAGCAGGTTTAGTATAAAATGATAAAATAGAGTATTTATAATTAAAGTTATTCTTGTCGTTCGTTGTTAAGAGCGGGTCGTGCGAAAATTTGAGATGCGTTTTTAAAAATTCATAACTAAATAACTAAGTGACATTTTAAAAATCGCAAAAGGACTAATTGTAGACTAAAATTTAAAAATCGCAAAAGGACTAATTGTACATTTGAGATTAATTCGAATTTAAGTGTGTTAAAAAAATATACTATTTTACATGACATTCTATTTAACGCTAATGAAAATCGTATGTCAGCGTTAAATAGAATGTCATGTTAAATAGTATATTTTTTTAACACACTTAAATTCGATTTAAAATGTCACTTAGTTATGAATTTTTTTAAAACGCATCTCAAATTTTCGCACGACCCGCTCTTAAAGAACTCGTCTAGTGTGTAGTAAGTTTTTATTTTATTAACCATAATTATTTCTGTTCCAGGGTCACGTAAATTTGAAAGAATAAATGAAGATAATGCTACATGGCAGTAGAATTAAATACTTATGATAACTTATTGCATACTTTATGTAATGGTCAAGCTACATAAAAGTATTTGCAGCCTTGAAAATGTAAAAATGTATTCATTCAGTAGGACAAGGATCACTTTGAAACGTCTTAAAGCTAGGTGAGTCTAGGTGCCAGTTCCACGCGATCAAGCTTAAAAGAACAGGCAACGAACTACGGCTTGGTTCCTAACGTTATTTTGTACGATCCTTTTACAAAACAAAACTTATCTTACTTGCTATTTATCAAAGTTAAAAATAATTTTGAATCACAAGGATCGCTTTGGTCTTCTGTCGACGTTCTGCGGTGATAATCAGAGAAATATTGTCAAATATAGCTGTTATATTTGACAGCGTTTCACTCGCCACCGCGGAACGCTTAGACGTGTGCAAGGCGTTAAAGCTAGCAGCCATACTTATAAACGCAATTTAAATTTAATCATTGCTTAAAGTTAGCCCTGTCACTGTTTGTCATTACCCAGTAGTAAGAGATGGCAATAGTTTAAGCACTGTTTATCTTTTGACATATTTTTATAAGTAAGGCCATAGGTTTTTTTCGGTACCACAAACCTAGAAGTTTCAAGGGCCTAGTTTTACCTAGTTTATAAAATAGTATTTACTATTTTATTTAGATAGCAATGTTTTATACTAATATGTAGCTTGGCCTTAGAGAGATTCTTCAGTTATCCATCGATTGACCACCATACTTATAAACGATACTTAAATTTAAACATTGCTTAAGATTAGCCGTAATTTTAGTACGCGCAAGATAACTCTGCGCGTGACAGATGGCGGACAACGTGAATAAAATTAAGTAGAAATATATCTTCCAATCACATACATGAATGGGGAAATCGAACTTACATTGCGTCCATAAATTTGTGATTGTAATATTATTTCAAGTCGGTTTATTTACATTTTCCGCCACCAGTCACGCGCATAGTTATCTTGCGCGGACTCTAGCTGGTAAAATTGGCAGTAGTCTAAGGCCTAAAACATACACCAGCGACGTGGCGTGGAACAGGCGTGGCGCAGGTTTATTATAGAACGTTTTCAACAGCAGGTGACCGCAGACACGCCGTTTCGTTGCCTGCGCCGCGTCGCTTCAGTATAATTCAAAAACGTCGCCTGCATACATTCTGTATGAAATCGTTTTAAAGCGGCGCACGCCTGCGCCACGCCTGTTCCACGCCTGCTGCCTTACGTCGCTTGTGTGTGTTTTAGGCCTAAGCTTTGTTTTCTTTTGACAGATGTTTATAAGTACGGCTGTTAAATAGCTTTCTAAATAAAATAAGTTAGTAAAATAACTAAGAACAAAAAAGCCGGATTCCAAATTATAGTATTAGAATGTGCGCGACTATGCTCGCGTGTTTGTATGTCTTGTGTCGAATGTCGCATAACTTCCATTTAGTAATCGTTTTTAACGCTATATTATTTGTATGACGTGTACCTTATTTTTGAACAAACTTTGTTTCAAAAAATAGTTTTATCTAATACACGAACATAAAAAACATAATTAGGTCAAAATTTTGAAGATCACGGCGTACTATATTAAGCTGTTATACAGGGTTATTCATTATTAGCTGCAAATACTCAGGAATTAGGTTCAACAAATAAAATAAAAATATTTATGAAATGATTTTTTTAAGTTTTGTTATGAAAATCCCGAGAAAATCGATAAAGAAATCATTGGCGCCTGACCTATTTTGACCTTTGATCCGCGCCCGCGCGCCGTGAGTGACACTCTGCGTTCAGTCACCGCCTGGGTGGGTCATCGTCCTGTTCTCCATGGCAATCATTATGCAATAGCCGTAAAGAAATTAATTTAAAAAAAAATTGATACAAAAACTTAAATCAAAATTTAAAAAAAATCATTACATAAATATTTTTTATTTTATTTGTTGAACCTAATTCCTGAGTATTTGCAGCTAATAATGAATAACCCTGTATAACTAAACCCATTGTAATAAAAATGATAATTGAAACATAATATTTTCAACTTTTATCGAATTTACAACTTTATATTTCATTCGGTCGTTTTTAGGTTCAAACTATAAGGAAACAGGGACCACTAAGATTTTTTTTATTATCTGTCTTTGTGTTACCATGAAATAAAAAAATAAAAACTTTATTTATCAACCGACAAAAATATATGTACTCTTTTTTAGACTTGTCAAAAACAAGAACTTGCTGAAACAAGATGAAAGAATCTGCCCTAATTGTAAATATTAGTAAAAAATTAAAGTAAAAGTCACAATGAAAATTAAATTGTTATTTTGAAGGTGGGGTGTGAATTGACATTGACAGTTAGTGATTGAAATATATTATGTGCCCTGTTAAAGAGCCTACGAATCTACGCAATCCACCTTCAGACACAGCAGGCGTAGTGGCACTGCCTTCTGCTCCGTAGGCCGTGGGTTCGAAGTTCGATCCCCATCGAGAACAAATATTTGTGTGGTGAAATGTTTGTTCCCTGTCTGGGTGTTGTATTGCATGCTATCTATGTATTTACAAAAAAATATATAAGTATTATATCAGCTATCTGGCTCCCATCGTACAAGCTCTGCTTAGTTTGGGGCTAATTAGTGTAATGTGGATAATCCACAATATTTATTTTATTTATCTTACACAATGTAAAGTAATTTAGACCATAAAAATAGTTATTAATGTTTTTACACGAACCAAAAAGATTTTCTAAGCATAATGTACACGAGGTAGATAATATTTTTCTACTTGTATACACTACATGTAGAAATTCTTATTTTATTAATACTTACGATCAATTTCAAATCGTGTGCGACTGTACATTTTGTAAAATGTACAGTCACATACAGAAAGATGGTTGCATTTTTTTATGTTTAAATTGTGCCACTACTTTTAGTATGTAGTCGTCTTAGTCTTCCCGCACAAGGGCCTCTGGCCACAACCACAAAACGCCGCCACTGGCATATCTAACGCTGCCTTCTGTGTTGTAGGCCGTGGGTTCGATCCCCACCGAACACAAATATTTGTGTGGTGAACGCAGATGTTTGTACTCTGTCTGGGTGTTATATTGTATTCTTATTATATGATGTAGGTATTTACAAAAAAAAAATATTCAGCAAAAAAAGCTATTATCTGGTTCCCATCGTACAAGCTCTGCTTAGTTAAGAGGTACAGAGGGTTGTGTGGATTGTCTAAAATGTTCATTTCATTTTATTTATTTACCAATATTTTTTTTACTTTATTCAATTGGTTTTCGCAAAACAGAACTAGATGGCGCCACTAGTAGATTAGAACGCGCTATCGTTGCGTTTTGGGAAAAGCATGGGGTCAAAGTTAAATTCTTAACACGGTACGGTGGCTACTCTGGCTACCTCAGTATAACTGCTTTCAATAATCGTTCTCTGTAAGGCTTCGTTCACACGGCATTGTCCTGCACGTTTTTTTCGTATTCGTTTTTTTAACGTACAATCATCCGGGTCTTCACACGGTAAATTATCATTCGTGTAAAAGACGAATAGCCGCAGTCTTCACACAGTTGTCACAGCGAGTAGACGTCACTGATGGATCCACGCGTGGTTGTACTTTTATATTGGTATAGTAGGCGCCAACGGTCTCGTCGCCGACAAAACAGAAGGTTTTGGGTACATCCTATTAATCAAGAATCTGTGCGAACGATCACGTACTAAACGCTTCTTCGGTTGCTATTCGATAAAAAACGTGTGAACATCGTGCCGTGTGAACGAGACAGAGCTATATTATGTGCCACTGCGAACCGAATACGTCAAAGTTCATTCGATTTGCTTGACAAGTCCGTTGAGTATGCGTTTAAACGTATAAGCGGTACACGTTTTTTTGCAGTACAATCGGCGTGTGAATGGATATATGTACGTTGTATGGTCACTATTTATACGTTAAGACGTATACTGCAAAAAAACGTGCAGGACAATGCCGTGTGAACGAAGCCTAACGGTGAAAAATAGTTTTTTGCAGACGTCTCTGATGTACATAGAGCGTTGAAATGATAAAAAATAACAATGAAGGTACAGGTATACCTTTTATAATAATTTATGTATACCATAATCAAAGTGGGTGATCTAAAAAAACTAACAAGGTCATGTGTTGATTGTCCTCATTATTAAAAAAAAAACTTACATTGACAAGCACTTTTCGTTTAGCACCTGGTAGTTTTCATACATTTTATATGGCGACAATTTGTAGCGTGTGGCGGCTACCAGCGTCAACCATGTGTGGCGAGTCCATATAAAATGTATGAAAACCACAGGAGATATGCCGGTGCCGGCGTTTTGTGGTTGAAGATCTGTGTGCGGCGACACTTAAACATGTAGGTACTTTGAAAATAATTAAGTGTTACCATCTTATTGTAGGTGATTCTACAGTTTGGCCGTTTTTGTGTGAACTCTCTGCGCCCGCTGAATTTACTTACCAGATATGTCTAGATAAAATGGATGGACCTCTTTTTGCAAGGAGTTTCTGTAGGCACCACGGTCAGGTAGACTCTTCATCAAAGATTCATACTTCTTATCGTGTCGCTGATTCTTTTGAACCAAGTGTGGTGAAAGGATTTTAAATGCGCCTCAAAGAGGCTACTTTCTTTTAGATTCATACTAAAATGGCCGAACAGAGCCCGAAGTCTCAGTGCATTTACAACATTTCGTTACCAAATAAATGTTGTTTTCGTTTTGCCTATTTGTCTCTGTCTATTGTATGGAGAAAAGATGAGACAACAACTCTAACTACGTAACGTATTTTTGCCATCTCATATTTTCTCCATACAATAGAGAGAGACAAATAGGCGAAACGAAAACAACATTTGGTAACGAAATTTTGTAGCAAAACTCCCACTTCGGGTACTGTTGCAAAAAATATGTCCGCTTTTGACGAACCTCGAAAATTTAATAAAAAGCGTTGTGCTGTCAGTCATTTTCGTCAAAGAACCTATACTAGCTATAGTTATTAGATAAATGAGGCCTTCGAACATTATTCCATAGTTATTATAAGATAAATTAGCCGGGAGTAGTGATGTGCTACTTATAGTGATGTCTCGTGGCCATTTTCAATGAGTTATATTTTCTTCGAGTTTTGTAAATTTTTGGTCCTGTCAAAACTACATCTATATTTATAAAAGAAAGTCGTGTTAGTTACACTATTTATAACTAAAGAACGGCTGAACCGATTTGGCAGAAAATTTGTGGGGAGGTAGCTTAGAACCGGGAGAAGGACATAGGATACTTTTTATCCCGAAAAAGCAACGGGAACGGGGCGTAACGGGAACGGGCGAGCGAAGCCGCGGGTGGCCACTAGTTACTTATAAAAAGCCTTGGAAAGTTGGTGAAAGAACCAATGTTTAGAAGAACCCTTCCTAAGATTGTACTATAAAAAAGGCAAACAGAAAAATAGACACCAAACCGAGATTCTCCGTATATTAAAAAGAAATACTTATTGTAAATGGTTATAAGATTTTTCTACAAATTATATTATCTAAACTAAAGCTTTGTTAGAAATAATTTAGTATAAGTAAAATACACCGCGTATTTTGTGTTGAAAACTGTAAACATCACTGTTAGTGCTATAAAGCCCACGTACTAGTATTTTATAAGGCCGGTGTCTACTAAACCGGAGCGGGTGAAATAGCTTAAAGTTCAAACAATACTTGAAAGCATTTGATTGGTACAGTGAGACTGGAAATAATCCCCCGATCAAAAACATGACGTTCTTCACGTCTGTTTCGAATAACTAAATTAATGATTTTCTAGTCTTCGCTTTAATAGACACTGGCCCTTACTATTTGCTTGTGTTACGTGTATTGAGTACGTGTATGTGAATTTAAAGGAATGCATTATTGAAAAATATTTTAATTAAATGTATGAGTCAAAAACCAAATGAATACACAAGTAGAGTAAATTAAAAGTTACTTAAATCAAAATAAACTATTCTTCGTCACATCGTGTCACTAGCTCAAACCAGTGTGGTGTTAGGATTTAAATACGCCTCAAAAGAACCATTGCGAATCTTATTTTAACTTAAAAAACATGATTCATGCGGCGTTACCTCGCTCTGAGGCGTTCCATTTAAGGCTTGAAGTGCAAGCGAGAGCGCGGAACGAGCGACAAAGAGGCACAATCGGCATCCGTGTTCGGCAGCGTTCGACATAATCTGTCTCTCTCCTACTTGAGTGAGCGATGCGTCCGCGTGGACAGCTGTATGACGTTGTCACGTTCAACTATCGTCAGTAAACCGACTTTACAGACAACCGATTTTTTTGAAATGTTTACATTCAAACAGAGACTTTTTACCCAACTGCTCAGTAGGAGGGTAAAATTTACTTCCAATTTTTTTTTATAAATAAATTTCCATATTTTTTCATAAAACAATATAAACTTTCCAATGGATCTTCCTATTCTACGATAAAAGTCTGGGATCTAAGTATTTATATATTTTTTTATACAGATTTTTATTTTATTCTGATCTCTACATTTTAGCATTTCGTGTACTTTCCATATCGATATTTTCTATTGTGTAGATTGGAATTATATTTTGTAGTTTTTTTTCAAAGTTATTTTTATTTTTGTATGGTATTCTGTATGTAATGTACTTGTTGGTATATTTAACATAACATAATTAAATAGTTTACTGAAAATTTGGAACAATTTCTTCTTTTGTTGCCTAATTTACGAGCGCTACTTAAGGCCGTCAACACACTAGCTATAATAATGCTGTGCGATAATATAAATTACGGTATATTGGTCATATAAATATGCATAATATATTATAGCTGCGTCACTTGAATATTTGTATAGAAAATATATTGTAATATACCTTGCTATAATTTGATATTAATATATATTATAGCTACGTGTGTAACGGGCTTTAAAGTTAGCTCTGTCACTGTCTGTCATTACCAGTGATCGGAGTAGGTAGAGCTATTTTATGTACTTGCCATATCTAAATATATAAAACTCTTTCGTTACTGACTGACTGACTGACTGACTGACTGACTGACTGACTGACTGACAATCAACGCACAGCCTAAACCGTTAGTCCTAGAAGCATGAAACTTGGAGGGTATGTTCCTCTTATAACGTAGAGGTGTACTAAGAAAGGAAATTGGAAAATTATTTCCCGAAGAGGAGAAAAAGGGGAAAAATGGTTTAAAGAAAAATCAACGCACAGCCTAAACCATTAGTCCTAGAAGCATGAAACTTGGAGGGTATGTTCCTCTTATAACGTAGAGGTGTACTAAGTAAGGAAATCGGAAAATTATTTCCCGAAGAGGAGAAAAAGGGGAAAAATGGTTTAAAGAAAAATCAACGCACAGCCTAAACCATTAGTCCTAGAAGCATGAAACTTGGAAGATGTGTTGCTCTTATAGAGCAAAGATGCATTAAGAAAGAAAATCGGAAAATTATTTCCCTAAAAGAAGAAAAAAAGGTAAAAGTTTCATGAAAATTCACAAAAAAATTGCTTTAAAATTTCAAAATACGCAAAAAAACAGTAAAAAAAAATCTGCTACCGCAGCATCTGTCACCAAATTTGAATACACACAAAAGTTTACATAAACCCCACCGTAACCACTAAGACAAAATCGCGGAAAACACCTATCACCCGAAACTAAACACCGCACCGCTTCAAAAAACGGCTAAAGTACATGCTCAAAACTATGGTAACCAGCTGGTCATGTCAAATTAAAAAAATCTGATTCGATTATACACCAACACGCAGACGAAAATTAGCCACTAATCTAAATATATAAAACTCTTTCGTTACTGACTGACTGACTGACTGACTGACTGACTGACTGACTGACTGACAATCAACGCACAGCCTAAACCGTTAGTCCTAGAAGCATGAAACTTGGAGGGTATGTTCCTCTTATAACGTAGAGGTGTACTAAGAAAGGAAATTGGAAAATTATTTCCCGAAGAGGAGAAAAAGGGGAAAAATGGTTTAAAGAAAAATCAACGCACAGCCTAAACCATTAGTCCTAGAAGCATGAAACTTGGAGGGTATGTTCCTCTTATAACGTAGAGGTGTACTAAGTAAGGAAATCGGAAAATTATTTCCCGAAGAGGAGAAAAAGGGGAAAAATGGTTTAAAGAAAAATCAACGCACAGCCTAAACCATTAGTCCTAGAAGCATGAAACTTGGAAGATGTGTTGCTCTTATAGAGCAAAGATGCATTAAGAAAGAAAATCGGAAAATTATTTCCCTAAAAGAAGAAAAAAAGGAAAAAAGTTTCATGAAAATTCACAAAAAAATTGCTTTAAAATTTCAAAATACGCAAAAAAACAGTAAAAAAAAATCTGCTACCGCAGCATCTGTCACCAAATTTGAATACACACAAAAGTTTACATAAACCCCACCGTAACCACTAAGACAAAATCGCGGAAAACACCTATCACCCGAAACTAAACACCGCACCGCTTCAAAAAACGGCTAAAGTACATGCTCAAAACTATGGTAACCAGCTGGTCATGTCAAATTAAAAAAATCTGATTCGATTATACACCAACACGCAGACGAAAATTAGCCACTAATATAACATAAAATCACAAGAAATTGCTTTACAAAATACGCAAAAAAAACCATTAAATAATTTTCAGCTACCGCAGCATCTGTCACCAGGTTTGAATACACACAAAGGTTTACATAAACCCCACCGTAACCACTAAGACAAAATCGCGGAAAACACCTATCATACCGAAACTAAACACCGCAACGCTTCAAAAAACGGCTAAAGTACATGCTCAAAACTATTGTAACCAGCTGGTAATGTTAAATTAAAAAAATCTGATTTGATTATACACCAACACGCATACGAAACCCTAAATTAGCCACTAATATAACATAAAATCACAAAAAATGGCTTTACAAAATACGCAAAGAAAAACCATTAAAAAATTTTCAGCGAAAAAAGTTTCATGAAAATTCACAAAAAAATTGCTTTACAAAATACGCAAAAAAACAGTAAAAAAAAATCTGCTACCGCAGCATCTGTCACCAAATTTGAATACACACAAAAGTTTACATAAACCCCACCGTAACCACTAAGACAAAATCGCGGAAAACACCTATCACCCGAAACTAAACACCGCACCGCTTCAAAAAACGGCTAAAATACATGCTCAAAACTATGGTAACCAGCTGGTCATGTGAAATTAAAAAAATCTGATTCGATTATACACCAACACGCAGACGAAACCCTAAATTAACCACTAATATAACATAAAATCACAAGAAATTGCTTTACAAAATACGTAAAAATAACCATTAAAAAATTTTCAGCTACCGCAGCATCTGTCACCAGGTTTGAATACACACAAAGGTTTACATAAACCCCACTGTAACCACTAAGACAAAATCGCGGAAAACACCTATCATACCGAAACTAAACACCGCAACGCTTCAAAAAACGGCTAAAGTACATGCTCAAAACTATTGTAACCAGCTGGTAATGTCAAATTAAAAAAATCTACCGCAGCAAACTAAAAAAACAGATTCGATTATACACCATCGAAAACAATAGCCCAAATTACTCACTAAAAAAAAATCACGAAAAAGAGCTTTCCAAAATACGCAAAAAAGGCGTTAAAAAAATTTCAGCTACCGCAGCATCTGTCACAAGGTTTGAATAAACACAAAGGTTTACAAAAAACCGATGATAACCTCTAAGACAAAATTGCGGGAAACATCTATCATACTTAAACTAAGCACTGCTGAAAAAAACAGCTACAACAGCACTCGCCTTCAAATTAAAATACACTCTAAAGTACAAGCTCAAAACTATGGTAACTAGCAGTTGGTCATTTCAAACTAAAAAATAACAGATTCGATTTTACACCAACGAACACGACACTTAGCCCAAATTAGCCACTTTAACAAAATTACGAAAAATTGCTTTACAAAATACACAAAAAAACACAAAAAAAATTTTCGGCTACCGCAGCATCTGTCACCAGATTTTAATACACACAAAGGCTTACAAAAAAACCGATGATAACCACTAAGACAAAATCGCGGAAAACACCTATCATGCCGAAACTAAGCACCGCTGAAAAAAATCGGCTACAACAGCACTCGCCTTCAAATTCAAAAATACAGTCTAAAGTACAAGCTCAAAACTATGGTAACTAGCAGTTGATCATGTCAAACTAAAAAAACAGATTCGATTATACACCATCGAATACGATAGCCCAAATTACTCACTAAAAAAAAATCACGAAAAAGAGCTTTCCAAAATACGCAAAAAAGACGTTAAAAAATTTTCAGCTACCGCAGCATCTGTCACAAGGTTTGAATAAACACAAAGGTTTACAAAAAACCGATGATAACCTCTAAGACAAAATTGCGGGAAACATCTATCATACTTAAACTAAGCACTGCTGAAAAAAACAGCTACAACAGCACTCGCCTTCAAATTAAAATACACTCTAAAGTACAAGCTCAAAACTATGGTAACTAGCAGTTGGTCATTTCAAACTAAAAAATAACAGATTCGATTTTACACCAACGAACACGACACTTAGCCCAAATTAGCCACTTTAACAAAATTACGAAAAATTGCTTTACAAAATACACAAAAAAACACAAAAAAAATTTTCGGCTACCGCAGCATCTGTCACCAGATTTTAATACACACAAAGGCTTACAAAAAAACACCTATCATGCCGAAACTAAGCACCGCTGAAAAAAATCGGCTACAACAGCACTCGCCTTCAAATTCAAAAATACAGTCTAAAGTACAAGCTCAAAACTATGGTAACTAGCAGTTGATCATGTCAAACTAAAAAAACAGATTCGATTATACACCATCGAATACGATAGCCCAAATTACTCACTAAAAAAAAATCACGAAAAAGAGCTTTCCAAAATACGCAAAAAAGACGTTAAAAAATTTTCAGCTACCGCAGCATCTGTCACAAGGTTTGAATAAACACAAAGGTTTACAAAAAACCGATGAT
Organism: Thera britannica; assembly: GCA_939531255.2. Taxonomy (NCBI): domain Eukaryota; kingdom Metazoa; phylum Arthropoda; class Insecta; order Lepidoptera; family Geometridae; genus Thera; species Thera britannica. The sequence goes on along the minus strand of OW618039.2, from coordinate 8,813,494 downwards.
AACCTCTAAGACAAAATTGCGGGAAACATCTATCATACTTAAACTAAGCACTGCTGAAAAAAACAGCTACAACAGCACTCGCCTTCAAATTAAAATACACTCTAAAGTACAAGCTCAAAACTATGGTAACTAGCAGTTGGTCATTTCAAACTAAAAAATAACAGATTCGATTTTACACCAACGAACACGACACTTAGCCCAAATTAGCCACTTTAACAAAATTACGAAAAATTGCTTTACAAAATACACAAAAAAACACAAAAAAAATTTTCGGCTACCGCAGCATCTGTCACCAGATTTTAATACACACAAAGGCTTACAAAAAAACACCTATCATGCCGAAACTAAGCACCGCTGAAAAAAATCGGCTACAACAGCACTCGCCTTCAAATTCAAAAATACACTCTAAAGTACAAGCTCAAAACTATGGTAACTAGCAGTTGATCATGTCAAACTAAAAAAACAGATTCGATTATACACCATCGAATACGATAGCCCAAATTACTCACTAAAAAAAAATCACGAAAAAGAGCTTTCCAAAATACGCAAAAAAGGCGTTAAAAAAATTTCAGCTACCGCAGCATCTGTCACAAGGTTTGAATAAACACAAAGGTTTACAAAAAACCGATGATAACCTCTAAGACAAAATCGCGGGAAACATCTATCATACTTAAACTAAGCACTGCTGAAAAAAAACAGCTACAACAGCACTCGCCTTCAACTTAAAATACACTCTAAAGTACAAGCTCAAAACTATGGTAACTAGCAGTTGGTCATGTCAAACTAAAAAAACGAACTCAAATATCCACGCGGACGAAGTCGCGGGTTACAGCTAGTTATAGAATAATATGGATATTCCCTGAATCCCGGAAAGCATATACTTCTTATAAGTGTAAGGACGGGTTTAAGGATAATATAATAAATAGATAGCAACTTGAGTCTTTAAATCACATATATTTTTTTATGTAACAATTTCTTATATTTATATATCAACAATCAATCAACATTTTCATTCTGAAGTTATGCAAGAACATACCATACAAATTATTTGTATGGTATTTGGTATCTGTATGGACCAAAAGCGCATAATGCAGCGATATCACGACGAGTGTCAACAAAGCGGCAACGTCGCGTGTTTGACAAAATTTTTGGCAACGTGTTGCTGATGTAAAATTATTACGTCGCTCGCGCAGTCGTGCTTATTGGCTTACATATACCATTTTTAGGGTTCCGTAGCCAAATGGCAAAAACGGAACCCTTATAGATTCGTCATGTCTGTCTGTCTGTCTGTCTGTCTGTCTGTCTGTCTGTCTGTCTGTCTGTCTGTCTGTCCGACCGTGTCACAGCCATTTTTCTCTGAAACCATAAGAGCTACACTGATGAAACTTGGCGAGTAGATGTATTCTGTAAACCGCATTAAGATTTTTACACAAAAATAGAAAAAAAACTATTAATTTTGGGGGTCCCCATACTTCAAACTGCAACTCAAAAAAATTTTTTTCGTCGAACCCATTTGTGTGGGGTATCTATGAATAGGTCTTTAAAAATGATGTTGAGGTTTCTAATATCGTTTTTTTCTAAACTGAATAGTTTGCGCGAGAGACACTTCCAAAGTTGAAAAAAGTTGGTCCCCCCCCCTCTAACTTCTAAAATAAGGGAATGATAAAACTAAAAAAAATATATGTTGTACATTACTATGCAAACTTTCAACGATATTTGGTTTGAACGAGATCTAGCCAGTAGTTTTTTTTTTATACGTCATAAATCGTAAACTGCAATTTACCTTTCGACGAACTACAAGAACCTGTTTCCTGTTTATTTTCTGTATATTATGTTACTTGATGCTACGGAACCCTTCATGGGCGAGTCCGACTCGCACTTGGCTGCTTTTTTATATTTATTGATAAACATAATTATAATAATCGAATCCCGGAGTATTAGTCGGAATACCGTGGAATATCCATATTAACATCAATGTTTGCGGTCAATGAACCTAAATAGCTCTACCTACTCCGATCACTGGTCATTACCTATTGGTAAGGGATAGCAGTTGCTTACACACTAAGAAGATTGAAGTTTCTATAGCGCAACTATTGGTAGTATAGTTATTATAAAACATGTTTGAAACCGTGAAAATCATTGACAAAGAGTCGCATACACATTTAGTATTGTGTTTAACCTGATCCGGTTCCGTACTCTTACGTTGCAGGGCCGTTATTCGCTATTGCCAAACCACGCGCGTTACGTGAACACGTTAAGACATCGGTTTAGCAATCGTCGGATTTTGAACGAATCATGTGAAATAACCAAAACATCAAACGTGGGGCATAGACAACTAGTCTTGTGGCATACAGAATACCATTTTTCGATTCCGCACCAAGGCGCGTTTGCGTTTAGATCACGTTGTGAAGTCACACGTTTTGGGCACGGAATCTCCAATGTAATAGCGAATAAGGCCCCAGGTAAGAAATATTGCACATCGGCTTTTCTGCTTTCGTAGAGCGCTATCTCTTTCAGACGCACACTACGCTATAAGAAGCCGAAATTAGCCGGTGTGCAATATTTCTGCTCATATTATTTATTGCTTTTCCTAGGTTACATGGTGAGGTCTTACAAGTTAATAATGGTGAATACATAATAGGCCCTTTAGTTTAGGGCATAGCAAAATTTGGGGTGGAAGTGGTGGGCCTTATTTCTAGAGACTCATCTTATATACCAGTGACAGATTAAAATAACCAATGAGGTGAGAGGTTCTCCGGATAGGAACCGGGTTATGAGATTCCAGTTTTCTGTATTTCACATTCTTCGTCCATAGACTTTTCATTTTAACAAAAAGTATTTTTTCAATCATGAAATTATTATGATATTATAATAAAATCAACAGTCTAGTCTCAATTGTGTATGAGGCCTTAATGATTCGTTATTATTTTTGTTTATTTATTTTTAATTAGCTTTATTTTTTAAGAATTAGATTTGTAATGAATGTTTTTGGAAGCGTTAGTTTTATTCCGAATTCAACAAATATTTTTAAACCACTTTGTATTGTCACTAGAGGGACTTTGGTTACTAATGAGAATTATATTAAAATCAAATTATGTTCATACCTAAGCTTTGGTTGATTTAACAGACCTATTCCGATTTGCAGACATTTTACACACGGCTACGGATCAGACTACCCAACCTGTTTGGATTTCAAACTATTAAAACTTCCATTTATTCTATTCTCTGTATTAAATGTAGAGCAGTTATGGTTATACAGGGTGTGTAACCTCATGCGTAGCCGACTGTGCTTACTTTTACAAGACGATGTTAAAGGTATTTATTCCCCTAATCAAAAACATTTGATGTAATCTGGAAGAATCTAGAAGTCCTGTACAACCTTACAGCTGTCCTGTACAGCTGTCCTGTACCTTTAGGAGCTTATAGATTTGGCGACAAGCTATATAACTTGTCCTATAATGACGAACATGTTATGCACAGAACGGATATTTATAGTATAGAAAATGCGTTAGTTCGCAACAGGAGCCTAGTTCTCGGACCGACAGAGATTTTCAATGTCCCATAATAAATACACATTGGCATTGCACAACCCCGCACTTTTTCTACGTTTTCCGTATATTGTAGCTGTCGAGGCTTCTACGATGAGGTCGTCGATGAATTACTCAAGGAAATCTGCCATTCTCTCTTCGAAAAGAAGCAATAAAATAAAATTGCAAAATGATCCGAGATGAGCCGAGAATTAGGCTCCAGCTTAGTTTGTTAAAATCTATATGAAAGCTTAGTTCGTCAAAGACAGCTTATTTGACGCCAAATACCTAAATACATTTCATTGTAAATTGTACTGCTTAGAAATGGTTTTTAATGTTTAAATAAATAAACTACATAATGTAATAAATGTGGTATAAACAAAAATATAATCTATTTATACTGTGTTGGGTTTGTGAAATAAAACTAAAATTAAATGTCTATTTTCTTTTAATTCAAATAACCTATTAATATTAAACATTAATTTCTAAATAGAGCTAACTTAGCTGATGTACAAAATATATGCGATGCATAATGATAATTATAAGGTACTTGTCTAACAAAGTATTTTTGATACAAAATGCTTGAAAAGTCTGGATACATGTTACCCACAGAATTATTAATTCAACTAGTAAAAATAGTTGTAATATTAGGCATAGGAGGAAATAGAAATAACAATGCAACAGGTACCTAAGTAAAGATTTCAAATCCCTGTTATAACTAGCGGCACATAACTTGAGCGGTGAGCGATACGCGCTGCGCATGCGTCGTAGTGTGCCATGTCGCGCACACTGGATGTGTGGATGTGTGCAAGCGTCCTATTGGTTCAGAGAGCGGAGTGCGACTGGAGAACCAATCAGCGCTACGCACGCCCACCCTCTGCTGACGACTTCTGCGCAATAACGGTCATGGCTCAAGTTATGTGCCGCTACCTATATTTCCTTTGTTGTATAGTTCGACCGATTAAAGATTATAACGTAGAAAATGGCAGTAGTACCGAAAATAAATTGTCCCAAGTTTATTTACTGTAAATACATTTACACAAATCACGCCACTTATTCAGAAAAAACTTTTTTCTTACTAAGGTCCAGTTTTATTATTCTGTCATTGTAGGGCGAAATAGCCAACCGAGGCGTGAAGTTCGAAGTTCGGCTTCATCTTCGAGTTCACCGTTCGAATGTTAAATGATATTCAAGTTTATTCGTCTTTCTTGAATATTTTCCAAATTATGTGTTTTGACAGCGCGCTGCGCGTCGAAAGGCGTTCTGAAGGCGACTCTCGCGTCCCCGGTGGGCTGACCGCGGTCATTATACCGCCTGATGACGTCATCTTGCGACAGCTCAAACTCCGAAAAGAACCTGAGGATATCCTCGATAGTCGCCCGGAAAGGCACGTTTTCCATGGTGACCACGCAGCCAGGCGCGCCAAAATCATCTAGATCAGGGTCGGGTTCCTCACGACCTCCTCCGTTATCGAAGCCACCGCGACCTCGCGGAGGCCCGCCTCGACCTCGCCCGCGGTGCTCGAAACCTCTCGGCCCGCCGCGGTCAAAGCCCCGGCCGCGGTAACCCCCGCGGTCAAAACCTCTGCTGAAACCGCGATCACTGAACCCACCTCGACCTCTGAACGAGCCGCGACCGTTGAACCCTCCTCTCATTTGGTCAAAGAACTGTGGCATGTTCGGCACCGCTGACGGTGGTCCGTTGGGCTCTTCGATATCTAATGCTTTCGGCCCGTCCAGTGCTTCCTCGACGACGCTGCGGGGAACTAAGTCTATAGTGATACGACAGTCGTCTAAGTTCTTTCCGTGTTTGACCACCGCCATTCTCGCTTCGGGAGGGGATCGGAACTCACAGAAACAGTCCCCTGAAGGCATGCCATTTGCGTCAAGCATTAGATGTATCCTGGCTGGTACAGCACCCGTGTCTGATAGGAAGTTGACGATAGTTCGATCGGTAGCATCGTGCGGGAGTCCCTTCATCAATACGCAGTCCAGAGGCTCATCCTCAATATTTTTTATAGGGTTATTATCCCTACGCAGAATGTTGCCACCGCCTAAATTGTCAACTTGGTTTGGAAAAGGAGGCCTGTTAACCCAGTTGGTGGCAGCGGTGCGCGGATCCATGCCACCAGTTCCGGGGAACCCGCTCGGGAACTGCGGTCCGCCGAAAGTTCCGCTTGGAAAAGGTCCTTGTTGCGCGAATTGCGATGCGAAGAATGACGCGCCCGGGGGTTGGCCTTGCATATTATGAGGTCCATTTTGAGTTGAGCCGTTGTCGAACTGACGTCTTTGTCGCGGATCTCTTGGGCCAGTGTTCTCCTGTTCTCGTATCGGGGGTCCTCTCTCTTCTGGTATCTCTATCGGCTCCGGTATGTCGAACGGTGGCGGTGAGGGTTTGACTTCGTTGTTATACTCCTCATCAGTAACTATCGATACGGTGACCTGCCTTCTACCAAATGAAATTCGCTCTTTTCGCTCAAAAGCCTCTTTTGCGTCTTCGTGCTTAGCAAATTGCACCAATGCTGTCCTACTGCGCGACATCCTATCATCGCTTAACGTGATCGCTAGAAGAGAGTAGTTGCCGAATGTTTTGATTATGTCATGTTCTTTGATATAGTTTGGAAGGTCTGTAAGTTTAAGGACAGTGTAGATTGGCTTCGGGAGTTCTGGCTCTGGCACATTGACTGCCATATTGCGTTGGTCATCGTCGTTGTCATTACGGAACGGCAAAAATGAGTCTACAGCCGCATCATAGGTTTCATCATCTAAGTCTTCGATGACCACATGAGCACCTTTCAGCTCATTGTTCCTACGCTGCAACGAAAGTTGTTTAGATCTTACCTCACAGAATCTGACGAAAATGTTGCCAGTTCGACGTCCCGTGTTGTCATTGATCATTTTGATGCCGTGCTTGTCGATCAGGAAGGGGAAGAACTTGCGAACATCGCCGTAGCTGGTATGGTTCGGCGCGTTACGGATGGCAACACAGCAGTTGATTTGCTGGTCTTCGAACCGACTGCCGCGTCCGTCGCGACCCCTGAAGTTCCCTCCACTACGACCCAAGCCACCGCGACTCATTCCTTTTCCGCCATTCATCTCATGATCATTTTCTATTCTGTTTTGGAAAGCGTTCGGGTTACGTTTCTTTGCTAATTCCTGCATTTTGTTAAAGGTGTCAAACGCAGACGGATCGTTGAATCGATTCATCGGTGGGTTCGGTGGTATAACAGGGCCATTCGGGAGGACGTTAGGCGGCTGAATTTGGGAAAGTGGCACGTTAAGGTTTACAGGGCTCGCGAAGGGGTTCATGAACGGTTTCATCTCCCTATTCGGACTGTCTTTTTCCTGAGAGTTGGCAATGCTGGGGGATTTGCCTCGTCGGTTTCGGGAGCGTAAGGACGGCGAGCGATCCCGCGAGCGACTGCGGTTATTCCTGTCACGCTTTCCTCGCCTCTCCCTACTCCTACTCCGATCCCTACGACGGCGTTCCTTCGACCTGGACCTATCCCTGCGATCTCTTTTTCTATCTTTGCGTTCCCTGTCGCGCGATCTGGATCGAGACCTGCTTCGCCTCCGATCTTTGCGTCTCTTCTCAACCTCTTCCTCTTTTTTCTCCTCTTCTTTACTAATGTCGCTTGGGCTGATGAGCGGCGCAGGGGGGGCGATAACAGCTGGTTGCGGGATTTCCGCAGGGTTCCCTATGCCAGGGATACCGAAGCTTGAAAGGAGGCTGTTGCCTAGAGATGATTGAAACGGTGTGATGGGGGGAAGAACGGGTGGTTTCGGTATAGGAGGGGTCGGTGTTGGTATAGAGGCAGGCGGGGTGGACACCACCGGGGGAGCAAGCAACAGCGGTACTGTTTGCCGTGCTGCCTCGATCACCTTGTGCATTTCAGAACGTGAACTGAGTAGTAGTTTCACCTGGACTTCCTTGACTTTACCGCAGTCCAGCATCATAGCCTGTCGTGCATCTTCATCCGTACTGTAACAATGGAGAAGGCGTTCTATATACCTACTACTAATAGTAAGTAGTTTGCTTGTTATAGATTGTCCAAGCTTAAAATGCACGTCCCGCTACTCCAGTCAGTCAAAGTAAATTGTTCTTTATCATTTATATTACAAGGATCATTTTTTAACTACTTTGCTGTGAGTCAACGTCAAGAAAACGTGGTGATGGGGCGTGCATTTTTAGACTGGTTTATCTATACTTACAAACTTCTATATTTGTATATTCGATTCTCAAGAACAATATTTGTACACAATTTGTTCTTGGGAATCGAACCCACAACCATAAACCTATAGCGTAGGAGGCAGACCTACTAACATACAGCAAGAGCAACAGAGCTGCGCGGCAAGTCAGATAGCCTGCAGTTTATGCAAAGTTAGTTTTGTGGAAAACTAGCTTAACTACATAAACGCATAATTTCAACTTCGCTAATCTAACTAAGGTAGGTAATCGGTAGGTGTATGTTGAACCTACCAAAAATTCATTCAAAAATCAAAATTGATTTTCCTGGAAATGCAAGTAGGTATACCAACTTTGCTACCGCAAGTAGGTCGCTGGCGGGCCCTTTTTCGAACTTGTGAAGTTCGAACAACATGCCGGTTTCCTCGCGATGTTTTCCTACACCGATTTAGAGTACTGGCAAAGTGCACATACATTTTTTTTGACAAAAGAACTCATTGGTGCTCGACTGGATTTGACCCACGACCTTAAGGTCGGAAGGCGGGGCCGCTACTAGACCACCAGTTAAAGTCAAATATATTTCTATTCAGTAGTATCACAAGGATAAATTTGAAACGTCTTACAGCCAGGTGAGTCTATGTGCCAGTTCCACGCGGCCAAGCCTAGAAGAACAGGCAACAACTATGGCTTGGTTCCTATCGTTTTACCGTTAATTTCTTGTCGTGCAGTTTGTATAAATAAATGCTTTTCTTTCTATTATTTTTTTGTATGATCCTTTTACAAAACAAAAATTATAATAATGGCAGTGAAGTCATCTCAATATGTGGAGTGGGATCACACTGGAACTTCACTGCTATTATCAAAGACAGCACACGCTACGGTTCAAATTCAGCGGTGCTCCTTAAAATATTCTTATTACCTTACCTATGCCCAGCAGTGGGTTTCTTTAGGCTTATGATTATTAGGATACCTACATCAGCTAGGTAGATAGAGATTGGTAGTTATTTAGGAGGAGGAGGCCTATACCCAAGAGGGGTCCTAAATAAATATTTTTAATTAAAGGTGTTAAACATAAATTTGTATTTAGTTATTTAGGAAAAGGCTTTTTTATTTATTTATAGTTATTTAGGAGGTACAGTATACCTACAGATCAAATTAAGTCGTCACTGCATACAAACGAATAATATAAGATTAAAAATCTTGAAAAACCGACCGACTTCGCTGATGGTAGCGATCAGTGAAACGCTATCAAATTTGGCAGCGTTTCACTGATCGCCGACGCCAGCGGCCTAGGTGTGTGCAGGCCTTTACAGACTTTTTCAAGAAGCGTTAACTTTTAAGTTATTTTAACTTAATGTTTTTTCTACTTACCTAAGTGTGTCATTGTAATCAATAAAGAGTTATCTATCTATCTATTAAGCAGAGCATGTACTATGGGAACCAGATAGCTGATATAAAACTGATACTTATGCTTTTTTGTAAATACATACGAGAATAAGCATCTGTGTAGATCGGTGAGGATCGAACCCACGACCTACGGCGCAGAAGGCAGAGCTACTACAAACTAAGCTGAGAGGCCAGTCTATACGGAATACGGCCGGGGTGGTACAGACAAGGATTAATTTTCTGACTGGCCTCTCAGCTCAGTTGGTTGTAGCTCTGCCTCCTGCGTGTGGGCGTGTGTTCGATCCCCACCGAGAACAAATATTTGTGTGGTGAACACAGATGTTTGTTCTCTGTCTGGACGTTTATTATATTCTAAGTATGATTTACAAAAAAAAAATATTTGTAAGTATTATATCAGCTAAGTATCTGGTTCCCATAGTACAAGCTCTGCTCAGTTTGGGGCTAGATAGTGTTGTGTGGATTGTCTACACTACAATATTTATTTATTATTTTCCAGTTGCGTCAGTTCTAGTTGCGTCGGCCAGAAAATAATTAAATGATAATATTATTAGGGCCCGCCCACACAGCGATATGTCACTGACTATATTCTCGCGTAAAGGCCTGCGCACACCTAGGTCGCTGGCGATGGTGATCAGCTGAAACACTGTTAAATATGACGGCGATATTTGAAAGCGTTTCAGATGATCGCCATCGGCTAGATGTGCGCAGGGCAGGCCTTAAGATATTCCGCGATCGGAGTTAAGGCCTATGCAGACCGGGACGACATGAAAGGGATTTTGCCGTCAGTCAGCGCACATTAGCCGCTTAGATACCGCGGCATTCCAGCGCCTTACCACGGCATGCCACGCCGCCTCACTCCGCGGTATGTCAAAACGAGCGCCAGAGTCCTTGGCATGCCGTTGTCTACTGCAGTACAACATGAAATCCCTTTCGATGCCACGGCATCCCTTGCCATGCCGTCCCGGTCTGCGTAGGTAGGCCATAACATCTACTCGTAGTACGGCAAATCGCACCTCATCATGTTGTATTTTAATTAAATTACAGATTTTAAGCCATACGCACACGCTATCAACGCAGTGAGTCAGCCAGCCTCCTTAACTTTAATTCAAGAATTATAACCCTGCTTAATATAGGCGTTTAAAACTTTGCAGTGTTATTGCACGAAAGTTTGTTAATTGCTATTTTTCATAAAATATTTATTTTAACTTAAATTTTTTTTAATTAAGTGTGTGCGATAAGATTGCTAGGCGCATTGGCACTTGGCGCATCGAAGCTGAGACGGCGAGGCGCGTAGACCCGACGCGTAGGCGTTGGTTACGAGTATTCAAGCTACGCTGCCGTAGCGTAGAGGCATTGTTGACGTACATTTATTATAATGTACTCTCAGTTGAGTTAAAGGTTCATAACTTACCTACTTTTGAGTAAATTACCATTGCAATGCTGCGACACTTAGGTAAGTACTTAATTTGTGAATTGCAGATATTCTTGTGTCGGCGACTGTACCTACAGTTTTATTTATTCAAACTACTATTACCTACTTATACAGGGTGGTTTTTGAGAAGGGCGGTGTTGGCAAAGTCCGAAACCACGTGAGATTGATCCTTATCAGCAACAGGATCCATTGGTTCAACAATACAGGGTGTAAATTTTTTTTATCATTCGGTACCTACCATTTCCGCCAAAAGTAAGTATCTATTAAATGCAGTTATTGTTTTCTTATAAATCAAGAGCATCGATGAGCTCCTTTCACGACTTTTCCCTAACTCTCGTGGTTTCGGACTTGGCCATCACCGCCCTTCTCAAAAAACCACCCTGTATACCTAACCTTCCATATTTTGGATTGGTTACGTATGGCTTCCTTACCGTAACTTTTTTGTTGGGCATCTTACTGTAGACCGGAAAAAGAACTAAGTTAAGTGTATGTTAGGTACCTACAGTTAACCAGTTCTGGGAATAGGAAATCCCTACTCGAATCAAACAACGTGGTCCAGTCATTATAGTAAGTTCAGCTCGGAATTCGAGATACCCAGCTGTAAGTCTGTAAATATTTGTATATTGACTCCCTAAAAATTGTCTCAAAACCTGCATATGGTAGGGTGTGCGCAACTATTAAATTTCAAGGTCAAAAAACTTTTTTTGAAAGGTACTGCTTCCAGATTGGTCCCATTTTAATTTTATTAAAATCGGTGTTGGCATTTTTTTTTTAATAATTTTTTTAATGTTTGTAACTGCATGCCTCCGTCATTTATGAACCGATTTAGAAAATTATTTTTTTATTTGGAAGGTTATTCTTACGGCCAGATTGTCCCAAACAAATTTGATTAAAATCGGTTTAGCCGTTTGACAATGAAGTCGGTTTCTCAAGTTTTTTAAACTTAAATTATTTTGTTTTGTATTTAATATCAATATTGTATAATACAAAATTCTACACAATTTTTGTTTAAAAACATTTTTCATACGGTGAACCGTTTTCGAGATAGAGGGCAGAGAGCGCGCGGTCACAGCCCGGTCGTCGGTTGACCTGAAGTGATGCTGTGAAACTTAATAGTTGCGCACACCCTACCATATGCAGGTTGTGAGACAACTTTTAGGGTGTCAATATACAAGTATTTACAGACTTACAGCTGCGTATCTCGAATTCCGAGATTCTTACCTAATTTAAGCTTAAATGACTGGATTCTTCTACTATAAAGAATAGTAGAAGAAGCAGAGGAAGGAGAAGATGGCGTCTCTGCGGAATTGTATTGTTTGCCTTGTAATTAAAGTAAAAAAGAGTTGTAGCTATAATCACTGAAGAGTTTTCGTCTTAACACAACCTAACCTATTCATAAAATATTATGATGAATTTACAGTAGGTACTCTACTAAAGAGGTGTCCTCAAAGTAAGTCACCCTAACTTTTTTATGATCGGTTGGGAATCATATAAAAAAATCAGTAGGTATTCTACTAAGCATGATGAGGTGTCTTCATAAAGTAAGCCTATCATACATTTGGTGACAGCCCATAGCGTTTGTAACTTTTAGTAGATCGGTTATAAAGGCAAAGTAGCACGAGTGTTTCAGCTCACAAAACATGCTGTTTTAAAACGTGTAGGTATTCTTTGTTTCAGCCACTTTAATATGCATATATTGTGATAACATTAGTACATTTGGCCGCGTCCGGTAGGTATTTATAGGTACCTGTGCCTAGGTACAGTTGTTGGAACACTTTCTCATACAAAATGTTAGCAGCAGAGGCAATCGAATCGCAACAAAATTCGAATATTGATGAAGTACCTACTCATACCAGGAGAAAACGCTTTTTAAATCAAAACGGTTTTTTTTACATCAATAGCTTTGACTTGAAAATATGTAGGTACCTACTTATACTCGTAGCAGTCGTAGGTACAAAAACGAGCTCTTTGAAAGCGACAAACGACCGGGGCAAAAAATAGGAGAGAATCGAGTTCTGTAAGCTCAATTGCAATCCAAATCTTAAGTTTTGATGGAATTTGAGCATGTTATCCATATAGGTTGGAAGCAAAGGTTTGTTCTGATTGGTTCAACGTGTTGTGGAAGGTGCAGTTAACATTATAAATAATACAAGCTACGATACAAACGTCACCATTGCAATTATTGATGTGGCGACATGCGACACCAGTCATCAGATCTCTGGTTCGGGATGTTGCACTTGAAGGTTCAGGTACTAGCTCCAATCGAGAGGCCTTTCTGGCCACGAGAAGACAACGTGCACCAGAGTTACTAACTGCCAATCAACGTATGTAACTGATGGAAGAAGTCAACCGCGCACTTTTACAGTCTGTAATTTTGTTTTTGTTAGCAAACCCATAGGATTTCTGTCGAATTTCCAACGAAATCGAGTATAGGTGGTAACCACAACAGTTGCCCAGGGTGCCTTACCCCCTCCACTGTCCTCCCCCCCTCTGTATGCCCATGATGGTGCCGTGCTGCCGAGATCGGAATCATACCTTTGGAGGTTTGGATACTTATTTGTTAGGTACTGCTTCACTATATGTATGAGGATAACCACGATCAAAGTAACCTATAGCAAGAGTGGACTATACAGGGTTATTCATTATAAGCTGCAAATACTCAGGAATTAGGTTCAACAAATTGAATAAAAACTATATAGGTATGAAATTATTTTTTTTAAATTTGATCAAAAAATTTTTTAAGTTTTTATATCAAAATTTTATTTTTATTAATTTCTTTACGGCTATTGCATAATGATTGCCATGGAGAACAGGACGATGACCCACCCAGGCGGTGACTGAACGCAGAGTGTCGCTCACGGCGCGCGGGCGCGGATCAAAGGTCAAAATAGGTCAGGCGCCAATGATTCCTTTATCGATTTTCTCGGGATTTTCATAACAAAACTTAAAAAAAATCATTTCATAAATATTTTTTATTTTATTTGTTGAACATAATTCCTGAGTATTTGCAGCTAATAATGAATAACCCTGTAGATAATCGCTAAAATGGCTAATTTGATTATGAAGTGGAACCAAAGTTGGATAAACGGGTTTTTTAATGAGGAAAAGTAAGGTGGTCCACTTGATATTTAACGGTTACCTCTACCTAAAAGGTCTACTAGGGACGCGTTCTATCTGGGATTGTTAGAGACGCAGTGCATCGCATGGACACATAGGACGTCTCATGATGTGCCTGTGCCAGTAAATGCATCGGCATTCGGCACCAATCCATAACCTCCAACCCGAAACACAGCAATACGATATTACCCACTGTTAACAAGAAATAGGAAGGGCATCTATGTATTTCCTTGGAAGAACTCTTTCACAAAGCCTGATATTTACAAAAACTCCTAACTTTAGGAAGAAGTACCTACCTACCTACTAAAACTAAGACCAAGACGATCTTAAGACCTATCGTGCTGTATGGTTCTGAGTGTCCATTGTCCTGTAAGAATCATCAGACGATCAACAGCATATTTAGTCCATTCGAAAAAAAGATAAGTGTTGCGCAACCAAAGTGGCGGATGAGAGAAGAGTGCACAGAGAAGAAATGCGCATAGGTATATTATATTGAGATAGATGTGTAGAGAGACAGGCAGGATAACATGCGAAATAAGTAGTAGAATATGACATCCACATAATCGAATCAAACAAAGGGGCATCTCTAGGTAGATGAAGGGGAAGCTGTTTCGACATTTGATCCCAGAATGAGTTGGTTTTTACGACATTTGATCCCAGAAGGGTCGATAAGATGGCGTCTCTGCGGAATTGTATTGTTTGCCTTGTATTAAAGGAACACAAACTTGTAGCTAGCTATATTCAATGAAGAGTTTTCGTCGTAACAGTAGCTAGCTACCTGCTTGTACTTACCTACCTTAGAGGAATTTTAAAAGTAGCGCCTGTGATGAGTACCTAACCTACCTAAGTGTGAAATTACAGTGGGAGCGGGCGGGGCGGATGAGCGGGTGACGCATCGAGCTACTACCGCGATACCCGCTCGCCCGCCCCGCCCGTACTTGGTGCACCTTGGTACACAAGTATGTGCTTGTCTTACACGCCAGCGGATTCCGCTACCCGCGTCGCTCCCACTGTAATTTCACACTGAGAGTTTTTAATAAGGGAAGGGACACGTTGATGAGTTCGTGGTTTGGGCATGTCTTAGAGGGAGGCGATAATGTACATCATGTTATTGTACACACTGTTATTACGATGCCAGTTAAGCCACATGCACACTGGAGTTAATTCAAACATGATCATTTACTTTTTTGAACCCTAAAAACATTAAGCTGCTCAGGTATAAGGTAGGAATGGAATCTACCTTAAGGTTTATTATACCCGTATTCAGAAACAGTGCTTGAGTTCGACTCAGGTCGAGCCTCAAGCTCGACTCAAGCACTGTTTTCAATTTTTGGACAGTTCTCCATTGAAAAATGACAAAAATCTATGCTTGAGGCTCGACTCAGACTCAAGCACTGTTTCTGAATACGTCCCTTAGACCATTGAAAGTGAAAAGACATATTAATACCTACCTGCCTACTAATCAGAACTGTCTAAGGCTACATACGTACTATGCGGTTACCCGCAATGCGCCTAGCCGTCCGGGTGACCGCAGGATGCGGTTGCGAATGCGGCCAGCCGGATTGCGGGCAGCCGCATTCGCAAACGCAACGTGCGGTTGAAGAACCGTTGCGATTTGCGGTCATCGATCCATATCAAAGATGGACGTGGACGAAGTTGCAGCTATTTACTACATTTACAGACGTTACGTAAAGAAGAAACAACAAAGAAAGAAGTACTGGGTGCATCCTTATTTGCAAAAACGAGATGAGATCAAACATTTTGCACACACTCGACTCAATGGCGGGCAGCCGCAGACTGAGCCGCACAGTGCGTATAGCAACCGTCCGGGTGACTGTCACTCGGGCAGCAGCCCTGTAAGTGACCGGAGCGGTCTGCGGGTAGCCGCATCGCAGTGCGCATAGAAATGAATATTACGTACATAATTGTGCTTGCGGTCAGCCGGACGGCTAGCCGTATTGCGGGTAACCGCATAGTGCGTATGTAGCCTAAGGGTATATACGCACTATACGGTTACCCGCATTGCGGCAGCCGCAAACTGAGCCGCACAGTGCGTATAGCAACCATCCGGGTGGCCGTCACTCGGGCTGCAGCCGCAGCCCGAGCGACCGGAGCGGTTTGCGTGTAGCCGCATCGCAGTGCGCATAGAAATTAATATTACGTACCTAATTGTGCTTGCGGTCAGCCGGACGGCTAGCCGTATTGCGGGTAACCGCATAGTGCGTATGTAGCCTAACATTCAATATGTGATACAACTCTGTTTCTAGATCTTATGATATACGATAAAGGTCAATAACCCAACTCCTCAAGCGATAGACGATCAGAAAATTCTATGCCGGCTACTAAATGCTGCGTAAAATAGCGCCGTTGCTGTTACTACAGCCCAACGACGCTAACAGGAGGCCAGCCAGCTATTCCGTAAATTTTTTGCCGCAATTGTAGGTATGGCTGTCTCGCTTATGCAAATGGTACATAAGCGGGACGACATTGCAAACAAGCGCCTTTGGTATGTATTGAGATTATCAGTAGGTACTTTAGTAGTTACGATTAGTAAATCGTAGTGCCTTTGATAAAAGCGGTAAGGTGCAATCTACGCTAAGAAGACCCACCTAACGCTGGTTATACTTACCTGAACCGAAGTAGACGACTAAGAAATAGACGACTAAGGAAGAGATGTCACGCAGAGTTCCTACAAAGATTTGAGCATACCTATCATAGTGGTAGATAGGTACCTATATCTATCGCATAATAATATGTCTTCAAGTTTTGTATCGCACGCGAGGCCCAGAGCTAATGGAAGAAGTTGAACGGCAGAATTTTCAAACCGAAATGATTAAGTACTGCAGGTTTTGCGCTGGTGATACGATGAACTCTTTAGGTAGACCTCAGCATAATATTATCTAATAAATTGTCACGTTGAGGGTTCCTATTCGACTGAAAAGAGTAGACTTCCTCATGTGGCTACATTAAGAAATCGTTGTGTGATGTCGAAGTGATTGTTGATTGCTGATGCTGACACACGTGGAGGCCGTGAAGCAGTTGAAGTTATTCTGACGCCGGACTAGGTAGGTACTAAAATACACCGCAAACCAATTTCCTAGAACCCTAAACTTTTTTTGGCATTTCGTGATAATTAAATGTCTGACGTCCTGGTCAGATAGGTACGACCAGGTTCTCAGAGACTGGATCATTTTAAGGGTGCAGGCACCGGCGGTTTACCCTCAATCTTCTCAGTTAAATGCGCTACAACCTCAGTACAGTTGCGTTGCTTCAAGAAGGAAAAATTTCATTTTGATAATTGACGATTCGCCAATTCTGAACTTTTCTATCTGTTCTTCAGTGTATGCGATTTATACAGACTTCAGTACCTATGCGATTTATATTTTATTTTTTATATTGACTATGCAATGTGTCAGTAGCATTAGAAACGAAATCGAACCTAGGTGACACCCTTGAAGAACTCCGTAGCTCGCCTTAGAATTATTCAGCAACAACTTGTAGTCGTTTAGAAAGAATGTTCTAGTTTCACATACGATGGGTAAAGCAAAAAAAAACCTTCAATAGGTCAATCCAAACCAGATGAGGATGTGGAGGGTATTTTGCCAGTCTGCGTAGTCTTCTTAGAAAAGCATAGTTGACGAAGTCAAAAGCTTCATCCGTTGCCAAACAATGAAGTTGATGTTTGAATGTTCAATTGCTCGTGTACCTAACGCATGCCCATTGTCCATAGCGATACTTAACCTGTAGAAAAATCATTGTCTGCCTCCATCAACTGCCAGTTCTGTATTTTGGAGTAACTTCGAGCATAGGTACGTGAATTGGAGTGAGGATTCGGAGTGCTCGCGAACTTGCTTGGTTTATAATAAAATCACGATTTTGAGTGAATACATTTTAGGAGCTGCGTTGAAGTTAACGCTTTTTGGGCATTGTCCAAACCAATCTTTAGGCACATAACTAGGTATATCTTAATGTCAATAGGAGGGTCTCGCGTTCTGACGGTCATCATTTTGATTCAGTGATCAGTAAATCTGAGGGAATCGAACCCAGCATACCTACACTACTCAGCACTAGATAGACGTAAGAGATTTTATTAAAGCAGCAGATTAGATAGGTTAAGTACCTATAGCAACAGACGCCCAGAGAAAGATGCCATGGTTAAAAGAACCGTAGAAACAAGCTTATCAGCTAAGTAGGTAATCATGAACTGGTTGTCTCTAGCACTCTGCTGGCAAGCCGCTAACTCTGTTTCCATCTTCTTTGTCGGCATGAAAGTGACGGAAACAATAATATTGATACGCTATAAATTGAGAGGGCTTATGATTAAAGAGGTAAGTCTAAAACTGATATGCGTAAGCCGCCGACAAATGTCTACAATGGAGAGATTCAAAATGGAGTATAGATAAACCTCTCCAGCATGGTTCATGTATGTCCTACTACTGCTATAAGTTATTATTGATTTAGCTGTTTCCTAGCTCCTCACAGACTGGCGTGCTGTCAGTTGGATAACATTGTGGTGGCTTGAAGGAATATAGATGAAGTGTACGAATACCAATATTTTTGCTCTTGCTTTTGCGATTATGTAAGTAACAAACAACATGAATATCATTTTCAGATTTCCCAAAGACATAATAGACAAACACCTTAACGATTAGAACTAGGAACGCATCTTTCGAAGCTTAGCTTTTGTAAACATAAAATTTGAAATTATAGATGATTTCAGAAATCTTATATACCTAGTTGAGAATATTACCTATTATAGTCCGTGTCACTGCTTCTATTGTTTCATGCTAGACATTCAAGTTGTAAATTTAAACACTGAGAAGGGCAAAATACAAGTTCCGAGGGTAGATTGAGATAAGTATCAAAAAATGCTTTACTTGGGCATTCTAACATCTTAGTCTTACCCATTGGCATGCCAATGCCTGTCTCTACAAGGATCCAAATTTTTCTGGTTTCACGCAATGCGTAGCGTAGTCCTCACCCTCGCATCGCTTTGCAGTAGTATGGTGCAGACTGTTAGATGTTCATAATTTTACCTACCTTAGTTATTACACGCACGAAGATGTGCTGTCGGAGAATTCTAGAGAGCACCTAGCTTTAATAAACTTATTGCAAACCATTGAATTTAGATGTTCTTTTATGGACGTTTGCATTTCTGATGCATTGTTTGCGTAGAGTATGGATTGTTCTTTAAATTCTAAGTACCTACTAACCTGATTTACCTGCTACAGATACTAGCATGTGTGCTACTAGTATGATTCTGTATAAAATATGATGATATCTGCGATATGTGCGTTTGCTAAAATAGGTTTAGCGTTGCATCCAGTAGGTATAGTACCTACTCTTTCAAGCTTTTCATTCAAATTCATCCAATATTATAAATTATTTTTCATTTATTAAAATGAAGATTATCCTAAGTAAAACTAATCTTAAAACTAAATAAAAATATCACAATAGGTAGGTACTGGTGAGATTTTCAATGAAATATGTCCAAGGAAAACTACCATTATATTGTATAAATAAACTGATTCATGAACAGTGTAATAACCGTTTACAAACTACTGCATTTTGACTTCAACCAATCGAATTGCCTGAACTTCTAGGAAGCTTCAACTCCAAGCAAAACTTAGAGACAAGGTTATTTCTTAGGAGTATTTACGAATACCCACAAAATGCCTTGATAAGCCTATGCAGAATCCTGAGCATACTTACCTCTTTCTCTTGTTCGCCATTAAAAATCCTAAAGATCAGCTACATACCCACAATGCCTTGATTGGTAATGCAGATTGCATGAAGTCTAAATACAGTCCCGTAAACGTTACAGCATCCAGTCCACTATTCCGCCTTTAGAGAGGCTTACAGACATTCTCAACTAGTTATTTCAATGTACCGAGAAAAGTAGTCACATTCTACTAGATATCTCAGATTGTAGATCAAAGTAACAAGTTGGAACAACCGTTAAATAGTGTACAAGACAAGATTCCCTAAACACAGACCGTAATATCTGAAGAATAGCTACCTGAACGCAATAAAGGCATCTCCGAGTTCGCCTCCTACGATGTGCACGCCCCCTTCAGGGATGGAGAGGCCTCGAAAATAATTTCTAATGTCCAGGGCGTTGGCCGACCACGGCAGATTCTGCAGTCGAATGATGACACTCATGGTGCTGGTACCTATAAAGAAAGAAAGAGAACTGTCCATTTTATGTTTCTTAATGACCACTCGTATGATCTTTAAGCGCATTAAGGTAGGATAGGAACTCCATACCTACCTGAATGCAGAATACTCAACTGATAATTAGAACCTAAAGGGGGTTTATTGGATGACGTAATTGAATAGATTCTTTGCCTCCAGCCATCACCAAGTTTGGTGATGTTCACCGAGCATGGATAACTTCTGATTCCCACCAATCTGCTTCAAATCTTTTTACCAAGGCTTGCAGCCGATTGGTTGGAATCAGGAGTTGTCTATGCTTGGTGAACTTTGCCAAACTTCGCGATACGGCGACAATAGTAAACCTTGAGGTTTTGAGCATGATCCCAACAATACCCCAATAAAACCAATAAAATGCCGAGGTTTATTGGCTAGACTAGCTTGGATGCCATAGGTTTGGCGCCACAGATTTTCCGTATGGCAGGCGTTGATCATTCAATAATTTGTCAGCAGTTTGCATTCGCAGATATGGCAGGTTGTGGTCACTCACCGGAACCACTTTTCAGCATGAAAGAAATAAGAGCGACGACGTTTGCAGATACCAAACCACCAGCTGCCTTACCGCCAAGTTTGATAAAGTTCACCATGTATAGACGACTCTTGATTTCAACCAATCAGCTTCAAATCTTTTTTCCAAGTTTGCAGCCGATTGGTTGGAATCAGGAGCTGTCGTGGCTGCAGGTTGTTGTAACAACGGAAAGAAAGCGAAGTCGAATGACAATTGATAGATCTACCTCTTCTTTGTGTCTTTTCCTTCGACTGCTTCCCTAAGTCTTGACTGGCATTGGTTTACTGCCATAATCACTAGACTAATCCCACTGGATCATACAAGAAGTATGTGCCTAGGTATTTTTTCTAAGATCTATGTCATGAAAAACCTCGTTAATTGAGACGTTTTAGGTAGGTGTAGGCACCTACTTATCAACTAATTCTAAGGCATGTTCATTACATATTTAGCATGCTTTCAAATTGGCTGGCACCCTGCTGCTAATTTGAAGACGCCCTAAGAGCACAAAGTGCAGTTGTCAAGGTAAGTCGTAGAAGAGCATTTAAAGATTCAGCTTTTAAAATTCACCTTCGTCTTCTGCGCTTTGTACCCGTCGTGGTGTATGGCCAGAAGTGGAACTTACTTAGGTAGGTACCTACTGCGAAGCAATATTTTAAGACACCAGGCCTATCGACAGAAAATATTACACCTCAAGAGATTCCAGTCTAAGATTACATAAGATTCCTAAAGGCTTAAAAATTGGCTTCCAGGAATAAAGCTTTATCACGTTATACTTCACAGATAGGTAAGAACCTACTCGAGTCTAGTGGAAGGACGAAGGAATAACAGTTTGTGAAAGTACCTAGACAAGGCCGTTGAAGAGGAAGTTGGAATCTGACTTTGCCGTAGGACCTATCAAATTTTAGAACATTGAGGTGTGCACAATTGCGAAAGTAATGTTTTTAGACAGAACGTTCAAACCTTTTCCATGAATGCGTTGATAGATCCAGTCTTCTATTAGTAGTTACCTACGGAGAATTGGTGTAGGACCTCTATGCTTGCTTTACACAGTTTCTTAAATTCGGCTGGGGTCTTGTTGACCATGACGCCATGACGGCTAAGGAAAACTTAACAGTTTCTGCGAAAGGAAACCAAGCAGTGATCTCAAATTCTGACCTTTAATACTTATGGAACAGTTTTAACCGTGGACATTAGGCTTTTGATTTGATAGATTCGGGTAATAGGCCAAATGGTTTTGTCATTATTCAGTCACTGCTTAGTTTTTATTTCTAGGGATGTTGTTTTGTAGAACTTGTACTTTAGAATTGGTTTGTGTCATCAGAGAGAGACTGACCTACTAGGAAATGGAACTAGGACCGTTATGGCATTACTGCTACTGTGACGTTTATGCACGTTCATCCTCATCCAATACGCCATTTGTAGGTCTAATTTTAAACATTTGCGGTAACAAACCAGCAGCAAGTGCAACAGACGTTTGGTCGGGCAATTTTCGAACATTTCGGCAGCAAGCACCTCTTCTTAGATTTCGTGGCATTCTTATACCTTGATACAACCAGTGATTGTATTCAGTTGATCAGAAGCAATCGTAGGAAACAATGTTCTGGTGTCAACTAATTCTTTTTTTGTTAGTCACAGAAGTGTTAGTACCTACTGATTTCCATAATGAAGAGAATAAATACCTAAACAGGAAACAGGGTCCCGATGCTACCCAAAGAGATATAATGTTAATAATAGGCACACATAAAATAAGATATAATACATTCCGGTAGACGCAATCTATACTGATTTCAGTAAAGCGTTCAATAGAATAACCATAGTCTACTGATGCAGAAGCGGTCCAATCTTGGAGTATCTGGTTGTTTTCTTTTATGGATATCTTCCTACCTGTATAACAGACGTGCAGAAGTAATCGTAAGCGGTTATCAGTCACAACCTCACATCACTACTTCTGGCGTTCCTCAGGGTTCCGATGTCTGACCAATCTTGTTTGATTGTATCAATCATAACATCATGTTTCAATAGTTTTGTTATACGCTGATGGCATGAAAATAATAAAACCCATTCGCGCACCCTTGGACATAATTAGCACTGCGAAATTACTTGAACTGATTATCTGCCTGGTCCATTCAAACTCTGATGCCGCTCAATGTGTCCAAATGCTATCCACTCACACGTCCACTTTAGTCCTAATAAAAACTCAGCTTCTACAAAGTACTCCCAAGAGAATTAGAGCTTGCATCACTAGACAAAGTCCTGTAATTAGGTATGACGCAATGCACTGATTACTTTTATATATAAATTGTTTATTTATATGTGATTTCTCTGTTGGGCGTGATAAATAGATTAATAGTTTATCCCAGAAACTGTAAAATTTTGATAGAATTTGACAAATTCTGGGATTTTGTGATAAAAAAGTTTATTGCCCTCCCAGGGTAAAAAAAAGAAATAGACAGGTCTCAATGAAAAACCCGTCTTGATGTTTATTTGAATAGGTATTAAATATTTGTTATATTTTATTTTAAAGTGAAAATATAACTAAATATTTTGACAGCGACAAGAGAACCATCCCCTTTTACCTTTTGGGTATGAAACCCTAAAAAGACCAAATTGGCATTTGTACTTGTACTTTATGTAGTTATGCTTAGTAACTGTGATGCATCCCTGTGTACAATAAAGTGTTACCTATCTATCTATAGGTGTTAGCTAGTTACGAAAAAGTCGGCTATTTGACAAATAATAATATGGCAATTTATCAAGTTGCCACATCAAGCAATGATAAACTGAAAAATAAATAAATATAATAACTGCTGTCTCCAGGTGCAGTAGACAAAACTTTGTTAGTACATACTTTCTTTTATAGAACAAAATGCAAGGTCTGTTTTAAAAATGTCATGTGAGAGGTGCCTTCACCTGGTACAGCTGGCTCTCTGCTTTGAGATAAAGGATTTGATCAGTCATTATTCATACCCACGATCACCATTTCTGAAAGCAGATCAGCCTTATTGTCCAACTTGTAATCCATTACCAGTGAACTTCAAGCCGATTGTCACTTCAGTTCGACCCAGTCACAATTTTTTTGGTATTGTTATAACTTTAAATTCAACTGAAGTACATTTCGGTGTTATGCAATTCCATCAAGTTCCATTCATTCACTAGGTTTGAATTTAGGTGGTGGTGGTGTTGCTTATGTCAGACAGTTATACAATACGAAAGTGACAGTTAAAGTCTAGGCTAGGTTTCAAATGTCAAAAATTAAGCATAATTGACCTGGCAAGGGCTCCTATAACAAGCCACATTTGAATCATATATAATATTTTTCCTTTGCAGCATCATCAGGATGAGAAAATAATAAACCTTCCAATGCAGCATTATTTTTTTGACATGATATAGATAGACCATGCTTTGGCTACAATCTCACCTGATGGTAAGTGACGATGTAGTCGACGATGGAGCAGGATGGTCTAGAAGACACTTATTCACTCTTGACTAGCATTTGTCGGAAGTAGGTGTTCATACACTAAAGGAGTACATAACCAGTACCTGACACATAACCACATAGACCACTTTTAAGTCTAAATATGGACATGATTCCTTATACATCGATTAGGGTGGTTTTTTGAGAAGGGTGGTGATGGCCAAGTCTAAAACCATGAGAGTTAGGGAAAAGTCTTGAAAGGAGTCATGCCCTTGATTTATAGGAAAACAATAACTACATTTTTTTTTCAAAAATCTTTTACTTTTACTTTAAGTATAAATAGGAGGTGAGTTTTCTTCCATGTAAAAATATAAAATAGTGAAAATTTGCTATTCCCATTCATTTTTAGTACTTAAAACATTTATTTACAAAGATTGATCCATAGCAGCAGCAGAACCCATTGGTCTATTTCCATCAAAAGTAAAAAAAGTCTGCAAGTTAATAGTAAGTTTTTGAATTAAAAAAATAAATATGCAGTTATTGTTTTCTTATAAATCAAGGGCATTACTCCTTTCATGACTTTTACCTAACTTTCGTGGCTTCGGACATGGCCATCAGCACCCTTCTCAAAAAACCAACCTGTTTTTCATACACAAATGTTAGTCCTAGTGAGTCCTACTTTTTGGATAAATCTTATGTTTGAGTAGCCCGCTTCTAAGCCCCAGCCCACATGTTGTCGACAACTCTCAGAAGTTAAAAATAATGCAAGGCTGGTTGCTACATAACAACCCACCCTAAAAGTTGCTACATAGCAACCTACCTCGTAATAGAGTGAGTAGGATACTTACTAGTCCAGTCCTACAAGGAAGTTGCTTTTGTAATTTGGCTAACTCAATACCAAGTAGTACCTAAGTAGTAGTAGTAATAACTTATAGTAGTAGCAATAAAATTAAATATGGGTTGGTATCAAACGAAAGGACAAAAGACGCGATTGATTTTTTGACAAAATGGTTCTACTGATTAGGTTTCGAAGGTCATTGGCCGGTTTGTTTTGATACCTTTGTAGTAGTCGCTAAACGTTGGTCTCGCATCCTCGGCGTCAATAAACAGATACATACAGGTACAATTACATTCCTCTAAGTTCTAGAAAACTGGTAATCAGAATTTAGCATCAAAGAAAAAATGTGACGCCATCCCTAGCTGCGTGCTATCGTGGTCGTTTCTTTCACTGACTTACCCTATTTAATACGCTAGAACTGTGCACTTATTCACGCTTTTAGCAAATGCAGGACATTTTATTAGCAAATATTCACTAAAGAATTAATTTAACTCAAGGTAAACTGCAAAATCATCCAAATTTCGCAGTCAGCAGAGACGCAACGGAACGAACGAATGACAGTAAGTGAACAAGATGGCGGCGGTGCGCGCTTGCTTGTGTGGTGTTGGTGTGTCACTTGCTTGTCACAGGTTATACTCTTCTAAATTGATTAATGCTTGTTTTAGCGTGGCGCTCACTTAGACAATTAGGTTAAATTGTCTAAGGGCGCTCAGCATGTTTTCTAAATAGATTTAGGCCCGTATTCCGAAACAGCGCTTGAGTCTGAGTCGAGCCTCAAGCATAGATTTTATGACAGTTCTCCATTGAAAAGTGTCAAAAATCTGTGCTTGAGGCTCGACTCAGACTTAAGCACTGTTTCGGAATACGGGCCTTAGAGTCTAAACCTTTTAATTTTTATCCTCAAGCCGTCTAAATTTTAGACCGTTTGAGGATAAAAATTAAAAGGTCTGAAGCCCGTATTCAGAAATATTGCTTGAGTCTGAGTCGAGCCTTAAGCACTCTCAAGCATAGATTTATGCTAATTTTATGCAGCTCCTAATAATGGAGGAAGCAGGACCAAACTGGGAGTTATCATCATCATCATTATCAGGTTGAAGAAGTCTACTGCTGGACATAGGCCTCTCCTACACATTTCCAGGAAGAATCCAGGATTCTGAGCTTTTTCCATCCATCGACTTCCCGCGATCTTAACAATGTCGTTGGTCCCTACGCTTCGTCTTCCGGTTCATGGTCGCCAAGGAGCACCTTCATTCCCCAACGGTTGTCGGTTCTTCAAGCTTTATTGCGTGCCAACTAACTGCAACTGGGTGGGAGTGGGACCAAACAATTTAATCAAACTTTTTTAGTGCTTGAAACATTGAAACAAAAGTCTGACTATCAATCGTTCACTCACAAACAAACATCGGTTCGGTCGTCTATTTGTCATTCATCGCATCGGTCTCGCCTCGGTTGTTTGTTCCGTTCATTCGTTTCGTTTAATTTGTCTTTTGCGAAATGTCTTCCAAAAATTCTAGGATTTAGGAATTATTGTGCATCTATCTGCAAAAAGAAAGCAAGGACTAGATCTACTAGATACTTATCATAACGTAAGTCCATACACATTTATACATCATTTGTAAATAGGGCTGATTTAGACACATAAGCCTACAATAATTTTGTCTCATTGCTGAAGCAATGTACTAATTTATTTCAGTAAATAATTAGTAAATCTACTGCAATGTACAAGCTTGCATATTTACGTGATTTAGAGTATTTGTATTAGGGGTCATGGTCTCTAAGTGCCATTTATTACAAATACATTAAAAATAACGTCATGTTAAACCTACCGCTATTTTGTAATCGCTAATATAAATACCAAGCAAATAAAATATCTAATAATAAATATCCTGCAATTCCTATTCCCCATCTTTTATTAATTTCATTGATATATAAAATCGTAGCAAAAGTTACAAATAGGTTAGCAGTTACACAAAAAAAATTGACAAAATTATTTGAAAAATGATTGCAGTCATTGACCTTTGAGGTCAATATCCTTGACCATCCAGATTCTCTATTCCCAAATTCAGGAAATGTGGGATGCTACTAAAGCCTTAGTTTTAGTCAGCGCTGTATGTTTAATAAGAAAACAGAAATAGAACAAATCTGTAAAAAACATTGGCTAAAAATTCATTTGGTAAGTGATATTTTGTATATTTGCAGGTAAAGGATACTCCGCGTTATACAAAGTTTTTACTTAGGTTAGAATAGATATTGCAATGGAGTTTTAAAAGTAATTTAATGCTCAGTATAAAGTTTTAAGTAGAAGTTAGAGTGTGTAACTTTTTTTTAAATGTGTGATCGTTATCCGGGATTTCTATTTGGCGGGACTCCTGTCAGCAGCTGGGATCGAGGGTTTAACATGGAGAATGTAAGTAAATACTATTAATAAAGGTACCAGAGCACTAGTGGTCTAGTAGTAGCGACCGGGCCTATCGATCCTAAGATTGTGGGTTCATAACATAGTCATGCACCAATAGACATAGACATTTAACTTATACCTTTTAACAAGAAAATCTCGCATTGACAACTTCGCTGCCGGCCTGATAAAGGGGGGCTTGAGAAAATCAATTTTTCCTTTTTTCGTATTAACTGAATGTTGTCGCTCCGCTAATTTGCGGGGTCGGCTCCCCGCGCTCAGCCCCCTCCCCGCAAATATTCGGAGTTGGCAGCGAAGTTGTTAAGTACAGTACCCTAGTGTGGTGTCAAGTCTGTAATGTCATGGCTGGATGTATTTTTTCATGTTAAGAATGACAGCCTCATAGATTTCAAGCTAACATCCAGTAGGCTCAGTGTAAAATTATCACTTTTTGTTAGTTCTTTCGTTGCAAGACTGGATTTTTTCAATTTTTCATATGTTTTCACTTCATTAGTTATAGTTTAGTTTTAATTTAATTTCAAGTTTACTCGCTTTAAGGACTCTACTTTGTGCATGTAAGATTTTTCTTAATTTATTAATTCAGTGCTACTTATATTATTAATTCTGTTTTATCTGCGATCAGTCTTCCAGACTATAAGCAGGTTTGGGGTATGCGCTGGACATGTTGGGGAATTTCTCCAGCAGTCATTTCCCCCTTATGTTTGTCTAGTTCTATAATCTGTTCTCTTTTTGCTCAAGACCTACCATTGAAATTCGAATATCGTTTGTAAGTCTTATGTCCCAAAACCTCTTTCTCAAAGGGGGCTAACTGGCAGGCATCCAAGGCGAAATGGGAGCCTTACTTTTACTTAATAATAGGTCGTGGAGTGCGTCATTAACGATTTTGAATGCTGCCGAGACTTATTTGCATGAGCTTGGCAAGCTACGCTAATGATACCCAAACAATCACATGCCTAGTTTGGGATCTCTTACACAGTGGTTATGCGAACCTCCAAGGGATGGAACTCATTGCCAGCGTCTGTTTTTCCTGACCCACTACATTCTGGGTCTCTTACGCTAATGACACCCAAACAATCACATGCATAGTTTGAAATCTCTTACACAGTGGTTATGCGAACCTCCAGGGAATGGAACTCATTGCCGTCGGCTGTTTTTCCTGACCACTACATTCTTGGCCTCTTCAAGGCAAGAGTGAATAGTTGTCTTCTAGACCATCCTGCTCCATCGTCGGCTACATTTTTGCTTGCAATCAGGTGAGATTGTAGCCTAAGGATGGTCTATTTCATGTAAAAAAGCAATGCATTGACATTGTGGTGCCGGGGGTTGAGGGGTGTGGAGGTTTATAGGGTAACATGCCCTAAATCCAGCCACCCCCCAATTACCAGCCGCCTCCGAAAAATCAAGCTAGAATTGTAAACGATTTACACTATGCTATTTCTTTGTTACCCAAAATGAACCTTATATTATACGTCATAGACGATATCAATTTGGTCGAGCTAAGTTTTAACTCATTCAATCAGTCGTCGATTGAACACAGGCGAGAGGGCGCGTGCTTGATTTGTTCAGTAGCTGTCTCTCGAACCAAGCATCGACGACTTCACGGGATAAGAATTTTCATTATATTAGAACTATAATCCATGAAATATTTTACTTGTCTAGAATACAAGACGAACTAAAGAATATCATGAAATAACTTTTTTTTATTCATATTCATTATTTAATTAAAAAACCACCAGGCTGGATATAGGGTTTGGTTTTACATTCAAATCTAAATATCGGCAGGGGGGCTGACAATAAGAATTTGCTTTCCGATCGAAAATCCTAAATCCAGCCTGCACTTTCTTTAGGGTGACTATGCTTTCGTGATATTAGGTACCACTACTAATTATTGTATATTTTGTAATATTGTCAACAGATAAGTAAATATGATAAGTATATATTAAATTTTACATTGCGCTCTAATTAGACTTTTTAAACTTCTTACCGTTGTAATGGGTTTCCAACCTACTTGCTGAATAAAAAGTTGGAATTTGGTTCAACAACCTCCTTGCAGTTAGAAAGACTTTAGAAAGTTGGAACATGGTTGAATAAAATAGAACTTGTTTTTTTTATAATTTGACAGCTGTCAGTAGAAAGCGATTCTCCCTAGGGCTGAAAGTATTACTTTCAATTAGGCCCCTCAGGCAACTTCAGACCTACTTTCAGAGTATGAGGAATGAAAAAGTTAATTACAGCTATTTCAGTGTAAAATTATACCTACAAAAAAATGTTCATAATTGGTAAAATTCAGTTTGTATGGAAGCCATACCCCCCTAGGTAGAGTATTTTTGAGATTGTTAAAGTTTTCAAGACCTTCCATAATTTGTTGATCTGGTTTAGTTATTTAATTTATAGTTATTTTTTAAGACTGATACCTAGTCGTTTTTTAGGCATAGAAGATGGTGTTTAATTATGTTACAGAAGCTTAACCTTTCATTATTTTGTTTTGAGTCGGTATAAGATTGAGATGCGAACAATTTTAACTTTGTTTGATTTGTACCATATGTGAACAAAATTATGGCCACCCTATTTTTCTTCATAATCCTTTCATCTAGAGTGGTGTGTGTACACACACACACTAAAAAAAACCTTTGTAATCATAGCGGCTGATATTAGGTCATGCGTGGGCTGTATTTAGGGAAAAGGGGGCTGATATTTGGAAAAAGTGGTATATCATGAATAAACGTTAAATATTTAAAGCATTTATTGAATTCCATTGTGCTTTGTCATATACAACTAAAACCAATGAATTTCTTCACCTAACAAAAAAAGAATCAGAGGCTAATAGTCAGTATTTTTTTTTTATAAGGAGTTGAATCCAAAAAATCCGTTAGGGGGCTGATATTTGGCCATATTACCCTAATGAAACACGTGTTCACGGGTAGGACGTCGTATATTGACTAATTGCATTCTCTTACATAGATACCAATATAGTTAGTAGTACATCACCACATTTTTTGTTTAGGTACACTGCTGGGTATTTGCGGCAACGACAACCTGATTTCCTGGTTTCCGCGCCTTGTACCCCAAAATGTGATCAAATATCTTTGACCCCGAGCCCGCACTAGAATCTTGGTATTAGGAAGCTTACGTACCTACGACTTAAAAAGACGCCAGACTTTTTTTCACCAGATCCTTATTTACAAATTTCTGCCGTGAAGCAGCATGGCTGTGTTTCGGTTTGAAGGGTGTGGGTGCCGGTGAAATTACTGGCACGTGAAGCTGAACATCTGTATGCCTCAAGTTGATGGACGTAGGGCAGTGCATCGTAGGGCACGTTCCTGACGGGCGTGACCTACGAGGCAATGCTTTGTTATAGGCGATGGTTACCAATTAACATCAGGTAGCACTTGACATAAGCTTGTTCCATCAGCTAGTTGTATTACCAAAAAAACACCTTTTTTATACCACGGTTTTAATTGGAGTTGAGCAGGACACCTGGCTAGACGTGGTGATGGCCGGTGGAGTAAAGCCTTGACCGAATGGTGGCCGAAGTCAGGCCGAAGAAATTTGGGGCGTCTGAAAGCGCGATGGGTCGACGACATCGTTAGGGTCGCAGGAAACACCTGGACAAGAGACGCACAGGACAGAGGAGGCTTGCAGAAAATGAAGGAGGCCTATACCCAGCAGTGGGTGATACCGGGCTGAAATGATGATGATGATGACGGTTTTAATAGCGATATCATAAATTGGGGTGCAGAGCATTTATCATATTTAGCTATTTGGCGAGACTCCGATTTCAGTTCGAAACTTCTCCAATAAGGCTGAAAAGTACACAGAAAGTTTTATTAAAGGTCAATTGGCTTTTTCATGGCAAGGTCACAGAAATAAGTTCATAGTAGGTGTAATACCTACCTATCTACAATATTTATTTTGGTAGATAAACATATGCTGTGGTTTTCTACCCTCCACATTATGCCAGTTGTATAAATGGTAAAAATAAATTAGTATGAAACTCGAACCATTAAGCCCGTCCCACACGTAGCTATAATTTATATTAATTTTACTAGCGGCCGCCCGCGGCTTCGCTCGCCCCTCTACCGGTCCCATTGAAAACAAAAACATATTTATTCACCTTTTAAACCTTCTCTGGACCTCCACAAATCATTCAAGACCAAAATCAGCCAAATCGGTCCAGCCGTTCTAGAGTTTTAGCGAGACTAACGAACAGCAATTCATTTTTAGGGTTCCGTAGCCAAATGGCAAAAACGGAACCCTTATAGATTCGTCATGTCTGTCTGTCTGTCTGTCTGTCCGACCGTGTCACAGCCATTTTTCTCCGAAACCATAAGAGCTACACTGATGAAACTTGGCAAGTAGATGTAAACCGCATTAAGATTTTTACACAAAAATAGAAAAAAAACTATAAATTTTGGGGGTCCCCCATACTTCAAACTGCAACTCAAAAAAATTTTTTTCGTCGAACCCATACGCGTGGGGTATCTATGAATAGGTCTTCAAAAAAAGCAGCCAAGTGCGAGTTGGACTCGCCCATGAAGGGTTCCGTACAAGAACCTTTATATTATGTTACTTGATGTAACATATTAAGGTTCTTGTAGTTCGTCGAAAGGTAAATTGCGGTTTACGGTTTATGACGTATAAAAAAAAACTACTGACTAGATCTCGTTCAAACCAAAAATCGTTGGAAGTTTACATAGTAATGTACAACATATATTTTTTTTAGTATTATCATTTTCTTACTTTAGAAGTTAGAGGGGGGGGACCAACTTTTTTCCACTTTGGAAGTGTCTCTCGCGCAAACTATTCAGTTTAGAAATAAACTATATTAGAAACCTCAACATTATTTTTGAAGACCTATTCATAGATACCCCACACGTATGGGTTCGATGAAAAAAAAAATTTTGAGTTTCAGTTTCAAGTATGGGGACCCCCGAAATTTATAGTTTTATTTTTATTTTTATGTTAAAATCTTAATGCGGTTCACAGAATACATCTACTCGCCAAGTTTCATCAGTCTAGCTCTTACGGTTTCGGAGAAAAATGGCTGTGACATACGGACGGACAGACAGACAGACAGACAGACAGACAGACAGACAGACAGACAGACAGACAGACAGACAGACAGACATGACGAATCTATAAGGGTTCCGTTTTTGCCATTTGGCTACGGAACCCTAAAAATGATGTTGAGGTTTCTAATATCGTTTTTTTCTAAACTGAATAGTTTGCGCGAGAGACACTTCCAAAGTTGAAAAAAGTTGGTCCCCCCCCCCTCTAACTTCTAAAATAAGGGAATGATAAAACTAAAATAATTTAAGTTTAAAAAACTTGAGAAACCGACTTCATTGTCAAACGGCGAAACCGATTTTAATCAAATTTGTTTGGGACAATCTGGACGTAAGAATAACCTTCCAAATAAAAAAATAATTTTCTAAATCGGTTCATAAATGACGGAGGCATGCAGTTACAAACATTAAAAAAATTATTTAAAAAAAAATGGCAACACCGATTTTGATAAAATTAAAATGGGACCAATCTGGAAGCAGTACCTTTCAGATAAAAAAATATTTTTTCAAATCGGCTCACAAATGACGAAGTTATGCGGTAACAAACATAAAAAAAAAAAATAAAAAAAAAAATAATAAAAAAAAAAAAAACATACAACCGAATTGAGAACCTCCTCCTTTTTGATTGGAAGTCGGTTAAAAAATATATGTTGTACATTACTATGCAAACTTTCAACGATATTTGGTTTGAACGAGATCTAGCCAGTAGTTTTTTTTTATAAGTCATAAATCGTAAACCGCAATTTACCTTTCGACGAACTACAAGAACCTGTTTCCTGTTTATTTTCTGTATATTATGTTACTTGATGCTACGGAACCCTTCACGGGCGAGTCCGACTCGCACTTGGCTGCTTTTTATATAATGTGAAGTAGGCTATCTGCGATACGAAATGTAGCTAGTTCATTCTTGGCACATGGTCTTACGAATAACTTAGATAACCTTGTACCACATCCCGTACGCTTGTTATTTGTGACCTCAGCACTCCAATAATCGGGGAAGCCCTGAGAGGGCAATAAAAGACATGTATAAAATTACCCCTGAACGTAAAGGATCCTCTTGGCGATGCGTTCTCATTAAAATTCGGAGATTTAAGATGTTTTTGCATAAATAAACGTTAACTTTCTTACTTTAACGGGAAAAACGAAAGCCCTAATTTACTATCTACCTTTGTAAAAGCATCATACAAAAACGGTAGGAACCAGGCCGTTGTTTGTTGCCTGTTCTTCTAGGCTTGGTCGCGTGGAACTGGCACCTAGACTCACCTAGCTTTAGGACGTTTAAAGTAATCATTGTGATATCATTGATTAAAGACAAATTTGACTTGACGACTTCTGCGCTTGCAATATTTGGGTGACTTCTGCTCTGATGCGAGTGGTTCCGATCTTTGGAAGGCACGTTATACTATCAGTCTCAGAGACCACTATCGAGGTGGTTGTTAAGTTTATCATGCGCCCTTGATGTGCGGACAGGTTTTTCCGCAAGTAGGCCGCTGGTGGGCCCTTTTTGCGTGACCCTTGACACGTGTTGCTCGAACTTTTTTAGGTTCTACAACACGCCGGTTCCTCACGATGTTTTCCTTCACCGTTTTGAGAGTACTGGCATAGTGCACATAAATTTTTCGATAGAAAAACTCATTGGTACACAACTGGATTTGAACCGATGACCTTCGGATCGGAAGGCGAGGCCACTACCACTAGACCACCAGTGCTCTCTCGAGGTGGTTGTTTTCAGGGTGGCGAAATTCTAGCTCATATAAACTTCCATCAACAATGCTTTTCTTCACCATAATTATATGAGCAACCAGTACTTCATTACCATCCTGAAAATCTCCACTGCTGGACTTAGGCTCACGCTAAAGATTTCCAGGAAAAATGATTCTGAACTTCCGTCTACAGATTTCCCTCAATCTTAACCAGTCATCATCAACGTATATTAGTCCACTGCTGGATGTAAAAAAATAAAAAGAGCCAGTAAGCCCGGTCTTCGGCTGTTCGCCAGTGCTTGTCAGCTACATTTCGCAGATCGTCGCCCCACCTTGTCTAAGGGCGTCCTACACTACGCTTACCTAATCGCGATCTCCACTCTTATATTCGTTAACAAGTTCCTACTTCATCATCATCTGGTGGGTGGGAGTTCCTACTTAATGTAGGTGAATTATGTCTCTGCATAGTCTCATAGTTGAATATTCATAGCAATTCGCAGTACAAGTTATGCCTAGTTTTAATACAATATCGGGTTTCCGGGTCAAGGCGCGTCGATTCGCCCCATTTTTCTGTGCGATTGTCGAGTTACTGCCAGTAGCTTGTTTGTGCTGCGGAACTGAAGAGACGAGAAGTGGTACAGCTTTTTAGCTGAAACTCGGTCATCAACTTTATTCTGAAAAAAAAATACACTGAAGCACTCGTATACACATTCGTAAACGAAGATAGGTTTCCGTTTATCGTGCGTGACTAGTAAAAATAGTTACACACGATTTTTAATTTAAGGACGGTTGAATGGATTTGGCTTGGGGGGGTGGTAGCTTAGAACCAGGAGACGGATTTAAGCTATAGTAATTAATTTAAGATTATAGTACGTTCACACGCGCGCGTTCAACTCGACATTCAACGTACACATTCACGCGCGTGTAAACGTTACGCCCGAGCCCGTAAACGCGCCTGTGAACGTGAACGCCGCGAACCGGGCGAGTGCATGCTCACACGACGGCGTGCGTGTGAACAGCTTGAATTTTCACCGGCCTGGGACGAACTGCATACCGCGCGCTGCTGCACACGGCGTGCATGTGAACATAGCATTAGACGTTGTCATTATTATATGGCATATTAGTTGGTTAAAAACGACTTGACTTAAATTAGACGGCTTGAGGGTGGTGCTTACAAACAGACTAACATACAGTCTTATTTTTCAAAGAATTCCAGTAGAGTAAAGGCACTTTATGCCAGTTCCAAACTTACTGAACCCTGGTTGATTTGGTCGGGTTTGACGTCATCTCAATAAGTTTTGTCGATCGCTTAAATGCTTTATTTAGCCGTTGGATTATAAGGGTACCACTTCCAGCTATTTTAGTGCTCCGTTCATTTAAATTGGCATTTTCATTACCCCCAATGGTTATATTTGCGTGCAGGCTTTATTTTTTAATTCTCCCGCATTTGTGGCTTTGCGTGCAAGGTTTACTGTTATTTGATTGTTTTGTGGTTGCTCGCGGATGAAGCGTTTAATTTTATGGCCGTGGCTTTGAGTTTTCAGTATTCCCGGTAGAATGCGGTATTAGGTTACACACTGCGTTTTTATAAATATCACATGAAGATATAAGAACTACTTACCTACTTCTATACAAACTTTTTTTCGTATCCGGATCGTGGTCGCCGTTCGAGAACCTTTATTCCCCAACGGTGGTCGGTTCTGACCTACCAGTCTACTCTTGAACGCCATTCCGATCCCAGTTTTAAGTTTTGACGGAATTCTGACAGAAAACCCATATGATTTCTGTCAAAATTCCGTCAAAACTTAAGATTGGGATCGGAATCGCGTCCAAGAGTAGACCGGCTAGCCAGTTTTCGTTTAAATAGTTCTACAGTTGCACTGAAGGGCATAAAAAGTTTAAAAACAAAACATATCTATCATATTCATGGAATTGACCTAGTACTAATAGTATTATAGAACAGATGGGCTAATTTTCGTTTTATTAGTTCTGCCGTGGAACTAAAGGGATTAAAAAATAGAGCAGTTCTATGTCGTTACAGTTCAATAGAACAAATGGGATTTACCGAATTCAACTATTTTTATTTAATTCCAGCAAATCCAAGCAGTTCTATAATGTTACAGTCCAAAGAACAAATGGGATTTACCGACTTCAACCAGTTTTATTTAATTCCAGCTAATCCAAGCAGTTCTATGATGTTACAGTTCAAAAAACAAATGGGATTTACCGACTTCAACTATTTTTATTTAATTCCAGCAAATCCAAGCAGTTCTATAATGTTACAGTCCAAAGAACAAATGGGATTTACCGACTTCAACCAGTTTTATTTAATTTCAGCAAATCCAACACCAGTACAGAGGCCGGGGTGGACCTCCACGTTTCTGGGGCAGCATGTCTGAAGGCGGGGGAGTTTCCAACGCAGGCGGAGACACGTGCAAAACTAACCTCATTGTGAACTACTTACCACAAAGCATGACAGAGAAGGACCTTTACGCAATGTTCATGAACATCGGGCCTGTCGAGAGCTGCAGAGTTATGAAGGACTTCAAGGTAGCTTTAGAATATTTTTACTAAAAAATAAAAATAAAATTATTTCGACTACCCTCAAACTCAATTGGTAAAGTGCGCGCAAGATAAGTTTGCGTGTGACTAACAACTAACAGTTCGGGCAATTTGAAAAAATTGTTAAAAAATCACCATCATTAGCCTTAAGTCTACTGCTGGACATAGCATAGGCCTCCCTTAAACATTTCCAGGAAAAACGATTCTGAGCTCTTTCCATCCACCGGCTTCCTGCGATCTTAACAATGTCTTCGGTCCATCGGTTGGGGGGCGTCCTCTAATTATCAATACTAAATAATAATAAATATTGTGGACAATCCTATATAATCCGACAACACGATCTAGCCCCAATTTAAGCAGAGCTTGTACTATGGGTACTAGATCGCTATAATACTTATAATTACGGTTGTAGGTAATCAAAAATGCACATCGGCTTTCTGCTTTCGTAGAGCGCTATCTCTTTCTGACGCACACTACGCTCTATGAAGCCGAAATTAGCCGACGTGCAATATTTGTTGCCTACAACTCTTTTATAAATAACACTTTTTTATAAATACATACTTAGAATACATTATAACATCCAGACAGAGAACAAGCTGAGGTTTTTCCTAAGAACTATAGCATGAGGTTCTTCAAAAAAGGGGTTTTAAAGGGTCGGCAACGCGCTTGTGATACCTCTGGTATTGCAGGCGTCTATAGGCTACGGTAACTGCTTCCCATCAGGTGGGCCGTATGCTTGTTAGCAACTTGATATTTGTGTGATGAACACATCTTTTTTTAAACAACTTTAAAAAAAAAATGTGTTCATCACACAAATATTTGTTCTCGGTTGGCATCGAACCCACGACCTGCGCAGAAGGCGGAACTACCAACTAAGCTGAAAGGCTATTCAGAGTCCTCTCTTACCTTGTGCCTCAATGGTTTCCAGACTGGGTATAGCTACGGCTTCGGATTCGTGAACTTCACGAGAGAAGAAGACGCGGCGCAAGCTATCAATATGTACAATGGATACCAGCTCAGAAATAAACGGTTAAAGGTATGTATCTATACTTCTATACTAATATTATAAAGAGGAAAGATTTGTACCTATTTTTGTATGTTTGTAATGAATAGGCTCAAAAAGTACTGGGACGATTTAAAAAATTCTTTCACCAATAGAATGCTACATTATTCCAATTTGACATAGGCTACATTTAATTTTGAAAAAATTAGGGATCCTTGGTAAAATTAGAACAATGTAACCGAAGGTGTAGAAAAATGAGTCTTAAAATATGTGCATGTCTCCAGCTTCCTCATATGGAAATTGCGAATTCTGAAAACGCCAACATTTAAAGCATAATTGGAGCAATCATTGATTTGAAGGAAAATTTAGCAGCAAAAAAAACAACGACTCTATGAGACTTTATAGGTGTGTTAGCTGGAGAGCGGCTCCACAGCTTCCTCATTCAGTGTGGGCAAACGGCTAACGATAGAGCTATATAGTAAACGCCAAATTTTAGAGCATAATTAGAGCACCCGGCATAAAAAAAATCAAGTCTCTAGCTCGAAAACTCTTTGAGTTAGAAGACTATAACAACGTGTTTGCTGGGAAGCCATTTCTCCAGCTAACACATGTGGATCTCAGGAATGGCTATAGCTAGAAAGTTGCTTGATATCTCCAAATTTAGAGCAAAAAATATCATGGATGCTCCAAATATTTCAAGTGTCTAGGTTCAAAACTCACCGAGTTAGAAGCTTTGATGACTGTGTTAGCTGGAGACACGTTTGTCTGGCACGCACATGCTACATCTGAGGATCTACAATAGCTACAGATTCGGTTGACGTGTCCAAACCGAGCTATGAATTAGAGCACTCGGCTCCAAAATTTTGGACTCTCTAGGACAAGTAGTTTCCTAGTAATCAACAAAAGAACATTTTGCCGCCAGAATTTTCAAATATTATGTTCGCACCCGTAAAAATGCGGCGTTGCCGCTCTGAAAGTATGGTATCAGCGTAGGAATTTGAACGTTAGTCGGATGGAGTTGTGTGTTGCCCGTGCCTGGTAAATAGTTACCCTAGGATTCATGTCTTACAGCCACACTCAGAGTTGGTTAATGGCTAAAACTACAGAAAAAAATGAAATTTAAACCAGAAAAAGTGTGGGAAGGTGCTTTATATAATACCTATCTTAAATTAGGTACTACCTATTTTACCATACATATTGACAAAAAAATATTTTGAGGATTAGATTTCGTAACTTCCTCTAATTGTATTTTAGCCTTTTTTAGTTATTTTTTATTATTAATTTATTTATTTCAGATTATACAAATCCATAATGTAGGTACACAATAAAATAACACACAAATAAAATCAAATTAAAATGTCAAAGATGATACATAAATAAAACTAAAAAATTAAATTAAATTATATCCAATCCCATTGTGATCTGCATCTACCTATCTTGGATGGGACAATCCAGCCCGGAAACAATTAACTATTTTTTCCCGGCGAACCACTTAAAACTTTATTATTTTCCCAGCGAACATAGACTACAACCAAAATAAACAAAACAACAACCTCAATGAACTTTTGAATTACATACAATATTCCTTCTGAATGTTATTTGACATTGACATTATGAAAATATTTGACTTGACATTGACAGTTAGAAGTAAGTTTGCTGTACAATTTGCAATCGATCGAGTGAATCGACCGAGAATCGATAATGCTCCGCCCTACGAATACCTTAAAGTGTCATTAACTAATGAACCATTAAATTATGTCTCTGGGATGTACCTCTAATTAACAGATTTAATGCTAATTAGTTAATCGCTCATTAGGACTAAGTTAATGAAGCTTTCTGAGTGTGGCTGTTAAACACTCATTACGTAGCTCAAGAAGCGGAATATAGGTTAAAATGAAACAAAAAAACACCAAAGAAAAGTTTTATAATGGTTAGTTTAAGTTTAAATATGTATTTATTAAGAAACCTGACTTCAGATTTTTTATTTTTAGTTTTAAATATCATGAAATTATATCTCTAAGTCTCTCAACTAACCAACAATGTTTTCAAATCATGAGTTACCTACTCTTGTCACACTAGGTGTAAATGGCATCGTGCGAAACTATCATTGTGTCTGTGAGTACGTACATAACTATAGATAGTGCAATTCACGAAGACGCGCCCCTCGCGGGGTGCGGGGAGTTTGCTCCGAGCGGCAGTCGCCAACCGTAGTCTATTAATTGTAGTGTGCGTGTGCACTCATAGGTAATTAGTGTGTACCGATAACACTCAAACATTGACGGAAGCTTGCACACATATACTATAAACGGTTAGGAGGAATAGTGGGGCGCGCCTTCGTGGGTTGCACTATCTATAGCGAGCTGCAGTAAATACTCACGGGAAAGCGAAAGGAAATATTATAAATATAATAATTATGAAGAAAAGTGGGGGGGCTCTATTCCGGAAAACGTTTTATTTTTTTTCTTCAAAAGTTGTTAACGTAGATACCTATTGTTCTAAAGGTTTTTAGGGCTCTAATTATGAATTTGACATTCATTTTTGAATTCAAGATGGTGGCTTCATTTTTTTTCTTAAATAATGGATATGGGTATCGTTTAATAGGTTTTTGGGGGCTCTGATTGTGAATTCAACATTAATTATTGAATCCAAGATGGTGGCTTCATTTTTTTCTCAAAAAATGGATATGGGTATCGTTTAATAGGTTTTTGGGGGCTATGATTGTGAATTCAACATTAATTTTTGAATCCAAGATGGTGGCTTCATATTTTTCTCAAAAAATGGATATGGGTATCGTTTAATAGGTTTTTGGGGGCTCTGATTGTGAATTCAACATTAATTTTTTAATTCAAGATGGCAGCTTCATTTTTTTCCTTAAAAAATGGGTATGGGTATCGTTTAATAGGTTTTTGGGGGCTCTGATTGTGAATTCCACAATATTTTTTCAATCCAAGATGGCGGCTTAATTTTTTTTCACAATATATTGATATGGGTGTCGTTTAATAGGTTTTTGGGGGCTCGAATTATAAATTCGACATTGTTTTTTGAATCCAAGATGGCGGCTTCATTTTTTTCCTTAAAAAATGGGTATGGGTATCGTTTAATAGGTTTTTGGGGGCTCTGATTGTGAATTTGACATTATTTTTTGAATCTAAAATGGCTGCTACATTTTTTTCCTTAAGAAATGGGTATGGGTATCATTTAATAGGTTTTTGGGGGCTCTGATTGTGAATTTGACATTAATTTTTGAATTCAAGATGGTGGCTTCATTTTTTTTCTTAAATAATGGATATGGGTATCGTTTAATAGGTTTTTGGGGGCTCTGATTGTGAATTCAACATTAATTTTTGAATCCAAGATGGTGGCTTCATTTTTTTCTCAAAAAATGGATATGGGTATCGTTTAATAGGTTTTTGGGGGCTATGATTGTGAATTCAACATTAATTTTTGAATCCAAGATGGTGGCTTCATATTTTTCTCAAAAAATGGATATGGGTATCGTTTAATAGGTTTTTGGGGGCTCTGATTGTGAATTCAACATTAATTTTTTAATTCAAGATGGCAGCTTCATTTTTTTCCTTAAAAAAATGGGTATGGGTATCGTTTAATAGGTTTTTGGGGGCTCTGATTGTGAATTCCACAATATTTTTTCAATCCAAGATGGCGGCTTAATTTTTTTTCACAATATATTGATATGGGTGTCGTTTAATAGGTTTTTGGGGGCTCGGATTATAAATTCGACATTGTTTTTTGAATCCAAGATGGCGGCTTCATTTTTTTCCTTAAAAAATGGGTATGGGTATCGTTTAATAGGTTTTTGGGGGCTCGGATTACAAATTCGACATTATTTTTTGAATCCAAGATGGCGGCTTCATTTTTTTCCTTAAAAATGGGTATGGGTATCGTTTAATAGGTTTTTGGGGGCTCTGATTGTGAATTTGACATTATTTTTTGAATCCAAAATGGCTGCTTCATTTTTTTCTCAAAAAATGGATATGATTATCGTTTAATAGGTTTTTGGGGGCTCTGATTGTGAATTCAACATTATTTTTTGAATCCAAGATGGCTGCTTCGTTTTTTTTCATAAAAAATGGATATGGGCATTGTTTAATAGGTTTTTGAGGGCTCTGATTGTGAATTCGACATTGTTTTTTGAATCAAAGATGGCAGCTTCATTTTTTGACGTGATAACGTCTTATAAATCGATGGAGCCGGCTACACGCACGAAAAAACATGACTCATGTGTCGTTACGTCGTTTCGTCGTTCCATTTACCTGAGCCCGAACCCGGGTCGGGTAATGGGTAAGGGTAAATGAGGGTAAGGGTAAATGAGGGTAAGGGTAAATGAGGGTAAGGGTAAATGAGGGTCCGGAGGGGGTCCGAGAGTTCGAGTCCGAGTCCGCGAGTCCGCGAGTATTTTCTTATGACGTTATCACGTTCAACTATCGTCAGTAAACCGACTTTACAGACAACCGATTTTTTTTGACGTGACAACGTCTTATAAATCGATGGAGCCGGCTGCACGCACGAAAAAACATGACTCATGCGTCGTTACGTCGTTTCGTCGTTCCATTTACCTGAGCCCGAGCCCGGGTCGGGTAATGGGTAAGGGTAAATGAGGGTAAGGGTAAATGAGGGTAAGGGTAAATGAGGGTAAGGGTAAATGAGGGTAAGGGTAAATGAGGGTAAGGGTAAATGAGGGTAATGGGTGATGGGTTCGGTCGGGTTCCGGGTCCGGGTCCGAGAGTTCGAGTCCGAGTCCAAGTCCGAGTCCGAGTCCGAGTCTGAGTCCGAGTCTGCGAGTCCTCCGTGAGTCCGCGAGTCCGCGAGTCCGCGAGTCACGAGTCCGCGAGTCCGCGAGTCACAAATATTAATTAAATTTCTTTTGAAAAATGCAACCATTCCATCAGTATTTTCTTATGACGTTATCACGTTCAACTATCGTCAGTAAACCGACTGTACAGACAACCGATTTTTTTTCTAAAAAAATGGGTAAGGGTATCATTAAATAGG
This sequence comes from Thera britannica, assembly GCA_939531255.2. Lineage (NCBI taxonomy): Eukaryota > Metazoa > Arthropoda > Insecta > Lepidoptera > Geometridae > Thera > Thera britannica. The sequence continues at coordinate 8,771,092 of OW618039.2, read as the reverse complement.
TTTTTGGGGGCTCGAATTATAAATTCGACATTATTTTTTGAATCCAAGATGGCAGCTTCATTTTTTTTCTTAAAAAATGGGTATGGATATCGTTTAATAGGTTTTTGGGGGCTCTGATTGTGAATTCGACATTATTTTTTGAATCCAAAATAGCTGCTTCATTTTTTTTCTCAAAAAATGGATATGGGTATCGTTTAATAGGTTTTTGAGGGCTCTGATTGTGAATTCGACATTATTTTTTGAATCCAAGATGGCTGCTTCAATTTTTTTCTCAAAAAATGGATATGGGTATCGTTTAATAGGTTTTTGAGGGCTCTGACTGTGAATTCGACATTGTTTTTTGAATGAGAAAAAAAAGCAACCATCTTGAATTCAAAAAATAATGTTGAATTCACAATCAGAGCCCCCAAAAACCTATTAAACTATATCCATATCCATTTTTTAAGAAATAAAATGAAACTACCATCTTGGATTCAAAAATTAATGTTGAATTCACAATCAGAGCCCCCAAAAACTTATTAAATGATACCCATATCCATTATTTAAAAAAAAAACTGAAGCCGCCATCTTTGATAAAAAAATAATGTCGAATTCACAATCAGAGCCCCCAGAAACCTATTAAACGATATCCATAGGTATCCATTTTTTAAGAAATAAAATGAAACCACCATCTTGGATTCGAAAATTAATGTTGAATTTACAATCAGAGCCCCCAAAAACTTATTAAACGATACCCATATCCATTATTTGAGAAAAAAACTGAAGCCGCCATCTTTGATAAAAAAATAATGTCAAATTCAAAATCAGAGCCCTCAAAGACCTTTTAAACGATACCCATATCCATTTTTTGAGAAAAAAAATGATGCCGCCATCTTGGATACAAAAAATAATGTCGAATTCACAATCAGAGCCATTTAAAACCTATTAAACGATACCCATATCCATTTTTTAAGAAAAAAAATGAAGCCACCATCTTAGATTCAAAAAATATTGTCGAATTCACAACCAGAGCCCCCAAAAACCTATTAAACGATACCCATATCCATTTTTTGAGAAAAAAATGAAGCCGCCATCTTGGATACAAAAAATAATGTCGAATTCACAATCAGAGCCCCCAAAAACCTTTTAAACGATACCCATATCCATTTTGAAGGAAAAAAATGAAGCCGCCAGCTTGGATTCAAAAAAGAATGTCGAATTCGTTATTAGAGCCCTCAAAAACCTATTAAACGATACCCATAATCAATTTTTTGAGAAAAAAAATGAAGCAGCCATTTTGGATTCAAAAAATAACGTCGTATTCATTATCAGAGCCCCCAAAAACCTATTAAACGATACCCATATCCATTTTTTTAGAAAAAAAATGAAGCTGCCATCTTGGAGTCAAAAAATAATGTCGAATTCACAACCAGAGCCCCCAAAAACCTATTAAACGATACTAATATCCATTTTTTGGGAAAAAAAATGAAGCCGCCATCTTGGATTCAAAAAATAATGTCGAATTCACAATTGTAGCCCCCAAAAACCTGTTAAACGATACCCATATCAATTTTTTGAGAAAAAAAAGGAAGCAGCCATTTTGGATTCAAAAAATAATGTCGTATTCACAATCAGAGCCCCCAAAAACCTATTAAACGATACCCATATCCATTTTTTAAGGAAAAAAATGAAGCCACCATCTTGGATTCAAAAAATAATGTCGTATTCACAATCAGAGCCCCCAAAAACCTATTAAACGATACCCATATCCATTTTTTAAGAAAAAAAATGAAGCTGCCATCTTGGATTCAAAAAATAATGTCGAATTCACAACCAGAGCCCCCAAAAACCTATTAAACGATACTAATATCCATTTTTTGAGAAAAAAAATGAAGCCGCCATCTTGGATTCAAAAAATAATGTCGAATTCACAATTAGAGCCCCCAAAAACCTATTAAACGATACCCATATCCATTTTTTAAGAAAAAAAAATGAAGCCGCCATCTTGGATTCAAAAATTATTGTCGAATTCACAACCAGAGCCCCCAAAAACCTATTAAACGATACCCATATCCATTTTTTAAGAAAAAAAATGAAGCCGCCATCTTGGATTCAAAAACTTATGTCCAATTCACAATATAGGAATATAGTTGAAAATGAAACAAAAAACCCCAAAAAGTGCTTTTTCTTCTTCCTGCCCTTACCCACCAGGTGGGGTCGGCACAACATGGTGAGATGCCCCCCCTATCACTTGCCATCTGGTGAGATGGCAAGTGATAGGGGGCAAGTGTGCGTGAGTACGCACACAACTAGCAAGCCGCAGTAAATACCTATTTTCCGTCCGCCTGGTTTACTCGATACGCTCATAAAAACCTGACTGAATACAGTAAAACACAGAGAACAGACGGCTAACAACAGGCAGAGTAGGTAGAATCATCAACACTGGCCTAGCAGGTACCTATTTACAGAACCAAATAAAGTTTTTTTTTCTAAGAATACCTAAAAGACACGCATTACTAAAGAAACTATAAAACGAACAAGAACGGGCAACACACAATTCTCCTATAGATAGAGAGAAAGCTCTCAACCTAACAAAAAGAGAAAATATGAGTTTGAGGTTTCAGAAATCAAAACCGCTAAGCGCATACGAAAATGACTCGTATCGCGATCTAAAATAAACCGAATAACGTTCAAATTCCTACGCTGATACCAAACTTTCAGAGCGGCAACGCCGCATTTTTACGGGTGCGAACATACATTTGAAAATTCTGGCGGCAAAATGTTCTTTTCTTCATTACTAGGAAACTACTTGTCCTAGAGAGTCCAAAATTTTGGAGCCGAGTGCTCTAATTCATAGCTCGGTTTGGACACGTCAACCGAATCTGTAGCTATTGTAGATCCTCAGATGTAGCATGTGCGTGCCAGACAAACGAGTCTCCAGCTAACACAGTCATCAAAGCTTCTAACTCGGTGAGTTTTGAACCTAGACACTTGAAATATTTGGAGCATCCATGATATTTTTTGCTCTAAATTTGGAGATATCAAGCAACTTTCTAGCTATAGCCATTCCTGAGATCCACATGTGTTAGCTGGAGAAATGGCTTCCCAGCAAACACGTTGTTATAGTCTTCTAACTCAAAGAGTTTTCGAGCTAGAGACTTGATTTTTTTTATGCCGGGTGCTCTAATTATGCTCTAAAATTTGGCGTTTACTTTATAGCTCTATCGTTAGCCGTTTGCCCACACTGAATGAGGAAGCTGTGGAGCCGCTCTCCAGCTAACACACCTATAAAGTCTCATAGAGTCGTTGTTTTTTTTGCTGCTAAATTTTCCTTCAAATCAATGATTGCTCCAATTATGCTTTAAATGTTGGCGTTTTCAGAATTCGCAATTTCCATATGAGGAAGCTGGAGAAATGCACATCTTAAAATGTCTTTCGTCGAATGCGCTGCCGAAACTATTAGGGATAGAACAAAATAATGTACAACAATATTGTCTACCCCGTGCGAAGCCCGGACGGGCTGCTAGTTAATAATAATATCAGTACTCTCGAACGGTGGAGGAAAACATCGTGAAGAAACCGGCGTTGTACAATCTAAATATGAAGTTCGTATGAGCCTCGTTTAGGCGCACTTAAAATCCTTTTACCACGCTTGGTTCGGAAGAATCAGTGACACGATAATAATATGAAGTTCGAAAAATATGTGTCAAGTGCATGAATAGAGGCTCTCTGAATCGCACTTTAAATCCCTTTAACTCACTGGTTGATAGTGACACAATAAGAAGAAGTAGTAAGGCTCATTATGAAAGGCTCGTCCGGGGAAGTACTACTACCATGCTTATTTCTACCGTGAAGCAGCATTGCTGCTTGGGTTTGAAGGGTGTGGTTGCCGGTAAAAATACTGGCATGTGTGAACAAGGGGAATGCGATCGTGATAAGGGTGGATGAGTTCGTTAAAATCGCGGGTCCGAAGTGTGTTATTCTGGCACAGGAATAACTGCCGGTAAAATTCAAGCAATGCCAAAACTCATAACCGAGCATTGCCTCGTAGGTCACGCACGTCAAGAGCATGCCCTACGGTGCACTTCCCTGCGTCCATCAACTTGAGGCATACAGATGTTCAGTCTCATCATCATCATCATCCACAGCCCGACTTCACCCACTGCTGGGTATAGGCCTCCCTTAGTTTGTGCCATCTATCTCGATCCTGTGCCAGTCTAAACCATTGCTGCCCCGCGACCCTGTCTATGTCGTCCATCCATCTTGCTGCAGGGCGCCCTACGCTTCTGTAGCCGGTTCTTGTTCAGCCTCACATGCCAGTAATTTCACCGGCACCCACACCCTTCAAACCGAAACAGCGATGCTGTTCACGACAGGAATACTCCCTCTCTTGTTTATGTACGATTCTGTCCATCCCAAGGTTACCTGGTAGAGATCGCTGTTAGCGATAAGGTCGCCCATTGTTTTACTGTGAATTATTATTTTTAAGCTAAATACTGTGTTCCAATATGTGTAATAGTAGTCAATATAGAGTTATCTATCTAGAGTCTGTTCAGAAAGAGAGCCGTCGTGGCCAAATTACTGTGAACTAACGTTTCGATTTTTATATGGCAGCTCATCCCTTTCTTTCTGTCAGCATTTTGCATCATAAAAATAAAATAAAGGATTATTACACTATTTGTGATAGGATCAAAACGCGCAACAGACGCGCTCAAATAGTTCCCTCGCTTGATATTCCAGGTATCCTATGCTCGACCTTCCGGCGATGACATAAAAGAAACAAACCTGTACGTGACTAACTTGCCGCGAGCAATCAACGAGGAGCAACTCGAGGTTATATTCGGGAAGTACGGACGAATAGTGCAGAAACACATACTGAGGGACAAGAATAATGGCACTCCGAGAGGCGTTGCTTTTGTCAGGTGAGATAGTAAAAAAAATCGGTTGTCTGTAAAGACGGTTTACTGTCGATAGTTGAACGTGACAACGTCATACAGCTGTCCACGCGGACGCATCGCTCACTCAAGGAGAAGTAGGAGAGAGACAGAATGTCGAACGCTGCCGAACGCGGAGGCCGATTGGGCCTCTTTGTCGCTCGTTCCGCGCTCTCGCTTGCACTTCAAGCCTTAAATGTAACGCCTCAGAGCGAGGTAACGCTGCATGAGTCATGTTTTTTCGTGCGTGCAGCCGGCTCCATCGAATTATAAGACGTTGTCACGTCAAAAGTTCATTTTAATCATCATCTACGCCCGTTTGCACCCACTGCTGAGTATATAGGCCTCCTCTTTATAACTCCTCTCTTTAGGATATAAGACAAGTTTTTATTTGTGTAACTTGGAAATTTATATAACTGTTGTAATACAAAAATTGAACGCCTATGTTGTCAAATTTTGAGCTCGTTTAGCACCACCCAACGCCATTGTACCTGTACCTGTCATACGATTAAATAAATAAATACAAAAATACAATTATTATAACACCAAGAAACACAATTAAAGGAATATTTACAAAATGTTAAAACACAAGAAACAGTTGAGCTTTCCGCAGACTGTTACAAACGATCTACAGATAGCTCAACTGATCCAAATCAATACCAGGCGGAAGCGGCATTGCCACGCTAAATAGCAGTGCTAATGCGCTGCACCTTATTAAAAAAAAAATACTTCAACTCTAGAAAAAATTGTGACATTGTTCGTTTTTTGCAACTACCTACTCACTATGTTTATATTTAATGTTTAGTTATAAGTTATGTGTAACCTATTTTAGTTAACAAAGTTGCAAATAAATGTTTTGATTTGATTTGATTTGATTTGATTTTTTGTCGTAATTGTATTTGAAATAAGGATAATGGGAAACTGTTATCAAATTAATGCATTGTCATCGGTCCTTGATAGGCGTGCAAAGTTTCAAATTAATCAAACTTCTGGAAGTTGGTGAAGTTATGCTCAAAGATTCCATTACATACATACAACCCAAGCTAATAAAAGCGTGGTAAAAATGAGTTCAAGTAGTATTCTTTAATCTTAATTTTCTCGTATTATTAGAGAAAAGTAAGATGCAAGTCCTGGCCATAACTAGGCATTGATGGACTTAAGGTGTAAACCCACTATCCCGTAGCATACCGTGACCGTGCTAGGAACGTAACGGCCAAAAAAATCGGAGGGAAACGGGTTCAGAACGCTGTCGACCCGCTTCAGTGGGCGAAGTACAGCGTACCGGATTGCTTTCCGTGCCCGACACGTTCCTAGCACGGCCATGGTATGCTACGGGATAGTGGGTAGAGACCTTTATACGTATGTGACACGTTCGTCCATCAATGCCTCTTCTGCTGGCTGGTGCAGTAATGTACTAATTATTTTGTATTGCAGATATGACAAGCGCGAGGAAGCACAGGAGGCAATCGCTGCATTAAACAACGTGATACCAGAGGGCGGGACTGAGCCGCTAAGTGTTAAAGTAAGTACTCATCATCAATCTGCTCTTATCTCACACTAAGTTTGGTCTGCACAACAGGTTTTCTTCCTCCACTCGCCTCTATCATTCGTTATCTCAGTGCTCACTCCTTTCTTGCTCATGTCATCTTTGACACAGTTCATCCATCTTTTCTTTGGTCTACCTATATAACCACCATCCACATCCATTTCTAATACTCCTCGTAATACGACTTTCATCTCTCCGCATGACATGCCCATACCATGCTAACCTATTACTCCTCATCTTGTCTGTAACAGGCGCTACTTTCAGACTTCCGTTAATATACTCATTCTTTATTTAATTTCTGCAGCATGCACTCTCCTTTAAGTTTAGTAAGTACTGTTATGCTTGAATTTACATGCATAAAATCACGTCTCTTTCCCATAGGAGTAGGCAGAGATCACGGATTTCCATATGCTACGATCCTAACATACTTTTTTCGCTTTTTTGAAGTGAAAACTTCTTAGGCAAGCTCGAACTTGTGAGGTGGGAAAAAACCAATTAACTCTCGACACTGTTACACAACCGGCACCCCTTGGCACGTGAGGCTGAACATCTGTATGACTCAAGTTGTTTGACGCAGGGCGCCTTCTTGACGTGCGTGACCTACGAGAAATTTTGTTATAGGCGACCACTTAACATCAGGTGGGCCAAACGCTTGTTTAAATTTCGCCAAAAGTCAGTCGAGGTTCATGACGATAGTTGAGGGGGGGGGGGGGCATTGTTCAATTGTTCTAGCTAAGGGTTTCGAGTTGAGAGGGTCCAACACGAGAGTTGAGGGAGGGGGGAGGGAATTTTTCAAGCTTCTGTCAGCATTCCCGGAGGGCGTATAAGGCAAATGCAAAAACCCATGCGCTGCCGATAAAAAACTTGAAAAAAATCCGTATATCAAGGTTTTTAAAGAAAGAAACATCTTAATTTCTAGGTGGCAGAAGAACACGGAAAGCAGAAAGCCGCCTACTACGCTGGATGGTCGGCCGGATTTCACCACAATAGAGGTGAGTCTCCATATTACTTCCATTTGAAACCGGCCCGTGGTCACGTGACTTTGACACACTCAGTTTCTATTTCAAACAAAGCTTTGTTATTACTGACAAATGGAACGGTAATTTACCGGGCTTAGGCAGAAACTGACTGCAACAAAGTTATGTAGCCTGCCCTACTGATAATTGCTATATTTCTGAACAGCTATGAATTTGGTGTATAGGTATAGGTAGCGTCACTGTTTAATAGCTCTGAGCCAAAAATGTGGGTATATTACGGCAGCTGGATCTTGGCCAGTCTGAAGTGAGCCGTTTAGCCTAATGTCCTATGACTGATGGAAGATTCGCCAAACGGCTAGCTTCAGACCTGCCAAAATCTGCCGGTTGTATTGTAATGCGCGCAACAAATAATTTCACTTTTTAGCTAAAAATCTCATTTTTCAACTAAAAATCTCACTTGTCAACTAAAAAGCTCACTTTTCAACTAAGATTCTCACATTTCAACTAAAAATCTCACTTTACAACTAAAATCTCACTTATCAACTAAAAATCTCATTTATATAAGTCTGACTTTTCAATAAAAAATCTCACTTATCAACTAAAAATCTCATTTGTCACATAAAAGTCTCACTTTTCAACTGAAAATCTCACTTCAACTAAAAAATTTTTTTTTAAACACAAAAGGCCAGCGCTATTAAACCGTGACCCGACCTACAGTAGGATTATTCTAACTTCGAAAAATTGCGCATGCTGCTTGGATCGACCGCCCCAGGCCCCGTGGTGCCTCAACGCCACCACAGCCTCGACCAACTCGACATGATCCACCGCCAGGACAACACCTGGTCTAGCACCAACTATTCTGTCTACCCTCACAGTCGCTACCCGCGCCGGGAAATGTACCAGAATTACACCACCCACCATCGCCCGTTCTGAAAAGGGGTTTATTGTAAAAAGTTCCGCTTGTCCGACACGAGGATATAAATGCGGAGGACTTTGTGTGTGTTCAGTGTTGTTTTGCGGCGTTGCGGGCCGGTTTTGGGAATTTTAGACTTGGTTTGGAATAGCGCCATCTGTTGATGGTCGGATGTAAACCAATGATAGTAGCTCTATCTGTTGGCACGTTTCACTCACTAATTATGCCAAACCATATAACGGTATAGTCCTTGGCTTGGTTCTTCTAATATTCGTAAAAACATGCGAAGAATCATGGATTTCCTACCCATCCACCGGCTCTAAGTGACCTTCACAATTTAGTTGGGTTATCATTGTCGCCTTTCGAGAACCTGTATTCCGTAATGGTTTGGTTCTACGACCTATAAGACAACTTATTTAAAAAGCGCCTAAATATACGAATGTAATAAAAAGCGCCGCTAATTGTTACGTCTCTTTCTACATTATGGTTAATAGTAGTGTGCGAGTGAGAGGTAATGATTAGCGCCGCCATTTTGGATTCGTTTCTATATTTGCACGAGTTCTAGTGAGTGAGAAAACCAAATTCAAATATTGTGATCTAAGTTTGACCATGCTGGTCAATTATTTTCCTAAGATCATTCCTGCAACGTTTTTAAGATATTTTGCGTAGAACCCTCTCCACTGTTAAATTCCAATGCTTCTCTGTAATATATAAATAAGAAATAAGACTAAGATTATGATTGAAACTTCGCGTGTTGCCATTTTTGTGGTAATTTTTGAGTTGCCAGTGTACAAAATGAATGGTTAAAAGTAGCCACAAAAATAAGCGAAGTGACTGAGACGCGTTTGAATAAATTGAATTCATTTATTGACATTCTTTGACTTATCACGAATTACCTTTGTATTCGTCATGGAGGAAGAAGTAAGAGAGGAGTGAATGCAGCTATATGACAGCTGACAGAAAATAATGTATGAGGAATGCATGTTTCCCCTCATAAAGTGGGGTAAGGGCGGGAAGATCTTTTTATTCGACTCGAATCTTCTTTTTTTTTTATTAGACTTCATGTAAAAAAGGAGGAGTTTATCAATTTGGTTGTATTTTTTAATGTTTGTTATCGCATAACTTCCGTCATTTATAAACCGATTTTTTTTATCTGAAAGGCTTTTGGTCCCATAGAAATTTTATCGGTTTTGTTTATAAATTGGTTTGCAGTTTGAAGTCGGTTTCTTTTCGATTCTGATGACTATCTGACAGGTCTTATCCATAATGTAATACGTGATAAGTTGAAAATGCTGAAAAATATGACAAGTACTAATATTGTAATTTCAAGTAAAAAATTAAAACGTTCATTATAAATCGAATTAAATAACTTTCAATGAATTCCATGTTAAATAACAAATATTTCATTAAATATATTTCAAGTTTAAACCCAAAACACGTGATTAGCAACTGATTAGTGTAAATTATAGTGTTTTCAAGAAAACTGTCAAAATACAAAAATGTTGTTCAAAAATGTAATTCGCTTTACAAACTTATCTGTTTTGTAAATTAAATAGTGATGCTCTGAAATGAAAACTACTACAAAGGTTAAACAAAGCCATAGGGCTCCTATGATATTTTATCAACTTTTTTCGCGAATTCGTTAGTGCTAGGGCACACGATGCATTAAAGGCCTGCGCACACCTAGTTCGCTGGCGGTAGCGATCAGTGAAACGCTGTCAAATATCGCTGCCAAATCTCAAATCTGACTAATTTTTTAATCTACATTCCATTGACAGTTGTAAAAAGTGACTTAAGTGTAAGAAGTGGCTGTCAATCTTTAGACACAGATAAGTTTGTAAAACTGTATTTTAACTAAAATATTAAATGTAAGAACTAAGGGACCCAGTCTCAGCACAAAATCAATTGTTAACTAAATTTCTAGAACGTTCTAGACTTAGTATTCGTAGTCATCTGTGCACTGTTTATAGTTCTTACCCAATCCTATCAAATAGCACCATTTTGAAATGATTTTTGGAGTAAAAATAAATAACTTATTAAAACATAGAACAATGTTATTATAATTCATGGATGTTAAAGTATGAAGCTGCCGTTTTCTGCTGTGTGAGTACAGTAGGATACAGCTCAAGTTACCTAAAAACAAAGAAAAATAACGCTTACTGCAAGACCATAAGAGCTAGCAGTGTATAGTCTGATGCGTATCCTCAGTATAGATAGTGCAATCCACGAAGGCGCGCCTCACTATTCCTCCTAACCGTTATAGTATATGTGTGCAAGCTTCCGTCAATGTTTGAGTGTTATCGGTACACACTAATTACCTATGAGTGCACACGCACACTACAATGAATAGACTACGGTTCGCGAATGCCGCTCGGAGCAAACTCCCCGCACCCCGCGAGGGGCGCGTCTTCGTGAATTGCACTATCTATACCCGAAGTCGGAGTTTTGCTACCACATTTCGTCTACCAAATGTTGTTTTCGTGTGAGCACGTGTCTCTCTCTCTCGTATGGAAAATTGATGAGACAACTCGTTTCGATCGTTTCTACGTAACGTATTTTTGCTGTCTCATATTTTCTCCATACAATAGAGAGAGACAAATAGGCGAAACGAAAACAACATTTCGTAGACGAAATGTTGTAAATGAAGTGGGACTTGCCCTTCAGTTGTGACTGCGGAATTTCATTGCAAAACATAAATTAACTAAAACAAATAATGATTAAGTACCAATCCGCTAATAAAATATATGTAATTCAACTTAGACTTGTGTGTGCACCCTACGCACCCGCAAATCCTGCAAAGTGAAATGAAGTGTATTGGACACAACAAAAATACCACAAAAATAAAAACTTAACAAGATTTCGACACGTGTTTCGTCTCTACGAAGCCTCTTCAGGAAAATTGATGGTAACTTTTTACTTTATCACCTTATTCGTTTGGTATAAATAGAACTGTAGCTTCATAGATAGCATAAGAAACTAAAAAAGCAATCCAACAACGCGTATAGGTTGTGTCTATTTTCAATATGAAATTATATTTTTACACTTGTCATGATTAGTAACTTTCTTTTTCATTGCATTAAATTTTAATTTAAGTTTCTTTTTGAATTACCAACTATACTGATATGGTTTCGTCCCTACCTCCATGGTATGCTGGGTTATTTGCTCAGAGGGCTCATTCTGAGTGTTAATATTATTTACCGTAAGCGTAGTCGTTAGCCTCGATTTTGTATGGAGAAATGATGAGCGCCCCTGGCGGGATTGCGAGAACTAAAGTTGTTACGTAGCGTTCGTTCTCGCAATCCTACCAAGGGACGCTCATCGCATCGTTTCTCCATACAAAATTGAAGCTCATGACTTCGCTTACGACAAATAATGTTATAACTCTCCCTCAGCCTAGCACGGATCAATTTGATATTATGACTTGTTGTCGTTTGAATTACTCTGCGTATCCGTCAAAACTGCCTTGTAACAACAGAGTGTTGCCTTGTAGCCTCGCACTCTGCCGAAATATAAGCACACGAGGCTTAACATCTGTATGCCTTAAGCTGGTAGGCAACGTAGGGCGTGCGTGACTTACGAGGCAATGCTTTGTATTTGCCACTAAATATCAGGTCGTTCATCGACTTCTTTAATTCATTTGTTATGCGATAGGTTTTACTGTGAAAAATGTATTTGTGCTACGTTTCATCTCGTTTAGTTTGGTTTTAGTGTTTATTGGCTGGCGTTTGAAAGCTAGCGTATGTCTAACGTTGATCTACATGTTTTGGTGTATTCATTTATGTGTCGGTGCTAGTTTATTTAAGCGCCTGACGTATCGAATGCTTATTATTTGACATCTCAAGTTGAAATTTATTGAAACCAAATAAATTGAAGAAAGAAAACTTAACAAAAAATAAAATCCTACCCTTATTCTGAATTAATTTTACTCGATCAGCTTGAACAATTCGTCTAGCCATGTGTATCTCTTTTGTATGGAGAAATGATGAGACAAAAACTCGTGTCGATCATTTCTACCTAACGAGAATTGCAAACTGATCAAGTAAAACTCAGAATAAGGTACCTGAAGTCGGAGTTTTGCTACCACATTTCGTCTACCAAATTTTGTTTTCGTGTGAATATTGATGAGACGACAACTCGTTTCAATCGTTTCTACGTAACGTATTTTTCTGTCTCATCTTTTCTCCATACAATAGAGAGAGAGAAATAAGCGAAATGAAAACAACATTTCGTACACGAAATGTTGTAAATGAAGTGGGATTTGCCCTTCAGATGATGTTAAATGAATTTGATCGAAAAACGTGTCAACCTTATTTAGAGTGAAATTAATATTTCGTTCAATCTGTTTGAAAATATTTGATTTACACAATATCGGGGATTTTAAGGTAGGCATAATAGGCTCTGCTTCAAATAATGATAAGCATTGAATACGATCAGGGTCGTCAGTGACAATATAACAGTGGTGATTTGTTCTGTAGTTTTGGAGTCTACGTGTGTTGTTGAATTACCTTTGCTGCCTGTTTCTCCACATGATGGGTATACAGAATATTACATTACTTAATTTATGATAATAAAAAAATATAGTGGACGATCCACAAAACAGTATCTAGCCACAAACTAAGTAGAGCTTGTACTATGGAAGACGTATATACTTTTTTTGTAAAAACATATTGGAATACAACATGTATGACACCCAGAAAAGAACAAAAATCTATGTTTACCACACAAATATTAGTTATCGGGGGGGGGATCGCAGGGGCCAACTGAGTCGTGACGCCTCCTGTCCAAATAATATCAGTACTATACCAGTTATCTGGTCTCCATAGTACAAGCTTTGCTTAGTTCGGGGCTACTGGATTGTCCACAAATATTTAATATTCACTTGTAAATTTATGTATGACGGTTATAATTTAAGCTGTCTAAAATTAAGTTAATTTGGAATAATGCAACGAAGTGCAATCACTGTTAAAAATGAATAGTCCCATACAGCTCGCTTACCAATTATTAAATGCTTCTGCATTGAAAGTCAAGTGTTTGCTTGAAAGTTCTCAATATAAAAGGTTAACCCGTGACTATAATCGGATAATCTAATTACTTTTATGTATAAGCTTTTTAAATAGTTGTAGTATCTGATACCCATCGTAATGTTTCTCGTCCCTTTCCTAGGGTAGCAAACTATAATTATAATAACTTTAAATACTGTATTTTTTAATCTAAGTATCAATATTTAGTGGTTTTATATGAAAATGAAAATTACTTCAGTGAGGATGATGATATGAAACTTATTTAGAAATATTACTGTCATTAAAAATTAGGTGCAAAAATGGTAAAAGATAGTTTTGATTGTTTAAAATCGATATTTTTGTAAAACTAAAAAAACATGTATTATAACGCCTTTTGAAATAACTATGAATAACAAAAAAAAAACTAAAATATCTCATAATTCAGTGGGTGCAGTTAAATTCAATAAAGTGACTTTATTATGCTTTGTTGTATTCCATGCCTGACTTTTTAAGACTTTTTTATGTCAGTGGTATAAATAAAAATATTTCTCGTTTCATTTCTCATTAAAATTTCTTTCTCAATTTCATGTAAATGACTAAAATAGCATTCTGTAACGGTTGACATCCTCACTGAACAGATAATTGTAGGCCTGAAAGCTAGATCTAGTTTCAAATGTGAATTGTGCCTATGTATAGACTAATTTCTAAGTGTGGTTTAAAGTTTCTATTTTTTTGGTTTCTAACCGTTATCGGTATAACGTTAGGCACGTCAACCGCTCGTTAATAGCGAGTTTAGTCGTAATTAACCGATCAGTCGAGTTATTCTACGTTGTACGTATAACTATAGTTATACTATGCGTAGTCAATGGGATTCGCTAATGGTATTTTTATCAATAGTGGTAATTTTATCGCTAGTGGTATTATTAACGCTAGTGGTATTTTTATTGGTATTTTTATCGATAGTGGTATTTTTATCGCTAGTGGTATTTTTATCGCTAGTGGTATTTTTATCGCTATTGGTATTTTATCGCTAGTAGTATTTTTATCACTAGTGGTATTTTAAGGCAATAACATGCCTTCAGGAGATCCAAGAAATGTCCTTACAGTTGGCGACTAGCTCATACGAACTGTCCTTGTGTGATATCTGTATGCATATAGATAGTGCAATCCACGAAGGCGCGCCCCACTATTCCTCCTAACCGTTTATAGCATATGTGTGCAAGCTTCCGTCAATGTTTGAGTGTTATCGGTACACACTAATTACCTATGAGTGCACACGCACACTACAATGAATAGACTACGGTTCGCGACTGCCGCTCGGAGCAAACTCCCCGCACCCCGCGATCCCCTCAACCGAAAATTGGTGGGGCGTGTCTTCGTGAATTGCACTATCTGTACACGAAGTTCAAAAACGGTGACGTGTGTTTTTTCTTCTTTTCGATTACAATCAGTTATTTGTGGTTACATTTATAATTCATAATTTAAGCTAGTACCATATTTTTCTCTTGATTTTTCAAGTTATATATTTTGTGATTACGATACAATAGAAGTTTTTCAATAGATTGCTCAATCAAAATAACGAATAACGCGCATAGGATTAACTTGTAAACTAGTGGTTTGAGTGTATAATAAGTCTAAACTGTTTTTATTACCTGTGGGTATAGACAAGATCGATTTTCTGTTTGCGAAACACGCCTTTGGAGATTGTATGAAAATGATATTTGTTTGACGTGAGGATCTTTCAAGCAATAAGTGTTCGTTTCGCCTACGTGTCTACCTCTTTTGTATAGGGAAAAGATGAGACAACAACAATACTTTACGTATAAACGATCGAAACAAATTGTCTCATCACTATTCCATCATACAAAAGAGAGAGATACGTAGGCGAAAGGAATCGTTGATCAAATAAAACTCAGACTATAGGCCAGTCATTTAAGCTTAAATTAGGTAAGAATCTCGGAATTCGAGATACCCAGCTGTAAGTCTGTAAATACTTGTATATTGACACCCTAAAAGTTGTCTCAAAACCTGCATATGGTAGGGTGTGCGCAACTTATTAAATTTCGAGCTCAAAAAACTTTTTTTGTAAATATCTCATTTCCTATGGGTTTTTTGCTATTTGTATTTAATATCAATATTGTAAAATACAAAATTCTACACAATTTTTGTTTAAAAACATTTTTCATACGGTGAACCGTTTTCGAGATAGAGGGCAGAGAGCGCGCGGTCACAGCATCACTTCAGGTAAACCGACGACCGGGCTACCCTACCATATGCAGGTTTTGAGACAACTTTTAGGGTGTCAATATACAAATATTTACAGACTTACAGCTGGGTATCTCGAATTCCGAGGTGAACTTACTATAATGACTAGCCTACTATGGGTACTGGCGTGTATCGCAAACAGAAAGAATCTTGCCTTGATTCTTGTGTAGACCCCCAGCTGTAGCTTCTAACATTACCTGCAACAACTTCGAAGTATTTATAAGCTTTATACATTTTTGAATTAAATTGGTTACGATATTTGGCCTCAGTAATGTTTTTGCAAAAATATTTTCTTAGATTTTAAAATAAAATTAATAATTACTTACGTATTGGCCTTATGAATATAATAGTATTGTATTAATTCTAGTTTGATATTATAATCTTATGATACTGAATCAATTATGGAATACGATTTTTCTTAAATTTTTTAGTGTTACATAGTTTTAGAATAACGATAAAGTGCGTATTTAAAAAGCTTCTGATAAATTTGACAGCTGTCATAAAATATATTGTAATTAAGCAAAGTGTAATATTCTCTTTTGCATATTTAAATATGTGGAAGAGAATTAACACCTCAGAAAAATGTTCAATTTTAATTCGTATTGTGAAATATTTTTCTATTAAAAGTATGACTTTAAACAAAACACATCTAAAAAGCAATAAGTAAAGTATCTGTGGATAATATATTAATTGTGCAATTTTATTGAATTAAATGAACGTTTAAAAAACTCGATCTTTATTTTCATCTACAAAAATATCTTATTTATTCAAAAACCAAAAATTTACTAATCTATTGTATTTTGTGATTGTATTTAGACTATTAATAGGTCTGAAAATTGACGCAGTATTCTTCCAAATTAAGGCCAAATGGTAATAGTTATGTGAAAATAAATATTATTCAAACCATCCGAATTTTATTACAGTTCTGATTTTAGTGTAGTTTTAGTGTTGTATGGATTGTCCACAATATTTATAAATGTGTTCATTGCTGTCTATAATCGTGGGTTCGAATCCCACTAGGTTCATAACTGTTTGTGTAACATTCATTTATTTACATTTATAAATTAAATAACTATTTGCTTCACACTAATTCTTATTCAATTGTACATTAAACACAATTTATATCTAGGAAAGGATCGCAAGATAAGAAGCGATAAGACCGCATTGTTCAGTTTTTTTGACGTTTGCTTTTAGTTTTGGTGTGTACAACAATAAAGCATTTTTCATTCATTCATTCGTGTATTTTTAATTATAGATGATTACTCCTGGGATGGCGGCCCTTGCATGGAGCCCTGGGACCCGTTTTCCCCCCCGCCCCTCCCCGTCAGCCATCCCACGACCCCCCGGAACGGCTGTCGACCCCCCTGCGCCAGGGTGCCTTACCCCAACTTTGTGCCGGGTAAGAACCCCCGCGGGAACCGAGGCAGGAACCTGCCTTGGGCGCCAGAGTTCCCTGACCAGAGATTCAAGGGGCAGCGATGTAGGAACGGCCCTTCGCCGTACTGGTAGCAAGTAATCTCTTAGGGCAATGATGAAGGCATGATAATTGCGAATGCACCAGACGTCCTAAATGATGTCCTAAATGTAAATATAATGGCAAAGCTTTGAGATTACGGCACTGGAATACGTTGTAGCTTTGAGAGTGACAGTGACCAGTGGCGCCATCTGTTAGCCGATGCGAGCCACTCTGTCAGTGTTGAATTTTTGAATAGTCACAATGAATTAATAATCCTGGCGCAACGCTGGAGTAGTTAAATCGTGTTTTGTCACATTTGTTCGAGTTGACAATTGCATGTCAATGCAAGAGACAAAACACGGATCAACTAGTCCAACGCTACGCTAGGATTATTAATAAGACCCTTAGAGCATGCAATACAATTATGTACAAGAATAAAGTTTACTTAGTTAGTAAATTGAGTATTTTAAGATCTATTTCTCATATAGATGACTTCTAAAAAGCGCCATCTATCTTTTAAACCAAGAACCTTAATTACTCTTAGAACTTTCTAACGTATTTTGTCATTGTAATTTTAATGATTTAGCGTCAATTTTAGGCATTTGAGGTTTATACGACTTTCGCTTCACTTTTTATTAGATAAATATTTTTTTATGTAGGTATTTGTCAATTGTAATAATTTATACTGCTTGCATTAAAAACTACATCTAAAAAGTAGATATAGACAATCACTTATTTGCTTCTTAGCACACAAAATACAATACATGAATAGATAGAAGTAATTTGGTCAAAGATGTTGTAGCTCACTAAGTTTTTTTTTATGAGTGACTAAATAAGCTGGTGGCCCACCTGATGCTACTGTTACATCTGCCTAGAACTCGTAGAACTTGTGGCAAAATAAAATTTCCCTACTTACTACAACTACCTATTCTAGCTACCTATCAGTACCCCAAGTCCGAGTTTTGCTACCACATTTCGTTACCAAATGTTGTTTTCGTTTCGCCCACGTGTCTCTGTCTTTTGTAGGGAGAAAAGATGAGGCAGCAAAAATATGTTACGTAGCTAGAGTTGTTGTCTCATCATTTTTCCAGGCAAAAGAGAGAGACACGTAAGCGAAACGAAAACAACATTTGGTAACGAAATGTTGTAAATGCACTGGGACTTTGGGTACAGGTATAGAGATTTTTCCGGTCGAAACGTCAGTTTCTCTCTTTCTTTACTATTAAGCTGTCAAGATAGTACGAGTGCTGGCAAGCCTATTCCATCTTAAATCCTGTCCCAGGCACTACAGCGTCCCGCAAGTAGGGCTTGTTTTATCACTAGTTGACGCCTGACGCTATATAAATCATCTACAATAGATGCAAAAGCACGTTTACTCTTCACATGCAGACAAAACAAGAGCAAGAGAGACAAATTCTGACTGAAATGATCGGAAACGTTTAAGAGTGTTTTAAAAAAAAGGTAGGGGGGCCTTTTCTAGGCCCCCTGGGCAGAATGGGCCATCAGGTACTTATGTCTTATATTAATGTATTTATTATTAATTTTTTGGTATAATCTAAACGCATTTAAAGCTTTTTTCGATATTTCAAAATTTATTTTTCTATATTAATATGGTCTATAGTTTTTTTGTGACCACTTTCTTTGTACATTTTGTATGTGAGTCGTCGTTTTAATTTTAAAGAATTAAGTTTTTAGTTGTGTGAGGTTTTATTTTGAGTTTAATACTTCATTATGCGTTCAGGATTTTTCAGTTTTCATTGTATTTCTTATGAAATAATGTTTTTGCTTGTACTTTGTCCTAAGTTGCTTATGTAATTTTATGTATATTTTTTTGTATTTTTTAGGTAAATAAGGATTTATTGTGGCTAAGTTTCTTATTTGTAATATAGATGTTTAAAATTGTTTGGTTGTTTTTGTTGTCAAGTTAAGTTTTACTGAAAGTTTTATAAATAAATATATTATACACACCAATATATTATATATTATAGAGACCAAACACTATCTAACCCCAAACTAAGCAGAGCTGGTACTATGGGAACCAGATAATTATAATAGTTATTTTCCTTTTTTTTTTTGAAAATACATACTTAGACGACAATATATAACACCCAGACAGAGAACAAACACCTGTAATCACCACACAAATATTTGTTCTCGGTGGGGATCGAACCCACGACCTACGGCTCAGAAGGCAGAGCTACTACCAACTGAGCTGAGAGGCCAGTCAATTAATAATAATAAGAGAGGTAATTGAGGTTTATGAAACTGAGACGTGGTCGCTAACTATTGGCCTCATATACAAGCTCAAAACTACGCAACGTGCTATGGAGAGAGCTATGCTGGGAGTTTCATTACATGATAGAATCAGAAATGAGGATATCCGTAGAAGAACCAAGGACACCGACATTGAAGTTGAGGTGGCAATGGGCAGGTCATATAGCTCGAAGAACCGATAACCGTTGGGGAATAAAGGTTCTCGAATGGCGACCACGAACCGGAAGGCGAAACGGAGGGCGCCCTCCCACCAGATCGACCAACGACATTGTTAAGATCGCGGGAAGTCGATGGATGAAATCGTTATTCCTGGAAAGGTGTAGGGGAGGCCTGTGGACTTCTTCAGGCTGATGACGATAATGAAAGTTTTATAATGGCCATGAACTACCAAGACTTCACTATATTTTTAATGCAGCTCAGCTTTTCAGCTTTCCATTTATCTAAATTAATGAATATAGAAAAGGAGTATGTAGGTAGTCAGGTTCGGCGACCATTCATTACAAAGTAAAAAAACAATGATTTTCTCTTATCAGTCTATTTAATGTAGTTCAAAATCGGTTATATTCTAGAATTATTTTAAGAGAGCTGACAGGCAAGATTCGTCTAATGTATAGGCCGGTATTCAGAAACAGTGCTTGAGTCTGAGTCGAGCCTCAAGCCAAAATTTTTAAATGGAGAACTGTCAAAAAATCTATGCTTGAGACTGCTTGAGGCTCGATTCAGACTCAAGCACTGTTTCTGCATACGGGCCCTAGTGTTGGTTTTGCAATCTTATCTTATAGTAATAGCATCAGATATGTTTCATCAATCTCTATTTCAGATTCGTCAATCACAAAGGTAGAAATATTTTTATTTTGACGAATAGTGATTGAGTGACAGTGATTGCCTTTTCGAGTTTGTGTAACTTGTGGGATAAAAAATATATGATCCACTATTATAAGTAGTTCGGGCAAAAAAAATTACACAACAAACAAACGACCCAGACATGTTAAAATCAGTCATAATAATTAATGTCATTTGACAGTTTGCTTCTAAATAAAATTAAAAACCACAGTTAATTAGCGTGTCTTATGCTTAAACTACTTTAAGATCTAAAATATCGAAATAGGACGGACTTATTATTCGATTTATTGTGGACAATTTTTTTTTCCATCTACAGAAAACAATTTATCCGTCAGATAAAAATTAAAAAACGTGAGTGAACGAAACGAAGAGGTATGTCAGGATCGTAGCAAGTGGAAATCCTTGATTCTGACGGATAGCGTTATTAGTAAAGCCTATCACACACGTAGCTGAAATGTATATTAATATGCCGTGCTGAATATAAATTACGGTATAAGTTGGTGACGTCATAGAAATGTATATTATAGCTGCGTGTGCGGTCACTTGAATATTTGTATACAAAATACATCGTAATATGCCTTGATATAATTTATATTAAGTATGTCGCTTGTCGTAAATTAATAAAAAATATTGAGCAATAGTATTTATAGTAGCTAGATTCTAGCGATTTCAGTTTTGCTTATTACAAAGGTAAGGTTCTTATTCATATTGATCGTATATAGGTCCTATATTAGCTCCTTTTACCTGGATTTTGAAAAACGTGTACTGTTTAACAAATATTTTTTTAGGGACTTATTCTGCAACTTCCCCCTATTTATTCTTTTGTTCTTGTAAGTAGGTACGGATATTTTTTCAATCAACAAATTGTAGTAAATCATGTACATTTATTTACTTAAATACCTACGGTAGACAAGAAATTTAAAAATATACGCTTTAAATAAAATATCCGTTAAAAATAAAAAAGGCCTTTCCGTATCAAAATTAAAATCCTTTCTTTTAAAGGATTATAAGAGTGCCTCAAAGAGGCTCCTTTCGTACTAAATCAAATCAAATGTGTATTTATTCAGTAGAATCGAAAGAATAATCAAAACGTCTTAAAGCTAGGTGAGTTTATGTGCCAGTTCCACGCGACCAAGCCTAGAAGAACAGGCAATAAACTACGGCTTGGTTTCTACCGTTTTTTTATATGACCCTGTGACAAATAAAAAAAAAGAATTATAGCATAAAAATTAATCCTAATAATCGTTGACATTCTCCCGAATCCACGGCAAGAATTTCGCAATGTCTGTAAAGATGACGTAATGTGATGGATCACAGCGGTATTCGTTCTCTCTGGCTACTGACACGGAGACCAATCCTCGGACGTACCACGCTGAGCCGATTCTGAAGACCATGCCTCCGCCGCTGTCACCATTGCACACTGACGTTCCTGTAAACAGTGACGTAACTGTAGAAACTGTCAGGAAAATAAATCGCTAACGATCGTAGCACACCTCTCGCTGCGGAACGGTGAAAGCGGCACCGCTTTCGTTGCGATCAAGTGAAAAAAAACGGCGAGCGCGGAAATGTGGCTGGCGTTCGGAGCAGATCGACGAAACTGCGCGGAGAAAGAGATGGAATATAGTCAAATCTATGCGTTAGAACAGGCAGTTTTGCTAGTGTGCCGCTTCTCCTAATAGGCTAATACACGGGACAAGACATGGCCTAGGAAGGCGATAATGTACCTACATCATGTTAGTACACACTGTTATTACGATGCCAGTTAAGCCACATGCACACTGGAGCATTTCATACTTACATGATACTTTTTTGTTCTGGCATTGGATACCTAAACCTTGTCCTTGATACTTTATATGGCGGATCCGACTTGGATAGGTTAGGTTATGTTAGAACATAAAAATTACGCACAAGGCGAGCGAGAAGAGCGAGCGTGCCGAGGTAGCGGCCGCCGCAGTGCCAGAAAACGTTTTTTCCCAATACCCTCACAAACGGCTGTCCCGTTTAGTACAATTATCCATCGCTAGATAAAAAAAAAATATCGAAATATTCATCTGTGACAGTGTACATGGGCCTTTACAATTTCCCAGTGGAAAAAAGTGGCATCGTTTTAACAGTGTGTACATTAACAGGCCGTACATTAACCGGACTCGCCTATTAATGCTAAGGTAAATTAAGTATTTAATTATGAAAAGCGGTAGGATTAGTCTTATCTTATGGTGTCATGGTTCTTTCGAACCGAGTGTGGTGAAAGGATTTTAAATGCGCTTCAAACAGGCTTCTTTCGTGCACTTCGTATAGGATTAGTAAAGCCTACACATGCATGCATTATTGAGGTGTTAGGGTAAGTAACTACTAAAACTGTCACCTACTTTCCCATTTTCCAGTAATAGCATTGTAGACCCCTGCAATCAACGAATACAAATATCTAGTTATAGGTTTACTTTAAGCATGCCTAGGTAGGAACCTAGGTTATCAGGCCACAGACACGCGGACCGCACCCAGTCACGCGCAGTCCGCGCCAAAACTTTGACATTTCATGACATGACAGCTAGTAGTGTATGACAGATGACATACTTAACTTGAGCTTATTTAATAGAGTCCTAGCATAATGTTTTTTTTTTACACTAGATACCTCTATATTAAAGGTACGGCGAAATCTAGGCGGTAAGTGACATTGGAGGATATATTTCCAGTCCATTTTTATATGTTTTCCGCCATCTCGCGCAGTGTTATGTTGCGCATACTCTAATCCTGCTGGTTAGTATCCCTAGTGACAGATTACAAGCCCATTTCAAAGGTTGTTGGTGATAATGTATTACAAATACCTACCAACGGTCTTCGAAATTTAAACCAATCAAACTTCAAGCGCCATCTAGTTCAGCGAATGTGTACTAACCGTCTCTAAAGCCAGCGCAGAAGGTATACGCTGAAGTAAACCTGACGAAGAACTCGCTGTAAGACCTGATGCAGGTCTCTTGGCTGACGATAGGCATCTCAACTAAAGAGAGCTCCTCGGTGGCCACTCCTGTGTCGTCGTAGCCCCATCCTACCACCTGGGAAGGATTAAGTAAATAAATATTGTGGACAATCTACATAATGCTATTTAGCCCCAAATTAAGCAGAGCTGTGCTGAGGGAACCTGATATAGATAGCTGATATAATACTTGTGTACATTTTTGTAGCATTTAATATAAAACATACAGACAGAGACCAAATATTTGTGTTCAGCACACAAATATTTGTTCTTGGTGGGGATCGAACCTACGACCTACGGCGCAGAAGGCAGAGCTACTACCAACTGAGCTGAGATACCAGTCAGTGATTAATCAGTGTTTTGTGAGTGAAGGACTCTTAGAGTGTGTTTCTTTCTACCGAAGAGAAGAATAAATGATACCTTTTCTTTTGTTTGATGGAAAAAGTGACAGATATAGTTTGTCTGCTCTTTCCTAATGTGCGTAACCTAAAAGGCAATGCTTTGTTATAGGCGATGGCTTGATATCAGGCCATATGCTTGTTCCATGAGCTAGTTGTATAAAAAAAACTTTTTGGTGGGTATTTTTTGTACACTCCATATTTTTTCATAATAACTATAAGCCATAACGGAATAGCTAAAGATAACTCACAGATCCTCGCTTCCCCACCACGTTGCTGAGTTCCACTTGGTTGTCAGGCCACAGACAGGCGGGACGGACCCAGTCGGTATACACCACTGGATCCCGAAGCCTGAGGATAGCGATGTCGCGGCTGAAGATAGTCGCGTTGTAGTTTGGCTGGATTATTATATCGTCTACCTGGAATAGAAATAAAATAGACATATAAGTAGACGTTTATAAACACAAGGACACTAAAAAAAGAATGATACAAATAGGTACATCAACACTGGAAAAGTGCGTCGTGTTTCTGTGTGCTACAGCAGCAAAAGAGTCTTGACTCTGCGTAATGCCTATAGCCACTGTGAGGAAGCTATGCGCTGGTATTCTGTTATGACCGATAGAAAATACATTATGGAACATCATTTACTGCTTTATTCCATTTGATTTGGGGCAAATTCGTCAGCCGCACTGGGTGTACGGACTGGTTTCCGCAAATAGGCCGCTGGCGCATAGCGGGCTCTTTTTGTGTCAAGCGTCACGCAAAAAGGGCCCGCTAGAGGCCTACTTGCGGAAATCAGTCCACACACCAAGCGCGGATTTTGAATTTGCATGTCAGGGGTTAAAAATCAAGACTTACAAATCGGATCTGCACTCCGTCCACCGACGTCCTCAGGTTATGCTTCCCCAAGTAGACAGTCAGGGTATTCTTGAGGACGGTAGACGTAGATCCCTTCTTGGTGACGCAATGAGCCGCTGTGATGATGTGCCGGTGAGAGACCAGGGTACCGCCGCAGATGTACTTGTTGTCCACTGACTGAGAACGGAAAGCGAAACAAACTTATAAGGTAAGTACTTAAAGGGTAACTTAAATAAAGAAAGTTACAAATTCTTACAATTAAACGAATACCAAACGTACAAAATACACAAGAAACAGTTGAGCTATCTGCAAACCGTTACAAACGATCTAGAGATGGCTCAACTGACCAAGATCAGTACCAGGCGGAAGCCTCCCCAAGACGCTGGCGGCATTGCCACGCTGAATAGCAATGCTAACGCGCTGCGCCCGATACCCACCAGAGCGTGGGTCACGCCTCGTTTCGATCAGTCACATAAACAACATGAGATAGCTCAACTGACCAAGATCAGTACCAGGCGGAAGCGTCCCTAAGACGCTGGCGGCATTGCCACGCTGAATAGTAATGCTAACGCGTTGCACCAGACACCCACCAGAGCTTTGGTTACGCGTCGCTTCGATCAGTCACCTAGACAACATTTTGAAGACCCGCAAGGCCTCGGTTCCCCACGGACCCAGAGTTTCAACCCCAAGATAATAAGTTAGTTTTAGGCACAGTTTCACGGGCGAGTATTGGACAGATGTTTATTCAGGTTATGATTATATTTAAAAAAAACTTCTAAGTAGGTATACCTACTATCCAGGCGATTTTAAAAACAAAATAGTAGGTAGGTTTAATATATTTAGTAATAAATAACATTATTACCTGTGTCTGGTATAAAGCGATCTGCCACGGCCATTGGCCTTCCAACGTCGGCGTTCCATTCACCACCAGCGGTACGGGATTGTTTATCGTTACCATTCCACATTGCTGTTGCTGAAATATACGGTAGCACTATTGTAGTAACAGCCCCTCCATAACTATACTCTTTGAGTAACAGTCGAATAGAACAGACGCTTGGTTAGTATGATCTTGGCTCTCAAAATGCTACCAAGGCAGCAAGCATGTCTTACTGTGAAACTCGTTACGTACCCCGCAACCTGCGGGGGACAGGCAGGAGACTCACAATTCTAACTCCAATTCCAACTCTCATTCCAACTCTAATTCCAATTCCATCTTTAGTCTTAACGTTAATTCCAACTCCAATTCTAATTCCAACACACGAAGGTTAGTGAACTCTATTTTCTCCTCGATAATAACGTACAGAGGGGCAAGTCCCACTTCATTTGCAACATTTCGTCTACGAAATGGTTTGTTTCCCATTTTGGTTTCGCGGTAAGATAGCTGTAAGGGTTAATAATAATTCAAAAACTTAGGTAGGTGCAATGAGAAGTTTAAACATGATAGGTATTAGGTAGGTACCTAGAGTACATACTTACTAGGTGGGTTCAAAAAATATCTAAAAACTAACTTACCTACTTTAGTTAATAAATTACTAAATTAGTTGGGTGTTTACAGTTAAAGCAAAATAAGTTTTACAACCGCACCCAGAGCACCCAATCATGTTAACAGTTCATTGAATCGATAGTTTTTCGGTAAAAAAGAACCGATCTACAAGATAAATTTGTTAAAAAATGCGGTTAGTTACCTGCCCACGGGTCTGCCTTATTTTGTGATTTTTCAAAGATTTCAAACGCATTTAATTTTATGCGTTATTATCTAATAATAAAAAAAATACTTATGTATTTATGAAGTACCTAATTATTATCGTATTTTTGGCATAAAAACAACAGCCTGCAGCAAAAAGCATATACAAGGTGTATCTAAATATGTGTACTATGCGAAGGTGGGGGGTTTCAGACCACAATGGTGATCAGTTGTGGGTGGGAGAAAATTAAAAATTCCTATTTTCAGTTTCCCATACAAAAATATTTAATTTCATAATGCCTAAATAAATTGACAACCCTATCCTTGTAACTCACCTACCCCTTGACCTACTACCTCTGTAGGTCTACTACTACTACCTACTACCTCTGTAGCTGAGTTTAGGGTTGTCACTTTGTATAAAGTCAGCTGTTCATGTTGAAACTTCGTTGCAGTTTTTTTCAGAGATACCAATCGAAGTTCGAAAAGTCGTTGAACAAAAGTTGTTCCCCGGGGGGTGGAAATTCACCCCCCTTCAGGATAGTACACATATTTTGATACACGTTGTATAGCTTTCCACTGTCCACGATCGATTTAAAAAAAAAGTTGTAAAAGAAAACTGCTCTGAATATTGACATAAGTTTTACAAAGGTGAAGTTAATTAAAAATGAGTTTCAAAGAAATCAAAAGTTCTAGTGTTCCAACTAGCTCCCACAGTGACTTTATAATCAAAATAAAACTTATATTTAGTACTTAATTTTTACGATGTGACTTATACCTATATTTTTATAAATACACATAATATGTACTTAGAATACGATTGAGCACCCAGACACAAACATCTGCGTTCACCACACAAATATTTGTTCTCGGTGGGGATTAACCTATATACGGTCTGCGGCGTGAATTCTTTAACTAAGAAGTGCGAATAAATTGATAATAAAAATCTTCATCTATTGTTTTTTTTGTAACAACGATTATCTGCCGGAAGATATGCTAGAGTAATTTACGGTAAAGTGTGTCTATCAAAGTTTTAGCTATTTTGCATAATTATACCTTTAAAATACAGTTTTTATGTATTTTTACAGAGTTTAAGACCAAATATGAATATCTACGATGTTCTATTATATATTTATTGTTCTTATTCTAAATTAACAATGCTCTTGTCAGCGTAATGTATGCATTTTTCTATAAGTATTTCTTTTGAGGGCAACCATATACGACCTCCATATACAACATGACGGCGATCTTCGCTTTTATTTGCTCATATAGCTTATCCTTGGTCTTCCCCTTCCTCTCTTTCCTTCTACCTTTCCTTCGATGATATTTCTTATGAAGTTGTCATCTCGTAGCGATGGCCAATGAGGAAAGATCATAGGTATTTGTTACTGCTACATTAGGACCCCCCACACAAATAGGTTGATTTAGTGCCGTTAGTTATTCCAGCGGATAAGCTTTAAGCATAGTAATTTTATAGCATTAATTCCCCATAAAAAAAACAAACAAAATATTTAGTAGGTATTATATTTTTTAAGGATTAATCTTTTGTGTCGTTTTTGTTGCACATACTTTTATTAAATATTTGTTTTTAATATTTTACACAAGGTAATGCGTTGTTAAAGGCTACGGCTACCACTTCATTAGGTGATCTATGTGGTGCTTTTTCCATCAGCAAGTTTTATAAAATAAGTATTAGATGTCATAATAAGATGGTTATATTTCAATACAAACTTATGCCCAATAAGTTACATTTTATATTCGCAGTATTCGTACCTACTCATTGCTTTTAATAACAAAATTCATAAATAAGTACCTTCCTAGACCGGTTTCGTTTTGGTCTTGGTCCCGGATATACCTACTCACTGTATTACCTGCATACCTACATAGCATGGTATACATACTTATATTTAGGCATCTAGGCACTCACCTCGATATATCTGGGTTGAACTTTCTTATGCAAAACCGAACGTTTTTTTTACTAAACTTTACTATGGAACCACATACTTGACCAGTTTTGGCTTTGTTTTTTACCTAGGTGAGATAGAGAGTCGGTACGGTATCTGATAGAAAGCATTTTTGTCAGGTCAAGATCTACCTCAAGTGGTTGGTACACTATCTGGCTTTTTCCTAAACATAGCTTTAGGTACCTATCTAACCTACTGACTTAATTTTCATAGCAGACTTTTCCTGTGACGCAAACGGCAGTACTTTTTTAGTCACAACATTCAAATTTTTTTTTTATAATTAAGATTTGTTTTTTTTATTTATTTTTTTATTGATGATAGCTAAACGTTTGACTGCCATAACACCTGATGGAAAGTGAAAATGCAATGCAGTAATTAGTATATAGTAACCTCAGACCAACCTCAGACTCTAGTGAGATAAAAATAATTCTGTCTGTGCTCTCCACTTGCCAAAGACAAAGACGCAAATATTTTAATCTGACGGATAGCATTTCTGAGGTGGTAAAACCCGCGTTGTTCGATTTCGCCTCTATAAAAACAATCGAGGAAGTAAATCACTACAGGAAGTCATGTTGAATACTTCATAAAGTCTGTAGGACAACTGGTTTCTACAAATTTCTCAACTGGCATTCATCGATTGAAAACCCAATTTTACCAATATTTTGGTAATATTTTTGCAATCACTTTAATTATTCCAGGAATAATGCTAATGTTATACCTAAATATAGTTGAATAATACTCGTAACGTAACATTTACATACAAACTAAATCGATAATGTAAAGCGGCTATGTAATCTGCATATTGCTGCCACATTGATTTTTTTATTATATTTGCAATGATTCCAAATCTTTTTTTTTTAAATAGAAAGCTAAACATTTGGCTGCCATCACACATGATGGAAAGTGAGCATGCAGCCTAAGATGGACCATGTTTAGCCATAATCCACCTGAAATCCATCTGAATTGAGATCATGGTAAAATCTACTTTTTATTTTAAATATACATGCTTCAGAGAGGACAAATTATTTGTAAGCCAAACCTACTTGAAAAAAAAAATATTATAGGGTTGGCTGTAAGGATGGTCAAAAAAATGGTCTCAATTCAAAAGTGGCCTTCATAATGTTCCCTGAGCACCTCACCTGAGCATCGTTTTGCAACAATTTTAGTGGAAATTCACAATATTTGAACCCTGATTGTAAAAACCAGCGGTTAATCCCCTAAAGATACAATAAAAACATAAGAATAACAATATGAATTCATGCGAATCAAATCCGGTTTGTTGAGAATTTTAATGGCTTGTGCTGCGCGTTAGCGTTCAATGGCGAAACTCAGGTGCGTCAATTAAATTATTATAAATAAATATTGCAGGCAATCCACACAACATTATCTGGCCCCAAACTAAGCAGAGCTTGTACTATGTTAACCAGATAGCTGAATTAACATATACTTATATAATTATTTTTCAAATACGTACTTAGATACAATATAACACCCAAACAGAGAACAAACATCTGTGTGCACCACACAAATATTTGCTCCCGGGTGGATCGGACCTAAGTCCGCTAGCGCAGAAGGCAGAGCTACCAGCTGAACTGTGGAGACTGCAAAGATAACATTTGAGAAGAATTAGGTATTCAAAATAAACACCAATTGGCCAATCTGCTAACAAAATCTAAGGAAAATATAAAAAAAATACCAGTGAAATTCTGGATTCTCTTTTTCAGGTTTTCAACCAACAATACAGATTCGAATAAATTTTCAATGAGCTATTACGTTTAATTAGCGACTCTGGGTGCAGCTGTAAATATTTTATTATGATTTTATGATGAACGAGCTTACATAGCAAAGATATGACATTGCCTTGAAGAATGGGATAGAAGATATAACTTCCCAAATTTAAACGAGCTAATTTTATAACAAGTTCGTTTTATTTTTAAACTTTTGGGTTTAATTCTGTTCCAAAACCTTTTAATTCTGCTAACTTATGGCTCTCCGTAGCTAAGAATGTATTCTATTATGTTAGGTATAGATAGGTACGGTTGTAGGTAATAAATATTGCACATCGCCTTTTCTGCTTTCGTAGAGCGCTGTCTCTTTCTGACGCACACTACGCTCTATGAAGCCGAAATTAGCCGATGTGTAATGTTTGGTACCACGATACTATACTTACTGTATGTACCTACCCTCAATAGTGATTTGAAAATTAAATGTCTTTTTTGATTTTAATTAAGTATCACTTAAAAAACGATGAAAACTAAAAAAAATGTGTTGTTATGCTGAACTTAAATTGGGAATAGGTACTAAAGTTAAATAAATTAATAAATATAAAAGCTCACTCACCTGAGGTGTATTCTTGTTATTGTTAGAACTACCGCCTTTACTGTCTACAAGGAATAGGTTAGGTCCACCGTCAAAATACTCTTTATCGTCGGGCTTACTGAGGACAAACAAAAACAAACATTTACAAAACAATAAAAAATTAAAAAACTTGCGTGTGCAAAAACACGTGCGTAATAAATAGATTGTCAGGAAAAAAACTGTAGCAAAGATCATAAAAAATACACCTATGGCCGTTCTGTGTTTTGCGTATGTAATGTACTAACTATGTCAAATGGATATATTTTCTTTCCTTCTACTTTATTTATAACACGGATGTGGTAGAGTAGGTAATAGAATAAGTAAGTAATTTCCTGGTTTTACAACAGACAATACTATCGATAATTAGTTAATGTGAGTTCTTGGATAACGGAAAAGTAACAAAATAGAAGACACAGCGGCGAGCGTAGTAAGCTGTGATTTTTTTTGTCAAAATTACCAAAAGTTCTTAGCCTCGTTTGACGTGCTTCAGAGGTAAATTAATCTAGGCAGAGTAAACCGCTTAACCCTACACTGACTGGCTACTATTGGTTCCAAAGCAGAGCCGATTGTCCCAGTAGTTCTATACCAGAGTGTGTTTATTTCATGACGGAACAAGTGGCAGAAAATATCCCAGAAGTTTGGACAACGGAACTACTTGGAGTGAACAAGTATGTTGCTCTACGGCTGGTTCCATTACTAACGACTCTTACCTTACGGTGGTGACACGTCTTGGTGGAGAAGGGGTGAAGTCGTAGCCGTAAGGCCTGCTGCCCTGGTTTGTTGATTGTGAGGGACTCTCACCACCATCGCTGGAATGAGGGAGTTGCTTAGACAATTGTGAAAAACAAATAATTCGTCATATTGTGACAGCGGCCATCTTGGGTCGATTTTCATCAAACATAGATACACTTCCGACTAATTCACTTTACAAATAAAAAAAACAAAACCGGTTAGTCCGTTCGGCAGCTACGATGCCACAGGCAGGCAAACATGCACGAACACACAAACACATCAAACCTAGAACATGCCTTCGTTTTTGCGTTGGGGGGTAAAGCTTACTATTGTTGAGTCGTATTTCTAAGTATCAATTCAAATTGACAATCAGATGTATTGGTTTAAGAAGAATAAATTGAGGGCATGGAGTTTACGTACGTGTATGGAGGCCTGGTTGCCTTATTCCTGTTGTTGGTGGACTGTGAGTTTTGGGAGCTGTCATCACTGGAAGAACAGGTAATTGTGACAAAATTCTACCAAGATATCCTATCGGATAGGTACCAAAAAAAGATTAGAGACAATTCTATTGGTTGAAACTTTTAAGCACGTGAATGATGAAATATTCACGTAGAAGATGAGGTTATGGTCTGGGCAAAGCCGAAAAAAAATAAGTAAAATTAGAGTAATAAAACGAATGACTCTTGACATAGTTGGTCACCAAGACTATGACATGCTCTTCACATTAGACCTGAGTATTGGCTCAGGTCAAACGAATAAAAGAGATGGAAATAGGCACAAGTCATGTTAGGTGAAAAACTCAGGAATTAGTAGAGGTTTTTATAAATCTAGAGATGAAACCACTAATTTATAGATGAAACCACAAAATCAATTTTCGTCAATGTTATAAGCATACCAAACTGGAGCCATTGAGCAATGTTTAAAGAGGAATATTATGAACGATATTATTAGGAAATAAATACGGCATGCCATTTCTGATGGTGAAACGACATATTTTGAAGGCATTAGAGTAGAGAAATAGCTGGATCAGGCATATGAACGCCAGAATGAGTGATAGCAGACTGAAGCCATGATATCTTAACAGAATAGAAACAAAAATAACTTACGGTTGAAACCTCAGATATTTTTATTTTTGAATCTAGAGTGTGTTGTTTACGTACGTGTACGGAGGCCTGGTTGCCTTATTCCTGTTGTTGGTGGACTGTGAGTTCTGGGAGCTGTCATCACTGGAAGAATAGGTAATTGTGACAAAATTCTACCAAGGTATCCTATCGGACAGGTTTTCAAGAAGGAGATCAGCCAATGAACAGCGTTTATATGACGTGATGTCGTTTCGAGACGATTCCATTGGTTGAAATTCTTAAGCATGTGAACGATGAAATATTCACTTAGAAGATGAGGTTATGGCCTGTTAGGCAGAAGCCGAAATAAAAAGCCAAAAATTAGAGGAATAAAACGAATGATTCTTGACCAATGCTCAAGAAAAAAAAAAAGATAGAAATAGGCACAAGCCATGTGATGAACAGAGATAGGCGAAAAACTAGGCACTGGAGGGTTGCCAAGCGTATCACACAAGAGATGAAACCACAAATTGTGACATATAATGCGATGTGGGTCGATGTTATAGCCATACTAAACTGGAGCCATCGAGCAATGTATAAAGAGGATGATTATGAACGAGATTATTGGCATTTAAATAAGGCATGCCATTTTTGATAGTGAGACGACATTTTTTGAGGGCATTAGAAAATAGAAGAACAGTTGAATCAGGCATATGAACGCCAAGTTGAGTGATAGCAGACTGAAGCCATGATATCTTAACAGAATAGAAACAAAAATAACCTTAGGTTGTAACCTCAGATATTTTTATTTTTCAATCTAGAGTGTGTAGTTTACGTACGTGTACGGAGGCCTGGTTGCCTTATTCCTGTTGTTGGTGGACTGTGAGATCTGGGAGCTGTCATAATCACTGGAAAAACAAGTAATTGTGACAAAATTCGACCAAGGTATCATATCGGATAGGTTCCAAAGAAGAAATCAGCCAACTAACAGCGTTTATATGTAATTTCGAGACGATTCTAGCATGTTAACGATGAAATATTCACGCAGAAGATAAGGTTATGGTCAGAAAGAAAAGACCAACGCTCAGGCTGAAAAAAAGAGATGGAAGTAGGCTTATACCATGTGTTGAATAGAGATAGGAGAAAATCTCAAGAATTTGTGAAGGCATTAGAGTAGAAGAACAGCTGGATTAGGCATAAGAACGCCAGAATGAGTGCTAGCAGACTGAAACCATGATATCTAAACAGAATAGAAATAAAAATAAACCACGGTGGAAACCACAGATATTCTTAATTTAGGAAAAGATGGAAGAGAAAATATCTGTTATCTATAAACAAATTACTAGAAAAATCTTCTTTAATGAATTTTACGATCAGAAACTCGTCAAGCAGCCGATACAGTATTAATGAAAATTAACTGATAATTTCCAATACATGGTGTTCGTGTATTAGATTATTTGGGGCCGGTTCCATGGACTGCTAATCGAGCAAGCAATTATTTGACAGTTTGATTAACTCGAATATTGGTAGCAAAAAGAAACGTATTGTGCTATTGACGTTATCACTGATGGTGACGATGATGATATAAGATGAAAAAGCACAGATGAAAACGGAATCAAAACAAATCAAGTTTCTTCTTGTCGTGTCATTGGTTCGAAGAATCTAGAGACGTAAAGTGGAGAAAGAATTTAAGTGCACCTGAACCTGCCACATTTTTTTCGAAGTATGAAGGTTCACGACACGCCTGTTTCCTCACGATGTTGTACTTCACCACTTCATAGTGCACATAATTTGTTGGTCAGAAAAACTCATTGGTACACGACTGGATTTGAAACCATGATCGGAAGGTGGGGCTGCAACTACAAGACATCTGCCTTGTCCCCTTTTTGGAGGCGAAGCAGCATTTATGCTGAGTGAGGACCATTTTTGCACATAAATAAATGCCTTAGTGGATACTGTCGGTACCCTTTTCAAAGTTAGAACTAGGATTGTATGATACTTATTTCTTTCTGTGTTTTATGTTTTTTTTTCTCTTATGATTTCTTGTGTAGCCGACCTTTATTCAATGTTCTTCTCTTTTTGTTGTTTATTTTTTTTTATAAGCTGTATTTTTGAGCCAAATAAAATGTTATCTATCTATCTGCATATCATGCTGTTAAGCCAGAACCTCTCCGTTGCGACTTGAAGGTCAATCGATACTATTATGTACTTACCTATTATGTTTCTATCATGCTTAATAATCTTACAGCTGATATGTTTATGTACCCTAGACGTCACATCAAGGCTTCAACCAATTTACATAATTTATGCAAATTTGTTAGACTAGCTAGGCGGTTGTGTAATTCTGTTGCAATCAAAATTTTGATACTAACAAGGAACAGCGATCACATATAGTTGCCATCATTTTTCGACCACTATCTATCTAACTTTTGAAACAATCATGGTTTTTAACACTAGTTTTACGAAACAACGGGATATACCATGATTAAATTTTGCTTTCGATATTTCGACACAGTTGCATGCACCATGATCACGGTTGAACTGAATACTTGTCGGAATATCGTAATGTCGGTGCCGAAATATCGTAAGTCAAAACTCAAAATTTAATCATGGTAAATGTCCCGTTGTTTCATAAAAATAGCACTATCTATCTATTGCCATACTGCTTTTACAAAGCGAAGTTCTTATTCGCTATCTCATGTTTATTACGTCAACATTCAGTCTGATTGCAATCGTTCCTTGTCAAAGATTAGTTTTGTTTCAATTCGTTTTTGATTGCAATCGAAGCTCAAAATAATGTCAAAACTGACTGATGTGACTAGATTTTGATTGCAACAAAAGAATTACGTAATCACCCCACACGTGATACGCTTACTTATTATGGCATCAACTGTGTTAATAATCCTAGTAAGTAGATAGAACAAAGGTAGAAAGCAAGCTAGGTAATATAAAGCCTAAGAAAGAACCAGTGATGTATGTTTAAATGTTTGAGGATAAAATGCAGGAATGCAGTAGGTATTTTAGTCACAGATTTTTGTTTTCGAAACCAATGACCGATTATTCCCACAGTTTTAATAAAGGAATGAGCTTAGAAAGAAACCAATGATGTTGAATATCGAAATGTTGGAGGATAAAATGCAAGAATGCAGGATTTTAGACTAAGATTTTTGTTTTCGAAACCAATTAATCGATGATTCCCACAGTTTTAATAAAGGAATGAGCTTAGAAAGAAACCAGTGATGTTGAATGTTGAAAGGTCGGAGGATAAAATGCGGAATGCAGGATTTTGGACCAAGATTTTTGTTTTCGAAACCAATGAATTGATTATTCCCATAGTTTTAATGAAGCACAAGAAAGAACCAGTGATGTTGTATGTTGAAATGTTGGACAATAAAATGTAGAAATGCAGGATTTTAGACAAAGATTTTTCTTTTCAAAACCATAGGTCATCTGCTTGAAACAAATGTTTATAATTATTGTTTTAGATATATGAAGAGCTTACAATATTGTCATAGGGGTCATTGATGGTATAGTTTAGCACATGGATGGAATTTTAATAATCAGTAGGTCCTAATATGTATGCGCATTACTGCTAGTCACTTTGCTAGGAAATTTTGATGTTTCAAAGCTGGATATTGACGCTCAGAAAATTGATACTAAATGGACAGATCCCATTAAATAAGAAGAAGAAGAAGACGCTCCGTGACATTTTACTTAACGCGTAGACTGATTTGGCTGAAACTAGTAAATAAACTCACATGCTCAACCCTCCCCCCTGGAGCGGAGGCTGTGTTTGTGGTCTCACATATACAGGACCGTCTCCTGAAGGCCTGTTAGTGCCCTCAACAGGCCGAGTGTTGGGCCTATCCTCTGGTTTGATCGCCGGTTTTTGAGTCTGACGGGTTGGGCGGGATGTGGATGTTGTGCCCTGGTACGGCCTGGTGCACAAAATTGGAGATTGTGTAGGTGAGTAAAAGTTCGAATAAACTCAATTCGACTCCGAATTGAGTTTATTCGAACTTTTACTCACCTACACATAGAATTTTATTACACATAGAATTTTATTTTCCTTAAAGATAACCGTTAGTTCAAATGGTGTTATGAAAAAACTTTCCGTAAAACTAGCCATGTAAAGGAAATTTTGCTTTCTAGAAGATAAAGTTAAAATAATAGAGTAAATATCGAATTTATCAGAAAATACAGATTGGACAGCAATGTGAGTTGGATAGCTCTGACGCCGGTCATCTGCAAGGACCACAACTTATACTCGATGCATGGCTCGTTACGTGTGTGAAATGTGACGCATGGAGCGTGACGTTGTGGGTGAACTGGGTGAATGCCCAAGGTTATGCTACGTCTTTCCATTTAGGTTAGATACAAGAGGTGCATTCTTATAAATGGTCTTAGCTGGTCCTCAAGCATTGTACATGTTTGTGAATTAATCCCGGGCATGAGAGTCAGATTGGCGGGAGAAGATGAGTTTCCATTCTTATCTTATTATTATATGTTTCAGCAAACGTATGAAACAAATGGTATATCATCGAATAAGTGGTCTTAGAAATCTTCGAGCATTGTACATAATTTTTAAGAATTATTACGTTTGTGGAAATTCCAAATGCATCAGGCATGAGGGTTAGATTGGCGGGAGAAGATGAGTTTCCATTTTGATTATAATATCAGCTCTCTGGTTCCCATATTACAAGCTTTGCTTAGTTTGGGGCTGGGTAGTGTTGTGTAAATTGTCCACAATATTTGTCCACAATATAATTGTAGGGCCGAGACTAAGTATAATCTGAGAGGATGGTGGTCGAGAATTATAGTGTATGCACAACTGTTAGTCACCTCGTTCGGTATGCGAGCGGTGAGAGAAGGGAGTCAACCATCGGCCCCATTCGCCAGTCTGCCATTGCTGTGGTGCATGGCAACTGGAGAATTTCCCCTACTCGCCGCCATACCATACGAGGTGACGTGTGTATGGTGTAGTAGCTAACTTTAAAGTGTTATAGATCTGTACCCCGAGTACCAGTTTTGCTACCAAATTTCGCCTACAAAATGTCGTTTTCATGTGAGCAAGTGTCTCTCTCTTTTGTATGGAAAATTGATGAGACAACAACTCGTTTCGATCGTTTCTACGTAACGTATTTTTGCTGTCTCATCTTTTCTCCATACAATAGAGAGAGACATACAGGTGAAACAAAAACAACATTTCGTGACGAAATGTTGTAAATGAAGTGGGGCTTGCCCTTCTGTACGTTATTATTGAGAAGAAAATAGAGTTCACTAACCTTCGTGTGTTGGAGTTAGAGTTAGAGTTGGAATTAGCGTTAGGATTAGAGTTGGAATTAGAGTTAGAATTAGAGTTGGAATTGGAATTGGAGTTAGAGTTGTGAGTGTCCTGCCTGTCCCCCGTAGGTTGCGGGGTACGGGCGTTGCAGATCTCTCTCCCATTTAGCCTGATGGCTTGCAGTCTTGGAGCGGTGGATAGCTGGTTGTACTGGACGAAGAATCTATGGATAGATAAGATATTGATAATAATAATAATAAAGTAATGTTTATTGACTTAATAAATAGGTTTGGATTAGGTATGGATCACACTGGACCAGAAAATATATCTACCTATATCACACATCCGTCAAATATCGCTGTCATAGTTGGAAGTGTTTCAGCTGATCGCCATCGCCATCGCCTAGATGAGCACAGGCCTTACGTGTACGCTATTATGTAAAATAAATGTATTGTCTGTCTTTTCTTTTCTTTCTTTTACACACACTTACAAGCTAAGAAAAGCTTTTTTTTGCCGCAATATGTTTTATGCTTTACTCTCTGATAATGGCCTATATAGTCCTACTTCCTGCTACGTCAGTGGTGGTACTTACCTGACGGCCACTGCTGGTCCCGGATTAATCTTCATGTCCGTATTCTCGATCTTGAAGTCAATGTTATCTGATGTGGAGACATCACCGACCCAGTTCTGAAAAACATGATTGGTTAATAAAACGAAACCCCCATTGAAAAGAGAAGTGTTATAACTTACTAGTGGCCGCTCGCGGCTTCGCTGCCCCATTCCCGGTCCCATTACTTTTTCGGGATAAAAAGTATCCTGCTGTCCTGCTGTGCTGCTGTCCTGCTGTCCTGCTCCTGGTACTAAGTTACCTTCCCATCAATTTTCACCCAAATTGGTTCTGCCGTTCTTGAGTTATAAATAGTGTAACTAACACGACTTTCTTTTATGTATCAGAGATTATAAAAGAAAGTAAGTGTTAGTTGGAAAATAAGTGGGAAGATAGCTTACAACCGGGAGAAGGACATAGGATACTTTTTATCCCGAAAAAGCAACGGGAACGGGGTGTTACGGGAACGGGCGAGCGAAACCGCGGGTGGCCACTAGAATAAGATAGATTACTTACAAGCTTTTCTCGTTTAAAGGTATAAGATACTACTTCTAAAAACATGATGGTTGGTTTCGCTTGCGTTTTTTTTGTCTCTCTAAAAACAAGAGATGAAAACTGTAGGCCTACCATGAGCTCTGTCTCTGGTTCTAGTTTTAAGTCTATGTGAGTGTTGACTAAATAAATCCTACGTCAAAACGTCACACACCCAGTATAATGCACTGGTGAGCACTCACACAGACTCAAAACCAGAGCCAGAGACAGAGAAACAGCCAGAGACAGAGCCAGACAGAGCTTATGGTAGGCCTACTGGTACGTATTTATGTTTTAAAATAGCCCTGCTGGTGTTTTTGCAATCTCGACACGATGTCGTCGACCCATCGTGGTTTTATACGTAGAGATCATTCATTTTTATAAAGGTATAAAAATAAATACAAACCGACTTAGAAATCATAAGAGGATCATGATGAAGCACCTTTCAAATTCAAACCACATTTTGTTACGAGCGTTATAATAAATACCTACGTAACAGGAAAATTTAATAATTAATATAATATTCTGTGGTTTTCGGTGAATTCATTAATCTTAGATGTTTGTTGATTTCAATATAAAAGACCGAAACCGATGTTTTGGGTAATAACATCATCATCAACTTATATCAGTCCACTGCTGGACAAGGTCTCAAATGTCTCAATATACGTTACTCGCGTAGGGCGCAATATACCAGCTCCGTATTCCTGTATTTTCTGGAGATAAAACCGACTACCTACTACGCTTTAACTACAATCGAACGGTGGTCAAGAACTGGCTACAAAAGCATCCTCAGAACAGGACTTTCTCCAGCGAGATGGCCGGTTCCACAAGCTACATAAATGTACTTACCCCTAGTATATCAGCTTTTGAGTCCAGCACGATATTCAACCAGAGCGAGTGAAGTGTGCTGTCAGTAGACAGGTTCACAACTCCATACCATCTGCCCGGCTCTGTACCGGGTGGCTCGTAGGAGAACACGTTGGGACATGGTGAGATGGGCGTGCTCTGCTCGTGTGTGGGCGTGGCTAGCACCAGCAGGACTGCGCAAAGCCCTCTGATCTGGAAATACAGGACTGTTGTAAAATATCGTAGGAGCAGGAATCCATCTCACTTAAAAAAACGCTGGAAGAAGGTGGAGGGGGTGTGTTGGTGTTGGCGCATACAAAATTCTATTTGGTGGGAAAATCTATCAAAATTGTTTCAGCAGTTTGGCCATAAAGTCGGTTTTGTCAAGCTTCTTTAACTTATAAAAATTACGAAGCAATAAATTTAATTGCAGGCAACCGTGCCTACGAAAATTCGCGTTTTTTCCTATCATAAGGTCTTAAAATCTTCTTTGTATGAAGATACGTGCATATGCACACGTTTGTGCAAGCATTTACCGTCCGTAATGACATAATTAGACGATATCAGAGCTAATGGCACTGCTAATTACTGACATGAGGTGTCAAGAAGAGAACTGCACATTAGGAGATCACCTATCTGCCTGTGAGACGCTTCTTGTACACAAGGATATGCATCAGACTATACACTGCTAGCTCCTATGTCCTTGCAGTAAGCGTCATTTTTCTTCGTTTTAAGGTAACTTGAGACGTATCTTACTGTACATATCTTTTGGACGGAGTCTATTAATACAGGTACTGTACGAAGAATTTATAATTATTAATACGGGTACTGCGGGGGTGGGGGGGGGGGGGGGGGGGGGGCACCATTCTTGAAATTAAGTAGGTATAAAAAATAAAAAACCTAACAACCTACTGTTACTTTTGTGACTTAAGTCGGGGTGCCCCGAGTTTGAATAATATCCGTATGAATATACTCATTAAAAAATTTAATAAATGTACGAATAAATATAATTTATTCATCCAGCACCCGTACAAATAGTCACTTCCTATCTTTTGCACTGATGCCTCGACACGGGCTAGGCGCAAATGGCCACGGGTGTATTTTGATTTGGACTCCTGTGTCCTTAATTAAGACTCAAACTCGGTCCATTTTGCGTCGGAATGTGCTGGCTATAGCTGTAGCCAGCCTAACTCCTCCCAGAAGTGCAGCTTCCTGGGGCCTTCACAGGCTTAGAGGAGTGACCTGGGGTGGCCCGGAATTTCTTGTCGTTGAGTCAATAAATAAATAAATATCTAGACTACAACACTATCTAGCCCCAAAGTAAGCAGAGCTTGTACTATGGGATCCAGATAGCTGATATCCTACTTACATTTTTTTTTGGAAATACTTAGAATTACAATATAACACCCAGACATAGAACAAACATCTGCGTTCACCACACAAATTTTTGTTCTCAGTGGGGATCGAACCCACGACCTACGGCGCAGAAGGCAGAGCTAGTACCAACTGAGCTGAGAGGCCAGTCAAGAGTTGCTACTCCCTCGCATTCCAGGATTACAGGAGATCACAAAACTCTCAATTCGTTCCGTAGTTTAGCCTTAGGTTTAAAAGCCGTATGCACAAACATTGCTTGTGCATGAGTCTAGCCAAAAAGATAGATTTTTGACAGTTCTCCATTGAAAAGTGTCAAAAGTCTATGCGTGAGGCTCCACTCAGACTCAAGCATTGTTTCTGCATATACGGGCCTGAACGAACGTAAGAACGAGCATTGGACTATAATTGATGTTGCTTGTGGAAAATTACCAACCAGAGTTTTTAGAAATCATGCCTATTAACTAATTTTTGGTGGTTTTTATCTAACCACAGTTTTAAATCGTACTTCGTCTTCTTCTTCTTATCGTGTCACTGATTCTTTCGCACCAAGTGTGGTGAAAGGATTTTATACTTGAGACTCGTGATGTAAATTACGCTACAATCGCCATCAATCATCTTCAAATTTTTTCTGACATGCAGACTACCGCTTCTTCTTCTTGTCGTGCCACACCAGCATAGTGGAGTGAAAGATAAATTGCTACTTGACACTTTCTTGACGCTTTGCGCATGTCACGCTGTCACAAATAGTGTTCCACTGATCGCCATCGCAGATCGCTTCGATTATGTGCGCAAGGCTTAACACTATTCAGTCTCTCTTTAAGTAATTTTCAGAAGAAAAAAAATACGATAATATTTTTATTTGAAGGATATGTAGCGTCACTTGAAGATGGCAAACCATGCAAAACCCGCCTGTTGAGATGGTAAAACCCACACTTAGTACGTAAAAAGCAGTTTTATAAAAAAACTCATGTTTTTTTAATTCTAGTATTTGTAACTTTATTTAGTTTGTTGACTAGTGTCAAAAAAATTTGGACTTAAGATTTCATAATAAAATCCCAATACGATTAATACATTGGAAAACACACAAATAGCTTTTAAAGAATGCCGTAATTGAAAACAGGGAGCGCATCGTGCGAAAATTTGAGATTTAAAAAAAAAAAATTCATAACTAAATAACTAA
Organism: Thera britannica; assembly: GCA_939531255.2. Lineage (NCBI taxonomy): Eukaryota > Metazoa > Arthropoda > Insecta > Lepidoptera > Geometridae > Thera > Thera britannica. Next base: position 8,729,057 of record OW618039.2, on the reverse strand, counting down.
GTGACATTTTAAAAATCGCAAAAGGACTAATTGTAGACTATAACATTTGAGATTAATTCGAATTTAAGTGTGGTAAAAAAATATACTATTCAACATGACATTCTATTTAACGCTAATGAAAATCGTATGTCAGCGTTAAATAGAATGACATGTTAAATAGTATATTTTTTTAACACACTTAAATTCGAATTAATCTCAAATGTATAGTCTACAATTAGTCCTTTTGCGATTTTTAAAATGTCACTTAGTTATTTAGTTATGATTTTTTTTTTTTTAATCTCAAATTTTCGCACGATGCGCTCTTAAGTAATTACTTAGTATACTCTCTCTCTCTTACAAGCATTGCTAGTAGAGACATTGCTAATAGCTCTCTCTCTGCTTATCTTTACCAATTGATAAGAGAGGGTAATATTATTTTGTTCGTCATATTTTTCTACTGGACAATTTATTAAGTGGACCAATATTTCTTTATCTTATAATTTTTGTTTAGACGTTTGACCTACATACAAATAAGCAATGATTGAGTCCACAAAGATTGTAAAGGTAGGTATGTTTAATATTATCTACTTAGCAATTTATTTTAATAATTAGTTATAGTTATTATTGTAAATTAATGAGTCTCCTGCGACTTTGCTCGGAAGATACGTCAGCAAAATATTTGGCGGCCCCTTTAAAAAGTTACGAGAAAATACAACCGAATTTAGAACCTCTTCCTTTTTACTTGAGGTTGGTTTAAAATTACATCATTTTACTTTTAAAATACAGGGTGTCTAGTAATTGCACTGATGTAAAACCAGATGATCAAGAACTCTGACATTTCGTATAAAAAAGAAACCAGATGGCATAATAATCAATGATAACTGGAAATCCTTAGTATTTTCGAGAACTTGCTCATATAGGTTACCTTACCTATTAAGGCGAAGTAGGTAGGTACTATTATCCTGTTGGTAGGTATATCACGTACGCGAAAGAAGCCACCACTAAAACAATGGTGTAATTAAAATAAATTATAGTTTAAAAAACTAAAAAAAAACGCTTTTATAACTAATTGAACTAAAAAGTTAAAAATAAAACTGTAATAATCAATTGAAAATTTATATTATTGTACAAAAAACGTGGGGTGCTTTTTATAATAACTTCAGATTTAGTAAACTATTGATAAAATATTTACAACAATCAAAATCAAGCCCCCCACGCTTTTTGAACAATAATATAAATTTTCAATTGATTATTACAGTTTTATTTTTAACTTTTTAGTTCAATTAGTTATAAAAGCGTTTTTTTTTAGTTTTTTAAACTATAATTTATTTTTTACTTTTTAGTTCTTTTTTTTTTCATATTATTGCATTGTCATCGACCTTTGACAGGTGTGCAAAGTTTGAATAAAATCTGATCGTTCAAAGTAGGTTTTTAATTTTATTTTTTTTATTTCTTTTCATTTTTTTTATTTTTTTTTCATATTATTGCATTGTCATCGACCTTTGACAGGTGTGTGCAAAGTTTGAATCAAATCTGATCGTTCAAAGTAGGTTTTTATTTTATTTTTTTTATTTCTTTTCATTTTTTTTTATTTTTTTTTTCATATTATTGCATTGTCATCGACCTTTGACAGGTGTGCAAAGTTTGAATCAAATCTGATCGTTCAAAGTAGGACAAAATCGAGCTCAAAGGGGTCGGTTACATACATACATACATACAGGTGAAACTAATAAAAGCGTTATAAAAAACTGTGTAGGTACTGCTAAGGCGAAATCTATCCATTGAATGTAGCTAGAACTCTGCTTAACTTTTAAAACCCGGCAAAAAAAACCTCAACGCATTACGACGTCATCTTTTTCAATCCCGAGTTGGGATGTGTCTGAATAGTCCCTCGGTCCCAGAAGGGATCTCATATTCCCAAAACCGGCTAACAGTACCTAACCTGCCTAAATTTCTTCAACTTCTTTGCATAATCTCGTGTTAATAGTCAAAGATTCATAGCATGAAGAGCAGTGGTGGTCTTAGAGCAAGTCTTAGAGGTTAATCCCGCCTTCCGATCCGCGGGTTCGAATGTACACAATGCCTTAAACGGTGAAGGAAAACAGCGTGAGGAAACCCATGGCTTAGTCAGCTCTGCACGTATTGACCATGTCTTTCCTGTGGATTAGGCCGAGAATGGTATAGGTGCTGGAAAAGCCTATTCCACCTAAAATTCTGTCTCAGGCATTATAGCGTTCCGTAAGCAGGGCTTGATTACTAGTTGCCTCTGACGCTGTATAAATCATCTACAATAGATGCAAAGGTCTGTTTACTTTTTACATTATCATCTGATTGTGACATTGTTTTAAAAATAAGTTTACCTACCACAAACTCTGTCTGGTTCTGTCTCTGGCTCTGGTTTAGAGTCTGTGTTAGAGTTGACTAAATAAATCTTACGGCGAAACGTCACACACACAGTATAATACATTGGTGAGCACTCACACAGACTCAAAACCAGAGCCAGAGACAGAGCTTGTGGTAGACCCACAGGCCTAGTTAAGCTCAATACCATATACAAAAATAAAAAAAAATATGGTTAAACTACTTTTTTGTGTTCCCTCAGGGATGCACTAAGGTTATTAGGTAATTGCACTAAGGGTACCGAACCTTCAGGTTCGAAAATAGACTAAACAGGTCCAGTAACGGGTTCTGAACTAAGAGATCTTCACTTAAACCGGTTCTACCACCATGTTGCTCACAAACACTACACGAAAAACCGCTTTAAATTATTAAACTTCCTTGTATGCTTATTTTAAACCACAATTTAACCACAGAATCACTTTATATAATAACTTAAACCTTACCATTTCTATTCAATTAAGCACACCTATTTGTAAACAAAAAAATGTTGTTTTCACTATTCCGATACGACCGTCTCTTGTAAAGATACGTTGCGAATAATGAAATGACACATTAATAATTACCCAAAGGTCAAGTTTACGATTGTTGGAGCGAGACCGATTATCATTGTTCATCTGTTAACAGGTAAGAGTGAAAGAGACGGGTATATTCCTAGAAGCGCATACGCAAACTGGTTACAATGATGGACGAAGTTACATGTATGATGTAGAATTGTAGAAGATATAATCAATCTTACGCCAATCTTACCCTAATATGATGATTATTTCTCAGTGATACACTATTGTTGAAAATAGTTAGTTTTCATTCATATTCGTCACCGATATACTCGTATAGCTCGTAGAATATATAGGCATGAAGACAGTAGGTAATCAGGTATCGCCAAAATATTTACCTGATCTTATGAAAAAGGATTCAAAGATTTTGAAAAATGTATTTATTCTCTTATTAATGTCGAGATTAATAATCTACAAAATACAACAATCCGCCATGATAGCATAAACACCGGTCTGAGCGAATTACGTCACGGCGTTGTAAACGTCATTCTGATTTAGTACAAAAGCACCAATGTTTACTGTAGATATACATACCCGTGACGTAATAACAGACGCCATGACACCAGCGAGCGTTTTGGCGTGAATTTGAAAATTTAAATTTAAATGTAGGTACTTTTATTCAACAAAAACCTTAATTTTCTACAGAATTATGATATATTTTAGACATAATAGATACTTCTGAATATGATAGAAGAGATTTTGAAAATAAGTCGTCAGGCCTATTGTTGAGGTCTAGTGATCAGTTGAGGAATAGTAGATTAGAGTCTGTTCAGAAAGAGAACCGTCGTGGAATTGGAGGGCGCTGCTGTGCTTAATCACCTTTTTATAACGCTTTTATTAGCTTCACCTGTATGTATGTATGTATGTATGTATGTATGTATGTATGTATGTAACCGACCCCTTTGAGCTCGATTTTGTCCTACTTTGAACGATCAGATTTGATTCAAACTTTGCACACCTGTCAAAGGTCGATGACAATGCAATAATATGAAAAAAAAAATAAAAAAAAATGAAAAGAAATAAAAAAAATAAAAAAAAAACCTACTTAGAACGATCAGATTTGATTCAAACTTTGCACACCTGTCAAAAGTCGATGACAATGCAATAATATGAAAAAAAAAATGAAAAGAAATAAAAAAAAATAAAAAAAAACCTACTTTGAACGATCAGATTTGATTCAAACTTTGCACACCTGTCAAAGGTCGATGACAATGCAATAATATGAAAAAAAAAATATGAAAAAAAAAAAAAACTAAAAAGTTAAAAATAAATTATAGTTTAAAAAACTAAAAAAAAACGCTTTTATAACTAATTGAACTAAAAAGTTAAAAATAAAACTGTAATAATCAATTGAAAATTTATATTATTGTTCAAAAAGCGTGGGGGGCTTGATTTTGATTGTTGTAAATATTTTATCTGAATGAGTTTATACTCAATACTCAATAGATTTATTGCAACACATGGTAAGTGAGGTGTTAAGTTTAAAGCACCCCACGCTTTTTGTACAATAATATAAATTTTCAATTGATTAATACAGTTTTATTTTTAACTTTTTAGTTCAATTAGTTATAAAAGCGTTTTTTTTTAGTTTTTTAAACTATAATTTATTTTTTTCGTTTAGTGTGCAATACAATAGCGCGTCTGTTGCGTTTTGATCCTATCACAACTAGTGTACTATTCCTTTATTTAATTTTTATGATGCAAAATGCTGACTGAAAGAAAGGGATGAGCTGCCATATAAAAATCGAAACATTAGTTCTCAATTTGGCCACGACGGTTCTCTTTCTGAACAGACTCTAGTAGCCAAAGGCTGTAAGGCATCAATGGAAGCCCTAAATATTTAGTTCGAGGGTGCAATTGGTGCTTACACCCGAACTTACTATTCTGCTTTACATCTTGATTGTGTAGGTAAGTAGAAAAAAACCGGCATTACAAGAATAAAACATTTTTCGATATTTCGATATTTTCGATATTTAAAATTGATGACTATTATACTCACACGAAGACAAGGCTGAATAGCAAAGCGACCTCTTTGGTAATAGGGCTGAATGCATGATGTCTATTGCCAGTATGATGGTTAGATGTACGCGAATACTTTTTGAAAGAAAGAAGTGTTTTTTTTAAATTACTTACCGCCCTAGGGGTTTTCTAGCCACATTATTACCCTAGAGCGCTAATTAGTCACCTACACTACAAGCCCCATTTGGAGGTAATAAGAACCTACTTACCGAACATGAGAGATGTAAAAACAATTAAGCGTATTATTTTATTTTTAACCGACTTCCAATCAAAAAGGAGGAGGTTCTCAATTCGGTTGTATGTTTTTTTTTTTTTTTTTTTTTTTTTAATTTTTTTTTTTTAATGTTTGTTACCGCATAACTTCGTCATTTGTGAGCCGATTTGAAAAATTATTTTTTTATCTGAAAGGTACTGCTTCCAGATTGGTCCCATTTTAATTTTATTAAAATCGGTGTTGCCATTTTTTTTTAAATTATTTTTTTAATGTTTGTAACTGCATGCCTCCGTCATTTATGAACCGATTTAGAATTTTTTTTTTTATTTGGAAGATTATTCTTACGTCCAGGTTGTCCCAAACAAATTTGATTAAAATCGGTTTAGCCGTTTGACAATGAAGTCGGTTTCTCAAGTTTTTTAAACTTATAATTATTATTATGCAACTAGTTGGATCTATGGAACAAGCATAAAGCCTGTAAGGCCTACCACAAGCTCTGTCTGGCTCTCTCTCTGCCTTTGGTTTTGAGTCTGGTGAGTGCTGTCAAAATAAATCCTAAGTCGAAACGTCACACACAGGTGACACTGGTGAGCACTCACACAGACACAATACCAGAGACAGAGGCAGAGCCAGACAGAGTTTGTGGTAGGCCTACACAGACTGCCCATGAAGTCGGTTTCAAACTTATATTTTTTGTAAAACGTTTCAAAGTGACTTTTTTGATTAGGTATACTAAATAAATACTTTTTTACTTTAAATCTACGGATATAAAGCCCTCTCGTAAATACAAAGCTAAACTAAAACATTCTTCAGCGATCATAAACCGTTCAGGTATTTTTCAATATAAGAGTAGGTACTGTGCAATTTCACAGGGTTTATTTTATGAACCATAAACGCTGTAGTCACAAAAGTTAATACAGGGTGTAAAAAGTCCCCTCACTCACTGTTTTGGCACACATTGAAACAATATCGTCATCCCGGGAATAAAATACCTACATTTATTGTATATTATAATATCATTAAACTTATTAGGTACATGTACTTACCTTTTTAATTTAATTTTATGTTGTTTTTAAACTTAAATGGCATGAACCCAAAATTTATTATTTTTTAAGATCTTTCAAACACAAACTCAATAAAAATTTATTCATTTCAATTCCAAGAACCACTTTGAAACGTCTTATAGCTTAGGTGAGTCTATTTAGATGCCAGCTTTCATGTCTATACTGGAAGAGATCGCTCTTAGCGATAAGCCCGCCCATTGTACCTATTTTTGTACTTAATGTTTTTTTTATAACGCTTTTATTAGCTTCACCTGTATGTAAGTTTGTTTGCTTGTATGTAACCGACCCCTTTGAGCTCGATTTTGTCCTACTTTGAACGATCAGATTTGATTCAAACTTTGCACACCTGTCAAAGGTCGATGACAATGCAATAATATGAAAAAAAGCGTGTTTTTTTAGTTTTTATTTTATTAAGTATTTTGTGTACAAAATACTCACAACACAAACTCAATAAAAGTATATTCATTTCAATTCTAAGAATCACTTTGAAACGTCTTAAAGCTAGGTGAGTTATTAAAATGTTATTATCGAGTTTTTTTTTAATAGATATTATAGGTAGTATGTATCTATCTAGAGATCTAGAGTGGCTTTCTAAAAGGTACCTGTTGAAGTCCTAGAACGCCTGGGGCTATCCTTTCATACCCTGTATGCAGGTGTAGTAGCAGATTGAGCCAAGTACCTACCTCCAGAATTGAAATTGTGTTTGTCCACTACTTACAAAACTTTTATTGCTTTAACCTCCTAATACTTTAATGAACATACCATTTTTTACATTTTTAGGATATTTACCATGATTTAATTTAGTGATATTTTGGGCACAGTTGCATGCACATTGTTCATGAAAATAATTAAAAACCATGATAGTTTCAAAAGCTAGACCGGTACTACAGGTATGTTATACTTATAGAAGGGTTCAAAAAATTGTTTAAATAATTTTTATTCAAGTAAGGTGTCGTATGAAAAGATATTCCAAAACCAATTTTATTTTAATTCTACAATGTATTTTACACGTTCACAAACAGAAAACAAAGTATTTTTTTTAATAATTGAAATTAAAACTCAAACCTCCTTTGAGTTTCAGTGGCTTCGGCGATGAGATTTGAAGTGTTTATTTCTATTATCCTGTTTTTTTTTAATTTTTAATTAAAGCGGTTCGACAAGAGTTTCAAAGTCATGGCAGAAGACGGATCCAGCTGCCGAGAAAACTTCGAACTTCCACAGCACTCGCCCGTACTCCGCGGTCTTCATCCACGCATGTTGGAGCTTGTCCACGCTGAGGTCTTTGAACTCATAAACTCCCTGGAAAAAAGCATTGAAGATGTCAGGCGAAATGAAGCCTTGCGCATATTTACATCGCCTTGCGATGGCGATCAGATAGTTATAGCTATCTCTTGATCGTTTGTAACGATCTGCAGATAGCTCAACTGTTTCTTGTGTATTTTGTACATTTTGTAAATATTTGTTTAATTGTAAGTTTCTTTGTGTAAATTAAAAACAAATAGAATAAACTTCATTTTACTAAAATTATACTAAAGCAGGAAAACACAGGAAAACAGCAGAAAACTAAAAATATTATAGCGTATTACTGTCAAATATCGCAATGTCTAAGTTCACGGCAGTGTATGCGGATGTCTCTTGAAACTGATCGTCATCGCAGATTGCTTGAGTTGTACACAACTTTTAACTTTTGGTACACCGTTCACTCAATTAATTTTGGGTCTTAGTGGTTTTTTTTCCGTAGATATACCTAATAAATTGCTTGACCTAGAGATTATAAACTGGCAGGTTTTAAGAGGGCATAGGGCGGCAGTCAAAGTGACTGCCGACGTTCATCAATTTGAGGCATACAGATGTTCAGCCCACGTGCCAGTAATTTCAACGGCACCCACACCCTTCAAACCGAAACACAGTGCTGCAGGGCTACCACGAGCTTCATATGGTTATGGCTGTGGCTGTCAAATTGTGTATAGATAGGCTGACCCACACATTCATTTTCTTCTTGGGTTTGAATGTGTTGACACGGTTGTCACAATTTTGAGAGCCATAGCCATATTATGGAGCTCGTGGTAGCCCTGCTGCTTCACGGCTGAAATAGGCATGGTGGTAGTACTTCCCTGAACGAGTCACACACAAAGAGTTCTACTACTCTTACTAATATTCTAAAGTCTTTCTGTCAACAAAAACCTTGCCTTAAAAAAGGAGCAGGACTTCACATCATACTTGATGCCAGACGCCATTGCCAGCACCGGGAAGAAGATTTGCTTGCATCCAATATTGTTTATAATGTTGCTCACTTTCCACTTGTTGTTCTCCAAAATGTAGCTCTTTACTTTCAACTGAAAATCAAACATTATGTAGAGCAGGGATTCCCAAAGTGGTCGATATCGACCCCTTGGGGTCGATATTGGTTTCCTAGGGGTCGATATAAACGAAAACTGATTTTGGGGGTCGACGAGGTCTAAAAATCGACCCCCTATTAAATTACCACACGTTCTTATTTAAAACTTTAGGTAGGTAGGTACTGTATTGTTTATGTTGTGTTACGTGTACTAAGAATAATTAATATTTTTGTAGGAAATAGCATTGTTGTAGTACCTAATGTAAAGTATCAAGTTCGTACAAGATGAAAAACTAGGCAAGTCAGTGTGGACAAGTTTGTGCAAGATGAATGAGTTCGAGCGTACATCTTTCAGGCGCGTTTTGACTTGCTCTCTATTTGACACATACGTGATTTAACACGAACGAATTCATGATCAAGTTGCAAATCCAAACATGTTCCTGATATTTTACTATCTAACGAGCTTGCACTTAGGTTGAAAGTTCATTTGCGTTTTGAAATTCGTTGGAGCTTGAACGATAATAACTCATATAAGTACTCATTTATTTCAAGAGATCACAAAGTTATAAAATAGCTAAATTAAGTGAAGTAAAGTGGCTGAAACAGAATTTACGAAATGCTGAGCGAGTTTAAGTAAAAGAAAAAATTACAGGGTAAGTACCAAACAGTTTTTATCTGGCACAGCGCATTTTTTTTTGACTACTAGCTGATGGAACAAGCATATGGCCCACCTGATGTTAAGCGGTAACCATTGCCTATAACAAAGCATTGCCTCGTAGGTCACGCACGTCAGGAACATGCCCTACGATTCATTACCGTGCGTCCATCAACTTTAGGCTTACAGATGTTTCGCCTCACGTGCCTGTAATTACACCGGCACCCACACCCTTCAAACCGAAAGACTTCGGTAGCGATGCTGCTTCACGGCAGAAATAGGCATGGTGGTAGTACTTCCCTGGACGAGCCCTTCTTAAGGAGCTCTACTACTACTAAAATGCCCCACTGTATGATAGTGATCAGTTGAGCTATCTGTAGATTGTTTGCAACAGTTTCCAGTTGCCTCAGTTGTTTCAATTAAAAATTTATCAGTAAATTAGCAGTTTGTTATTGTTTTTTATTAAGGTAGTTTCTTATATTTTTATTTGCAGGATAACTGAGAGTTTTATGATGGCAGACACGAAAAAAAAATGTAGACAGTACAGTTTGGACTACTTGAAGTTTGGATTTATTGAATCTCCATCAAATCAACACATGCCGATGTGTCTCATATGTGAACATTAAACTTTATATTTACTGAATTGTGTGTCTTTTTATTTTGTTAAATTTGGATGAGAAAATGAAGTCAATCACTTAACCAAGTGCAAAGTTTTCCAATTTGTACCTTAGCACCTAGGTATTTTGTATCAATAGAAAGAAAACTAAAGATAGGCCCCTCATTTATAATAGTCTGCTAACTTAAAGCATTGCTAATTCTCACTCTGTCTTCTTCTATTGACCTAATTCAGAATGAAAAATAATTATAAGTTTAAAAAACTAGAGAAACCGACTTCATTGCCAAACGGCTAAACCGATTTTAATGAAATTTTTTGGGACAATCTGGACGTAAGAATAACCTTCCAAATAAAAAAAAAATCTAACTCGGTTCATAAATGACGGAGGCATGCAGTTACAAACATTAAAAAAATTATTTAAAAAAAAATGGCAACACCGATTTTAATAAAATTAAAATGAGACCAATCTGAAAGCAGTACCTTTCAGATAAAAAAATATTTTTTCAAATCGGCTTACAAATGACGAAGTTATGCGGTAACAAACATTAAAAAAAAAAAAAAATACAACCAAATTGAGAGCCTCCTTCTTTTTGATTGGAAGTGGTTAATAACACTGTAGCAGCTGTTTTAAGTCAGCGGACCATTATGAATAAGGGGGTTGATCTTAAAAGTAGGTAATTTGGCCATGGGGGTCTGAGGTAACGTTTCATTTTGGAAAAGGGGTCACTTGTCCAAAATAGTTTGGGAACCCCTGATGTAGAGTCTGTTCAGAAAGAGAGCCGTCGTGGCCAAATTGTGAACTAACGTTTCGATTTTTATAAGGCAGCTCATCCCTTTCTTTCTGTCAGCATTTTGCATCATAAAAATTAAATAATGGAATACACTAGTTGTGATAGGATCAAAACGCAACAGACGCGCTATTGTATTGCCCACTAAACAAAAAAGGTAATTATGGACAGCAGCGCCCTCAAACCCCACGACGGGTCTCTTTCTGAACAGACTCTAGAATCGTTATTTTTAAACGAATCTGTAGGGGTTGAAGAAGAGATGCTACCCCTAACTTAAAATCTACTTTTCTGGAAGATCATGCAGCAACAAACTCATGTACCAAATATTATGTAGGTATACTTCTTTATTTGCACTAAGGCTACAAACATGTTCGCACAGTGTGAGCGGGGAGAGACGACTGGCGACGCGACACCAAAATCCTACGCGTCAGCCCGATTTCTGTGGCTAAGTACCTAGTCGCCACAAATCTATTACACGGGTATTTAGCGAGTATTTCAAAGAAAAAGAGAGTTATTGATGCTACCTCCACATCTCAGCGACGCGACGAGAAGCGACGGAAAATATAAATAATAAGGTACGAACCTTATTTTATTTACCTTTCCGACATTATAAAACCTATACGTGAAGAATGCTCGTTTATTAGATTCAGCATTATACAGGGTGGAATTTTGTAATGCCACCTGGATTAAATTTGTAACTTCAGGTTTCCTGGTTTGCCTTTCATTTAATTTATCATGTTTGTTAGAGAGATTTCATCCTTATAATTATTGACCCTAACGATCGATGCAATAAAAGTATAGGGTATAATTTTTTCAGATTTTAGCCGGTTCGATTCCCGGGTGTGGGAGAAGAGAATTTTTGAAAATCTTAGAATGCAGTTGGCTTTCTATTCAAAAATAAAGGAATGTTTCCTTTGAGTAAAATTTTCTATCTGCAGTATTAAGAGTACTTTCCCTCCAGGTGGCATTACAAAATTCCACCCTGTATATAAACGCCTGTTTCTCTGGGGTACGCAAAGACCACGGATTTCCACTTGCTCCGATTTTTTCTCAAATTTCCTATTAGTCCATTGAAATGTAACTAAGCTTGTCATTTTTTAGAGGATGCTATTTTATTTTTGGGACATGTATGAATAATGGGGGGTGAAGACTGGATGATCAAATGACGCGATATCTCGGAAACTATGCGTCCTACAAAAAAATTCGTCAAGACATAATTTGTAGCAAGTTGCTACAAATATGTTATTATTTAAAATTAAAGAAGTTATAAGCAAAAAGGGGAATTTTTTTTATAGACATTTTCTCACTTTTTCGCTTGTTCGTTTACAAAACATGACCGGTCCACTGCCACTTCAGCTTACTAATCCTTTGAGCTATGTCGACTACCATGGTTTTCTGTCAGATAACCTCGTTCCGGATTTTATCCTTCAGAGAGACTCCGAGCATAGCCCTCAATATCTCTTCTTCCTGCCTCTATCACACTTTATGTGGGGTCGACAAAACTTGTCTTCCTCCTCCATTCCCCTCTGTCAGCCTGCATCTCTGCATTCACCTTAGCCACGCATGATAGCCCTCAATATTTAACATTAAAATTAATAATTGCAATAAAATAATATGAGTATAAAATTATACCTTTTTCATCGTATGATCTCGAGTCACAATGATTTTCCCTTTCAACAGGTTGACTTCATTGGTAGTGTTGTACAGCTCAGCAACGAAGGAGCCTGGTGGGTTTTTGTCTATTGGCAGAGTGGGGTTACTGCATTCTGCCACTCTCGTGTACGAGGCCTTGTACGGACCCTGAAACATATAACACTTGCGTACAACGACTTTACAATTCAGACTGGGCATTGTATTAATAAAAAAAAAAAATTGTGGACAATCTTTGTGCTATGGAAACCAGATAAGTAGCTGATTAAATGTATGCATATTTTTTTTGTAAATACGAGTACGTACTTAGAATACAGTGTAACACCCAGACAGAACAAATATCTGTGTTCATCACACAAATATTTGTTCTCGGTGGGGATTACTGGGGATCGAATCCACGACCTAAGGCTCAGAAGGCAGAGCTGCTGCCACCTGAGCTGAGAGGCCAGTCAGATAATCACAAGATTATCTGACTGGCAGATGACTAGGTCTGTTAGTACAAATAAAAACTTGAATTTACTATTTCCAGATTGGGGCCATAAAGTCAGTTTCTCAAGTATTTTAAACTTATATAATCGACATGTTTATGTCCAAAGGTGTTTTATTTTTATTTATCTATGCAAATACTTACAGTTCGGGCCCCTGTAACCGTGCCTAAGTACAACGAGTACACGATCAAAACCGACACCAATTTCAACCCGTGCATTTTAATTCTGCTATGAAAAACGCTGGTGTACGAGTCGCTTGTTGAACCAAAACTTGCGTATCGTCGTGTTAAATATACCTACATTATTTATCTCCAGTCATTATATTAAATTACTATATTTAGTAATAACTATATTTAGTAGGTAATAATTGTTGTAGGATATAATAAGATTACCATCAAAAATCTGTCCATTTATGGGCAATTGAAACACATCCTAGTTTGTATGTTTTTTGTTGTAAATTTGAATTTGATTGCTAAATAATGGACATCTAAAGGGGCAATCAGATCAATCTCAATAATCATGCGTGGAAATGACATTGTAAGGCCGGATTTTACCATCTTGATCATCCCTATTCGTCACAACCTGAAAATCTCGGTCGGCCTGAGAATTAGGCTCCAGGGGGCTAATTCTCGGGCCGATCTCGATCATTTTGCAATTCTATTTTATTGTTTCTTTTCACAACCCCGTATTTGTTCTACATTTTCCGTATATCGTAGCTGTCGAGGCTTTTACGAAGAGGTCGTTGATGAATTACTTAAGGAAATCATCCATTCTCTCTTCGAAAAGAAGCATTAAAATAAAATTGCAAAATGATCGAGATCGGCCCGAGAATTAGCCCCCTGGACAGCTTCTAGGCACAAAACATAAGTCTGCTCTAGGGTCCATCTGATTTCAAGTATTTTGTACATTTTGTAAATATTTGTTTGATTGTAAGTTTCTTTGTGTAAATAAAACTAATTATTTTTCAACTGCTAATCATCACCCTAAAGCAGTGCCTCGCAGGTCACGCTCGTAAAGAACGTGTCCTACGATACACTGCCCTGCGTCCATTAACTAGAGACATAAAGTCATGTTAAAACCACGTTCCAGTAATTTCACCGGCACCTACACTCATCAAACCGAAACACAGCGATGCTGCTTGACGGCAGAAATAGGCATGGTGGTAGTACTTCCCCGGACAAGCCATACACAAAGAGCTCTACTCTACAGTAGTACAGGTACTTGACCACAAGCTCTGTCTGGCTCTGTCTCTGGCTCTGGTTTTGAGTCTGTGTGAGTGCTGTCTAAATAAATCCTACGTCGAATAGTCACACACCCAGTATAATACACTGGTGAGCACTCACACAGACTCAAAACCAGAGCCAGATAGAGCTTTTGGTAGGCCTACTGATGTGTGAACTTGATTCAGTTCAGTATAGTTACTACTAAAAGTTCTGAGTTATATATCATAGAAAAAAGTTCTATAAAACAGAACTCCTCAAATAAGATATGTTGATTTTGTAATTATAAAGTTAATTTATTGGATATGTGAGCAGAGTTAGGTCAAGGAAAACATGGATGAACTGTGTGAAAGATGACATGGATAAGAAATGAAATGAAATGAAATAATTTATTTGCTTGAAGTATGGTACATTAGATCTTATAATAGGCAAATATAGATTCACACACTTCGCCAGAAAAACCCAGCATGCAAACACAATAAAGAAAACAGGCAAGTAGGCACATTGTTTACTTTAAAGCTAATACACATAAAATATTAAACTAAATTATTCAATAATATTGGAATGTAAAGAGACAGGAAGGAAATACCTGGGGTTTCGTAGCGGCCGCAAGTGGTGTTCTCGACTGCCTTTTCTCTACACTCCGTTGATTTGCTGATGTTGGCGGAGGGCGCTGAATTTCCGTAGGGTTGGTTGATTTGATGATGATTTGATGATGAAGGACGCGCGGCCGTATATCGCGTTGGAAATATGATTTTCCTGAAATTCTAGGGAGGAGCTCTGGGGGCTCGACTCACTCGGATCGCGGCTCGGTGTCAATGACAGTAATGGCCGGTTTCTCTTTCTACCCACAGGTAAGGGGGAGGAAAGATGAGTTGGTGGTTGAGGGTAGCGAATAATAAAATACGTATATATGTGACAGATAAGATTTCGTTCCGAAATTGCCATCTTTACAGAACATACTGGCCCCGAAAGAGCTGCTAGGCTCTTTAGAAGCGCTAAAAATAATATTAAAGTTAAAAAAGCTGAATATAAGATGATTAAAAAGACGGTAGATTTATAAGATGATGAGCCATGAGATGAAGTTAAGTTGATGAAAAGAATAAATAATAGGGATGAAGCTAAGTTAGAAAGAATGAATTCAGTTATCGGGGAGGCCTGGCAGTAAAGGACAGATGTTTACTACCTTGGTCTGGACTGTTCTTCGTAGGAGGTTCTTCTACCTCCGAAAGCTGAGTGAGAGCATGGTTTGAACCAATGGTACAAGTCATGGAATTGACGTTGACTAAACCTTGAGATGATGCTGGTGCTTTTCCCATGATGATCCAACCAAAGACGGAGGAGTAGGCAGTAGGCATGTTATCACCTAGACTGAACTTCCTGCCGTCCAAGATCTGGTCATAAAGGTCTACACCTAACAGCATGTCGATTTGGCCTGGAGCTGTAAAGTGTTTATCAGCCAGGACTAAATTATGACAGAGTTGAAGAACTGAGTGGTTTACTGGCACCGATGGAAGCTGACCAGTTATCTGCGGCATGATAAGAAAATCAGTAGACATGCTGACAGTTGAATCTCGCGTCGGTGAGATATTACAAGTTGTAAGGCCACGGGTTGGCTGGGCAGCTGAACCACCAATACCTATAATTGACCCAGACATGGTCCGTGGGAGCTTAAGTTTTTGAGCTAGATTTTCAGTGATGATTGAAACTTGGGAACCACTATCAACCAGTGCTCGGGCTACTTGATAGTGCCCGCTGCTATCCTGAACTCGAACATAAGCTGTCCCTAAAACCATGGTTGACGCATTGTCGACACCATGCATAGACTGCGGTTGGGCTGTGGAACTTAAGTTCGCCACAGCAACTTCGTCTGGCTTGTGTTCAGTTACTGAATTGCTTGAGGTGCGGGGTAGGTGCAGCTTTGTATGATGCCGCCCGCGGCACACTTGGCACACACTTTGAGAAGCACACTTGGATACATGATGAGTGCGCAAACAATTAAAGCACAATTTATGTTGAATTACAAAAAGTTTTCTTTGTTCTGGAGTCATCGCTTCAAATTTGGAACAATAATAGATAGCATGATTTTCACCGCAGCATGTGCAAGAGCAGGCATTCACTTTAGGGTCCGCGTTGACCACATTCACTACTTTAGGAGCAGATGGCAATGTGGAACCGGCCACATTCTCAAGAATACGCAGGTGGTTTTCTAAAAACATTGTTAACTGTCTACATGATGGAATACAATGTGGATCTATGGTTGTTTCAAACATAGTGCGAAGGTCACTATTTAGTTTGTTAATGATGATGTGAAGCAACAAGAAACTCCAAGAGGTGACATCAAAACCTAATACCATTAATGCCTGTAAATTTTCCTTTATCGTGCCAATAAATTTATTTAATGTTTTGAGGTTGACCTGAGTAAGATTAGGAAGGTTAAGAATAGCCCCCACATAATTATCAGCTATTAACCTTTTGTTCTCATAGCGCTGAGTCAGAATATCATAGGCCACACCGTAGTTGGCTTCAGAAATGATGAGATGCTTTACCATAGAAAGGGGCTCTTTGTCTAGGATGCTCAACAAGTAGTGCATTTTTTGGACGGGTGTAAGCCGTACATTTTCATGAATTACACTGTTGAAAATTGCTATAAAGCTTGGCCATTCAATGTGTGTACCTGAGAATCGTGCTAACTGTATTTTAGGTAAGTGAAACTCAACGTCGCTAGCTTTAGGAGCGGTCGAAATGGACGGAAGATTCGGTGATGGCTTGGCAGGTGACAAGAGTTCGTACGCAACCTGAATGCTATAAAACATATTCATACTCTCATTATACAAATCTTCTATTTGAACCTGTTTTTCTAGCGCTGGCTGGCCAGCAAGAATACCGGTGTAAACATCGTCCATCAATGCCCTATGACGCTCCAAATCCCGATAACGCACTAGGAATTTCGTCTTATCATTGGCGCTTACCTCTTTCATATGGCTCAGCTCTTGAGATAAATCATACGTTTGTTTAATGTGTTTAGTACACAGACCATACTTGAGTAATAATATCCTATCATCAGCCATGTTTAGAGTTTATTTTGCAAGAATTAGACCTCGAATAATTGCAAATTGCAAAGTAAATAAAGTTTTTCCAACAAGCAAGAAAGCTGAGATGACTGACAGACTGACAGTTATGTTGACTGACAGAATGAAACTGATAAAAATTGAATGAATGAAATGAATGGAAACAACTGCTGCTTGCTTACTTGCCTGTTGACTTACCGGTAAAGTGTAACTAGCCTTTACGGTTGACACAGACAACAAATTAGTTATAACCAAAGACAAGATAAAAGTATGATTACGTGAAAGATGACAATATGGCGGACGAAAAAATAGGAAATTATAAAGAACAAATGGACAATGATGATTTTGCAAAAAAAATGAAATTATAAAATAAATAAAATAAGTATGTAGGATTGAGGATGTTGATTATGGAATCAACAGGATCAGGGATCGGGATCGAAGGACCAATTAATGGAATGTAAAGAGACAGGAAGGAAATACCTGGGGTTTCGTAGCGGCCGCAAGTGGTGTTCTCGACTGCCTTTTCTCTACACTCCGTTGATTTGCTGATGTTGGCGGAGGGCGCTGAATTTCCGTAGGGTTGGTTGATTTGATGATGATTTGATGATGAAGGACGCGCGGCCGTATATCGCGTTGGAAATATGATTTTCCTGAAATTCTATGGAGGAGCTCTGGGGGCTCGACTCACTCGGATCGCGGCTCGGTGTCAATGACAGTAATGGCCGGTTTCTCTTTCTACCCACAGGTAAGGGGGAGGAAAGATGAGTTGGTGGTTGAGGGTAGCGAATAATAAAATACGTATATATGTGACAGATAAGATTTCGTTCCGAAATTGCCATCTTTACAGAACAAATATAATATGATAATAACTACAACTAAAATTAAATGTCAAATTATAAAACCTAATAGTAATTAAGAGATGAATGAATGCAGAGATGACGGCTGACAGAGGGGAATGGAGGAGAAAGACATGTTTTGCCCACATAAAGTGGGATAAGGGCAGGAAGAATCAATCAATTTATTTATAACACTTTATTATATTGTACAAAAGTAAGGCTGGTTTCAAACAATATATATTGTTTAAGTTGCAATTTTCAGCGGTTCGGTAAGCGTTTCAAACTCCCAACACAGGATGGTGCCAGTTGCCGAGGACAGTTCTATCTTCCACAGCATTCGCCTGTACTCCTGATACTTCATCCAGACATGCTGGACCCTGTCCACGCTAATGTCTTTAAACTCATACACCCCCTAGAACAAAGAGATAGATAGATAGATGACTTTTTTATTTGGCTCAAAAAACACAGCTTATAAATAAAATTAAACAACAGAAAGAGAAGAACATTGAGTAAAGGTACGGCTACACAATAAATTATAAGAGAAAAAGAAAACATAGAACACATACAGAAACACATAGAAAGAAATAAGTACCTACACACATAATCCTAGTTCTATTTCTGAAAAAAGGGTGCCGACAGTATCCAATTAGGTAAGTATTTGCTTATGAGCCAAAATGGTCCTCACTCAGCTTAAAAGAGTCATCAGCGAAAAACAAACAGTTCTGAACAACACTCATAAGTCTGCCGGTCTACTCTTGAACGTGATTCCGATCCCAATCTTAAGTTTTGACGGAATTACTGGAAAGACTGGCCTCTCAGCTCAGTTGGTAGTAGCTCTGCCTTCTGCGCCGCAGGTCGTGGGTTCGATCCCCACCGAGAACAAATATTTGTGTGGTGAAAGCAGATGTTTGTTCTCTGTCTGGGTCTTGTATTGTATTCTTAGTATGTATTTAAAAAAAAAAAAGTATGTATGTATTATATCAGCTATCTAGTTCCCATAGTACAAGCTCTGCTTAATTTTGGGCTAAATAGTGTTGTGTGAATTGTTCACTATATTTATTTATTATTTATTAATTTTGGCATAAATCCTATGGGTTTCTGTCAGAATTCCGTCAAAACTTAAAATTGGGATCGGAATCGCGTTCAAGAGTAGACCGGCAGTTCAGTTCATAATATCTGGGACAAACATGTTCTGTACATCATTACAGTTCTAAATAATCCCATTGTTGGGCAAAGGCCTCCCAATCGAGCTACCCTTCACGGCTTTGTGGAGCACTGGTGGTCTAGTGGTAGCGGCCCCGCCTTCTGATCCGAAGGTCGTGGGTTCTAATCCATTCGTGTACCAATGAGTTTTTCTGTCGAAAAATTTATGTGCACTATGCCAGTACTCTCAAAACGGTGAAGGAAAACATCGTGAGGAAACCGGCGTGTTGTAGAAGCTAAATAAGTTCGAGCAACACGTGTCAAGGGTCACGCAAAAAGGGCCCACCAGTGGCCTACTTGCGGAAAAACCATGGCCGCAAATCAAGTGCGCATGATAAAACTTGGACCTAGAAATTGTAAGCTAGTAGGTTTACTGGTGGCTACAGTTACCATGCGTCTGCCTAACTGAATAAGTCTCTGTGATTTGAAAAAGGATCAATCATAAAAAAAAACAGTAGGAACCGAGCCGTAGTTTGTTGCCTGTTCTTCTAGGCTTGGTGGCGTGGAACTGGCACATAGACTCACCTAGCTTTAAGACGTTTCAAAGTGATTCTTGTAATTCAACTGAATAAATAAACTTTTGATGTTGATTTTAATATATTAATATAAAAATATTTATATTATATTTCATTGCTTCATTATTCATATATGATTAACACCGTAGTTTCCCTAATATACTGGGTAACAACCGCACCTTTTTTAGAGATTTAAAAAACAAACATTAAAACCTATTTTCCATCTGCTCAGCCTTGTCGTACGTCAACTGCTCATTCCTTTTTTGTGCGCGGTAACTATCGCACGCACCTTCTGAGCAATATGCCAAAAAAGGTGTGCAGTGTCAAATAGAAAAATTATGCAAGAAAACGAAGAATTATTTCTTGGATTGATTCATCATCAAAATGATGAAGGTTGGTAAAACTGATTTGGAATGCTCTGGGATTGACTGCGGGTCTCTAACGTTGACATTTGCCAAATCAGAATAAAAAATCAATATATGACCAACCATGGCATCGGGGTTGACTGCGAGTCTCCAACGATGACCTAAGCAGAAAATACATACAATCTAAAATAGTTGTAATGTTCCTCTGCGAACTTAAGGTACTCGGGTACCTAGGTAGTAGTAAGTACTTACCTACTTTTTCTATTCCTCACAACCTCAATTTGCAAAATGTAATTTTGGGAACGAGGATCATGAAATAGCTAAGGACAGTGACTATAACTAAATCAAAGCCAGCACTGACTGCATCTGAAACCATATCGGCCGGAGTCAACCGAATACTTTACCCTGAATGATGCTGTTCTGTTATGTAGATCAAATTGCCAGCACATAATTTGGTCTGGACCCCGAACTACTCTTCGCTTGTAGTGAATCTACGTCCGAATCACCTGACTTAGGCATAAACATACTTGACAAGTTGTCAAGTACGATCCTTTGCAATGTTGCGTGACCACAAGACATGTGACAATCAGGTGTAAGTCCACGAGTCCGCAGTCCATATTTGTGGCACTTTTTACACTAGGAATCCTAGAGAAAATAAGGACAAGTTACTAAAAGACTGCTTAGTACTGGATAATTTGTTGTTGGTTGTTACAATCATCAAAGTTAAATGCGGGAATTTTCAGCCGCAGTACTGATGGTTCGAGTCGTGATAAAATGCTTAACGCTGGTTCTTTTCCAGCAATAACTTGGTTCGGGTCACTGCCGTCAACAAGAGACTTGCTGCTCAAGGGCGATAACATGTTCCATGAAATATCTCGGCAATGGATGCCGTTTGTTGTGTCATTCGCATTACTAAACCACGCAAAGTTGAATATGGCTCGTCACTCCATACTTTGATAAATAAATTTTAAATGAAATGATAATAATATTTATGATCAGCGACGCCCGAACGAGATGGTTTATTGTTTGGTTCAACGCTATCCAAAGAAACCTGCTAAGCCACAAGAGCCCACTGCTCCATTGACCATTACTTGATCAACTTCCTACCAGTGAAACTGGAATGCGCCTCCTTGACATCCGGCAAAAAAGGGAGGGGGCGAGGAGGTTACAGCAGATGACCACTGATGACATCAGGAGCTTCCTGCCTCTACACAACAGTGTGGTGTGTCAAGACCCGTGCCCAGGCACAAGGTCATCATGGACGCAGGTACATGCAAGTAGACTTATCTCCACACTTTTATGATTGTTGGTTTTAAGTAACAAACAATAGTTTGTACTTGATTTGATCAAAATGTTTGCTATATTCCATTCCGAACCGTTGTTTGTCAATCATCAATTCGTCAGAACAAGTTTTCTTGAGGAAAGCATAGACATGACACTGGTGACTTTTATCTGTGTCACGTGACAAATTCATAATCAGAGATATTCCTCATTCCATTCTAAGCCTATTCGGTGACAAGGGTTTTAAACTAAATTTACCACCCATGAACAAAATACATCTAGATCGAGCATTTTAAAATGGAAGCTTACTGCCGTACAGCAGGCAAGGTAGTACAAGGTAATACCTAGCCACCTTCGGCTTAGAGGGTGCATCCTACTACTATGCAGTTTTTTGATGGATCAGCCCTATAACTCGGCTAAAATACGTACCTACTTACTCCTTAAGTATTATCATTTGGGATTTCTGTTGCACTTATGTTCACTAAAATCATGCGGGAAGTCTTTACTTATCCGAGTTATCACGGTTTTCCATCAACATTAGATGCCATTTCGCGTAAGCGATGCGTACGATAAATGTATGAACTATTCAACGAAATACACGAAAACAAGACGACGTGCAGTAATGTATTATGATGCATGCATTGAGTAACGTATGCACTCCGTATAAGGACGGATTACCTAATAATGCCATTGAAAATTATACTATGTTGTTGCGGTTTCGTCTTCAATTGCGTTATGATCAAATAAACGCCTCAAGAACCTGGACGCTGAATTCGAAGATTAAAACGATACTAATTTTTTCTCCTTGATAAAATCAGATGAGGCTTTAAATGCAAAGTTTTATAAATGACCTTCATGTTCTATTTGCGAGTGCGCTCGGAGCTATCAGAGTTTTATGTCGCCACGTGCCCCGCAGCTAAGTTCATATATACCAAGATTTTAGAGCGACATAACTTCGTTGCTTTACCGAATAAGGCATGATAATTATGAAACAGAATTACACTACCTAGTAATAAGTTAGAGGATGATTTTTTCTGGTGATCCTCAAATATTTATGGCAACTTTATGGCCATTGGATATGGGTAAGAACATTTTTGAACTTGAGTTTATTATGCTGACGCTTTCAACGCAGGCTGGGGCGCTGTCTGTTAGTTTTAATCCATGGCAAATAGAAAGCTGCAAAAGATAAAAATGCATGCCATTTAAATAACTTATGGGTTAATGGCAGTATTTTCTGGGCCTGAAATAGGTATAACTGCGCAATATTACTACGCATGGATAACACGAAGGTGGTGCGATCAAGTGGTCTTTGGTTTTTTCGCCTCATACGTATAAATTATAACGTGGACTCCGTGAACGCCGCCTTTAGATTATTCACACCAGTTACGGAACGATCACTTTCTCATAGGGTCTTTCGTGACGTTGTACAATATTTCGGTCTACCAAAAATTGGCTTGCTTGCATCTCATGATAGCGCAAAGTACACCAGAGACATGTTTCATGGACACAGAACTCCGACGTGGTAGCCGTGGACGCATTTTTACAATGAACTTGCACGCAGACTGTTTTTACGTCTTCCCACTGTTTTTATTTTTTTCTGGTTTTTAATACTCTAAAAAAGTCATTATAATGGCAAATGGTTATACTGGTGTATTCTTTCCTATTGGCCATCGCAACCATGGTTTCCATTATTGCAAGACTTCTTAGTTACAGATGTTTAGTATTTAAGCCCCAATAAAAACTTTTTGCCAATCTTTTTTCAAAGGCTATAATCTCATACACGGGAAAGATTATAATATATACTATATAATAATATATAACACTTCGCTTATGCTCTAACCTACGGAAAGATACCACATTTCTTATATTAACATTTCAGACGACACATTGTGTAAGGCACTATTATTTCCCACCCTTAGGCCTTGTCAGCCCGTATGGGTAAATAGCACCGGGTCAAACGAATGCGTTAAGTTTATAAATTAAGAGCTACTACAAGTCCCAGGTACTCTAGTGCTTGGTGTTTTTGAATCTTATTTCAAAATGCTTTCCTAAAACAGAAAGATTGAGAAAAGTAATATTAATCATAATAATTGTTAGCGGTTTGTACTAGCCAATGAGTCCAGACGTCTTTTCCTGATTTATGTTGACAACCTGTTATCTTCTAATACCTGATAGTATTAGTATAGTCATAGCAGATATTATTGAAGCATCCTCCCCTGGTGGAAAACCAAGCGGTTTTATTTCTGCTATATTTCGATAAAGCTGATAATAATATGGGTATCTGTCCGGGTACAGTTATTTCAGATTAAATTTATTTTACTAAAAATTTTAGAACTTTATGAATAGCAAGGAGTGAGTTGACGCCGATACGTCCACTCACAGCTTCTACATCACTGAATGTCAGTGATGGATTAAACAAATACTGTCAGAGAGTAGTGTTGTGAATGTCAGCGTTTTTAGGCGCTCACAGTGGGTAAACGACATGCGTTTACTTTGTTTGCGGGCTACGCAAGCGTCAGTGTAGATACTATTCGCATGACCGCAGGCTGATACAACAGGTGTAACTCAGTTTCTACAAGAGAACCATCCTGGACCAAGGTGAATTCACGCGGTCCGTCTGTTTTCCTATATACAGGAAGTTTAGTGTAATGCATTAAAATTTACTACTATTGCCAACCCAGTACTATGTGATTGTACAAATATGTATATACACTTTGACTTTGAATTATTCCTAATATCAATCAATATGTTTGTTGGTGATTATTTGTGACGGGTTAAATTGAATAAGAAGCTATTACATTCTAATTACAGTGTTGTTATCTGTATCTTTAACTGATTATTGTTTGTGATTACTTACCAATAAATAATCCATAGTTATTGCAATAACTATGTATTTCATTCCAAAACTTTCTGCTCTTAACATCTACGGTGTTAATCATATATGAATAATGAAGCAATGAAATATAATATATGATCAAATGAACTTCCAAGTGAAGTTCTATCATTATTATATGAATTGCTTCATTAGAATATATGATACCCTCCCCTCCCTGGCGCAAGGCGCCTCCCATTACATAAAAAGTTTTGTAATTATTACATTATGTACTATCTCTAAAGAAATGAGCAGTTGACGTACGACAAGGCTGAGCAGATGGAAAATAGGTTTTAATGTTTGTTTTTTAAATCTCTAAAAAAGGTGCGGTTGTTACCCAGTATATTAGGGAAACTACGGTGTTAATCATATATTCTAATGAAGCAATTCATATAATAATGATAGAACTTCACTTGGAAGTTCATTTGATCATATATTATATTTTAATATAAAAATTTTCTAGTTTCTTATACAATGTAATTTTTCTTTTTTCTTTTTAATTAGGTATTTCATGTTGTTTAGTAATAGTTTTTGTAAATAATGTATATTCTGTTGTAAATAAAATATATTATCTTTTGATTTTGTGTCTCTATGTGTATTCTGCTGTCTTCGTCTGTTGTAGTAAGCATGTCAAGTAAGCTCTGGTTGTCTAACTATTAGTGGTAGGCATCACCTTCCACGGCCACGGTTTCGGATTCAGATGTGTACAGTTTTTTTTAGACGAAAAACAATGCTCGAGCTTCCATTGCTCTCAGTCAATGAAGGAAAAGTTCCTGAGAAAACCCGCAACTTAGTCAGCTCCGCATGTTTACTGTTGATTAAGTCGACTAAGCTGTGAGAATGGTGTGTGAGCTTGTGAGTGGAAAGCCTATTCAATCTAAAACCCTGTCTCACCGCAAATGTGGGCTTGAGTGAAAAAACACCCCTAGACTATACACCACTATTTTTAAAATACCGAAAAAAAAATAGGGTAATGTAGTAGGGGTAGAACATTATGAATGTGCAATCAGAATTTTTAGTTTCGATAAAATGACAGAGTTATTAAATGTTAAAAAATTGTTGTTATTTAAAGATTTTTTTTTTATGACTTGAATTTTTTTTTTCGTGGATGTGTTCAGTAACATCAGCCAATATCGGCATATTTTTTTTTGGTAATTACAAAATAGTGGTGTATAACATCTGTTATAAATGGATGCAAAGGCCTAACAGATGTCACATATTGCATAGTTTGTTCTTACGAAAACCTTAAGAAAACCTTGCCTTATAAAAGGTGCAGGTGTTCAGATCATACTTGACGCCAGTAGCCATCACCAGCACCGGGAAGAAGACGCGGTTACATCCCATATTGTTCAACATGTAGCTCACTTTCCACTTGTTGTTTTCCCAAATGTAGCTCTTGGCTTTCATCTGAAATTCAGACATCATTTAGTTTTATAGCGGCCTGTCCCGGCTTCGCACGAGTAGTCATTTATTTTTTTAACATATAAATATAACCTATTAGTCTAAGATCCCTAGAAGAAGGACCTTCACCGAGCTGGTTATTTAATGAAACGTATTTTATATATAATAAAACATGCCAATAAATATATTCTATATGGGTTGCCTATCAAATTTCAGTCCAGGATAATTATGATTAATTAATAATTAAAAAAAAAAATTTAAACTTTCCACTGGTTTGTTTATTAAACAAATTCTATACCAATCGAAAGTATAGACCCCAGTATTTTTATTCAATAAACATACCGGTGCAAAATGCTAGTATCGATTTTCCTGTTTATACCTGGCTACCCGAGAGTTGTGACCGGAAAAAAATAGGCAACCTAACGTTTACATATTCTATGGGGTCTATACTTTCGATTGGTATAGAATTTGTCTAATAAACAAACCGGTGGAAAGTTAAAAAAACATTATTTTTTTTTAATTATTACTTAATCATATCCTGGACTGAAATTTGATAGGCAACCCATATAGAATATAGAATATATTTATTGGCATGTTTAATTAAATATAAAATACGATTCATTAAATAACCAGCTCGGTGAAGGTCCTTCTTCTAGGGATCCTATACTATATGTTGCCTATTGTTTCAAGGAGAATGTAGTAATCCAATGGTGAAAGAATTTTTTGAAATCGGCACTGTATATTTTGCCCCTGCGTCCATCAACTTGAAGCACACAGATGTTCAGCCTCACGTGCCAGTAATTTCACCGGCACCCACACCCTTCAAACCACACAGCGATGCTGCTTCACGGCAGGAATAGGCATGGGGGGAGTTACTTCCCCGGACGAGCCACACACAAAGGTCTACTACTCTTAGGGCGCTTGTACACGCTAAGAAAATTTGCCGTTCCTGCGGCAGACAAGACAAATTCTTCGTGTAGACGACAAGAATTTTGTCTTTTCCACACACGAAAACGCAACAACGTTCGCCGCGTCGTGTCTTGCGCAGATAAGATTTTTTTCGTGCACCGCTACGAGCAGTGTACACAGTTATTTTCTAGTTACGACACGAATTCTTGGGTAGACCCGGCGTTTTTTCTTAGCGTGTACAAGCGCCCTTACGGTATTCATCGTCTTACCAGTCATACCTTCTTGATTGTAACGTCTTTGGTCACGGTGATTTTCCCTCGACACAAGTTGGCTTCATTAGTAGTGTTGTACAACTCGATAAAGAATTCGCCTGGTGGGTTTTTGTCTATGGGCGGAGTGGGGTGTGGGCATTCTGCCACTCTCGTTAAGGAGGATTTAAACGGACCCTGAAAGATAAAGATAAAGAAAAAAGAAAAGAAAATAATTTAAGATCGAAGCAACGCGTGACCCAAGCGTTTAGCGTGGCAATGCTGTCCAGCGTCTTGGGGACGCTTCCGTTTGACATAAAGGCGCACAAGTAAGATTAAAACAGACAAAATGGACAGCTAAAGACAGAGAAAATGTAGGTACAACATTACACGTTCCTGCGTGACCTACGAGGCAATGCTTTGATAAAGGTGATGGTTACCATTAACACCAGGTGGGCCATATACTTTTTCCATCAGCTATGTTGTTAAAAAGAATTCGTCTTAGCAGCAGTACTTACAGCTCGGGCCTCCGTAAACGTGCGTAAGTGACACGAGTACCATATCAAAATCGAAACCAATTTCAAACCCCACATTATTTTGTTTTTTATTCACTAACGCGTGAATAAAAACACCAACGGCACCCAACTTGCTGATTGGTGTGTGTTGGATAGTGTGCTTAAACTACATTCGTTATAATCAGCTTATTTTAGTAAGTACATAAAAATAATTGTTGGGTATAATGGTATCTAAAATCTGTCTACTTATGGGCAATTCCAAACAGATTCGGATATGCAAGTTTTTTTTAGAGATCAACTAGCAGTGAAGCCCGGGTTTGCCTGGGTAGTTTTTGCATTCAATTTGACTATTCTAGATCATTTTGAAATTTTTATCTACAGGGTTATTCATTATTAGCTGCAAATACTCAGGAATTAGGTTCAACAAATAAAATAAAAAATATTTATGAAATGATTTTTTTTTAATTTTGATTTAAGTTTTTGTACCAATATTTTATTTTTATTAATTTATTTAAGGCTCGAACACACCTAGTTCGCTGGCGGTAGCGATCAGTGAAACGCTGTCAAATATCGATGTCAGATTTGAGATTTGACAGCGATATTTGACAGCGTTTCACTGTTCGCTACCACCAGCGAACTAGGTGTGCGCATGCGCAGGCCATTACGGCTATTGCATAATGATTGCCATAGAGAACAGGACGATGACCCACCCAGGCGGTGACTGAACGCAGAGTGTCACTCACGGCGCGCGGGCGCGGATCAAAGGTCAAAATAGGTCAGGCGCCAATGATTCCTATAACGATTTTCTCGGGATTTTCATAACAAAACTTAAAAAAAATCATTTCATAAATATTTTTTATTTTATTTGTTGAACCTAATTCCTGAGTATTTGCAGCTAATAATTAATAACCCTGTATATACTTTTATCCCTACGTAATAGAAAAGGAAAGACATCTTTTGTTTTTATACAATTTATAGGCTATACATTTATAGGTTTAACGCTTGACTACAATCGCACTTGATGTTAAATGATGATGTGGTCGATGATATTTAAAAACTTTTAATAGCAGGAGACCAAGCGGTATCTACCACCACAATGGGAAGTAAATCCTAGTTGGCCGTGATGGAGATAACCTTGTACGTACGTACACACTTGCTTTTTATAATATTATATCGATTTGAATTTAATTGCGAAACAAACGACATCTAGCGTAGAGGGTGCAAAATAGTAAATAAATAATAATAAATAAATATTGTGGACAATTCACACAACACTACCCAGCCCCAAACTAAGCAAAGCTTGTAATATGAGAACCAGATAGCTGATATAATACTTGAATACATTTTTTTTGTAAATACATACTTAGAATACAATATAACACCCAGACAGAGAACAAACATTTATGTTCACCACACAAATATTTGTTCTCGGTGGGGATCGAACCCACGACCTACGGCGCAGAAGGCAGAGCTACTACCAACTGAGCTAGAGACCAGTCTGATAAAGAAAGAAAGATAAATTTCGACCGTGGCCAATTGTGGCGTTGTCTGCAAGGCCAAGAGATAACGGTAACGCAGGACTTACCTCTTTGAGGCGCACTTAAAATCCTTTCACCACACTTGGTTCGAAAGAATCAGTGATATGATAAGAAGAAGACGCATGAAATTAAAACACTTCAGTTTTTAAAGAGAGATATAGATAGTGCAATTCACGAAGACGCGCCCCTCGCGGGGAGTTTGCTCCGAGCGGCAGTCGCGAACCGTAGTCTATTCATTGTAGTGTGCGTGTGCACTCATAGGTAATTAGTGTGTACCGATAACACTCAAACATTGACGGAAGCTTGCACGCATATACTATAAACGGTTAGGAGGAATAGTGGGGCGCGCCTTTGTGGATTGCACTATCTATACAACTACGTCATTTGAGGAATGAGGGACGCCTTTGCCCAGCTGTGGGAAGAAAGCTAAGGAAATGGCATAAGACATAGAGATGCGAGCAACCTTAACTGGAGGTCTATTTATGTTTACCTTTTTTTACGGTAGCGTCACCAACCTGTCAAATAGATCGTCCATCATTCACATGACATGCTGCATCAGCTAAAATATTTTGTGTAAATAAAATATTTCGTAAAAATGGCTAAAAGTGATGACTACACAAAATCTATTGATAAAAATCCTCGCAGTACGAGCAGGAGTACCGTCCAGGTATTTCGTCATATTTGCAGTTCCCATAGAGCATATAGCTAGATGCTCTATATCTTTGAATATACGGAAGAAAATCAAAGCTTATAACATTTATTTATGAATTTAGCCTTTGTCTGTGACCGGATAAAATGTACCTATATCGCTGCTATTCCAGTTTGTGAACTATTTAATTAATTGGTATATCCTACGAGGCAATGCTTTGTTATAGGCAATGGTTACCGCTTAACATCAAGTGGGCCATATGCTTGTTCCAATAGCTAGCATTATAAAACTATCAGTCTATAGACTGAATAATATATTGCTGGCTAAATAATGAGCCAATTTGAGTGAGCCTTATAAGGCTCACCCAAATTGGTCCATTATTTAGCCAGGATACTCCAAAACATCAACAATATTTGCATTAAGAAGATAAATAATTCTGTTGATTTACTTATTTAAACAGCTACATAAAGAAAATCATTGAAGGAAAGGTTAACGCCAGTTAAGCCAGATAAAAGAGAAGGTCACTGTCATGTCGTTTATGGAAGTTAAGGAGGCTGCATTCAAAAGACTTAATTGGAGAAACTGCATTAGAACCCCCCGACAAGAGCCAAGCTCTGTGATTTAAGAAGAAGTCGTATTTAAGCCACAAACTCGTAGCGTCCTAGAGAAGTGAATCCATTTTTGATCACCACAGGTTCCTTTGCATTTCGCCATTCACAAGCCAGGCTGCCATGTTGAAAGTTGCTGTGGGGTCTGCAACTTGTTCCCAGGAGTTCTCCTGATAGCTTTCGCCCAGGTCTTAGTCGGATCCATCTTGCTGACGCTGATACTGACGCATGGGAAGCAGTACGATGAAATGCACCAGACGCCTAGAAGTCAGCGTATGTTAAACCAACCATGAAAACGTCCTAACCACTGAAGACATGAATGGAGTCTTCTTCTTGTCGTGTCACTCATTTTTACGAACCAATGAAGCTAAAGAATTTTAAGTGCACCCCAAGGAGGCTCCTTTCGTGCATGACGGAATGTTGTAGTAGAGCTCTGTGCGAAAGATTTCATCCGAGCAAGTTTTACCAAGCACAATCTGTGATGCTCGCTCTGCTGTGTTTGGCAGCCTTGCCACACACAGTTCACCACACTTGGCCACAAGGCTGCATTGATTTAAAGATTATGAGATTATGGGCGTCCAGTTGCAATCACAGCCCGATTATACACAATACCAGCTCTCGGAATGATGGACGTAGTGCAATGCCGCCCGCAGTGGACGTGCTTTATGAAGCATGGCAGTCACTGGAATAAACCATGGCAGTCACTGGAATAAACCAGAACATTCCACCAGCAGCGATTTTAATACTTAGCCATATACTTAAGCCCACGCCCTTAACGCATTAAAATCGTTCAACCTACTTATGGAGGGGGTTTCAGTCCAGCTGTTGGCTTATTTTGCTGCTGATGTTGATAATAACCAACTAGAATTTTATTTCAATGCCTCTAGTGAAGTTAATCATAACTGAAACAGATCCACTACGTGCGTGGACGTAAGCCCATTTTCATGTTTCATCAATGTTTCAGTGATAAGCATGGCTTCAGGAGCTGTTCTCACGGGAGTGACGGGCGCAGGACTTCTCCTCATCATCGTGGCCCTTACAGAAAACTGCCGAGCTATGCTGGTAAGCTAAAAACTCTTTAACTATTCTGTGTACCTACTGTCTGTCTTCTTCTAGTTGTTGTGTAGTTTGAGCCAGAGCTGGCGTGAAAGGATTTTAAGATTTGACTGGCCTCTAGCTCAGTTGGTAGTAGCTCTGCCTTCTGCGCCGTAGGTCGTGGGTTCGATCCCCACCGAGAACAAATATTTGTGTGGTGAACATAAATGTTTGTTCTCTGTCTGGGTGTTATATTGTATTCTAAGTATGTATTTAAAAAAAAAAAATGTATTCAAGTATTATATCAGCTATCTGGTTCCCATATTACAAGCTCTGCTTAGTTTGGGGCTGGGTAGTGTGGTGTGAATTGTCCAGAATATTTATTTATTATTATTTATTATACATTCTTATAATAATTATTAAATGCTACATGAAAACGTTTTCAACGTTTTCAGACTCTGGCATAGCCAGGTGACGGGGCTACTGGGTAGCTATTCATGATTTTCTGTGTGTTCTTCCAGGTTTACCTTCTGGTGGCTTCTTTGGTCTGGATGGGGATAATGTCTCTCGCTTTGGGAAAAATTGGACGCTCCTGCATCAGATTCAAGGATGGTAAGAAGAGAACTCACATCGTTGCTTACTAGAAAAAAGAAGAATGAATATATATATTTGACACACAAAAAATAGGACAGCTACGGTATACGCAAAGAGATACTACGTCATATCTATCTTATGATCACAAAATTGAAGAGTGTTGCTGGCTTGGTACGGGCATGTCATGAGAAGGGATGAATGTCATGTGGCTAGGAGAGTGATGAGTATGAATGTAGATGGATGTATGGGTAGAAGTAGGCCAAATAAAAGGTGGATGAACAGTGTGAAAGATGACATGGATAAGAAAGAAGTGAATACAGAGATGACGGCTGATAGAGGAGAACATGTTGTGCCTACCCCGCATAAAGTGGGATAAGGGCAGGACAAAGAAGGAAGGTCCGTGAATGGAGAAGGCTCAAGAAATGTCTCCAGGCTGTTGATGATGGTGTTTACCACAGCAGTCTTTGTCCCTCAAAGGTTTGTCTGTCTGCCAGTCAAGGCTTTTAAAATGAAATAAATTGGTTTCAGCTCCCAAAACAAAAGATGAATACCACCGGCTAGCGAACCTGGCTTGCGTCAGCGGTCTCTTCACGTTTCTTGGAGCTGGTGAGAAGAATCATCTTTTTGTTCCATGTGGCATGATCATACAGGGTTGCTGTGTTTTGATTTGAATTGGCAGGTGACATTACAGACAAATGAGTTTGCTTTTTCCTGTTTTTCGCCTTTTTGATGCAAGTAATTTGAAAAAATCTGCTGCATTCAAAATAATTTATAATAAAAATATGTATATATTGTGGTCAATCCACAAAACACTATCAAGCCCCAAAAGAGGCAGAGCTTGGACTATGAGAACCAGATAGCTGATATAATACTTACATTCATTTTTTTTGTAAAAATATTTAGAATACAATCTAACACCCAGACAGAGAACAAACATCTGCGTTCACCAGACAAATATTTGTTCAGGGTGGGGATCAAACCCACAACCTACGGCGCAGAAGGCAGTACTAATACCAACTGAACTGAGAAGTCAGTAATATGTTAGGATTTCTTTTTATCTGGAATAGATATTGGCTTGGTACTTAGCAGAGCAAAGTTCCTGGGAAGTATTACAAATTGATGTAGTAATCGAAGGCGAAGTGTTAACTCTACGGCGTAGATATTGCGTAGAGGCTCTACGCTGTCGTAGACATGACTTTCTTGTTTTTCTTTAAGATGTTGTCTACACAGCGATGCATAATAGATAGTGCAATTCACGAAGACGCGCCCCTCGCGGGGTGCGGGGAGTGTACTCCGAGCGGCAGTCGCGAACCGTAGTCTATTCATTGTAGTGTGCGTGTGCACTCATATGTAATTAGTGTGTACCGATAACACTCAGACATTGACGGAAGCTTGCACACATATACTATAAACGGTTAGGAGGAATAGTGGGGCGCGCCTTCGTGGATTGCACTATCTATATCATAATTTTATTTGATCATTTATGCGCCAAGTATTTATAGTATAGGTATTGTTGTCACGTAAAAATATCGTTGAAAGAAGGCGGAACGGGTGAGTTGGCGCATACAAGTAGTAGTAAAGCTCTTTGTGTGTGGCTCGTCCGGGTGCGTACTACCACTACTATACTATTTCTGCCGTGAAGCAGCATTGCTCTGTTTCAGTCTGAAGGGTGTGGGTGCCGGTGAATTTACTGACACGTGAGGCTAAGCATCTTTATGCCTCAAGGTGATGATTGTATCGTAGGGCACGCTCCTGATGTGCGTGACCTACGAAGCAATGCTTTGTTACAGACGATGGTTACCACTTAGCATCAGATGAAGATATTAAAAAAATAGACAAATGCCGCATCTATTTGGCATACTTAAAAGCTTGTAAAATACTTTTTTTTATGTAACTACATATTTAGGGTACAACATTTCACCTAGATCAAACTTTAATGTTTACCACAATAATATTTGTTCGCGGTGGGGATCGAACCCACGTCCTCCAGCGCAGAAGGCAGAACTACTACGACCTGTGAAGGCAGAGCACTGGTGGTCTAGTGGTAGTGGCCCTGCCTTCCGATCCGAAGGTCGTGGGTTCAAATCCAATCGTGTACCAATGAGTTTTTCTGTCGAAAAATGTATGTGCACTATGCCAGTACTCTCAAAACGGTGAAGTAAAACATCGTCAGGAAACCGGCGTGTTGTAGAACCTAACAAAGTTCGAGCAACACGTGTCAAGGGTCACGCAAAAAGGGCCCACTAGCGGCCTACTTGCGGAAAAACCTGCCCGCACATCAAGTGCGCATGATAAACTTGCCGAAACTTGCCGACCTGAAGGTTGTCTAATAGATGATTTTTCTTTTTCAGTACTCTACCTGTTTTCGTTCGTGGTTGTATTCAGTTTCTACCACTTCCGGTACGTCCGTCGTGCCATCTTGCTGCATGAGGCAGAGTGTGAATGATTTGAGTTTACTACATATCTTTTTGAGAATATATTGATGAAACAAACTATTTTGTTTTATTGTGTATTAATCTAATTAGATAAAATAAAGCTCAAAAAATCCAAATATTTATTGGGGAAACAAGTAACACAACGAGTATATAAACAGAAGGATACCATGATAATAGTTATAAAAACTGTGACGCAGCTATCAACGCCCACATAGTCCTGAATTTGGATAATTTATTTTACATAATTTTTGAACAATAAGATTCAATGATTGAACAGTATTTTAAGTACCTTTGTTAAAACAATGTTTTTTATGCGCTTTTATGAGATCTACCCGCATTTGGTTAAGAAACAATTGCGCCGTTGGTTGGCGGTTAGCGTATCGGAAGGGCGATGGGTTCAAATTACATTTGGTTCATAACTTATGTATTTTAAAATCTTCTAGAAATTGTCTATCAACTTTTGCCATTGACTGTACCTACAATATTTTTATCATTGAGAGCACGAATCGGAAAATATCAAAGGTTTTGCTATTTCATTTTCCCTTACGATAAACCACTCAATTGTGCGACTTAGTGCCGCGTCCACTAATCTCCGGACCTCGGTCACACGGAAATATGAGACATTTAATTTGTACAAAATCATTTAAAAATAATGCAACCTACTCGAGAACATCTTCCTTTACCCTTTCCCGCACCTAAAATCCTTTAGTCAAAGTCAATAATTTTCTATTCATTACGATGCAAGAATCACTTTGAAACGTCTTAAAGCTAGGTGAGTCTAGGTGCCAGTTCCACGCGACCAAGCGTAGAAGAACAGGCAACAAACTACGTCTCGGTTCCTACCGTTTTTTTATATGATCCTTTTACAAATCAAAAATAGTCTAAAATAATAGCAGTGAAGTTCCAGTGTGGCGCCACTTCACTTAGTCAGACGTATGCAATGCAATAATACAAAAGCAAAAGTTTCAAAGACAGCACACGCTACGCTTCAAAGTTATACTATAGTATCTACACAGCTTATATAAAAATAAGATACGAAATAGTAGGTGCAAATTGACATGTTAGCTTCCTATGGGTAGAGTGACCGGGACATCGGGCCACGCAGTTTTATCATTCATATAGCTATCTAGAGTATAGTACGCTTTCTTTATTAAATTATTCTTAACATAGGCTTTAAACATCCGAAAAGAAAGCTTAGTTGCATTTTCCGGAAGCTTTAACCACGCTTGGTTCGAAAGATCATTAGAAGAAGAATATTAAGTTTATTATTACAAGTTAAGTGAACTAGTATTCAAATCTGAGCATTCGCTTCGGAGCTGCGAGGCCCCGAACAAAAATACGAGGCTACAAAGATGACGCACAAAATGACCTCAAACTTATAACACCCCTGTTTTTGGTCGCTTTTTCTTCTTTATAAAACAGTACATTCTTCTTCGTCTTATCGTGATACTTGTTCTGTCAAACCAGAGTGGTAGAGGATGTAAAGTACGCCTTATAAAGGCTCTTATAAGGCACACTCGGTTCTTATATGACGGAATACCAAATACCAACTATATTTATTTTTATTTGTTCATAATACCTACCTACCTACAGTTTGTGCGTCACCGAAAGCCTTGTGCTGAAAACCAGCGCTGAGAAATCGTTCTCAGCCCATGCTGAGCTCAGGGCTTTTTATACAGACTGTACATGGCAGTATTTCACACACACACCCACCAGAACTCTGCGTATTGTGTTATTAACACTGTATTTTTTACTTTTTTATTGTTTTATGTCTTGTCGTGTACAGTTTGTATAAATAAACGATTTTCTTTCTTTCTTCTTTCAGGTATGTAGTAATGAACATTAAAACAAAACCTGGAAACATTCGTTTTCAGTTAAAAAAATATTATAAATGACGAAATTATGCTCTATTAAACATAAAAGTAATACAACCGACTTGAGAACATCCTCCTTTTTATTTTTATGAAACAACGGGAAACCATGATTAAATTTTGAGTTTTGTTCAACCGTGATCATGGTGCATGCAACTGTGCCGAAATATCGGAAGTCAAAACTGAAAATTTAATCATGGTAAATATCCTATTGTTTCATAAAAATAGTGTTATGAACCATAATAGTTTCAAAAGTTATATCCTCCTTTTTTATTTGAAGTCAGTTAAAAATATAAATGTGGTGTTATCCATGAATGCTCTCTTCGGTGTAACTGCTGCCAATATCGGCATGTGGCACACCGTCCGTTCACATAAATCACAATACCCTCTATAAGGATTTGTAACTCTGTACACGGCCTTATAATCCCCATTTTCCCATTGATAAGCGCCCATTATTATATTTCGGTTTCTGTTCTGGTGACATTTGTTGGGGATTTATTTGTTGGTTTGTATTGTATTAGACAGCTCTTGAACGAGAGTATAATATGTTGTTTGTTTCGGATGGTTTATTATGGCTGTAAAATATTAAATATTGTGGGCAATCCACACATCATTATCTAGCCCCAAACTAAGCCGATCTTTTACTTTGGGAACCAGATAATTGATATAAAACTTATACACATGTTTTTTTGTAAATACATCCTTAGAATATACAACATCCAGACAGAGAATAAACATCTGTGTTCAACATGCTACATACTACATCTTCCACAAGCTCTGTCTGGCTCTGTCAATGGCTTTGGTTTTGAGTCTGTGTGATGCTCACCAGTGTTTTTTTTTATAATTAATAGACTATCCTTTGGCCACGGTCTCATCTGATGGTAAGCGACGATGTAGCAAGGCAATAAAGAAGACACTCTAGCCTTAAAGAGGCCCAGATTGTATTTAACAGGAAAAACAGACGACGGCAGTGAGTTCCACTCTTTGGATGTGCATGATAAAAGTGGAGCCAAAACGTTTGGTACGAATGGGTGGTATACTCACCTGGTATAGGTGGTAATGGGCCGTGCGTCTGCTAGTCCTATGGTGGAAATGAGATGATATACTGAAAGGATATACTGTTTGGGTGTTATTAATAATCCTGGCGTAACGTTGGACTAGTTAATCCGTGTTTTGTCACATTTTTTCGAGTTGACAATTGCATGTCAATGCAAGAGACAAAACACGGATTAACTAGTCCAACGTTACGCCAGGATTATTAATAACACCCTTTGTGACGTTTCGACGTAGGCTTTTATTTAGACAGCATTCACACAGACTCAAGACCAGAGCCAGAGACAGAGCCAGACAGAGCTTGTGGTTGTCTAGCTGGGCGAAGGTTGTGTGTTGCAAAACGGTCTCTGACTCACATAATGTTGGTTTGCAGCCCAAAGTGGTCTTCCGTCAGAGCAGATGATGATGATGTTGATGATCTGGTTTACAGTCATTAGAATACGAAATGGGATGTAATCATTAGCGCACGTAATAATTTAAAACATATTTGAAAGCATTTATCGAAGTCTAATTTTGTTGATGTGGTTTTAACAAGGTTATTTGGAGGTCATCAATGTTGATAGTCATCATATTGATGCACACTGATTGAGTTGATTATCATGATCACTATTTTGACTAATATTGGTACACATGGATACACATCAGGCTATACACTGCTCGCGCTTATAGATAGATAGGATAACTCTTTCATTATTTTAATTATTCACCCCACCAAAAATACAGTACAGAACTTAAAAGTAAATAATTAGGCAAAAATATGGGCAACCTTATCGCTGAGAGTGATCTCTTCCAGGCAACCTTGAACTCTTATGTCCTTGTGGTAATCGTCATTTGTCTTAGGTTTATAGCTGATAGAACAAGTATATGACCCACTTGACGTTAAGTGGTAACCATCGCCTTTAACAAAGCATTGCCTCGTAGGTCACGCATGTCAGAAACGCGCCCAACAATGCACTCCAACACACCTACTTGAGGCATACAGATGTTCAGCCTCACGTGCCAAAACGTGTGTGTAACACAGCAATGCTGCTTCACGGCAGAAATAGGCATGGTGGTATTAATTCCCCGGACGAGCGACACGCAAAGAGCTTTACTACTCTTTGTGTAACTTGAGCTGTATGCTTCTGTCCCTTGATTCAAAGAGGTAATTACTATTAATGGTGGCAAACTTTACCTAAATATACCTCTATTATATTGTTCAGTTTACCGATACAGTTTCATGAAAGTTAAAACGATACGTGATCGGTACCCAGATGTTTGAAATATGAAGATTTTCTTGGGTTTCCTTGTGCTGGTAATTCTGGTGACTGGGGAAAAGAAGGACCAGAAATCGGTAAGTGGAAGTAGAATAGTTAACTGGAAGTAGAATAGTTAACTGGAAGAGAATGCTTTCATAGCCTTTAAAAACAACGCTCTGTTTGAAGATCTCCATGCTATAGTTCTTAGGGAATACCTCAGCAGGGAGATCATTTTACAGCCTGTGTGTTTGCGGGAGTAAGTTCCTCTGAAACCGAACGATGCGCGACCACCAAGGCTCCAAGGTGTGAACTCTCTGCCAATGGCAACCAGTAGGCCTACCATGAGCTCTGTCTGGCTCTGTCTTTGGCTCTGGTTTTGAGTCTGTGTCACCAGTGCGTTATACTGTGTGTGTGATGTTTTGACGTAGAATTGATTTAGTAGTTATCACGCACCCAGACTCAAAACCAGAACCAGAGACAGAGCCAGACAGAGCTCATGGTAGGCCTACTGTGCGATGAACAAGGCTGAACGAGGCTGTTGGCATGACACCCAAACTTCTTGTCCTTAAGCTTGTTTCCCAAACGACTTCAATATGGCAGTGTACTTAGTACCGCGTGATAAGAGAGGAATGCGGTGTGAAAGAAGACGTAGTGATGAGAGTAGAGAAAGGTATGCTAAGATGGTTTGGACATGTAGATGTAGAGAATGGATGAAAGGAGATTAACAAAACAATTGCATCAGGCGAGTGTGAATGGAACTGCTGGAAGGGGAAGACCTAGGCGCATGTATCTCGATCAGATCGCAGACGTTTTAAAGAAAGGCCAGGTTAGGAGTACCCTAAACCGACGAGCATGTATGAAGAATGTTATGAGAGTGAATGAAGCGAAAGAGGTGTGTCAGGATCGTAGCAAGTGGAAATCCGTGATCTCTGCCTACCCCCATGGGAATAAGGCGTGATTTTATGTATGTATGTACTTAGTACCGCGCTGGTGCGGTAGCCCATACCGCCATGTTTTCCTTAATTTCAGAGCACTACAAGGAGTGCGATGGCCCATACTGCCATCATTCATCATTATCCTTGTAACAGCTAGGTACTAAGCCACAGGAATCGGGCTGACGCGTAGGATTTTGGTGTTGCGTCGCCAGTCGTCTCTCCCTGCTCATACTGTGTGAACTTGTAGCCTAAGTACAAATAAATAATAAATAAATAAATATTGTAGACAACCCACACAACACTATCTAGCCCCAAACTAAGCAGAGCTTGTACTATGGGAACCAGATAGCTGATATTATACTTGTATAAATGAATATGAATAATACTTGTATACTTTTTTTGTTGTAAATACATACTTAGAATACATTTAAACACCCAGACAGAGAACAAACATCTGTGTTCACCACACAAATATTTGTTCTCGGTGGGGATTGAACCCACGACCTACGGCTCAGAAGGCAGAGCTACTACCAACTGGGCTGAGAGGCCAGTCATTAAAGAAGTTACTCATGTACCATATAAAGAAGTATTTGGTACATGAGTTTGTTGTTCCATCGTCCTCCAGAAAAGTAGATTGTGAAATTAGGGGTAGCATCTTTTCTACACGTATAAATAATTTCAGAGCACTTACCTAAAAGGACCATACC
Organism: Thera britannica; assembly: GCA_939531255.2. NCBI lineage: Eukaryota > Metazoa > Arthropoda > Insecta > Lepidoptera > Geometridae > Thera > Thera britannica. Next base: position 8,689,193 of record OW618039.2, on the reverse strand, counting down.
ATAATTTCAGGGTCCCTACAGATCGATCCTTCGGGCCGTTAATGAGTGTCAGAACAAAACTAACTCCTCGGAAAAGGACCTGCCAGTGCAAATGTACATGAAAACGAGGGCGATTAGCTCAGGAGACCCGCGAGAACGGGTGCTCACGGGGAACATGACTGTTTTGACGGAAACTAAGGGTGTCAGGGTAAGTTGAAGAGGGAACAAGCACGGAGAAAGAAATTACTGCGCCAGAGGGACCTAATACTAAAGTTAAAGTCAAAGCCACGTATATATACAGGGTTATTCATTATTAACTGCAAATACTCAGGAATTAGGTTCAACAAATAGAATAAAAAATATTTATGAAATTATTTTTTTTAAATTTGATCAAAAATTTTTTCAAGTTTTTGTATCAAAATTTTATTTTTATTAATTTCTTTACGGCTATTGCATAATGATTGCCACGGAGAACAGGACGATGACCCACCCAGGCGGTGACAGAACGCAGAGTGTCACTCACGGCGCGCGGGCGCGGATCAAAGGTCAAAATAGGTCAGGCGCCAATGATTCCTTTATCGATTTTCTCGGGATTTTCATAACAAAACTTAAAAAAAATCATTTCATAAATATTTTTTATTTTATTTGTTGAACCTAATTCCTGAGTATTTGCAGCTAATAATGAATAACCCTGTATACTAGCAGGAAGCACGGCGTTGCCCAAGCATTACAGAAAGCTAAAGAACATTCTAGAACGTTTAGGGGCATTCCATTCTAGAATATTTTGTCAAAATGGAGAACTTTAGAAAAATCCTTGTGTGATTGAAAGGCATGGACATAGAAAAGTCCCTACGTGTTACGACACATGTGCGTGTATACGTGTTTTGACAAGGATAGACACAGATTTTTGCAACATTTTTTATCGGTGGTGTTCCTATTAGTCGTAGTGTGATGTTAGATAGCCTATAACCTTCCTCGATAAATGGACTATCCAACACAAAAATGATTTTTCAATTCTGACCAGCAGTTCCCGAGATTAGCGCGTTCAACCAAACAAACAAACAAACAATCAAACTCTGCCGCTTTATAATATAAGTATAGATTCAATAATATTACAAGGATCACTCTGAAACGTCTATAGCCAGGTAAGTCTAGGTGCCGGTTCCACGCGACCAAGCCTAGAAGAACAGGCAACAAACTACGGCTTGGTTCCAACCGTTTTTTTTTTGTATGATCCTTTTACAGAACAAGAACAATAATAATAGCAGTGAAGTTCCAGTGTAGCGTCACTCCACTTAGTGTGACGTAGGCAAATACTAATACATAAGCAAACGTTTCAAAGACAGCTGTTAAAGTTTCAGCTGTTAAACCACAGATGGCGTTAAACGATCTATAAATTATAATTTCAGATGAAGCTCAAAAGCTTTGTTTGGGATGGTGCTAAGTGGAGACTGACAATATTGATGGACCACGTCAGCTGCAACGGCCGACTACTGCACTTGCTCAGCCAAGCTCTGGGATTCCCCTTGTTTGATGCCACTAAATGCGCCTTTCTCAAGGTAAAGAAACTCGCCGGGTGTCGAGAAATATTGGACTGGCTTCAAAGTTAGCATAAAAATAATCCTAGAAGAAGGTGGAGGGGGTACCAACTCCATCCACCTTTCGTCCAGCATTTTTTTTCTTCCTTACCTCCATCTGCTGGGCTGAAGTCTCATTTACATTCTTCCAATTGTCTCTATCTCTTTTAAATGGGGCTTATAAATTCATAAAAAAACTTTTGTTTATATAATTTCATTTCTTTTCCATTCCCCTTCTTCTTCTTATCGTGTCACTGATTCTTTCGAACCAAGTGTGGTAAAATAATTTTAAGTGCGCCTCAAAGAGGCTCCTTTCGTGCACTTGACACATATTTTCGAACTTTTTAGGTTCTACGATACGCCGGTTTCCTCACGATGTTTTCCTTCGCCGTTTGAGAGCACTGGCATAGTGTACGTACATTTTTGCCAGAAAACTCATTGGTACACGACTGGATTTGAACCCACGACCTTAGAATCGGAAGGCGGGGCCGCTACCACTAGGCCACTAGCGCTCTCTTTTCCATTACAATGACTCACATGACATGATATAAAATAAACATTCACAGTAAAACTATGGGCGGCCTTATCGCTAATAGCAAGCTCTACCTCTACTAGAACCTTGAGATGGACAGAACCAAACATAAACAAAAGAGGGTGGAGTTTGATTTGAGATTTAATTTGGGTCTTTCCAAAGGTTTGTTCGTGAATAAAGCTCATCTTTTTCTTATTTCTAGGGCACGTTTATCTTCACCAGTATAGACATAAATAAGATCCAGCACATATTGTCATCGACTATGGAGTACGGACGACTGTTGTGGCGTTATGAGCTCACTGTTGGACAGACATACCACTGCTGGGAGTTCCAAACTGTGGTTGAACCAGCTTGATCACCAACTGACTTATATAATCAGCAAATTTAATATTTTTCTCATCAATAAATGATAATGGTTCAGAACTTAAAGCTTTTGATTTGTTTTAGATGTTATACAAACACATGATCGGAATACCCTGTTAATGTATAGTACCAAAATAGAAGTAGCGTGTGGAGTGTAATCTTTAGACATACTTAAAAATAAAGATAGCGATGTCTAAAAGTCAACGTTGTAAAGGCCTGCGCACATCTAGCGCGATAGCGATGGCGATCAGTGAAACGCTGTCAAATATCGCTGGCATATTTGACAGCGTTTCACTGTTGACTCTCCTGATCCTTAAATTTTACTTGTGGCATAAAATAAATATTTTTTGATTTAGATTTTTTGATCGTGGCGAAAGGATTTTAAGTGTGCCTCAAAGAAGATCGCTTCAGTGGAATCAAGGAGTGCTTTAATTAGTCCATCCATCAGACAGTGGGGAGCCACTCAATGCTGAGGAGTTGCCAACTCACCGAAATTAGTTGTATCTGCAGAGCGGAAGCGGAACTCTAGTTCAGGGCTGTAAAAAGATAGAAAGAAGAAATAAAACTTAATATATCTGACCCGCCATCATGATCCTGATCCAATCAGCAAGAAGTTTCGAGGTAGGTATCTTGAAGAGCGGGTCGTGCGAAAATTTTAGATTTGTTGTTAAAAAATTCATAACTAAATAACTAAGTGACATTTTAAAAATCGCAAAAGGACTAATTGTAGACATACGACTAATTGTGGACTAACTGTAATAATCAATTGAAAATTTATATTATTGTACAAAAAGCGTGGGGGGCTTGATTTTGATTGTTGTAAATATTTTATCAATAGCTTATTATATCTGAAGTTATTATAAAAAGCACCCCACGCTTTTTGTCCAATAATATAAATTTTCAATTGATTATTACAGTTTTATTTTTAACTTTTTAGTTCAACTAGTTATAAAAGCGTTTTTTTTTTAGTTTTTTAAACTATAATTTATTTTATCTGAAAGTTCAGATACTTCCAGGCTTCAAAATTGGTTCCATATGATACATTTTATCAAAATCGGTTCAGCAGTTCGGCCGATTTCTCAAGTTTTTTATGCTAAATATTGACTGGAAACTAAATAACGATTTAGCAACCCTACCCGAAGTTTCAGTGTGAACGTATCGATGCAAATTGCACATTATTATCGAACTTCTGGATACTACTAAACTTGATAACGTATACACTTAAGAGCGGGTCGTGCGAAAATTTGAGATTTGTTGTTAAAAAATTCATAACTAAATAACTAAGTGACATTTTAAAAATCGCAAAAGGACTAATTGTAGACTATACATTTGAGATTAATTCGAATTTAAGTGTGTTAAAAAAAAATACTATTTAACATGACATTCTATTTAACGCTAATGAAAATCGTATGTCAGCGTTAAATAGAATGTCATGTTAAATAGTACTAGCAGTTAGTAACCGAGCTTCGCTCGGATTTTTTTTCGTTAATTTGTATTTTTAAGAAATCATAAGAGTCATATTATCATCCTTACTGGTTTATTCTTATTGAAAAATTGCACCTGCTGGACATGCTTGCAGTTAGTTGCTCACAATCGTCAATAGATGGCAGGAGCAGTCACATATTTAGTTTATGTTTAATTATTGAACTCGGAAAGAAATAATCATTTTCTTAAAATGAATCCTAGCTAGATCAATTTATCGCCCCTGAAAACCCCTGTATACTAAATTTTATGAAAATCGTTGGCTCAGTTTCCGAGATCCTAATTATATATATATATATATATATATATATATATATATATACAAGATTTTCTCGTTTAAAGGTATAAGATATTTCCTTTTGCGATTTTTTAAATGTCACTTAGTTATTTAGTTATGAATTTCTATGAATAGGTGTGTATCTATGAATAGGTCTTCAAAAATGATGTTGAGGTTTCTAATATCGTTTTTTTCTAAACTGAATAGTTTGCGCGAGACTCTTCCAAAGTGGTAAAAAGTTGGTCCCCCCCCCTCTAACTTCTAGTATAAGAGAATGATAAATCTAAAAAAAATATATGTTGTACATTACTATGCAAACTTTCAACGATTTATTTGGTTTGAACGAGATCTAGTGAGTAGTTTTTTTTTTATACGTCATGAATCGTAAACCGCAATTTACCTTTCGACGAACTACAAGAACCTTTATATTTACTTGTTGCTACGGAACAATTCATGGGCGAGTCCTACTCGCACTTGGCTGCTTTTTTGGGTTGACATCATAGACATCTTTGGAGAAGAATGATTAGAAGAGCTTATAATCATTCTTCTCCAAAGATGTGAGGCCAGTCAAATCAATATTATGGACCAATCTCCAAGGCACTTTCTAGCCGTCGACTATTAACCGCCCATGTGCTTTCTGTTCTAAGTAGATAGGACACACAGAGGTAACTTCATCGTTTTAGCATAAATTATTCAAGTAGTTGGAAATTCGGTTTTCAACTTTATAATGAAATAATTTGGGATGTTTATTTAAACCGCTTTAGCCGATCGCATAACAAAGAGGTAATGTTTTAACTTGTTCACTCTACATAGCATTTCTATCCATTATGTAAAAAACTAGCTGCCTGTTCCGGCTTCGTACGGGTGGACATTTATTGACGTGACAACGTCTTATAATTTGATGGAGCCGGCTGCACGCACGAAAAAACATGACTCATGCGGCGTTACCTCGCTCTGAGGCGTTCCATTTAAGGCTTGAAGTGCAAGAGAGAGCGCAGAACGAGCAACAAACAGGCACAATCGGCCTCCGCGTTCGGCAGCGTTCAACATCTGTCTCTCTCCTACTTGAGTGAGCGATGCGCCCGCGTGGACAGCTGTATGACGTTGTCACGTTCAACTATTTATGTATAACGTATCACCTAAATTAAATTACAAGGCAATGTTGAGCCACAGAAAAGAGGGGATCTCTTCTAATACAAGTTTAACAACCCCAACCCTTTATTTGTCCTACCTGTAATTATTTCAATAAAAACATTTTGATTTTTGATTTTGATTTTTGAATTATCGTCAATAAACCGAATTTACAGACAGACGATTTTTTTTTAAACACATAAATATAGACTATGTACTTTCCGATGTAGCTTTCCGATGGTGAAAGAAATTATGAAATCGGCACTGTGGTTTTTGAGATTATTAATTACACACATACACACAAAAATACAAATCGTTCCTCTTTATAATATTCGTAAGTAAGTACGAGTATATAGAAGTATAGATATAGAGGTACACTCATCAACATTGTCATTTGGTTGGATTATCTGATTTTTCGAGATCTTGCTGACACTTTAATTTATTAAAATAAATAATATCAAACAGCTGTATTATATTATTATAAATAAACAATACAAAATAAAGATTCTTGCCATACCTAGTTTCCTACAGAAATTATTTTCAGTTTTTGTAAAAATCAACAAAAGTTGAATATCCCAAGACAATGTTGATGTGATGTGAATATTATTAAAACGATACTATTGTATATTTAGCCATAAGAATACATATTTAAATGGTTTAATTTTAACTTCGTTCATGCACTAAACTCTACTTCAAGGACGTTCAACAGAAAAGCAAAATCCCGGTGCACCCTCAGGCTTTTTTGAGGGGGTGGTGAAATGACGGTGCCCGTTGTAAAGCAGCTCTAGACAAAACAAATGGGCCCTATTAAGATTAGTGACATTGTAACTTAGGCTCCTTTCGTGTAGTTGACACACATTGTCATGTTTTTTTTCGAACTTTTTTAGGTTCTTACATGCTGGTATCCTTGAGAGCACTGGTGGTCTAGTGGTAGTGGCCCCGCCTTCCGATCCGAAGGTTCAAATCCACTCGTGTACCAATGAGTTTTTCTGTCGAAAAATTTATGTGCACTATGCCAGTACTCTCAAAACGGTGAAGGGAAACATCGTGAGGAAACCGGCGTGTTGTAGAACCTCAAAAAGTTCGAGCAACACGTGTCAAGGGTCACGCAAAAAGTGCCCACTAGCGGCCTACTTGCGGAAAAAACCTGCCCGCACATCAAGTGCGGATGATAAAACTTGCCAAATCTTGCTGGTTTCCTTCCTCGTTTGAGAGTACTGGCACAGTACACATAAATTTACTAAACTAAAAGAACTATAGAACGAAAGAAAAAGATACAGAACTATCAAACACTTAATTTGTCGATTAGCAACCTGTGAAGCCGGCCCTAAGAATGCTCCTTAGAGAAAAAGTGGTATTAACTGCATAGTTTTATTTAAAAACTGGAACTATAAAAATAACGTCTTTTTTTTGCTCTATGAAAAGTCCCTGAGGCTGTTTATCGTAAAATACGTCATTGAACTTGTTTATGACGGTAAGCGATTATCAGAAAACCAACGTTTTGGAAGCTTTGACGTAATTCCGAACAAAACCACGTAATTTCAATTTGAATTTTAGTTGTAAACTCAAACGTTTGTCTTTTTAATGCTCCACTTCCGTGTTAGCCTTTTGTAATAAGAGGAGGTACACTCAGCTTAATTACTTATGTAACACACTGTACGGTGGGCGTCTGAGAGTAAACAGAAGGGAATGACCACGCGGTAAATTTTTGGATGGGTGACCGGTAGCTAACCAATGACCGCGACACTGTCACGTCAACCGTCACCTCTTCGGCAAAGAGTCACGGAGGTTCAGGGAGAGGGGAGGGGGATATTTGTTATAGGTTTCACTTTGTCGGAGTGCCACTTTTTAGGGTTCCGTAGCCAAATGGCAAAAACGAAACCCTTATGGATTCGTCATGTCTGTCTGTCTGTCTGTCTGTGTGTCCGTCCGTATGTCACAGCCACTTTTTTCCGAAACTGTAAGAGCTATACTGATGAAACTTGGTAAGTAGATGTATTCTGTGAACCGCATTAAGATTATCACATAAAAATAGAAAAAAAAACATAAATTTTGGGGGTCCCCATACTTAGAACTATAACTCAATTATTTTTTTCATCAAATCCGTACGTGCGCGGTATCTATGGATAGGTCTTCTAAAATGAGATTTGAGGTTTCTAAAATCATTGGTTTGAACGAGATCTAATAAGTAGTATTTTTTATACGTCATAAATCGTAAACCGCAATTTACCTTTCGACGAACTACAAGAACTTATAAATTACTTGTTGCCACGGAATCCTTCATGGGCGAGTCCGACTCGCACTTGACCGCTTTTTTTTGCTCTCCACTTCTTCCTATACTTTTCTGCTTCCATGGGCATGCTAAGCTCGGCGGTATTGTCCAAAGTGGTTACTAAGACATGGCGCGCTAAAATCGTGAGGCTTCAGAATATCACCCGCGTGGTATAGCTTGCTCGTCACATCTCTGACTGGACCACTTTTCCCAGTTATTACACGTGCAATTCAGAAAGCATGTGTCCTATTTTCTATTGTCTACTATGTACGAGACCATTTACTTTTAGAGCTATATTTTAAAGCTAGTTTAGGTATGTGTACTTTAGTTGTGCAAAGCACTTTGGTTTTTGAGCGATTGTTATTTGCGTAATAAGACTATTATTTGAATACATTAGTGATGTGTTAATGTTTTTGCCGTATCGTGGTGGAGTTATAATCTTTTTCTATCCCTGCTATAATATTTTACCATTAATTTATTATTTTCGACTATCCTGGGCGTGGGTGCTAGTAAACTTATTGACACTTATATACCTACAAGCTGAACATCTGTATGCCTCACGTTGATGGACGCAGGGTAGTGCATCGTAATGCACGTTCCTGACGTGCGTGACCTACGAGGCAATGCTATCCTGCTAAATTAATTATTGTTATCCTATCGTTACATATTAAGGGCCTACATCAGGTGAAACCGAAAATGTAAAGTAGCATTTTTTTTCGTTGTATGGACGAATCCATTTAATTTTTTTGTAAAATATAACAATTAAATGGTGTAAAAAAATTATGTTCCGGCTAGAAATTCTCTTAAACTCACTGGGTTCGATAAAATTGAACGCAAAGTTTGCCAAAAACTCTCAATTTTTTTTAGATTTGAAATGGTTTTTTTCCGTTGCTGTTAGAGCCATTGCAATGAAAGTTTTGTTCCCGTATACCTAAATAAATACGTAAAAACCTGATGTTATTGCACTTTTCTTAGTTGCCGTAGTTTTTATAAAAAAATAAAAATTTTCAAAAATATATATAGGTAGGATTTCCTAGCTACTTCTCTCAGTACAGCCCGCGCGGCCGACGAGGTGAGGTCTATGTCAAATTTCGCGACATGACATTTCATCTCTGACTACGTAAAATATACCCTAGATTAAATCATAGCTACTACTGGTACTATAAATTTGCCACAGTGTAACATAAAACAAATTGTCACAGTATAACGAAATTACATAATACCATCTTCATCATACATTATGATCGATAACCTGTATTCACATCATCATCAGCCTGTAGAAGTATATATTTTATGTAGCATATAACTTATCTAGTACATTCTAGGGCACGTTCCTATCGTGCGTGACCAGCGAAGCGCAATGCTTTTGTTAAATACCTCCATTTTTGTAGTTGCATAAGTAGCTATCTTCCTATCTACCCAGTGCTTTCCGTCATCATCATCAGTAAGTAGAAGTCCACTGCTAGATATAGACCTCCTTTATACATTTCCATGAAAAAACAATTTGCCGATTTCCCACGATCTTTAGAATGTCATCGGTCCATTAGGTGGAGGGGCGCTCTGGTTGCTTAGCACCGGTTATATTGTCGTAGCGACCCGCTTTTTGATTCTAAAGGCGTGTGTTCAAACCCCGTCATGCACAAATTAGTTTATCTGCCAAAAAACCTATGTGCTATATGCTATAAACTATGTCAGTACACTCTAACGGTGAAGGAAAACAATAAATGAAACCAACGTGAAGTAGCAAAACTTTTGAGGCACATTCATAATCCACCACACCAGCTTTAATTTTCTATTGACATGACAAGAAGAAGACTCAAAAACTATGTAGCCGATTTTAGGCCTTTATAAAAATAGTGTCGATTTTGCAAAGAGTTTGGGAGCCCATTACAATGAAAAGGAAGTATATATATATATATTATGGACAATCTACACTACACTATCTAGCCCTAAACTAAGCAGAGTTAGTATTATGGGAACCAGATAGCTGATGTAATACTTAAATACATTTTGTTTGTAAATACATAGGTACTTGGAAAACAATATAACATCCAGATGGAGAACAAATATCTATGATCACCACACAAATATTTGTTCTCGGTGGGGATCGAACCCACGACCTATGGCGCAGAAGGCAGAGCTACTAATAAATGAGCTGAGAGCCCAGTCATAACAATAATATCATGGGTTTAGAGTATTTTTGATTGCCGTCTTTTAAATCTGGAGGTGTCTGTAATGTCCCGAATTCTGGAACTTTCTGTCAAAGGCTTCATGCACGGTGCGCTCAAATACCCAAATACCAAAATACATGTGCCTATTTCTATACACGCAGCAAGGAGTTTCCCAAGATTTTGCGTTTGACAGAACTTTGAAGAGTCAGTTGGGGTTGTCGAAACTCTTTGGTATACCTAATATTTTTAAATGCCGATAAAATACAATAATATAAGTCGAATAGACAGTGTTATTTCACAATGCTTCACTGATCTCCACCGCAATGAGCACCGAAGGCCTAAATGAGTGCAAAGCTTACAGCCACCCATAAATAATTTCCATTTCAATTCATTTATGAATTGAAATGAAAATTATCTATGCATGTAATGTATTGTATTATGTATATCAGTTATCTAGCACCCATAACACAAGCTTTGCTTAGCTTGGGGCTAGATCATGTTGTGTGAATTGTCCAGCATTATTATTATTATTATTTAGGTATTTCCATATAGGCATGAATTCTATGCACTAAGTTATACTTACTAGATTTACATACAGATCTGGAAGTATAACCTTTTAGATAAAAGAAAAAATTACTAAATTGGATCATAAAATTAAATGACGAAGGTATGCAGTAACAAACAATAAAACAAAACGGCTAAGCCGATTTTGATGAAATATTACTTTTCAGAAAAAAAAAGATTAAAAGGGAGAAGACGAAAGAGAAGAAAAAAGATAAGAATGTTATTGTACAAAAAAATTGCCCCCCTTGCCCCCCAGGACCCCCCCTTTTGTGAGTGCTACCGGATGCCGTCGAGATAGGGGGTTTTCGATTGGGGTTTCGTATAGAGGGTTTCTTCCTGAATTGAAAAAACAAAAAAAACACCCCCCTCTTGCCCCTTTTTTCACCCCCCCCCTTTCGTATCTTCCAAGCGGAGTGACTTGCAAGACTTTTTTTTTTGGGTCATGTAGGGAAGGTGAGATTATTTTGAAAGCAAAATAAATTTTTCCCCCCTCCCCCCTCTAGACCCCTTTATTATTTTTGACCCTTTTTTTCGAGTGGAGCATTGCGGCGAGCGAAGCGAGCCGCCATGCAACCATGGGGAACAGTGCGGCGAGCAAAGCGAGCCTGCTGTGACCCCCCCCCCCCTAAGCCCCCCAGAACCCCCTCCTCCTGAACCCGGGGGGAGGGTCGCGGCGAGCGAAGCGAGCCGTGCTGTGACCCCCCCCTCAAGCCCCCAGAACCCCCTCCTCCTGAACCCGGGGGGAACGTTGCGGCGAGCGAAGCGAGCCGCCACGCGACCACGCCCACCCTACTGAAATTTAGAACCCCCTCCTACTGAAATTTAGGGTGTCTTAGGGGTGTGAAAAAATGTTCACTAGACTGAGTTCAAAATTCAAAATGGCGGCTGTGCCACTTCCGGTTTTGCAAAAATCGTCCGATTAAGGTCGTTCAAACGGTTCATTCGACTGAGGACTATGATTGGAGATTGAATTTTAGGTTTTTTAAGGTGTTTGATTGGATCTTCACTTGGTTTAGGGTTCCGCCCCTGTGGGAACGCATTGAGGACGCGAGCTGCTTGCAGCTCGCGATGCACGCGACCCGGTAGTCAACGTTTGGGTTCCTTCCAGCGGTTTCGACCCGTTAAGGGTTTTGGCTTGACGTACAATTTAGGGTTCCGTATAAGGTTTTGATTGGGGTTTTACTACATTGAGCAATTTGATTAATTGTTTGACTTTTAGGGTTCCTTAGGACTTTGATTGGAGTTTCAACTACACTTAGGAGCTTGATAATGTTAACATTTTTAGGGTTCCTTAGGACTTTGATTGGGGTTTTACTACATTGAGGAACTTGATAAAATAAACAACTTTTAGGGTTCCTTAGGACTTTCTTTACTACTTTTTGGGGTTTTACAAGTGCAAGTGTAATGTAAAACTGGGAGTAGCACACCGACACGCGAGCTGCTTGCAGCTCGCGCACACGAAAAAACTAGTTAAGGGGCTGACGTATGGAAAATTTTCATACAAACGGAATACCAAAATGATTTCTAATTTAGACAGATTTACACTATATTATTGTAATAATTGTATTTGCATAGTATTTATCTAGGTTCCTCAACAGTTTTTATTTCAAATTACTTACCTAAAATGAAATAAACACCAATCGCATTTTGCACATTTTTATGCTAAACTTATCAAGTTTTCTACCTATTGGTTTCGTACTAAAAACAACAATATCTTACGTGTTTTTTGTTAAGGAACCTAGTTTATATTGTCTTTTTTTTTTTTTTTTTTATGCCATAGCAGGCAGACGAGCAGACGGGCCACCTGATGGAAAGTAGTCACCGTCGCCCATAGACACCTGCAACACCAGAGGTGGTGCTAATGCGCTGCCGGCCTTTTAAGTAGCGATATACCCGCCTTTTGAAGGACCCCATGTCGAAGCTCCGAGGGAAAACCGCAGAAGGCAGCTCATTCCACAACTTACTCGTGCGCGGCAAAAAGGATCGCGAAAAACGAGCAGTTGTGGAAAACCAGCCATCCAGGTGGTGAGGATGGAATCTGGTTCTGCGGCGCGTGGTGCGATGATAAAAATCAGCCGCGGGCACCAGAGCAAACAGTTCCTCGGAGCACTCCCCATTGTAGAGACGATAGAGCACGCACAGAGAACCAACGTCTCTCCGAAGACCTAAGGGCTCTATGTCATCTGTGAGCTTGGAATCGTCGACAATACGAGCTGCCCGACGTTGGATCCGGTCAAGAGGAAGAAGCTGGTATTGGGGCGCCCCGGCCCAGAGATGAGAGCAGTACTCCACGTGCGGTCGGACCTGTGCTTTGTAAAGCATAAGCTTTTGAACCGACGTGAAATACCGACTTGCTCTGTTGAGGACGCCAAGCTTTTTAGAGGCCAGTTTGGCCTTCCCTTCCAAATGACAGCGGAATTGGACGTCACTCGAAATGTCGACACCGAGGATTCCAATGCTCTCAGAGATGTTGTTGTCTAGTTACAGAATAACAATACTATGTAAAGAATACAAAAAGTTTTCAGTCATCATTTTTGGTATTACGGAACACGATCAAATTCATGGCATTTTCGAACGGCTACTATTGCTATCGCGCACGCACGGCGCGGGTGGCGGGGTGCAGGGGGAGGAAACGCTTGAAGCACACGGGACACTTCGGTTGTGTGTGTGAATCGCTCGGACTTCGGACTAGTTAAATACCTACACTGGCATAAAACATAATGCTTAGATATTTGATAATTGTTAGTTTAGGAAGGGTACTAAGTGAAGATGGGAAATACTAAGTACCTAGGTAGGTTGTAGGTTGGGTAAACGAAATCAAGGTGCAGCACTAGGTCAAAAAGTCTGCCGAAATTTCGAAAAAAGCCAACATTTCGACTAAAACAAATTATGAACCATTAATTTCTATACAGGGTGGAATTTTGTAATGCCACCTGGAGGGAAAGTACTCTTAATACTGCAGATAGAAAATTTTACTCAAAGGAAACATTCCTTTATTTTTGGATAGAAAGCAATTTCTAAAATTAAAAATAAAATAATTTTTAAATTAATTTTTTTTTTTGAAAGGAATAAATTTATTCTTTTAAAGAAATGAATTCGTTAAAAGAATAAATTTGTGTATCCAAGAGAATGGAGCCCATTTCAAGCAACTAATTTCAAGTAACTAGTTAGTTATCCATTTTTTGTAAATAATTAAATTAATTTAAGATTTCCTTGTTTTTCTTTCATTTAATTTATCATGTTTGTTAGAGAGATTTCATCTTTATAATTGACTAACGATCGATGCAATAAAAGTACAAGGTATAATTTTTCTGATTTTAGCCGGTTCAATTCCCGGGTGTGAGAGAATTTTCGAAAAACTTTGAATGCAGTTTGCTTTCTATTCAAAAATAAAGGAATGTTTCCTGTGAGTAAAATTTTCTATCTGGAGTATTAAGAGTACTTTCCCTCCAGGTGGCATTACAAAATTCCACCCTGTATATGAAGTATTGATAAAAGGTCTAAGAAAAATTACAACAAATTATTTTTTTTCTTTATTTATTTGTAGTTCAAAAAACTGCTACCACTCAACGTCCGGTGGAAATATTGATAAAAGGGCTGAGAAATACTTGAACAAAATAGTTTTTTTTTATATAACTGGAGCTCAATAAACAGAGTACCGCTCAACGTCTGGTGGAAATATTGATAAAAAGACTTGGAAAAATTTCAGCAAAATATTTTTTTTCTTTATTTATCTGGATCTCAAAAAACCGACTACCGCTCAACGTCAGGTGGAAAGATTGATGAAAGGACTAAGAAAAATTGCCACAAAATATTTTTAGTCTTTATTTATCTGGGGCTTAAAAAAACTGCTACCACTCAACGTCAGGTGGAAATATTGATAAAAAGACTTGGAAAAATTTCAGCAAAATATTTTTTTTCTTTATTTATCTGAATCTCAAACAACCGACTACCGCTCAACGTCAGGTTATTATAATATTGAAAAAAGGACTAAGAAAAATGGCTACAAAATATTTTTATTCTTTATTTATCTGGAGCTTAAAAAAACTGATACCACTCAACGTCAGGTAGAAATATTGATAAAAAGACTTGTAAAAATTTGAACAACATATTTCTGTTTTATTTTTCTGGAGCTCAAGAAATAAACTACAGCTCAACGTCAGGTGGAAATATTGATAAAACGACTAAGAAATTAAAAAAAAAACTTTATTTATTTGGAGCTCAAAAAACTGCTACCACTCAACGTCCGGTGGAAATATTGATAAAAAGACTGAGAAATACTTTAACAAAATAGTTTTTCTTTATATAACTGGAGCTCAATAAACAGAGTACTGCTCAACGTCTGGTGGAAATATTGATAAAAAGACTTGGAAAAATTTCTGTAACGTTCACTAGAAGTTGCTTCATGCAATCAAAATTGAGTTCTATATAGTAATTGTGATAAGACATAAATAATTTTTTTTTCAGTTTGTTTATAATCATTATATAAGTATCCACCTATAGTAGGTTAGCTTGGTACACTTTTTTCGCGAGTTTTGTGCGAAAGCCGAGGTCCATGTAATTGTAGGTCGATGTTCGCAATCGTTGGTTTTGCGAATGTAAATAAGCAGAATAAAAGCAACCTAATTGCTCAACGAATAAAGTATATTTTTAAATGCAGTCACATTATTAGACTTTCTGTACTTTGGTAAGTGAGCCGCTTTGCGTGTTTTTTATTGCTGTGTGTGTGTGATCGATGAGGTCTGGCGAACCACACCCCACCTGATGTTGAGCGGACCTCCACCCATGATCTTCAACTGTAACGTCATGACTGGTTTTGAACCCACGCCCCCCAACCGCTAGGCCGATGAGGTCTGGCGAACCACACCCCACCTGACGTAGAGCGAACCCCACCCATCATCTATTACTGTAACGTTATCACTGATTTTGAACCCGCACCCTCCAACCACTAGGCCAATGAGGTCAAGCAAACCACACCACACCTGATGTTGAGCGGACTCCCACCCATCATCCTCTACTGGAACGTCATCAACCACAACTCCATCGCTCCGCGCCGGGGTCAATGGCTCTCTCAACTCAACTCGGAGTCAATGGTTCTCTTTACTCTTCTTCAATTTGGTCCAGAACCCGCACAAACTCTACCTGATGAATAAACTCACTCGTATCATGTTAGAGAATTTCCTGGTGTCTTTTCTAAGTGCGTAAATAGCTACTCTGAAGGTTCTTTATCGGTTCAGGAATGTTGTTTTTTTTTTCACTTTATTCTTGCATTCAGAGCATGACCAATCCTTGCTTATTGAATACTAGAAAAGCGAAACAAGCAAGCAATAAGCTTAGAGGGTTAGTCAGGTAATGCAGCCACAAAAAATAAAAACATAAAATTGTAGGGTGCAAAAAGTCAACTCTCTTTGACCAGATTTGAACTCCCGCCCACCTCGTCCTCTCAGTGTGAATCCGCACGCCAAGATTCAAGATTCAAGATTCAATAAGCGTTTATTCAATACGATACAAGAATCACTTTGAAACGTCTTAAAGCTAGGTGAGTCTAGGTGCCAGTTCCACGCGACCAAGCGTAGAAGAACAGGCAACAAACTACGTCTCGGTTCCTACCGTTTTTTTATATGATCCTTTTACAAATCAAAAATAGTCTAAAATAATAGCAGTGAAGTTCCAGTGTGGTGCCACTTCACTTAGTCAGACGTATGCAATGTAATTATACAAAAGCAAAAGTTTCAAAGACAGCACACGCTACGCTTCAAAGTTATAATAAAGTATCTACACAGATATAAAAATAAGATATTAAATAGTAGGTACAGACATTGCAAATTGCAAATTGACAATTGACATTGCAAATTGACATGCTAGCTTCCTATGGGTAGAGTGACCGGGACATCGGGCCACGCAGTTTTATCATTCATATAGCTATCTAGAGTATAGTACGCTTTCTTTATCAAATTACTCTTAATATAGGCTTTAAACTTCCGAATTGGAAGCTTAGTTGCATTTTCCGGAAGTTTATTGTAGAAGCGTACAGTGTTCCCCTCCCCATAAAAGACCCATTTACCTTCTGTAAACGAAATTTGGGAATATAAAGTTTATTTTTATTTCTAGTGTTAATATTATGTGAATCACATTTTTCTGAAAGCTACAGATGTGTTTGTGAGTGTACAGTAAGTTTTCATATATATATTGTGAAATTACTGTGAGGATATTAATTTCCTTAAATCGCTCCCTCAATGAGTCTCGTGATTTCATTTTATAGATGGCACGTATGGCCCTTTTTTGTAAAACGAATATAGTTTGAATATCAGTTGCTTTCCCCCAGAGAAGGATACCGTAAGACATAACACTATGGAAGTAGCTGAAGTAAACTAGCCTAGCTGTAGCTTCATCAGTGAGCCATCTTATAGTCCGAACTGCATATGCAGCCGAACTTAGTCTGGCAGCAAGTGCTTTGATTTGCGGTCCCCACTGCAATTTTTTGTCAAGATTAAGTCCTAAGAAGATAGTAGAATCTACAAGGTTAAGTGACTCTCCATTAAGTATAATATTAGTTGGCCGGAGAGTTACATTTGGTAAGGTAAACTTAATACACTTGGTTTTCTTAGCATTAAGTAAAAGATTATTAACGTTAAACCAGTTAAGTATTTGCGACAGAGATGCGTTAACGTCATCGTAATTAGCCTTCAATCTATCAACTTTAAAAATTAATGAGGTATCGTCAGCAAATAGTACTATTTCACATAGTTTTTTAACAAAAAAAGGGAGGTCATTTACGTACACTAGAAACAAGAAAGGACCTAATATCGAACCTTGTGGCACCCCCATGTCAATAACTGACCCAGAAGATCTCTCACCGCTCACATCAACTTTAAGGACTCTATCAGTCAAGTACGATTGTATTAGGTCAATGGAGCGATTTAGAATGCCGTAATGTTTAAGTTTAGATATTAATGTAGCATGATTTACACAGTCAAAAGCTTTGGAAAGATCGCAGAATACCCCAATCGCGTCTTGTGAGTTTTCCCAGGCATCATATATGTGCTTTAAGAGTAGAATACCAGCATCAGTCGTTGATCGACCTTTCGTAAATCCAAACTGGTGGCTATGAAGTATCCCATTTAGGTTGAAATGTGATAACAACTGAGTAAGAATAACTTTCTCAAATATTTTACTTAGCGTAGGCAATACTGAGATAGGTCTATAGTTAGCAGGGTCATTTGCATTTCCAGATTTGAACAGGGGAATGAGTTTACTAGGTTTCATTAAATCAGGAAAAACACCCTCATCAACACATCTATTAAAAATATACGCTAGACACGGTGCAATATCAGTTATAATAGTACTGAGTAGTTTTGTAGACATTCCCCATAAATCTTCAGTATTTTTAATGTTTAACGATTTAAATGTCTTCACGATTTTGTCAGCATTAATGTATTTAAAACTAAAGATATTATTACATTTTTTAACACTAGACTCTAACAATGCCATCGCACCAGAGGCCGAGGAATTTAAAGACGATGTCACTACTTTAGGGATACTGGAAAAGAAACTATCAAACGCGTTGGCTACTTCAACGCCCTAGCCACTAGCCTATCTGACGCTTAGTAACGTTGACGAAATTAGGCAATGCATAAAAATCGTTAGCAGTGGCTGACGCACACGCACAAGCGCGGCACTATGGTTGGATTCACGTATAGAAGTAGCGCGTCACACGAGCGCCTGTGTGTGTATACTACTATTATATATTCCGTGGCGCCCGCATCAAATGAATAGAGATAGCTATATTCGGAGCAGTTTTTGCTCACGCCTCGAATTGAAGTTGCGAGCTGTGTACGTCGGCCCGTTAATATTTAGGCATCCGATTTAGGCGTCGCCTAGGTTTAGTGAAAACGGGTGTTAGTAACGTTGACGAAATTAGGCAATGCATAAAAATCGTTATCAGTGGCTGACGCACACGCACAAGCGCGGCACTATGGTTGGATTCACGTATAGAAGTAGCGCGTCACACGAGCGCCTGTGTGTGTATACTACTATTATATATTCCGTGGCGCCCGCATCAAATGAATAGAGATAGCTATATTCGGAGCAATTTTTGCCCGCGCCTCGAATTGAAGTTGCGAGCTGCGTCCGTCACCCTCTTAATATCTAAACTTAAACATTACGGTATTCTAAATCGCTCCATTGACTTATTACAATCGTACTTGACTGATAGAATCCTTAAAGTTGATGTGGGCGGTGAGAGATCTTTTGGGTCAGTTATTGACATAGGGGTGCCACAAGGTTCGATATTAGGTCCTTTCTTGTTTCTAGTGTACGTAAATGACCTTCCTTTTTTGGTTAAAAAACTATGTGAAACAGTTCTATTTGCTGACGATACCTCATTAATTTTTAAAGTCGATAGATAGAAGGCTAATTACGATGACGTTAACGCATCTCTGTCGTAAATACTTAACTGGTTTAATAATCTTTTACTTAATGTTAAGAAAACTCATAAGTTTTATGAAAAAATATTTTTTGAGTGTCAGTTCTAAGTATAAAAATCATAATGCGGTTTACAGAATACATCTATTTACCAAGTTTCATCAGTACATATAGCTTTTACAGTTTTGTAAGTACCATACTTCAAGCAAATAAATTATTTCTTTTCATTTCATTTCATTTTTTTGAAAAAAAGTGACTGTGACATACGGATGGACAGACAGACAGACATGACGAATTTATAAGGGTTCCGTTTTTTACCTTTAAAAAATACAAGTGTTCATTCACCGACTACCGACATTTATGAACTTGCAACTCACTCTGGTTTTGCATAATATGAGGAAAATCTCTCTTGGTGGAAGGTTTCTTTTATTAAATCTGGGGCTATTTGCTTGTTATACTATATAAATTAGACTACTACTACTACACTACTATATAAGTTAGATTTAAAATGTAGCGTTCGTGGTAGTTTAAAAAATACCGCACAGCTTGCCATTGTTATCACCAATCCTGGATGAAAAATATGCAATGGAAACTCTGCGACGGGAATCAGCTAACATAACAATTGGGTTATATTTATTTACTGAATATCTGTCTGTGTTTTTGTCTAACGAAGCGTATTCTAGTCAACACATTGTAATGTCGTGACAAATGTCAGACCCAAGCACAGAATAAGTAATAGTTGGTATCAAATACATGAATTCACAGCTCAGGTCAGGCAACGCCATCTTTATTTTAAATTTTTCCAACTTTCCGGTCGTGTTTTGTTTTTAGACCAGCGTATAGCGGAGGCTTAAAAATGCGATTGGAAGTTTATGGCTTCATTAAACCTATTTCCCGAAATGGAATTATTTTGTTGCTACCACTGCGTCAACAAAGGCACTTCAAGAGTGTCAAATGGAAATTATTTTCACGCGAAAAAAATTACGCGGGACTCCAACACCGAACAAAAACCTACGTCGTTGTCTTGGTTTACCCTATTCAGAACTAGATGGCGCCCCTAAAAGTGTTACGATCCTAAGTCGCGCTAACGTTCGTTTTGTGATTTACTTGATCATTACTCTGTGTAAATAAATTATGCATATTTCAGGTTTTTAAAAAGTTTTATTATTACTATCTACTCTAGATTGGAAATTACCTATACAATTCAGGGGAAATCGACGAACCCACAACAAAACCTCAATGTAGCAGGCAGAGCCATTTGAGCATAGTCTGTGAGTGAAGCATAGTTGCATGCAATCAATTGGCAATAATTTGGAGTTGCAGTTTCCATTCCTGAAACAGAGGTATATTGAAAACTAAATAACTACTGCGTCTACATTTAGCTGAGTTTCAGATGTCTGCCATTCCTGAAATTCAGACTGTCAGGGCCTTGTCAGCTGCACACGGTCACTAATAATCATCATCAAATATTGAAATTAAGAATTTAATATCTCTCTCTATACTTTTACAAAGAAGCTACTGTGGATGGGGAGAAATAAAATCAGATATTTCTTCAACTGCTTTGTTTTATTTTAAATATAATCCAGAATAAAATTTCCATTCCAATTTTTTTGTGTAGGCATGCTGGTTAGTATTTCCCCGGTGGTGGTGGTGCTGGTTAGTATTTCAATAATTTGTCCATGGTATTTCTACTACCTTGCCGTTTAGATTTAGACGGTAACAGCATGCATGTGAACAGGGAGCCTGTCGGTCTGCGATGCCAAATATTCTGTTATCTGTCCAAGAATGTCCGATGAAAAGTTTTAACTGAGTCGTTGAGTTTGCAAATGTACTTCAGATATGAAATAGACCTGGGTTTTAAATGTTTGTCTGAAAAATCTGTTTGTATGGAAATCGTATAACCTTAACATTAATGTTAAGCACAGTTCCATGATACCGTATTGTACCAGTAGGCCTACCACAAGCTCTGTCTGGCTCTGTCACTGGCTCTGGTTTTGAGTCTGTGTGAGTGCTGTCCAAAGAAATCCTACGTCTAAACGTCACACACACAGTATAATACACTGGTGAGCATTCACATAGACTCAAAACCAGAGCCAGAGACAGAGCCAGACAGAGCTTGTGGTAGGCCTACAGCCTAGAGACATAGACAACTAAATTCAATTTCAATTTATTTATTCCAGAACCACTTTAAAACTTAACTAAAACTTAAAAATACTTAATCTAATAACTAGTTATTTACTAATAACAATAGCTAATATTTTAGATTTTATTAGTGAATGTATAATATTATTATGAGAGTAGGTATACTATCATCTAAAAATAAATCTAAAGATACATTAAGCAAAAGGTACATTACATAGGTACCTTGCCTACCTACCTACCTAAATACTATTACTAGGCTATATTGTCTTCGGTCTTTATTGGGTCATTGATTAGTTTTAATTTATTTTTACTTACCAATAATTACGTTAGCATAGAAGATATGAACGAACTATCATATTTAACTAACCTACATAACTTATGTTATTAGTCTAAGCAAAATGTTACTTTGAATTACACCTACTAATATAGTATATACTTACCTACTAACAAACTACCTACCAACCTTAGCTTTTATCTACCTAGTATCTATAAGCTCATTATAAGTGGACTGAGAAGTCTGTATGAGTTATAAATAAAGTTCTATAAACCGAAAAGTGGTGGTATGTGTTTGATTCCGATTTGCAATACACTCCGAACTAGTTTAAAAAACTGTATATCGTTTTTTTTTATTTAAAAATTCATTCGTCTGTACCAGAGCCTAGACAACGAAATAATTAAAAATGCATTAGTCGGAAGTTTTGTTTGGTCTTTAGTTGGTCTCTATACCTCAAGGTACCTACTTAAAATTCTAATTCAGTGACTTAATTTGCATTTACCGGCGTAGGTCGTAGGTTAGTATTGTCTTTAGTCGGAGTTTGTTAACTAAATATTAACGACGAACAAGCATAACTTGCTCAAATAACATTGACGAACAAGCCTATGCCTTATGCTGCCTTCCTACGGTGCGTGGTTCTGCAGATCAACACGCACAGCCGACGACGACGCGCGGCAACTCACACAGAAAGGGCTCCTGTGCTACCGCGCACCTCGGTGCTCGAGACCGTTCCCATGGTGTGTCGTGCGAGCTGATCCGCCTCCGTGATATCATACACCGGTGGGAAGGGGCTATTAGATGTAGACTGCATTTACAGCTGAGTTGATAGTAGCTCTGCCTTCTGCGCTGGAGGTCGTGGGTTTGATCCCCACCGAGAACAAATATGTGTGTGGTGAACGCAGATGTTTGTTCTCTGTCTGGGTGTTATATTGTATTCTATGTATGTATTTACAAAAAAAAAAGTATTTAATCAGCTATCTGGTTCCCATAGTATAAGAAGTAGTAGAAGAATTATACAGAGTTACTTAGAGGTAATTTTAGTTATTTGGCAACGTTAAAACCTTCGCACATAAATAAATAAATAATGCGGACAATCCACACAGCACTATCTAGCCCCAAACTAAGCAGAGCTTGTACTATGGGAACCAGATAGCTGTTATATAATACTTAAATACATTTTTTTACTCTGCATTTTTTTTGCACGGTACCTATACGGTACGGTACTCTGGTCGGAGCGATAATTCCCCACTTGCCGACCTGTAGGCCTACCACAAGCTCTGTCTGGCTCTGTCTCTGGCTCTAATTTTGAGTCTGTGTGAGTTCTCA
This sequence comes from Thera britannica, assembly GCA_939531255.2. Lineage (NCBI taxonomy): Eukaryota > Metazoa > Arthropoda > Insecta > Lepidoptera > Geometridae > Thera > Thera britannica. The sequence goes on along the minus strand of OW618039.2, from coordinate 8,666,679 downwards.
CCAGTGCATTATACTGTGTGTTTTACATGAGCCAGATAAAAGAAAAAGTCGCTGTCATGTCGTATAAGGAAGTCAAGGAGGCCGCATTCGAAAGACTTAATTTTTGAGAAAACTGCATCAAAACCCCGACAAGAGCTAAGCTCTTAAATTTAAGTAGAAGAAGAGTATGACGTTTCGACGAAGGATTTATTAAGACAGCACTCACACAGACTCAAAACCAGAGCCAGACATAGCTTGTGGTAGGCCTCAGATCACTTCCAGGTGTTCATAGGGAGCTAATAATTAAATAATCTTTGAGTATAATTATAAAGCCTTTTAAATAAATGAATTAAAACGTTGTGGTACTTATACTTATAAGAAACGTTGGTCAAAGCACATTGAATATAAACATCCTCAAGCATTGGATCACTGAACACGATGAAAAACGTCGTGAAAATACTGAAAAACTTGAAAACCGCTTACATGGTAGAGCGGCTGCTACCTACATAAATGGATTGAAGTAATTCGCCAGACTGTTTGATGTTATGGGCCCCAGCCCCTACTAACATACACAGTCGATCCGAGCGACAAGACGAGTCGAACGACGAGACGAGTCGAACTACGCGTCACTTTTCTCAAAAGACTCATTTCGAGTCATGCGAACATCTAGGCCAGGGGTGCTCACACTTATATTGTCGGCGATCGACCAGATAGTATTGAGAAAGCAAGGGATCGACTAAACTAATATGTGGGTAGGTCATCAGCAATGCTATTCAGCGAAGCAATGCCGCCAGCGTCTTGAAGACGCTTCCGTCTGGCACTGATTTGGATCAGTTGAGCTATCTCTAGGTATCATGCATGCCACTACATTTTTATCCGCGTATTTGTAGAAATTCTACTAGGTGCCTATATTTAGCATATTGCTGGCCATCGACTCGACCGTTTGAGCACCCCCTCAAACTTAATTTGAAGATGGTCACATTATTTAGAACCCGTGTGAAACTGGGGCGGATCGCTAGTAAATAAATAAAAAACAAACGCGTACACAAATTAGAACAAGCGCATCGCTTATCAATTAAATTTGGCGCAGTTTCTAAAAGCAGTGAACACAACATGCATGCGGCCCATATGCCACATTCTGTGTGAGTACTCAAACAGAACCAGCCCTATGTTGAATCTGTAGGCCTACCACATAGCTCTGTCTGGCTCTGGTTTTGAGTCTGCTCACCAGTGTATTTAGATTTATTTAGTCAACACTCACACAGACTCAAAACTAGAACCAGAGACTGAGCCAGACAGAGCTTGTGGGCCTACAGATTCAGCATAGGGCATGTCTGGTTCTGTGTGAGCACTCACACAGACTCAAAACCAGAGCCAGAGACCGAGCCAGACAGAGCATGTGGTTGGCCTACTGGTCTGCCAAAGGCGCTACCTGCAGACTTAATTAAGACGATAGGTGACGTAGTGAGTATAAATCGAGTAATCATAGTACCGCTTGAGTTTTGAAAGGTAAGCCGAATGAATGGGGGTAGTCTGAGAGCGCACGTAGGCTCGTGTAGACCATCATTAAGAAACGAACTGACATACTGTGTACACTGTAGTTTACTTACACGTAGAGCTACGAAACGATACACAGAATATTCGCACAGCATTTTTGCTAGATTTTTAAGAATTAGTTTTAGTTTTTTATAATATTATGTTTTTTTTTGTTGTTTAAGTTAAAGTTCAATAAAAGCTTCTTAGAATAATAAAATAAATATTGTAGACAATCCAAAAAAAAAAACGACACAACAGTCCTAAAAGCAGTGGAGCTTTTTTTTATACACCTATTTGACGGAAAATGCATATGAATATTCACATCTATAATTTTTATCTTTTAAATTTTAATGTTATATTATGATGAATTTTCCTAGCATTTGGGCGCTTTGGCACGAGCTTTAAGCCCAAATAGTTGCCTAAATAAAATAAATAAATAGATATGGCCCTGCTGATGATACAGCAACCATCGCCTGTAACAAAGCATTGCTTCTTAGGACACGCACGTCAGGAACGTGCCCTACGATGTGCTGTCTTGCGTCAACGCAAAGCAACGCTGCCAACCTAGCTGTAGTTTGTTGCCTGTTCTTCTAGCCTTGGTCACGTGGAACTGTCAAAGTGAACAAGTGGTTCAAAAATTGTGCTAGCTTATTTTCAAACTTCAGTAGGCCTACCACAAGCTCTGTCTGACTCTGTCTCTGGCTCTGGTTTTGAGCCTGTGTGAGTGCTCACCAGTGTATTATTACTGTGTGTATTATTATGTATTATTATTTGTCTGTCTATTATTTTTAAGTAGATTAAAAGACATTTTGATACGATATAATTATTGTTCAAGAATAAATAAATTGAAATTGAAATTGTGTGACGTTTCGATGTAGGATTTATTTAGTCAACACTTACACAGACTCAAAACCAGAGCCAGAGCCAGAGTCAGACAGAGCTTATGGTAGGGCTACAGTTGTTGACAGTTCTAAAGTTTCTATCTCTACATGACGCTGACGTAATATAATATTTGCAAAATAAGCAAGGGCTTATTGAATCACTGAAGCGAGTGAAGCTTATCAACTGGTAACAAGCGTGACGTCACTGTTTGCCTCAACCTACCCCTAAGGGTCGAGGCAGACGGACTGTTGACAACCCTCACAGCTCAGTTGGTAGTAGCTCTGCCTTCTGCGAGGGCGTGGGTTCGATCCCCACCGAGATAATGTATTTGTATGGTGAACGCAGATGTTTGGTCCCTGTCTGGGTGTTATACTTATTCTAAGTATGTATTTACAATAAAAATATGCGTATTAGTATTAAATCAGCTTTCTGGTACCTAATTACCTATAGCACAAGCTCTGCTTAGTTTGGTTAGTTAATCATAGGACACGTTCTTAACGTGCATTACCTACAAGCTAAACCTACGCACCTACAACCTAAAGTTTCACTATGGGTGATGGTTACCACTTCACATAGGGTGGGCCATTTTTTTTTTAGCAAACCAGGATCCAATGGACTTGTAGTACAAATGCAGACAGTCTGCATAGAGCCTAACTTAGGGTTCCACACATGAATTAGCATAACTGTTTGATAGAAGTAAAAGTTACGAGAGTTGGTTTAGGGATCCTCGTTTTGGGGAGTACATGACAGAAACCTCTGCAATACTTTTGAGACCTTTTTACTATCATTTTTTTTTTATTTTAGTCTGGGTTATCCAGGAAGAACGATTCTGAGCCCTTTCCATCCACCGACTCCCCGTGATCTTAACAATGTCGTCAGTCCATCTGGTGGGTGGGCGCCCTACATTTCATCTTCCGGTTCGTGGTCGCCATTCAAGAACCTTTATTCCCCAACGGTTGTCGGTTCTTCGAGCTAGGTATATGAGCTGCCCATTGCCACTTCAACTTACTAATTCTAAGAGCTATGTTGGTAACCTTGGTTCTTCTACGGATATGTTCATTTCTGATTCTATCACGTAGTGAAACTCCCAGCATAGCTTTCTCCATAGCTCGTTACGCGACTTTGAGCACTTTAAGCGTCTCAGTTCCGTAAGTCATCACTGGCAACACGCACTGATTAAAGACTTTTGTCTTGAGGCTTTGTGGTATCTGCGACGAGAAGATGTGGCGCAATTTCCCGGACGCTGCCCATCCAAGTTGGATTCTATAGCGTGCTGTAATACAGACAGACGTATAAAACTACTTAAATTAAGTAAGAATGTTTTTCATACCTCCTAGTAGAGTGCTTTTCTAAACATGCAAAATTTTACGGAGCACATAAATTCACTTCAGCTGCGGGGTTCTGGCTCAAGTTATTATAGTCTTCCATTATTTTATATAATTTATGAAACACTCTTGTGCACATGGCTTCACATGGTATGCTCATAATCATAATTATTTATTCATAGCTTCATGTTCTTTTTTTTGTTTTTTTTTTTATCATTCTTTGGAGCTTTTGCTTCAGAGCTACAAAACCTCAAACACTCGTTTTGTCAATCGGGGTATACCCCGATTAACAAAACGGGTAATCGGGTAATATCTTCTTATTCCAGTAGGCCTACCACAAGCTCTGTCTGGCTCTGTCTATGGCCCTGGTTGTGAGTCTGTGTAAATAAATCCTACGTCGAAACGTCACACACACATTATAATACACTGGTAAGCACTCACACAGACTCAAAGTCAGAGCCAGAGACAGAGCCAGACAGAGCCAGAGCTTGTGGTAAGCCTAGCTAGAGGATGAAAGTCATATTACGAGAAAAGTGGATGTGGTGTGGTTATAGAAGAAGGGGTAGACCAAAAAAAAGATGGATGGACTGTGTCAAGGATGAAATGAGCATGAAAGAAGTGAACACTGAGATGACGAATGATGAAGGTGAGTGGAAGAAGAAAACCAGTAGGCCTACCATGAGCTCTGTCTGGCTTTGGTTTTGAGTCTGTGTGAGTGCTCACCAGTGTATTATACTGCACTTACTAGACAGCACTTACACAGACTCAAAACCAGAGCTAGAGACAGAGCCAGACAGAGCTTGTGGTAGGCCTACTATAGTGCCAACTCCATGCATGCGTGGGATTAGGGCAGGAAGATATAATAAATAATTATTATGTTTTGAAATAGGTACTCCATAGTATTTGTGTCGTTTTTCCCGATATCAGAGCACTATAAGCCGGCGTGTGCATAAACATTATGTAAAGCATATACCGATGGCATGGGTCAGTCTATAACGTAAACAGCTTACTTCTATTACAATACAAAATGTCACGGGGAAGAGTGAAAACGGGCGTGTGAGGAATCACCTAACTTCGGGCATTTTAAAGAATATCTACACTTGCGAGATTGTGTGGGAGAATTGTGGAGTGATAGCGAATCTTTTTAACCGGCTTCTAATCAAAAAGGAGGAGGTTCTCAATTTGGTTGTTTTTTTTTTTGAAGTGAAAACTTCTTTAGCGGCGTTGAGCACTTTTTCTGTAATGGGTATAAAATCTTAAACTCGCGTCAGCGCGTCAGGACACGTGACCTGATCGAAAAAGCGTAAGACGGATGGAGAGTAGACAGCTATCCCCTCTCTACGGCGCGGCGAAAATGTATGCCTGGGCCTACTGTTTCGTTTAGGCAGCGCAGGGCGCTTGCGCGAATGTTCGTGTATGTTACAGCGTGCCAAATAACAAACAAGCCCCCCCTAACCATTCCAAAATATCAAACATGCTCAACGTTAATAATCAAGTTTTCACTTCTGCCGGCACTCCCGGAGTGCAACCCGTATTTTTTTTTTATGTTTGTTACCGTATAACTTCGTCATTTGTGAGCCGATTTGAAAAATTATTTTTTTATCTGAAAGGTGCTGCTTTCAGATTGGTCCCATTTTAATTTTATCAAAATCAGTATTGCCATTTTTTTTTAAATAAGTTTTTTAATGTTTGTAACTGCATGCCTTCGTCATTTATGAACCGATTTAGAAAATAGTTTTTTATTTGTAAGGTTATTTTTACGTCCAAATTGTCGCAAACAAATTTCATTAAAATCGATTTAGCCGTTTGGCAATGAAGTCGGTTTCTCAAGTTTTTTAAACTTATAATTATGTTGCAATCAAAACCTAGTCGCATCTGTAACTTTTGATATTATTTTGAGCTTCGACTGCAATAAAAACGAGTTGAACCAAAACTTATCAATGACAAGGAACGATTGCAACAAGATTGAACGTTGACGTAATAAACATGAGACAACATGTTACTTGTTAGTATCATTTATTTGTATCAAACCTTTGATTGCAACAGAATTACGCAATCGCGTGGCTAAATTAAAGATTCACATATTTTTTTAAACTAATTTTTATATATTTATATTTATTTATTAAACAGAGAGTTAGCTAAAATTTATACAAACAGTGGTTTAAAGATTAAGTTAGGTTTGTATAGCCACGGGTTTTCAACACAACTAACCATACCTCGCACAAAAATACTACTATTCTATTGAAGAATTATAATCTGAAAAATTGTTATTTACTTTGACATTCATTTTTATTTATTTTCCATTCTTTTAATTAACTTTGACATGTGTGATTTATTATTGATGATGTATTATTACTAACAATAATCTATTGTTTGATATGATAAATAATGTAATTATATACACCTAGTATGACATTGCAGTGCCCAGCAGAGTGCATGTACTTGTCTTAAACTACTTGAGAAGTAAGCTATTTATACATGTTAGAAATTAATGAATAAAATGAATTGAATTTTTTACAATTTCTGTCCAACTAACTAGGGATTGTGGTATATCATTTAATTTTGTTAGCTATTAAATCTGACCAGCGCAGACTTCAAACAGCAGCTTAGAAGTTCGAGAGAGGGGTGTGAACGAGTGGAAAGTCAAACGAATATTCGAATAAGTATATCGTTAAAAAGAATTGGTAGCGGATTGGCGGATATTCACACAAGTCTATATTATTATGATTACTGACACTGATTTAGAATCTAATGTCATAAGAATAATATTTGTCCTGTAGGACCCTTGTGGTAACAAGTTCTATCTGGCTCTGTCTCTGGCTCTAGTTTTAAGTCTGTTATTAAACGTGACGTTTCAACGTAGGATTTATTTAGTCAACACTCACACAGACTCAAAACCAGAGCCAAAAACAAAAACAAAAAAAAAGAGCCAGAGACAGAGCCAGACAGAGCTTGTGGTAGGCCTACTGGGTGGGAGTTGAACCCACAAGCTGTAAGCAGAGAGAAGGACCTAGTGACATGAAAATAAGACAAGATAAGAAAACACAAAGTACCAACTTTTACTGCAACATGAAGTTAGAGCGCGTACCACGTAATTCTACAGGATGTTTAAAATGTGAGAATTAGATTCTACCCTCCAATTTCATGATGTGAAGGTGGAAGTGCCTAGAGGTGCTTAGGTAAAACGTGGCACTCCAGAAATGCCAGCAGCAGTCAAAACTTGAACAATTACCCCCATCCGACCACCGTGCCCCCTAAAAAAACCTTCACAACGCATCCTTTTTCAGTATGGGGCGGGTTATCGTTTTTTTTTTTTTTATCTAACCTACATTGTCCCACTGCTGGGCAAAGGTCTCCCCCAAAACCTTCCACTCGTCCCGATCCTAAAGATTTTTAGATTTTAAAGTTATTTTATTCTGTTCAAGCGTAATACAAAATAAATGATGTATGAAATCACGTATAAATGTATAAATATTTATTATCTGCGTACTTTTTATCCAATTGGTCGGCTAAAGTTTTTGATTTGGTAACTCTATTTTTGTACAATCCGTTTAGTTATAATTTAGACTCTGGGTTCCGTCACGTTTATTGGATTAAGAACTTGGGACGAACTTTGTACTCCGGATCTCCCCCCCCTCACCTCTCGCTTCTGATGTTTGCTGCAGCTAGCTCACTCAAATATAAACTTTTATTTAAAACACCATTCAAAAGAAAAAGGAAAGAAGGAGGAAAAAAAATATTTCTTTGTTTTAACTCATCGCTTTATTTTGAGCTTCGATTGCAATAAAAAACTAAATGAAAAAAACTTTACATGTTCAAGAAAAATGTAAAAAAGTTTCTTCAGGGCAACGCAACGACAGCACACTTGGTGTTGTAGGTGTCTATGGGCAACAGTAACCACTTACCATCAGGTGGGCCGTGTAGTCCCGTTTACCTATCATTTGCATTAAAAAAAAACTTATCATTGACAAGGAACGATTGAAACAAGACTGAATCTTGATGTCTTGTTGTAATCTTTCGTCTTCTTAAATGCTGACGTGATAAACATGAGATATTGAATAGGAACTTCGCTTTGTAAAATTAATATATCAACAGATAGTTATTGGTCGAAAAATTGCAACAGGATTACACAATCGCTCAGCAGATGTACGAGTGTGAACAACCATCGTTCGTCTTCGTTCGTTTTCGTTCGTTCGATGCTAGGAGTGAGCTAGCTGATAGTCTCCGATGATGTCTTGATGTCTGTAGTTGGAGGCGATGGTTCGCGGCCTACGCCAAGTTAAATTAATTGCTTAAAGGTGAACAAGAACAAACAGAACTTCAGGAATACTATTCGCAACCTTATTCTACTAAAGCCCACCTCTAATTTGCAGTTTGATCGAAAAGTAAGGGGAAGTTCAGAACATAAGACAACTCTTTTATTTTAAATAAAAATCCGGAATACAAAATTGCAAGCGTGGCACACTCATCGAGTTCCCAGGAGAAAGAGAATATCTTCATTCTAAAATTTTTAAAATTAAATATTCATCCGTTCTTTCCTTAAACTCTCACGAGCCGGTATGACCGAGCTAATACGCTCGGGTTAAAAAAAAAAATAGTATTATTATAATTTGCCAATAGATGTCAGGAAGAGTCTTATCTTTATTGGCTTATTTTTAATTAACAACGCTTTCTAGCTTGCAGTTAGTTGTTCACAATCGCCAATAGATGACAGGAACAGTCGTATATTGAGTTTATGTTTGATTATTGCAAAACACCAACTTCTCGTCATTTTCTAAAAGTGAATCCTAGCTAGATCGATTTATCGCCCCCGAAAACCCCTGTATAGTAAATTTCGTGAAAATTGTTGGTGCAGTTTCCGAGATCCTAAATATATATATATATATATATATACAAGGTGTATCTAAATATGTGTACTATGCGAAGGTGGGGGGTTTCAGACCACAATGGTGATCAGTTGTGGGTGGGAGAAAATTAAAAATTCCTATTTTCAGTTTCCCATACAAAAATATTTAATTTCATAATGCCTAAATAAATTGACAACCCTATCCTTGTAACTCACCTACCCCTTGACCTACTACCTCTGTAGGTCTACTACTACTACCTACTACCTCTGTAGCTGAGTTTAGGGTTGTCACTTTGTATAAAGTCAGCTGTTCATGTTGAAACTTCGTTGCAGTTTTTTTCAGAGATACCAATCGAAGTTCGAAAAGTCGTTGAACAAAAGTTGTTCCCCGGGGGGTGGAAACTCACCCCCCTTCAGGATAGTACACATATTTTGATACACGTTGTATATATATACAAGATTTTCTCGTTTAAAGGTATAAGATTCAGCCGTTCACACTACGTTCCATTTGACACACCTCACTTACGTTCCAATAGCAGCTTTCATAATATCCTCAAATTATAAAAAAAAAATCGGTTGTCTGTAAAGTCGGTTTACTGACGATAGTTGAACGTGACAACGTCATACAGCTGTCCACGCGGAGGCGTCGCTCATTTAACTAGGAGAGAGACAGACGAACGCTGCCAAACACGGAGGCCGATTGTGGCTCTTTGTCGCTCGTTCCGCGCTCTCGCTTGCATTTCAAGCCTTAAATGGAACGCGAGCGGGGTAACGCCACATGAGTCATGTTTTTTCGTGAGTGCAGCCGGCTCCATCGAATTATAAGACGTTGTCACATCAAAAACCTAATAAAATATAACTGAAACAAGATGGCACTCTTTGATATGCCCACGAGTACCTACGTAGGAAATTAATAATGCATTTATTTAAAACACCCTGTATAATTAGTTTTTTTAATAGTCTATTTTATATACAACAGTGGGCAGTGACGATAGTCAGAACCGAAGTGGTAGCTGGTGGCCACACACGTTGTTTTGTATCTTCAAGGATTAAATAAAAAGGTTAGTAACAAAACGCTTTTAGGGATATTTTATCATATTATAGTTCTAGAATATTTTTTTTTTATTGTGGACGATCCACACAACACTATCTAGCCCCAAATTAAGCAAAGCTTGTACTATGGTAGCCAGATAGCTGATATAATACATAGTTTTTTTTTGTAAATACATACTTAGAGTATAATATAACACTCAGACGAGAACAAACATCTGTGTTCACCACACAAATTTTTGTTCTCGGTGGGGATCGAACCCACGACCTACGGCGCAGAAGGCAGAGCTACTACCAACTGAGCTGAGAGGCCAGTCAATTCAAGTAGTAGTAGAGCTTTTTGTGAAAGGCTCGTCCGAGGAAATACTACCACCATGCCTATTTCTGCAGTGAAGCAGCATTGCTGTGTTTCGGATTGAAGTGTGCGGGTGCCGGTGAAATTACTGACACGTGAGGCTGAACATCTGTATGCCTCAAGTTGATGGACGCAAGGCAGTGCATTGTAGGGTACGTTTCTTACGTGCGTGACAAAGGCAATGCTTTGTTATAGGCGATATGCCATATGGTGCTTTATACAACTTAGCTGATGGAGCAAACATATGGCCCAAATTATCGCCTCGTAGGCCACGCACGTCAGGAACGTGCCCTAAGATGCACTATCCTGCGTCCATCAACTTACAGATGTTCAACAGACTTACAGATGTTCAATCTCACGAGCCAGTAATTTCACTGGCACCTTCAAACCGAAACACAGCTATGCTGCTTCGCGGCAGAAATAGGCATGGTGGTAGTACTTCCCCGGACGAGCCACACGCAAAGAGCTCTAGTACTGCCTATATTAGATAAATAAACGTAGATACAGCAAGAGGAAGTTATAAAGATACCTAAGGCAAAAAGGTTGTAAGGGTAAGGCTCTAATCCTACCCGTTTTTATCCCGTCATCATCATCATCATCATCAGCCTGAAGAAGTCCACTGCTGGACATAGGCCTCCCCTACACATTTCCAGGAAGAACGATTCTGAGCCCTTTCCATCCATCGACTTCCCGCGATCTTAACAACCCCGTAGGAACCCCGTAGGAATTTATTAATACCAAAGAGCATCGATATAATTATTAATACTACCGTTGTCAAAGTCAAAGTCAAAAATGTATTCATACAGTAGTACCACCAGGATCACTTTGAGTCTAGGTGCCAGTACCACGCGACCAAGCTTAGAAGAACAGGCAAGAAACTACGGCTTGGTTCCTACCATTTTTTTTATGTGATCCTTTTACAAATCAAAAATATTAATAATAGCAGTGAAGTTCTAGGTTGGTACATAATACTTCCATAAGATTCCAAAAGAGAAATGTTTACATAAATAATTCAAAAATAAATAATTGCTAAAGATTTTTGCAAATATTAGCAATAGAATATTAGTCAAAAAGGTCTGAGCGAACTTGAACTTGATCGACTTTGAATTTTTCTTACTTTGATAAATCGTGAGATCTCCATTGTCTATTATGTTTTGATGTGCAGTCAAAAAAAGCAAGCAAAATTAATGCGGTTTTTTTTAATTTTATTTACTAGTGACTTTTCCTGCGACTTCACTCGCGTTAAGCTTTTTAACACTTGCCACCCTAGGTTTTGAATTTTTTGACAAAATCTATAATTTTTAGCAAAGTCCTATGTGATAGAAAAGGATAGACGTAGAAAAGTCCTTGTGTGTTAGAAAAGGACAGACATAGATTTTTGCAACCTTTTTTTTTATGCTGTTCCTATTAGTAGTAGCGTTATGTTAATAGCCTAAAGCTTTTCTTGATATGAACTATCTTTCTAATCTATGTGTCTATGGCGATCAGCTAAATCGCTGTCAAATATGACAGCGATATTTGACAGCGGTTCAGCTGATCTGCATCGCCATCACAGATGTGCGCAGGCCTTAAGTCGCGGGTTGCCTCAGGATTTTTTCCTTCACTGTCCTAAAGTTCATTTCGTGGGACCAACCCTGTATTGTTACAGCTCTTTGGCAAACAAAAATATTTATTTATCAAACTTCCCTCTGAAATAATGGATTCAATTAATTAATAAATGACTCGCCACGGATCTTATTTTCGCTTCTTGATTCAAATTCAAATATTATTTAATCGAATTGTTGTTTCGTTGAATAAATTGAAGGGGAATTGAATTCGTTTGACCCACGGGCCATGCTCACGTACGTACGGTATTAACATAAACTATGTACTTACGTAAATGTAACTATGTAACGTAAACAGGATAGGTACTAGAATGTTCGTGAAGGTTTCTAGATAAAAAAAACTGCGTGTGGTTGTGTTATGGAAATAAGTCTCACGTCTTACATACGTTCCGAGACACGTGATCACTGTTCTTTGTTAGTATCAAACTTTACTTACTTTTGATAGCAACAGAATTGCACAATAACACAGATTTGATTAGTTTTAGAGATGAAATACCAATACCTATCTGTTATTCAAAGTGTTTATTTTAATAAATAATAATACTAAACATTCTGGACAATCCACACAAAATTAAGCAGAGCTTACGAGCATTACGAGCAGAGCAACGGGAACCAAGATAGCTGCAGGGCTACCACGAGCTCCATATGGTTATGGCTATGGCTGTCAAATTGTGTATAGATAGGCTGACCCACACTTTCATTTTCTTCATGGGTTTGAATGTGTTGACACTGTTGACACAATTTTGACAGCCCTAACCATAACCATATGAAGCTCGTGGTAGCTCTGCTGATATACAAAATAACTTTAATGACAAGAGCATGCGTACAGTTCATATTATTGAATCCATAGGTTCCCGAACTAGTAAAAACTGTGTTTCAGGTACCAGAGGCTTCCCCCTTATTCTTACAGAAATAAAGTCAGAAAAAAACTTCTAATGCACCTTTTTTCCTGTTAAATACTTAAAACATAATATGGCATTCATATATTGTATTTGTCCATGGAATTTAAAATAGAAAAAACGGTGTTTCATTTTATATAAATGAATAATCAATTAAAATGACCGTCCCACCTGACTTCCTGTGTTGCAAGCTCAAAATAAATATGAATGCATGGCTAAATACATTGTTTTTAATGGAATTTGCATAGGTTGGTAACCTTTTTTACTAAATGTGGGTAAGGATTTGAATAATTAGCCTTTGTATAATTTAGAGAATAGAAGTAACTGTATTAATTAGTAGTTTGAATATTAGACTTCTTCCTATATTAACTGACCGACCAATATGTCCAATGGTACAAACATTAACTAACTAGTTACGAGTGCACCATTGATAGGGCAAATCAATAGTGCAAACGTAGGCACTAGTTATTCGAACCAGAGTGTGGTGAAAGATTTGAATAATAGACTTCATCTCAGGCTGTAAAACATGCCAAACAAGGTAGGAGCCATGCCGTACTTTGTTGGCTGTTCTTCTAAGCTTAGTCGCGTGGAACTGACACCAAAACTAACCTAGCTTTAAGACGTTTCAAAGTGATCCTTGTGATATTACTGGATAAATATATTTTTAGACTTTGACTTTGGCTGCATCCTCACTTTCCATCAAGTGATGGCATCCAAATGCTTAGCTATCACTAATAATAAAAAAACACCTACAATATATCCCTTTTCGTCCACTAGACAAAAGCATTTTCGAAGTTTAAAGGTTCTACGACATGACGGTTTCCTCACGATGTGTTCGTTCCTCGTTTAACAGTACTGGCATAGTGCAACTTATGTCTAGAACAGAAAATTTTATTGGTGACTGAATTTGAGCCTACGAAATAAACCGGCACTAAACTAAACCTAGACTCAACTACGTGCTCACTAGTAATACTATAATTTCCCCAACAGATGGCGCCAACACCAGTTGCTGAGGATAGGCTGACGTCAGGGCACAGGCTATCACATCCGCCGCCGGGAGACGAAGTGCTCCTGACTGGAGTCTCAGGGTACTTCCCGGATTCTGACTCAGTGGTGCATCTGCAAGAAAACCTTTTTAATAAGGTATGCTTTGTATTTTTACTATGCATTTTTCTGCCGTGAAGCAGCATTGCTGTGTCTCAATTTGAAGGATGTGGGTGCCCGGTGAAATTACTGGCACGTGAGGCTGAGCATCTCATGCCTAATGGATACAGGGCAGTGCATCGTAGGGTACGTTTCTGACATGCGTGATCTACGAGGCTTTGTTATAGACGATGGTTACCACTTAACATCAGTAAAGACAATTATGTTTGGTCTATCAGCTACCTAGTTGTATAAAAAATAAATTTTCTTACTTTGAATACGATAAACCTGAAAGTGTATTAGATTTTCTAAAATAGGGGTGCTGAATAATCTATTAGCGTCGTGTTGCCGTATTTAAAAAATAGACACTTTTAATAGTGTCAAATCAAATAACTTCCATAAAATATGCGACACAACTGGAGCCTAATTCTCGGGCCGACCGAGATTTTCAATGTCCCTTAAATACACATTGGCATTGCACAACCCCGCACTTTTTCTACGTTTTCCATATATCGTAGCTGTCGAGGCTTCTACGATGATGTCGTTGATGAATTGCTCAAGGAAATCTGCTATTCTCTCTTCGAAAAGAAGCAATAAAAAAATTGCTAAATGATCAGAGATGAGCCGAGAATTAGGCTCCAGATCGTAGATCGTAGTTCCTCTAGGCTTGATCGCGTGGAACTGGCACCTAATAGACTCACCTTTTCAAAGTGATCCTTGTGATACAACTGAATAAATAAATAATACATTGGAAATCAGGAGCAGTGGTATTAAATCAAAATAAATAGATTTATTAGGACATTTATGTTCTTACTTATAAAAATATGTCAAAAGATAAACAGTGGTTATACTATTGTCATCTCTTACCACTGGGTAATGACAAACAATGACAGGGCTAACTTTAAGTAATGATTAAATTTAAATTGCGTTTATAAGTAGGGCTGTCAATGACAAAAGGTCCTAGGGTTTTTTATAAAAATCACAAGAACGTTTTGTCATTTAAGTTTTACTTAAAAACTCAGTGAAAGATAATTCTTAAAATTACACTAAGCTTGAATAAAGCTGTAAGCGCCCACCTTATCTGTTCATTGGGGCGCCATTTTAAATTACAAAGCAAAAGATGAACAAAACGAAATGACGTCATTAGTTCGTCTTTGGTGAACTAAACAGATAAATTGCTAGTACTTACATAGATACTGTAACTCAATCACTTCGAACGAATGAAACTTGGAATAAATATAGATCATAATATACTTATAAAAAAAGGAACCAGGAACTTTACAACTTGGTTCCCCCATCTCCTTGCCATCACCGGATCACCAGACGTACTGAGACGAGGCATCCATTCCCGCACTAAGCGCTTCGCCTCCACTTTCATAAAGCGGACAGCCAAAGAGTGGAACTCGTTGCCGGCGTCTGTTTTTCCGAGTACCTATATAATTTAGACGTTTTCAAAGAAAGAGTGAATAGGTATCTTCTAGGTGAGCCTGCTGCGTTGACCACATCATCATTTAACATCAGGTGAGATTGCGGTCAAGCGTTGGCATCAAATTGAAAAAAAAAATGCAAGCAAAGCCACGGGCAGAAGGTGTTAAACCGTCTTAAGCGGATAATATTCCAAATGAATAACTAGGTAGGTAAATAGCTTAGCAACTAAATAATACGATATAAGTATGAGCAAGAAGAAAAAAAAAATAAGGAATTTATAATACGCCTCAAACTTACGCTTGCTTTCTTATAAAAACCAAGATAAAAAGCCTATTCACACGCACCACAACCACACCTTATGTGTGACAAAGTTCCAGTGACGTTCCAGCTAGGGAAGTTCTTACACCAGTTTGACGTCTATTTCACTTCATTCGTTCACTGACTCAAGATGAAAGAAGTGCCCGAAAACGTATAGTTATTGTTGTGGTACGTCTGAAAAGGCCTTTACGGTCAATCACGAATACAAACATCAACAACTCATAATTCATTACTTTGTCCACATTTTCCTCGGAAAACTAGAATTGCACCCTAAAATAGCAATTGATTGAGGAAAACATATGGTTGAAGTTGCCCGCTCTAATTTATGATGTTCGCCTGTTAACAATTTACGCTGTCAAATATGACAGCGATATCCGGACGTACCTAAAGCTTTGGTGTTGAGTGCGTTACTTCAAATAATATCCTATCTAATATCTACCGGCTTATTATCGGCTAGTTCTAGACTCTATTATGTCTAGAATTGAAGACACATTTTTACTAGAAAAATTTGAAAATTTGCCAAAGTGATCTATTTATTATTATGAGTCTTCTATGTCCCACTGCTGGGCACTTTTATCACTGAAGTCCCAACATCTGGACTCATCTGGATAAAAAGGTCAGTTATGTCAAAAAAAATTGAAACTTTATTATAAATCTAAACTACAGATTTGCAAGGCCTTTGCTACGATGCCAGTCAGTAGAACGCTGTCAAATATAATGGCGATATTTGACAGCGTTTCACTGATAGCCATCGCTTAGATATGCGCAGGTCTTGAGTGGCTAGATCTAGCGGGAATTAGGATAAGTTGGCAATAATCTCTCGGGACTTTTATTCCCTCATTAATTACTCTAACCCAAGAATGCTTTTGCTGACGTTGAAAAATTAATTTGGGCTGACCGGGACCCTTGGACTGACAACTAGGGAATGGTTCCTACTATAGAAATAGAATCACAGAAGTCATTGGAACAAAGCAGGTAATCCGCAGAAGAACCAAGAACCACCAGAATTAACAAGTAGCACTAGGTTGGCCATATAGCTCGTAGAACCGGCAGCCGCTGGAAATGTATAAGTTCTTAAATAGCGACCACGAACCAAAAGACGTAACGTAGGGTACCTTTCCACGCGATGGACCGTTGCTACTCCCTGTTCTGCGTTGGAGGTTGCGCGTTTTTTTTATGAGGCCGTATATATTGTTAGGGTAGTACCTGTAGTTTTCCTTTTCACTGTGGTTATTTAGAGAATCGATAAAAAAAAGTTAAAAACATGTTTAATCTGTGGCAACACTAAACGTCACTGATTGAGCCGAGTCGGATCTATCATGGCGGCTTGACGAAAGACGTTTTTAAAAATTCCAACACAAAACGTAAGACTATAGTCGGATTTTTAATTAGACGATACCGACTGACAGTAGCTTATGTCACTTTGTAAAATAATGTTGCCATATTTAAAGTAATAGTGCTGCGTTCAGTTCTCGTTCAATCAGATGAATGAA
The DNA here is from genome assembly GCA_939531255.2 of Thera britannica. Taxonomy (NCBI): domain Eukaryota; kingdom Metazoa; phylum Arthropoda; class Insecta; order Lepidoptera; family Geometridae; genus Thera; species Thera britannica. The sequence goes on along the minus strand of OW618039.2, from coordinate 8,649,821 downwards.
CAGTGAGTGAATAGTTAATCATTTCAAACTATAAAATAATATTGAGATTTGTATAAAAAAATGTATAAAAGTGCTCTGATATAAGTTACTTGAAGTATGTAACTACAATAAGTTTTTTGACAGTTTATTACAAAGCACGGCGTGGCGACTAGGGCCAACACCGATGAACGCCACGCGCGTCGGTCACCATTTTGTTTGTAATTCGGCTTCTAACCTCTGATCTGATAGCACGAATGTTTTTCTGCGCTCACGCTGTTTAGTTATTGTTTTTGTAAAGTTTTTCGTTACGATGTGTTTGTGGTAATTGTTGTGTATTTTGTTGCTATATTGTTTCGCGCGAACGATATGGATCCTCAACCAAGCACGTCAAGTCAAGTTCGGCACACTAACTATTCACTAGAAAAACGAGGCAATTTCATTCATTCAGGAGTTTTTTCAATCATTCACTTTGTCACAACACTATTTTTATTTCATCAAAAACTGACAACACAGTAAACGTCAGCTAGCTTCGTCTAATTAAAAATCCGAGTATAGGCGTTAGGGTCTTGATACTATAGCCTGCTTCGAAAGGAGCGAAAAGGAATCAACAATTAGAGCCGAGTCCAGATACCCATTAAGATTGGGTCAGCCTTTAGCTTCTTCTTCTTATCGTGTCACTGATTCTTTCGAACCAAGTGTGGTGAAAGGATTTTAAGTGCGCCTCGAAGAGGCTCCTGATAGCTGATAATGCGCTACTTCAGTACCTGAGTATAAGCACTCTCTTTGAGGCGCACTTAAAATCCTTTCACCACACTTGGTTCGAAAGAATCAGTGGCACGATAAGAAGAAGTACCTACATAAGGAAGCTTATTTTATAGGATTAATTTTGTGGTTTATTTGAGTTTAATTTGTGTTTAATTAGGTTATTAGTTTTATCAATATCGGGAATAGACTTTTAGCAATATCGGGATTTTACTTTTTTACAACACCGTTTTTTTTAATCTCCATCCAAAGGTTGTCTAGAAGAGATCGCTTTTAGCGATAAGACCACCCATTGTACCTATATTTGTAATGTTTCTGTTATAATATGTTTCTTATGTGTACAATAAAGTGTTAATCTATATATCTATCTTATTCTATGATAATCCTGTCCCAGGCATCACAGCGTCTCGTAAAGAGTGCAATAATTTCTTTGCAGATCATGTTATGTAAGTATTTTTTTTATAATTTTACAGGTGGATTTAATATCAGCAGATGCGAGAAGATGGAAACTAGCTCATCCTGAGATCCCGCAGCGCACCGGCAAAATTAACAATGTTAATAAATTCGACGCTTCTTTTTTCGGCGTGCATTACAAGCAGGCACACACCATGGACCCTATGTGCAGGATTCTGCTGGAGAAGGCGTATGAAGCTATCATTGATGCTGGTAAGTAACCAAAGACAAACATAGGGCCGTACGCAGAGATAAATGCTTGCTTCTGTGTTGAGCAAGAAGGTTCGAAACACGTTACAAGGAGTTTAGAAAATCTATGGTGTCGAGAAAACTCGAGTCCGGTTAATGTACGGCCAGTTAATGTACGCACTGTTAAAACGATGCCACTTTTTTCCACTGGAAAATTGTAAAGGCCTATGTACACTGTCGCAGATTAATATTTCGATTATTTTTATTTTTATCTAGCGATGAATAATTGCACTTAACAGGCAACCCCTTTAAGGTTATTGGGAACTCAAACTCAAACTCAAACTCAATAATTTTTTATTCATTACGATGCAAGAATCACTTTGAAACGTCTTATAGCTAGGTGAGTCTAGGTGCCAGTTCCACGCGACCAAGCGTAGAAGAACAGGCAACAAACTACGTCTCGGTTCCTACTGTTTTTTTATATGATCCTTTTACAAATCAAAAATAGTCTAAAATAATAGCAGTGAAGTTCCAGTGTGGTGCCACTTCACTTAGTCAGACGTATGCAATGCAATAATACAAAAGCAAAAGTTTCAAAGACAGCACACGCTACGCTTCAAAGTTATACTATAGTATCTACACAGCTTATATAAAAATAAGATACGGAATAGTAGGTACAGACATTGCAAATCGACATGTTAGCTTCCTATGGGTAGAGTGACCGGGACATTGGGCCACGCAGTTTTATCATTCATATAGCTATCTAGAGTATAGTACGCTTTCTTTATTAAATTATTCTTAACATAGGCTTTAAACTTCCGAATAGGAAGCTTAGTTGCATTTTCCGGAAGTTTATTATAAAAGCGTACAGTGTTCCCCATAAAAGACCCATTTACCTTCTGCAGGCGAAATTTGGGAATATAAAGTTTATTTTTATTTCTAGTGTTAATATTATGTGAATCACAATTTTTCTGAAAGCTACAGATGTGTTTGTGAGTGTACAATAAGTTTTCATATATATATTGTGAAATTACTGTGAGGATATTAATTTCCTTAAATCGCTCTCTCAATGAGTCTCGAGATTTCATTTTATATATGGCACGTATGGCCCTTTTTTGTAAAACAAATATAGTTTGAATATCAGCTGCTTTCCCCCAGAGAAGGATACCGTAAGACATAACACTATGGAAGTAGCTGAAATAAACTAGCCTAGCTGTAGCTTCATCAGTAAGCCATCTTATAGTCCGAACTGCATATGCAGCCGAACTTAGTCTAGCTGCAAGTGCTTTGATTTGTGGCCCCCACTGCAATTTTTTGTCAATATTAAGTCCTAAGAAAATAGTAGAATCTACAAGGTTAAGTGACTCTCCATTAAGTATAATATTAGTTGGCCGGAGAGTCACATTTGGTAAGATAAATTTAATACACTTGGTTTTCTTAGCATTCAGTAAAAGATTATTAACGTTAAACCAGTTAAGTATTTGCGACAGAGATGCGTTAACGTCATCGTAATTAGTCTTCAATCTATCGACTTTAAAAATTAATGAGGTATCGTCAGCAAATAGTACTATTTCACATAGTTTTTTAACCAAAAAAGGGAGGTCATTTACGTACACTAGAAACAAGAAAGGACCTAATATCGAACCTTGTGGCACCCCCATGTCAATAATAGACCCAGAAGATCTCTCACCGCCCACATCAACTTTAAGGACTCTATCAGTCAAGTATGATTGTATTAGGTCAATAGAGCGATTTAGAATGCCGTAATGTTTAAGTTTAGATATTAATGTAGCATGATTTACACAGTCAAAAGCTTTGGAAAGATCGCAGAATACCCCAATCGCGTCTTGCGAGTTTTCCCAGGCATTATATATGTGCTTTAAGAGTAGAATACCGGCATCAGTCGTTGATCGACCTTTCGTAAATCCAAACTGGTGGCTATGAAGTATCCCATTTACATCTTACTCAGTTGTTATCACATTTTAATGTGATAACAACTGAGTAAGAATAACTTTCTCAAAGATTTTACTTAGCGTGGGCAATACTGAGATAGGTCTATAGTTAGCAGGGTCACTTGCATTTCCAGATTTGAACAGGGGAATGAGCTTACTAGGTTTCATTAAATCAGGAAAAACACCCTCATCAACACACCTATTAAAAATATACGCTAGGCATGGTGCAATATCAGTTATAATAGCGCTGAGTAATTTTGTAGACATTCCCCATAAATCTTCAGTATTTTTAATGTTTAATGATTTAAATGTCTTCACGATTTTGTCAGCATTAATGTATTTAAAACTAAAGATATTATTACATTTTTTAACACTAGACTCTAACAATGCCATCGCACCAGATGCCGAGGAATTTAAAGATGATGTCACTACTTTAGGGATACTGGAAAAGAAACTATCAAACGCGTTGGCTACTTCAAAATTATTTGTCAAAAGATTATTGTTTACTTTCAAATGAATTTTTTTATTACGGAGTTTTGATTTGCCAGTCTCATTATTGACTATTTTCCAGGTAGCTTAATTATATATAGGTAGCGTAATTTTATTTGTGGATTTTTCAATTTTTCTTTTGATATGCAATGATTTTGCTGCGTGACAAGCTCTTTTAAATGCTTTAGAGTAGTTTTTAATATGTAAAATAAATGCTGGGTCATTAAGCATTGATTCCCTAGCAGCATATAGCTCATATAATGTATTCCTACTTTTGTAAATACCTGGGGTGGCCCAGTCAGCGAACGCGACACTAATACTAGCTTTACATGTTTTAAGTTTAAAGGTATCCTTATGTTCTTCATTGATTAAATTTGACAAGTTGGTGAAAAGGTCATTCGGGTCAGTCAGACAAGGCATGAGGGACACTTTCAGTTCAATATTGGTTTGAAACTTTTTAATACGGCTCTCTGTGATAGGCCGGTGGGTGAAAATCTCGTGTTTATCTATAATTTTATAAGCAAATCTAGCGCTATGACCGTAGTGATCTGAACTAAAATGCCTAACTACCGATTTACTAACTGGCTCATGACTGCTAAAAATATTGTCAAGACAGGTGGCTGTTGTTAGTGTCACCCTTGTTGGATCTTGAAACAAGCAGTGTAGGTCAAAACATTTAAACAAATTTAACAGCCTCTCAGAAAGAGGGTGAACCGGGATATCTACATTAAAATCTCCACAGATTATTACGGTTTTATTACAGTTAAAGATTTTACGCAGTACATCTTCCATAGTGGATTCATACAAGGTGAAATCCGCGTCTGGGGGACGGTAAACGCTCACAACTATGTGCCGCTCCAGCTCCACACACGACAGCTCAACAGTCCTCTCGATACTGAGATTTGCAATGTCTTTACGCTCCTTGCATTTCAATTGATTGCTTACAATAATTAAAGAACCACCTCGCATAGCGTTCTTTCGTTTAAAAGAGCTTACAATACTATATTTTTCATAAAAAGGGAGTAACTCTAGTTCTACTATCCAGTGTTCTGTAATACACATGATGTCTACACTGAAACAATTCATAAATAGTTCTAATTCTAAAACTTTGCTGGGAAGCCCTTGCATATTTTGGTGTACGACATTTAAAGTGCCTGGACTTCCCATTGTCGAGGACACTAGTTTAAATGTTGGGCAATAGGCCCCAAAGCTTGTTCACCCATATTAGTACTGCTACTAACTGGGGACTTGTCGGTGAACTGTGTTATAGTACTTATAACAGGATCAAAAATATTAAATGCTAACAATTTAGCAATAGTTATTTTACTACGTTTACTTAAGGACATAGTACCTCTAGTCAATTTACAATTACTAATAAAACTATTAGTGTCGAAATACAAAACGTCTCTATGACGACATGTCAAATTGTATAGCATTAAGTTATACTTAAATATACTCTCGTTTTGTTGGGCAGCCAGTGCATTTAAAAATGGAAATGCACATAAAATAATTTTTCCTAGCCCTAATGCCAACTTTCCCATCAATGTTTCTATCAATTTAATTATTTCTGCATGCTTGACACCACTGCTCTCACCTAATTGAACTATTAGAGTGGTGTCTTTGTCAAGACTACTATCCTTATCAATACAACTTATAAGGTAACTTAATGGAGCATCTGGGAAGCAGTTATTATTTACTACCTGTCCTAATTGGTCACTAAGTAGCAGTCCCATCCCTATTCCTACCCTGTCTGAATATAAAACAGTCTTCCGGGGAAAAAACATTATCTGGCACTGCGGCGGCCGCTACCGAGGCACGCTCGCTCTGCTCGCTCGCCTAAAAAAGCAACTAAAACTAAACTATGTAGTTAGTTCTATATAGGGACTCTCGTCACTCGCGGTGATTCGAACTGACAAACAAAATTAGCTGTCAAATGCCCAGTCTTATCTCTAGGTTCAGTCTACTAAACAAAACCTTCTTTTCTTTGAGATCAGTGAGAAAACTCGACTTTTTGTGCTTTCTCACAGTGAAATAAACCAAAACCGTACTATTAGATAAGTTTCTTCCACAATACCACGTTATTTAACCACATAACACGCTGATAAAATACTATTAGCATAGGATCAACCCCCTATTTGCCTACGACAATAATTTGAGGAAGGTTATTTGAATTCGCTGACCACCCGGTCAGCGAATACAAATAAGATAGTGGAATGCCGACCACAGAGCATAGAAGACTGCAGTGTTTTCCCACGGTGCCTCACAAAAACATAAAAAAATATCTAGAAATGAAAAAACTAGGTATCAGATTAATAAATTATACTCCATTATTATTATTATTATTTATCCAATGAATGAAGTACATTTTCACAAAATTTATAAGTAGGTACCTATACACTCCACTCTGATGTTTTTCTGTATTTCTTTGTTAGTTTTATGTGGTGTACAATAAAGTATTTTCTATCTATCTACACTGTTAAGACATTTCTATTTATACATCAATATTATTACTATTTTATCATTCTATTCTTATTTTAACTTTTAGTGTTGGTATTTTAATAATTTGGTATTTATATTAAACTCCATTATGAGAGATAAATAAATCTCTTTTATATGTATGTTTGTGCTTAGGTTCCCATGAAGCATTAATATTATAATGAAGATTTCACGCTTCTGAAGCAAGTTCCAGCATCTTTGATATTTTCTTCTCATTACTAATAGTTATTCAGAATACTAATATGTGATTATTATCCGGAATATTTATGATAGTATTATCGTAGTGACATTATACAGGGTGTTACAAAACTATCCGTAAAGCCGAAATGAGATTAAATGGGGCCTTATAATGAGTCCATTCAGAATATATATATTTTTTTATTATTATAATTTTTTACTCACATTTAATAAATAAATTATGTGGACAATCCACACAACACTATCTAGCCCCAAACTAAGCAGAGCTTGTACTATGGGAACCAGATAGCTGATATAATACTTAAATACTTTTTTTCTTTTTTTTTTGTAAATACATACACAGAGAAAAATATAACACCCAGACAGAGTACAAACATCTATGGTCGCCTCACAAATATTTGTTCTCGGTGGGGATCGAACCCACGACCAACGGCGCAGAAGGCTGAGCTACTACCAACTGAGCTGAGAGGCCAGTCATTTATGACTGAAAAATAGAAAAAGTATTATTAGTTGATAAGGTAGGTTTCTGTTGAATAATCTGGTTCCCTGAAGTGACAGCTTACTAGGGTTTTAGCTTTGATAATTAATCATTATTTTTACGGGGTATTTTGTAACACGTTGTATAGGAATGTATTATAATCTAAATATATAAAACTCTTACGTTACTGACTGACTCACAATTAACGCGCAGCCTAAACTAATGGTCTTAGGATTATGTTTGGAGGGTAGATTCCATGGTGTAAGGTAGGGGTGCACTAAGAAAGGAATTCCCGAAACTCAACCCCCTAAAAGTCTGCAGCGGGGGTTTGTATGGAAAAACCTTAACGCGAACGAAGTCACGCGGGATTCCACTAGTCGTACATATTTTCTGTAAGACGTGTCCGCTACGCCCACGCCAACGTCATTACGTTGTCTCTACTTAGTTGCGATCACAACATCATCAGCTTGAAGAAGTCCACTGATAGACATACGCCTCCGATATAAATTTCCAGGACCTTTTCCATCCATTGACTTCCCGCAGTTTTTACAATGTCAAAGTCAATGTTAATTATGTGTTTATCCAAAAGTATTAGAAGGGTCACTTTGAATAGTCTTAAAGCTAGGTGAGTCTAGGTGCCAATTCCACGCGACCAATCCTAGGAGTACAGGCAACAAAGGCTTAGTTCCTACCGCTTTTTGTATGATCCTTTTACAAAATAAAAATAATGGGTTGCGTCCTATACGGGCTTGTCCATTGGCACTTCAACTTGCTAATTTAACGGTAAATTTCGAGCAAAAATTTCGTAAAAAATGTACCAAAAAATTAAAATTTTTGGGCTGTAAGATCTGTTATTTTTTAACTAAGATAACGCTTGACCGCAATCTCACCTGATGTTAAATGATGATGGTCGACGGTGTAGCGCGCTCAACTATTTAATTTTTTTTCGAAAACGGCAAAATTATAGGTATTCGTAAAAACAGACGTCGTAAATAAAAAAAACCGTTTTAAAGTCGCCGCCTTTTATAAAGAAAGAAACATTTTTTTTAAATAATCTGTTATCTATGACGAAAAAGTCTTCGCAGATCACCAGTTATCTGACGTCAGTTATTTGCAAGGAACAGAAGTTGATACCCGAAAGAGGGAAAATAGATTATACTACCCACACCAACCTCACCTCGGCTAAGAAGGGGAACGAATAAGTAAGTAGGTAATTTGGGTCCCCGATTCTCTAATCGAGAGCATCGATATTGATTTGTTAAAGAAGGTTTTATTCTGAAAGAAGCGACACGCGACTTATGCACAGGTTTATAAAACTGCAAGCCTACCACAAGCACAATCCCTTCATTGTATATTTTGGAAACAGCTATGTTTGTAAAAAGTAACCCCGATCTGTTTTGTCGGCTGATTGATGTCGTAGATCGCAATAGACGAGATACAAGTCGAGTATGTGTCCGCAACTCTAAGACCAAGTTTATGCGCAAGAGTATCTTCTGTATGGATTATGGCCCTGTATCCTTTACAATAAACTCCCACATGCCATTAGGGAAATGCCATGTTCGCTTTTTCAAAGAAAGTTAAAAACATTACTTTTAATCAAAAGCTATTATAAAATTGACGATTTTTTTAATGACAAGGCCTTCCTAAAAAGTTAATTGTATTGTGTACTTACCTAATTTTATATTGATGATGTACTCACCTCTGACTTTTTATTTTAATATTCTTTGACATTTTGTATTAAGTATTGCTGTTCTTTTTATGTTTCTTTTTTTGTTTGTTATGTTCTTTTTATGTTTTGTCCTTGATTCTTATTAATGGTTTAATTTTTAATTTTACTTAATAGTTAAATTTTATGACAATTACTTGTAAATCTCATTATTGCATGCCTAGACATAAGCAGAATACATTGTACATTACCTATTATAATTTATCATCTTTTCGACATGTATTTCAAGCAATAAATATAATCTGAATCTGAATCTGAAGCTCTGTCTGGCTCTGTCTCTGGCTGGTTTTGAGTCTGTGTGAGTGCTCACCAGTGTATTATAATGTGTGTGTGACGTTTCGACGTAGGATTTATTTATTCAGCACTTACACAGGCTTAAAACCAGAGACAGACCTACTGGTTGAAAACAAATAGACAATGATCTTTGAAATAATGACAATAATTTTTGCAATTCTTGATAAAAATTCTTTAAAATTGAAACATAGATTAATACGTTAAGATTAAAATAATTAACTTCAAGACCTAGACTTTGTGGTTATTTTTTTATGTTTATCTGCAAGCTAAACCATTGTTGTTGGCGGGAACAATATAATGTTAATTTCAGTAGGTAGGTTACCTACTCTTGAAAATAAAATAGGTATACCTAAGTACCTAAATAATTCACTGCCTTTATTCCTGAAGTTTGGAAAACAAATGTGTAGGTACACAATACGAACTATAATTAAATCTAAAATAAATAAAAATATTTAAGTATTTATTTTAACTTCTGCAAGCTACCTACTGGATTATTTAATGCATTATAATAATCTGGGCAAACAAACAATACATTATATTTGAATGAATTATTAAATAAATTATAATAATTACTGTATTTATTATTAATGTAGATTGCACATTATTTATTTTCTGAAGTGAAGCGCCTTGTTTATTTACCTACCTCAAAAAATATTTTGTTCGGAATTCAAATTTTCAAATCAATTTGAAATACGAATTTAAAAATCGATTCGACCTCTTTGAAATCATTATTTTGTTTCGTCAGAACGTTCATTCTGCCAGGTTAAAAGAAACGGTGGCTGTAACCTTGTAACCGTTCCATCGTATTCCAATCAATAGGACCTCCCTTTCTTTGCCAGTAATGAGACCAATTTATCTGGCACCGAAAGTCTTGGAGCACTCAGATGAATTAAATTCCTGAAGGCACGTATTTCGGGACATTCCTGCCTTATTAAGTTTACTAGAAGATGGTGATTTACAATACTCATGGTTTTCCTTCTTTCTTTTACTTTTCGTGGTGTGATTTTGAATATCAAACTTTTTTTAAGTACCTAGATTTCTAAGCATTTAGCCGCCATCACACGTGATGGAAACTTTTGATAAACTCTTTAGATCTTTTTCAACCGACACAGCTTTTTCGTTTCTTGAAAAATAAACAGCAAAGAAAAAGAAACAGCAAATAGTTCTAAGATGGAGGATGGTTTTGCTACTAAAAAATATTGAGTACCAACTGGCAGAATGAAATTGTTCTTAGCTTCAAAATGTGACTTTCAGACGAAACAAAAGTTTGACTAATCGCAACAATGGCCGCCAAAAGTTTGATCCAAATTTATCAAAATGAAGTTATATTGTACAAAATCAAAATATCGACCCCAAGGTAGGCTTTGAAAACGATTCCATCCTGTTATCTTAAAATCCATTAAAACTTTCACTTTGGTCGTAATTAACTCAATATTGGCTTTTAAAAGCGTTTTCTTGGCTCGACTATTAGATTTTATTAATTTAAAAATTCAATTGATAAAATAAGTGCCTTTATCTATGCCTAGATAAATACTTACTTAAAGCCTCTATAGAGGTTTTATACCTTTTAGTAGTAGTACCTACTTATTACTTACCTACTAGTTACTTACTTTTGTTTTTAGTAGTACCTATAGTAGTTGTCTCTGTTTAGCGCTTAAACCACCCGGTCATACAATAGGCGGTCTATCGGCAAATACTTTTTGTAATTGTAATTTGTTGTGTGAAATAAAGTATTTTCTAATAAAGTAAAATAGTTATTGGCCAAGTCAGTCAATAGACAAGTCAGCAGTCAATGGCAAGCGGTGGGCGATTACTGAAACGCTGTCAATATGTATTATATAATTACAAGTTCCACGAGACCAAGCCTAGAAGAACAGGCAACAAACTAAGGCTCGGTTCCTACAGTTTTTTTATCTACAGTTTATTTATTTATTACAAATCAAAAATAATAATCTAAAATAATAGCAGTGAAGCGTTACTTTTGACCGCCTCTTGTGTTACCACTATTATGTTACATAACTTAAATAAACTTAAAAACAAAAATATCGTAACACTGCCTAGTTGGATGCCTTTGCATCCAATAATGTTTTAGTTTTTGTGTAATAAAAGTAAAAGTGTGTATTAAATAATTGTTGTGTATTAAAGTGCCATAAAAAATATTGTGTCGTTTTCCTCATGATTTATAGTAATTTTACTTTTTGAGCTGTCTCATGTTATATTTTTGTCTATCTGCCACTGGCAACACTAAAGGCACGAGATCGAAACTTGAGTTAGGCTATTTAATTACTGTGCCTTATCTGAGTAGGATTCGTGTACAATCGTACCATCAAAGAACAATTCCATTAGTGCCGTTCATCTTTCCTTCCCTCTTATTCGCGAAGTACGAAAATAGCCAGACAGTCAGATCTTGTTATATCTACAAGTTAATTAAAGCCTGACAGTTGCAAAGGAGGAGTGGAGCGAATTTGGTCAAGTGGCCGAGTTGGAAACTCTTTGAGGGCGAAATGTTTTACAGAATAGAATAGTTTGTAGGGTTCCGTACCCAAAGGGTAAAACCCTATTACTTTGACTCCGTTGTCCGTCCGTCTATCTGTCTGTCTGCCTGTCACCAGGCTATATCTCATGAACCGTGATGATTACCGTTGAAATTTTCACAGATATTATTGTTGCTGAAAAAACAGAATAAAATAAATAGATATTTAAGGGGGCTCCCATACAGGAAACGTGAGATTTTTTGCTCGTTTTTTTATAAATAACGGTACGGAACCATTCGTGCGCGAGTCCGACTTGCACTTACCCGGTTTTTTTTTATTTCAATCTATTCTAATATTTTTACTAACAGCATCTTATATATTGTATGTTCTTTGCCTACCTATGTATTTAATCGAGTTATTCAACTAAAGGCCTACCATGAGCTCTGTCTGGCTCTGTCTCTGGCTCTGGTTTTGCGTTTGTGTGAGTGCTCACCAATGCATTAAACTGTGTTTTTTTTAATTTTTTAAGAAAACACGAAATTACCAAAGTTTACTCCATTAATTCAAACTAGACAACTCGGGTATCAGTCACATTAAAACAAAACATAGTATTCACGATAACCGTTTGTTTGCTGAAACCGCAAAACCAACAGGCTTACCGTATTTCAGAGAGGATGAAAATGAATCTTGCGCTATTCTGTTGAGTTTCGTGAAATAGGCTTATACTATACAGGGTGTAGTTTTTTAGGCAGGGACTTCAAAACAAATGTAAAAAACGAAGAAACACAAATAAGGATTTAAAAATGGAGCTGATATTTTATTATGAATACTGAAAGTAGTAAAATACAAACACTGTTCTTTTTATCGTGTCACCATTTCTTTTGAAACAAGTGTGGTAAAATGATTGTATGTGCACCATAAAGAGAAATAGTGGCACGTGAGGCTGAACGTCTCTATGCCTCAAGTTGATGGATCCTGGGCAGTGCACCGTAGTGCACGTTCCTGTCGTGCGTGACCGCAGGCAATGCTTTGTTATAGGCGATGATTACCACTTAACATCAGGTGGGCCATATGCTTGTTCCATCAGCTTGTGGTACAAAAACGCACTATAAAATCAATAAAAAAAACCTTATTTATGTTAGGATGTTTTTATAATAATTAAAAATACATAAAAGTTCTTGCTCAACCTCTGAAAATACCACCGCGTTAGATGTAAATCCCCGAACACCCTGTATATCTGTTGAATTATTCAACAATTCTGAATGAGGTAATCCAAAGTAGGACTTGTAATGGAATATTGAAAACATATAATGTCGGGAAACGAGTGGCTTAAATCTATTGTTTTTGAGAGGTTTCGTGGCGTGATTGAGGACCTTTTCAGCTAAGCTTAGGGTTTTTTGATGTGTACCCACCGTTTTTTAGCGATGTTATAATACACCAAAGAGTTTATATCAATAAATAATCTTAATCTAAATATATAAAACTCTTACGTTACTGACTGACTGACAACCAACGCACAGCCTAAGCCGTAAGTCCTAGAAGCATGAAACTTGGAGGGTATGTTCGTTTTATAGCTTAGGGGTGCACTAAGAAAGGAAATTGGAAATTTATTTCCCTAAGCGGAGAAAAAGAGGAAAAACTTTAAAAGAAAAATCAACGGGGCGTAACGGCTACGGGGCGAGCGAAGCCGTGGGCGGCCGCTAGTATTATATAAAAATGAATTGCTGTTCGTTAGGCTCGCTAAAACTCGAAAACGGCTGGACTGATTTGGCTGATTTTGGTCTTGAATGATTTGAGGAGGTCCAGAGAAGGTTTAAAAGGTGAATAAATATGTTTTTTTTCAACGGGAACGGTAACGGGGCGAGCGAAGCCCCGCAGATAAAGCAGAGCTTGTACTATGAGAACGAGAAGACTGATATAATACTTTTTTATAATACTTATATACTTTTTTTTTGTAACTATACATTTTTAGAATACAATTTAACACCCAGACAGAGAACAAACATCTGTGCTCACCACACAAATATTTGATCTCGGTGGGGATTGAACCCACCTACGACGCAGAAGGCAGAGCTTCTTAGCTGAGAGAGCCTAAGGGCGCTTGTACACGCTAAGAAAAAACGCCGGGTCTACCCAAGAATTCGTGTCGTAACTAGAAAATAACTGTGTACACTGCTCGCAGCGGTGCACGAAAAAAATCTTATCTGCGCAAGACACGACGCGGCGAACGTTGTTGCGTTTTCGTGTGTGGAAAAGACAAAATTCTTGTCTTGCGCAGATAAGATTTTTTTCGTGCACCGCTGCGAGCAGTGTAAACAGTTATTTTCTTGTTACGACACGAATTCTTGGGTAGGCCCGGCGTTTTTTCTTAGCGTGTACAAGCGCCCTAAGGCTTTAATACCTCTACATATACTATATTTTTTTTTTGTAAATCATGCGTAGGCCCTTTGTCAGAAACAGTGAGTCTGAGTCTAGTCATAAGCATAGAGTTTTGACATTTATCAATAGAGAACTGTCAAAAATCTATGCTTGACAGTGTTATACTTGTGTTCAAGATGACACTTTTTCCATTTCCATCACGTTCAAAGATAAAATGTATTTATTTACAGAATTACATGAACCTACAGGGTTGATAATGGCTCATGTTTTTATATCCATTGTTCTGCCCTAAGAGCATGTAAAATTTAGATTAACAATATTATTTAAAAACTAACAAAAAGGTACATTGTCCGAAATGTCAATAATAAAAATAATATTATAAATAAATTAACTAATGTTGTGTTCATTCGCATTCGTTCGTGTTCTCTGTACCTGGCATAAAACCGCCCTTTAAACCTTGATATGTCAAGTGGGTATTGAGAGGATTTGTGACCTCGATCATCCTTTCTATTATTAGGTGGCGGTACTTGAGGGTGGAATTTTGAATGACGTAATTAAAATGCTTGTGGCTTCTGAGAGCGGGTGTTTCCTAGAAAAAAAGTAAAAACTGATTTGGAATGTCCAAAATAAGTTATTTCGTATTAATTTGATTTTTATATGTCACTTTTTTATGCACCCTTAAAACCCCCATATCTTAATAACCTCTCATTCGATTCTACTCAAATACTTACCAGTAAATTTCTCAAGTACAAGCTATCGACTTATCAAATTTCATGCAGATCGGGTTAACGGTTCGAAAGTTATCCTTGGAGAAACATACATAATGTACATACACAGATAAAATGCCAAATCCCCCACGTTGTTTTTTCGTTTGTTCGTTAAGATCTTTGCTCACTCGATCAATAAACAGGAAATAAATTTTTGTCCACAGGTGTGAACCCTAAAGAGCTACGTGACACCAAAACTGGCGTGTTCGTCGGAGCTTGTTTCTCAGAATCGGAGAAGACATGGTTCTACGAGAAAATGCAGGTCAACGGCTTCGGTATTACTGGGTAAGTTTAGTAACATACCAACTTTACCTTAAGTCCGAGTTTTTTAACTTTTAAACCGACTTCAAATAAAAAAAGAGGAGGTGCTCAATTCAATTGTATTTTTTATACTATATTAAGTATTTATTAGAGTGTAATCAGCCCCGTTGTCTGCAAATAAGATATTAGAAATATCGGGTGGTATGAGTATTATGCGTAATTGATAATAAAAAACTTGAGAAACCGACTTCATGGCCAAACATTTAAACCGTTTTAAAAAAATCCAGAAGAATCTTCATGAATCTTACCTTACAGATAAAAAAAATTAAGTCGGTTCATAAATGATGAAGTTATGCGATAGCAAACATTAATAAAAACTAAAAAAACAATTGAGAATCTCCTACTTTTTTATTTTAAGTCATTTAAAAAAATGAAAATCAGTTTATACCTCAACTATAGCTTTCTATCAGCACAAGTCAGACTCAAGCGGTCTAACTGTTATCATTTAGACAAAGAGACAGTTCAGAGTTGAAATAATGAATAGCAATTAACACAATTGAACACAAAACTTTCTGTTTCCTCACTAAAGATGCAATTTTCTCTTATTACACTGTAGCGTCGAGTTATAAAGCGTTTAAACTACTTTGTGTCGGAATTATTGCGAGTTGGGAGATTAATCTTGGTAGCTCTTTAGCTCTTTCACTGGGTTTTAGTAAACGAGTTGACGAAAAACAGATAGTAAACGTGCTATTCATATTAATATCTAAGTGTAAAAACCGATTTTGTCAGCCATAGGTTAAAGTAAAATTGAGTTTAGAACATCGTGTGCACCAAGTTCGTGAATTCAAAACATCATTAAACCTATTTACTACTTCTACCTCCATGGTGCCGAATTTATCATGCAACCTTTTTTAACTTTTTAAAAACTTAGACTCGGAACTTTTTGGAGATTGTCTGCAATATTTCAGAATGAGAATCATTAATTTTTAACTGTGTACAATAAAGAGGTCTTAAAAATAAAAATAAACTATGGAAACAACAGTCTATCCGTTTCGGATGTAGGTACAATAAAAGGTATAGTAGTAAACTAGCTAAGTACTAACTATAACTAAAACTAGATAGATATTTTATTGTCCTTAACTAGTTAGGTAGCAGAGATCACAAGAAAACTTAAAATATAAACCTTTAGTAGGTAGTACCTAAGCATAAGTAGCTAAGTCTGAGGCGCTAAGCGAGATCAAAATATTCACCTAAATTTATAGTGGACTCTGTGAATAAGCCACTTTCTTAAACTATTTTTAAACATGTTAATTAGAAAGAAGAAAGAAAGAAAAACATTTTATTGTCCATAGGACAATTACAATGGGTACCTACCTACTGCTAACCTTAAACATAAAAAAGAAATAAAGTTTAGTACCTACTTACTTAATTTAAAACAAAAATACAGAAAAAAACCTTAAAAACTAGATTAAAAAAAAACAGGTAGGTAGGCACGTGCCATACTGTGAAAATAAAGGTTAATTAGGCCCTGGCTCAGATATCTATTGCACCGTGTAGGTCACCCCACTCAGTGCAACACTGGTATTCTGCCAAGGCCTAGAGACAAGTGAAGTCACGGACGATGCAGGCAAGTAATTAAAATAAGACTAAACAAAATAAATAGGAAATAAAATAATTGTATTATTATTTATTTGCTCCTCAGATGTTCCCGTGCTATGTTAGCCAACCGTATCTCCTATTGGCTCGGTGTCACCGGTCCGTCGTACACAGTAGACTCTGCTTGCTCGAGCTCACTCTATGCCTTGGAACACGCCTTCAGAGCGATTCGCGACGGTCATTGTGATGCTGCAATTGTTGGAGGATCCAACTTGTGCCTGCATCCTTATGTGTCCTTGCAGTTTTCAAGGTAAATACAACATGTGTAAAATTACTGACACGTGATGTTGAAATTCTGTAAGGGTGGAGCCAAACGAGCGTAATTTTTTGAGTTGTGAGTCGCGTATTTTCGGTCGCAGAAATTCTGCTGCATTCGGTTTCACAAAAAAGTCCTGTTTCATTCACACGGCGACGCAAAATGAGTTGTCTGCCGACTCACACGCGTTATTCGGACCGAATTGAGTTTGCGGGGGGGATTCGTTTTCTGTCATTTCGGGAAGGCACATAGCTTTTTGATTTTAATTGTTTTCTGGTGTTATCTACTTCTCCGTCTTCTAAATATGCTTCGTAAATACACAAAATTTTCATCGGTTCCATTGCACGACGCAAACATCCACCATAAACGTTCGATAGTAACTGAATAAAATGCGCTCGTCTGGCATCCCAACAGAATTTCTGCCAGGCAGAATTTCTGCGACCGAAAATACGCGACTCACGACTCACAAAACTCGTTTGGCCTCAGCCTAAGCCTCAAGTTGGTGGACGCAGGGCAGTGCGTCGTTGGGCATGCTCCTGACGTGCGTGACCTGTGAGACAATGCTTTGTTACAGGTAATGGTTACCACTTAACATCAGGTGGACCATCAGCTAGTTGTATTTGTATACCACACAATAACTTTTCTAAAACTTCGTAACTTTATCAAGAATAGAATGCTCCTAAACCCTCTAGAATGTTTTGAAACGCTCTGGAATGATCTAGAAATTCTAGAATGATCAAATTCAATTCAAAGATTCTACCCTCTACGGGAGTCACGGCTAGCTACAATATATTTTTATTTTTTTTATGGGACAGAAGACCCGTGGTCCTAGAGAAGCACATTAATACATTAAGGTTTTCCCTAAGGACTATAGCATGGGGTTCTTCAAAAATGGGCGTTTTAAAAGTTTAAAAGGGTCGGCAACGCGCTTGTGATACTTCTAGTATTGCAAGCGTCCATAGACTACGGTAACCGCTTCCCATCAAGTGGACCGTATGATTGTTTGTCAAATAAGTTGTAAAAAAATATATATATAAATTTTCTCTTATACATATTTACCCACCACAATTTATCTTTGCAGATTGGGAGTGTTGTCCCCTGATGGTAGATGCAAGAGTTTCGATAACAGCGCCAACGGCTACGCGCGATCAGAAGCCATCGTTGTTGTATTCCTGCAGAAGGCCAAGGACTCCAGAAGGTAAAACTTATTCCATTCTACCAATTTCATAAATTGTACAATAAAACTTTGTGAGTATTTCTAAGATATGATGATGTGACAAGCAGGTTTTCGAAAATCTATATTTCTATACTAATATTATAAAGAGGAAAGTTTTTTATTTTTGTGTGAATGTTTGTAATGAATAAACTCAAAAACTACTGCACCGATATCAAACGACATTGGAAAGCTACATTTACCCTGAATAACGTAGGCTATATTTATGTGTTTAAAAAATAAATGTCCACCCGTGCGAAGCCGGGCAGCAATTTTTGCAATTCAATTGCAGAAATTAGCTAACATGTTCTAGTATCGTGCGTAGTAGCGTAGCGGTCGCGCTACGGCGGCGTAGCAAACGTAGCTCTCTCGTAGCTAAATATTTACTTAGATATACTGAAATACATTTTTATTACATTCTAAAATAAAATTATTAACACATTGTGAAAGCTTAAATTTAACAAATAATTTTTCCACCAGACAGAATATCTGAATATTTTTTTTGATGTTTTTGTAGAATAAGCTAAGCGCTCATTTATTGAATATCATAATAATAATACCTACCTACTTAGTATAATTTATTGTGTTCTTCTTACTCGTACTATCGTACGTAACGTACATAGTTGTTATAATTTTTCTGTACGCACATCGTTACGTTAAAAACTACAACAAAACACTTGAAAGTTATATGAATTCTTCCTCAGAGTATACGCTCAACTCCTCCACGCTAAGACGAATTGTGATGGCTACAAAGAACAAGGCATCACGTACCCCGCCGGACATATCCAGAAGCTACTCCTCCGGGAGTTCTACGAGGAATGCTCCATCCCTCCGCACATCTTGGAGTTCGTTGAGGCTCATGGAACAGGTACACTTTTCCCTTCTTAAGAGGGAATCACACAAGCGACTCTCCATGCAAACGTAGTCCCTTATTTCCTCCCTGGATAATGCCTCTAGTCTAGAGTAACCGTTTTGTCTCATGAATTCCAGATCTGCTATATACGTGCTCGTATGTTTTCCTTTTTTTCAGAAACTTATTGCCAGAGAAAATATCACCTCCAATTCATATTTCATATAAATCTTAAGAGGGTCATATTTTCTTTATCAATAAGTTTCTGAAAAAAAGGAAAACATACGAGCATGTATACAGCAGAACTGGTTTTTTTGAGAAAAAATGGTTACTCTCCAGGGAGGAAATAGGGGACTACGTTTGTATGGAGAGTCGCCTGTGTTGTACCTTCTTAAGGGCGTTCATAGAGCTAACTCGCTGCTGAGCTCCTACTGAGCATGTTTTCGGTGTGTAACTCCTCTGTAAATAAAGGAGGTAAGAAGTACACTAAAAAAACAGCATGAATCTCTAACAGGTCGTCTTTTTACTGGCTGTTTTTAATATTTTTTTATCATCAAATTTATTCAATAAAAAAATCACGAAAGGAAAGAAAAAAAGAGATATAAATTTCGTGCGTGTTTTGCCAGGCACAGTATTGTTGAGGAGCGGTGGGTTGCATACGAATAAAAATCTCAAAACCATTGGATCAGGACCTTAAATTTAAGTGCGTGTGCCTTAGACAATCTAGATCGTGTGCACTTAGTTTGAGAATTCAAAACATCATTAAACCTATTTACTTCTACCTCCACGGTGCCAAATTTATCATGCAACCTTTTTTTAATCTCAAACTCGGAACCTTCTTGCTGTGTTTACTTTTATTTTTATTTGCTTTACGCGCGCCATTTTCTTTTTTGCATTTAATCATTTCCTCGCTAAGGTGGGATGAAAAGTAACGTGTTGCAAAGATTTTTCACCTCGTGATATTTTGATTTCCTCGCTAATGCTCAGGATTCTAATTTTGAACCGAAAAGCAACTTTGAACTCTTGTTTAACAAATAACTATTTTAGGGTTAAACTTTTCTCTCTGTACACAGTCATGTCCTTTGTTATCACTTTATGTGTCTCTGTGTGCAATAAAGAATTATGAATTATGAAAAATGTCTTCTCGATCAGACACAAAATGTAGCAAAAATGTATCCTTTGAGAGACGGTAAAAATGCATTTTACTATCTCCAAACTTCAATATTGAAACAGCGTTGCATAGATTTTTTCTATCGTGCCAAATTGCCAACTTGCAACAAAGCAAGTGCTGCAAAGTGCTCTCAATTCTTTTATTTCCAAAATGTGGCGTTTTTCTTTTTCTATTACAATTTAAATGACTTCTGAGTGTCTTATAATTTAATATAATTCACAATAACAGCTTTTTATTTATTTTTTCAAACTTCGGCCTTCTGCCACTCTAAATATTGCTATGCCCTATGCATTCACCATTTTTAACTTTAAGACCTCACCATGTAACATAATAATTGCAAGAAACAATATGAGTATGAGTATTTATTTTATTGCTATTTAACGTGGCAATGCCGCCAGCGTCTTAGGGACGTTTCCGTCTTACACTGATTTGGATCGGTTGAGCTATCTCCAGATTGTTTGTAGCGGTCTGCATATAGCTCAACTATTTCTTTGTACTTTGTATATTTTGTTAATATTTGTTTATTTCTTAGTTTGTGTGTGTCTATAAATATTGAATCCACAACCTAAGGATCGGAAGGCGAAGCCGCTACCACTAGCAGGCCAGTGTCCTATGTTGAGTGGAGTTTATCAACAAACTTCAAATAAAAATGGAGCAGCTTCTCAATTTGGCTGTATTTTTTTATGCGTAACTTCGGCTCATTTTTGGTTGAAAAAGGCTGAAAGGATTGGTCTAATAGAAATGTTATCAATATCGGTTCAGCCATACGGCCATGAAATCAGTTTCTGATTTGTACTTCAAATCTTACCCACCTTTATTAGATACCACTAAAAAAGCGTTTATGTTTTTCTTGTAGGTACGATATTATACGGGCATCCCCCTAACAAGCTGTCAGCAAAACAATGCTATAACCTCTTTGTGCTACTAACAATGAACTAACTCGAGGAAAGCTGAGAATTTTATTCCTGAGTGCTCTCAAGCCAGCACCGTCTATTTTTAATGCTCCCTTCCATTTTACCTGGTTCATTTTTAATGGTTTTAGTGGGGCTGCTTTATTAAGGCTTTGTTTTGACAGAACACTTCACTTTTTGGTTTTTAAATTGAAATTTTCTATACACTCTCAGCTCAGTTGGAAATAGCTCTGCATCTGCGCCGTAGGTAGTAGGTTCGATACCCACCGAGAACAAATATTTGTGTGGTGAACACAGATGTTTGTTCTCTGTCTGGGTGTTACATTGTATTCTAAGTATTACATTTTATTATTAAGTATTATTACATTTATTACACATTACATTACAAGAAAATATATGCTTACATATATTTTCTTGTAAATGCATACTTAGCCAAAAAGATAGTATTGTCTGGATTGTCTACAATATTTTTTTATATTTTTATTATATAAACAGATTTTTACCATTTATTTTATGGGCGATTAGAGAACTATGCTTTCAAAAGAAATCCTACGTCGAAACGTCACACACACAGTATAATACACTGGTGAGCACTCACACAGAGCCAGTGACAGAACCAGAAAGAGTCTGTGGTAGGCCTACGGAATTGAATAGATGTAGGGGCGTGTGATTTGATTTCTTTTCTCCACGTTGTCGCTGTCAACATGAATAGCGCAATTTTACGCTACTTGTCACTTAAGCTTGAATATACTCACTTCCTTCAAAATGTTTGCTCGTATTATTATTTATGATGAAGGTCAATGACCCTGCAGGGCTACCAATGGCTCCATAAGGCTGTGTAAAATTGTGTACAGATAGGCACACCTGTCAATTTCTTCCTTGGTTTGAAGTGAAAAAGCAACTTTCAAAAGTCGTTTATAAGAACTGCCTTTCAATTTTTCCACCCGTATAAAGCCAGCAGAGCACTGGTGGTCTAGTGGTAGCCGATCCTAAGGTCGTGGGTTCAAATCCAGTCGATAACCAATGAGTTTTTCTGTAAAAAATGTATGTGCACTATGCCAGTGCTCTCAAACGGTGAAAGAAAACATCGTCAGAAAACCGGCGTGTTGTAGAACATACAAAAGTTCGAGCAACACGTGTCAAGCGTCACACAAAAAGGGCTCGCTAGAGGCCTACTTGCGGAAACCGCACATCAAGTGTGGATGATGGATTTGCCGAAAGCCGGGGCGGATCAATCATCATCATCATCAGCCTGATGAAGTTCACTGCTGGACATAGGCCTCCCCTAGACATTTCCAGGACGAACGATTCTGAGTCCTCAATTTCCATCCACCGACTTCCTGCGATCTTAACAATGTCGTCAGTCCATCTGGTGGGTGGGCGCCCTACTTTTCGTCTTCCGGTTCGTGGTCGCCATTCGAGAACCTTTATTCCCCAACGGTTCTATTCTTCGGGCTATATGACCTGCCCATTGCCATTTCAACTTACTAATTCTAAGAGCTATGTCGGCGGATCAATGGTTTGGTGTATATTTATGTGCCGTTCATTAAAGTTTTTTTTTTTTCTCAGGTACTAGGGTAGGAGACCCCGAAGAGTTGCTGGCTATAGACGAGATCTTCTGCGCGGGCCGTTCTGATCCCCTGCTGATCGGATCTATCAAGTCTAACTTGGGGCACAGCGAACCTGCCTCTGGGCTATGTTCTGTGGCTAAGGTAATTTAGCGGATAATTTTCATATTTTCACAGTAGGTATTCAAATTGTTCATGTTTTAAAAACTCTATTTGTTCCGCCAACAGTGCTCTGACTAGGTTACCAATGCTCTCCCTAGGTTACCAGTGCTCTCACTAGGTTACCAGTGCTTTTACTAGACCACCAATGCACTCACTAGGTTACCAATGCTCTCACTAGGCCACCAATGCTCTCACTTGTCCACCAATGATCTCTTTAGGTTACCAGTACTCTCACTAGGCCACCAGAGCTCTCCTCATCAGCCCTTATAGCTCCATTTATTTCCCCAGATGTGCATAGCCTATACCACCGGCTTCATCCCCCCCAATCTGAACTACAACGTGCCTCGTGAAGGCGTTGATGCTTTGGAGAAGAAACGTCTAGAAGTTGTCACAGAAAAACAGCCCTGGGGCAAAGGAATGTCGGGTATTAACAGCTTTGGATTCGGAGGAGCAAACGCTCATGTACTGCTCAAGAATGTGGCTAAGGAGAAGGTAAGATCTTTACCATCTACATGCCGATAACCGAATTTAATGTGGTTTTCGAAGAAATCAATAAATATTGTGGACAATCCACAAAACTGTCTAGCCTCAAACTAAACAGAGCTTGGACTATGGGAACCAGGCAGCTGATAATAATACTTAATTATAGTTTTTAGTAGTGTTTAAATACATATAGGTACTTAGAATGCAATGTAACACCCAGAAAGAGAATAAACATCTGTGTTCACCACCCAAATATTTGATCTCGCTGCTGGATCGCTTACCTATTAACAAAGTTTGATTGACCACTTTGGTGACCCCGACGCGTGCATTTATTTGAGGTAATTTCTCAGGTCAACAAAGGCATGCCAACAGATGACCTGCCACGTCTGGTCTGCGCCTCAGGCCGGACAGAATCAGCCGTTGCCAAGATTTTAGATGAACTAGAATCCAAGACAGTGGATGTGGATCTCATCAGACTACTTCATGCTATCCACGATGAGGATATCACTGGACACGTTGTGAGGGGATACACGCTTTTGGGTAAGTTTGGGGGAAGATAACATAAAATATTTGTTAGCTGGCAGGCCGCTGTACTGATGGTAGTCGACTGGTTCACGTCTTGTTTTCATCAATGAGGGAATTACTGGCCCCCACGGTTATAAATAAAACTGGATAATGGTATGTTTGAATGTAATTTACTACCCTAATTATACATCCAACACAATCTTGGGCATCAAGACCTTTGGGGAGAATCTCTAGCAACTGGTGATGATGTCCATAATGCGCCTATCAGATAACAAAAGAACTTGTAAATGGCAAATTGGTCGAATCATTAATGTTTTTTCGTTCCCACGGACGTGTTGTTTTTATGTCCTTTTTTTCTCAGTCTAAGTTAGCTTTGTTTGATTTACTGTTGTGTACAATTCGTATAAATAAATGGGTTTCTTTATTTCTTTCTTTAACAGCATCAACCCCAACTAAAGCAGAGTCCTTAGCTCGGGATATCCAGTACTTCTCCGGCGTGAAGCGGCCCGTCTGGTTCGTCTACTCTGGAATGGGATCCCAATGGGCTGGTATGGCCAATGAGCTGATGAGGATTCCGATCTTCGCGGCTGCTATCTACAAGTAAGTTGACTACAAGTGAAGTGTCTACAACCTGCTTCTACTATATTGCAACACCCTTACAGGGTAAATTATGTATTGATTAGAAGTTAAGTATTGATTAGATAAAGAAGTCCACTGCTGGATATAGGCCTCCCCTACACATTTCCAGGAAGAACGATTCTGAGCTCTTTCCATCCACACCGACTTCCCGCGATCTTAACAATGTTGTTGGTCCATCTGGTGGGTGGGCGCCCTACGTTTCGTCTTCCGGTTCGTGGACGCCATTCGAGAACCTTTATTCCCCAAGTTGCTTGGCAGTTGGTTCTTCGAGCTATAAGACCTGCCCATTGCCACTTCAAATTACTAATTCTAAGATCTGACACTGTTAAATGAACATGCATAACCGCTTGGTGACCGCTGCGCCATCGGATCCTAGTCACACTCAACGAATTACTTAGGGACTGTACGGCATTAACTTTTGCGACATTATAAAAATCTTTGTGATTTCAAACTGTTCATGTTTTTTGGCCTATCTCTATCCACATATCCTTCCAAATTCACACTCACTTCTTCAGCCTATTAACTAAGATACCTGTTCACAGATGCCACAAAACCTTGGAGCCCAAAGGCGTCAACCTCACCAAAATCATCACAGAAGCGGATCCTAAGATCTATGACAATATCCTCAACTCCTTCATTGGAATCGCCGCTGTTCAGATCGGACTCACAGACATCCTCAAGGCAGTTGGCATCGAGCCTGACTTTATTATTGGTCAGTTTACTCTTATCTTCTTCTTATCGTGTCACTAGTTCCTTGAAACCAGTGCCAGTGTGGGGAAAGGATTTTAAGTGCACCTTGAACTCCTTTCGTGCACTAGTACTTACATAGTTTCTATTAATTTCTACTAACACTTTATGGATCCCGTTGTCTGACATTAAATAAATAATAATAATAGTTACATACATACATAACATTGTTTATATGATAATCTGGAAGTCTTTTCTCAGTAAATAGCACTCAGTTCTTTTTAAAATCCCGTTTTCTAAGAAGGTTTTGTATGGGGTCAGAAGAGTTTTCAACTCCACATCATATACAAAACCAATTTAAAAATTTGCAATGTATGTAGTTTCTTTGGTAGTTCTTTAATCAGCAAATAACTGAAATATTAGTAGTAGTAGAACTCTTTGTAATGGCTCGTCCGGGGAAGTACTACCGCCATGCTTATTTCTGCCGTGAAGCAGCATTGTTGTGTTTCGGTTTGAAGGGTGTGGGTGCCGGTGAAATTACTGGCACGTGAGGCTGAACATCTGTATGCGTCAAGCTGATACATGCAGGGCAGTGAATTGTAGGGTATGTTCCTGACTTGCGTGACCTACGAGGCAATACTTTGTTATAGGCGATGGTTACCAGTAAACATTAGGCGGGCCTTAGGCTTGTTATATAAAACAAAAAAACTTAGCAGATCTCTTCGTGAAAGGGTCCCTCAGGGAAGTAGAAACAGACATAGATGAGTGATAGAATTACAGAAGCATGCAGTTATTAACATTCAAGTAATTCTTTGATTTAAACTATATTCTTCTTTTTTCTTTTGGTTTCCTACCTACCTGTTTGATTTTACTGTTCTCGTGTTTTCACTGTTATATTGTCATTTTTTTTGCTTTCATGTTTGTTTTGTCTTTTATATTTAGCATGTTTGTGTGTCCCGTCTTTTTGTTTGTCAATTACAAATCAATGCTTTTTTTGTCTTTCATTATTTCTTTCTTATTTCCACTCTCAGGCCACAGTGTCGGTGAGCTCGGCTGCGCATACGCTGATGGATGCTTCTCAGCTGAGGAGATGATCCTATCGGCGTACAGCAGAGGACTGGCATCCATCGAGACTCCCTTCATCAGAGGGTCCATGGCTGCGGTTGGACTTGGCTACAACCAGGTAAGGAAGGCGGTTTGCGAGTGGAAGTCTTTATCATCGTTGGTATTTCCTGAACGCAACCTTTTAATTTTCAAGTCGAGTATGAGCAAGTGGATTACAAATAATTATAAGTTTAAAAAACTTGAGAAACCGACTTCATTGTCAAACGGCTAAACCGATTTTAATCAAATTTGTTTGGGACAATCTGGACGTAAGAATAACCTTCCAAATAAAAAAATAATTTTCTAAATCGGTTCATAAATGACGGAGGCATGCAGTTACAAACATTAAAAAAATATTTTAAAAAAAATGGCAACACCGGTTTTAATAAAATTAAAATGGGACCAATCTGGAAGCAGTACCTTTCAGATAAAAAAATATTTTTTCAAATCGGCTCACAAATGACGAAGTTATGCGGTAACAAACATAAAAAAAAAAAAAAACATACAACCGAATTGAGAACCTCCTCCTTTTTGATTGGAAGTCGGTTAAAAAACGGGGAGAACCAAGTTGCCTGTTCTTCTAGGCTTGGTCGCTTGGAACTGGCACCTAAACTCACCGAGCTTTAAGACTTTCAAAGTGATCCTTGCATGTGACACTACTGAATAAATACATATTTAATTTGATCAAGCTATGCAAATCTCTCTCTCCAAAAAGTATGCTTACCTTGGTTCTAAGTAGACATTGCACCCTCAAACAATAAACGCCCTCGCCTCGCGTCCAAATATCTCGGGGTGCACTCGATCCCTTAGCACCCTTTGCGAGCTGCGCTCGCACGGGCCAAACATAATCTTTTTCGCAATAGCTCACTTACTGCCCTTGTGTAACAATCTACTGTTTCCTGTCCAGGTCAAATCCATGTGCCCACCAGAGATTGAGGTCGCGTGCCATAACGGTCCAGACTCCAGCACCATTTCAGGGCCGGCTGACGCCATGAAAAGCTTCGTTGCAAAGCTGACAGCGCAGGGTGTCTTTGCTAAGGAAGTCCCTTGCTCCAATATTGCTTACCACTCCAAATATATCGCAGAAGCTGGTAAGTTAATTATATCTGTCTCCCTTCTTCTTATTTCTGCCCTTATCCCACTCTAAATGGGGTTGGAACAATATTTTTTCCTCTTCCATTCTCCTCTATCTGCCGTCATCTCTGTATTTACTTCTTTCCTATCCATGTCATCTTTCACACTGTTTATCCATCTTTTAGTTCTCTTCTTCTTCTTCTTCTTCCTGCTCACTTTATGTGGGTATACAACATTTTCTCCTATTCTATTCTCCTCTATCTGTCGTTATCTCTGTATTTACTTCTCCGTGTCATCTTTCACACTGTTCATCTATCTTTTATCTTTGATTTATCTGTGAGCAATAAATAAGTATTGTAGACAATCCACTCAACACTATCTAGCCCCGAATAAAGCAGAGCTTGCAATAGGAACCAGTTATCTGATATAAGACATGCATTTTTTGTAAACATATACTTTGAATACAATATAACACCCAGACAGAGAATAAACACCTGTGTTCACCACACAAATACTTGTTCTTGGTGGGGATCAAACCCACGACTTCACATCACGCAGAAGACAGAGCTACTACTAACTGAGCTGAGAGGCCAGTGAAATTTATACGTATAAAAGAAATTCGTGTTAGTTACACTATTTATAACTCAAGAACGGCTGAACCGATTTGACTGAAAATTTGTGGAGAGGTATCTTCGAACCGAGAGAAGGACATGGTAGGGAACGGGATGAACGAAGCCACCGGCTGCCACTAGTAACTAATATTAATAATTCTTACAGGTCCCACTCTACTAAAGTACTTGAAACAAGTGATCAAGTCTCCCAAACCTCGCTCCGACAAATGGGTCTCCACATCAGTTCCTCAAGCTCAATGGAAGGATGCCAAAGCAGCTTTATCTTCAGCTGAGTACCACACCAACAATCTGCTGGTAAGTACTTTAATAATGTATAATATTTGTTATACAAGAGTGCAGTTGCTTTTTAACCACGTGCTCAATTTTGATGACCAAGCAAGCGAAGGATTCTAAAACTAGAATCTTAAGCATTAGCGAGGAAATTAAAAGAGCACGTGGTGAAAAATCTAACCTAAAAACCTAAAAAAGTTCGAACAACAAGTGTTAAATGCGTCACAAAAAAAGGGCGGGCTTTTTTTGTGTGCCAGT
Source organism: Thera britannica (assembly GCA_939531255.2). Classification (NCBI taxonomy): domain Eukaryota; kingdom Metazoa; phylum Arthropoda; class Insecta; order Lepidoptera; family Geometridae; genus Thera; species Thera britannica. Next base: position 8,621,465 of record OW618039.2, on the reverse strand, counting down.
GGCCTACTTGCGGAAACCAGCCCGCGCACCAAGTGCGGATGATGATTTTTTTGCCATGTAATGAAAAGAACTCTCAAGGTGGATATCGAACGATTAATTTTTCGTTCATTTTTGCCTTTTACTCGGCACCAATTCATTAATGGTTCATTCGGAAAAGATGCCGAATGAAAATATCCAATATCATTGGATCAGTTCATGAATGAACTAATTCGGCACTATTCTTTCGTTCGGTGTTCACACGTTTCATTTCGAGTAAAAAGTGTCGAATGCACAAATGACCAAAAACTGAATCGTCTCATATCACCTTATATTTCGTGCTACGTCCTCGATATTAGTAACCTGAAAAATAACTTTTATTTAATTATTCACGATACACATTCACATTGTACACTAAAAGACGAATACAACACAATATGTGAATAATTAAATAAAAGTTATTTTTCAGGTTACTTAATATCTTCGGACGTAGCACTCATATTAACTTACCTGTAAGTGATAGAACTTCACTTACAGGTAAGTTCGTTTAATCACTAATTATAATCCCTCCAGTGTCCAGTCCTTTTCGAAGAAACCTCTCGTCTCATCCACCACAACGCCATCACCATAGAGATTGCTCCCCATGGTCTACTTCAGGCTATCCTGCGTCGTTCTCTGAAGAAGGACGTCTTTAACATCCCTCTGACGCAAAGAAACAATAAGGATAATGTTCAACACCTTCTCAATTCTCTTGGCAAGTGAGTATAGCATCAACTTTTGAAACTGATAGATAGATAACACTTTATTGTACACCACAAGAATAGGACATTACACATAGCGAAAAACTATATACGAGCGATCTCTTCCAGACACCATGGACAGATCTATCATGGTTTTTAACACTATTTTTATGAAACAAGGGGATATTTACCATGATTAAATTTTTTTGAGTTGACTTCCGATATTTTGGCACAGTTGCATGCACCATGATCACGGTTGAAAGTTCAACCGTTATCCAACCAAAATTTAATCATGGTATATATCCCGTTGTTTCATAAAAATAGTGAGTATAGCATCTTCTTTCGCAGAAATTTGTTAAGTCTGTGTGAGACAGGATTTTTCAGGTCTGGTATTTTTGTGTATTTGTTGTTTATCTGTCTGTAGCCATAACTAATTATTCTTCTCACTTCATATTGATCAGAAAATAAAAAAAAACCGATAGTTGTAAAATGTTTAAGTAGTTAGTAGGGCTTTTTGTGTGTGTCTCGTCCGGGTGCGTACTACCACCATGCCTATTTCTGCCGTGAAGCAGCATTGCTGTGTTTCGGTTTGAAGGGTGTGGGTGCCGGTGGTTACTGGCAAGTGAGGCTGAACATCTGTATGCCTCAAGTTGATTGACGAAGGGGAGTACATCGTAGGGCACGTTCCTGACGTACGTGACCTACGAGGCAGTGCTTTGTTATAGGCAATCGTTACCACTTTATTTTTGAGGAAAAAAATATTCGCAGATTATCTGATAGTTAGTTAGTAGTAATAAGCGAATACTTCTAACTTACATTCCCTTTGTCAGATTGTACGAGGTGGGTTTGAACCCGCATCTAGCCAGCATCTACCCTCACGTGCAGTTCCCAGTCTCTCAAGGCACCCCTATGCTGGCACATCTCGTTGAATGGGAGCATAGCGAAGACTGGTAAGTACTTAGCAAAAGTTCCCTCCTTTTAGAAGAACCAAAAACCACTGGGGAATAAAGGCTCTCGAATGGCGGTCACAAACCGAATCCACCCGATAAACCGGTTGTAAAAAACCTTTTTGGCTTTTGGTTTCTTCCTGGAAATGTATAGGGAGGCTAAAAAAAAACGGGAACGGGGCTTAATGGGCTCGAGACGAGTATGCCGTGGACTGCCGCTGGTTTAAATAAATATGGATTTTTAAGTTATGTGCGAAGTTTTTCGATCTTTACCGAAGTGGTGTCGGTTACGTAACAGTGACGGTGACGCGTGTTCACTGGTTTATTCCCACCTCAAAAAATGCCCAAGCTAGTAAAGTTTTCACTTCAAAAATACGACTTTTCACAATGCAGTTTTATGGTCTGCACAGAACGAATTGCCCGGACAGTTTAAAAATAAAAAACACAGTTAATCCCACTGTAAATTGGCTTCACGCCAATATGTCCTGACACTAGCACACTTTATCCAACGCATTCAAACTCTATTCAATTTGAATTCTATTATGTTTTAGAGTTTATGGGGTTTATACATTTTATTGCAAAGTGCTTTGGGGTACCTTGCTTTTGATTTTTAAGCGACTTCAAATGAAAAAATTGGTTTTCAATCGATTTGAATACAATAAAGTAGTAGAGCCGTGTGTAGTGTGTGGCTCGTCTAAAGAAGCAGGTACTATTTCTTATTTCACCATGCCTATTTCTGCGTGAAGCAGCATTGCTGTGTTTCGGTTTGCTGGTTGTGGGTGCCGGTGATGATATTGCTGGCACGTGAGGCTGAACGTATTCCTCAAGTTTATAGACGCAGGGCAGTGCATCGTAGGGCACGTTCCTGACGTGCGTGACTTACGAGGCAATGCTTTTTTATAGGCGATGGTTACCACTTAACATCAGGTGGGCTATATGCTTGTTCCATCAAACTTGTATCTATGTTTGATGATCAATAAATTTGTGTTTTTTTCGGAAATTATCTATAACATAATATAATGTAATTACTATTGTAGAACAGCATTTTACGTTTGAACCGCACCCTACATCACGTACATTTTTCTCTCAAGCTTAATAAATCCTCCCCTAAACTACGGAATATAGGTAAGCAAGAAAGTACCCTATTTAATCTTGCTTACCACCCACACATGCATATAATCCACCTTTAATACACACACGTACACACACAAAACGCAATAAAGACCAGTCGATTATTAATTGCCACCGATCATTCAGCTTCCCGCAAACAAATACCCTCCATGTGATCTATGGGGTCTTTCAGTACCCCTTATTGCGATGTGATAGGGTTCATTTTTTGAATGTTTACGGGGATGTTTGCGTGTAATTTTTCAGGCACTTAGAATGTGGGGATAGTCGGTCTTTTGATGAGTTATTGTGGACAATTCTGGAATTGAATTGGGTGTAAATGGTAAACTGGGGTTCATATTATATTTGTAAAGCTATTTACTCAAGAGTTACTTACGAGGGAATGCTTTGTTATAGGCGATGGTTACCGCTTAACATCAGGTGAGCCATATGCTGGTTCCATCAGCCAGTTGTCTAAAAAAAAAGTTTTGTTTGGAAATATACGTTATTTTTATTCTTATTCTTATTCTAGAGGGTGAGTTAGTAGAACGAGTAGGCTAATTTTCTAACTAGTTAGTTACAGTTGTAGCAGTATTGTTAATGTAAGACTAAGCAATTTTACTCGTTTCGGCTATGTTACAATAAAACACGCAGACAGAGAACAAACGTCTGTGTTCACCACACAAATAGTTCTCGGTAGGGATCGAACCCACGACCTACGGCGAGCTACTACCAACTGAGCTGAGAGGCCAGCCAAGTAACTCTGATAGTGTTTTTATAAACAACAATGGAGCGAAATTCAGTTGCACTAACGTGAGCCTAATTTCCATATTACTGGTGTGTTTCACGAGTTTTATAGCATTACTGGTTTTACGACGAAACACACTCTCACTCTAAGTACCTTATCACGTGCGTTCGGCTGCCTCTAAACGACATAAAAACAAAATATATAAATAAAATGATTTTTGAGGAAAGTAGGTACCCATAAACCTATAAATCAGGTGCAACCATCAGGTGGGCCGTAAGCTCGTTTGTCTATCTTTTACATAAAAAAAAAAAAAAAAGAGGATATCCGTGGAAAAAAAGTCACCGACATATTAGTGCTTAGAGAATTAGTAAGTTAAAGCGGCAGTGGGTGGGCAGGTGGCATGGTGCATGGTGGCAGGTCATATAACTCGAAAAACTGACAACCGTTGAGGAATAAAAGTTTTCGAATGGCGATCACGAACTGGAAGACAAAACGTAGGACGCCCAATCGATGGATCGCCGTAAGATTGCGTAAAATCGGTGGATGGAAAGGGGCTTAGAACCGTTCTTCCTGGAAATGTATGGAAAGCCTATGTCCAGCAGTGGACTTCTTCAGACTGCTATTGATCAAGTATGCATAAGTATACAAAAGAACATGGACTGTTTCTCTGTCTGTGTCGCTGTGTCACATTTGTCTAACACTGTGTATCAAAAATGACACCCAGCTGAGTATTTGTGTAATTCTTTTGCAATCAAAAGTTTTATACTAACTAATAAAATATACTATCTGTTGCCATGCTTCTCGTAATTTTACACAGCGATGTTGCTATTCGGTATCTCATGTGTATTACGTTAACATTCAGTCTTATTGCAATCGTTCCTTGTCAAAGATAAGTTTTCGATTCGTTTTTTATGGCAATCGAAGCTCAAAATAATGTCAGTTACCGCGTGTACGATTAAAGTGACTTTAGCTCATTAGAATTTATGAGCAGCTAGCTCAATTCAACTATGAATATTTTATAATAATGTTCTGAAGCTTCATGCGCGATGGTGACCCCTGAAACAATAACCATTTAGCGTGACGTAGGTGGACACTGTAACCTAAACTATTATTTACTAGCGACCCGCCCGCCTTGGCACGGGTGCAATGCGGATACTAAATAAATAAATAAAAAAAAATGGTGTGGGCAATCCACAATGACTATCTGGCCCCAAACTAAGCAGAGCTTGTATTATGCGAACCAAATAGGTAACTGTTTTTTTTTTTTGTAAATACATAGTTAGAATACAATATAACACCCAGACAGAGAACAAAATACCAGATAGTCAGATAGATTTAGATTTAGGGATATCACGAATCGAAGTCAAACAGTGGGAGAGTAAACCGATGATATTGAAAAGAACATGAATAAATAAATTCCTGTCGAAAAAAAGCTAACGATATAAAACATAATCTGACGCGGATATTTTTATGAAAAGTTAAGGCCTGCGAACATCTAGGTGATGGCGATCAGCTGAAACGCTGTCAAATATATATAGCGTTTCAGCTGATCGCCATCGCCATCGCCTAGATGTGCGCAGGCCTTTACCCGAAAATGTAACAACATAAAAATGGCCAACAAGTTATTACGTTGACCTATTTTTGTGGATGCATCCGTTATCTGTCATGTCCCGGGCCCGACCAATCTAGCTCGGTAATATTTAACCACATTTAGGTGACCCCATGATTTAAGCAAACTCTCAAGCAGCAGGTGTCTTTTGTCAATAATAAAGTTTCGAAATTTGATGTAAAAACTTTGCCTTCGTTAAATTATGACTTTTAATTTTCCCGTGCTCCAAAGGTCACGTTAAGCTGGTGATCCTGTCTCTAGCATTGCTAAGCTCTGATTAAATGCGCAGAAATCCCCTCAGTCTCTTGTCACTGTCATTTTCCTGTCAATAAATAGAGATGGCAACAGTCTTCATCATCATCCACAGCCTGACTTAACCCACAAACCCTGCAAAGGTCAAAGACAGGCATATGCCCAGCCACTACTGGGCACTCTTTGATCTTTGCACCATGATTTTGGGCTACCCTCATCAAAAAATAATTTTACAAATCAGTTCATAAATGACGAAGCTATGCGATAACAAACATTATAAAAAACTAAGAAAAAATACACCCGAATTGTGAGCCCCTTCTTATTTTTTTTTGAAGTCTATTAAAAATAATGTTGTTGCCAGGTATGTGACGTCATACAAGGCCCAAGAGAAGATGAAGTCTGGAGAGAGAACAGTTAGGATGTCCATCGTTGATGAAGACAGCGAGTACATGGCTGGTCATGTTGTTGATGGTAAGTGAAGCTTGGTGAATGGGAGCTTTGGATGGATATAAGCTTATAAACTTCTATGAAAAGAAAACCAAGCCTATTATTTGCCAATTGAGGTACTGGCAACTCCATATGGCTTATGAAGGGCTCGTCCAGGGAAGTACTACCACCATGCTTATTTCTGCCGTAAAGGGGTTTGAAGGGTATGGGTGCCGGGGAAATTACTAGCACGTGAGGCTGAACATCCATATGCCTCAAGTTGACGGACGCAGAGCAGTGCATCGTAGGATACGTTCCAGACGTGCGTGACCTACGATCGCCTAGTCACCTAATATATTACACTATGCATGTTCAAGCAGCCCTTAGTCTTTGCAAGTATCTAAACCAGACACAAAAAAACTGTAGGAACCAAACCGTATAGTTTGTTGCCTGTTCTTCTAGGCTTGGTCGCGTGAAACTGGCACCTAGACTTATGTATCTATAGCTTTAAGACATTTCAAATTGTTCCTTGTTCTTCTTATCGTGTCATTGATTCTTTTTAAACCAATGTGATGAAAGGATTTTTCCTTGCTTAACTGGATAAACAAGTTTTAACTTGTGTAACTCCCAGCTGGTTTCAAAATGCTTGAGCCAAACTAACTGATCTACGCTTCCCCAGGCCGCAACTTATACCCAGCCACTGGCTACTTGGTCTTGGTCTGGGAAACCCTCGGCATGATGATGGGAGAGCTCTACACTGAGGTTTCTGTGGTGTTCGAGAACGTTCGCTTCCAGCGAGCCACCAACATCCCCAAGGATGGAAACCTGGAGTTTATCATCATGATCCAGAAAGGCAGCGGCAACTTTGAGGTATTTTTACTTTCAGCTTTTTACCAGTTGTTTTTCTGAAATCAATCACCAAGGCTGTTATAAAAGCAAGCCAGACCAGTTATCCTCTAGCGAATCCTCTAGCGTAGGAGACCATTTCAAATGTTACTCATATACTTACCAGTAAATTCAAAATGCTGATACAAGAGTTGCCTCAAGTATTAGCAATTGTTTAAGCAAGCTGTTTTCGACCTAGACCTGATCCTCATCAGGCTATTCTGTCATCATTTGTTAGTAGTACGCAAATTGAATTAGGAGAGAAAGCACATTAATGTGTCGTTCCCTATTCCAGGGGTTGTAAGTATAAAGGTCTTTAGGAAGCTTTATTATTACATCAACAAAGTAAATCAAAACTTCTTGACTTCCAACCAATAAATGTTGATGTACATTTTCCCAAATTTCTACTCGTAGATCGTAGAAAGCGGAGCCTCTATCGTCACTGGCCGAATCTACGCCAAGAAGAATGTAGGGCAAGACTACCGTCTACTTCCATCTCCGACTGAGGTCACTGGCCCCAACATCAAGCATCTGCTTACCAAGGACTTCTACAAAGAGTTGAGACTTAGAGGATATCAGTACAGGTATGATAATCTGATCAGGGTGAGTAAGGAACTAAGTGAAGTCTAGGGAAGGCAAAGTAAGTTTGCTGAATTATTCTCTTTATCATTTTATTCCTGCTTCAGTATTATCACATTGCTTAAAAACTAAACCGTCTGATAAAGGTGTCGATACCCATCTTATGTCTATGATTTTCATGTAACTACTTTCCGCAGCGGTCTCTTCCGTGGTGTCCTAGGCTGCAACGTCCAAGGCACCCGCGGTCGCCTCCAGTGGGTCAACAACTGGGTCACCTACATGGACTGCATGCTTCAGATCAAGATCATCGGCAACGACACTCGTGGACTCTTCGTCCCTACTAGGATCGAGAAGATGTCTATCGACGCGACCATGCATTATAGCGCTATTTCGAAAATGAATCCGGATTCGACGAGGAACTCCTTTGAAGTGAGAGTGTATCCTGACGTTGATGTTATCAGGTACGTTTAGAGCATTGTGTACATACATTTCGAATAGAAAAGTCCATAGACCGTAGTCTCTCGAACGGTGAAAGAAAACAACGTGAGAAAACCCAGGGCTTAGTCAGATCTGTACGAGGAAATGCTTTGTTAGAGGCGATACCACTTACGGCTATATCCTGGTTCCATCAGCAAGTTGCAAAAAAAAGTGGATTCTTAGATAAACGGGGGGAGAGGGTCAGATACCTCAACTGTTTTGGGTGTATTTTGTGAATACTTGTACTAAAGATTCATTTTAAAGCTGTGAGAGTTTCTAATGAGTGTTGGTTTTAGGGCTGGTGGTGTGGAAATCCGTGGACTCCACGCAACACCCATCACCAAGAGAATCCCACTAGGTGTGCCGGTTCTCGAGAAGAATGAGTTCATTGCTAACTTTGGACAGAAGAAGATGAAGGTAAGTGGCTCTTTCGTGCAACATGATTGCGTTTTGATATGAAATAATGACCATTTCTTTGAGAATACTTTTCAGGTAGTAGTAACTTTCACCAAAAGTCAAATTTTGTATAATCTGTATTATTGATTGATTGTTTGTATAGATTACATTAGAGACACAAGCCTATTTAGTTATACCATAGAAAAATATATAATCTACGCTTATACAGAAGACAGTGTCGTGCTGAAAAGGCAAGATTTTTGAAACAAGTTTCTTATAGCCGAGCATAAAATGATAGCAAATTATGGGTATCGAAGATATCGAAGATTTGTTCTTAAATATAAAGAATATCATGTATTCGTTAAAACTGTACACGACAAGAAATAAAACAGTAAAAGTGACAGCGTCAATGTGTCACGTCTACACAATACTGTTCATAATACTGTTAATGACGTGTTTTTCATTCCATAGGTTGAAGATGTTCTTCGTTCTAACATCCAACTGATCCTAGAAAACATACAAACCTACAAAGTCAAAGCCATAGAGCTGGCCGACGAAGAATACAAGACAAACAATTTGGAACCTCTAATAGAGGCTGTAGGTGACATCCTAGGAGACTTACCATTGGTTCAGGCAGAACTACTGCTAATTTCAGAAGAAGCTATAGAAATGCCTCAGAATGTAACGGTGGAGAATAAGAAACTGACCGGTGAATCTAATGCGGTTATGTTCGTTGGTGCCAACCTTCTGTCCAGACCTGAAGTAAGTAGACTTAAGCTGAAGTTTAAATGAAATAAAACAAAATTCAAAGTTAATTATTTTACGTCATATAAGAATAGTATAAACATTGTGTTACCTATAAAAATAAACAAAGACATTAAAGTTTACCGCCACTTAGCATAAATGAGAAGCGTGTGCTACTATAGCGCTAGTCTTCCGTAATCGTCCAGTGAAACCACTAACAAAAACACAACTATCAATTTCAAGGCATCAAAACTCTTTCTGGCTGATAGGAGTTGGTACTTTAGAAAGTAAGAACAGCAAAGATCGAGAAGAATTATGAATTGTATGTATGAATGAACAATTTCTTTTGCGAAATAAGAACTTACACTAACATTCAACTAAATTTGTAATACTAAATCTGTAAATTTCTGTTTGAAACTTGAGTATCGCAAAATGGACTCTGACTCAGCGTAATGCTGTTTGGCTTACAACCAACGCTGGTCTTACGTCAGAGCCCGCTGGTGACAATTGCAAAGTTTTTCCTGGAAATGTATAGGGAAGAGACCTATGTCCACGTCTAACAGTATGGTCTTTTTCAGGCTAGTGATGTCTAGAATTACGTCACATACAACTAATACCTAGTCCTTAAACTGTTAAATAACGTAACCTTTGTCATCTAGGTCCTCACCCAAGCCACAGCAACCCTCCGCGACAAATGTTTCGTCATCAGTCGCGAGAAAGAAATCCCCGACCTCAAAGCCTACGCTGATAAATACGACATCATCTGCATCCACGACACTGGCGTCGAATACGTGGTCCTCTTCAGAAAAAGGGTTGGAGCTAAGCCTGCGAAGTTCGTCAAAATTGATACCATCAGTCAGACATTTGATTGGGTTGACAAAGTCAAGGAAGAAATCAAAGATGGACAAAAGGTCGTTCTGTACAGTCAAGATGAACCTATCAACGGTCTTCTAGGATTGGTGAATTGTCTTAGGAAAGAACCTGGTGGTGAGATTCTGTATGGGCTGCTGATTGCGGATCCGTCTGCGCCCAAATTCAACCCTGATCTGGACTTCTATGAAGATCAACTGGATAAAGATTTGGCTATCAATGTCTATCAAGATGTAAGTTTAAACTAGTGTTTTTTCTTAAGTAACTTATCTGATAGATCAAGCATTATGTCCTGTCCTGTCCTTGTGTAAAGTGGTAGCTATAACAAAGCATTGCCTGCGTCCGTCAACTTGAGGCATACAGATGTTCAGCCTCACGTGCCTGTAATGTCACCGGCAACCACACCCTTCAAACCGAAACACACACTGACGGACAGACAGACAGAAATGACGAATCTATAAGGGTTCCGTTTTTGCCATTTGGCTACGGAACCCTAAAAAGACATTCGAACATTTAGACTTCGGAGCCGAGCCTGATATAAGTATGACTGCCAACCTTCAGAAGTGGATAAGCCCCCGAATAAAAAAAGACAATATTTCAAACGTTCTTTTCGCTCAGGGCCAATGGGGTACCTACCGCCACCTTCTCCTCGGTGACTTGGACACGATTCGAGTTGACCATGCCTATGTCAACACATTGACCATCGGAGACTTGTCGTCACTGCGCTGGATCGAGGGCCCCATTAGGAAAGACCATGTCTTCAAAGACCTGGAAAGGATTCTTGTTCATGTGAGTAACTTACTCATATTATTTATTGCAATTATTATGTTACGTGGAGTGGTCTTAAAGATTAAAACGGTGAATACATAATGGGGCTTTTAAACAGGCCATGTTTTACTACAATTTGTGATCGGCAACTATTGGTGTCCCTCTCTTACTCACATGTTAGACAGGGACACCAATAGTTGCCGGCCACATATTGCAGTGAAAATATGGCCCGTCTACGAACCGCATAAGAGTCTGAGTTTTTAGCAAATTAAAAAAGGTTGTATGATAAATTCGTCAAAATGGAGGTAGAAGTAAATAGGTTTAATGATGTTTTGAATTCACAAACTTAGCGCACACGATGTTCTAAATTCAATTTTACTTTATCCTCTAGCGCATTGATTCCCAACATGGTCCAGGTGGACCCCCAGGGGTCCACGGGACGACAGGGGTCCACGATGGCGTGACTAAAAAATGGGGGTTCACAATTCGTAAGCGGGGGTCTACGAAAATTTATCTGGTTTCGATAGTAAAGAACTAAAATGTTGGCTTCGTCTATCAATAATTTAATTAACCTATCAATTCTTACTTTTTTCGAAAACTGTTAATTCGTGGTAGGAACTCAGCCGCACCGCAAATGTCCATAGTTATATCTAATCTCCATTTTGTTGACTGTTCCCAGTCAACAAAAAAATATGGATATAGTAAATATGTAGCTGCAGGGCAGGGGGTCCACCGGAACCAGCCAAAATTGTAAAGTGGTCTATGAGAAAAAAAAGGTTGGGAACCTCTGCTCTAGCGGATGAAAACGGCTTTTGCACTCAGATATCGAAGAGCAAAAATAGGCTAAAAACATATTTGAAAACCCAAAATTTGAAAGCGGTCTATGAGAAAAAAAGGTTGGGAACCTCTGCTCTAGCGGATGAAAACGGCTTTTGCACTAACTATCGAAAAGCAAAAAAAGATTAAACACATTTTCAAAAACATTTTATTTACAACAGGTATACTGCACAGCTCTTAACTTCCGTGACGTGATGACGGCGACAGGTCGCGTGACGGTGGACGCGGTGGCGCGCGGAAGACTCGCCCAGGAATGCGTGCAAGGATTCGAAATCGTCGGCAAAACTCCTAAGTAAGTACCCTTACCAGCCTTACAGCTCTGTTGTACATCTGTTGGGGGATCTATCTGGGTGTTATATTGTATTCTAAGTATGTACAGTGGCGGAATGAAAATGTTCGTCGATTTTCAACTTGATTTTTTCAACGTATCACGATCACATACTACCTTTTGAAACTGAATAGACAGAATACACCGATAAGTTAACGTCACAAATTATGTCAAAATGTGTTCATGATCAAGGCACTGGTGCAAGCAAAAACCGACTCTAAGGTGACGAACATTTTCATACCGCGACTGTACTTACAACAAAAGTGCGGCCAAGAAGGGTTCCGTAGCATCACGTAACATAATATAAAGTTCTTGCAGTTCGTTTTAACTTTGATAGAAGTTTTAATAATAGTGTGACTGTTGAGTTAATTGAATGAAAGGTAAAAAGCGGTTTAGGATTTATGACGTATTAAAAAAACTACTTACTACCAAATATGGGTGGAAGTTTGCATGGTAATGTACATCATACATATATTTTTTTAAGTTTTATCATTCTCTTATTTTAGAAGTTAGGGGGGGTAGGGAGAGACACACCCACGCAAACTATTCAAGTGTTTAGAAAAAAAATATATTAGAAACCTCAATATAATTTTTGAACGATATTGAGGTTTCTAATCCGATTAAAGAAAAGCTCGTCTCTACGGAAAAAGCAGCATATACCGTAAATATTATACCCTGATGTGTATGCAAAAAGTTGCCGAAACCAGGGATCGAACCAGGGACCTTTAGATCTTCAGTCTAACGCTCTCCCAACTGAGCTATTTCGGCTGTGCAGAATAGTGTTAAATTTTCCAATCGTTCTCCTTATTTCATTTCAAAAGAAAAAAATTGTTCATAGACTGCTCGTGCACCAGATTCAAACCCACAATCTTAGGGTTATTTTTAGCATCCTACCCACCCACCTGCTTAATTTTATTGTTCTCGTCATTTTAACTGTAGTATAATGTATTTTTTGTGCTTTTATGTTTTTTTTATATGTTTCTATTGCTAAGATCGTGGGAAGTCGGTGGATGGAAAGAACTCAGAATCGTTCTACCTGGAAATTTTTAGGGAAGGCCTATGTCCAGCAGTGGACTTCTTCAGGCTGATAATGATAATGATGATTTTTTTTACTCTTGTATTTTTTTTATATTTACCGTGTAATTGTGTGTTCCGTGTTTTTATCTATCAGTTGCAATTTAATGTTTTTCTTTCTTTTTATACCTCTAACCCAAGGGTGCTTTTTGTATTGTATTTATCAGTAATCAATAATCATAAACCATAAAACACATCAGGTTGAAATTGAATGTACAACCGATGAGAGATTTCGCCATATTGTTTTCACAGATAGAGTAATTAATTTCAATAAATGGCCGAACATTTATACCTTTTCACGTCAAAGGGAAATTGATATTGAACAATACAAATGATACATACACGTTTGACTTTCTGTTAATAATTTATCTGTAAATACATTTTAAGCCACGCAGTGAAGTAAAACCGCGAAATAATATATTGAATTATATATTGATATTCATATTATATTGAATTGAATCAAGTAGCCAATGGCTATGTGGCTGGAATTTGAGATGCAGGTTCGATTCCAAATGTGGTATAGTATACAGGCTTTTACAACACTTACCCATAAAGCCGAAAGAAGGCCTTAAAACGAGTCCATTCACAATATTTAAGATCCCGTTTATACAAAATGTGGTATAGTATTTCCATAGCACAAGCTCTGCTTAGTTTGGGGTCAGATAGTGTTGTGTGGAATTCCCCCAACATTTATTTATTTTATTTTTATACCATTTTGTCAACAGTGGAGCCCGAGTCATGGGAATGATCAGAAGTCGTGGTCTCGCCAACGTGGCCGAAGGAGACAAAGCACTTCTCTGGGCCATCCCTGATGAGTGGAGCTTTGAAGAAGCAGCCACTGTTCCTGTGGCGTATGGAACTGTTTACTACGCTCTGGTTAGTTATTTTTATATAACTAACTGATGGAAGAAGCATATGGCCCATCTGATGTTAAGTGGTAACCATCGTCTATTTCAAAGATTGCCTCGTATTTGTATTTGTATTTATTGTTTTACTTTAATTATAACGGTTAACACCAATTACAATAATTAAAGACATAGGTAATAGACAGACAGAAAAATGAAAATAAATAAAGTAGAAGTAAGCAGTTTTAGTCAAATTTAAAATACAATGTCAATAGTAAAAATATGATATGTATATCGTATTTCACGCACGGCAAGAACGTGACCTACGATGCATTGCGCGTCCATTAACTTGAGGCATTAAGATGTTCAGCCTCACGTGCCAGTAATTTCACCAGCACCCACCCTTCAAACCGAAACACAGCAATGCTGCTTCACGGCAGAAATTGGCATGGTGATAGTACGCACCCGGACGAGCTACACACAAAGAGCTCTTCTATTACAGAAACCCATTTTGAAGAGTTCGGATCATCTCCATAAATAGGAAAATAGGAAAAAGATTGGGTATAGCGCACATAGAAACACAGGGTCTTATTAATAATCCTGGCGTAGCGTTCGACTAGTTGATCCGTGTTTTGTCTCTTGATCAATTGTCAACTCGAGCAAATGTGACAAAACACGGATTAACTACTCCAGCGTTGCGCCAGGATTATCAATAACACCCACAGGGTATAAGGGGGCGTCCATAAAATACGTGAGATGTTTAAGGGAGGGGGGGGGGGTCGAGACAAATCTCATCTAACATTTTACCTAACGACAGAAAATTTAAAAAGCACCTCACCTAATTTATGGACGCCCCCTAAACATTTATATTTCTCAGGTGATGGTCGGCCAAATGCAGCGAGGCGAGTCCGTTCTCATCCACGCTGGCTCAGGTGGTGTTGGTCAAGCAGCCATCAATGTGGCATTGCATTACGGCTGTGAGGTCTTCACCACGGTTGGAACTGCTGAGAAGAGGGCATTTATCAAGAAGCTGTTCCCGCAACTCAAGGGTATGTTACCACTTTGCCATAAGCATCAGCCTGGAAGCCAATAATATGGCACTGAATTAAGTATTGATGGCCTCATCAATACTTAATTCAGTGCCATATTATTGGCTTTATGATTTTTGGAACTTCTAAAAATAAATATGTTATATCTATCTTCTATCCTCTTTGATACTCCCGAAACTCGCATCTCATCTTTAGGCGGAGTCGGCATAACAAGTTCTCATCTTTCATTCCCTTCTGTCAGTCGTCATTTCTGTATTCACTCTTTTCTTATACATGTCATCTTTCATACAATTTCATCCATCGTTTCTCTGGCATACCTCTACCAACATAAATCCATCTCTCAACAGATCGCAACAGATCGTTACGGTTAAGTTGATAATTCATATTGAAAATCTTGTAGCATATAATCTTCCTGCCCTTATCCCACACTGCATGGGGTCAGCACAACAGGTTTTCTTCTTCCACTCACCTCTCATTCGCCTTGCTCACTTCCTTCTGAATCTGATGTAGTGATTAGGAATGTTTCGTCCAGAAATCCCCATAAACTGTACCTACCTAAACTAAAACTGGATATATACTAATGAAATGCTGATGTAAATGGTATTAGAGTGTATAATAAATTACCAGACTCATTCAAAGATTTACCATTCAACATTTTTAAAAATAGGCTGACAAAATGGTTATCTGATAACTGTTTTTAAAATATCAATGGACATTTATAAATTTACCACTTTTTTCAACATGTATTTTATGCAACAAACACTTTGACTTTGACTTTCTTGCTCATGTCATCTTTGTCATAATTTACTTTAAAAAATTTGTAGCATAAGATCGTGAATTAGATTAAGTTTATGGGGTACAATAATGATTATATAAGGATAATAGAGAATCCTTTCAGCACATTGGTATGTTTCCTTTAGTTACATAGCCTTTCCAGGCCAGCATTATCAGCTCACTACAAAAGAATCTACATATCTTTTTGCCTTTTCCCTGAAAAGTAAAAGCTCTCGGATTTTGACATTCATCTAATCTTTCAGACAGTCACATTGGAAACTCCCGTGACGCCTCCTTCGAGGATATGATCAGGAAGGAGACCAACGGCAAGGGTGTGGATTTGGTCCTCAACTCTCTGTCAGACGAAAAACTGCAAGTAAGTGACTAATACAATCCAAAATCATATATACATATTATATTAAATGAACAAGACTTAGCTGGCTACCTTGTGCAACTCCCAATAGAGTTTGGCCACTAAACATAGCCGAGCTAACATTTCGTTTGTAATTTAGATACCTAGTTGATCATTTTAGTGCTTCGCACATTTTTTTTTTTAATTGTTCTTGTCTTGCGATCTGCCGCGAGAGTTGTAATATAATATAATTCAATTTGATATAAAGGTGCGAAGCACTAAAAAAAAAAAAAACTTTAAATCAAATTGTATATTATGAATTTCTCTATAGGCTTCAGTGAGATGTCTCGGCTACCGTGGACGCTTCCTTGAGATCGGAAAATTCGACATCAGTAACAACACGCCCATCGGAATGTACTTCTTCTTGAAGGAAACGTCCTTCCACGGAATTATGTTGGACTACATCTTCGACCAGAGCTTTGAGTTCAGAAAGGTATGATTTGTTTTTTATTATCTTTGTTTACTTTGTAATTTAGTCCATAAATTATGAAATATGACGATGTTAAACGATAAAATCCACCCAAACTTAATAAGATAGATCATTGATAATAATAATTATGCATCTTTCCATTCACCTTTGTTTTACCTATTCCATTTTCATGTTTATCTAGGGGCATTTTTGCATCTATAAAGTAAAGCTATCTGTCAGATAAAAATATATCGTTTACTTTTTCATAAAGCTTATCAAGAACAAGGACTGACATATTTTTATTCGACGAATATTACTCCGTAGATAAAATAACCTGTAATTAGAATTCTTAGTATGTCACCTTTACAAATTCACCTACTATATTCACATGTCCATCAAACAAGTCTTACTAGAGCATGTTATCTTTACCAATAAACAGAAGTTGCAAGATCTCCTGCTCACCGGTATCGAGAGTGGAGCAGTGCGTCCTCTTACTTACTGCACCTTCACTAACAACGAAGTTGAGACTGCCTTCCGATACATGGCTGCTGGCAAGCATATTGGCAAGGTAAGAGTGATACAACCTTTTGTCTATTTATTTATTGTCAAGCGTCACAGCTCAGTTGGTATTAGCTTTACCTGCTGCACTGGAGGGCGTGGGTTCGACCCTCACCAAGAACAATATTTTTGGAGAACATAGATGTTTGTTTTTTGAATTCTAAGTATGTGTTTACAAAAAGTTTTTAATTATTATATCTGTTATCTGGTTCACATATTACAATATCTGCTTAATGTAGGGTTAGATAGTGTTGTATAGAGTATTGGCAATATTGTTATTTATTTTGACAGGTCATCATCAAGATCCGTGATGAGGAGCGTAGTAACCGTCCTATCAAGCCTACCCATATTCCTATGGAAGCTCTGCCTAAGTATGTGTTCAGTTTTTGTTTACCACATTTTAATTGATACACTTGTCTCACTACATGCGCTCCCTTTTGCTGGTTCGACCTTTTACACACCTACTACAGAAACACCTACTGATATATCTTTCTTACTGATATTTATTTCGTATTTCTTCTCTTTATCTTTCACTTTTTATCTATTTTCTTCGTGTATGTATGTTTTTGTAGCATATAAAGGTCTAACGTCTCAAATTTTAAAAATATTAAATGGTTTACATCTATAATGTTTTTCTTCCTAGGTATATCTGCCATGAAGACCATGTCTACATCATCGTTGGCGGTCTCGGTGGGTTCGGTTTGGAGCTCGCTGATTGGCTGATCATGAGAGGCGCTAGAAAACTAGTGCTTACTTCCCGTCGTGGTATCGCCAATGGATACCAGTCTTCTAGG
The DNA here is from genome assembly GCA_939531255.2 of Thera britannica. Taxonomy (NCBI): domain Eukaryota; kingdom Metazoa; phylum Arthropoda; class Insecta; order Lepidoptera; family Geometridae; genus Thera; species Thera britannica. The sequence goes on along the minus strand of OW618039.2, from coordinate 8,603,861 downwards.
CTTAGGTTTGTATAATAGATTATTTGGTACCCTTGCTGTCTTCAAATCTGAGAAGAATATTACGATGCTGATATAGTATTTATCCACGTTTAGTATTATGTTTTTTTTTCGTTCAGGGCATGGGCTTCCTACGGCGCTGAAGTACAAATCTCCACGCACGACGTCACGACCGAAGCTGGCTGTGAAAGCATGCTCAAACAGGCCAACGCTATGGGCCATGTGGATGCCATTTTCAACTTAGCTGTTATCCTCAAGGACTCCATCTTCCAGAACCAGACGCCTGAGACCTTCAAAACTTCGTTCGGACCTAAGGCGCTGGCAACTATGCATTTAGATAAGCTTTCGAAGAAACTTTGTCCAGGATTGAGGTGAGTTATCTTCTTCGGTATAAAAACATTTTGCATAAATCAAGTTAAAATATTCCACAAACCATTTATAATTTTTATTTTGGTTTAATAGTCTTTTGTCTCTCATAAATAATATAGAGTACCTCAAGGAAGACTTCTAGTTCCAACTCTATTAATTGTTTACAAAAGTGATAAACTAATTCAGATAAATATATATGCTCATTTTTTACAGTCCGCTAATTAGCCCCGAGCAAATCAAATTCTTTGGGGAATTGACGCTTAAATAATATGTTTTCACAGGGACTTCGTAGTATTCTCATCAGTATCCTGCGGTCGTGGTAACGCCGGACAGACCAACTACGGTCTCTCTAATTCCGTGATGGAGAGGATCTGCGAATGGAGGAAGAAGCTTGGTCTTCCAGCCCTGGCTGTCCAATGGGGAGCTGTTGGTGATGTAAGTTACCTTTCAAAGACAAATAAACTTTTGACATTAAACGAGTTTTTTGTCTATTTCATTAGTATTTGATGAAGTACGTGGGTCTAATTTTTATACAATAACTATTTGCATATATATGCAAATAGTTATTTCATTTCAAAGTCTTATGAACTCTAAGTATGTAGTTTATACTTTGAAACAATCAAATCAATCGTTCGTGTTAATCAGGTGAACCTAGCTCTATGACGTTTCAAAATGATTCTTGTGACACCATTGATAAAAAATTATACTTATTTGATTTTGACGTTGCAGGCTTAGACAGATTTTACAAAATCCCAAAATATCATCGGAATTTTCAACGAAAGTAATGTAATGTGATAATAAAAGATCATTGCGATTAATATGATAATTATGGGGATGCGCTATCAGTTCTCATTCGACGAATTACTTTTAGTTTGGGGATGAATTTTTTTGGGTTTTAGCGACCGTCGCTCTATCTACAAGGTCTGAAGACGTAAAACTATTGCAAGGGACAATATTTATAAGGATTCAACTTTAATATTATTTTCTATTGGCTTGTTTGTAAAACTTTTTAGGAGTTTCTCTACAAATTCCAAAGTTTCCCGGAAGTAGTTTTAGATGTCCAATAAGTCCGTATTTGTATCGCACCTGCTGAAAGTGTCGTGATGGATTACGGTTGCGACTTTATTTTTCCGAAGAGTGATGAGGTGTTCAAAACATCTTAACTTTTATAGTTCTTTATCAAGAATTGAGTACGGGTCAGCCCCTGACATGCCAACTTTAGTAAGTCTTCATAAACCTTGCAAACTTTCAGCATCATGGTGTTTTTACGCACGAAATGTGTGCGTGTGTGTTACGAATGCAGTCTGCATTCAAACATTTGAAAGCATTTTTTTTCTACAACTATCTAATGAAACCAGCATAGGTCCCATCTTATCTAAAGTGGTAACCATTGCCTATAACAAGACATTGCCTCGTAGGCCACGCACGCCAGCCACGTGCCCTACGATGTCCATCAACTTGAGGCTCAGAGATGTTCAGCCTCACGTGTTAATAACTTTACCGGCACCCATACCAAAATCAAAACAGCAATATACTGTTTCACGACAGAAATAGGCATGATGGCAGTCCTTCCCTGGACGAACCCTTCACAAAGAGCTCTACTACTACTAAAAACATATCTTATTTCTCGTTTACCAGGTGGGTCTAGTCGCAGACATGCAAGATGATGACGTCCAGCTAGAGATCGGAGGAACTCTCCAACAGAGGATATCTTCCTGTCTCCTCTCCCTGGACAAGTTCATGAAGCAGGACGCAGCCATCGTCTCCTCTATTGTCGTAGCTGAGAAGAAAGCGGGTGGTTCTGGCTGTGGCAGTATTGTTGATGCTGTTGCTCAGATTATGGGTAAGCAACACTACTATTCTTTTACCACTACCAGTTTATTCTAGCAGCTCCGAGTTTTTTGACACGAGAGCCCTGGTGGTCTCGTGGTACTCACCTCACATTTTGATTGTATTGTCGTGGGCTTGAATCCATTTGCGTACCAATGGATTCTGCTTTCAAACAGTGAAGTAAGACCGTGGCTTAGGCAGCTTCGCACCTAGTGACTATTTTTTCCTGTGGATTAGGTCGAATAAGCTGTGAGGATAGTAAAAATGCTGGGCAAGCTTATTCTATCTAAAATCCTGTCCCAGGTACTATAGCGTCTCATAAAAAGAAGCATGAGGGAACAGATGCCTCTAAAGCTGTATAAATCATCTACATTAGATACCCTTTAACTAGATTTTTTGTGTCATTTTATAGACATCTTCTAAGAAGTGACGACTTGGTCGAGTAGCTATTACTTGCTGTACTCGTTTGTACAACCATCATTTCTGCTTCCCAGGTATTAAAGACCTGAAGACGGTCTCCCAACAAGTATCTCTTGCTGAACTGGGTATGGACAGTATGATGGCTGTGGAAATCAAGCAGACCCTGGAGAGAGAGTTCGAGATCTTCCTTACCGCCCAGGATATTAGGACTTTGACCTTTGCCAGGTAAGCTGCAATTTCAATGACAAATCCAATGTAAAGAAACTTGTGGTATCCTGGCAATTAGTCTATTTCAAGCGAGTCATAATTTTGAGGCATTAATGAGTGTGTCTGTTTGACTGCGGTCTTGATGGTATAAGGCTCTGTTCTAGAGATATTCATCACTCTTTCACTTTAGGGATATCAATGAACTTGTTCTTTTCTAATGTATCTTTATATTCCAGACTCGTAGAACTAACAGCGCAACGCGAAGCAGCAGCGTCAACGTCAGTAACCCGCACCGTCAATGTGGAAGGCTCTGTTGGCCTCAAGATCTTCATGAGGAACTTCGGAGATGAGAATCTAGTCTCCGAGCCACTTATCTACATGCCGACTATGGTTTCTGATGGTGTTGAGGTTAGTTTGTTCACTGATCTTATATTTTTGTTGGTTCCTTGATTATACAGCTCAGTTGGTACCTTTGCGCTGAATAGTGTGAGCTCAATAACTACGCAAGACTTCATTATTTTCCTGCCCTTATTCCACTTTATGTGGGGTTGATAACCTCCTCTTCCATTCTCCTCTGTAAATTGACATCTTCGTATACTCCTTTCATAACTATAGTCGGATTTTTAATTAGACGATACTCACTGACAGTAGCTAATGTCACTTTGTAAAATAATGTTGCCATATTTAAAGTAATAGTGCTGCGTTCAGTTCTCGTTCAATCAGATGAATGAACAATGATTGAATAGTTAATCATTTCAAACTATAAAATAATATTGAAAGGGTTTCCGCCAAATCCCATAGAAAAAAACCCCAGTCCCGGCGCAAAAGAATTGTATCTCAGATTTTAGATAATTATTAGTAGAAACAATATCAGGTGTCGCTATTTCCTGATTTCGTGGCTAACATGTTTTTTTTACCCAGAGAAGTTTCATAGACGCAAAAATGCAAAAATGACACTTTTTAGGAAAAACTTCGTGTAACTGTGCTAGTTGACATTGAATTGGCAAAAAATTAATAAAACACATAATATAAACACATTATCACTTATGTAATATAATGTACCTATTATTTCATTTTTTGAAAAACTTTATTTTACTGATTAATTCACTCATTTACGACACACACGTGTGGATAATTGTAAAAAAAGAATATAATAGGTAGTTAAGTATTGTCCGTATTATAAAAAAAAAATAAAAAAAAATTCGTACGCACTGATATGTATAGCCTGCATCATACTTATATACATTTTGTAGTTATATTTATTTTATAAGGAAAATAATCGCCTTTAAAAGCTGCTTTTAGTAATCGGGGTGACTATGTTTCTCCCTTTAACAAATTGAGTGGGAGCGAGAGCGCGCTCCCTCACGTCACAAGCCCTTATTGAATTCTGAGAAACGATAATGAAAACCTATTGTAATATTAATAATATAACAGAGAAAAGTTAACCCCCGATTACTTAAGGCAGTATTCTTTTTCTTATAAAATAAAGATAACTACAAAATGTATATAAGTATGATGCAGGCTATCAGTGTGTACGCATATGTACCTATTATATTCATTTTTTGCAATTATCCACTTGTTTATGTTGTTAACGAGTGAATTAGTACAGTAAAATGAAGTTTTTCAAAAAACTGGCATAATAGGTATAGGTACATTATATTACATATGTGATAATGTGTTTATATTATGTGTTTTATTATTTTTTTGCCAATTCAATGTCAATTAGCAAAGTAACATGAAGTTTTTCCTAAAAAGTGTCATTTTTGCATGTAGCGCCTATGAAACTTCTCTGGGTAAAAAACACATGTTAGCCACGAAATCAGGAAATAGTGACAACTAATATTGTTTCTACTAATGATTATCTAAAATCTGAGATACAATTCTTTTGCGCCGGGACTGGGGCAATTTTGGCGGAAACCCTTTGTATAAAAAAAATTATTAAAGTGCTCTGATATATGTTACTTGTAGTATGTCATTACAATCAGTTTTTTGACGGTTTATTACAAAGCGCGGCTTGACGACTAGTGCCACCGATGAACGCCATGCGCGTCGGTCACCGTTTTGTTTGTAATTCGGCTTCTTACCTCTGGTCTGATAGCACGAATGTTTTTCTGCGCTCACGCTGTTTGGTTATTGTTTTTGTAAAGTTTTTCGTTACGTTGTGTTTGTGGTAATTGTTGTGTATTTTGTTGCTATATTGTTTCACGCGAACGATATGGATCCTCAACCGGGCACGTCAAGTCAAAATCGGCACACTAACTATTCACTTGAAAAACGAGGCAATTTCATTCATTTTCAGGAGTTTTTTCAATCATTCACTTTGTCACAACACTATTTTTATTTCATCAAAAACTGACAACACAGTAAACGTCAGCTAGCTTCGTCTAATTAAAAATCCGAGTATATGTAATTTTTCACACTGTTTGTCCATTTTTACCTCTTCCCACATTTATACCATCAACTGTATGAATTTTCAATTTTAATTTTGAAAACCCGACCACGAACCGAAAGACGAAGCGTAGCGCGCCCACCCACCAGATGGGCCGACGATATTGCTAAGATCGCGGGAAGTCGGTGAATGGGAAGGGCTCAGAATCGTTCTTCTGGAAATGCGTATCTCCAACAGTGAACTTCTTCAGGCTGATAATGATGATGATCTGGTTCTAAAGTACAAGCTTTGCATAGTTTGAAACTAGATAGTGTTATGTGGAATGTCCATCAATATTTATTTATTTATACCTAATTCTCCAGGGAGACGAAGCAATCCACGTAATGGAACGGGTCATGTTCATGCTGCCAGGGTTAGAAGGATGTGCATCAGCATTAGAGCCACTTTGCAAGAGGCTGAAGATCAAGGTTTGCGTGCTCCAACTAGGTGTTGAGCACAAGAACGAAAACTTGGAGCAAATGGTGGACAGGCTACATCAGGTAAGATTGATTTAAGACTTATCCTCACATCACAAACAACAAAACAAAACATAACAGCAACAAATTAAGTTCGAGTACTAATTAAGGTGTGGTTCGTGAACGTAGTTCTGTGTTACGAATTCTGTCGACTATCAGTATGCAACTTAGAATAAGTATAGAAAAAAAGACAAGCAATGGCGTGTCTTAAACTCTGCTTGTTTTTGTTCCAGACGGTAATATCAAGATTGGCTCCGGGAGCTCCGTTCTGGTTGCTTGGATACAGTTTTGGTACCCTGCTCATGATTGAACTGGCTGCTAGACTTGAGAAACAAGGTAAAAAAATCTTAATACCCATCAACTTTCTACTTCTCTATTTGAATTTCAACCACTTTTATGTTCACGGATAAATTCCAAATTAAATTTCGAAAAACAGTTTTTAGGAATAAGTTTATTTGTCGATATTCCCCATAGCATTACACCGTACCTAAAGCAAGATGTGTGGTGATTGTTGAAGGTTTGTGGAGCGATAAATAATGCATGTTTTATTCTAGGTCTTAAGGGCACAATATTCTGTCTTGACGGCGCACCTGACTTCCTCTACGCCATGTTGACAATGACTATCAACTTCAAGAATGACATCCAACTCCAGAATAGCCTTCTTTGTCACACCGTCGATATCATCGCTCCCAACAATGACGTCACCAAGGATCTCATGGAGAAGTTAAATGAAATTGAATCTTACGAAGAAAGAGTAGAGTGCACAATCAAGATGTCTCCGCTACAAAGCAAGTACTCGAACAGCTTCATAGCACTTATAGCAGCAGCTTGCTATGACCGCCTTAAAACTATTCTCAATTACAACCCCAAGACTGCGACGAAACTAAAATCTCCTATTGTACTTCTACGTCCCAAAGAAAACCCATCTTATGTTGCTATTGAAGAGAACTATGGCTTAGATAAGGTCACTGAAAGCAATGTAACGGTTCACTATCTCGAAGGAAACCATGCTAGTATCATTGAGAACAAGGACTGTGCGAATATCATCAACAGAATTCTTCTAGAAAGTGATAAGGATCCGAGCAAGGCTGATGAAAACGTTGTCACAAGCATGGTTGAGAATTTGCGTGAAGTTAAAGTTTAAATTTATCTAGCATTCAAGACTGTTGGCGATCCATACTGGCTTTTGATAAAATATACGAACATGGCTGCTTTCCAAAGTGTACACTTTAATGTTTAATTAATTTTATTACGGAAAAGGTTATCTGCTTAAATGGATTTTGTGATAGGACTTAGGTTAAGCGTTTGACAGACTATGCAATAATAAAATAATTATAGATGGCCGTATTTTAAATGTAACTTAGTGACTGACCGTAGTATAGACTATTTATTATGTAGGCTTAGATATTAATTAGATTAAGGTATTGTCGTCGTGACACCAGTACCGAACAAAATATTCATAAGTTTTGGGCTTCCCTCAGGGAGTTGTTTCGGGCCCTTTTTATTCATAGTTTATAAAACTGGGATTTGTGATTTGTTTAGCTACTTGTGTAAGCAGTAGGCTGTATGAACAAATAATTTATTCATAATCATTATATTTTACGTGTAAGATAAAGTTAAATGAGTTGTTTTACCTAATCATAAGTGTAAGTATTATGTCATAATATTGGTGACAGATGGGAATGTTAATAATTAAGTAAGAATAGTTGGGAACGTTAAATCAATATATTTTGTGAGAGCATTCAATTTGTGGTATTATTTTTTTTCCGTTAATATTTAAGCGAAACACATCAGAATATTATTTTCTTAAATATTTTTTTTTGTCGAAATATTTTCTGACTCTGAAATAGAAAACCCGCCTCAATTTTCTAAAAACCAGTCACCTTTTTTTCCTCTCTAGATTTTTAACTCTAAATATCATTACTTTTGGTTATGACTTATGATTCTACAAAGCTGTTTTGTGGCGGCTGTAATATAGCGTGGAATCTGTAAGCCTCTGACGCTCTTTGAAATAAGAGCCCAATTATCATTTCCAGCTAACATTATTTACCCTAGTTCCAATGTCAATTACATTTGGGAAGGTAAACACATCCATTAAAATAAATAGCTATTCAAACTAACTTATTCACCCGTTCCACCAATCAATAATTAAGCACGTACCTATTCATTAGCAGTTAGAAATCACGGTGCAAACCAATTGAATCGACTTGAAATCCAAACTGGAATCAGGCTTAGTTTACATCAACGTACTGGGTGTAAGTAAATAGATAGATAGATAGATAGATAGATAACTCTTTATTGTTCACCACACAGAAACATAATACAGGATTCATGAAGATTTTTTTGGCAAAACAATGGGCGACCTTATCGCTTTAAGCGATCTCACAACAACAAGCGACAGCAGCCTTATTGTCTAAGTGAACTCGTAATAGACATCGGCTTCATTTTTGACACTTAAAACCTAGCCTAGACTTTAACTATCACTTTCGTATTGTATAACTATCTGACATAGGCAACACCACCACCACCAAAATTCAAACCTAGTAAATGAATGGAAATTGATGGAAATTCATATTGTGGAATTGCGTAGTGTGTGTGTATTTCATTAACCTGTGTGTGGGATGATTGCGTATTTAGATGTTGCAATAGACATTATTTTGATCATCGATCACAAAAAAACTAATTGAAACAAAACTTACTATCGGCAAAAAATGATTGCATCAAGATGAATATTTATTTCTTACTAATATCATTTATTTATTAGTTTCAAACCTTTAATTGCAACAGAATTACAAAATCGCCTGTTCAGTTGAGTATTAGAATATCTAAGATCGCTATTTAATTTAGTTTTGTTGCCAGCGTCATTTCGTTCCACTTTCTTTTTGTATAGTGTCCCCCCACCTTAAGAGATATTTGATTGAAGCTGTTAGTCAAATTTGTGTTTAGTTTCTTTATTTTTTCACCCCTTGTACACTCTATATGAGGTGGAAACAGTGTACCAACTCTATTCCGATTCCGTAATGTAATCAACGCGTCAGTCTGTCTGGCATATCAATGCAATTCCTCTGAGCCTATCCAAGCCTGATATTGCCACTGATTTGAGCTACGTCGATTCGACTTATGCGTCACAAGTAGCTTTAAGATAGCATAGTGCTACAAATAAATTTTTCTACTATTTTTGTGAATTAATAGATAGCAACTGGCAATTAAATGAAATGATTATGACGATTAAAGATGTGAAAAACGGAATAACGGCTTAAAACTTACAAACTCTATGCATAAACTTTATTTTAAATGACTTTTGCAAGATGTTTTTTAATTTATCTGCTTTTTTTCAAATTACAAAACTTTTGGTTTTTCATAAGCAAAAAGCAGATTATAATTTTTGACCCGAGCATATCCAAAAGGTTATGCATTTTCAATATTATGTATATCGAAATCTTCGTAGTTTAATTTAGTTAGGTCATATTTTGCAACTTTTTAATGTGAGTATGCTTGCTTAAAGCGATAAAAATATGATATATCAGATAATTGAAAAGCACAAACGAAAATTCCTTGCCATTGTACGTTTTTACAGTTGCTTAGCTAAAAATGTCTGTAATGTGATCTGCTTTATTAAATGCTTTTCGTTTAAACGCCCATCTTTAATGACGGTATTACGACATTACATTGTATGCATGGATTCTGATACTATGATGATACGTGCCGTATACTTAACAGAATCATCACAAAAGTATATTATTTAGTCTCGTCAGCCGAATCAAGAGGTTTCTGAGCGAGGAGTTTCATGGCAGTGGATATTCTGTGATGCATTTCCTGTGCCAGTGAATCTGTTGTGATCTGAATACGATAGGAAGTTGGGCCTGCCACTGTTCACAATGGGTGCTCTTCTTTGGTCCCAAATGGGGGGGTCTATTCCTGCAATCCGATTCGTTAGTTTTTTTGTTTGAAACTTTTTTTTAACAAATTCAGCGAGGCTTGGTCGCTTGGAACTGGCACCTAGACTTAACTAGCTTTAAAGGCTTGCGCACACCTAGGTCACTGGCGATAGCGATCAGTGAAACGCTGTCAAATTTGACAGCACAGCGCTTCACTGATCGCCGTCGCCAGCGATCAGCTGATTAATCTTCTTCTTAATAATTATATAAAAATGAATTGCTGTTCGTTAGTCTCGCTAAAACTCGAGAACGGCTGGACCGATTTGGCTGATTTTGGTCTTAAATGATTTGTGGAGGTCCAGAGAAGGTTTAAAAGGTGAATAAATATGTTTTTTTTCAACGGGAACGGTAATGGGACGAGCGAAGCCGCGGGCGGCCGCTAGTCATTGAATATAGTGTTAGTCGACCGATTAACTAGGAACGTTACGAGTGCTGCTATATAATATCTCACTAGCAATTTATCCAGACATTTATCAAAATGAGATGGCATAAAATACGAGCGGGAATCAAAGCGTTTAATCGGATAGAAATCGGGAATAATCGGGAGCTGACGGACGAATGATTTCATCTGACAGCGGGGAAATGGGTGTTTCACACTTGTGTTAGTGAAACATACTTTATTAAACAATAATCATATTTATTAACCATTAATAAGCACTGATACAACTGAGTACTTAATTTAATCACAATTGGTAGGTACTTAGCTTTTATATGCAGGTTTTGCAAAACAGGGTAACATCATGGAGCCATAACTAGAACTTGTCAGGACGACGGGTAGACCAAGACTGTCGCTGGAACAGCCGCCATCTACCTTTATACCAACGAACAGTCGTAAACAACAAAATGGCGGCTGCCAGCCAAAAGCAACCGTTTTCATATTTTACAAATAAAAGTGTTCACTTAAAATTAATGATAACATTCTTGTAATTATAATATTAATTTATAATAGTTATTACAAGTACCTGCATCAAATCATTTCCATAAATCACGTGTTTACAAAGTAAAGTCCACGTGGTCTATGGATAATCATAATAGCACTTAATAACGCGTAAGCGTTGATTATTCGTATTTCAATACATAATCGCTAACAGTTCGGCCATCCGTTATAGAATGTGTCCTCACAGATATCATTTCATTGACAATTATACATTTGTATCTGAAAAATAGTACATAATAAGCAAAAATAATATAAGTCATAACATCAATTAAATAATAATCAAATAATACTAGCAATGTCACTACATATTTATAAAATCATCAGTAGAATAAAATACCCTTTTAACAAAAGCTGTTTTAGTTTCGTTTTAAATAAATGTAGACTGTCTATTATTTTAATGTCAATAGGTAAAGAATTGTATAATTGAATGGCCTGATATCTACAGCAATGCTTTGCAATATTGAGCTTTGGACAGAAAGGCATTTCAATATTTTTCCTTCTTGTGGTGCGCCGAATAGTAATTTAGCGGTACGGATGCTTGACGATGTCTACTTAAGTCACCAAAATGTAAAGGCTGGGGACTGTCAATATATTTAATTTAACAAAGTGCTCTATATACGATTCCCATTGTGGTATTCTTACCATGGTGCGTATAGCTCGTTTTTGCATTATAAAAGCCCTATTTATATTATAAATGTAACTGCCTCCCCAGAACTTAATGCTATATCTTAATTTTGACTCGATGAGAGCATAATATACAGATTTTATAATAAGAGTAAATTATGTAATTATATCTACCATCACAGTTATGAAGCATATAGCATTTCTTCTAGTTATGATTATGTGTGATTATATTATGTCTGCAATGGTAATGGTGCGTATAGAGGATTTTCACTTTTCACCATTATTACTTCATTAATTTTTGCTAAGGACGCCTACAGAACACGTTTGTTCCGCAAGCCATGCAAGCTTACGCTAATGATAGCAACAGGACATGTTTATTCCACATGTTATTCAGTCTTACATTAGTGATACCTACAGAGCATATTTGCTTTACAAGTTACCATTTATACTTACAGAACACGTTTACTCTGCAAGTTATTACCATATATCTATAGAACACGTTCGTTCTGCAAGTAATTCAATCTTACGCTAATTATACCTACAGAGCACGTTTGCTCTGCAAGTTACCATTACATCTATAGAACACGTTTGTTCTGCAAGTTATTGAATTTTACGCTTATGATAACTACAGAGCACGTTTGCTCATACAAAACACGTTTGTTCTGCAAGTTATTCTATCTTTTGCTAATGATAACCACAGAGCACGTTTGCTCCTACAGAACACGTTTGTTCTGCAAGTTATTCTATCTTTCGCTAATGATAACCACAGAGCACGTTTGCTCCTACAGAACACGTTTGTTCTACAAGTTATTCGTAGTAGCACATTTGCTATGTAATTCTAATTTATCTTCAGTCGGTATCAGTATCGACACATTTTTATACTTAGGCAGTCAGTATCGTTTACACTTATTTTGTGTAACTTTTTACCTTGTTTCCAAATAAATATGTTTGATTTGATATAAAAGTATGCGTTCATGGGTCAAATTGAAGCATGGTTTTATTGTATCGACTACAACGACAGCATTATTTTGGTTTGATCAGTTAGACTTCAGACTCACCTAGAAATACCCTTTTGTTCTATAAAGTATAAGCAAAAGACTTTCTTTAGTCGAGCAGTAATTGCGTTCAACGGCTTGGTTGACGACCCCGAACTATATCTCTTTACCTTAAAACTACCAAGAATCAAAAACATTTTGTTCAAACATGGTTCTGGGAAACTTCCGAATACTTCTTGTTTTTCTGTTTCAACATTCTATATTTCATTTTATAGTTTGTCTACCTTAATCTCTCGTTACATAAAATCTCATTGCTTCATTTTTTCATGTAAATTATTAAAGTCTCACTATGCAAAAACTGTTTAATGGTCAATAGTTGTTTTATTAGAATATAAGTACTGTTTGTTTTCCTAAGAAACAAAAACGGCATGAATATATTATTTAACCAAAAGAAGCTGACTTCCCAGTCAGCTGTTCAGTTGAAGGTACACCCAGACACAACAACTTTTGTCATAATTTAGAGATAACAACAGACTCTTAGGATCTCATCGTTAAACATATTCTAGCGCAGAAGATGGACCCAGAGATTCAGAAGGACTGGAAAGAGCAATTATAAAATGATAAAATTGAAGCTCTTACATGGCTTGAATTCAAGACATTTCTAAAATCAAGTTTCCGTACATTGGAGTTAACTACAACCAGCATTGCCAAACAGGTTAAGGCTGTGAATCAAAGATTTTGTTGCCTCACACTTACAACAAGAAAGTTCATTATGTGCAATGATAACCATACACTAGGCCACTGTCATGATTTCACCAAGACGGAGAGAGTACGTAACAATATAACAACTATGTTTCAACTGTCTAGTATCAGGGCACTCAGCACACTAATGTAGATTGCATGTGTCTTGTAGAATACGCCGACTATACCATTATTCAATACCACATGGGTAGCTACAACAAGTACTTTCATAATCACTACCGATAGATGTAGTAAAATGGAGAAAAAGAAGTAAACACATACCAACGTATACGAACCATAAATAAAGTCACAGTGAACCACTACTGGACAAAGAATAGTGCTATCAGCAACAGCGATTTCTGAAGCATCGAGCAAACAAGGACACAACTTTCGACCGGGCAAATAAATAGATCAATATTCTCAAGCAACATTCATCAGTGAGAAAACAACACAGTTACTGAAGCTCTAGAAACAGCTCGTGAAGGAAAGTGTGAAATCACGCTTGTGGTACAACTACAAATTAGATCACAGTGGGTCTCAAACTAAAACAACACTTAACAACTAACCATAAAATTGTATTGTGTGTGCATGTGATGAGGTTCCAAATGTTTCGAAATAAGTGAATAGAATTGAGAAAAGATATCTACCAAAACAGTCAATTTAGCGGACAAAATATTTCACACCAGGGTCAGTTCATCTGCTCCTCGGGAAAATTAGCTCAAACCCAAGAACCAAGTCATAAAGTCCACCAGGCTCACCCTATGCTTAGAAAACTAGCCTTGGTTGGAAACTGTTTGGGGTGATTTATTCATACCACAAGTGATCAAGTGTTCATTTATGCATCATCAAGTCGTAGGAAACGTGTTAAAAACAAGATCATAAAAGCCAAATGGTATTAAGTAACAATTAGAGAAAAATATTGTCATAATAATTATATGACCACACGACGAAAAGAATCGAAGATGGAAGATAAATGTGGTAAAATTACCATAGAAACTTCAAAATCTCCCGTCATAAAAGATATTGCAACCAAGAACTTTTACAATTAGAAAGAAAATTCAAGAAAGAATCTAAAGACTCTTTCTTTACACAAAGGCATTCTTCCTATTTGGAAGTTTACAACCTATATCACTAAACAGTATAAAACAAAGTTATCTACTGTCCGTCTGTTTCTATGTGCGCTTAGATCTTTCAAACTTCACAACGGATTTTGCTGTTGTTTTAAATATAATAGAGTGATGCAAGAGGAAGGTTTATTTGTATAATACATGCATATGTACAGTAGAGATAAAACACCCCTTTTTTTCCGCTTACATTGCAAACACTAGCTGAACCCTACGAAATAGATCTAAAATAATATTCTACAGTATTGTACACCGTACAAAGATCTATAAGTTACCATTTAAATGAATATTTGAGCTGTTTATTACGGACCCAAATTTACGGAGGATTTTAAGGTACCTTGGATAAAATTCAACTGAACATAGAATTACTCAGCAGACTACTAGTAACTCTGATTTGCAAACGTAACGTAATTTATTATGTAAGTGTGCATTGAAATGCATAATATCCATTTTACATAGGTATCTAGTAGTAGGTAGAAGAATTAATGTACTACAAAGTTTATTGTTTACTAACTTTTATCGTGCGATGACAATGGAAACAAACAACGTGCAATGGACTGCCCCGATAATGGACTCGCCCGTCGCCGTGCGGGTAGTAAGAAATAACCACCGGCAGGACTGTCGATTCTCGCTACTCGCTCACCGCGTTGTTGTGCAACCCTTTTTATCGTGTTATAAATAATAATGAAGTAATTTAGTGCTGCATAAGTGTTTTATATGCTTTAAACATATTTGTATTATCTGATAAAAAAAACTGTGAACGTTGTATATACATACATTCAGTAGTATATTTAATATCAGCATTGCACTCGTGCAAAGCCGGGGCGGGTCGCTAGTTAAAAATAATCCAACAAAGAAAGCGTAATACACTTTTGATAGCTACGACTTACGAGTATTTATATACATAATACCAATGACAAAACGTCGATGACTCCCCGAAAAAACTTCGATGACATAATACAAGATTCTGCAATTCAAACCACAAACATCAAAAGCGGTGGGAAAAACACCAGGCTCTGGTTGCACAAACAATGATAGAATGGAGTAGTTCCTGCAGAAGACACCATGGCAACAACTAGAGGAACTTCAGCTATCCTACCCAATCAGGCTTGGAGCTTACAAAATAGTCTTGAAACAACATTCCATTTCTAAAGTCCATTGAAGAACAAAAAAGATAGATCTACAAATATATAAATAGAGATGAACCCTGACGGAACAATTAAAGCACTAGCAATCAATTAGAATCCAAACAAAGACAACTTCCGATCCAAGCTGAAGTTAGAACAAGTTGCCAGTAATCTGGTTATACGAATCTGGTTAATCTCAGATATATTATTATGTAATGTCAAAAATGCTGTGGCATTAAGCCCCTTTTTTCATATTTAATTGTTATGTAGGTATATTATGTAGCCTTAGAATAATGTAAGTATATTCCTTTGTTATTTTTCTTTTGAATTGGGTATGTAGTATAAGCTACGCATCAATATTTTGTGACTATCTTTTATTTTTCCAATCACCCCTCGTAAGTAACATCAGTCCTATCCATCCAACGGTTGTCTGGTAGAGACCGCTGCTCAGCGATAAGACTGCCCATTGATCATACAAATAGTTTAAGTTGTTTTTTTTTTTTTAGGTATTGTTGTCTATTTATAAGTTTTGGTGATCAATAAAGTATTTTCTATCTATCTTCTTTCTGTTTTTTTTTTTTCAATAAAGAAATAACTAAATTAAGATTGTATTTTGTGGTTGAAATGTCCAAGTTGGTTACCTGACTGCCATCGAACAAAAACCTGTGGTGGGTATGTTGTCGTAGTGCTCGCTGCGTGTAGAGCTGTAGACTGTGTGACCGATATTCACGATGTCTGGAATGCCGGTGTTGCAGGCTGAGATGATGATGCTGGTCGTCTCGGAGCTGGCCACCAGGTGAACGTGGCAGGCTGCGGAGATTTCGCGCTGTGGCAGGCTGAACATCCCAGGAATGCCGGTGTTGCAGGCCGAGATGATGACGCTGGTCGTCTCGGGGTTGGCCACCAGGTGAACGTAGCAGGCTGCGGAGACTTCATGCTGTGGTAGGCTGAACATCCCAGGAATGCCGGTGTCACGGGCTGAGATGATGATGCTGGTCGTCTCGGGGCTGGTCACCAGGTGAACGAAGCAGGCTGCGGAGACTGCGTGATGCACACCACGGGGTCGACTGTTGAGCCGCTGTGACGCCGAGAAGTGAAGGTTGCTCGCTCGATGATCCATCCCGGAGTTCCGCACACGATGCAAGAGTGACACACTCCGTGTGAACCATGTCGCGACAGACTGCGTGGCTGGTGACTGCAGCGCCGACGTTCCAGCCAGTTCAGCTGCGGGAGCGCCGTCGGGAGAGGCGATCACACGATGAGACTCGCGGGTGACTGCAAAGCCGCTGGCTGCCTGACCGGCGATCCTCTTGTTGCCGCATCGCGATGGCAGCACAGGAGAGCTCTGGCTTCTGGCCATGGATGTCCTGTAAATGAAAGGGGAAAAGCACAAGATACTGTTGCAACGTGGAAAAAAAAATACATGGCAAAAAGTCAAATAACAAAAGAAACTAAATAGTGGGCATGCTTTTCTTTATCCCATTTTCTGATATGTTAGTGAAACATACTTTATTAAACAATAATCATATTTATTAACCATTAATAAGCACTGATACAACTGAGTACTTAATTTAATCACAATTGGTAGGTACTTAGCTTTTATATGCAGGTTTTGCAAAACAGGGTAACATCATGGAGCCATAACTAGAACTTGTCAGGACGACGGGTAGACCAAGACTGTCGCTGGAACAGCCGCCATCTACCTTTATACCAACGAACAGTCGTAAACAACAAAATGGCGGCTGCCAGCCAAAAGCAACCGTTTTCATATTTTACAAATAAAAGTGTTCACTTAAAATTAATGATAACATTCTTGTAATTATAATATTAATTTATAATAGTTATTACAAGTACCTGCATCAAATCATTTCCATAAATCACGTGTTTACAAAGTAAAGTCCACGTGGTCTATGGATAATCATAATAGCACTTAATAACGCGTAAGCGTTGATTATTCGTATTTCAATACATAATCGCTAACACTTGTCACAACCATCGATGATTTATTAATCCAGAGCCTTTCTACTCGGCGCTTTTGTTGGAAAAGGCCGCATTTTAGCAAGTTTAATTTTACTTTACTGGCAACGATTGGGAATAAGGCTCGGGCCACAGCAGGTGGTCGGAGACAATAAATAATAAAAATCAATATTGTGGACAATCCACACAATACCATCTAGCCCCAAATTAAGCAGAGCTTGTACTATGGAAACCAGATAGCTGATATAATACTGATATTATTTTTTTTTGTAAAAACATACTTTGAATACAATATAACACCCAGACAGAGAACAAACATCTGCATTCACCACACAAATATTTATTCTTGGTGGGGATCAAACCCACGGCCTACGGCGCAGAAGGCAGTGCTACTACCAACTGAGCTGAGAGGCCAGTCACACACAATCAATTCAAAAGCTTTTCCATACAACGGCCCCTTGTAGTCTTTACAAATCTCTTTCAAAAGGCCGAAGAGTCTAGTAAGAATAAGATTCCCATTAGATTGAAGTTAGCTGATTCTTTCTATTTCGGCTACAGCTGACAAAATCGTAGCATAAGAACCAGCGCTGTGGTGGCACTTATTAATCAAAGTTTTGAGGTTAGTTCGGAACTCTCGCTGTATCGTAATGGGACTATCCAACGTAACTAGATGACACACGGGAACATAAGTTAGGGCCGTATGCAGAACAATGCTTGAGTTTGAATCGAGCCTGAAGCATAGATTTTTGACACTGTTCCAATTTCAACTGTCAAAAAATTTATGTTTGAGGCTTGACTCAGACTCTAGCATTTTCCTGAATACGAGCCCAATAGGCGCTGATATTTTCTAAATAGCTGCGGTGGCTCATAATGGCATGCCTGGTAACTTGAGCGTAGCTTAGTGGTCTTTGGTAACTCACCCTGGCTCGTTTGCATTCATTGTAGACGTTAAACACTATTCGTAGTGTGTGATACGGTAAAACTAGCTAAGTAATTGTAACTCAGCAATTTGAGAGTGTCATAACGCCTTTACGGGATGGAGCCGGCTGCACGCACGAAAAAAATATGACGTCATGCGGCGTTATCTCGCTCTGAGGCGTGCCATTTAAGCGAAAGCGCGGAACGAGCGACAAAGAGGCACAAATTGGCCTCCGCGTTCGGTAGCGTTCGACATCTGTCTCTCTCCTACTTGAGTGACCGATGCGTCCGCGTGGATAGCTGTATGACGTTGTCACGTTCAACTATCGTCAGTAAACCGACTTTACAGGCAACCGATTTTTTTTTAAAGTAGTCGTTCTTTAAACTAGTGAGCTGTAAATCTCGATTGTGCCCACAACTGAGTTACAACTTCATATAAATCTCAAGTTGAAAGTTAGCGCGCTGGTTTTGTATCATTTTACAAAAGCGCGGACTGAAATTAAATTGTAAACACTAGTGCAGTGTGTTACGCTAGGCGCCTCTGAATAAACCGATGACAAGACAATACCTACTTACCGCGCACCTTGAACTGCAGCTTGCGTCAGCGCAATCAACGCGACGCACGACACAGTTACAGAATCACCTAGTTTTAAGATTTTGGAAATGTACTCATTCTGTTCTCACACTTAGAGACTCAATCATTGACAAAATTAATTATAGATTTAAATTAAAAATCTTCTTTCCTTTAAACCCGGTCGGCAGCCTACGTATTTGGCGCAGGCACGGATATTTTAATTTACTAAAATTAAGAAAAAGAACCTACTAGTGCTGTTGTTCCGGGTGGTGATAGTGGAATCAAGAAATCGATTCTGCTGAGCAGCTGACGACGACGACAAGAAAAATGCAGTAAGTCCTTGAATCTTTCAAGTCCTTGCTTAATCCTACCTAAACTATAGTCCTTCCTTTAGTGTATCCCATATTTTTTTATAACGTTAGTAATTAACTTCCAAGATTTTTCATCCAAGAGAGTCGAGGAATATTAGGTTAGGTAGTAGGTTAAATAGTAGGCTCAGTGTAATAGACGAGCATAGAGATATAGAAGAAAGCATGGCTCAGCCTCCAGCTTCCGCCGGCAGTAACCCGATTGATATAATTTTTAAGTCCTTAAGACTTGTGCCAGATTTCGATGGAAATCCGCACGTATTAACGAGATTTATAAATCTCTGCGACCAGTTGGTCCTGGCTCACTTTAAACCAGAACCAGGCAACGATTTGACCAATCTAGCGCTTGTAAACGGAATTTTAAATAAAGTCTCCGGTTCCGCCGCTAGATTAATAAATTCGAACGGGATACCAGATAACTGGTTAGGTATAAGGAACGCTTTAGTGAACAATTTTGCGGATCACCGTGACGAGACCGCTCTTTACAGTGATTTATCCTTAGAGACCCAAGGTTCGAGTACCCCGCAAGAATTTTATGAACGATGCCAAAACTTATTCAGTACCATAATGACGTATGTTTCACTTCACGAGAACTTGAAAAGCACCATCGACGCAAAACGCGATTTATACCAAAAACTAACTCTTCAGGCCTATTTAAGAGGACTCAAGGACCCACTTGGATCCAGGGTACGTTGCATGCGACCCGCTTCGATGGAAAAAGCTTTAGAGTTTGTTCAGGAGGAGCTCAATACTCTCTACATGCAAGAGCGCAGTAGTGGTTCAGCTAGTAAGAAAGACTGGCGGCAGCCAAACTTAAATGCAGCCAAGTTCAATCTCCCTATTCCCAACTATGTCCCCAGACTGACTGACGGATTCGGACCAATGAAACAACCCATTTTTACCATGTCTGGTCCATCTAGGCCCAACCCCATTCAAGCTTCACCTAGTCAGGGTTGGAGGCCTACATTTCAACCGCAACCACTACGTGGTCTTACTCACACGCAACAAATGTTCCGCGCCCCTCCACAAAATTACAACCCGCAAAATAACGCTTTTAGGATGCCTTATAGACCCCCACAGCAACCAAATAATTTTGGTAATACTTCGCGTCCTACTCCAATGAGTGGTGTTAGTAGCTATGTAGAAAGACGTCCACCAATGACGGGAATGACAGGACATGACTGGAGAAAACACGGGAATCCACCCCCGACTAACTACTTCAAAACTCGCGAAATTAACTTCAATGAGTTTGACGAAAATGACTATTACCCCGAGTATCAAGACTATTATTCGGGGGAGCAATGCCCCGATTATTACTACTATGACCAAGACCAGTATTATAACTCCGAGACCCCAGTAGTAGAGGAAGTTGTAGATCAGGCCTCTAATGAAAATTTTCAGAAGGAGTCGAAATCCGAAAAACCAAGATAGAAGTCAATTTCCACATTCAAAGGCAACTAGGTTACATCCAGATAGCAAATCCACCTTTAAAGTTCCTAATCGACACAGGTGCTAACCAATCGTTTATAAGCCCTGATGCCGTCGAGAAATACTTTCGTCACGTTCCTTTGAAATATGATCCATTTGAAGTGACAAACGTGCACGCGACTAGTATAAACAATTATTCTGTAACAATGCCTTGCTTCGAGGAATTTAATGACTCGAATGATATAACTTTGTACGTCTACAAGTTTCATAATTACTTTGACGGACTTTTAGGCTTTGATTTACTTGACGTATGGGACTCTAACATTGATTTAAAAAATAGGTTACTGAAAACTCGCTATACACAGATACCTATTCAGATGTATGATTCTAGAAACGCTAACTTGTACGAGGAAATTATTCCAGCTAATTCGACTAAAGTAGTTAGATTACCAGTTAATACACATGACGGAGAAGTATTAGTAGGCAACCAAACGATTTGTAATTGCCTTATTTCAGACTGTTTAACGACGGTTCAGAATAATAGGGGCTGGGTAGAAATAACTAACCCTACGTCTAACGATGTAATATTTTCTATGGATCGTCCTATTGAAGCTGAAATATTTAATATTGAATGTGACAGTACTGAAACTTTATCAGACCGCGCTAAAGATGTTTTATCTCGTCTACGAACCGATCATCTTAATTCGGAAGAACTCGCCAATTTACAGCGTTTGTGTTCTAACTACGCGGATGTGTTTTATCTTGAGGGCGAATCACTTTCGTTCACCAACAAGATCAAACATAAGATTAGGACTTATGACGAAATTCCAGTACATACCAAGAGCTATCGCTATCCTTACGTTCACAGGCAGGAGGTCAGAGATCAAATAAATAAGATGCTTGATCAAAATATTATAAGGCCATCAGAATCTGCTTGGAGCTCTCCCATCTGGATTGTACCAAAAAAAGCAGATGCCTCCGGTAAAGTTAAATGGCGTCTTGTCGTGGATTTCAGGAAAGTTAACGAGAAAACGATTGATGACAAATACCCTATACCTAATATAACAGATGTATTGGACAAATTAGGTAAATGCCAGTACTTTACGACCCTTGATTTGGCCAGTGGATTTTATCAGGTTGAGATGGACCCCTCCGATGTTCATAAGACAGGGTTCAATGTAGAAAACGGGCATTACGAGTTTTTAAGAATGCCCATGGGGTTGAAAAACTCACCCTCTACCTTCCAACGGGTTATGGACAATGTCCTCAGGGGCTTACAAAATGAAATTTGTCTAGTATACCTTGATGACATCATCATTTTCAGTACTTCGCTTCAGGAGCACATAGTTAACCTCGACAAGGTATTTAAACGATTGAGAGAATCCAACTTCAAAATTCAAATGGATAAATCCGAATTCTTGAAGCTGGAAACTGAGTTTTTAGGTCATGTTATCTGTAAAGAAGGCGTTAAACCAAACCCGAATAAAATTAAAGCTATTGAAAATTACCCCATTCCTAAGACTACCACTGAAATCAAACGTTTTCTCGGCTTGCTCGGATATTATAGGAAATTTATTCCAGACTTCGCTCGTATCACTAAACCACTAACCCAATGTTTAAAAAAAGGTTCAAAAATCACGTTGGACAACAAGTACACCAGCTGTTTTGAGCATTGCAAGACACTCTTAACTAATGATCCAATCTTACAGTACCCGGATTTTACACGTGATTTTATATTAACGACTGATGCATCCAACGTAGCTATAGGTGCTATCTTATCACAAGGCACTAAGGCCTCCAATAAACCGATTGCATATGCATCGCGGACTCTTAACAGCAGCGAGTTGAATTACAGCACCATCGAAAAAGAACTTCTAGCTATCGTTTGGGCAACTAAGTACTTTAGACCGTATCTCTATGGCCGTAAATTTCTAATTCTCACGGATCATAGGCCTTTACAATGGGTAGTGAATTTAAAAGATCCTAGTTCAAGGCTTACAAGATGGCGCTTGAAGCTAAGTGAGTATGACTATAAGGTCGACTACCTACAGGGAAAGTGCAATACTAACGCCGACGCGCTATCGCGAATAGAAATTAATAATGAGGAGCTCATGTCGATAGCAGTTAATCCATCGGAAACTGACCCTGAGTTAGATGAATCTCGAACTTTAACTGCTACAGAAACTGAAGCTGGTTCGAGATCTGCCACTGTTCATACAAATAGCGAAAGCCCCATTTTAGAGGTCCCAATTTCAGATGACCCCCTAAATAGATTCACGAAGCAACTAATTTTCAACGTTGTAGGTGACATTAAGAGTAGACCAGTAGTCACTAAGCCGTTTGACACGCACACACGAACATCTGTTCAAATATCTGCATCTAATATAGAGGAAGATATCATAAATGCGATCAAGGAGTACGTCCACCCTAAGATAAAAACCGGACTTTTAATAAATCCTTATTCGGCTATGTACACTATCGTACCTACTATACAAAAAACGTTCAAAAATTCGGCAATGAATCTGACACTAACTAAAACGGAATTAGAGAACGTTAGGGAATATTTAAAGCAGCAGGAAATAATTAATAAATATCATGAGGGGAAGACCAATCATCGCGGCATCAATGAATGTTACTTAGCGTTATCTAATAAATATTACTGGCCTAAAATGCGAGAACACATTACTAAATTAATAAACCAATGCACTATCTGCGGCCAAGCGAAATATGATCGCAGTCCGATAAAGCAACAGTTTAAGGTGGTACCACCCGCTAGCCGGCCCTTTGAATTAGTTCATCTAGATCTTTTGACTATTCAAAGCGAAAAATTCTTAACCATTGTAGATGCATTCTCTAAATATGCACAAGCCTATCATATAAGAGACGGCACGGCTGTTAGTGTGGTTCAAGCCCTATTGAATTACTGTACTCATCATGGTATACCTATCACTATAGTAACTGATAACGGAACCGAGTTCACAAATCAGCTGGTTGCGGAATTTGTGAAGATGCATAAAATTCAGCATCATAGAGTGGCTCCTCATTCCCCGAATGAGAATGGTATTGTTGAAAGGTTCCACTCCACGGTACTTGAACATCTCCGTATTCTAAAATTAGGACAGAAATCTGAATCAGTAATTAATCTTATGCCATATGCCCTTCTGGCTTACAACAGTAGCATCCATAGTTTCACAAAATGTAAACCATTAGAGGTAGTAACGGGACACTATGACCCTCGCGATCCCTTTGACGTAGACCTGTCCGCCCATTTAATCCAACAGTACATGACTAATCATAAGAATAAGATGACTAAAGCCTATAACACGATTCACGACATGTGTAGTACGACTCGTAAAGACCTGACAGACCACCGAAATAGAGAACGGGAACCAGAGGTTGAGTACTCTCCTGAACAACAGGTTTTCGTGAAAAATCCGTTTGCTTCCCGACAGAAGTTAGCTCCCCGTTATACACATGACGTCGTAATGGCAGACCTCCCTATTCATATTTATACTAAGAAAAAACGAGGTCTTATTGCCAAATCTAGGCTAAAGCGTCTCCCTAAAAATGCCCAATTGTTACAAGACCCTCGTGATAATTCACTTGCTCCTGGTACCAGCTTTGATATTTAACAGAGAAAAAGTGTTCAATTTAGACATTGGAGAATATTTTGATATAATTAAGTTAGGTTCATATTATGTAGAAAATAATATAGTTATAGTTTTAAATTCCCAATAGTGCTTTCATCGTTGTATGTTATGTATAAATTATCAATTATACCTAACAAACACCATGAGATCCTTACTCCTCCTTTCCCATACCTAGCTATCCATGAGAAAGATTTCAAGCACATTGAGGCTGAATGCCCGAAGACCAGTAAATGGTACCTCTGCGAGGAGAAGAAAAACCAGCAGAATCGATCACCAGACGACTGCATCCAGCATCTCATCTCAACGCAGCAGCGAAACGACGCATGCAGCCCTACCACTATCACCCAGTCCAAGCCAGCATACGAAGAACTCGATGAGAAACACTACACCATCAGTTTCCCTATCTTAACAAAAGTACACCTATCCTGTGGACAAAATCTCTACCAAACCCTACAAGGCAGTTTCCTCGCTATAATTCCCAAGCAGTGCTACTTAGAAACACCAGAATTTACGATATCCAACACCAATGATCGGTTGAAGGGTCAGGTATTGAAGATAATGGACTTGCCCAAGAACAATGTCGTAACCCCATCTGCAACTCCTTCATTCAAACTAAACTCTATCAACCTGGACCAGCTTCACGCCACTAATAGGAAAATAGCGCTACAGTCCCCACTTCACCTGCAGAAAGACACCGAATATACCCTATACCCCACAACGATCCCTATGTATGTGGTTCTATCCAGTGCATGTGCACTTGCTAGCGTCCTTTTATACAGAAAGTATAAACTTAAAAATAATTCACATAAAGAACAGAAAGCAAGTGAAAGCCAAGCTGAACCTGATCACCAAGCAATCTATTCCCTACCATCTACAGGAAGGGTTGACCGCACTCCAACCCCAATCCCAGCTCAATTTACAGCAAGCTTCAATACTCGCTGTTCTTCGGGGAGAGGTGTTACGCTAGGCGCCTCTGAATAAACCGATGACAAGACAATACCTACTTACCGCGCACCTTGAACTGCAGCTTGCGTCAGCGCAATCAACGCGACGCACGACACAGTTACAGAATCACCTAGTTTTAAGATTTTGGAAATGTACTCATTCTGTTCTCACACTTAGAGACTCAATCATTGACAAAATTAATTATAGATTTAAATTAAAAATCTTCTTTCCTTTAAACCCGGTCGGCAGCCTACGTATTTAGTGCAATTAACACTTTATTTGCAACTTCTCTGGGGATATTAAACTGAATTTTTTGCTAGTTTTAGTTAATAGGATTTAGTTTTAGTGCTATCACCACTCGGCTCGCTCGTAGTAACCGTTCAACATTATATGATGAATACCTCGTCCTCGTCTGATTGTGGATACATATAAAATAATAACAAATAAATATTTTGGAAAATCCACACACTTTCTAGCCTCAAGTTATGCAAAGCTTGTATATGGGAACCAAATAGCTGATATAACACTTAAATAAGCATAATTATATAATTTTGTAAACACATGCAGCCATATTAATAAACGCAATTTAAATTTAGTCATGGTTTAAAGTTAGCCCTGTTACTTTTTGTCATTACCCAGTGGTAAGAGATGGCAATAGTTTAAGCACTGCAGCTTATCTTTTGACATATTTTTATTAATAGGGCTATTAGGTATTTAAAATACAATATAACACCCACACAGAGAACAAACATTTACTTTCCCTACACAAATATTTGTGATGGGGGGGGGGATCGAACCTATTATTACAGGCACCTAGTTTTTTTCTGATACCTACTTAGGTACAATTTAATGGTTGAGTGTAAAATCCGAAATATTGTATTTTATTTTCATTTGCGTACACTACCAAGCGAGCGAGAGCACTGGTGGTCTAGTGGTAGTGGTAGTAGTAGGCCCCGCCTTCCGATCCGAAGGTCGTGGGTTCAAATCCACTCGTGTACCAATCAGTTTTTCTGTCGAAAAATTTATGTGCACTATGCCAGTACTCTCAAAACGGTGAAGGAAAACATCGGCGTGTTGTAGAACCTAAAAAAGTTCGAGCAACACGTGTCAGGGGCCACGCAAAAAGGGCCCACCAGCGGCCTACTTTCGGAAAAAACCTGCCCGCACATCAAGTGCGCATGATAAAAACTTGCCCACTACCAAGCGAGCTAAGCCACTGGTGTACGCTAGTTTCTAATAAATGGTTCGTGAAATAGAAACCAAAGAGCGTTTCAATTTAGTTTTAATTATTTCGGGTCACGGCGGGTCGGCTGGTCGGGGCAATAGTGTCCTTTTGGTCTTTTGCATCAATTTGTGCTAAATTGCTTTCTATTCTACTCTGTGTGTACTTTGATGGGGAATTCGGAGTTTTGAAAGTGCGGTGGCCGTCTTATGGCAGGGCAGCTAATCAGCCGATATACATGTAAGAGTGCGCGTGTCGTATCTAGTAGATAATAGGGGCTAAAATTTATTTATAATGCTTTTAGAAATCTGTATTAAAATAATAATGATTATTGAAGTAAGATAGAAGGATAGTCTATAATGTTTAAAATAAAAAGATATTTTACTTTATTTAATTTACGAACAATGTAGTTGCTTTAAAACGATTTGATAAATAATATTATATTTTATTATTATTTGTTCGAAATTAATAACAATTTATTATATCAATAAATTGTTATTGGTAGTCAGAAGCTACGCAGAACGGATGACGATAATGCCGATAGGGGGCGCTGTCTATCAACTGTCATGTGGGTCGCCTGACTGAGGCTAGGCGAGGCGGTGGATTATTCTGGGCTGGGGACTCGAACAAGGAGGTTATCGTTTCGTTCTGTGTACTGTCGATGTGATTCGGCTCTGAGTACACCCCTTGATTGTTAAGATAAGTACCTAGTTCTCTTTGTAGTTGATATATTTTTACTGTAAGGTAGTTTTGTGTTGAATAACGTGTCTAAAGCTATAATTTAGTTAAATAAAGTGTAAATTGTAAAGACATTGATGTAATTAAACCATTTACTTACTATTTCATATTTTCTTTTTAATATAAAGTTACCCTAATCTAATATCAGAGCGTGGGATAGAACTTTTGCCCACAGAAAACTAACATATTTATTCTTATTCCAGAATGTGAAGTGCCATATCGTAAACTGGAGAAATTATCGACTGACAAATGAAATTGCAGTTCCTACGTTATTCGAAGTACAATACAAAGCTGTTTAATATCTGGAATAAAACGGAGTGGACTTCAAGTGATGTAAAGTAGTAAGCCAAATAGTGTCTAACGGTATCCTATCCGAACAGTTTTACTTTTGCCAAGAAATACTTTTATTTTCTTTTGGGAGAGTACCCGCATTTTTATTGTACGTGCCATATTTTTTTCAATACAATTTTGTAAATCGTAGAGAGGCAGAATGGCCAAGCTAATTGTTTTTTACTACACTACAGACAAACGTTAAATTGTTGGGGAATTCTTCTAACTGGGTTGTTAAATTTGACGGTTGGGCTGGTGTAAAGTTTGGACATCGCGATAGTTGCGATTACGTGATGGAACTGAACACGACAGACAAACGTTAAAATATTGGGGGATTCTTCTAAATGTACGGTTGGACTGGTGTGACGTTTGGACATTGTAGTAGTTGCGATTATGCGATGGAACTGAGCACGACAGTCGACAGCCAAAGCTTGATGATAAAATTTGTATAAATGTTGGTAGACCTAGTTGGCCTGATCCTTTGTTTAGACATCGCGACGCCAACTCGCAATGGAACTTAGCATGACAGCCTGACCTATGGTACTGTATTATTTTGTAAGGATTGTTTAATAGATTTTATGTTAACATTATTCTTGTGCTTTCAGATTTCATATCAGGTTATTTAGTTCTTTATTGGCCTATGTGATACCAGGATTTTGTACACACTAGCACCCTGACTCGCAGGTGAGCCAGTGGGTTTGGTAAATACTTGGAGATACTTCGGGGACGAAGTATTTTGCAGAATGGCCGTGTCGTATCTAGTAGATAATAGGGGCTAAAATTTATTTATAATGCTTTTAGAAATCTGTATTAAAATAATAATGATTATTGAAGTAAGATAGAAGGATAGTCTATAATGTTTAAAATAAAAAGATATTTTACTTTATTTAATTTACGAACAATGTAGTTGCTTTAAAACGATTTGATAAATAATATTATATTTTATTATTATTTGTTCGAAATTAATAACAATTTATTATATCAATAAATTGTTATTGGTAGTCAGAAGCTACGCAGAACGGATGACGATAATGCCGATAGGGGGCGCTGTCTATCAACTGTCATGTGGGTCGCCTGACTGAGGCTAGGCGAGGCGGTGGATTATTCTGGGCTGGGGACTCGAACAAGGAGGTTATCGTTTCGTTCTGTGTACTGTCGATGTGATTCGGCTCTGAGTACACCCCTTGATTGTTAAGATAAGTACCTAGTTCTCTTTGTAGTTGATATATTTTTACTGTAAGGTAGTTTTGTGTTGAATAACGTGTCTAAAGCTATAATTTAGTTAAATAAAGTGTAAATTGTAAAGACATTGATGTAATTAAACCATTTACTTACTATTTCATATTTTCTTTTTAATATAAAGTTACCCTAATCTAATACGCGCAAGATTACTCTGCACGCGACTGGTGGCGGAAAATGTAAAAAAAATACTGGAAATAATCTGTGTCTGTTTATGTATAGGGAGATCATTTCAAGTGAGTTTTTTTTTACATTTTCAGACATACACCAGGCATACGCCGTGTTAACGTGCGTGGACTATTCGAACTTATCTGTTCATTCAACCATAGAACAACATTAATTATCGTCATTCATTCGTTCAGTCGTCGTCAGTTCGTCATTTTATTTCATTTGGCTCCAGTCCGGTTTATTACTTTGGCTTTACAATTTGACAGCAGTATCTGCTTCGTAGGCTCTCGTAGAGCGTATTATATTCCTTGTTCGTAGCCTTCGTAGAAATGAGTTACTCCCACCAATTGAGTTACTCGCCACGTTTTTTTTCCACTCACTGTCACGGATTAAAAAAAAACAAATGAGTCGCTACTCCACAAGTACAAATACTCAAGTACAGTCTACATCAGCATTTTAATAGGCCAATGACTGAAGGAATATTCGATAAACGGCTAACTTCAGCCCGGCTAAGATCCGACGGTCGCATTTGTACGTTTACCGTTTCTTGAAAACCAATGGCTTAGAATTATGAGGGTATTTGTTTGTTTAGGTTTAAGACAAACTAGTAGGTATTTGATTATACGATTTTGTAGCATAGTGTGGACTTGGGTTGGCGGTGACTGCGACGGGCTTGCATTTGGTCCATATTACACAAAAAGTCGTTTTCTGTTCGAAAAATGTTTGTAGGTACACAATGCTAGTGCTCTTAAACGGTGAAGGAAAACATCGTGAGGAAACCCGCGGCTTAGTCAGCTCCGCACGTATTGACCATGTCTTTCCTGTGGATTAGGCCGACTACACACAGAAAAAAATGGGTCAACAAAATCACAATAAATGTATGGTCGTGTGGGTACTGCCTCGGGAGTATATAAATAAAATCCACTCACTGTTTATGAGGTTATAATATCGTCCACAAGATTCAGAAGGCACAGAGGATTATAAAAGACGCAAGCACAAGCACCAGTATACGTTCTAAAGCGATAGTACGGAAAGTATATAAGGAGAAAGCAGAAGCTTAAGTAAATAAGCAAGCACACGGTTCGCGACAACTGATTAGCGCAGCAAAGGGACGTGCGTCCCGCGTCGTGGTTAAGCTGTGACTGATTTGACCGCAGCGCGGCACTGACGCTGCGTATGCGCACCGAGCGCAGTACATAATAGCTATGTGCTCGCGCGGCACTAGGGATGGGGTAGTGTCGATAAATATACGTAAAAATAATATTTTGAATTTATGTTGTGAACCTGTGTAACTAATATATGAGATAAAGTGGATGTGTGGCAAAGTCACCTACACCACCCCCCACCAGAGCCCGTCAAGGGCGATAATAATCAGGAAATCTGACTTGACGGCCAGAACGAGTCACATAATTTTGTGGAACTGCGGGTGGAGGTTCGTCATTCTGGACAGAGAGTATGAACGCTGGCTTCAGCCTATCTATAGAAACAGTAGTCTCTCTGTTGTTAACAAGAATTTTAAAAACTTTATGTCCTCTAGTGAGGACTTTGTGAGGACCAGAGTAAGCCGGGGTAAGAGAACCTCTTGAAGTGTCATCTCGAAGGAAGACGTGTTCACAGGTTTCGAGTTCCTTATGAACAAATACTCTGGCTTTACCATGACGTGAAGCAGGAATGGGTCGTATCTTCTCGGCAAAATTACGAAGTCTAGCTGAAAATTCAGATAAGTCCGTTGTACCACTAACCACTGGCTCAAAGAACTCACCGGGAAGCCTTAGGGGCTCGCCGTAAACAAGTTCTGCTGAAGAAGCTTGTAAATCTTCTTTGAAGGCAGAGCGTACACCTAACAAAACCCATGGTAGCGATTCTGTCCACCTATCATTCGCATGGCAAACTATAGCCGCTTTAAGTTGTCGGTGGAACCGCTCAACTAAGCCGTTGCAAGCCGGGTGGTAGGCTGTTGTCCTTTTGTGCACAAATCCGGCTATCTTCGACAGGCTTTCAAATAGGGACGACTCAAACTGTCGACCACGGTCTGTCGTTATGTCTGTTGGACAACCGAATCTGGCAATCCAGGTTGACAGCAAGGCTTTGGCAACGGTCTCGGCTGTGATATCTGCTATCGGTACTGTTTCTGGCCAACGAGTAAATCGATCAACTGCCGTTAAGCAATACCGATAGCCTTGCGAAAGAGGAAGAGGACCTATCAGATCAATATGGCTCTGCTTAAACCTAGCACGTGGAAGTTTATAGGTACCAAGCGGGGAAGTCACGTGACGGTTGACTTTTGCCCGTTGGCACGGTAAACATGAACGCGCCCAATCCCTACAGTCTTTTCTCACACCTGGCCAGACAAATCGCTCGGATACCAATTTGGCCGACGCATTAGAACCAGGGTGACTCAAAGAATGAAGGCTGTCAAAAACTTGCTTCCGGAGGAACTTCGGAACATAAGGCCTGGAAGTCGAGGTACTGACGTCACAGTACAGTGGAACTTGACTTCCGGGGACATTTAGTTTTTGAAGCTTCAGAGAGGAACCTTTAGTCAAAAGTTCTTGAAGTTCTGGGTCAGAGGCTTGGTTTTGGGCTATTGTCTCGAGGCTAACGGGTACTCCCAGTTCTTCAATCCGCGACAAGGTATCGGCAACCACATTATCCTTGCCGGATATGTGCCGGATGTCGGTTGTGAACTGGGAAATAAAGTCAAGGTGTCTATATTGCCTAGGCGTGCAGTTGTTTTTCCTTTCATGGAATGCAAAACTGATAGGCTTATGGTCAGTATAGACAATAAAATGACGAGCTTCGAGCATGTGCCTAAAATACTTAATGGCCTCATAAATACTAAGCAACTCCCTGTCATAAGTGGAATACTTAATTTGCGCTAGACTTAGCTTACGGGAGAAAAACGCAAGCGGTTCCCATGCATTATCCCTGCACTGCTGCAGAACTGCTCCGATGGCTTTGTCGGACGCATCTGTAACCACAGCAAGTTCTGCAGAACAGTCGGGGTGAGCTAGCAATGCCGCGTTATACAAGCTCTCTTTACAGGCTTGAAACGCTGCAAGGGTCTCTCCAGCAAGGGTGATTGGCTGCGATCCTTTCACCGAACCTGTTAACAATGCGTGCAGCGGGGCTTGTATCAGGGCTGCTCGAGGAAGAAATCTCCTGTAAAAATTGAGCATACCTAAGAAGCCTCGTAGTTGCCGCACGTTTGTAGGAGGAGGGAACTCTTTCACAGCCTGCACCTTCAAGTCTAAGGGTCTGCATCCACTTCCCGAGATGAGATACCCTAGAAAGGTTACTTCTGCTACCCCTAGGACACATTTAGATGTATTGACCAACATACCGTACTGCTGCAATCTTTTGAAAACCTCGCGCAAATGCTCCTCATGCTCCGATTCGCTCCTAGAGTAGATGAGAAAATCGTCAAGATACGAATAGACGAAATCGAGCCCTCTGGTTAACTCGTCCACGAACCGCTGGAACGTCTGGCCAGCATTCCTAAGACCAAACGTCATGTATGGGAATTCGAATAACCCGAAGGGTGTGGTAATGGCGCTCTTTGGAATGTCCTCGGGACTGACAGGTATCTGATTATAAGCCTTCTCTAAGTCTAAAGTACTGAAAACTTTACAGCCTGCAATGCTATGGGTAAAGTCGTGAATATGCTTAATCGGATATCTGTCAGGCACCGTACGGGCATTCAAGCTACGGTAATCACCGCAGGGACGCCATCCGTTATTCTTCTTCGGGGCTAAATGGAGGGGAGACGACCAAGGACTTTCTGACGGTCTAGCTGTACCATTGGCCAGCATAGACTGAAACTCTTTTTGTGCGATCTTTAGTTTATCGGGGGCTAAGCGACGAGGTGGGAGAGAAACTGGGGGGCCTGGTGTCGTGCGAATGTGATGAACTGTGTTGTGTGGTGTAGTGTTATGTCTACCAGCTGGTCGTGTTATATCGGGAAACTCATCAAGAATTTTATGATAGCGGGTCTCACCAGTCACAACTTTTACAGATGACACGTTTTCACAAATGGCTACGGTGGCAATAGATGAAATAGAAGTTAAATTATCTATTAAGCGCTTATTGCGGCAGTCTACAATTAAGTTATAAAAATTCAGAAAATCTACGCCTATTATTGGTTTAGTTACATCGGCTACTACGAAACGCCATATAAAAGACCTACGTAAGCCAAAATCTAAATCTAAATTAAGGTAACCGTAAGTAGCAATATCAGAGCCATTAGCTGCACTTAAACTATAGTTCGTTCGCGCACGACGAAAAGGTAACGCCGACCGGGGGTAGACACAGAGGTCGCTTCCAGTATCGACCAGGAACTGCGTCTTCGTGGATCGGTCGGTGACAAACAGGCGACCAGTAGATGGCGAAGGGCAATCGTCAGCCGCCATTAGCGACTGCCCTTTGAGTTTACCGACTCGAAGTCACATGGGCGGACGCAGTTACTGGCCTGTTCTCCGTACTTGCCGTGGTACCAACACAGCGGAAACTTGCGGTAGTTGGATTGCGATCGCTGGCGCTGCCTTGATGGAGTGGTTCTTCTGCCTCGGGATGAACGGGACTGGGATCGGCTGTTCCTGTTCGCCGCCAAGTTCTGGAACTGCTTGCGAAGCTCAGCTACTTCCTTAGTCAGGTCGCTCAGCAGGGAGGCCGGGACGTTACTCACGGAGGCTACTTTCGGCGATGGAGAAGCAAGATCGTTCACTCTGTCGGCCAGGTCAGCTAGGTCATCCAGTGAAGTTGTGATTGGCTGACCGGCGAGAACGGCTTGAACACCGTGCGGGAGTCGACTGGTCCAAATGGTTTTAAGAAAATCTTCGGGTACTCCCGTGCCTGCGAGTCCTTTGAGGTGGCGGAGAAACTGAGAAGGTTTGCGATCTCCGAGCTCCTCGTGCATCAACAGCTGCTTGATCTTCTTCTCATTCGACGCGCTGAGTCTCTTGATAAGCTCGGTCTTGAGCTTTTCATACTTCTGTGTAGCGGGAGGGTCGACTATGATGTCCTTAACTTCCCGGGAGTGCTGGTTGTCGAGGTGAGCAATGACGTAATTAAATTTCGTGGAGTCGCTCGAAATTCCAGACATCGCAAATTGACCCTCGACCTGGGCAAACCATATCTCCGGTTCTTCAGCCCAGAACGGTGGCACTCTAACGCCAACTTTAAAAACATGTCCTTGATTCATCGACGTTGTCCCATCACTATTTTCGGACAATGTACATGGGTCGACGACTGCATCTCTAAATTCCTTTTCCATGCTCGTTTATGGGGTCACCAGTATGGTCGTGTGGGTACTGCCTCGGGAGTATATAAATAAAATCCACTCACTGTTTATGAGGTTATAATATCGTCCACAAGATTCAGAAGGCACAGAGGATTATAAAAGACGCAAGCACAAGCACCAGTATACGTTCTAAAGCGATAGTACGGAAAGTATATAAGGAGAAAGCAGAAGCTTAAGTAAATAAGCAAGCACACGGTTCGCGACAACTGATTAGCGCAGCAAAGGGACGTGCGTCCCGCGTCGTGGTTAAGCTGTGACTGATTTGACCGCAGCGCGGCACTGACGCTGCGTATGCGCACCGAGCGCAGTACATAATAGCTATGTGCTCGCGCGGCACTAGGGATGGGGTAGTGTCGATAAATATACGTAAAAATAATATTTTGAATTTATGTTGTGAACCTGTGTAACTAATATATGAGATAAAGTGGATGTGTGGCAAAGTCACCTACAAATGCATTGTCAGAAATTTCCTGTTAGAGCAACTAAATACTCTGTTACTTTAGCAGAAAGAGCTTTGTTGTGTTCAGCAACTTTTTTATTGTCAACTGATTTTCCTCTGTTTAATGTGCAAGGAACAATTTAGCTTTGTCCTTACATCAAAGTTAATAAAAAAATTGATAATATAACAATAAAACGTTTTAGGTGTGTCAATGTGAACATTGTTAATAAATCTAACAAAGTAACTATAGTCGTAGCATTTAACTACCATTTGACATGCAATAGATACGTTGCTGTAGTGAAAATGGAACGTTGCTAGCGTGTCAATGTGAACATTGTTAAAAAACGTATCAAAGTAACTATAGTTGTGGCATTTGAGTTTTTTTTGTCATACAATAAGTATGTTGCTGAGGTGAAAATGGAACTGGCATGTGTGTCAATGCGAACATGTTTAATAAATCTAACAAAAGACCTATAGTCGGAGCATGTGACAAGTCAAACTCATACTCATATTCTTTATTGCAATTATTATGTTACATGGTGAAGTTTTAAAGTTAAAAATGGTGAATGCATAATAAGCCCTTAAGTTTAGGGCATAGCAATATTTGGAGTAGAAGTGGGCCAGTGTTATACAACAAATATATTACTGTGATGACAATGGATCGTTGCAAACGTGTAAATGTAAACATTGTAAATAAATTTCGCAAAATAACTAAAGCGTAAAGTTCAACTACGTTTTGTCATGCAATAAGTAAGTCGTTGTGGTGACAATAGAACGTTGCTAGTGTATCAATGTGAACATTGTAAAACAACCTACCAAAATAGCTTTAGTCGTAGTATTCAACTACCTTTTGTCATATAATAAATATGTCGCTGAGGTGACAATGGAACGTTGCAAGTGTGTCAATGTGAACATTGTTAGTAAAGTAAACTAACAAAAAAGCTGCTTACTAAATTTAGAACTAGATGGCGTGACTAAAATTGTAACGATCCTAGAACGCGCTGACGAAAACGCACGGCGTTTTCTTATATTGTAGAAGTGGTTTTATGAAATTATGTTCTGAAGATTTGAGATGACTGGAGTTGATCCGATGAATGCATGGGATCAACTTTGGTCTTATCAAATCTTTTTTTTTTACCCCTCACACTTGGGGTCTTTCGTACCTACTAGTTGTACATTTTTAGTCCTTCGTTTTCGTAATTAGTTCCGCTGACAAAAGATACATTGTTGTAGTATCAAAACACGCCCTATTAATAAAATAGAAACATTGTTGCAATGACAATTAATTCTTGACAATAGAAACATTGTTGCAATGACAATTTACTTCTTGACAATAGAAATATTTTTGTCCTGACAACTTGATCCATGACAATAAAAACATTGACGCACGGACCATTGTGGGCTCCATTGTGGGCTCCATTGTGGGCTCTCCCCTGTTAAAGTTTTATTGTTGGATCCAACAATATTTTTTTCTGAGTGTAAGCTGTCAGTATGGTAGGTATGGGTGCTGGGCAGGTCATCTAAAATCCTGTCCAAAGCATTACAGCGTCCCGTAAGTGGAGGCATCTAAATCATCTACAATAGATGCAAAGGCCTGTTTACTTTTTATACAAAAAATGTGAGTACCTACATAGTAGGCAACAAATATTGCACATCGTCTAATTTCGGCTTCTTAGAGCGTACCTAGTGTGTGTCAGAAAGAGATAGCGCTCTACGTAACCAGAAAAGCCAATTTGCAATATTTATTGCCTAAAACCGTACCATTTTTATCATATTCACATGTTTTGTATGGACAAAATGCGCTTTACCCAACACCACAGATAAAAAAGTCAGCTAGTCCAATCCTGTCAAATCAATGACTAGGTTTCCGACCTCCTTGTTCAAATCCCGCACAAAAACGGGTGCAACGCGAAAAAAAACTCAGAATACAATCTAGACTCTTTGGTTTGTTGTAGTTTGGTACCGCTATACCATACCCATACCAGACGATCCAATTTGACCCCATTTGAATTGAAATGTAATTTGAAGTTGCCCATATTGAATTTGAACTTTTCCTATTGTATTTCGAAAATAAAACCAGCCAGAGAAAAAATAATATTATTCTTCATACACTTTCTCCTCTATCAACATTCATCTCTGATTTATTATATTAATTTATTAATTCATTTAATTTTTTTATTTTTTTTAAGTACCCAAAAGTTAGGAGCCGAGCGGGATTTGAAGGGGAAGGTCGCGGGTTCAAATCCCGCTCGGCTCTTTACTTTTGGGATATTATAAAAATCTTTATTCATTTCATCATAGATGGGTGAATCAACTATTTTACCCACACTAAGGTCAGGCCAGAAATATTTTTTTGAAAAAAATAAACATCTATATTCTTTAATTCTATTTTGATAAGGGTATTAGAAATATTATCTACTTTAATAACCTAGAAGGGCAGCGACCTTTATTCATATTTTAGTCATTTTTCTAAGAAACTACAGCACATACCCTCAAAATCTGTCACCTGAGTTACCTGCACTTAACCTTACATAAATGGTGAATGAAACATGAAAGCATTACTCATGTTCATTTATTTTCTCTTGCACGTGTCGTATCTAGTAGATAATAGGGGCTAAAATTTATTCAATTTGATATTTAAATGCTTTTAGAAATCTGTATTAAAATAATAATGATTATTGAAGTATGAAAGAAGGATAGTCTTTAATGTTTTAAATAAAAAGTTATTTTACTTTATTTAATTTAAGAACATTGTATAGTTGCTTTAAAACCATTTGATAAATAATATTATATTTTATTATTATTTGTTCGAAATTAATAACAATTTATTATATCAATAAATTGTTATTGGTAGTCAGAAGCTACGCAGAACGGGTGACGATATTGCCGATAGGGGGCGCTGTCTATCAACTGTCATGTGGGTCGCCGGACTGAGGCTAGGCGAGGCGGTGGATTATTCTGGGCTTGAGACTCGAAGGAGGAGGTTATCATTTCGTTCTGTGTACTGTCGATGTAATTCGGCTCTGAGTACACTCCTTGATTGTTAAGATAAGTACCTAGTTCGCTATATCTCTTTGTAGTTGATATATTTTTACTGTAAGGTAGTTTTGTGTTGAATAACGTGACTAAAGCTATAATTTAGTTAAATAAAGTGTAAATTGTAAAGACATTGATGTACAATTATACCATTTACTTACTATTCTACATTTTCTTTTTAAGATAAAGTTACCCTGATCTAATACACGCATATAATCAAATACTTTGGCGAAATCAGTCTTTGTATAATTCTAAAATTTAAGTACAAAATTAACTGACATTGGTCTTTTGCGTTACATTTATACAAAAAATAATAGCTAATACTTAATAAAATTAAATACAAAAGTAGGTAATACAAATGGAAATGTTTTTTTTATAGAAGCTCACCAGTTTTAAAAATATAGTACTGGTAATTTAAAAATATAATGGAAAGAAATTAGCGTATTCTGATAAAAAATGTAATGTTTTTATTAGGGACAATAAGTATCTCCAGAGACAAATTTGAGTAACGCTTAAGACATTCTATAGCAATATTGGACTACACATTATTAAATAAACACCTAATCACAATTTGTAATAAAAAATCAAAAAATAAACAACAAATCAACAATAACAATCATTTCGGATATTCGTATGTTACTTTTCGAAGATATCAATCGGGGTTTCAAATTTGTATTGCCCATTTGCCAAAAAGGCCGTTCTAAAAAGGTAGATTCTAGGTACCTGGATAAGTATAAGGTAAGTAGGTTATGAAAATTAGTTAATTTTACTTTATACGGTACAAGCTAATCTCACTAAGAACGTGAATGTCTTAGGAGTTACCAATAATGTCTATGGAGTTACCGCCAATGTAACTCAGTATACAAGGAACTCAGCAGACATTTGGTGTATTTTCATGAATATTCCACATTATAATTTGATTATAGTACTAGGCGTAAACTTTAATTGTACTACAAAAATATCTAATTATATTAAATAAATAATAAACTTACATCGAGAAATCGCGGTTACTCAGCAGACGACACAAAAAGGCACGCACTCCCTTCGAACGTTCTCCGTGGACTGGCGGCTCGACGACGTCATCAAAAGACACCGCCGAGCCTCACCAACGAAAGCAAACACAAATGAAGCTACCTACGGCAAACAGTGCCATCTATGTGTTTCCGGGTGAAATTTATGAGTGTAACTCAGCATACGAAGGTAAAATCATTCTAGTTACGGACACAGCTTAGCGATTTTTTTTTGGAAAAGTGAATTGGGCTATTTCAATTTTTTTATGCACACGATAAACTATAACATACTGACTTGTTGTATAATAAGAATCAACCGAAAGTAAGAAGTATAAGTTAATTTAAAATAAAGTTCACATAGTGAATGCGGTCTTCGGACAGGAAAATTTTGTATGGAGCGAATATTTCGTATGCTGAGTTACCATACAATTTCATGGAAATTAAAGATATTAGAGAACGTAATCAAGTTTCCTTTGGTGCCTAATAATCGTAGATGCTATTGTCATATTCATTAAGTGTGTAACTATACCCACTTTACGTATTTAATAAGAAATGGTCGAGGACAGCCAAGTGTGGGTAAAATAGTTGATTCACCCAGATACCTACTAATGGTTAAATTATTTCTATAAAACAAACAGTCGTAAATAACGCAATACTGTTACCAATTACGAAGAACAGTCAGCGGAACGGAGAAGCAGCCGGTATCGTTGTCAATGTCCCAGTTATAATAATTTATTGCTACTCAACTCGCCTTGCAACTAGAAATATTGAAAAACCTTATCCAATATTTCTAGTTTCAAGGTTAGCACTTAGAAAACCTAAATAAATAAGCAGTTTAGCTATCTGTAGACCGTTACGAACGATCTAGAGATAGCTCAACTAAAAGCAATAATCTTAGAAACTTAGTCAAAAATAATCTACAAATTTTGACTGCCATATTGTCGTAGTAATGCAGAATCAAAATGAAAGTGTATTTATTCAGAAGAATAGCAAGGATCACTTTGAAACGTCCTAAAGCTAGGTGAGTCTAGGTGCCAGTTCCACGCGACCAAGCCTTGAAGAACAAACAACAAACTACAGAAACATAATGTCAAACTCCAAGGGGCGGTAAAATAAAAAAATATATATAATTATAGACAATCCACTCAACACTATCTAGCCCCAAACTAAGCAGAGCTTGTACTATGTGAACCAGATAGCTGATATAATACTTAAATACTTTTTTTGTAAATACCATACATACTTAGAACACAATATAGGTAACACCCAGACAAAGAACAAAAATCCGGTGTTCACCACACAAATAGATAGATAGATAGATAACACTTTATTGTACACCACAAGAATAGGACACTACACATAGCGAAGCACAATGAGCAGTCTTATCGCTGTGAGCGATCCCTTCCAGACATCCTAAAAAAAAAAAAAAAAAAAAAAAATGGTTTTCGGCGGGGATCGAACCCACGACCTACGGCTCAGAAGGGAGAGCTACTACCAACTGAACTGAGAGGCCAGTCTAAGATTTCTGTTTTTTTTTACAATTAAATAGTTAATATGCCTTCTCCGATCCTGTATCTAGTTGGTGGCAGTTATCACGGCAAATCGCGAATTTATCGCACGTACAGACGTCAAACACGTATGATTTATTGCCAGCACGCTGAATTACCTATGTCATGGAGGTTTGGCTACGTTTGGCTACGTCTTTGTTAAAGTTTTGAACATAAATTAGATGAAATTGAAGTTGTGATCGAATGCCTCTTAAAGTGTCACTAATTCTTCCGAACTGATAAAGATATAAAAGGATTTTAAGTATAATAAACTATAATTTTTATATTATAATTTTATAATCGACCTGTCAAACATCGGCATCGGTGTTTGACAGGTGTGCAAAATTTGAAAGAAATCTGGCTGTTTAAAGTGGGTCAAAATCGCGTCTTAGAGACTCGGTTACAAACATACAAGTGAAACTAATATAAAGCGTGTAATAAGACACATCACTAACATTTGGCATTATTTTGAAAACGACGTTATTTGTTGCTACTATTCTTTATTTAGATGTCTAAAGTATCATTTGTCTGTGTGGTATGAATTTGGTACAAACGATTCCGAATTACATACATTTTAGTGCAGCAGGCTGTACCAAGTGAGGCCGCGGGTGGATGCTAGTGTTGTAAAACATCGTGCGAGCAGAAGACCTACCACAAGCTCTGTCTGGCTCTGGTTTTGAGTCTGTGTGAGTGCTCACCAGTGTTCTATACTGAAGTTTGTTTTTTACTTGAAGTTTCGACGTAGGATTTATTTAGTCAACACTCACACAGACTCAAAACCAGAGCCAGACAGAGCTTGTAGTAGGCCTACAGCAGTTTCTGCGTGATAAATTATTTGCTCAAAATTACGGTATGCTCATTGTATTCGTACAAAAGGGTCTATGATTATTTATGTTTTCCGACGTTTTAGGGACTGTTGCGAGTGTTTACGTTTAATTGGGGAAATGGACCTTGTTAAATTTATTTAAAACGTTTTTAAAAGGTACGTTAAAATGCTACAGCTTTATTGCAAAGGATGTATGGGCAAATTAGTAAGTTTGCCATACCAATGCTAGTCATAATACTCGGATGTAGCTTTATCTAAAATATATAAAACTTTCTCACCATATTTGTATTTTTAAGTGATTTCAAATAAAAAAGGAGGTATTTTTTAATGTTTGTTATTGCATAGCTTCGTCATCTATGAACCGATTTATTTATTTTTTATCCGAAATCTATACTGTCTATCTTTAGAGGTTTATCTATATCTAAAATACAAATACTATCTATGTCTAGAAGTCTATCTATATCTAGAATACAAATACTATCTATATCTAGAAGTACATCTTTATACTTCCCCCACCCCATAAAACAATATTAAAAAAGGTTCAGCACCTTGGCCATGAAGTTCGTTTCCCAAATTTTTTAAACTAAATAACTTCAATTAAACAAGTGAAATTTAAAAAACTTGACAAAAAACAACTGAATATAGAAATTTTGTATTTAAATTTGTTTTCGTCTTCTACATAAACTTAATATTTAGCGTTGCTATTTTCAACCTTATCTCTATAGATCTGCTTCAAGCGTGGTAGGTACTTAATGCTGTGGCAATTAGGTGGAAAATCGTACATTTGGAACAATGGGCCGATGCGGCCAAATGACTGTAACTAATTACAAACCCACTCCTCTGCCGAGATTGGGACAGGTGGGGTGACCATCATGACAAATCCCTAGGACAAAACAGAAATAACGTTTATATTTCGTTTCAGTTTGTGATTATCATTACAAACAAAGAATAAAACTTCTCGTGGATCCTTGGTAGCTTGTATTGTTTTAGTAAGTAATAATATACATTTTAAGATATAATGAGCAAACGTTTAACTTGTCGCTCGGGTGTTTTGGTTCCGAGTGACGTGAGAGGGGCGCAGGGGGGCGGCCGGGCAGGTTGTTTCCATTACAGTTTAGTTTTGTACAGTTTCATTTTGGTGATGGCCGGTGGAGGAAAGCTTTGAATGGAGGCTGAAATCAGTCCGAAGAGTAAAAAAAAAAATACGGGTTGCACTCCGGGAGTGCCGGCAGAAGTGAAAACTTGATTATTAACGTTGAGCATGTTTGATATTTTGGAATGGTTAGGGGGGGCTTGTTTGTTATTTGGCACGCTGTAACATACACGAACATTCGCGCAAGCGCCCTGCGCTGCCTAAACGAAACAGTAGGC
The DNA here is from genome assembly GCA_939531255.2 of Thera britannica. Classification (NCBI taxonomy): domain Eukaryota; kingdom Metazoa; phylum Arthropoda; class Insecta; order Lepidoptera; family Geometridae; genus Thera; species Thera britannica. Next base: position 8,561,563 of record OW618039.2, on the reverse strand, counting down.
CCAGGCATACATTTTCGCCGCGCCGCCGTAGAGAGGGGATAGCTGTCTACTCTCCATCCGTCTTACGCTTTTTCGATCAGGTCACGTGTCCTGACGCGCTGACGCGAGTTTAAGATTTTATACCCATTACAGAAAAAGTGCTCAACGCCGCTAAAGAAGTTTTCACTTCAAAAACAAGTTATTTATTTAAAGTCACAATACATATAAACCACAATAATAAATAAACAAAGTATAAATGTTTTTACTTTGTTTCATTTTGGTGTTGGCTGGTGGAGTAAAGCCTTGACCGAATGGTGGCCGAAATCGGGCCGAAGAATCAAAATAAAAATAAAAAAGTTATTTATTTAAAGTCACATTGCAATAGTACAAACAACTGTTAATAATCAGAATAAAATCAGAATACAATAAACAAAATAAATTCTGATTTTATCCTACTACATTATAATATAATATAGAACTATAATACTATGGTATACTATAAATATAATAGCTTGGAATATACCGAGCCTTAAAGCTCGTGAAGAAAACTTTTCACCTAATATAGAATCTAGGACGTCCGAAAGCACGATGGGTTGACGACATCGTAAAGGTCGCAAGAAAACACCTGGACGAGAGAAGAAATCATCCTGGCTAATTCTAGAGTAACTAAGAAGGAGTTTTTGAAGAGTATTGTGAGATTCGCAATTGTGGTCACCCTATCAACGGGTAATCTCGCTACCAACCTTTATTAGGAACAGGCTTCATTTAAAAAATCTTATTTCGCAACTCCATAACGATTGTTCAGAATTTTCTGTACGTTTTCATGTTTTTTATTTGTTGGGAGATTTTAATATTGTTGGTTTTAACTTGGTTATTTTACCTTTGCCAGATTTCATTAAATTTCTGAAAATAATTAATAATTCTACGAAAATTTTGTAGGACAATCCACATCTATACCGAAAAGGTGGAAAACCCCTGAAGCTGTAATTAGATGTATGTATAGTATACGCGCTATCGCTAGTCACCTCCTAAGGTATGCAAGCGGCGAGAAGCGGTCGATTCTCCACCGCAGCTGTCAATGGCAGACTGGCACCCCTCTCGCCGTTCGCATGAAAAAAAAAAAAAAAAATAAATAAAGGTAATTTTTAAATAAAAAAATCGGTTGTCTGTAAAGTCGGTTTACTGACGATAGTTGACAAACTCATACGCGTGACAACATCATACAGCTGTTCACGCGGACGCATCGCTCACTCAAGTAGGAGAGAGACAGATGTCGAACGCTGCCGAACGCGGAGGCCGTTTGTGCCTCTTTGTCGCTCGTTCCGCGCTCTCGCTTGCTAGCCTTAAATGGAACGCCTCAGAGCGAGGTATCGCCCCATGAGTCATGTTTTTTCGTGCATGCAGCCGGCTCCATCGAATTATAAGACGTTGTCACGTCAAAAGGAAAATTTAAATCAAAACTTCCAGGTTACTAGCAGGCATTCTGTAATCGCCGTTGCCCATCTTCCATCATTTCTTCTGGCCACGTGCTCTGCCCATCTCTACTTTATACGTTTATAGAGATTAAATTTGTGTTTGAAATTGTTTTTTTTTTATGCAACTAGCTGATGGAACAAGCATATGGCCCACCTGATGTTAAGTGGTAACCATCGCCTATAACAAAGCAATGACTCGTAGGTCACGCACGTCAGGAACGTGCCCTACAAAGCTCTGCCCTGCGTCCATCAACTGGAGGCATACAGATATTCAGGTGTTGTTTGAGGATGGCTGGATGAAAATAATGTCTCAATGTTTGAGATTCTGTGAGCGTGATGTATAGCTGTGTGTGAATTTCCAATTAATTAATTGTAGTATATTATTTTCCTGACATTTTGTTTTATATTTTTTACTATTTTTACTATTGACATCGTATTTAAATTTGACCAAAACTTTTTACTAATAAATACTTTATCTATTTAAATTTTTCTATCTTTAATTATTGTAATTGGTGTTAAGCGTTCTAATTTAAGAAAAACAATAAATACAAATACAAAATTTAAGAACCCGCCAGTTTAGTTTGCGAAAACCGCACACGAAAAAAGCGATGTCAAATAGGTGATTCGATCCAATAAACATGTAAATTCTGAGATGCCAACAAATTGGGTATTATGCAGTATTCGGGCGTACTCCCTTATTTTTTTACTCCATTTCATTATTTCTGTGCTGTGACAGGGTGTAATCTAGCTTTACTAACCTACAGAGAGCACTGTATACCATAAGCTCTGTCTGGCTCTGTCTCTGGCTCAGGTTTTGAGTCTGCGTGAGGGCTCACCAGTGCATTATACAGGGTGGAATTTTGTAATGGCACCTGGAGGGAAAGTACTCTTAATACTGCAGATAGCAAATTTTACTCAAAGGAAATATTCCTTTATTTTTGAATAGAAAGCAAACTGCATTCAAAGATTTTCAAAAATTCTCTTCTCCCAAAACCTGGAATCGAACCGGCTAAAATCTGAAAAAATTACACCCTGTACTTTTATTGCATCGATCGTTAGGGTCAAACAAACATGATTAATTTATCATGCTTGTTAGAGAGATTTCATTCTTATAATTGACCCTAACGTAAATTGTTCACTTTGGATAACCATTTTCATAACTCTCATCAAAGTTAAAAAGCTAATTGTTTTATGCGTAAAAGTACAAATCATGAGGATTCGGTTGCAAAAAAAAAATTACTGAAACGTTTTCTACTTTTTTTTTAGATATTTTTAAGTTGGTCAGGTCGAAATTTCCCATAAATTCAGAAAAAAATCCAAAACTCTACAAAATCGTGGAACATACATGGGGGTGATTCGGATACCCCACGATATGAGGGACCAACATTTTTTATTTTTAGACGTCAATGTTCCGACCACCCTGACTGTGTGTGGGACGTTTTGACGTAGGATTTATATTATCAACACTCACACAAACTAAAACCTGAACCAGAGACCGAGCCATACAGAGCTCATGGTAGGCCTACAGAGCGAAGGGTTCCTTGTTTCAAAGTCAAAGTCAATAATTTTTTATTCATTACGATGCAAGAATCACTTTGAAACGTCTTAAAGCTAAGGTGAGTCTAGGTGCCAGTTCCACGCGACCAAGCGTAGAAGAACAGGCAACAAACTACGTCTCGGTTCCTACCGTTTTTTTATATGATCCTTTTACAAATCAAAAATAGTCTAAAATAATAGTTTGTCTGAAAGTTTGACGTCGGAAGCCCAAAAAGGAACGTTCAAAATACGTAATTCATGGAATGGTTGGGAATCAATGTACGCTATTATTAATTTTTAATTTATACCTACTCCATGATCATCGCGTACAAAATACAACGAAATCCGACATTCCATCCCACAAAGTACTATTAAAAAATATGCAAAATCAACCTTTGTTGTATGTAAATTTCGGCAGAACCATAATTTAGCTTTGTAATAATTACCATTCAAAACTCTTCGATTGTTTGAGTTTGTTTGAAATTAAAAGTTTTCATTTTGATTGTCAGTCCATTTCATTAATTTAATATTGATTGTCAGTCCATTTCATAATGAATTTTAAAAGTAGGCTAATTAAAATAAATCTATTTCAAGTGATTGTTTAGTCTATAAAGTTTAATTTTCTAGTAGATAGTTTAGTTTTGCTTATTAAGTACTTCTAATTTATTTCGAGACTGTCTAACACAGGTATTTCTATACTTAGAGAGAGTCCCAAAATAATCAGAAAGAAGAAGACAGAAAATAAGAAAAGAACTTATACTTACAAAGACTTATTTCCCAGCGGTGTTGATTCCGTGGTTTTATGGTCTGTAGGCCCCTACCACAAGTTCTCTGTCTCTGGGTTTGAGTCTCTGTGAGTGGTGACTAACTAAATCCTACATCGAAAATGGCGATGTTCTTGCCCATGTACCTATGACCTAAATTGAGAATGTTCGTCAACTTTGATGTTAAGCTGGGGATACACATGCCCGTAGTTTTCACATGAGAGCATTGGTGGTCTAGTGGTAGCGGCCCCGCCTTCCGATCTTAAGGTCGTGGGTTCAAATCGTCGTGTACCACTGAGGTTTTCTGTCGAAAAATTTATGTACTCAATGCTTGTGCTCTTAAACGGTGAAGGAAAACATCGTGAGGAAACCCGCGGGTTAGTCAGCTCCGCACGTATTGACCATGTCTTTCCTGCGGATTAGGTCGACTAAGCTGTCAAGATGGTATAGGTGCTGGACAAGCCTATTCCAATTAAAATCCTGTCCCAGGCACTATAGCGTCCTGCAAGTAGAGCTTGAGTAACAGTTGCCTCTGACGCTATATAAATCATCTCTATAAATCATCAATAGATGCAATGGCCTGTTTACTTTTTTTTTAGTTTTCACACTAGCATAACTTTTTAGCATAATTATTGACAGTAGCTGGTACGTGCAAGTAGCTGGTACTTGCACGTACCAGCTACTGTCAAGTGTATACGCTAACTGGTATGCACCACATCAGTATAAGAATCAAAAAAAATATTAGGACAGTAACACATCGCGTGCAGTGGAGGAGCCCTAAAGCTACGAGACGATCCTATAATTTATATAAATTAAGTAGAAAAAATAACTTTTACATTGCAGAATTACTGCAATAATGTGCACACAAAAACAATTTTAATGGAAAAGGCTAAACTAACAGTGAAACCGGTTCAGGCAGCAAAAACGGAACGATAGCGCGTTCTAATCTACTAGTGGTGACATCTAGTTTCGATTTGAGTAAACCTATCTGCATAATTTACGAGCTCTTAGGAAAAGCTATTGAATACTTTCCAACGGATATAATTATATATTTTTTTCTATACCTACCTATAATTTTTGTCATAATAAAATATGAAAATTAAATAAAACACAGTCTGATTTCAACATTTTATTTTATTTACATGATAAGACATTATGGGATATGTTCAAACTACAATTACAAAACTATTCTAAATCTTACTTCTATTTAGTACAACGCATTTTCTAAGTAGGTATACCTACTGTTATGATATAAGTTATTTCGTATTACTAGTTATAACTTTAAAAATCTTAGCTATAGCTAGTTATGAAATTAAAATAATGATAAAAAAAATCAATTAATCAAAGTTTGACCGTTATTAATTTTTTTTTTTTTTTAATTTTGTGTTTGCATCTAGGCCCAGTTTCGTGGATCTAACCGCTCAATTCATATTTAACAGCGGTTTAACTAAAGTGTTTGTTTGAAATATTTGAATTAAACAACCAAAACACCCAGTCAAATATTTGACTTGATTTTGATTAGTCATCCGTGGAACTGGGTCCTACCCTTATTTTTTTTATTATATTTAAGTTATAAATCAATGCAACCCAACCAGCCTTATTTTGAGATCTTTCTCATCCAAGGAAAGTCTGGATGAGATCTATTTTGGTGACAAGACCACCCACTGTAGTGACTGTGCGTTTTCTATTTATTTTGAATAACTTATTTTTTTTCTAATTGTGATTTTGATAGTATATTTTTTTTACAATCTATAAAGTGAATTTATAAGTATGTGTAAGCCGTAAACAAACTAGTACAAGGTAAAATACCTGTTAAAAACACCGATCTAAATGTAAATAAGAGTCAACAAACGTTGTTGGGGCAAAACAGGCCACCTTTCATGGAAGACTGGGCTTCGAGCGTCTTTTCCAGAGTAAGTGAACGCTTAATAACGGAGATGTTCGACTGTTTTTATCCGATTAGCTAGAAGTTTAATTTAATTGAGTTCCTCTAAGATATATTTTTATAATTTTAGTGTAAAGAAAATTATTTAGAATTACGACGCTAATCCTTAGGCACGGTAGATATTCCATTATCTTTTAGTACAATATTTATTTCTCTAGTCATGATTTAGCCAATAACTCAGATTCATTTCAAAATAAATCTCAGGATTTTAATTTAAAAAAAAAAACCTTTTTATTAGACTATTTATACTTATAACCTGAAACTTTAAAAAAATTGTTCCTTCATTTTATAATATTAATGAAAACAATCATACAAGACAACCTAATATTACTTTGAATGATACAAGACAACCTTATAGAAGTTTGAATGATACAAACCAACCTTATTGAAGTTTGAATGATACAAAACAACTTTATACAAGCTTGAATGATACGAGACAACCTTATATAACTTAGAATGATACGAGACAACCTTATACAAGTTTGAATGATACAAGACAAACTTGTAAACTTTGAATGATACGAGACAACCTTAAACAAGTTTGAATGATACAAGGCAACCTAATACAAGTTTGAATGATACGAGACAACATTATATAACTTAGAATGATACGAGACAACCTTATACAAGTTTGAATGATACAAGACAACTTTATACAAGTTTGAGATTCTTGTATTTATTTATCAATACAAGTTTAACAGTCGATTCCTATCAATCTAAACCCATCTACACGAAGATAAAGTCTGGTTTCATACAGCAATCGCTCCTCTTGTCCGGGGCTTGCGCAGACCGGAGCCACTTGCCGTGGCAGTGGGGGGCTACTAGTGCGTAGAACCGGGTCACGTGACCTGAGACTCCATGCCCGCTGCAGCGCCATTTTAAGTCCCGCCGTAGGGCTGCGGTCTCGCATTTCACGCATACTGTTGCACCTGTCAAAAGACAAAAAGGCTTAGACACTTTTGAAAAAAGGCTTATAATAGGTGGAAAAGGACAAACTCGGCGTAAATATTATCTTGATTAGATAGCAGAAGTTATAGAGAAAGGCCTGGGTGCCCTAAGCGGACGAGCATGTATGAAGAATAGTTCAAGAGTACCCTAAACCGACGAGCACGTATGAAGAATGTTATGAGAGTGAATGAAGTGAAAGAGGTATGTCAGGATCGTAGCAAATAGAAATCCGTGATCTCTGCCTATCCCATAGGAGAAAGAGGCGTGATTTTATGTATGATTGTGTCATAGGTATTTGAGTTGAGGCTTTCTGTGTGTTTACATCATACATGCTTAGTAAGTAGAATTTACTGTTGTGCAAAGAGGCGTTTGCTACTCACAGTGCTTTGTAAATGTGTTCCATTTTCAAATCACTTTACCGTCACACATATCAAGCTATGCAAAACTCCTTGGTAAAACAATCTTTCTAACAAAATGATGTGAAAACTTTTTACTAAAAAAAACAGCAGATACACACAGATGTGTGCATTAATGTGCGTCTGCGACTATTTTAGCAGATACCAGTGCAAATATTTTACTTTAAATTTTAAGTAATTATTATCCTAAGTTCGTGGTTATCCAGTCGTGAACCAATGAGTTTTTCAGTCGAATCATGTATGTGCACTTTGCCAGTACTCACAAAACGGTGAAGGAAAACATCGTGTGGAAACCGAAATGTCGTAGAACCTAAAAAAGTTCGAGCAACAGTCGTGTCAAGCGTCACGCAAAAAGGGCCCGCTAGAGGCATACTTGCGGAAAACAGTCCGCACACCAAGTGCGGATGAAAAATTTGCCAATTTGCAAATCCTACTTACTGAGCATGTATGATGTAAAAGTGATTTACTAGTGTAATAGGAGACTTCCACCTTCTTGTAGCAACATTAAAAATACCAATTTCCGCAAGCCTATTACCTCAATACAGTTACTAAAGTTCAATATCCGACACAAAAGGATTTAAACTACGATCGAAACATGCCCAATAGCAAACTACCCTGCAAATTGTTGACAAGGGAATACGTACCTTCTCTCAACGGCTTATAATCGGAATCCATGTGGCAAGCCTTCGATACCTTAGTTACTTCGAACTGGGCGCAGTACCTGAAACCATTTCCGATCTTACATTAAAACAGAAAACATTAAATAAACAACAGGATTGTGTGATTTTATGAAACCACGGTAAAAGTAAAACATTTTTCCCATTATAGACATTTAATTTTAACTAAAAATTTAAGGAATCTATACACAACACGGTCAGCTGATGCGAACTATAGGCGCCGCCATATTGGCTTCGGCTACTCTGACGAGCGCCTTTCACTTTATCCCTACTCCGCGGCCGACCGTCACGCGACATGCAACACACAAACTCCCAAAAATGTATGTACACTATGCCAGTGCTCTCAAACGGTGAAGGAAAACATCGTGAGGAAACCGGCATATCGTAGAACCAAAAAAGTTCCAAAATATGTGTCAAATGCACGAAAGGAGCCTCGTTAAGGTGCACTTAAAATCCTTTCACCACACTTGGTTTGAAAGAATCAGTGACACGATAAGAAGAAGAAGATATTTATACATTATTGCTTATTATTATTCAGTATACACCACTATTTTGTAATTACCAAAAAAAAAATGCCGACATCGGCTGCTGATACTGAACACATCCACGAAAAAAAAATATTAAGTCATAAAATAAATATCTTTAAAAAACCACAATTTTTAGTCAAATATTGAGAAATGATTCAACAAGCAAAAATCATTTCATTCATAAACGCTAAATACCAAGCGGAACCGAACAGCGTACCTATTTTTAGGGTTCCGTAGCCAAATGGCAAAAACGGAACCCTTATAGATTCGTCATGTCTGTCTGTCTGTCTGTCTGTCTGTCTGTCTGTCTGTCTGTCTGTCTGTCTGTCCGGCCGAGTCACAGCCGTTTTTCTCCAAAACCATAAGAGCTAGACTGATGAAACTTGGTAAGTAGATGTATTCTGTGAACCGCAATTAGGTTTTTACACAAAAATAGAAAAAAATTTATAAATTTTGGGGGTCCCCATACTTGAAACTGAAACTCAAAAATGTTTTTTTCATCGAACCCATACGTGTGGGGTATCTATGGATAGGTCTTTAAAAGTTATGTTGAGGTTTCTAATATCGTTTTTTTCTAAAACTATAAATTTTGGGGGTCCCCATACTTGAAACTGAAACTCAAAAATTTTTTTTTCATCATACCCATACGTGTGGGGTATCTATGGATAGGTCTTCAAAAATGATGTTGAGGTTTTTAATATAGTTTTTTTCTAAACTGAATAGTTTGCGCGAGAGACACTTCCAAAGTGGAAAAAAGTTGGTCCCCCCCCCTTTAACTTCTAAAATAAGAGAATGATAAATCCAAAAAAAATATATGTTGTACATTACTATGCAAACTTCCAACGATATTTGGTTTGAACGAGATCTACTCAGTAGTTTTTTTTTTATACGTCATAAATCGTAAACCGCAATTGACCTTTCGACGAACTACAAAAACCTTTATATTATGTTAATTGATGCTACGGAACCCTTCATGGGCGAGTCCGACTCGCACTTGGCTGCTTTTTTTTTTTCTCTCTACTTACCTATGTCCATAATGTTATGCAGGATTTCTGAAAATTTTAACATTTAATAACTTTGTCATTTTATCGAAACTAAAAACTCTGATTGCACATTCTTAATGTTCTACCCCTACTACATTACCCTATTATTATTTTTTTGTTGTAGTTACAAAATAGTGGTGTATAGCCACACAAGTTCAAACTCATACTTCGTCAAATAACATTCTCAAACTATTGAAATATTTGAATTGAGTCGTACTACTCTATAAACACGTTTTCAATAGGACATTCAATTTCTCCATGAAATCAAATAAAGGAGTTCCGAACGAGGGAATATGTATTTCTGGTTTGAAATCTTATTTGTAAGATAGCTATTGAAACTGTCAACAGTTTTGCACCGGATTTTGTATGGATAAATCCGCGTAAAACCGGATATGCAATACAGAAAAACAAAAACTAAAAGAAAGAAGAGAAAGAAAAATAAAAATACTAACTTATAATTATAATTATTGTAAGTTTTAAGATTTGTAAACCAACATGAAGCAATGAATAAATGAATATGAATATGAATAAGTGATCCATATACATTTTTATTATTATTACATGCGGCGGCGCAGCTTATTTTGTAGTAAACCTAACTTCTGCGGCGTAGGCCAAAAATTTGTGTGGTGTTTGTTCACATTTACAAAAAAAATGTATTCAAATATTATATCAGCTATCTGGTTCCCAACATACAAACTTAAGTTTAGGCTATGTTGTGTGCATTGTCACAATATTTTTATATTATAAGTATTTATAATATTGCTAATCTTTTAGGCACGTGAAAGGTAGATTTTACATTAATTTTCAAAGGATTCAAAGTAATTATTACAGCAGAAGTGGTTGGAATAAAAATTAAATACTACCTATCGTAGAATACGGGTTACGGATCTACGGCGTAGCAAACGCCTACGATACTGTAGAAGTTTTGGTACTGGAGAAGTTTTGGTTGTCGGAGTTTTGTAACTGACATATTTTTTTTTTTGAGGAAAAACCTAAGTATGTATTTATTAATTTTGTATTTAAATTGTTCAAACCATTTTTAAAACGATTTTAGGGGCTTTAAAAAAAGTTTATCATTTTTTTCAGCAGTTAGTTAACCATTTCAACTGTTGGTTGAAATGGTCTGAAATGGAATTTCAACTACAAGTAACAAAAAATCATTTGAAATAACCCGGTATTCAATCAGTCAGTCAGCTGTGCCTAGCATTTGGACGCTTTGGCGCTAGCTGTAAGCACAAACTGCGTTTGTCTAAATAAAAAAAAATCTGGGAGGAAATAGTCTTCATAGATCACCAGGCCCCTGTTTAATAAAGCTGACAATTCGACATATATGTCAAAAGCGACAAAATTGTGAAATTGTCGCGCTTAAGCTATTATTATAAGTGACAAATATGTCACAAAAGCAAATGTCGAATTGTCAGCTTTATTAAATAGGGGCCAGTTGTTAGAATGTTGACAACTGTTGGCAACTTACTCTCTATGTGCGTTGGACTCGGGGTCATCAGGGTTCCTCAGCCGAAGGTTCTTGCGGATGTCCACAGTCTCATTGGAGTGCCGACTGACAGATAGCCCTCCGGGGAGCAGCATCGCTGTTTCCTCTGTAAACAAAACCATGTTGAATTGACAACCCTCACAGCTCAGTTGGTACTGGCCCTGCCTCCTGCGCTGTAGTTCGTGGGTTCGATCCCCAACGAAAACTTTGTTTTGTTTGATGTTTGTTTAGTGACTTGGTGTTATGACAATATATATATATAATGTATTTATTTTACGTCCAAAAAGAGTTGGCAGCAAAAATAACAACTTGACACCTATCACCTATTGGATCTCTCAGCGATTGATACAAATTATATACAGGGTTGTTTTTTGAGAAGGGCGGTGATGGCAAAATCGAAATCACGAGAATAAGGAAAAAGCCGTGAAAGGAGCCCTCGATCTAATAACTGTACCTATATTTTTTTTATTATGTAAAGTAAATCTAATGAAATTTGCTATTTCCATTTAAGTAAAACATTTATTTGTTGCAAGATTGTTCCTTATCAGCAACACAATACATTGGTTCTAAAATACAAGGTGTAATTTTTATAACGCTTTTATTAGCTTCACCTGTATGTAAGCTTGTATGTAACCGACCCCTTTGAGCTCGATTTTGTCCTACTTTTAACGATCAGATTTGATTCAAACTTTGCACACCTGTCAAAGGTCGATGTCAATGCAATAATATGAAAAAAAAAGAAAAAAAAAAAAAAAAAACGCTTTTATAACTAATTGAACTAAAAAGTTAAAAAGCGTTTGATTTTTATTGTTGTAAATATTTTATCAATAGTTTATTATATCTGAAGTTATTATAAAAAGCACCCCACGTTCTCAAAAAACAACCCTGTATGGTCTACCATTACAGATTATTTTTGCCTTATAGAAATCGGACCCAAATAAGACGACAGTACCTAAATCAATCAAATAACGCCGGCACGTATTCCCAGATGTATGCGGATAATGATGATTTCCTTCCCTTTCCGTCATCCCTTCCGGTCCTGCGTCACTTGTAAGTCTATTTAAAGATAATCTATGACAGCCATGTCTTTACCTTTTACATGAAATTTCCTAATTTTCTTAAGACCAAGATACCTTTTATAACTGTTTTGAACCTCGCCTTAAAAGTTGTTTAACAAATTTTAACTAGTTCAGTAAGAACATTGTATGCAGAACATTGCTTGAGTCTGAGTCGAGCCTCAAGCATAGATTTTTGACACTTCAATGGAGAACTGTCAGAAAATCTATGCTTGAGACTTGACTCAGACTGACTAAGCATTGTTTCTGCATAGGGCCCTACGAGTCCTGCCTCGCAAATTCTGACCAGGAGCTCCAGGCTCTAGATATCATAGACATATAAATTTATTTATTTACTACAAAAGTGGAGAAGAAAGATACAAACAATACATCGATACTGGAGAAGTGCGTCTAGTTTCTTTGTGCTACAGCAGCAAAAGGGCCTTGACTCAGCATAATGCCTAGCTACAGTGAGGAAGCTATGCGCTGGTATTCTGTCAAGACCGTAAGCCAACATCACGTGTTCTACCACAGTTTCAGTGAGGGCCTTTAGCTTAGAGACCTACCTCGAAGTGGTATGTCACTGTCTGCGTCACAGCCGAGCTGGTCCTGACATGCGCGCCGCTGCAGCAGCGAAGGGCAGCGTCGGCCACCGTGTGCTGCGGCCTGAAGGACGCGGCGGCTGCGGGCCATGCTGCCCGAGCCGCAGCGAGTGTCGCATTCTGACCAGGTGCCCCATGCGGAGACCACGCAGTCTACCACTGCGGACAGAACAGAACTGTGAATAACTCAAACACTGTATAAAGTCATGTAGTTACTATTATACTCGTGTAAGCTTGGTCGTGTGGAACTGGCACCTAAACTCACCTAGCTTTAAGACTTTACAATGTGTTAGTATTTTTGAATTTACCATAAAACGAGTTTAAAAGTACGTTATAATCATAAGGGAGGAGCATTTGTGTACCTACATCATTTTTCGAACAGAAAAGTCCACAGGTACACGACTGGATTCGAACCCGCGACCGTAAGACCAGAAGGTGGGGGTTACTACTACCACCAGTGCTCTAAAAAAAATGAGGCATTATGTCTGCGGTTCTTCTGTAGGCTGTATAACCAAACATAGTAGGTAGTTGGCGCATAGTGGGTGATTGGAGTGTACACAAAGCGAAGCTATTATTATACCGAGCAAAACAATGGATATCATGTTGATACATGACAATGACCTGTTAGGGATGGGGTAAAAGATTCGTAAGTAAAAAGACCGGATAGCTAGATAACCGGCCGGAAAGGATCCGGCCCTTTTACGAATTTAATGCATGTGCAGATTTATTCTTCTTGGCATGTAACTTCTTGCGAAGCAGCATGGTGAAAGGATTAATGTGTGGCTCAAAAAGGCTTTAGTGCATTTTCGTACTTTTTTTCAATTTGGTTAATCTGCCGATCGCTCATAAAATCCTAAAGGCCGATTAGCAATACACAGTCGCTTGAATTGATAAGTAAAATCAGACTGTTAATTTTTAGTTCAGTTTCGTTTTTTCCGGCTTTTTGTACAAGTTTTGTTTAGTTTTAGATACGAGTTGTCTAAAATTCCAACAAATATAATTATCTGTTTTTCTGTAGTAAGTAAAGTAAAGTAAACAGGCCTTTGCATCTATTGTAGATGATTTATATAGCGTCAGGGGCAACTTTTCTGTAGAAACTTACAATTAAACTAAGTAATATACTACATACTACTTACAATTAAACTAAGTAGTATATTTACAAAATACACAAAGAAACAGTTGAGCTATCTGCCGACCGTCTAGAGACTAGAGATAGCTCAACTGATTCAAATCAGTACCGGACGGAAGCGTCCTCAAGACATGTGTGCATTTTTTTTCTATTGATTTTAACCGATATACATGAAGGATGTGTGTTTCAATGACTATCCGGCTACATCCGGTCAAACTGAAAGAAACATCTCTACGTCACTCTGATTGTGTACCTAAATTGTAGTACATAGTAGGTACATATGCTTTAGCAAATTGTGTTGTAACAAGCCTAGAGTATTCTAGTGTAACATTTGAGCACCACTCGGTACTAATTTAATTACGTATACTGGCATACATTCCGTTGTTCTCGATTTGACAGTGTTAAATGTAGGTTGCTCTTCTTCTCCAACGAAAATCGAAAACAGGTATGTATTTTGCCAAGGAATTTGCGATTGTATCGTGTCTTTTCGGCAAAGCAAAATTATAAACAAATCAAACTTTATTAAATTCAAGGGAAACGTCGACACGACGAACAAGTCCAATTTTGAATTTACTCAAAAATAAAAGAAAAACCACTACGTTACCTGGTCTTCTAAATCCTATATCCTGGATTTGCTTGTTTTTAAGCGACCAATCAGTCTGTCCATTCAGTCTGCCCACTCAGTCTGCCCACTCAGTCTGTCTACTCAGTCTACTCACTCAGTCTGTCCACTCAGTCTGCCCACTCAGTCTCTCCACTCAGTCTGTCCATTCAGTCTGTCCACTCAGTATGTCGGTTATGTATTATGAATAGCAAGCATTGTTTCTGAATACGGGCCCAAGCCTAAAATCGAGGCTTTTAAATTTGAATTTTAATTTAAATCATACAGACCCCTAAATCTTGGACTTTTGCAAAGATGTTTTAATCACTTTACTCACTTAACACAAAGATTGCATAGCGAAAAGACCGCCCATATATTTTTTTGGTGTGTGTAATAAAGCATATGAAATTCTTATTTAATTATAAAATAAAATTTAATTTTCTAAAGACGTTTAGCACGTATCTACCGATCGATGTACAAGACAATAAATTACAATACAAATATTTGGTATCGTTATAGCGATCCGTAATGTTCAACTTGAAATGTGATATCTACTACAACAGTGGCCTCGCCATATGACAAATGCCTGGAGGCTTTTATGGGCCATTATCTGTTCGATGTCTGTGTAAAGGAATTTTATATGAGTAGCGTACAGATAGAGACAAATCAGAAAAATCATTTACATCTCTCATGTTCGGTAAGTAGGTTTTTATTACCTCCAAATGGGGCTTGTAGGTGACTAATTAGCACTCTAGGGTAATAATGTAGCTAGAAACTCTCTAGGGCGGTAAGTAATTAAAAAAACACTTCTGTCTTTCAAAAAGTTCGCGTACATCTAACCTTCATACTGGCAATAGACATCATGCATTCAGCTCAATGACCAAAGAGGTCACTTTGCTATTCAGCCTTGTCTTCGTGTGAGTATAAGTCTCAATTTTAAATATCGAACGGCGAAGCTCAATTTCGTTCTTGAAAAAATAAAATGTTTTATTCCTGTAATGCAGGTTTTTTATACTTATAATCTACTATTATTCAACCACCATAATTACATACCTTAAAAAATAAACATATCTAAAACAAGCTTAGCTATTCAAAGAGGTAACGTTGCGTTGCCAGCCTTTTGGGCACATTGCCTGCGGTCGGTGATCTGAACTCTGTTTTCTACCTGTAATACCTACAGGTGGAAAACAAAGCTCATTATTAAATTTTCTAGTTTCTTATAAAATGTACTTTTTTATTTTAATCATACCATGTTTTATAATACTTACTGGGTAACCTACAATTACTGTTTTAGTTAAATTATGAAGTAAGCTTTATACGTAGATATTTAAAGTTATTACCTACTTAGTTTACGCTCTGTATGCTCGCTGTAAAGCACTTAAAATTAGTTATTAGTATTTCTCATTAAGTGAAATTGTTAATTTCTTTCGAGAATAAAACTCTTTAACCACAATAATAGTTTTTGCAAATAATGTATATTCTGTGTTAACTAAAACAGAAACTTAACATAACTTGTAAATAAAAAACAATAAAAACACACCACTCAACAACTCAGTTTGTCGTTTAGCAATCTTTCGCAACATCAAAGGTGTTTTAAATATGCATATTTTATTCTTATTCTACATTGGAGGAAGGATTTTAAAGGGAAGGAATTTTAGCAATCGTTGACCGAAAACTTCTGTTGGTATTCCTGACTTCCAGCTTCACCTGTACTGTACAGTCGCCTCCACAAAGATGGTGGTCCTCGGATGGCGACCACGAACCGGAAG
Source organism: Thera britannica (assembly GCA_939531255.2). Classification (NCBI taxonomy): domain Eukaryota; kingdom Metazoa; phylum Arthropoda; class Insecta; order Lepidoptera; family Geometridae; genus Thera; species Thera britannica. The sequence goes on along the minus strand of OW618039.2, from coordinate 8,545,605 downwards.
ACAAAACGTAGGGCGCCCACCCACCAGATGGACCGTCGATATTGTTAAGATCGCGGGAAATCGGTGGGCGGAAAGGGCTCCGAATCGTTCTTCCTGGAAATGTGTAGGGGAGGCCTATGTCCAGCAGTGGACTTCTTCAGGCTGATGATGAATATGATGATGGTCAGATATTTGTTAAATCAGTAAAAAAAACCTTTAATACTAACTTCCATTTATTGAATTTTTTTTTTGAATGGACTAAATGTGGATCAATCAAACTCAAAATCAAAAGTGTATATAATCACATTAGGATTACAAGAACCACTTTGAAACGTCTTATAGCTAGGTGAGTCTAGAAGACAGTTCCACGCGACCAAGCCTAGAAGCCTTTTAAAGGGTTCCGTAGCCAAATGGCAAAAACGGAACCCTTATAGATTCGTCATGTCTGTCTGTCTGTCTGTCCGTCCGTATGTCACAGCCTTTTTTCTCCGAAACCTTAAAAGCTAGACTGATGAAACTTGGCGAGTAGATGCTGTGATCCGCATTAAGATTTTTACACAAAAATAGAAAAAAAACTATAAATTTTGGGGGTCCCCATACTTGAAACTGAAACTCAAAAATTTTTTTTATCAAACCCATACGTGTGATGTAGTTATGAATAGGTCTTCAAAAATGATGTTGAGGTTTCTAATATTGTTTTTTTCTAAACTGAATAGTTTGCGCGAGAGACACTTCCAAAGTGGAAAAAAATTGGTCCCCCCTCTACCCTCTAACTTCTAAAATAAGTGCCTGATAAAGCTAAAAAAAATATATGTTGTACATTACTATGGAAACTTCCAACGATATTTGGTTTGAACGAGATCTAGTCAGTAGTTTTTTTTTATACGTCATAAATCGTAAACCGCAATTTACGACGAACTACTAGAACTTCTAGAACTCTATGTTATATTACTTACTGCTACGGAACCCTTCATGGGCGAGTCCGACTCGCACTTGGCCGCTTTTTTTTATATGATCCTTTTACAAATCAAAAATAATAGCAATGAAGTTCCAGTGTGGTGCCGCAGGTTTATGATCGCCTGACGATTCTTACAGCGCTACCGGAAAATCGTTTATTGCAATGACTGTACCTAGCGACTTTGCAGTTTGTTCGTTTGCGGTTTCTTTGAGCTAGTCGGTAGCGAGCACTAGTTTATACACGAGTGACTATAACGCTTGGATGGACACTTTGAGCACTGCCAATACTTTTAATGGAACACAAGTCTGCAGGACTGGATATACAAAGGTCTCTTTACTTCTTTAGGATTACGTAAACGTCGCACCAATAATAGTTATTTGTTACATAGAAGGTGCAAAGTTGCTTTTTAACCGCGTGCTCAATTATCTAAATGCAAAAAAGAAAACGGTGCGTAACGTAAAGCATATTAAAAATAAAAGTAACACACCAAGGAGGTTCCGAGTATGAGTTTTTAACTATTTGAAAAAGGTTGTATGATAAATTCGGCACCATGGACTCCATGGCATGGAGGTAGAATTAAAACAGTAACACTAAATTCAAGTTTACTTTACTCTAGTGCAGGGATGGTCAAACGATCGCCGAGATGCCGAGATGGGGGGGATTAAAAATTTGTTTCTGAAATTAGAAATATTAATATTGTATAACTGTTGTACAATAATATCTTAAAACTATGGTAGGTACAGTAGGCATACCTACTTATATACCATAAGCTCTGTCTGGCTCTGTCTCTGGCTCTGGTTTTGAGTTTGTGTGTGCTCAATAGTGTATTATAGTGTGTGTGTGTGACGTTTTGACGTAGGATTTATAACTAATAAGGCTCTGGTTTTGAGTCTGTGTGAGTGTTTATTAAACACTCACACAGACTCAAAACCAGAGCCAGAGACAGAGCCAGACAGACCTTGTGGTAGGCCTACAGTTTTAAACAAGTTACCAATTCCGGACGTACAACAAGAGAGCATTTAATATAAGATAGCTTAGAAACTAAAGGCGTAGTTGCCACCACTACACCACCAGTGCTCATTAGTGTAGATCTTCCACAAGATCCACACAATATCATTAAATCTCTGAAGAGCAGAACCACATCACATTACGCCGTCCTCTAATTAATCCCGGCTTAAAAAGAGTTCTGGATTTGCCAAAGGAAAACTAGAACAGTCGCTATCACTACACGATACTGAAGACTGGTTTGCACCAAAACCAGGTTTTTCGGCGCTTGTACAGTGGGGAATGAAAATGTTCGTCGATTTTCAACTTGATTTGTTCAACGTATCACGATCACATACTACCTTTTGAAACTGAATAGACAGAATACACTAAGTTAACGTCACAAATTATGTCAAAATGTGTTCATGATCAAGGCACTGGTGCAAGCCAAAACCGACTCTAAGGTAACGAACATTTTCATACCGCGACTGTACAAGATAGATAGATAGATAGATAACTTTTTTTATTTGGCTCAAAAAAAACAAACACAGCTTACCTAGGTATAAATAAAATTAAACAACAGAAAGAGAAGAACAGAACATTGAGTAAAGGAACGGCTACACAATAAAAAAACATAATAAGAGAAAAAGAAAACATAGAACTCATACAGAAACACATAGAAAGAAATAAGTACCTACACACATAATCCTAGTTCTATTTCTGAAAAAAGGGTGCCGACAGTATCCAATTAGGTAAGGTAAGTATGTGCTTATGAGCCAAAATGGTCCTCACTCAGCTTAAATGCTGCTTCGCCTCCAAAAAGGGGACGAGGCAGCGCTGGTTTTCAGTGAAAACAAGCAGACTTTAATGCCTTTTTCTTTTTATCGTGTCACTGATTCTTTCGAACCACGGGAAGAATCACTTAAAATCCTACCACCCGTGACGGGTGGTAGGATTTTAAGTGCGCCTTAACAAGGCCTTTCTTACTTAAGTAACTTGGATGCCGATTAGTATAGACTAATTAGTATAGTAGATTGTTGGTTAGTTACCAAATTAGATGTGTGGATAGGTTATAAAAATAACCGAAGCACACTTATCTTATATATTCTTCATGTGTTTAATAGAAAGTCGTTTTAGTTACATTATCCATAACTCAAGAACGGCTGAACCGATTTTGCTGTAAATTGGTGGGAAGGTAGCTCAAAACCGGAAATAGAACAAAATATTTTTATCCCGAAAAAATTAAGGGAACGGGGCGAGCAAAGCCGTTGGCGGCTGCTTGTTAAATATAATAATGAAACTTTATTGGGCTTTGTTGGGCCGTCGAATGGCGACCACGAACTGGAAGACGCCACATAGGACGCCCAACCACCCGATGAACCGACGACATTGTTAAGATCGAGGAAAGTGGGTGGATGGAAAGAGCTAAGCATCATTCTTCAAAATTTGTTCATAAAAATTTAACTTAAAAAATAATCCAGGCTGGTTCAAAACTATGTATAGATAAACCAGTCTAAAAATGCACGCCCCTCCACCACGTTTTTTTGACGTTGGCTCACAGCAAAGTACTTCAAAATGATCTTTGTGATGTAGGTAATAAAGAACAATTTACTTTGACTAACTGAAGTAGTAGGGCGTGCATTTTAAGATTGGACGGTCCCTACCTATGTGGTCGAAATTACTGACTGAAGCAAGGGAGGTATGACAGGATTGTAGCCCTGGTCTCTGTCTACCTCTTTAAAGAAACAGGCGTGATATTTGTGTATGTTTATGTACTATAGCAACAGCAAGCTAAAACATTTATAACCTAAAAACCTACACTGACTATAATAAAAAACTGTGAATATGGTTAGAAGGTTGCTTCTTGTGTACAATAAAATGAAAATCTAGATAGCACTCTTTATATATAATTAAAAATTTCTATAAATCTTTCTATAAAATTCGCTTCTCGCTCAATAATCTTCCAGATCTCTTTATAAGATGCTCCCCGCTTTCGGTGCAAATGTGGTTTAGTATAGCTTAAGTGGGAAGTCTAGGAGCTAATTAATTTCATCTGAAAGGCTTTGCCGGCTTTTCATTTGCTAGCTTGTATACTCTTACTTGGCGTGGTTGCTGCAGACTTGCCTTTGAATGATAGGATCTTTGATGTTTTTTCACACTATTTTATAAAGATAAGAAGTGTGTGAAAGAAAACCACATGAAAACATCAAAAGTATGACAGGAATAATGATTAATTGGTGGTTTTTTTTTTACTATGTATTAATGACCTTACTTATAAAAGTATGTCAAAAGATAAACTGTGTTTAAACTATTGCCATCTTTTACCACTGGGTAATGACAAATAGTGACAGCGCTAACTTTAAACAATGACTAAATTTAAATTGCGTTTATAAGTATGGCTGTTAGTCTAAAAAGTAGTCTTAGGATCTGTCAGTGACATACATGACGTGTATGTTTGACTGGCCTCTCAGCTCAGTTGGCAGTAGCTTAGCCTTCTGCGCCGTAGGTCGTGGGTTCGATCGCAACCGAGAACAAATATTTGTGTGGTGAACACAGATGTTTGTTCTCTCTGGGTGTTATATTGTATTCTAAGTAGGTATGTATTTACAAAAAAAAAAGTATTTAAGTATTATATCAGCTATCTGGTTCCCATAGTACAAGCTCTGCTTAATTTGGGGTAAGATAGTGTTGTCTGGTTGTACACGATATTTATTTATTTATTGTGTATGTCACTGTGCACACACATGCATTATATTAATAAGGCAATAAATATACTGAATACTGAAGTCATTTCATGACACTTACACATACATATCTACAAGTAGGCATTCCGTAACTTCAAAATTGCACGAATTCCAGAATTGCCGAACGAATCCAAAGGGGACCAGTTTGAAATGTCGAATTCAAATTTAGTTCATCTCTGGAGAGTGAGGATTGTTGGCCATGTACTTAATTAACATCCCGCAAATAGGCAGCAAGAACGGATGGGTTCGGCTTTTTGATGAAGCCGAATTTTTGAAATATTGTGGACAAACACAACACTATGTACCCCCAAATTAAGCAGAGCTTGTACCTGCTAATAGCTGATAAAAAACTTATAACCCTATTCTTCAAGGCTTAGTCGTGTAGAACTGGCACCTAGACACCTAGCTCTAAGACATTTAAAAGTGATCTTTGTGATCGGTTTCTATTGAATAAAGAAATATTTGAAATTGAATTTATATGGTTTTTGTAAATGTGTAACGTTACCATTTTAATAAGCTATAGGTAATTCTAGTATAATCAGTGATCAGGGTTGTCATCTGTCATGTCAAGGAGTGTCAAAGTATTTGGCGCGCTGCGGAGATTCAAGATCAAGGAGAGATAGAGATATGGTAGCGATATACAATGAAAACCTTTTAAGTGTGAGATTGTGATGAAATAATATATTCTGTGAACAGTAGAGAGTTTTTTTGAAGACTAGCGGCCGCCCACGGCTTCGCTCGCCCCGTAGCCGTTACGCCCCGTTGATTTTTCTTTAAAAAGTTTTTCCTCTTTTTCTCCGCTTAGGGAAATAATTTTCCAATTTCCTTTCTTAGTGCACCCCTATGCTATAAAACAAACATACCCTCCAAGTTTCATGCTTCTAGGCCTAACGGTTTAGGCTGTGCGTTGATTGTCAGTCAGTCAGTCAGTAACGTAAGAGTTTTATATATTTAGAAGATGAAGATGAAGATGATTCCATTGAAAAGAAGGCTCTTTTACATACATAATTATAAAGCAATATAACACCCAGACAGAGAACAAACATCTACGTTTACACAAACAACGAGGAGAAAAATAGTGGCTTTGTATCTTTGTACAATGTGTATAAAACTGAAAAGCTATGTGCCATTTTAACTTCGTATGCTTATGCTACGTAGTTTAAAATTATTATGACATTCGGTCAAATGGGGCCGAAATTGGCGTGATGGAACTTTCCAGCGACTAATGTCACTGTACCAATGAGAACTCAATCAGAGAACCAGACGAGAGGATCGCATGAACGACACTAGGGGGGCCCTAATGCCCCTAGTGGGTCCTATTTATTAACATTGTAACTAACTTTTGAACGAAAAACTTCTCTAATTTAGCGAGCTACGTTTTTACCAATTTGTTTCATTTGAATACCTTCCACACTTTGATTAAATTTCCTGCGCCTGGCGAGTTTGATTTTTCTTGCTTTCTTTTCATTCAGTAAGTATTTTTCTTGTTAAAAATTATTCCAGCTTATTTCAGTATAAATTTCAGTACCTATAATATTTCAGTATAAATAAATAAATAAACATTGTGGACGATCAACCTACGGCGCAGAAGGCAGAGAAGTACTACCAACTGAGCTGAGCCAGTCAAGTATGATGATGAGTTAAGGATATTTCTACCAGCATTTATTAAATACTAAAGCCTCGAGCTTAATCTAATTTTATCTTCTAAATATGGGACTTTTATTGACCAATAAGTTCGTAGGAAGGGTCCGGGACGAACTTTTAAAGTTAATTTAAAGCTGAAACAGTTACACCAGACAAAGGTTCAGTTAATTTATGTAAAGTAATTTTGGGACTTCAAATTACGCGATTATGTTAGATATTTATTTAATCAAAAGTATTGGTCTACTGACCGAAGGATACGGCTTTGACTAAATACCAGCGTCCTCTGTTCTTTTTCTTTTTACCGACTTCCAATCAAAAAGGAGGAGGTTCTCAATTCGGTTGTATTTTTTTTTTATCTAATACACCTTCGTAGAAACCACGGATTTCCTCTTGCATTCCATTTCCTATCCTTTCCTGACACCTCTTTTACCTCATCCACTCTACACTATTCCACAGCGCATAAATTAGCTTCTTCAAGACTCTACTGATAAGTATTGCCCGTGCAAAAAAGAATTTTTCATCCCACCAGCTCTGAAAGTCTGTTTTTGCTGTTTAATTTCTGACTGGAAAAGCTGTTTTTATCCGCTAGAGGATAAAGTAAATTTGAATTTAGAATATCGTGTTCAATAAGTTTGTGAATACACAACCTATTTACTTCTACCTGCATGGTGCCGAATTTATCATACAACCTTTTTAAATTTGTTAATAACTCATACTCGGAACCTTCTTGGTGTGTTACTTTTAGTCGCGCCATGTTCTTTTTTGCATTAGTCATTTCCTCGCTGAGGTGGGATGAAAAGTTACGTGTTGCACTCGAGTGCAAAGATTTTTCACCTTGTGCTCTTTTGATTCCTTCGCCAACGCTTAGGATTCTAACTTTTAAACCACTCGCTACGCTCGTGGTTAAACTTTAGAATCCTGCGCTTGCTCAGTCATCAAAATTGAGCACGCGGTTAAAAAGCAGCTTTGCACTCTTGTATAACAAATAACTATTGATGAGTACTACCTAGTAAAGTTAAGACTAAGTACACTATTATGACTACTTTATTTCATTTTACCTAATCCTGGTCACGGCCTGACATTGTAACAGCCAAATAATTCTTATATTTCTTCCTTATGTTTATTTATTTTAGCAAGAAACTCCCTCTGTGTGAATACACCTATACAAAGATGCTCTGGTTCGTTATTTCTCCGCATCAAAATAAATAGCTATCATTGTATAAACGAGCTGAAACCCGGCCATCTTCGTTGAGGACAAAAGGATGAATTTAAGTGCCTCTTTGTCATATGAGAAGTTTAAAAATCACGCCTGCTTCACCACCTCAAGCTTAGAACGGATTGCGGCGAACAGTTGCGAACTTCTATGGCAATGGCGATCAGTTTTAGCATTCTTCTTCTTCTTATTAAATGGCATCTTTCCTTTTCAGATCAATTTTGCCAGTGTCGAGTAGTTTAATGAGAATGATGATAATATATTACTTAGATAAAATACTTTCCGTCAAGTCGTCAGTCAAAGTCAAAGTCAGCCCTACCCTAATTGGCATAGGGATTCGTTTTCTGTCATTTCGGGAAGCCGCATAGCTTTTCGATTCCAGTTGTTTTTTCAAAACAACACCAGAAAACAGTTAAAATCAAAAAGCCACGCAACTTGCCGAAATGACAGAAAACGAATCCCAGTTTTAGCATTGGGTTCTGTAAACATCTGAACACGCTGCCGCAAACGTCATTGTTTGCGGCAGCGTGACAAAAAAGTAATTGTTCGCAACGAACTAGAAATAATACTTGAACCTTGGAACTGTATCTTTTTAGGGTTCCGTAGCCAAATGGCAAAAACGGAACCCTTATAGATTCGTCATGTCTGTCTGTCTGTCTGTTTGTCTGTCTGTCTGTCTGTCCGTCCGTATGTCACAGCCATTTTTCTCCGAAGCCGTAAGAGCTAGACTGATGAAACTTGGCGAGTAGATGTATTCTGTGAACCGAATTAAGATTTTTACATAAAAATATAAAAAAAAAGATAATTTTTTTTTTATTTTTTATACAGACCTATTTCTTTAGTTTATTATAAAACTCATGATATTCGATGTTTTATAAATCAGATATGGTCTAGTCTTCTAGAAAATACCAAAAAAGTTGCAGGTTTTCATACAAAAATCTTACACAACATTAGATCAAAGTCAAGACGCAACTCGACGGCTCATAAAAATCTACCTTAAAACTTAGCGTTAAAAGTTTGCATAGTAATGTACAACATATATTTTTTTTGGATTTATCATTCTCTTATTTGAGAAGTTAGAGGGGGGGGGACCAACTTTTTTCCACTTTGGAAGTGTCTCTCGCGCAAACTATTAAGTTTAGAAAAAAACGATATTAGAAACCTCAACATCATTTTTGAAGACCTATTCATAGATACCCCACACGTATGGGTTCGTTTTTTTTTTGAGTTTCAGTTTAAAGTATGGGGACCCCCGAAGTTTCTAGTTAGGGTTCCGTAGCCAAATGGCAAAAACCAAATGGAACCCTTATAGATTCGTCATGTCTGTCTGTCTGTCTGTCTGTCTGTCTGTCTGTCTGTCTGTCTGTCTGTCTGTCCGGCCGTGTCACAGCCATTTTTCTCCGAAACCATAAGAGCTAGACTAATGAAACTTGGTGAGTAGATGTATTCTGTGAACCGCATTAAGGTTTTTACACAAAAATAGAAAAAAAACTATAAATTTTGGGGGTCCCCATACTTGAAACTGAAACTCAAAATTTTTTTTTCATCGAATCCATACGTGAGGGGGTATCTTCTATGCATAGGTCTTCAAAAATGATGTTGAGGTTTCTAATATCGTTTTTTTCTAAACTGAATAGTTTGCGCGAGAGACACTTCCAAAGTGGAAAAAAGTTGGTCCCCCCCCCTCTAACTTCTAAAATAAGAGAACGATAATACAAAAAAAAATATATGTTGTACATTACTATGCAAACTTCCAACGATATTTGGTTTGAACGAGATCTAGTGAGTAGTTTTTTTTTATACCTACGTCATAAACCGTAAATCGCAATTTACCTTTAGACGAACTACAAGAACCTTATTATGTTACATCAAGTAACATAATATAAAGGTTCTTGTAGTTAGTCGTGCTACGGAACCCTTCATGGGCGAGTCCGACTCGCACTTGGCTGCTTTTTTTTTAAGAGTAGAGTGAACAGATATCTTCTAGGTAAGCGTGCTACAACGGCAACTGCAGGTGAGGTGGCGGTCACACCGATAAATTGTAAAAAAAAGATCTAGCTCCACAAGTGCCATTACGATGGCAATCATGTGAAAGCAATGGTGAAAGAGGACGCCACTGTTCGCGACGGTATTTGTGCTGTTCACAAGATCAGTTCGCGACTGTTCGCCTAGGTGGTGGCCGATCCTTCAGAGTAACTGCCGCCAGATAAAAATATTCCCTTCTTTGTTTTTGACGAGTCTAAAGTAGAGACTTGAAACTCGAGATCTGCAAAATGTAGCAAGCACTGGATGAGAAGAGCCGAAGACCGGGCTTAGTGGCGTATCATGCGAGAAACTTACGACTAGCAGTGGATTAATTAGGCTGATGATGATGATGATGATGATAAAATCAGACGGATATTTTAACTAAGAGCTAGGTACCTGTAATTTTTTTCATAGTGGTATTTTGCACTGAAATAACACCTAATAAACGCAATATTATACCTTCTTTTCCTTTATATTTCTCTCAAGAGTGTCCTCCAACTTTAAAGTTCGGAAATTATCCGTAGAACGAAGAGCCAGTTCAATCGAGAGTTGTTAAAGAACTTCCCAGTTTTCATAGCATCCACTTCAACTTCGAAACTGCAATCTTTGACCGTATCTATTTGTCTTAGTTAGGATAAGTTCATCGACAACCCAGTCCATTAAACGCCTGAAGGTATTTGGACTTTCACGCTCACAGTGGCGGACTCGTATTTTCTCCATACAAAAAATGAGGTTCCCGAGCACGCTCCGGTCCGGTCCGTTAGCGCAAAAGTCGGAAGAGACTGATCAAGTATTAGTATTGACTTTATAGTCAACTCGTCTTTAAGGACGGCTTATCTTGGCGACTAGAAAGCAAGACTTACATGCGCAGCGTGAAATTTGCCCGTCGCATTATGAAGTCATAAGTAGACAGGGCCCGTATGCAGAAACAGGTCTGAGTCGAAAAAAAGAAAAGAAAGAAAGAAAACTTATTTATTTATGACGGCACACGGTAGATATGAGAAACACGAACATTTTAGACACAAGAACACATTTACATAATACAAGAAGTGGAGTGATAGAAGAAGAACATAGATACATTGAGTCGAGACTCAAGCATAGATTTTTTGACAGTTCTCCATTGAAAAATGACAAAAATCTGTGCTGGCTCGACTCAGGCTATAGATTTTTGACGTTTGTCTACATGTCAGTTTGCTTAAATGCGCGTCAAAGTCGAGAAATTCACGTTGTTATTCCTCGAAATTTCCCGATTTTTTGAAATAAGGAAAACATATAGAAGCAGTCAATATTTTTGCAGCTGCGTGCCGTGCGATGAGCTTGCAAAATTTAGGCACGTGCCAAATGTAATGTTTGGATGTGCTGCTGACTGAAAAAACCTACGGAAAGCAGTTTTTGAACGAAAATGTATTCTTCACTGTTTTCAACGACCTATGTGATCGCGTTTTGTGTTGCCCGCGCCCAATACTAAAGAAATTTATATCTTCTAAGTGTAAGTGTAAGTGTAGCAGTCAGCAGCTAGTGCCCTAGTGGTAGCGACCCCGCCTTCCGATCCTAATAAGGTCGTGGGTTCAAATCCAGTCCTGTACCAGTGAGTCTTTCTGCCCAAAAATGTATTTACACTAATGCCAGCGCTCTCAAACGGTGAAGGAAAACATCGTGAGGTACCCAGCATGTTGTAGAACCAAAAAAGTTCGAAAATATGTGTAAAGTGCACGAAAGGAGCCTCGTTGAGGCGCACTTAAAATCCTTTCACCACACTTGGTTCGAAAGAATCAGTGACACGGTAAAAAGAAGAAGATCATCTGATAATGGGTAATTATTGTGTAGACGTCAAGATTCAAGACGCAAATCTAACTTCAAATTATACTGGATAAAATATTTAAATACAGCAATAGTTATTCCAACAAAGTTTGCTAACCGAATCGTTTGCAGTGAATGCCTTATTTATAAGCAATTTTCTGCTATAAAAGACTGACAAGGCAATGGACACACCGAGCTTTCAAATTTTAAATAAATAAATATTATAGACAATCCACACAACGCTATATAGCCCCAAACTAAGAAGAGCATATACTATGGGAACCAGATAGCGTACATTGCATATATATTTTTTGTAAATACATACTTAGAATACAATTTGACACCCAGACAGAAAACAGAGCTGAGAGGCCAGTGGAGTCGCCAGTCGTCAATTGTACAGTCGCGGTATGAAAATGTTCGTCACCTGTTTTCGCTTGCACCAGTGCCTTGATCATGAACACATTTTGACATTAATTGGTGACGTTAACTTATCGGTGTATTCTGTCTATTCAGTTTCAAAAGGTAGTATGTGATTGTGATACGTTGAACAAATCAAGTTGAAAATCGACGAACATTTTCATACATACATTTACCGAACAGAAAAATCCATAGAGGCATGACTGGATTCGAACCCGCGGCCATAAGATTAGAAATCCTAGGTCACCAGTTACAATGTAGTAGTCTCAAATAAATTGCGCTTAGGATTTTTTTCCATCTACAGATTTCATCCGTCAGACCAAAGACCAAAATAACCAATCTCTATTTTAGGCGTGTCAAAACAAGGTCTGACATTTTTAATTCCACGAATATCATTATTCCGTAGAATGAAATATCTGCTCCTAGCGTGTCTAACCTTTATGGTCCACAGAAATCACTTCGTTATTGACATCGAAGCATAAATATAATAGTTTTCTTCTTTGATACATATTTCAAAGCGAAGTGAAATGAAGTTTTTGATTGGAAAATTCTGTTTTACCAGCGCCTGCCGGATTCTTCAGTCTCGTGTTAGTTAGTGGTGTTTGCTATTAATAATATTTTAGGCGTTTTCTTTGTTAGGTTTGTTAATTTTGTATATCCCGCCTTTGTTAATTTCTGAGATGAAAATTAGCATCAATAATGCGAGTTACGAACTATTCGGTTATTATTAATCTCAGTTACACTCTAATCGGTTAAGTGGTAAGAGCGTGGCTACAGACATCGAATAGGTATCCCAATTCAAATAAGAATAGGATTTAAAATCCTATAACTTTAAAACCTATAACTTGAGAACCAGAATTCGGGCCAAAATGCTGAACCCATAATTTCGTCATAATAAGCGCCAATTTGAATAAATATCTGAAAAGCAATATTTCCAGATTGGTCCCATAAAAATGTCATCGAAATCAGTTCACCATGCTGTCAATTTCTCAATATTTTTTTTGTTTTTATTTTTATTGCACACCAAGAAAAACCGCTGGCGGGAGATTTTACCAAATACCGTTTGTTCATACCACGACAAACATTCTTGGATTGTTTTTGAGCAAAATTTCATTAAAACAATCTTTACCGGAAAAGTAGCCAAGCATTTTCAGGTAGAATTCCTTGGTATTTTCTTCAACATTCTTTAACCATTATTCTTGGTATGCAGGTTATCTTACAAAGCGAACACATACATTCTTCCTCCACTTTAAGGCTTCTTGGATCCGGTTCCTTTTTGGGTTCACATTTTATCCCTCAAACGAGGGGTTTTATCAGTCCGAGAGTCGTTCGTTCGCTCGGATATCACTATCGGCACAGATAAGATAATACTATACTAGTACTATCGGTAAGAACCTTGGAGGAATTAGAAATTCCTCCAAGGTAAGAACTAAGCCGACAAACTATTCTTTCTAGGCTTTGCATGGATCTAGTTTGTAGGTAAACGAACAGACAGACTGTTTTTTTATTTTATTTTTTCTCATCATGTTTTAAGTTTATGTGCCTACCAGTCCTACACGCAAACCCATGTAACCGCTGAACATCAGATGGGTCCTAGTTTCGTCACTTTTCACAACAAAAAAGTTTCAGATAAGGTATACCGACTTAAGACTCACATATTAGCTTTAAGACGTTACGACTTTAGACTTACCTGTTCTCTTATACTAATGTTCTAAACTGTACCATACTTCAAGCAAATAAATAAATTTAATTTTCTGATACTATTAAATAAAGAAATATACATATTTTTTAATTATAATTGGAAGAAACGGGTATAAGTTTATCGCGATTACCTTTATTGTTTACCGACGTTTCGACCGTGTTACAACAGCCGTGGTCGCGGGCAGGTCGTCTGCCCGCGACCACGGCTGTTACATACATATGAGTACATGCATAAAATCACGCCTTATTCCCATGGGGGTAGGCAGAGATCATGGATTTCCACTTGCTACGATCCTGACACACCTCTTTCGCTTCATTCACTCTCATAACATTTTTCATACATGCTCGTCGGTTTAGGGTACTCCTAACCTGGCCTTTGTAACGATAAATACCTGTTTCTTCCAATTGTAATTATGCATAACGATCGCGTTAATTTAAAAAGTGCTATTTTAATTTCAATTTGAATATACAGTAAGTTCGGTAGGTAAGTATATTTAGAACTCTGAACATCGTTAGTACCTATATTACCTTCGGCGTTCATTTTCCACCCTGCCTTCATTAAAACACGAAATCCCTTCATTTCCTAAATGTCCACCCATATTTCTAAACCAAACCATCCTTATTGTGGTGACTGCGGGTTTGAATCCCGTTTCTAGCGAAAAGCGGATGCTAAAAAGACGGTTTTTTACTTTTATGCTTGTCGACAAATTAAGGGGCGCGCGGGCGAGGAAAAATTGCTCAGTAAATTGTTCTCTAGTCACAGACTAGAGATAACAGCTGGTTCATTCTTGAATACATAGATTTTCATAAATGCAGTGGAATTAAAAACCATGAAAAAAAAACAAGTGGTGCAATATTACTCTACTCCTGAAATGCGGACAGAAGTTTATATAATTACTTCCCTGACTGCCTGCGGGCGGACAGACCCCGCGACTTTTGCCGAAGTTGGTCGATCTTTGCCGAAGAGGTTACAGTGACGAGTTCATTTGTTTTTCAAACCTCAAAAATGCTCAACTCCGCCTAAAAAGTAAACACTTAAAAATTGCATTTGTACGAATCGGAGGATATCCTCCCACCTGATAGTGATGCTGTGATCCTTCTTTCTTTTCTTTCAATCCGCAGTGGATGGATGTTAAATATTGGGTTTTGTAAGTAAAGTTGAAGTGATGTAGCCATTTATGCATTAATTTATAAAGCATTCTAGGTTTGGTTTTTAAATCGCATAGTTACTTCACCAGTAAACAGTTTTTTATTTCAACGCGTGGGAAGCCCTTTGAAAATGGAACACGAACCTTTTTTCAAATCAAAACAGGAGTTTTCTTTTATGAAAGAAGTTTTTAGTGGTGTTGCTGTTTTTGCGTGTAAGTGCGATGTTTTTATTTTGTTATACTGCGTTTGACTGTGATCTATAATTATTTATTGTGTTTATTTAACTGGGGATTTGTGGACGTCGATATGAGTTTAAATTATCGTAGGTCGATAGTAACTCCTTGCTGCGCATGGGTTTTCATGGGTTCCTTGATCTCAACACAAAATCAAAACCAACGGTAATTCAACAATCCGATGTGGCCTCGCCTGAGGCAAGTTGTATCCGTCAACCAACTGTCCTAAATAAGGACAATAAGGAACAGCTTTTGGTTGCAAATATACGGAATATTGTGGATAATTACCAAGAAAATCCAAGAATATTCCTTGTTTTTTTTATTCTTCTTCTTCTTCTTCGTAATAAACGGCATCTGTCTATTTTGGAACAATTTAGGGACAGCCTTTGGTTGCAAATATACGGAATATTGTGGATAATTACCAAGAAAATCCAAGAATATTCGTTGTTTTTTTTTTCTATTCTTCTTCTTCGTAATATATGGCATCTGTCTATTATGGAACAATTTTGCCAGTGTCAAGTGCGGTTATAATACCATTGAAATGACAAAAGATAACTCAAAATAACACCAGAAAAACTAATAAAATGAAAAAATTACAGAAAGCTTCCCAAAATAACAGAAAACGAATCCACTAAAATTTGATAGAAAGGTTCGTAGCAACTGACCACATCTCCAGACACTTTTACCGAAACGACAGATATTACATTCACTAGAGGCCGGAAAATGAAACAAAAACTGAAATCTGAATCTCCCGACCACAAATATATGAAGCGCAATGCAAGTTCGATTTCTCCATTCATTTTTTTGATCGGAAGATTTATTTCCAGTCTATTTTAATAGTACATTGTTACCCGAGTGTTGAAAGTCACGTTTTTTGAGTCCCGAGACGGGTTTGGCGCCAGAGCGATAGCGAGGGCGCCAATGGAGCTTGAGGGACTTAAAAGACTTTCACCCGAGGTAAACACTGTGCTTTTCATTACGAATACAAGGAAAGTAAAAATAAAAACATGAAAGAAAAATTAGTGAAAATGAAAATTGAATTGCCGCCTTCCCGGTTTTTTTTTCTTTTTCTCTGGCGGGCCTTCGGCTTCGGCTCGCCAGCATTATTCAGCCATTATTTTCATTCTCATAATTTAAAAAGTTGTAAATGGTTTGCTCAAATCTATGTTATTTTAAATAAATAGTTGAAGCTATATATTAATAAAGTAATTTAGAAGATATATTATTTATTTAATACTATCTTTATGTTATTAAAATTTTACATTGCGCTTTAATTAGACTTTATAAAAACTTCTTACCGTTGTAATGGGTTTCCAACCTACTTGCTGAATAAAAAGTTGGAATTTCAACGACCTCCTTGCAGTTAGAAAGACTTTAGAAAGTTGGAACATGGTTGAATAAAAACGAACTTGTTTTTTTTATAATTTGACAGCTGTCAGTAGAAAGCGATTCTCCTTAGGGCTGAAAGTTTTACTTTCAATTAGGCCCCTCAGGCAACTTCAGACCTACTTTCAGAGTATGAGTAATGAAAATATGTTTTTCACCATCTGTCTACTTTAGTCAAACCAATGACATTTCCTCTCCATTGTAATGGGTTTCCAACCTCCTTGAATATCTTGAATATTCGCAATACAATTTGGAGCAACCAATGCGAAAATTTACAAAAAATTCAAAAAGAAAAATTCGAATTCTTCACAAAACAATTAAAATACTTAACATTTCAAGCTTGTAAAGGTATAGCTATAATAATCAAATGATGAATCACCTACAGTATAAATTCCACAGCGGCTTGGCAGGAATATTAAAAATATTATCAAAACGTAATCTTACGAAAGCTCACCATTTTGTACGTACACTCATCTACATAATGTGTTTGTGTATAAATTATTCATACTCAGAAGTACCTATACTGAAAATGTCGCGCCCGAAAATACATTGTTGAGATATTTGAAGTTTATCGGTTCGAAAATATACCTAAACAAACGCGCGGAAAACTTGGAGGAATTAGAAATGGAGATGTCAAGGCAGGGCTTTCCCCTCTGCCGATCATATAACGATCTCGATCATATCCTTTAAATAAAACTGTTTTACTCGCAACCGCAGCCATTGTGTGTCGTTTCATGTCGCGAAGTGGAGCTCCGTAAAAATGGTGAATTGCATGGTAGTTTCTTGTAAAAGACGATCAGAGACATCAAACTTCCGGGAACATAGTATTTCCTACCACAAGGGAGTATTATTTTATCAATTGTATTTGTAATTTTGTAGAATTTAAGTTCAAAAGAAATACCGGTTGCGACAGATTAGCGACAGTATTACGACACCATTGTCAAAGAATAAACCTTGGTAGAAGGCATAGTGTTGGGAAAAGTTGAATGAAATTGATGAATGAATGAATGATAAAATAAACGTTAAATTATTATCACATAATGTGTTGTCTTATTACGTACTTGGAGTTTTTTAAACCCCCGACGTAAAAACGACGGGATGTTATGAGTTTGCGGTGTCTGTGTGTCTGTCTGTCCCATCGTAGTTCCCGAACGAATCAACCGATTTTAATTTGGTTTTTTGTTTGTTTGAAAGGTGAATAGTCGGGAGTGTTCTTAGCTGTTTTTGATGAAAATCGGTACAAGATGGCTGCCGTCACGATATATCGGATTACATTTATTCACAAATTCCACAATATGGGTATTCTAAATTTTTTTTGCCTATTTTATATTTATTTTATGTCCCGTGCAGGTTTCCAAAAAACCCTGTTGCTTGAAGAGTGGACAAAATTTTTTGGCCAAAAAACAACTTGGCATGCAACAAGAACGAGTGTGATTTGCTCGGAACATTTTGCAGAAAGTTCTCAAACTCGGGCAAACAAACATCTGCGTTCACCACACAAATATTTTGTTCTCGGTGGGAATCGAACCAACGCCTCCGGCGCAGAAGGCAGAACTACAAACTTCACTGTGATGTGAAGGCTGACGATGTAATGTGATTTCACTTTATATTTTTTTTCAATTATTCAGTAAAAGACTAAACGTATGTGTACTATGCTATAACTTAATAAGAACTATTGATTCAAACTTATAACCATTAATAAAACATAACAACTAAATTCAGTTCTTTTATTTTCTGACTGTTACAAAATGTGAAACCTGTTGTGCATAACTTATTCACAACACTCACTATTACCTGTACCTAAAACCCATTTCATTTATTATTTTATTCATCGTTCAATTTACTGGTCTTACTGAATGCCCATCACTAGAGATTATCCTAATGTGAGTCTTGACACTGCGTAACTACGTTATATTTTTTATCTGTGTGCAAATTTTAAGATCGTGTGCGGGATTGTCAATGTGTGTGTTTACATGAATAGGATTTTGCTATGCGCGTGTGCCATGCGTGTTTACCTCGTCCCCCGTCAATTTTGGCAGAAAATATTGTTCGTGGATTTAAACGTTGACGCCTCCATTTCTAATTCCTCCAAGGCGGAAAATGATAGCTCAAGAAGTTTTCAACCAAACTACGTTAATCGTGGCATAATCGATTATTAATCATTAACCTTCTTACTTACAAGCTTTTCTTAAAATAATAATCAGCATTATAAGCACCTGTTACCTCTTACCACAAAAAAAAAGTAAACAGTCATTTGCATTCTATTGGCGATGATTTTTATAGCGTCAGGGGCAACTGATGATTACACAAGCCCTACTTGCGCAGAACGCTATAGTGCCTGGGACAGGACTTTAGATAGAATATGCTTGCCCTTCAGCACCTATACCATCCTGACAACTTAGTCGGCCTAATCCACAGGAAAGACATGGTCAATACGTGCAGAGCTGACTAAGCCATGGGTTTCCTCACGATGATTTCCTTCACCTTTTGAGAGCATTGTGTACATTAATTTTCCGCTCACCACTACGTAATAACAAACAGTGATAGGTTTATCTTTAAGCAATATCTCATCTAAGTAACGGTTGTACGAGTAACTATAAGGCCATAATTATATTAAAAAACGTTCACCCAAAAAATCATATGGTCTGGACGTGCGATAAAAGAATAAACTGACGAAAATAACGAAGAATCTTTCACCCTAGAGGTTGCAGGTCATTCACCCAACTTAGTGACACGGAAACTCTTTGTATCAGATTGGATCGGTTATCTTCAACTCGGTGTTACAAACTTATCGACATCGCTCAAGGGATTAGCGAGCTGAAGTGGTCAGATCGCCCGAATAACCAGCGACCTCTTGAGACAACTTGACTTTGATGAAAAGGATGGTGTCAATTCAGGGGAAGTTTATTGACTTGGGAGTTGAGAAAACTAACTTAGGTTACAAGCCAACTGTAACAGTTGAAAACGCAAAGATCGTAAATACGTGAGCCATTTTCAAGATAAAAGAAAACAAAAAACAAATGAGTTGAGTTCGTTCTCCATTTTGAAATACCTCTTACAAGTCAACTGATACCATTTCGTTAAAAATACCTGACAGGCGAAATGGAATAGACTAAGCACTTTTTCGCGCGACGCTCCAAAGTAAATATTAAAAATTCGACCCCTCGTAATAAAAGTATGCAAACGAGTGGCGCCCCCTAGCGGATCAGACTGTATTACACGGGGATTAGTGTGGTTTTAGCTTACCTACCTGTACCTATAAGTAAGTAGGTACATACTACGTTTGAAGGAATGCTTTATATTAGGCCTTGGTTGAACAACTTATTTGAACTACTTACTGTAACGAAAAAATAAATATTATGGATATTCCCCACACTATCTAGCCCCAAACTAAGCAGAGCTTGTACGAAACAAGAACTTGGAAACAAGATGGCTGACATGATACTTATTATTTATACTTTTTTTGTAAATATAACATAGAATTGATTTGCTAACTCCATCAAAAAGAAGGATTAAAATTTGAAATTGGCGGACAGTTTTCGTAATAATTGGAATGAGATCACGCGATGAAAAGGATTAAAAAGGGTTGAAAGGGGGATGAATCTATAATTATTTTTCTAAGGTTTTGTCAATCATACAAAATAAATGCATTGTGCGAATTTGTTCACGTTTTTCATAAAAATAGATTTCGGGCTCATTTTTTCTTTTTTTTTTAGATATGTGACAAGTAAATATGGAGTCCACAATATTTATTTGTTTATTTATTATTTACCAAGTACCAATTGATAAATATTAATGCAAGACCGAACCTAGCCGTGTGATGTCATTCAAAATCTTACCTCCACACGTCTCCCGGAAATCAGGACAGCAATCCCCAAGCTTCAGGCACGCGTGGTCACAATAGCAAGGCTTGTCCGGCAGGTCTTCTATGATGGCGTTGTTGGAGTGTACCTTCTGCACCACGCAGGAACTGTCCCGACCGGGACAACACAAGTTCGCATCTCTGCAGTAGTTAGCTCCACAATACCCCGCCAGGCATAATGCACTTGTAAAACACAGCCAGTATCGCAGCATTTTAAAAATAAAAATTTCAAACTTCAAATCCGGAACGTCAAACTTCGCGCGTTTCGTCGAATGTTTTCAGGTTCCCTTTTGTTTTTAATTTTTTGAATATGGAAGCGAGTTTCGGACCGCTGTCATGTCACTAGTCAAGTCAGTTCTGGAACAAAGGAAATTGTATGTTAATTTTGACGAAACTTTTCGGAATGGAGAGGTAGGCAGACCTCATAATAAAAATTAGGTCTATGTTTTCAACAGAGAACAATAGACTTGTTCGCATAATGATATTTTTTTTAATTTTATCTACTATTTTTTTTAAAGTTAAAAGGAAATACCTAAAAAAATGTTTTTTTTTTATAATATCAAAATTATAGAAGCAAAACGATAGTTGCCTCCTGTGAGGTTTGAACTCACGACCCCTGGTTTACGAGACCAGTGCTCTACCACTGAGCTAAAGAGGCTGTTGAGCGACGGGGCGAAATAAGGCAACGGGTTTCGTGATCCTTCGTGCAAGGATGTGTCAGTTGCTAGAATTGTAATTGTAATTGAATTGCAGTTTGCATTGCGAAGTTTTTTGCACAAATATTTTTTTTAAAACATAGATTAATAAGTACATGATAGCTTAGAGTTAGCTAACTATTTATTTATGAATACTTCGTTTCGTCTTAGTTTCGTATTATATGAAGCTACAAAACTACTCAATCAACATAAAAAGCAATAAGTTTTTTATTGACACCAAAGTACGTACAGTCGGTCACGCAAAACAATTTATGAAAATCCATATAACTCACAAGTAAAACGCCACATCAACGTCACGGTCACGCATGACACTAAGAATAAAAAAGTTCAAAATACCAAAAAGTTCCCACTTCATACAGGTTTTACAATCTGTGCCCGAGGTAATTGACCCCGGCCGGCGCTGCGTGCCATATTTTCAACCCTTTTGTGATAAAAAGTTATTTATAACGCAATGTGCGATAAGGCCCATTTCTACTTAGTTACTTTATTATTTAGTGCGTGATTCTACGCGGAAGTGTGATTGGACTTTAGAAGATTTTTTGCCAAGTTTATTTTGTAATTAATTTCTTTGGTAGGGTAATTATTTGTTTTGTTGCAGCTCTTGAAAAGTAGTAATGCCTATAATGTGATAGTTTTGTTTCGTGTTTATTCGTTTTTTTTTAATTTATTTTCAGACTTTTTTTAATAATAATAATAATATCGTTTATTTCAGACAACATTAAAAAAATGAAACACTTTGGGTCCATAGTAATAAATACCTTAGAGACTAACATACATAAAATAAAATAAAATTACTAATCAAATCTTAGGGAATTTTTTCGTTAGCGCACCCCTAAAGCGACGAAAGACGATTCCTGGCGGCCAGAAATCCGAAGTGAGAAACATGTCCCCATGCTTCTTGGTTGTTAATACTTTCGTATAGGTACTCAATAGTTTCTTATTTACTTATTGACCTAATAGAAAACCATTGTGGTCTGAAACCCCCCACCTTCGCATAGTACACATATTTAGATACACCTTGTAGATACTTAATAAAGATGTGAAACCAACAGAATAATAACGAGGTACCTAGTATAAAGGATCGGCCTTTGCCCGTCGTTTAAAAATTAAAACGAGAGTAAATAAACATTCGAAATTCAAATATATCGAATTTCGAATGCTCGGCAAAAAGCTCCAATCGTTTACAGAGGGTCAAACAATCGAGAACTGAAGCAAACAAAACAATATGAATTTGTTAATCAAATACCTGGCTCTGCTGACCCTATTATGTTACGGGGTTATTGATATCGCTGTCATGTTATAGCGGTTTTATCGCAGATCGCTATGTTATCGCCATGATGTGGCCGGGCCTAAACGTGGAATGTCATGGCGTTTATATTTGATCTTAAAGTCCATTGCCATTGCCATTTGTTTTTGGTTTGATTACAAACAATTAAAATAAATGTCGCATTTACAAACAAAAAAACAATACTTATTATACATGCAATAAAAAAACTAAATAAATGAAGCGAATCTATGGTGGCGCTAAATTTTGTTTTTGTAACGTTTGATTACAATAAATTTATCATTTACAATATCAAATAGGCTCATGACTTCAATAACATTGAAATGATGCCTACCATGCCGGGATGGTAGACAGACATGCTATAAATTACCATTTCGAAAATAAAACTAGCATAAGATATTATTATGTTTTCAATAAAAGAGAGTCTTCTAGGTGAGGGCGCTACACCGTCTGTCTACACTACAGTATCATCACGTCAAGCTTTAGCCTTTACATTGTAAAAAAAAATAGTATATTTCATTACAAGTGCGGGAAGGCTGTCATTGCAAAGAGTTCCGACAAATGTCTACCCGAGCCGAAGGCGAGGGTTGACAGTCGGAACAAGTTGCAATGACGGTTCCGCACGTGTACTGAACGACTATTTTTAATACAGTTGCGAAAAAATTAAGCAATTTAATAAAATAATAAAAATATACCATTTGCTTTTTTCTCTTCTCTCCACGCAATAAGTTCGTCGTATGTATATATGCATGTAGCGACTTTTTTACTTTTCCGGTAAAATGTTCTCCGAAGCATTTTGTGCAATTATACTGAGTTCCGGTGGTGTTAATTCAAAAAAACTAGGGTCGAAATTAGTTATTTTGTGCAACAAACAAATAAACTCGCAAAGAAAATTTCTGAAAAATGGCGCAAAGCGCCAACCGTAAAATATAAGCAGAGATTTTTTTTTTTTCTTTACCCATTCTGGAAGGCAAAGGGAACTATACCCATACTGCCAAGTCTTCAGTAAATTTTTTTTTTTGATATGAATTGAAAATGAAATTTAATGAGATGAAATGAAATGAAACCTAACATAACTCATTCAATCAAATCATTAAATCTGTTAATGAAACAAATTAGTAGCTTATTTTTAGAAATAATACGTATTTGCATGAATCATAAAAACTTCGATGAATTTTTTTAGTAAAAACTTCATGGTTGGTTTTTCTTTTTAGACATTATTTTGACAGTTGGGAAAGAAAAAGCACTAGTGCGGGAATGGTAAAAAAAAAAGCACGCGTGTGTAATAGCCCACATCCCGAACGCTATACGTCCCTGCAATACGCCACTTTTTGAGCAACTGTATTAAAAACACATTTTAGTAAGTTGGTCAGAATGGTGAGCGCGCGAAATCGTCTACCTAATCACATTCAAACGTTAGCTTAGAAATTGTAAAAAAAAAACATAGTACCGCTGCCTGTACCAAAATTGTAGAATACAGCAATTCTATTTGCACAAATTAATAACGGGAAAACGTAATTGTGGAACTGGTCGGGGTGCATTTTGCAAGTTGTGCCTCCGGGCGGCTAATTGTTGAAAATTTTTCACACGAATTTCTGATATTGTTTTACTGCACAGCACTTGGGCACAGCATCATAAAATAGTTACATTTTATGTAACTGTTTAATTTTTTTGGCTGGCCTCTCAGCTCAGTTGGTTGGTAATTTTAAGAATGTCAAGCTGAGGTGGTATGCTAATTTGGACTTTAGCTTTTGGATAAGAACTTTCATGCTTCAAATGAAGTTTCTCGATTAAAGTTCGAGACATTATCCGATTATTAACGCAACAGTAATCTTTACAAAGGTATTACGAATACACCTCTTGAAATATTAATCAAAATGTTTTCAACTCTCCCACAGCGTGGTTTATGCTATAAGCTTTCCATTTACTACCAAATAAGCCTGAAACAAATATCGACTAATGGCCTAACTTATAAAAATATGTCAAAAGATGTGAAAAGTGCTTAAACTATTGCCATCTCATAACACTGGGTAATGACAAACAGTGACAGGGCTAACTTTAAGCAATGATTAAATTAAAATTGCGTTTATAAGTAGTGCTGTAAGTTGAGACGCTGAATTCTGTGAAACAGCTTCTCACTCGCACGCTGACTTTTTGACAGATATAAAATAACTGTTGCAAAGTTTATCTAATAATACTTATAGCAAAGCTTGTACTATGGGAACTAGACAGCTGATATAATACCTATTGTAATGTCTATGGCATGTCTATGGAAGTCATCTTTAAGTCAAAGTCATCTTATTGTCTATGGAAGTGGCACGTCGGCCATATTGTGACTTGCATAAAAAGTTAGCACTAGCAAAGTTGGAGGTTATTATTCTTAAAACTATAATTACACGAAGTTCCCCTAAATCTGGCTTTTTATTAACATTACACTTATATGTATACATTATTTTTGTAAATACATACTTCGAATAAAATATAACACCCAGTCAGAGAACAAACATCTGCGTTCACCACACCAATATTTGTTCTCGGATGGGGATCAAACCCGACCTATTACGGCGTGAAAGCAGAGCTACTACCATAGACTAAGGAAAACAAGTAGACTGCCAATCTCATCCAAGAAAACGTGCATCGATAAATGATTGCCTACAATGACGCTAGATGTCGCTGATGGTTTTGAATCTGATAAAAACGAGTGAAATGGTTTTTACAGTATTCGCAACAATAGGTTAGCTAACTAATTGATATTGTAGTACGACAACAAATAGAGAGATGGCGTTAATCTGAGTGGCGTTACTTAAACTTGCGGCGTTGCCAGCTTTCTATGGAGCAAAAACAGGGAAGAGTGTGACGCGACGTTGTCAGCTAGTGTACGGAGATTTTATTTTGATGTTTTTAGTTTGTTCCAAGGATTAAGGTCATTGCTTAATTGCTAACAAGTTGCGCTGAAGCGCAAAGTGACACTCAGGCAGGACAGGCAGGACCAACCTGGATTTTTAAAAACATTGGGTTATGTAATAACTTGTTACTTATTTGTAAAATCTTATGCGTAAGTTGTTAGGCAAAGTAAAAAGGCACACCACAATAACGTGTTATTTATTTTGTTGTGTATGCAAATAAGTTTAAAGATTTAGCATGGAGTTTTAGTTGAGTGATGACTATGACATTTAGTAACAACCTACCGTCTACATACCTACATTGTAGATTGTAGGTACACAATACAAACTGAATGATTTACACACCCATTTTTAGGGTTCCGTAGCCAAATGGCAAAAACGGAACCCTTATAGATTCGTCATGTTTGTCTGTCTGTCTGTCTGTCTGTCAGTCCGTCCGTATGTCACAGCCATTTTTCTCCAAAACCGTAAGAGCTAGGGTGATGAAACTTGGCGAGTAGATGTATTCTGTGAACCGCATTAAGATTTTGACACAAAAAAAAAAACTATAAATTTTGGGGGTCCCCATACTTGAAAAAATGTTTTTCATCGGTCCCATACACACTTAGAAAGTGGAAAAAAGTTGGTCCCCCCCCCCCCTCTAACTTCTAAAATAAGAGAATGATAAAACTAAAAAAATATATGTTGTACATTACTATGCAAACTTTCAACGATATTTGGTTTGAACGAGATCTAGTCAGTAGTTTTTTTTTTATACGTAATAAATCGTAAACCGCAATTTACCTTTCGACGAACTACAAAAACCTTTATATTATGTTACTTGATGCTACGGAACCCTTCATGGGCGAGTCCGACTCGCACTTGGCTGCTTTTTAAATTGCCCGAAAATTGAGTTTCGTTGTTAGCGTGTTTTCCTCGTGTTTATTGTTTTTAGTTTTTTCCGTTTTTCTTAAGAGGGTACCGAGCAAAATAGTTCAAAACGATAGTCACGGTTAAATCGATGATATGAATAAACTTGCGATAATGAATCTAAAACTATGTATAAAGTACCAGACTGAACGTATTTACAATTATTCCGTCATAAAACTATCGTCATAAATATTAATTGATGTCTAGTTAAATAAACGAAGTTAAGTAAAATTGGCCAAAATAGTATGTCAGCGTTAAATAGAAATGTCATATTAAATAGTCATTTTTTTTTAACACACTTTAATTCGAATTAATCTTAAATGTTTATTTAGTCTACAATTAGTCCGTTTTCTATTTTTAAAATGTCACTTGGTTATTTAGTAATGAGTTTTTTTTAAAAGCATCCCAAATCCGCTATACATTTTTACTATGGACGTGCGAAGTTGAATATACAGGGTGGAATTTTGTAATGCCACCTGGAGGGAAAGTACTCATAATACTGCAGATAGATTTATTTTTGAATAGAAAGCAAACTGCATTCAAAGATTTTCGAAAATTCTCTTCTCCCACACCCGGGAATCGAACCGGATAAAATCTGAAAAAGTTATATCCTGTACTTTTATTGCATCGATTGTTAGGGTCAATTATAAGGATGAAATCTCTCTAACAAACATGATAAATTAAATGAAAGAAAAACCAGGAAATCTTAAATTAATTTAATTATTTACAAAAAATGACTAAAATCCTGATTTTCCTTTCATTTAATTTATCATGTTTGTTAGAGAGATTTCATCCTTATAATTGACCCTAACGATCGATGCATTAAAAGTACAGGGTATATTTTTTTCAGATTTTATCTGGTTCGATTCCCGGGTGTGGAAGAAGAGAATTTTCGAAAATCTTTGAATGCAGTTTGCTTTCTATTCAAAAATAAAGAAATGTATCCATTGAGTAAAATTTTCTATCTGCAGTATTAAGAGTACTTTCCCTCAAGGTGGCATTACAAAATTCCACCCTGTATACGCAACGCACACTCAGTGGAAATTCAGTCGACCACGGAAGCTCAGAGAGAGAGAGAGCACGTCTCGTTGCGGAGTGACACAAGCCGAGCAGCAAACGCGATCTTTTGTGTATGCGCATTGAGCTGCGAACAGGTGAAATATGATAACTCAATTTTATTATTATTTGTGCTTTTTACCGTCTAAACAAAGTTTTTTTTTTGGAACAAATTTTTCAGAGAAAAATTCGGTTTTCAGAGAAAAATGGGATATGAGATGTGGGATGATTATAATATGAAGAAAAGTGGGGCTCTATTCCGGATAAGGTTTAATTTTTTTTTCTTAAATAGTTGTTAACGTAGATATTGTTTATAGGTTTTTGGGGGCTCTGATTGTGAATTCGACACAATTTTTTTTAATCCAAGATGGCGGCTTTATTTTTTTTCTTGAAAAATAGATATGGGTATCGTTTAATAGGTTTTTGGGGACTCTGATTATGAATTCGACATTATTTTTAAATCAATATGGTGACTTCATTTTTTTTCTTAAAAAATGGATATGGGTATCGTTTAATAGGTTTTCGGGGGCTCTGATTGTGAATTTGACATTATTTTTTTAATACAAGATGGTGACATAATTTTTTTTCTTAAAAAATGGATATTGGTATCGTTTTTTAGGTTTTTTGGGGCTCTGATTGTAAATTCGACACAATATTTTTTGAATCCAAGATGGCGCCTTTTTTTTTCTTGTAAAATGGATATGGGTATCGTTTAATAGGTTTTTGGGGACTCTGATTATGAATTCAACATTATTTTTAAATCAATGTATTGACTTCATTTTTTTTCTTAAAAAATGGATATGGGTATCGTTTAATAGGTTTTCGGGGGCTCTGATTGTGAATTTGACATTATTTTTTTAATCCAAAATGATGGCTTCATTTTTTTTCTTAAAAAATGGTATGGGTGTCGTTTAATAGGTTTTTGGGGGCTCTGATTGTGAATTTGACATTATTTTTTGAACACAAGTTGACGGCTGCATTTTTTTTCTGAAAAAATGAATATGAGTATCGTTTACACACATCGTAACAATGTCAAACGAGCGACAAAGAGGAACAATCGGCCTCCGCGTTCGGCAGCGTTCGACATCTGTCTCTCTCCTATTTGAGTGAGCGATGCGTCCGCGTGGACAGCTGTATGACGTTGTCACGTTCAACTGTCGTCAGTTAACTGACTTTACAGACAGCTGATTTTTTTAAGGAAATGTAGAGCTTGCATTACTGCTGAAGGCCAACAGTTTGAACATTTGCTGTAAATCCTTGATGTAGTTAAATTAAAATCACGATTGAAGAAATCCTATGATTGAATTTTATTTCAAACTTTCACTTAAAACTAACAAATTACTTGAACACCCATGTTTATTACTCTTTCGACAAGATGGTGGCTCTATCTGTTTACTTGCAATGTCGAAATGGTATTTACATTTACCTGTAAATTGTGAGTGACTTAAAAACACAGCGTAGGCATTTTAAGTTCATAATTTAAAGGGTACAAACATTTTATCTCATGAAATAAAATTGATTGGAAATCCGGTTTATTTGAAAAAACATTTTTTATTTCGAAAACTAAGGAGTACCTACTCTAGCAAGTATTATACCATTTTGGAATCCTCAATAAATGCGCCATTTTTTAAAGTTACTTGCCATAATAATGTAGTACATTTTTTTAGCAGTACAGACGGTTAAAGTTGGGTGATGTAATTATCTGAAATGAAATGTTAGCCAAAACTCCACGATTTCATTGAAAACTGAGGCAGTTATGGCTTAATTTTGAATTGTAATTTACAGAAGGGTTATTCGTGCTTACGTTGCAGAAAAAAGTTAATATTTGTAGTCACAGGACTTAAGAGATCATCACAGGGTGTCAGTTATTCCTGTTTTTTTTAAATACTCATAACTCCAAAGTTACATAACAAATAATTTTTTTTATATTTTTCTGATTACTGTCATGACTTGGCGCATCACCCGTTTTCGGCTGGACGTTGACTTAAGGGACACCCTGTATATTAAAAAAAATCCTCAATCTTGGATTCAAAAATGAATAGCAAATGCGAGGCGGAATATAGTTTAAAATGAAACGAAAAACACCAAAAAGTCCATTAAAAACATAATTATGAAACACATCACGATCATGACCATGGTCATGATCGTGACGTCAGATTTTTCATATCCGAGTAATGAATATTATTTTCTTGTTTAAATAGTGACCTAAAAATATATTCGTCTCTCTTAGTCACTCAACCAAACATTTTTTTTTCAAATCATGGGTTACCTACTTTTACCATTCTAGGTGTAAACGGAGTCGAGCGAACCTATCATTGTGTGCGTGAGTACGCACACAACTAGCGAGCCGCAGTAAATACCTATTTTCCGTCCGCCTTGTTTGCTCGATACCCTCTTAAATAACTTACCTTTGCTTGCCTACCGGACTTGATTGACTACGCCTACCTGTAACCTGTGCTTATTAAATGGACTTCGATTGCCCAAAGAACACTGTCTGACTGTCACGATAATGTATCTTTGAAGGAAAAGTTCATGATAGTCCTAAAACCAAAGTTTTGAAAAAGACTGCATTAACATTACTGTTACGGATAGGTGCGTGGAGTGGCGAGATGCCGTGGGAATTTAAAACACTTTTTTGAGGAAGTTAAAAGAAAACCGGCCGGGTACGCGCGGACAAGCTAGTGCTCAGTACCGAGGTTCAAATCCAACTATTTTTGTAGCTGTCCGCGCGCAAGCGGGGGTAGTCTCCAGTTTTATTCAACGAACAAAGTAAGTACATTTTATATTTTTTTAAATCTACCTACACTTTATAATTTAATAATTGTTTTTTAATATTATTACAGGTTCGTGAGGTGCGTCTGTCTACATTCTCCGCCCAGTGTCACGTCAGGGACACTGATTAGCAACAGGAAGCAGCACCAAGCGAGTAACAGGTCGGAACTCCAGTCTCGGCGTTTATTTCCACAGTGCGTCATACACTTGTCGGTCCGGACAATAGTAAATCCGCGGTACCTCTCGGCCAAGTGGTTTTGGTAGGTGCTACTCGGCCAATGCGAAGAATGCCCCACTCGCCTATTTGAACAGCAGAAGTACAGCAGTGCAGCAGCGACGACAACTTCTCTAAATGCAGAACAGCTAAGTCGACGCTCTCAGTTGCGTGTACCATTTCTAAGGTTTCTTTATTTATTTTTATTTTTTTCTTTTTCAGGTGCGGCTGTTATCCAGGGCCATCTGGGATCATCTTTTTCGCACAGGAAACCAGCATCTCGGGACCATTGACAAACTTTGTGTAATTTCAAATTCATATATTTTCTTTCTGAATGTGTGTAACACAACTTGTCGAAAATAAATTATATTTATTTGTAATCTGTGTTTCTTTTGTATGACACCATCGCTGAGGCAGTATGCGCGTACTGCACCCTATAGATGTACTCGTAGCTCAGGAATCGAATCAGGATTTGTAGGTATGTATACGCGCCAGTAGACGACATAGGCGGCGTAAGCAGCGGGCGATGTGTTACATAACAACAAATAATGCAGCTCATTTTTCTCGCTTGAACTTGAAGTGATTTGTATTTTACAACTTTTGCATCCTAAAACTTGCTTTTGTAAACAAGGGAACCATCTTGGTATGCTAGTCCGATATTTCATCTGTTGAAGTTGTAGAATCCAATCAGTAAAAATCTTGCCATATTTCGTAGGTATTTGTTCGTATGCTGATATCTTCTTATGAATGTTTGAATGTGCGTGAGGGCGACGCATCAGCTGTGGTCTCGCAGGCACCTGTGCGCGCGGCCACCAGTGTGGAGGTGGTAGTGACGGCGCGGGAGCAGGCGTGGCGGGGCAGGTAGCTGGAGGCGGGGGCGGGGGAGCAGCTCAGCTGTTCCAGTGCACACTCAAAACATTGATGCTTCGAAAGACAAGAATCCGTGAACACACGAACCTAGCGGTGTTACGGTGGCACAAGGTTCATTTTTGCAGAGCATTATTGTCTTTATTGGCGCGATGCAATGGTAATTGTCCTCACCAATTAATAACTTTGTTTTTACATTATCACTACACGAAATGAGACAGTTCATTTGTAAATTTAGTTCATCACTTTTTCTCGCACTTAGTTCTCGCAGAATTATTGTTTATGTTTGTAACTTTATATATTGTTCTTTGAGAAATAAATATCTTTAAACCGAATTTTGCACTTTTTATCAGCTAGGTACAGATTTTTGTCGATTCTTCGTTACATTTTTACGATTGATCTCGTTATTGTAGACTGGTATAAATAACTGCGTTGGTCTATGTCTTTTGCGTGCGCTTTTATCTAAGGCTGCTATGTCCGCGGCTAACTTTTGCCCGAGTAAAAACTTTTCTTTCATTTTTGTTGTATCTTTTTTGAAGTGATTTTGGTTTTTCAGTCTACGTAAATATGATCCTTCGCGTATTCTGTAGTCTAAAGTAATGACAATATTTCCGCGCATGTTTAAGAAAAATATAGTTATAGAGGTCTTCTAAAGTGCTTTAAGGTTTAATCCTACTAGAATAAAGAAACTAACCAAAGTCGAGGGCGGCAGTTAGTCTACTTGCAATAAAAAAATAATTTTTCATTAGCGCCATCTATTTTAAAAAAGCACCACTTAGTATGTACCTTACAAAATACCACTACGCCACGCCATCTATCAATAGGTATATGAACATTGAAAATATTGCTCTTTCCAGGCTATTTGCCAGCGCCATCTAGAAATAGCCCGGAATTTTACCATTTTTTGAGTCACAAAATTTTGTTCTCTATTAGCAGTCTACTTGTTTTCCTTAGTCTATGCTACTACCAAATGAGCTGACAGGCCAGTCAAGTCAAAATACTCTTATTTCTAGATCAAAAACTGTTGCGCACCTATACTTATCTACTTTAGCCTCTACCGCCTAAAACTTGAACTAAGTACTGCTTAAGTTCTCCCAGACGAGCTTAAGTCCCAACTAAAGTTTAAACATGATAACTTCGAGTTAGGACATGGGTGTGTTCGCTTTATTAAGCAATGATGAACTTAGAAATAACAAGGTGAAGTACCTACTTAACTTAAATACAGCTTAACCCCTATACCTACTTGAAAATTTTAATGTGTTTTGTTTGTATTTTATTAGCTACTAGCAGCCACCCGCGGCTTCACTTGCCCCGGTCCTGTTACTTTTTCGGAATTAAAAGTTTTTATTTTTTATCCACCACTTGGTTCTAAGCTACCTCCCTCCAAATTTTCAGTCAAATCGGTTCAGCCGTTCTTGAGTTATAAATAGTTTTTTTTTATAAAACAAGCTGATAGAACAAGCAAATGTCCCACCTGATGTTAAGTGGTAACCATCGCCTATAACAAAGCATTGCCTCGTAGGTCACGCGCGTCAGAAACGTGCCCTACGATGCACTACCCTGCGTTCTTCAACTTGAGGCATTTCAGCCTCACGTGCCAGTAATTTCACCGGCACCCTTCAAACCGAAACACAGCAATGCTGCTTCACGGCAGAAATAAGCATGTTACTAGTACCTACTTCCCCGAACGAGCCCTTCACAAAGAGCTCTACCTAATAATCCCAGACTAAGCAAAACTTGTACTATAGAAACCAGTAGCGTTGTAAAATGACCGCCAAGTTACTCAGTGGAGGTCAAGGCAGTAAAGCTACCTTAGTAGTAGCTTAGCTTATGCTTAGCTAACACGCTTAAGTAGACATTATGACTGTCCCTAGGCCCCAAGCCTAATATTTTAGTAACATTACGTACAGTCCACGCTATGAATACCTGACGGGTTTGTTTCACGGCTTGCTACATTTTGAACAAAATGTTCAAAATGTGTTGAAGTGGCAATGGACTGGTCATATAGCTCGAAGAACCGACAACCATTGGGGAATAAAGGTTAATTCGCGAACGGCGACCACGAACCGGTAGACGAAACTTAGAGCGCCCACCCACCAGATGGACCGACGACATTGTTAAGATCGCGAGAAGTCGGTGGATGAAAAGAGCTCAGAATCGTTCTTTCTGGAAATGTGTAGGGGTGGCCTATGTCCAGCAGTGAACTTCTTCAGGCTGATGATGATTTTAGTGTAGTTTTCCTTGGTCACGCCATCACGCGTGAACAGCTGGCCCGATTTGGCTAAAAATTGGTGGGACGTAGCTTAGAAACTTAGAACCAGCAGACGGACATGGGATTTTTATCCCAAAAAAGTAACGGAACGGGGCGAGTGAAGCCGTGGGTGACCACTAGTTTGTTACTCTTTGTTTATATACCGCGGAAACTATTTGCCTACATTTTATATTTTTTTATTGTGCATGACTGGCTTCTCAGCTCAGTTGGTAGTAGCTCTGCCTTCTGAGCCGTAGGTCGTGGGTTCGATCCCCACCGAGAACAAATATTTGTGTGGACAGACAGATGTTTGTTCTCTGTCTGGGTGTTATATTGTATTCTAAGTATGTATTTACAAAAAATATATAAGTATGATATCAGCTATTTGGTTCCCATAGTACAAGCTCTGCTTAGTTTGGGGCTAGATAGTAACAATGCTATCTAGCCCCAAACTAAGCAGAGCCAAAGAGGGAACCAGATAGCTGATATAATACTTATAAACAATTTTTTTACACTATATTAACTTGTGTGTATAGTCTACAATATTTTTTTTAATGTGTGTGTTTAATGTGTGGTTAAGAAACAGCACTATTTATGCGACTAACTGTACCAGACTATACCAAGGTATACTCTTGAGACCAAGAAGGCATTATGTGTTAAGTTAGTATACTATCATGTTTGTGGTTTGGGGTCCAAGCCAGCCTCGCTTGATCTCATCAACACAATGTAGTTAAAATTTTCACCTAATAACAGTAGTCCGATGATCGGACTGATGGGACTTTTAGTCCGATATTTACACACTTCGACTTTCCCAAAAAAAGAAATGCATTCACTTCCAACAAGCTAAATATAAAGCTATTTTATACAAAAACATATAAAACCACCATTGACCACTAGTTTTTAAAAAGGAAACTCGTCTGAAAAAAAAATAACAAAGATTGACAGCAAACGTCAGACAACCAGAAAATTACAGATTTTACAGAAAATGACAGATTTACTGAAAAACTAATGTGGTGATCAGATTATAGAAGAAGCTCGTATTTATGAAGTGAAAACTTATTTGGGCGGGTTTAAGCTTTGTTGGTTGGAAAAAACAATTAGCTTGCGTTACCGTCACCAACACCTCTTCGGCAAAGATCGGCTAACTTCGGGGGGGCGGATACTTGTTCAAGTTTTCACTTTTGTGGGCATTCTCAGAGTACTACGGTTTTTGCCACTATCCTGCCCCGAACTAAGCAGGGCTTGTACTTTATGATCAGCATCACTCAAGTGCGGGGTTGAGAAAAGAAACAATAAAATAAAATTTCAAAATGATCGAGATCCTGCTTCTGTTCGTCTCATCATTGTGTCTTGATAGACAATCTAACTGTTGGCTCTCGTACTATTTATCTATGCACGTTAGGGTAGGAGGGTAGTAGGTATTGTACAAACCCTTTCACGATTTCTCAAACAATTTACATTTAGATTACGTGTACACGGATGTTGCTATGGCACATTTTAAACGAACTTATGAATGGGGTTTCGGCTACAAACTGAAGCTTTAATATGACAGAGATGTTTGACAGCGTTTCACTGATCGCTACCATAGAACGCTTAAGGCCTGCGCACATCTAGGCAATGGCGATGGCGATCAGTGAAACGCTGTCAAATATGACAGGCTTTACTGAACGAGACTTACTTTAATTCTGGAATCAAATTCAAAGACAAAACGAACGAAGTTTGTCTATGACTTTGTGTCGATCTTTGCCGAAGAGATTTCCAGCTGACGTGACAGTGTAGCAAGTTCATTGGTTTTTTCCACCTCTAAAAATCGAAAAAATGCTTAAATCTGCCTTAAAATTTGTCATTTCAGTAACAAGGTTCTAAGACTTGGCAGTTTCCCATTCTTTGCTAGGTGTGTCACATCAACAGCCGGGCACTGTACATACACATGCCTGCGTAGAAATATGGAATTATTCTAATTAAAAGCTATTAAGCCCCAGAAATGTGATAATTTAATCAAGAAAGCAAATTAGACAATTAACGATAAAAGCTGGTAGTCAAGCTACATACTAATGCACGCTTCAGCGCTGTTTCGGACTGGCCCAAAAAAATACAGGTAAGTGAATGAAATGAAATTATATGGTTGTGTATGTATGTTGCCCGTTGATCGGATGACATTGTCGGAGTAGTTGGGCAGCAATGGCGGAGACTGGCAAAAACAAAAAAATATTAGCCCCCCCCCCCCCCCCCCCCCCCTCCTTTGCTTTGGTGAAGTTTGATGAAGTTTGTCTAGTCGGTGCATGACAGGTGAAGTGACAGTGACACTAGTTGCCCAACTCAAAAAATGCTCAAGCCCGCATAAAAAAAACATTTTTCACTTCAAAAAATGCTCAGGCCCGCATAAAGAATTTCAGTTTTTTTTTTTTTTTTTTTACATATTATAGGCTTGCGTTTGACCGCAATCTCACCTGCTGTTATCACTTCAAAAAGAAATAGCATCACAATTTTAATGCCAAGCGTCGTAGATTAATCATCCGTTCATATCTTTTCTAGTTTAGCCACACAAAACATAAAAAAGTCGGACTTTCGGCATCCCTAGTCACACGAATACTTACAGTCGGTAAGTTTCATCAAACGTCGAAAGCCGGCAGTGAATTCATTTATCTCGATAGCAATCGACGTGTAATCGAATGTGCATTCGGATGGACTTTCATACGTTTGAATTTCGAACTGAATTTAATCTGTAGAACTCTCTTTACGCATACCTTGGAGGAAGAATATCAGTACTGTCACACATAAGTATACAGATAATACTAGCTCTCAGAATTGAATTGAAAAACGTTTGCCGAAGTGGTAACCGTTAGAGCCTGCGCACAGTCAAATATCGCGTTTCACTGATCGCCATCGCCAGCGACCTAGGTGTGCGCAGGCCTTTACAGTTTCGACAGTTCATTGGTTTTTCGGTTTTTTCCTCTAAAAATACTTTTTTTTAATAATTATAATAATGAGAACCTCCTCTTTTTTTTCGAAGTTATTTAAAACCTGCGCACACCTAGTTCGCTGGCGGCGGTAGCGATCAGTGAAACGCTGTCAAATATCGCTGTCAAATCTCAAATCTGTCAGCGATATTTGACAGCGTTTCACTGATCGCTATACCGCCAGCGAACTAGGTGTGCGCAGGCCTTTAAAAGTCATAAACTTTTGCACACTTTAATGAGCTTTAGAAATAAGAGATGAGCTTTTTAGGGTTCCGTAGCCAAATGGCAAAAACGGAACCCTTATAGATTCGTCATGTCTGTCTGTCTGTCTGTCTGTCTGTCTGTCTGTCTGTCTGTCCGACCGTGTCACAGCCATTTTTTTCCGAAACCATAAGAGCTACACTGATGAAACTTGGTGAGTAGATGTATTCTGTAAACCGCATTAAGATTTTTACACAAAAATAGAAAAAAAACTATAAATTTTGGGGGTCCCCATACTTCAAACTGCAACTCAAAAAAAATTTTTTCGTCGAACCCATACGTGTGGGGTATCTATGAATAGGTCTTCAAAAATGATGTTGAGGTTTCTAATATCGTTTTTTTCTAAACTGAATAGTTTGCGCGAGAGACACTTCCAAAGTTGAAAAAAGTTGGTCCCCCCCCCTCTAACTTCTAAAATAAGGGAATGATAAAACTAAAAAAAATATATGTTGTACATTACTATGCAAACTTTCAACGATATTTGGTTTGAACGAGATCTAGCCAGTAGTTTTTTTTTTATACGTCATAAATCGTAAACCTCAATTTACCTTTCGACGAACTAACAAGAACCTGTTTCCTGTTTATTTTCTGTATATTATGTTACTTGATGCTACGGAACCCTTCATGGGCGAGTCCGACTCGCACTTGGCTGCTTTTTTAATTTCCGGAAAATAAGAAGGTATAGGTACATTTTTAATCGAGGAGATAAACATGGATCTCCTCACGCTCCCCGTAGTAATACCAGTTGGTAATCCGTGAGCAAATACAGATGGGAAGCTTATACCTACTCGGTTTATATATATGCTTGAGGGAAGGTACAGCAGCGGCGTACTTACTTTTCATATGCTAGAACGCGTGAGTGGGCGGAGAAACTGCTGGCACGTGATGTATCTCTGTATGGCTCAAGTTGATAGACGCAGGACAGTGTAGGGCACGTTCCTAACGTACGTGTTCAGTAGGAACACAACATCGCCTACGTGTCTCTCTCTTTTGCATGGAATAATGAGACAACAACTCTAACTACGTAACGTATTTTTGCTTTCTCATCTTTTCTCCATACAAAAGACTGAGACATGTAGGCGAAACGAAAACAACATTTGGTAACGAAATGTGGTAGCAAAACTCGGACTAGTACAATGCTACACAGAAAAAGTCTTCAGTAGACACACATACAGATAAAGGTCTCACTCTAATCTCGAAAAAAAATGCTAGATATTACGTCTTTGGTAAAAATATAAGTATTACCTATTACAAAAAAAATCGTGGCACTCCGGGAATTCTGACAAAAGTGAAAACTTAAACAATTTCCCCCCTCTGTGCCCCCCGCCTGAACCCGACTTTTGCCGAAGTTTGACGATCTTTGCCGAAGAGGTATCGGTTACGTGACAGGTGGAGGCACAATGTCGCAAGTTCCCTATTCATAATCATAATCATAATCTTTATTTCTCTTTAGACATTTTACATGTGCTTAGATACGTCACACAAATAGGTATACATACCTAGGTGGTTTCCCACCTCAAAAAATGCTCAAACCCGCCTTTTGAAAAGTGCCTTTTCGCTTCAAAAAAGGATAACTTTCTTACTCCACATGCGATTCAGTAAAAAGGCTTTAATCCCGCACGTAAGGGTTATGGCAACATTGGCAAAAGTTATGCTTTGATACAGCTTATGTGTATTTGTATAGAGGCTCAATAGCTTAATGTATGAGCTCACCTGAAAAAGTTTCCACAAATCCTTGTACGTATACATAATATAAGCATTCATAACATATATTTACAATCCCAAGAATTTTTCAAGACCTCACTAAGTGGCTTATTCAAAATACGAAGCGTTTTATTCCACGCCCCTCAATTTTAA
This sequence comes from Thera britannica, assembly GCA_939531255.2. Classification (NCBI taxonomy): domain Eukaryota; kingdom Metazoa; phylum Arthropoda; class Insecta; order Lepidoptera; family Geometridae; genus Thera; species Thera britannica. The sequence continues at coordinate 8,507,459 of OW618039.2, read as the reverse complement.
AACGTAGGTTTATTAAGGCGAAGGCAACCTTCGGTACTTCTCTGTATGTTGCCTAACTGGTTTTCATACTTTGAATTAACTAAATATGAAAAAAAAACTAGAGAATCGATGGAATAGACGCTACGTAAAAATTAAGGCTATTCTCCTGAGCATAATTAAACCAACATATTGTTTGTATTATAGGTTTATTAAGGCGAAGACAACCTTCGTTGTACTCTTCTGTGTTGATGGCCCAACTGATTTTCATACTTTGGTAAACTTTTAAGTAAGTTAGAATCAAAATAATTTTGTACGATTTTCGATAGCTTAGTTAGGGTTTTTATATTTTCAAAAGGTGATAGTGCGAACGAGAAGTTATTCAATTAACAAGGTTTTCAGCGTCTTATATAGTTTTTGATAAAAATATTGGATCTCCAGTACCTTGCCACCCATAGATTTTATATACACTTCTTTTAAAACCACAGCCTGTGATTTTGTGTTGATATATTTAGGCTAGGTATAGTATACCTATAACTTGGATTTTAGAGAAGGGGAAAAAAAAGAGATTTTTTTATATTAAACAATTGAATTGAAACTATGAGAATAAAAAAGTCGTAGAAAACAAAATGCCGACAAAAGTGATAACTCTTTTTTAGGGTTCCGTAGCCAAATGGCAAAAACGGAACCCTTATAGATTCGTCATGTCTGTCTGTCTGTCTGTCTGTCCGTCCGTGTCACAGCCATTTTTCTCCGAAACCATAAGAGCTACACTGATGAAACTTGGCGAGTAGATGTATTCTGTGAACCGCATTAAGATTTTTACACAAAAATAGAAAAAAAACTATAAATTTTGGGGGTGGGAAATACTTCAAACTGAAACTCAAAAAAAATTTTTTCATCGAACCCATACGTGTGGGGTATCTATGAATAGGTCTTCAAACCTCAAAATGATGTTGAGGTTTCTAATATCGTTTTTTTCTAAACTTAATAGTTTGCGCGAGAGACAATTCCAAAGTTGAAAAAAGTTGGCCTCTAACTTCTAAAATAAGGGAATGATAAAACTAAAAAAAATATATGTTGTACATTACTATGCAAACTTCAACGATATTTGGTTTGAACGAGATCTAGCCAGTAGTTTTTTTTTATACGTCATAAATCGTAAACCGCAATTTACCTTTCGACGAACTACAAGAACCTTTATATTATGTTACTTGATGCTACGGAACCCTTCATGGGCGAGTCCGACTCACACTTGGCTGCTTTTTTTTATAAAATACTCAAGAAACCGTTACAAACGATCTAGAGATAGCTCAACAGATCAAAATCAGTACCAGACGGAAGCGTCCCCTAGACGCTGGCGACATTGCCACGCTGAATAGCAATGCTAATGCGCTGCGCCAAACAAATCTTTACTAAAAACCAGTGTGCTAATAAATATAAGTCTTAAAAACTCTGGTGTCGCGTCAGCTGAGCATTTATCCAGAACTTCAATTAAAATTTTCATCTGTTAGACCAAGACTCGGAAAAATAATGTGAACCAATCTCATGTTCAAATATTGTAACACGAATATTAGGTGGGAGGTACTGGCAGCACGGGATTAGAATGAACGAATGTATTTTTTTAAATTAATAAATGCTGCCGGAGATTTTATCAGCTTATCTTGGCAAAACTGCAGTTAATTATTATATTTTAAACATGAGTGAAAGTGAATGAAGTGACAAAAAAGATTATAAACAAAAAGGACTTGGCGAAAGGACTTTGTAACCAAGCCAGCAAAATATTAAAAAAAAAACTAAAATACTTATTTACTTACATTTTTTTTGGTAAATTCAGATTTAAAATACAATATAACACCCAGACAAATTTATGAAGCTTACTATACCGTCTAGGTAAACCAATGAAACAGAACAGTATGAAAACGAGAGGATAAATCCTGAAAAAAATATTCTCACCGCGAAAGCTTTGATGTAAAAAATTGAGGTTATTATCGCGGCTTTTAGCAAATAATGTATTCAGCCATCTTTTATTACACCCTCCTTCGTAGAATACTTTTTATACTTGATGGAACAAACAGAGGCCCACCTGGTAATAAAAGGAACGTCTTTGAGACGCACTTAAAATCCATTCACCACACTGCCCCTGGTTGAAAAGGATTAGAAGAAGACCTGTTTAGTGGTTATTCTGTGCCCTACTATGCACCAGCGATTTTTACATAAACTTGAAGCATAGGTGCAGGTCGTGCTAAGCTATAAGCTTCTGTTATACGTATAAATTGGCAGAAATAGGTTTAGCTAGACAATAAGTTTGTATAAATTAAGATTAAGTTAAATTTAGTTTTAGCTGTTGTTTTATTATTGCGTGCTGTGGTCGCTTAGAAACAAAGCCCTTTAAATAAATGAAAAAAAAATGTGTGTCTGTATTTTCACCCATACTCGGCTTTAAACACGGTCTGGTATTTTTTTTTGTTGACTGACGTTGAAGGCAACGTCTTTTTGCCAAGTCATTTTTGTAATAAAATATGTTAATAATAATTAAATGTTACAATTTTTCTGCAAGTGAACGTGCCTACCTGTACAAGTAATTTGCATTAACCATCAATAAACACTCATTATAGATATACCTTTACATAGAATAGACAATGGTATAGTCGACGAAAGAGGGTAAAAAGGTTCACAGATACTTCTTGTCATCTTCAAAGAAAGGGATTTTAAAAAGAAAGGTCCATTGTTTGTGGTCTTGTTTACGGCTATTGTCTGTGGTAGCTTTTGCATTTCATTGTAGTTGCTGAAGTCAAGAGGTACCTATTGTACTTTTTTTATTTCAATTTTGTATTTCGTTGGCGCGCTTAGCATAATTAATTTTAGAATTTCGTATTTTAATCAACATTTACCTTCATTTGATGTGTACGAACTGAAAATAGGAGTTATTAAAGTTTCAGGGCTTTATACTTATGGAATTTTGCAAAATCGATCTTCACTAAAGGTACGGCCACATCTAGGCGATATACCAGCCTATTGATACCTGTATCGCTGTCAAATATCGCAGATAATCATAGATGTAGCCGTACCTTATCTTAAAACAATTTTATATAACTAGCTGATGGAACAAGCACATGAACCACCTCATGTTAAGCGGTAACCATCCCCTATAACAATTAAAGCATTGCTTCGTAGGTCACGCACGTAAGCAACGTGCCCTACGATGCACTGCACTGCGTCCATCAACTTGAGGCATACAGATGTTCAGCCTCACGTGCCAGTAATTTCACCGGCACCCACACGCTTCAAACCGAAACACAGCAATGCTGCTTCACGGCAGAAATAGGCATGGTGGTAGGTTGCAGAATCATAATCATCAAACTAAAAGAAAGTCTTCCCTATAATATACATCTTCCAGAAAGAACGATACCCTCAAATTCATCATCCGCACTTGGTGTGCGGACTGGTTTCCGCAAGAAGACCGCTATAGCGGGCCCTTTTTGCGTGACGCTTGACACGTGTTGTTCGAATTTTATAAGTTTCTACGACACGCCGGTTTCCTCACGATGTTCTCCTTCACCGTTTGAGAGTACTGGCATAGTGCACATACATTTTTCGACAGAAAAACTCATTGGTACACGACTGGATTTGAATCCACGGCCTTAGGATCGGAAGGCGGGTCCACTACCACTAGATTGCTACCAACAATGCTCTCCTCTGCTATAGCCCTCTTAACCACAGACTGCCTGCGATCTTCACAAAAGTCATCGGTCCATCGGGTAGTACTTTATTGTCCTCCGGTTCGTGGTCGCCATTCGAGGTCTTTATTCCCCAATCTTTTAAGCTTAAGAATACCTTCTCTACTAATTGATTTCCTCATGTTTTCCTTTACAGTGTGAGTCTGTGAGTAACACAATGTCATCCATTAGGTACACGACTGGATTCGAACCCGCGACCGGTGGATCGAAAGGCAGGGTACCACTAAGCCGCCAGTGTTCTCAAATCGTCAAGTAATTCTCTTTTATTGGAGTAATAAATCATTAAGACCCATAAGATTCAGGGAAAATCACAAAGTCAAAAGCTTAACAAAGGTTTGTTAACAAGCGTTTTTAACCTTTCAAAGGAACCCTACTATGTATTTGACGGACAGGTTCCGGACATACAAGAGATCAAAGAATCTTAATGAGTCCAAACTGGCTAGCTTTGACATGTAAATTTATATTTATTTAAGAAAAGGTTAATAAGATAAGGTAAGTATTTTATTTTTATGCTATGTAACAATAAATAAATAAAAAAAACACTTGCGTGTTTTGTTTTTATACGGCTTACTATTTTATAAAGTTTAGACAGCTTACAGCTACACCTTTACTTTATTATCCTTCCTAGGTATTAGGTTTTGTTCTTTAGTACTCATCTAGATTTAAAATAATATGATAGTAATTTTTATTAAAAACTTTTCCATAATAATTCAAAAAGAATAAAACCTTCATTCTAAAAAGCAGACCAACAACAAGAAAAGAACAATATTTGAAAATAGGACTTACATTACGCGCGAAAATCACAAGCCACAGACACTTTGCGAAATCAGACGAGATCTGTAACACCCGGGACGCGACCGCTTGAAGCGTGCGCCCTGTACGACCCACGGGAGCACTGTGAATCTGTGAACGAGGGAAGTAGGAAGCTGGAGAGTACCTACTTCCATGTAGTGTAGGTTAATAGAGTAGAGATGTAGCACTGTAGTTTTGAACGCGGTCTGTGTGAAGATATACGGAAAAATAATGATTTTTACAACTGTCGATAATAGCCAAGATAAGAAAAATGCTTTCAATATATTTTTTGTAAGACTCCCTATAATGATACGTTACAAGTACTACAGAATACATCGTATCTAGAAACATGTAATGAGGTTGTTATTGATTCAGCGAAGGTAGCTATCATTTATTTTTCGATGGTTTCGGGAATACAAGGAGTGAGCGTCGTTTTATCTTTTTCTATAGGTTATTCATTTTATGTAATTTTGACGCTGTCATTGTCAAGACGTAGGTATCTGATAACTTTAAATGTACTTAAATTAAAAAATAAACGACAGCTGGGGCTCAATTCTAGACCAGTGACTTTTCTGTCAGTTTCTTTAGTGAATTTGACAGTTCTTGTGATATATATCTACATCAAGGAATATAATACTATCTACGAGAGATCTACAGTGACAAAAAAGTCATTGGTCAAGAATTGAGCCCCTGATACTGGCACTTAAAGTATGATAGATAGATAGATAGATAACACTTTATTGTACACAAGGATACATTACAAACACTAGGCGTAACAAAAATAAAGTACAATGGGCGGCCTTATCGCTGAAAGCGATTTCTTCCAGGCAACCTTAATGGAGGTAGGAATGTAATGTAAATCTTTAGCTGGATTGAACTGGAACCACAGAATATATAAATCTCTTGCCTTTAAAAAAAAGCTAGCACACATTCTAAAGAGTCCACATTAAAAAGCACTTCATCACGAGATGATTAAATCGTAATTTATTACCGCCAGCACGCATTCATTCTCTATTCAGTCTAATTACACCATCCATCATGATGCATCTGTTGTTCCAATGGCGTTGTTGTCTTCAGTCGGAATTTCAGTCTAAAATAGATTTGGTATATCTATGAACTTCTTAAGCAACGGGTAGATTGTAGCCCCCTCATTCATAATGCCCAACGCTTAATTACTCGCTGAATGTCTCTTGTCACTGTTACTTTGATGTCAAAAAAAAAGAGACGGAAACCTTGTGGCAACAGAGTTATTCTCTCGTAGAGAGTATTATATTCCTTGGAGTTATCGGTCTGCTAAGGTAAATTATTGCTTTAGAGAATCATTATTTTCTTACTAATAGTTCTGAGTTATTTTATCGTGTTTATAAGCTCTATGGATCAAGGTCTGTTTTTTTTTATTATGAATATAAGTACTTACCTACTTACTCGTAAATGTATAATTTATGTTATGTATATTGCCTCCTGCGTAGGATAGGGACAGTTGGACCAACGTCACAACAAGTACCCTGCAAGCTGCAAGTTACACTTAATCGTCATTCGTGTAAATGTTCCCGTTACCAGACCAGCGTCCAATCAGGCGCTACCATATTTAGAAGAAAGTACGGGAGCCGACATGCGACAGTCAGATTGCTCGCGTTGATACAAAGATGAGAACTATGGCAGCAAACTCACGGCAAGACCGCAAAGCAGTGTTGTTATTGATACGGCAATTGCCGTAATATACGTACGCACGTACGTTTTACTTGCACCTAATTCCGGTCTTTAGCCGGTCCGGCTAATTTAGGTCTTGCCGTGAGTTTGCTGCTATTATTTTCGTAATACACGTTTGTTCTTCAGAAAATACGGCAGGCCTTTCAATTTCAATGCCGTATCAAAGAATACGGCAATTAGCTGCAAGTAAAACGAAATGTTGTCATACGGCATTTAATTATAATACGGCGTTTCCCTATACAGCTTTTCCCTTAAAATACAGCAAATCAGAATATGACATACCTACGGCAGCCCAGATTTTTACGATAACAACACTGCCGCAAAGTCATGTTTATTCTGAATCAATCAGAAAAAGTAATAAAAGAGTAATAAAAACTATTGTATTTAGTAGTAGAGCTCTTTGTGAAGAGCTTGTCCGGGAAAGTATTATCACCATGCCTATTTCTGCCGTGAAGCAGCACTGCTGTGTTTCGGTTTGAAAGGTGTGGGTGCGGGTGAAATAACTGGCTCGTGAGGCTGAACATCTGTATGCTTCAAGTTGATGGACACAGGGCATCGTATAGGGCATGTTCCTGACGTGTATGACTATGTGGCAATGTTTTGATAAAATTTATGGTTACCACTTAACATCAAGACTTGTTTCATCAAACTGACAGAAAGTAGGTACCAGAAACTATTTCCTGTGTAAAAAAACGCATTTGCGACGGTTTTTTGGTATTTTCTGACAATTATTACAACTTTTTCTAATTGATTTGGAATCAGCGCCATATTACGGTCCTGCTGCCATGAGAAATCAGAAATATTTATTGCATAACTGTTGTACAGAAAAGATCTTATTGTCTATGGCTAGGTATGTACAGTTTTCACAGTTTGTCCGTTCCGGACGTACAATGTTTTTTTTACAATTTATAGGCCTGCCTGATGCTAAGTGATGATGTGATCGACAGTGTAGCACGCTCACCTAGAAGATAGCTATTCACTCTTTTTTTGAAAATGTCCAATTTATAGGTATTCAGAAAAATAGACGCCCGCAACGAGTTCCACTCTTTGGCTGTCCGCATTCTAAAAGTGGAGGCAAAGCGCTTAGTGGGCATAAGGGCACTAGGGAAAGTTTGTGCCCAATAACAATAAAAACAAATTATATCTTCATCCGAGTTTCATCTTGTTTCATGATATTACAGTATTATCTGACTGTTGGCTCGCGGACCAAGAGGTGAATGACACCGATAAGACGGCCGGTTGAATGGAGTGCGTCCGACATGACATGACAACCGGATTGATTACCGTAATTAGTTTTTATTGTAACGCTGACAGTCTAAAAAGGCGGGTAATTTTTCCACGAGCCTCCTGATAACGAGCCCTCCTCTCTGAGATAACGGCCTAATTATTTAGAAAATGATTCATATTTTTTGAGTGAAAACTTCTTTGAACTCGCGACACTGTCACGTAACCTATTTACATTAATAGGGTAATTTTTAGGGTTCCGTAGCCAAATGGCAAAAACGGAACCCTTATAGATTGGTCATGTCTGTCTGTCTGTCTGTCTGTCTGTCTGTCCGACCGCGTCACAGCCATTTTTCTCCGAAACCATAAAAGCTAGACTGATGAAACTTGGTGAGTAGATGTATTCTGTAAACCGCATCAAGGTTTTTACATAAAAATAGAAAAAAAACTATAAATTTTGGGGGTCCCCGTACTTGAAACTGAAACTCAAAAAATTTTTTTTCATCGAACCCATACGTGTGGGGTATCTATGGATAGGTCTTTAAAAACGATGTTGAGGTTTCTAATATCGTTTTTTTCTAAACTGAATAGTTTGCGCGAGAGACACTTCCAAAGTGGAAAAAAGTTGGTCCCCCCCCCTCTAACTTCTAAAATAAGAGAATAATAAATCCAAAAAAAGTATATGTTGTACATTACTATGCAAACTTTCAACGATATTTGGTTTGAACGAGATCTAGTCAGTAGTTTTTTTTTTATACGTCATAAATCTTAAACCGCAATTTACCTTTCGACGAACTACAAAAACCTTTATTTTATGTTAATTGGTGCTACGGAACCCTTCATGGGCGAGTCCGACTCGCACTTGGCTGCTTTTTTTTTTTCACTTCTGTTGACACTCCCGGAGTGCCGCTGTTTTGTTTTTTATATTTTGTTCTTTATTTCATAGTACCTGTGCACTTATTTCCTTTGTGTTATACAAAAAAACTAAATTGCAACGTCAAACTACTTTATTTTAACTTAAATTTTTATTCCACCAATCATTGTCAAAAAAATATTTACGTAAAAATATTTTTCACTGTCAAAGCTAACTCTTAATCTAAAAAATAAGTAATTTTTATCATTTTATATTATGCAAACATTTACTTCGGTGGGTTCGATCCCCACCGAGAACAAATATTTTGTTCTCTGTCTGGGTGTTATCTTGTTCCTTTGTCTATGGTGTTATATTGTAATCTAAGTAACTATTTACCAAAAAAAAAAACGTATATCTTGGTTCCCATCATACAAGCTCTGTTTCGTTTGGGTCTAACTAAATTGTCCACAACATTTATTTATTTATTTACTTAGGAACAAAAGGCTTTTCATTTATTTGATATATTTACTGTAACAAGGTGAATTCCTACTTAAACTAAATAAAGCCCGTGTCAAGTTAAACTCGTGAACAGGCGAGCTCAAAGCAATTCGGTCCCGTATTCCTCACAAAACAAAAACAACAACTCATTAAGAAACTGATTAACCAAGTTACACCTACATGCTTTGTATTTTATAATATACATTTGACAGCTCATTACGTCGCGTTTTGAATAAGTTTTTATTAAAATAATGTTATTAATTTATTTTTATCTGTGCCTCGTGATTGCGTTCGCTGTCAAATTATTTTTATAATACTTATAACAAGTGAAGTTTAGAAAACTTGAGAAAACGACTTCATGGCCAAACTGCTAATCTGATTTTGATATAAAATACTTATAGAAAAACTTACAACCGCACTATCTATCTATATTATAAAAGAAAGTCGTGTTAGTTACACTATTTATAACTCAAGAACGGCGGAACCGATTTGGCAGAAAATTAGTGCGGACTTGCGGAGGTAGCTTAGAACCAGGAGACGGAAATAGGGTAGTTTTTATCCAGAAAAAGAACGGGAACTGGGCGTAACGGGAAGGAGGCGAGTGAAGCCGCAGTTTCATGTAAATCCATTCAGACATTTTGGAGATGAGAGGGAACAATAAAATACAGTTTCTCACAAACTTTTCTCCTCATAATGTAAGTAAAAAAGACAGGCAGTGATTGTGCCAAACAAAATACTTATAGATATAGAAACACAAGAAGAAAGAAAGAAAGGATATTGAGGCCATACAAACGGAAAAACGGAGGGAAAATAATTATAAGTTTAAAAAACTTGAGAAACCGACTTTAGTGTCAAACGGCTAAACCGATTTTAATCAAATTTGTTTGGGACAATCTGGACGTAAGAATAACCTTCCAAATAAAAAAATAATTTTCTAAATCGGTTCATAAATGACGGAGGCATGCAGTTACAAACATTAAAAAAATTATTTAAAAAAAAATGGCAACACTGATTTTAATAAAAATTAAAAAATAAGTGATCATGTTCCGTTTTCCATACGGGCCCCTAAAAAGAAAAACGCACTTTTGCAAATGGATTTGGATTGACAATACTTAAAACATCTATTCATTGTAGATATTAACAATAAACCGACCCAAATTGGAGGTGATAAAATAAACAATTACACTATAAACCGCTTTTATTCGAAAACAAACGTAAAATTAATCGAAAACAGGCTTTATTACATCGAGCGAAAGTGCTTTCTATTTTAGTAAAATTCAATAATAAGGTGGTGAGTACATTATCCGGCACATTCAATGCCACAAAAACATAAAAACTTTTTCACACCACCTGCTCGACAATGTCCAATTAAATATCATGCAAAACTAACCTAAAGCTGTTTTCCTTAGTCTATGCCTAAAGTGAGTCATTAGAGACTAAAGGTCTAGCAGGGCTTTAATATTGTACTGAATTTCATTATGTCATTATGTTCATCACGCACTAGTCAATAATGTGATTTGAATTTGGAATATACGAACAATTACTAAAGGTACTAGACTAGTATTATCTTATCTGTGCTCTAAGTAAAATACTAATTGTTCGAAAATCAAACTAGCCACTACGAGAGTAGAATATAAATAAAAAAAAACACAAATTTAAAAAAAGGCGCGAATCGAATACTGATATTTTTTGGTTTTTTATAAATAACTTTCCTAATAAACTACAAATTCTCACAAAAATGTCAAGTGATGATAGTGATTTGACTCCGGAGAACATTAAATCGGATGCCATTGGCATTACCAACAATCTACTTCCAGAAAAGTCCAAGGAATCGTACATGATTTTTTTTAATGGTTAACTACAAAGAGCGTCAAGTCTGTATCTGAATCAGTGCTTTTAGTCTACTTCCAGCATTTATCATGCACAAAGAAGCCAAGTAGCCTATGGTGCATCTATTCGATGCTCAGATCAACAATAAGCATTAAAAATAATATACAAATTAATACATACACCAAATTATTGGCATTTTTAAAAAGGAAATCAGAAGGACATCTTCTTAAGAAATCTAAAGTTTTCACAGCTCAAACTGTGGAAACGTTTCTAAATGAAGCCCCTGACCACAGCTTTCTTGCCACAAAAGTAAGTACCTACCTACTCATTGATTAAATATTTAGTAACTAAAATAGCTACATGCTTACAATAGGTAAGTAAGTAGTAGGTAGTAAGTAGGTAAGATATTATACTGATGTGATGTTCTGAGTTTATGTTAAATACTCGTAATAGTTATTATTGTAAACCTTAAACGTAAGGTTCATGATTGCTTTGTTAATAAAAATAATAAACTTTTTATATTTTAACTGACACACACATGACTGTGTCAGTCAAATCTAAGAAAGTTTATAACATGTAATAGGTAATACATACATACTTATTAGTTCCATGGAAACTACATAAAAAACTATATTTTACGTAAGATACCATCCTACTTAAATACTTATCTAGCTACCTATTTTTGTTACAGGTAGCACTGATTTTTGGAGTGAACGGTGCTTGTCGTGGAAATTAACTCATAAACATTAAAATCCAAGATATTGAAAAACATTCAAATTTGTTGCTTTACACAACAGTAATACTCAAATAAATTCAATAAATGTACCGAATAAAAACATACTTAACTTTGTCTTTCCACAACTGGTCTAATGTATCAAACATTATCTTTAACTTTTAATGGTTTTGAATAAGTCTAATAACTGTTAATGTAATTTAAATAAATTCTTTGATTCTAGTACTATTGCATTTTTTTGTCTCGTAGGTGGTGTGAAAAGTAGAGTATTCACCTCGGGGATAAAGGTGCCTTCGTCTTGGGCGACCTTGAATCCCTCGCTGCATTTAGGATTCTGTCTTAACTCCCTCGCTTTGCTCGGGAGTTAACTATAAACTCCCTCGCTCTGCTCGGGAGTTAACGCTAGAATCCTTCGTTTCGCTCAGGATTCAATACGGCGCCCGCTACATAAGACACTACTTTATCCCCTTGGTGCATAATCTACTATTTCGTATCAACATCCCAAAAACAAAAAAAAAACAAAACTTTTTAACCCTTATCGCTAAATAGAGCGTATATTTAGCGATCAGGGTTAAAAAACAGTTTTCTTGGTGTCTGTAACCCACTAGAAAGGTAGACTAATCTAATAAAATCGAATATCGAATGTTTTTGTTTTGGAACATTCTCAAGATTTATGGGGATGTCGAAAGAGAGTAGGTAGTCAAAGCATAGACTTTAAAAACTCCTTGCTGCCGCAGGAAAGACAGGGTTTAACGCATTTTTGAGCCTGCCCCGTTTGCTGGAACTTAGTTTCATAAACCTATGAGATTTGATAGAAAGTGCAGGAACTTAGAACCACCGAATAAATTCAGCTCACACATCCTTAGTCAAACCAATGACGTTTCCTCTTCATTGTAATGGGTTTCCAACCTTCTTGGGACATTATACCATATGCCAGAATTTTCATCTATTTTGAACACGGCAACCCTCGAAAGTAGGTACTAAAAGTACCTTACTGCAGTTTAATTTCATTTCATTTATTTATTCATAAACAATTATTCATTGTACTATTTGAAATAATCTTAAAACTAACACAGCGAAAAAGGAAAAAGTACAAAAATAATTAATAATGATAATTAAAAAATAATAATAATAATCACATAATATCATGCCGAGTAGACTTTTATTAGATCTCTTTTCGTATGGCGCGCAAAGGGCGCGCACTACACATCTTTGTGTCTTTGTGTAGGAAAATAATGGGCTATTCCGACTAACCCGGGCATAATGCCTTTTGTCCTAATTGAAGGTTTGCAGGTGACTTGTCGCTCGACATCATTGGGAAATAATGAGGCGGTGGCAATCAGTAATTAGAGGCTCGTTTAGACCTAGAGTACCTTGTGGTTGAATGTGAAATGTTGCTGGTTCAAATACGGGGAAGCTAGTTTCCATTATAAAATTGTAATAGCCATTCATTTATTTACAAAGGTCATAAATAATTTTAACGCGCACGTAAATGAAAATTTATTGAGGTTCTAAAACGTCTATTGACTTCATTTTATCCATCAAACAACATCCTATACTCCTGACTTCCTTTGTTTATTTATCAAACTCCAATCCTGTTTTGTTACGAATTCTAAATTTAAATTTCGAATTAATATCCACGGCATCCTGCAGGTCTACCATGAAAAAACAATAAAGAAGGTTCGTTCATATTTACAGTTTGACTTACATTGCGGGGTAACGTGGTAGTCGCTTTTTTTTTCCTGTCGAGTTGTTGCTGATGCATTCATGCTGCGCAATGTAGGTAACTGTCATTGAAACCTTCATTCACCAAGCCGTTATTTTAGATACATATGATTGTTTAAGCCTACGCACATTAGCGCGATCAGTGAAGCGCTGTCAAATTTGACAGCGATATTTAACAGCGTTTCACTGATCGCCATCGCCATTGCCCTAGATGTGCGCAGGCCTTTACATGTGATTTCTCTGGAAGATGCCCTAAATAAATAAAATAACATGTAAGAGTAGTTAATCTGTCAAATATCGCTGTCATATTTGACAGCGTTTCACTGATCGCCACCGCAGAACGCTTAGATGTGCGCAAGGCTTTAGTGTCTTGATTGTGTTGATAGTGATCCCGCGAATAAATACTTCTTAGTAGGTAATTGTTTTTTATTCTGTAACTTTGTGCTCAAGATCTGATGAGTGTATACTTAGTAAAATACCCTATATTGTTATATTGCATTTAATTTTGTGAAGCAACACTCCCATTTGTATTTTAAATGTCAATGTTATGTTCATAGAACTGCTGAAAATTACGAATTAAATGCATTCTAGTGCAGTCGACTGTAGTTTAACAGTAGCTATAATATTACTGCATAAACATCAAACCGTCTTTGTCGGTAGTAACACTAAGACAGGACGAGGATATTTTTATAACCGCACTAACAATATTCTGGGGCCATGTGGTGTCTCCTGCAGAGGATCAGTTATAGAAGAGATCGTTGACCTGTCTTTTTACGGACACGTATAGGTACCTTGAAAACCTTATAGGATCACTTCATTGTCTGATAAGATCTTTTTACTCAAAAATGGCCAAAGATTTGAACTAGAAATTATTAAGTACGGTACGAGTATATTAATACTAAAGGCCCATTTTCTCGCGGCACATACAGAAATTAAGTAAGCCGCTGGAAAAACATTATTATCCGCCGGGAATGACGATAGAGTGAAAACTTGAACAAATTACGAAAAGAGAATGTACATAAACCTATTTGCTTTACTTAAACACACTAAACTTGAAAAAAAAGGTTAGTTATTATTTATGAAATGAGGTTGAATACTAAAATTACTACTTTTTAGAATATCGAATTTGGAAACTCTTTGCTGCGGTATCTATTCTGCAAGGAAATTTTAGGTCAAAATTGTTCGGGGCAAGAATAAAATTCATGGTTGGAGGATTGAAGAAAAAACTTTTTCTTTTTTATAACGCTTTTATTAGTTTCACCTGTATGTATGTATGTATGTATGTATGTATGTATGTATGTATGTATGTATGTATGTATGTATGTATGTATGTATGTAACCGACCCCTTTGAGCTCGATTTTGTCCTACTTTGAACGATCAGATTTGATTCAAACTTTGCACACCTGTCAAAGGTCGATGACAATGCAATAATATGAAAAAAAAAAAAAAAATGAAAAAAATTGAAAAAAAAAAAAATACCTACTTTGAACGATCCGATTTGATTCAAACTTTGCACACCTGTCAAAGGTCGATGACAATGCAATAATATGAAAAAAAAATAAAAAAAAAATGAAAAAAAATTGAAAAAATAAAAAAAAAACCTACTTTGAACGATCAGATTTGATTCAAACTTTGCACACCTGTCAAAGGTCGATGACAATGCAATAATATGAAAAAAAAAACGAAAAAGTAAAAAATAAATTATAGTTTAAAAAACTAAAAAAAACGCTTTTATAACTAATTGAACTAAAAAGTTAAAAATAAAACTGTAATAATCAATTGAAAAATTTATATTATTGTACAAAAAGCGTGGGGGGCTTGATTTTGATTGTTGTAAATATTTTATCAATAGTTTATTATATCTGAAGTTATTATAAAAAGCACCCCACAATTTTTGTACAATAATATAAATTTTTCAATTGATTATTACAGTTTTATTTTTAACTTTTTAGTTCAATTAGTTATAAAAGCGTTTTTTTTAGTTTTTTAAACTATAATTTATTATAACGCTTTTATTAGCTTCACCTGTATGTATGTATGTATGTATGTATGTATGTATGTATGTATGTAACCGACCCCTTTGAGCTCGATTTTGTCCTACTTTGAACGACCAGATTTGATTCAAATTTTGCACACCTGTCAAAGGTCGATGACAATGCAATAATATGAAAAAAAAAATAAAAAAAATGAAAAGAAATTAAAAAAATTAAAAAAAAACCTACTTTGAACGATCAGATTTGATTCAAACTTTGCACACCTGTCAAAGGTCGATGACAATGCAATAATATGAAAAAAAAATAAAAAAAAATGAAAAAAAATTAAAAAAATTAAAAAAAAACCTACTTTGAACGATCAGATTTGATTCAAACTTTGCACACCTGTCAAAGGTCGATGACAATGCAATAATATGAAAAAAAAAAACTAAAAAGTAAAAAATAAATTATAGTTTAAAAAACTAAAAAAAAACGCTTTTATAACTAGTTGAACTAAAAAGTTAAAAATAAAACTGTAATAATCAATTGAAAATTTATATTATTGTACAAAAAGCGTGGGGGGCTTGATTTTGATTGTTGTAAATATTTTATCAATAGTTTATTTATCTGAAGTTATTATAAAAAGCACCTCACGCTTTTTGTACAATAATATAAATTTTCAATTGATTATTACAGTTTTATTTTTAACTTTTTAGTTCAACTAGTTATAAAAGCGTTTTTTTTTAGTTTTTTAAACTATAATTTATTTTATAACGCTTTTATTAGCTTCACCTGTATGTATGTATGTATGTATGTATGTATGTATGTATGTAACCGACCTCTTTGAGCTCGATTTTGTCCTACTTTGAACAATCAGATTTGATTCAAACTTTGCACACCTGTCAAAGGTCGATGACAATGCAATAATATGAAAAAAAAAATAAAAAAAAATGAAAAGAAATAATTTTTTTTAAAAAAAAACCTACTTTGAAGGATCAAATTTGATTCAAACTTTGCACACCTGTCAAAGGTCGATGACAATGCAATAATATGAAAAAAAAATAAAAAAAATGAAAAGAAATAAAAAAATTAAAAAAAACCTACTTTGAACGATCAGATTTGATTCAAACTTTGCACACCTGTCAAAAGTCGATGACAATGCAATAATATGAAAAAAAAAATACTTAAAAGTAAAAAATAAATTATAGTTTAAAAAACTAAAAAAAAACGCTTTTATAACTAATTGAACTAAAAAGTTAAAAATAAAACTGTAATAATCAATTGAAAATTTATATTATTGTACAAAAAGCGTGGGGGGCTTAATTTTGATTGTTGTAAATATTTTATCAATAGTTTATTATAATCTTAAGTTATTATAAAAAGCAACCCACGCTTTTTGTACAATAATATAAATTTTCAATTGATTATTACAGTTTTATTTTTAACTTTTTAGTTCAATTAGTTATAAAAGCGTTTTTTTTTAGTTTTTTAAACTATAATTTATTAAATGGCAAATGCATAAAAACATGCGATGCCAAAAATCTTTTTTTTTGTTATTTGAAGGGCTTTGTCGCTTAGCAATCACGCTGCCCTTCTTCTTCGCAGAAAAAAACCGGCCTTGATAACTTGCCGCGCAAAAATACCATAGACAGAAACTTCCTTGTTCCAACCTCCTTGAAAAATGTACCTAGAGGGTACCAAATCAAATTCTTTTTAACAAAGCGAGCGAAAACCAGTGATGGAATAATGTTTTTTGATGAGATTCTTGTGAAAAATAAAGTGCTAAGTAACGTTTGGCGTGTTGCTAACAGCCAAACTGAAATGAACGACTGCAATGCCAGCTTGCCGACAATTTGGTAAATATTAGAAACTAAACTACTCATGAATTACTGCTAAAAAGCGTTCCTACTTACTCATTTTACATTTCTAAGCGTTTCTCGTATATACTTTCACATACTATGTTCATTGTGGTGGTGGATTTTCTTATAAGTAGTGAAAAAAATTGAGAGAGAAAAGTTTTTTTTGCTTTCGATATTTTTAAGGTTTTACGTAACAGAAAATGTATGTTCTTATTTTAAACCTATATCAACAGGCCATAAAAACTCCAAACACCAACCTTTTAGGTAGGCCTGTGTGTGTTTATGTGGACTTATTCAGGCTGATAATGCTGATCATTAGTGGATCATCAAAATAAGAACTAGGACTAGTAGGGCAACTAGGAACTGGCACCTAGACTCACCTAGCTTTAAGACGTTTAAATAATTGATCCTTGTGATACTATTGAATCTTATATATTACGTACCCATACTTAATCAGAATCTCGGAAACGGCTCCAACGATTTTCATGAAATTTAGTAGTATAGGGGTTTTCGGGGGCGAAAAATCGATCTATCAAATAGCTAGGATTCGTTTTTAGAAAATCTCGTTTTATTGTTTTCAACAATCAACTTTATCAACGTAAACATAAACTTATTTTAGCAATTCCAGCAGATTGCGTTGTTAGTAAGATCGAAAAATATTATTCATATTTCATCATTTCATCTGTACAGTTATTCGCATTTAAATAAAATTTTTTTTTTTTTTTTTTAATCATTTATTTCAGGTTTTTTAACATAATGATTAAAATTTACAAAAAAAAAATACTGAGCAGAGCTCAGTCAACCCAGCTCATAATTACATATTTGACTTGAGTTAGTGGATCGATTTTTGTTTTAGCAAGAGCCTGGACAGGTTGGTGGATAGTGACGATATGAATGTAAGAAAAAGGCTGTCTTTGAGGACATCTGCTGTGCTGATTGATGGCGCAGCCAAACTCTATAAGAAGCAAATGAAACAGCTGGTCGAAGGTATGAACTTTTATGCAACTGACTGGTCTCTCAGCTCAGTGTCTGGCCTCGCAGCTCAGAGACTGGCCTCGCAACTCAGTTCCTAGCCTCTCAGCTCAGTGTCTAGCCTCTCAGCTCAGTGTCAAGCCTCTCAGCTTAGTGTCTGGCCTCTCAGCTCAGTGTCTGGCCTCTCAGTTCAGCGACTGGCATCTCATCTCAGTGTCAAGCCTCTCAGCTTAGTGTCTGGCCTCTCAGCTCAGTGACTGGCCTCTCAGCTCAGTGCCTTGCCTCTCAGCTCAGTGCCTTGCCTCTCAGCTCAGTGTCTGGCCTCTCAGCTAAGAGTCTAGCCTCTCAACTCAGTGACTGGCATCTCAACATTTTTCCACCTTGTTCCCTATTCTTTTCCCACTTTGTTTTTAGTCTCTGACTAATGAAATATTCTAAAACATTAAAACTGTTTTAGATGCGATTAAATTGGACGAAGAATTCGTGGTTCGGAACAGAAACCTCTCCACTATTACAGAAGAAGGTAAGGTCAAGCAAATGTTCGCTTTCATTTCCAAAGTCCCAGTGCATTTACAACATTTCGTTACCAAATGTTGTTTTCGTTTCGCCTAAGTGTCTCTATCTTTTGCATGGAAAATGATGAAACAACAACTATAACTACGTAACGTATTTTTTCTGTCTCATCTTTACTCCATACAAAAGACAGAGACACGTAGGCGAAAAGAAAACAACCAAATGTTGTTTTCGTTACGTTAACGAAATGTGGTAGCAAAACTCGAACTTCGGGTACAGTGCTTGTGTATATGAGTCGAGCTTCAAGCATTCTCGAGCATAGATTATTTGACAGTTCACCATTGAAAAGTGACACAAATCAATGCTTGAGGCTCGACTCAGACTCGAACTGTTTAATACGGGCCTTAGACCAGAATTCTCTCAGCTTTTCTTAAACCAGCATTGTGTCAAGTGCACAAAAAGAGCCTCTTTGAGGCGCACTTAAAATCCTTTCACCACATTTCAGTTCAGTTCATTTATTTACCACATTATCACAATTGACTGTAATACTAGGCATGTCAGTTTTATACAATATTATTAGTTACTAAAATCGAAGTCTTAAAATATAAATTGTTAAAATAAATAAAAAACAAAAAATTACAAAATTAAAATAAATATTCTAGGAGAAATAGCGTCAAATTGTATATAATATTAGATTAGATGTATCAGGAGCAGTCCGAGTCAAAAGAGGATTCCAACAATGTCATATTCATAAATTCATTTAAACAATAAAAAGCATTCAGTTCAAAAAAAGGTTTGATTTTCCTTTTGAACTCTGTAACACTTTCTAGATTAGTTACTATATTAGGCAATTTGTTAAACATTATAATCTTAGTGTAGTCACCTTGTTTTTGAACTTTAGCTAGTCTAATTCTAGGTTGGTACAGCTTATCTTTATTTCTTAAATTATAATTATGTATGTCCCCTTTTCTTAAATATTGATCTTTATTTTCATATATTTCTAATAAACTCTTATAGATAAAAAGTGATATCACAGTCATTATTTTATTACGCTTAAAATATTTCCTAACGGACACTCTTTTTCTAAGTCCAAAAATTATCCTTAATGCTCGCTTTTGACATAACAAAACCTTCCTAACAATAGCGCTATTACCCCAAACAGTTATTGCGTAGCTAATACTAGAATGAACATAAGCATAATATACTGACATGAGCGATTTAGTGTCAATTAAGGATTTTAGTTTTAACAATGCATAGTTAGCACTCGCTAATTTCTTACATAATTTTTCAATGTGGGGTACATGACTAATAGTTCGATCAATCATGAACCCTAGAAAAACGTGCTCGGTAATGCCTACCACTTCCTTTGTTTCTCTGGTTTGATACTTTAAAACAACACTCTTATTAGCATTTAAGATAATTCCATTTGCATTAAACCAATTTCGTATTATTTCTATCGAATTTTCAATTTTTTTATCTAGCTGTACATTTGTTTTATCTTTGATACCTATATGTGTGTCATCTGCAAATAAATTTATGAAAGCCCAATCCGGGACGCAGCTCACTAGATCATTTACATAAATGAGAAAAAGTACTGGGCCCAGAATGGATCCTTGCGGTACACCTATGTCAACTAGGCCGCACTTAGATTTATGATTTTGTATTGTTACTATTTGTGACCTGTTTGTAAGATACGAAGTCATTAAATTCATTGCGCTACCATCAAAGCCATAGTATTTTAATTTTTCCAGTAATATGTCATGCCTCAAGCAGTCAAAGGCCTTTGACAAGTCACAAAAAATACTCGCGCATTTTTGCGACTCGTCCAAAGCTCTGAGGACGTAGTAGGTTACATTCCTAATTGCCATTTCAGTGGATTTGGTTTTACGAAATCCATATTGTGCTGTAGTGAATAAGTTATGACTCTCAAAATACTCAACAATTTTCTTTTTAATAATCATTTCAAAGATCTTTGAAATAGTAGGCAGTATGCAAATTGGTCTGTAATTATTGAGTTCCTGACAATTACCTTTTTTAAATAATGGTATTACCCTACCTGCTTTGAGAACATCTGGGAATACTCCGTCTAGGATGCACTCGTTTATTACGTCACATATTAGAATTAATAGTTTTCCATTTTTTAATATCAATTCTTCAGCAAGTTTACTGTTCATTTCATAGCAATCTGATGATTTTTTATTTTTCATGTCCTTCACTATTTTTCTAAATTCCATATAATCAATAACGCTAAAGTTTATTTTAATTTTTGGTCTTTCTACGTTATTCAGGTAGTCCATAGACTTTTCTACGTCAATGTTGGCATGCTCAGTTAAGTTCCTTGCTATGTTTAGGAAAAAGTTATTAAAGGTTTCGGCAATTTTTTGGGGGTCTGTAATTTTTTCATTTTTGCTATCTATTACTGCTTCTATGTTATTATGTTTATTTGTTTTCAGCTTAGTTTTAGATTGTTCTTTTATTATTTTCCATGATTCCTTAATTTTGTTTTGTGAATGTTTAATTCTATTTGTTAGCTGTATTTTTTTAGCTTTATGCATAACTTTCCTTAATATCTTTCTATATTTTTTTATTTTCAATCTTGTATTCTCATTAGGTTGGAGCTCCTCTAATAGTTCCATATTTTCTAGGTTTAACTTCGACACCTGAATACCTTTAGTTGTCCATTTTGTAGGGTTAGGTTTCCTTGGTTTCTTTTTTGGGAAAGCTACGTTAAAGCAATACTGAATAGCTTCCAATAGCAGAGACATTTTTGTATGAGGATCCAGGGTTTGCTCAATATTACTTATTAACTCTTCATAGCCTTGGTCAAACAGAAAGTGAAAGTATTCACAATTTTGGGGAGAAAATACTCTTACTAAATGGGTAATGGGCATAGCATCAATGGTTTGTTTACCCTCGTTACATATTAATTGTATAACATTATGGTCTGATAGTTTGCAATCTAGAACGGTTCCCTTAACGTTGTCGAAGTTGACTATGAAATTATCAATGCATGTTGAACTAGTGCCTTTTGCAGTAGTTACTGTTCTGGTGGGCTTATTTAATACCAAATGACATTTAAAATTATCTAGTATATGGAATAGCTTACGCGTATCTTTTGTGACTGCCAAAATGTCCAAGTTAAAATCACCTGCCAGTACAATTTTTTTTCCTTCGCGACTTAACCTGTGTAGAAGCTTAGTAAGAATGTCAAAAAATAAAATAAGGTCATTTCCGGCCCTATAAATACAAACTATAACGACTTTGATCTTCCGCAGCTCTATCGCAGATATCTCACTGTTCATTTCAAAAGACAAACGATTTATATCCTTTCTCACCTTATAGTCTATCCCTAATCTAGTAAATACTGCAGTTCCTCCATGTTCAAATATTTTCCTATTAAAGTATGTGGCAAGTTCAAACCCTTCTAAAATCATTCCCTGTACATGATGGTCATATGCCCATGTTTCGGTAAGACAAAGTACATCACAGTTTGTATCGTCAATGGCCTCTATTTCTAAATATTTCTGATGGATACTACGGACATTGGTGTGCACTATGCTCAACGATTTATGTTGTGACTCTGGTCTTTGGGAAAATTTGAGCTATTTTTTATATCATTCGCTTTTGGGTTCAGGTCCGTTTTTATAAAAGTTAAAGCTGATTGTCCTCTAAACCCTACTTCAGCAACCGTCCTTATGATATCTGTACTAAGGTAGTTTTTTTTTGCCTTAAAGCTTTCGCATTCTACATTGAGATCTATATATCTCATGTTTTCATTCATTTTAACAAGTTGTGCTATTTTATTATTTAAGTTAAAAATGTCATTATCCTTGAAACCATTGTACAAGAAACCTGTCAGCATTATATTGAATTTACGCTCGGGACTTGATATTATTTTACTAAGGACCTGTAAGTATTTATTAAAGTTAGAGTATCTCCTAATATAACGTGATATGACGATGACAACTGTATCGCCTTTTTCCAAATTCTTTGTCTTTTCTTCTATATTTTCGAGTACTTGTTCAGCACATGCTCCGGGCTTACAATAATTGGTAACGTTCATATTTGACGCACTGTTGTTACTCAGGCTAGCGGCCAGGTCCTTTCCCATTTCGTCTGAAAGAACCACTGTTTCGATACTTTTCTTTTTCGTTATCATAGTCTTCTTAGTATTGTTTTTGTTTGTCGAAGGTATTGATTCTTTCGTCTTCGTCAGATCAGGACTTGAGGAGCAAACGTTAAGTTGCAATTTATGTTCCAGTTCAAAAATTTTGAATTTAAGTTTCGCCTGCTCCTTCTTTAGTTTTAAGCATTTGCTGTTTAAAGTTCGGGCTCTTTTTTCTATTTTTTTAATAGCTCTTCGCGACCTTTTTTTCTTACAGTTTAAAGTTATTGATAAACAGTTCTGTTTCTCTGTCAATTGTTTTATCTCACTATTTTTTTTCTTCTCGATTTCTAACCATTTTGATAGTTGTAGTACCTGAATCTGTAAATCTTCCGTTTGTTTTTGAGGTTCATATTCTTGGCTGTTTGTATTTTTGCTAGGTGTTGGTTTGTCTTGTCTAAGATGTGATTCCTCCTCTAGTAAATAAAGTCGCGGCTTCTTCCTTTTTCTGCCATGGAGTGGTGACAAAAAGGCCTCATTGGCCTCACTTTTTTTGTATAAATCAATAGTTTTGCAACATTTTTCTAGGTCCTTCTTATATTGTTCTGTAACTAGACGTAGGTTACCAATTTCATTGTTTGCTGTGGTAAGCTGTTGTTCTAAGGTGGTAACCTTTTGCTGTAGTATATTTAATGAAAAACTTTGGTCAAGTAAAGTATTTGACGGACTTGTTGTGGTCGCATCAAATGAGGAAGAGTCGGAGAGTTTTCCCAGCGAATTAGCTCTTTGATGTTGACGAACTCTAAAAGTTATGTTGTCGGTTTCCATTTCATGTTCCATTAAAGTTAGGTAACAAATCGAAATTGTATGAATCGATTACTCAATGATGATCGATTAATTTATCATCACACTATTTTCCCAGTTGGCAACTCATTTAGTGTCAGGAGGATGTCGTGCTCGTGTCATATTTGACGTCCCTTTGACATTCTGTGTCTATGTCCGAATTGGTCCAATCAGCTGCTATTGATGTTTACACAAACACCGGCACAAGTATCAGAAATTATTCATAAAAAATGTAAATAGTCCTCTTCTACGGTTATTTTAGAAGTTTAAAATGATAACCGACCTTTTCAATGCTTCTGAGCCACGGCTTTTAGTGAGAGATCCTGTGATTACGTCTCCCGCACTGTGAATAACTTGTTGCACTATGTATCTCCAGTCGCTGGTTTCCAAATTCACAACATTTTAACAGGTAAGGCTTACAATTTCCCGACAAAATAGCAAATAATAGCAAGAGCTCCGTCAGTGATTGAGTGAGCGAGACGGTGCGATCTCCTTGTCATTGACTTACACACTGCTAAGGGCAAATAAATGTTTGCTTTCATTTGTGTTTCAGTGTCTAAAAGTGTATGTATGTACACTGCCAGTACTCTCGTACGGTGAAGGAAACCATCGTGAGGAAACCGGAATGTATGTAGTAGAAACAATGAACTTTGAAAACATGGTGTCAAGTGCTCTCCTCCTTTCACCACATTAAGAAAACGCTTATCTTCTTGTCGTTCGTATTAAAAAAATCATCTCTGAAACCTAGGAGAAGGATTACAAGGAATTGCGTGTTACCAGTTATTTCAAAGTTTGAAATAACTGGTAACACGACAACTCCTTGTAACCCTTTCGGCACACTGGTTTCAGAGATGATTCTTTAATACGAACGACAAGAAGATAAGTGTTTTCTTGAAATCCTTGCACCACATTGATTTGAAAGAGCTTTTTAACACGACACAAGCAGAAGATTATTTTTTTTAGAATGTTCAAAATATTATCTTAAAATCCTTTCACCACACTAGTTTTAAACGACACGACAAGAATATTTCTGGTTTTTAACCGACTCCGAGGTTGTAAATTTGCCTGTTTTTCGTAATCAAATAGTTTTAATATAGAAACAACATTATTTGTTTTTTTAACATAAAGGTATTTTCAGATTGGTCCTATAGACATTTCATAAAAATCGGTGCAGCAGTTTCATTATAAAGCCGGTTAAGTTTTAAAACTTATTTTTTTTTTCAGAATCTTCAAAATCATCGTCTGATGTTCCTCCCCCTGAACAGATGCGTCAAGCTGTAGACCAAGCAGGTTTGATTTACTGTATTCTATTCTGGGTTTTTCAAAAAAGTCTCACAACATTTGTGTGATGATTAGATGTTTTTTAATGAAATAAACTGACGAAAGATGCAGATTTGACACATGATGTTGAGCGGTACCTGAAACAATAACGAACTGTTGCCTTAACCATAGACGTTACAATTACATAGTTGACTGGCTTTTCAGCTCAGTTGGTTGGCTCTGACTTCTGAGCCGTACCTAGGTCGTGGGTTCGATCTCCACCGAAAGCAAAAAAACTGTGATGAACTATCTGTTCTCTGTCTGGGCGTTATATTGTATTGTTAGTATGTATTTATAAAAAAATAAGTTTTTTTTATATATTTTTTTTATTAAAAGTGACATTTCCGGATTGGTCCTATAGAAATTTCATCCAAATCAGTTTAATAGCCATGAAGTCGGTTTATCAAGTTTTTTAACTAATATTATACCTTGTGGTTTTTTAGTTTAAGTAAGTATACTTTTTTGAAATGTCTTAAAGAGTCTTTGTTTTTCAGACGTCTCAATGGAAACATATGCTATAGAACCATGTTTTTCTCCTCCAGCCATAGACAGACACCATTCGTTCAGCACTGGCTACAAAGACTCCAAGTCTTCGAAAAGCACAAAACGCCTCAGCAGCGAAACTGTTGTCTCTAGTGTCCAATCACCGAAGAAACGACGTACAATCTCTAATCAATCAAAATCGTATAAGAACTTTGATGATTCTGATGACCCTGATATTACTCCTGACGAATCTTCAAATAATGAGACACCTGATGAAGACACTGATAGCCGAGAAACTGCAAAGCGAACAGAAACAACACAAGATTCTGAAAGCTCATCATCTGATAGAACTAATAACAGTCGTGCGACATCTGCCCAGCAATCTGCTCAATCAGGAACCATCGAAAACTCTGATCACCCGAACAATGATCAGAGAAATTCTGATCAACAATCACCAAATTATGTAGCATTGCGTAGACCGTCAAAGCACCAAGATGTAAAGATGAGTCCTACGTTTACAGATGTCTTCGATGTAGTTGTTGGACTACCAAACAATGGCGAAAAAACTGTCTACATTGATGTAACAAACTCTACTGACAAATCAACTGTTGGTAGCAAAAATTCTGACAATGGCAATGCTACAAAAGTTGATCGAACTGGTTTGTCTGGCAAAAAATCTGATCCCAAATCTGTTGACCAAATTTCTGGTAAAGCTAGCAGATATGATGAGTCGAACGCTGATCGTGACGTATCTTATGATGATAACAGTGCCTCAGAAAGAAGTGTTATTCTGATGCAAGCCAAAGATTGTCGCATTCCCAGAGTGCGTCAAAATAAAAAGGTACCTGCGTAAGTTTGAGTCATTTTTTTAAACAACTATTAATTCAAAAATGTTATTATAGTATTGACGAGTTCTTAAACGACAAATTATAATTAATTATGACTGTATTTTTTTTTTGACATGTATAATTTTTTTTTCTGTTTATATTTACTTATATTTAAATTGTCGTTTACATTGACATTATTTTAGTGCCATCTTCATATTTGTGCACTGACATTGGTAAAACATGTTTGTACCACACATTTGTTCACCATCTTCACTTTAACACATGTTTATGCAAATACATTATCTTTATCTTTATCTTTATCTTTATCTTTATCTTTATCTTTATCTTTATCTTTATCTTTATCTTTATCTTTATCTTTATCTTTATCTTTATCTTTATCTTTATCTTTATCTTTATCTTTATCTTTATCTTTATCTTTATCTTTATCTTTATCTTTTCTTTGAAATTCAAATTCAATGTGTGCTTATGTAAATTTTTTTGCAGCGTTCAAAATCATCTAAAAACCGAAAGGACCAAGCCACACAGGCTGATATAATCTACCCTCAATTGAGTGAGAATGATGCCAGTACCGCATTTAATAAAGAACTACCTTTCGGTTGCTTCCAGATTTATGATTCATACGATTCGAGACTACCCTCAAAAATTGTATTTTGCTCTCTGAGTGACCGCGTCAAACGTTTATATTGTATGATGTGAATGTTCAACTCATCGTTCATTTTTGATTCGGGTTTGGTAAATAATTGATTGACTTCGGAAGTAAAGTTTTTGTTGTGAAAAATAAGCGACAATAATAAATAAGTCTTCTTCTAATAATGATAAAGTGGGACATTGACTATGACCTGTCTTTTATTTTATTCATGCTTAGTTTTTATTTCAACTATTCCCGTTCAGGTACCTTCCTATCAATTTTCATTGTCTTGACTTATTGCCTTAAGAAGTCTAGGTACCTAGCTAACTAGGTACCTACTGTTGGACATAGTAGACTTCTCCCATTCATTTCCAGGAATAACGAATTGGAGTCTTCTTCTTGCAGATTCTTCCCGCAATCCTCACAATTCCTTTGAAATCCGGTTCGTGGTCACCATTCGAGAACTTATTTCCTTCAGCGGTTATCGGTTCTACGAGAGAAAGAACAGTAATAAAGTAAAATTTATCTGCAAACCACCACTCTTATTTAGTTTTTTTCTTACTCCCAAGTCCCATCTAAAATGGGAGCAACTTAGAGACCTAAAGCTAGTATTGGTAGCAGTTTGTAATGGACGAGGCAAAAAGTATAACATCCGAATTGAACCAGTATGGCGCAAGGACAAAGGAATTTCGCCTTTATTACATGGGTAATATGAAGTACTGACGCAGATCTAAATATCCTGGAAGAACTATCGAAGATAAAATCATTTTCTTATTCCAAAGTACCTCGGATGATGCGAGAGGTGCTGGTTTATACTCTCGGCGGGAATGTTTGCACCATCTGCGTGTAAGTATTTTTGTTCCATCTTGCTTATCATAAAAAACTTTAAATCTCATTTAATTTAAAACGCCAATATTGAAAAATGTCTTCTTCTTCCTGCCTTTATCCTAGCACAACGTGTCTTTCTCTTTTCTATCCTCCTCTATCATTCGTCATCTCCTTACTCACTCCTTTCTTAGATATATCATCTCCCACGCAATCCATCCATCTTTTCTTATGCCTACCTCTACCTTTATGTCCATCTACATTCATACCTAACACTCTTTTCGTCACATGATATTCTTCTCTTCTCATAATATCATAACATGATGGACGCTAGCCGATTACTTCATTATTTTAGCACTGGCACTGGCACCAATGCCAGCGACGGAGAAAATGACGGGTTTCGTGTCTGAGCGTTGGCACCTAGACACGAAACAAATATTGTAGGATGCATGACGCTGGTTTCAAAAAGCTTGGAATCGTACTCTGCAAAAGGATAAACGAATTTACGTGTTGACCCATTGAGTTACGCCACTCAACTGTGAATCGGACGAATACCGCACGTTGCCGCGCGCTGTTTCAAAATGTCAATAGGAAACTTCGCCGCTTTGGAGAGCAAGCTCCTTCGTGTACAGCGCTACGCAAGTCTTGGATACCCGACAATTTTAGTCTATAGGCGACTACAATACAGATTCACAGACGTTCGTATACGCGACGACGCGTGCCTGTATACGAAAATCGGCAAAACACGCGGGGTAAATTCCCCAATACCTACTTTCCAATGAGTTTCTTTTTTTTGGTGGTTTAAGTTGATTTTCTGTATTGCTAGCCTGCTCTTTGTTTGCTCCTTTATTATCTGGAAGAGATCTTTCTTAGCGATAAGGCGACCCATTGTAACTTTGTTCGTCATGTTTATTGTTTTCTTTTGTGTTCATTAAAGTATTCGTCTTTCTATCTATCTTTCAGGGACGCGTGCCTGTGTACGAACGAACCTCTATGAATTTGTATTCTAAGCGCATAAAGACTAAAATCGTCTGGTATCGAAGATTTGCGTAGCGATGTGTACAGTAGGATACAGCTCAAGTTACCTAAAAACAAAGAAAAATGACGCTTACAGAAAGGACATAAGAACTAGCAGTGTATAGTCTGATGTCCCTTGTATAGTCCCTTGTGTACGAAGGTACTAAATAGGACGAAAATCCACAGTACCTAGAAGCGTTTTTGCTTTTCTGTGGTACCTAGTCTAGTAAGTAGTAGTCTACATTCCTCTTATTTTTGTTTGCGTGTTTATTTTTGTAGTTGGTTCAAGTTGATTTTTACTTTTTGAGATGCAATTAATTGCAAAAAACTGGATATCGGTATGGCAGTTTTCGTTTCTCCATTCAAAGTTGCTGGAAAAACGGGCATACAATTATCAGAACCCAAATATCAAAATAATTGGACCGTTAGTGATCCAGCAAAGTCTATATCGGTGGTCCATCTCAGTGCAGTCTCATTTGACTTTTTAGTTAGGAGTTGTATTACCCCGGGCATAGACCCCTGATCGGACCTCGCATCATTCGACTGACTCGGGGGCTTAAAGAATGAAAGAAACAAGAAAGAAAAACATTCTATTGATCTTATGAACACAACAATAATTTTGGGTACTGGCCGCCTTTAACAAAAAAAAAATTAATTAAAAACAAAAAGGCAATTTATAACTCTACTAAGACAGGCTTCTCTCATATTTTGGGTTATTTTCGTACCCACCACGCTTGACAGGCGGATTGGTAACCGCAGTTACGATATCTATGGGAAGTGATGGACCTGCACCTCCACTACATTTCCGAAAATAACAATTCTGAGCCCTCGTCTGATGTACTAATGTCGTCTGTACTTTAGGTGGGTGAGCGTCCTACGTTTCGTCTTCCGGTTCGTGGTCGCCATTCGAGAATCTTTATCGTTCCTCCATCGTTTGTCGGTTCTTTGAGCTATACACACAGAAAAAAACGGGTCAACAAAGTCACAATAAATGCATTGTCAAAAATTTCCTGTCGGAGCAACTAAATACTCTGTTACTATTACAGAAAGAGCTTTGTTGAGTTCAGCAACTTTTTTATTGTCCGCTGATTTACCTTCGTTTAATGTGCAAGGAATAGTTAGCTTTATCATTACATATTTTAATCAATAAAAAAATTGATTTGATAACAATAATATTACCCATTGCCACAAAAACTTACAAATTTCAAGAGTGAGACACGACGAGTGACGTACGTAAGCCGAATCTTTTAATGGGTAATCAGGGGGTTGAGTCCTGACATTCGGACATGCAATAAAACGAATGCTCTAGATGTGCTGTTTCAAAATTGCCTGTAGCTAGTATTGGTATGTTACTAATTAGGTACAGACAACTGCACTTTACAATTGTATGCAACTAGCTGTACACGCGACTTCATCCGCGTTGAAAAGCGTTTTCGGGTCATCATCATCATCATTATCAGCATGAAAAGTCCACTGCTGGACATAGGCCTCCTCTACACATTTCCACATACATTTCCAATACATTTTTTTTGTAAATACATACTTAGAATACAATATAACAACCAGACAGAGAACAAACATCTGTGTTCACCACACAAATATTTGTTCTCGGTGGGGATCGAACCCACGACCTACGGCGCAGAAGGCAGAGCTACTACCAACTGAGCTAGAGGCCAGTCAGGCATACTTGATGCCTCATGCGACTTTAGTTTAAGTACCACCCTTTGTGGTGTTTGTTTACTGCAAGGTTTTTAATGAAAATTATCGATATTCCGAATTTGAAACCGTAGCGACGCGTCAGAAGCCATCGAGAAAGTTTTCACTTTGTAAAAGTTATCATGGATGCGAATTTTTGCTTTTCGATCCGGTTTCAAACTTTGATCCAATCATAGTTGGAGTGATTATTGGCATTTTGCCAACAACCAGAATTAAAAATATTTTTACGTGAAAACTTTTAATAAGCGGGCATTTTTTGAGGTGGGACTCCTGGGAACCAATAAACTAGAGTCAGATCACCGTCACGTGACCGAAGCCTCTTCGGCATAGATGGGCAAACTTTGCCAAAAGTCGGGGTTTTAGGAGGACTTTTTTTTCAATTAAATCTGATTTATTTTAAAGAATTTATAGATAGTTGAGCTAGTGAAATAGTACAGCCTGTAGGCCTATCACAAGCTCGGTCTGGCTCTGTCTCTGCCTCTGGTTTAGAGTATGTGTGAGTGCTGACCAGTGTGTTATACTGTGTGTGTGATGTTTCGACGTAGGATTTATCTAGTCAACACTCGCACAGACTCAAAACTAGAGCCAGATACAGAGCCAGACAGAGCTTGTGGTGGCCTACTCGAGGGCTCATCCAGAGGCTGAATTCTATGTTCCTGGAAATCGGGGAGGCTAGTTCAGCATTCTTCTTCAGGATAACTATGTTGTTGAAGCTCAAATCTGAGCTAAAAATTTTTCAACAATATAAGCGAGAATGGCCAAAGTTTACGATCTCCGAAGGGTACAGCTCAGTTCCATTTCGAGCAATTTTCTCCATTTTCTCCATTACCCATCGCGTGGGACGTCACACGCCCACTTTACCTGATTTGAAATAATGCCTCCAATTTCGCGCACTTACCTACAAGAGCCATGAGAGTTAGTGAGGGGAGAATTTATATTTATCATAAAATTGCCATACATTTTTTGAGGCTGCGAGATTTTTTTTCAGGTTATGAGAGTCACGAGTTCAAAAAGCTTCAGCTGTTAGAAATAATAGATAAGTAAACGAATAGTTTTTCCATAATTCCTTTATTAAAATCAAAATTTGTGTTCTATCTAAATTATTTGTGTAAATTTAGATACAATTTAGGTGTACTAAATCTAAATTTGTGTTTGTAATACATTAGATCTAATCCATGTTGTAATATTATTATTATTTTTGTGCCTGATTTCACTCGTCTCTAGGCCTTGGCAGAATACCAGTTGTACCTGTTGTAATTAGTTAATAAGTAGTCATAAGGTCAATAAAATGTTTTTCTTTCTTTCTTTCCTATCTTAGTAAGTAATTATGTAATTAATTTGTCAATGTAGCCGTTCTGTAATTATTCTTCTATTCTTTTCATTTCTTTCTTTAAAATCAAAATTGTTAGATAGATAGATATTCACCACACATACAACATAGGTAATATAAATTATCACAAGGATCACTTTGAAATGTATTCTCTCTTGTACGGACTAATAATGTAGAACATCACTAGTGCGAGAAAGGGTAGCTGTTAGGTACTCGTATTTCGCTGGAATCGTAAGTTCAAAGAGGTTGCTCGAACAGAATGAACCCATCAAATGCAGTACGAAACATGTTTCTTATTGTTACGATGCGAAAAATACTGAACAAGGGACCTAAATGACCGTATGAAATTATATCATACTCATATTATGAGTGCTTTAAATAGTTGTTACATTTTTTTATTAATAAGTCCCTTAATTAACATTCAAACTGTTTATTTTTGAATTATATATTATAATCTAGGCGGCTAAGCTGTCAGGATGGTATAGGTGCTGAGCAAGCCTATTCCATCTAAAATCCTTGCCCAGGCACTATAGCGTTCCGTAAGTAGGGGCATGAGTAAACACAAGTTGCCGCTACATAAATCATCTACAATCGATGCAAAAAGCCTGTTTACTTTTTTTATTCCTATCAAGGGAACGCATAAACCGAAGTTATTATGTGTAAAACGTAATTCCTCGATCTTTTTTTCATGAAATCGGAGCCACCTGCAACATTTATCAGGTTAGTCATCGAAGATAAGTAATAATCTGTGTCTAAATCTACTTACCTATCACATAATTATCATAGTTTTATTTATATTTTACTAACGGCCGCCCGCGACTTCGCTCGCCCCGTTCCCGTGTATCCTATAGAATAGAATAGAATGGAATGAAATGGAATGGAATGAAATGGAATGAAATGGAATGAAATGGAATGAAATGGAATTGAATGGAATTGAATGAAATGGAACGGAATGGAATGAAATGAAATGGAATGCAATGGAATGAAATGGAATGAAATGGAATGAAATGGAATAAAATGGAATGGAATGGAATGGAATAGAATAGAATAGAATGAAATGGAATGGAATTGAATTGAATTGAATGGAATGGAATGGAATGGAATGGAATGGAATGGAATAGAATAGAATAGAATAGAATAGTATTTATTTCAGACATGCATCCATAATTTTGAAGTAGGTAACAATGTCACTGAGACTAGTGTTAGTGACTTTATGAAGACTATTTATTGCAGAGTGTGGAGCTGCATCCAAAAATGATAAATCATATGTCCGTCTCCTGGATAAAAGCTGCCTTCCAACAATTTTCAGGTAGGTTTTTCAAATCGGTCCAGCCGTCTGCGCGTGAAGGCGTGATTAAGGGATATTTCCCTTAATCACGCCTTCTTGGATTCTTTTTTATAGATTATAAAGATATCAATATTTCAGTGTGGGCGCGTAAAATTAATCATTGGTAATCTGACTTCTATTGATTAGTAACGTGAAAATTGACTTAAATTATCACTTCTCGTGAAATTGTATTTTAAAAACAATTCAAATACTTAATAAGTCTTTTTGTTTTTTGTATTTTTATCTAACTTTTTTGTTTTAGGGACTGCTAGTTATTTTACTAAGTCAAAATATAAGTGTTTATAAGAATGAGTTCTACTGTTATTCTGCTGGGTTTTTTGGCGTTGGTTTGGCCAGCGTATGGCCAAACCACTGAGGTGTCACAATGTAAGTTCCCTAGTTTTGAAAAGGTTGACTGAAAGAGTAGCATCTCCGTTTTATAAATTGTTATTGGTGGGTTTCCTCAACGAAGTTATTATCATCATACACAGCCTGACTTTACCCACTGCTGGGTACCTCTCTTTGTATGTGCCACTGATGACGGTCTTGTGCTAATCTCATCCAAGTCTTGCTCATGATATTCGCCACATCGTCTGCCCATCTTGCCGCATGACGACCGTTGCTTCTTTTTCCAGCACTTGGACTCCATTCACTTAGCGCCTTACTCCACCTGTCATTACCTTGCCTTACCAGGTGTCCTGCCCAGCTCCATTTTATGCGATTCTTACCATCTTTGACCTTTGTTTGACTTCGAATCTCAATTCTGGGAACGGTCTATGATATATCTCCAGTGTTACACTTTTCCAATACTTTGGCTGTCTCATTTTTGTCGTGTTCTGTTCTAACCATCTAATTCATATTGGTCGCTCAGCATTACATTAGTTTGTCTGTTGCCATCTCTTTATGGAGACATGAAAGTAACAATGACGAAAGTATTTTAGGAGCTGTACGCCTACCACAAACTCTGTATCTTTTTTGTGTGGTGAGCAATAAAGAGTTATCTATCTATCTATCTATCTGTCTCTGGTTCTGATTTTGAGTGAGTGTTGACTAAATAAATCCTAACGTCAAAACGTCACACACACAGTATAATGCACTGGTGAGCACTCACACAGACTCAAAACCAGAACCAGAGACAGATAGATAGATAGATAGATAACTCTTTATTGCTCACCACACAAAAAAGATACAGAGCCAGACAGAGCTAATGTTAGGCCTACTGTTATGAAATATGTATATGTATGTCAGAGATGAAAACAGGAAGTTTGCAATAGTTTTTATATGCTTTGCAGTTCCTAACATTGAGCGTTTGTAGGTACCCGGTATGGCGGCGACGAGCCAGCATCTGTACTTCCCATCCACACGCACGTCGAAGGCTGTGTCACCGCTCCATGCCAGCTGCCGATGGGTTCCGATGCTTTGGTCAATATTATCTTCAGAGCACGTGAGTTACATTTACAGTAGAGCTCTTCGTTAAGGGCTCAAGCCGATGCTTGACGGCAGAACAAGGCATGACGCTCCTGCTGCTGTGTTACGGTTGTAAAAAAAAGTAAACCGGCTTTTGCATCTTTTGTAGATGATTTATATAGCGTCAGGGGCAACTGGTGATTACACAAGCAACAAGAACTGGCACCTAGACTCGCCTAGCTTAATGACGTTTCAAGTTATCCTTGTGATGCATCTGAATAAAGACATCATGAGCTTGAGGTTTTTATCCAAAAAAAGAACTAATTTTGCAAAAATTTGTCCTCGAGTAAACCTTGTTGAAATCCTTCATAATATTGACTTGTGAAGTATTTTTTAGCACTGTGTCAACAAAATGAATTAGTTTTTGGCAAAAAACCATTTTTTTTCTTAATTATTTTTTTTCTGCTTGTTTCAAAATAGTAGTTTCTACTTAATGATAAGACGAAAACTCTTCATTGATCATAGCTACAATTCTGTTTATCTTTATTACACCGCAGACAATACAACTACACGTAAACGACGCCATATTCTTTCTTCCGCTTCTTTTTTCACCACTAGAGATGAAACTTCTTGCTTGATCCGAATAGGGATGACCTATTCCCAAAACTGGTTAACATTAATAACATATTTTTTAACGTTTCCACCAGCAAAAACCATCCACAGCATGACAACCCTGGCTGCCGCGTTCCTGGGCCCAATCCCAGTTCCTTACCCTCTTGGTAACGAGGCCGTCACTTGCAACTTTATCACCAATACCTACTGCCCGTTGTTGAGGGACGAGGTGGTGCAGTATACCCTGAGGATGCCTATTGAAACTTGGATGGGCGAGGTTTGTACCACTATTCTTTTTCCTGCCCTTATCTCACTTTATGTGGGGTCGGCACAACATGTTCTCTTCCATTCTCTTCTATCCGTCATCTTTGTAGTCACTTCTTTCTTATATCCATGTCATCTTTCACACTGTTCATCCATCTTTTCTTTGGTCTACCTCTACCCAAACATGGATCCACATTCATACTCATCACTCTCCTAGTCACATGACTTTCATCCCTCATGACATGCCCGTACCACGCCAGCCTCTTGCTCCTCAATTATTCTGCCACCCGGTAGGTTTATTATACCTACTATTGTTTGTTGCATTTGGTCATTTATGAGCCATTTTGAAAAAATCTTTTTTTGTATCTGAAAAGAATAGAATAGATTGTTTTAAATGATGAAACATGTATTAAATTATTAATATTGAAAAGTAAAGCTTCCAGATTGTTCCAATAGAAATTTCATCCAAATCGACTCAGCTGTTTGGCCGTCGGTTTCTCAAGTTTTTACTCCACTAGTTTAAACATGTGTCGTTGGTGTAGATCGAACCCACGACCTACAGCGTAAAAGGCTGAGCTAATCCGTCCTTTAACTTCTCTTACAGGGTACATCAGCGGCTATTGAATTCTACATCAGAGACGATTCCGATCGTTCCATAGTCGCCTGTTTGAGGACAACCATTCTCATTGTTGCTCCCTTAACTGAACGTGGAACCGATAACTGAAGATCACCAACAAACCAAAAAACAACCAGTACCTACTTCCTCTTTTTGGAGGACCATTTTGGCTCATAAATTTAATACAATAATAGGCCTAATTGGATACTGTCGGCACCCTTTTCGACATTAGAACTAGGATTATGTTGTACTTATTTCTTTCTGTGTTTTTGTATGTGTTCTATGTTTTTTTTTCTCTCTTATGATTTATTGTGTAGCCGTACCTTACCTTTACTCAATGTTCTTCTCTTCCTGTTGTTTCATTTTCTTTATAAGCTGAGGTTTTGAGCCAAATAAAATGTTATCTATCTACTCAGTTACTTACCCTTTTACCTAAGCTGTCATGTTCTATGATTTTATATTTCGATACCTAATTGTCCTTTAATTTATAACCCTTATGCTTTAAGGTTAGCAATTTAACATCTCCGACGAAATATGTCAAAATTACACAAAGATTAACTGGCAGAGACTGCTCTCTAGCATTAAGTTCGCCTATGCACGGTGCAATATTTGTTTTAGTGCAATAAATAATCAATCTATCTATGGGGTACTAACAGATTTTCAATATGGACCCTACGTCAAGCGGACAAATACATTTCATTTACTTACAAGCGTTAATACGTTACTAGGCATGAGAGACAAAACGTAAAAACATTAAAAAGAGCAAAAGCTTTAAAATCGCACATCGGGGAAACGTCACTCACGGGAACCAAACCCACACCCAAGTCCAAACCAGTCTAAAACCCCGACAGACGAGCGTGCGGCAAAAAGAGGAAATTTAAAACAAATTCCATTTTCCGTAGTCCGTTTGACGAATATCCATAGAGCTTGAACATATTAGAGGGTTATTTCGATAGAGGTGAAATTGGGAAGAAAAATAATTAGCCTGGTGACCAATACCTAATGCCCATTCACGTTACGGTAGATATCCTAATACCCACTACCCATTAGGGATTTATTGTCATCGTACATGTAATAATCCGTAGTTTGGCACATAGCTACCCATTATGTTTTACAAGCATACTTTTTTATTTGTTTATTATTAGGATCACCAAGAATTAAAATTAGGTTAGAACAGAAAAAATATTCCTCCCCGTGCTTATCCACTAAAGGCCTGCGCACACCTAGTTCGCTGGCAGTAGCGAACAGTGAAACGCTGTCAAATATCACTGTCAAATCTCAAATCTGACAGCGATATTTGACAGCGTTTCACTAATCGCTACCGCCAGCGAACTAGATGTGCGCAGGCCTTAAAGGCGACCACAGCTAACACAAGTAGGTATTACTATACTTCTTCTTCTTCTTCTTCACAGTCGCTTCACTCTTGTCAGAGCGGTCGTGGTCATCATGAATATCTTATGATTTATTTTTATTTATCAGGGGCTGTGGCACGCCTCACGATATCTCGCCACTTCTCTCTACACTTCTCTCTACTATACTTTTAGTGCTCTATTTTTTATTCAGTATCACCTCTATATTCAACATGGATTTCCAGGCTCAGTGGATGCCGAGGGGGAAGTCTGAATATTGACCAATAAAAACGATTCGTTTGGATGCAATAAATATTTCGCGGCAGATGAATCTAGATTCGTTATCCGGGTCCAGTATTTATCAACGGCAATATTATAGATAAATAAATATTAAATATTATAGATATTATAGACAATCCAACACTATCTAGCCCCAAACTAAGTAGAGCTTGTACTATAGAAACCAGATAGCTGATAATTCTAACACTTATATTTTTTTTTATGTAAATTCATTCTTAGACTACAATATAACACCCAGACAGAGAGCAAACATCTTTGTTCACCACACAAATATTTGTTCTCGGTGGGGATCGAACCCACGACCTACGGCTATATTATATAGGTCTAGAAATGTACATAGGAATATAAATTTTTAGAAAGAACGGTTCGAGTCTTCTTCATGCGTCGACTTCTTGCGATCTTTACAATTTCGCCTTTCCATCAGTTTGTGGAGCGTCTTAGACTTCCTTTTCCTTCATGGTCCTTCGATAACGTTTATTGCGTAGCGGTGATCGGTTCTACAAGCTGACCCGTCCATTTGCCACTTCAACTGCTAAAGAATGGTAGGAATCAAGCTGTAAGTTTGTTCCCTGATCTTCTAGGCTCCGTGAAACAGCTAGATTCACCTACCGCTATGGCGTTTTGAATATTCTTAGTTTATTAAAAATGCCTTTTGACTTTCATGATTATTAGGTATTACCTATGATGACAAATGTCTAATGTCTAATCACTTTGCCCACCGTCACGTACACACACACCTATGTGTACCTACATAATACACTCCTTCCATAACGTACCAAATTTCCTCGTAGCAAGGTACACTACGCATGTCTACGTCTCTACGTGACTACGGTAATGATCTACGTGAAGTAATATCCTGTCAATATGGACCAGTAATGCATACTACTCGCTCGAAAGTATGGTAGAAGATTGTCACAAGGAAGTCCACGATACGACAGCTTCCTACGAGGTCTGTTTTCGTGCCAGTTTCTTACCAAATTGTAAAAAGTACCTACCTACCTAGGTATGAAAATTATTGCTACTTTTCTATAAGGCGCTGGCAACTTCTCGTTTGCTTTTTTTCGCATTTTCAACACTAAGAAAGATAAAAATCACTGAACATAATCATGAAAAAACGCAAGCAACGAGGCACCACCATGGTATACTCTGGTTCATATTGTATCGCATACTACACCTGTACCTTACCCGCGAAAGTTGAGACGGGCGCCATCTATGTATTTTTGACAATATACATTTTAAATTCGCTAGTTTGGCTAGCTTGTTAGGATGATTATAATTTGAGTGCTCGTTCATATTAGGTCCATGGCTCGTTCCATGCTCGTTCAAGCGCTATTTTCAAGGTACGCTGTTTTTGAAGTGGCGCTGCGAGCGCCAATGCGTGACGATTTTGGTTGGTCAAACAAAAATCAGAGATGGCGCTACTAGTTCTTGAAATGGTGATATTCGCTCAAAAAGTAGCCATTCCTGTACTAAGGCTGTTGATATGATAGACCTTCCACCTATTATAGTTCACTATAGGAGCACTTTATTTCCGTGTTTTTAGCAATATTTCAGCACAATTTAGCATTGTAGTAGTTTAATTTTGAAGCCTCATAGTTTCAAAGCATCCGAAGCTAATGCTCGAATTTTGACATCTTATTTTGTTAAAAAATCTTGAAGGATAGATCAATTGAAAACTGATAATCCGTCCATGCAGCCGTTTCCATCTTCTGAGGATATTCATCAACTCTTGTCATTTTTTTTTTTATTTATTTGAAAAATTATATTTTAGAATTAGATAGGTATAATGCTAGCTGAAGGCAGATATTTAGATAATTATTATATAATGATCAAACGAACTTGCAAAGTGAAGTTCGATCGATATTATATGAGTACGCTTCATTCGAATATGCGAAGGTGCCAGTAGCATAAAAGAATACTACCTCGTTTTATAACTGAAGAATGAAGCGACGAATTATAATTATAGATAGGTAAGGTGATGAAAGATGATATCAAAACAATGAAACTAGATGAGTATTATTTTCCTGAAAATAGGTTTAATAGAAGTAAAAAAATTTGGCCGAGCCATCATTTTCAAACTTACTCTGGATTTTGATTAATAATATCTAAAGGAGAAAATTTGCATAAACCAAAATCATCATACAAGGTAGGGTCATAATTGGACACTATCGAAACAAAAAATAAACATGAAAAATCCTTCTAAAATAAAAACTTAATTCAAATCGGGGCTTTCATAAAGTGTACACGACACCCATCTTAAAACAACGTTAAAACCAGTGAAACTTAACTCGTATGGTTACATGTTGATTTACTAATTAACTGACTTTACAAATAAAATTAAATATTGAGATTATGACCTACAATAACACCGAAAATGAACATCTAATCACAATATTTCAGATTACACAATCTTAACTGTTCATTTCTGTCGACTATAAAAATAACTCTTGTGTCTTTGTGTTAGAACACACATTGAGACTAAGTACGACAGACTACTGCACA
Organism: Thera britannica; assembly: GCA_939531255.2. Taxonomy (NCBI): domain Eukaryota; kingdom Metazoa; phylum Arthropoda; class Insecta; order Lepidoptera; family Geometridae; genus Thera; species Thera britannica. The sequence goes on along the minus strand of OW618039.2, from coordinate 8,467,568 downwards.
TTGAATCAAAATCGATGTTGAGAAATAATTCTATTAAGACTCAATTCTACGCTACCTTATATTTTACACAATCCCACTGAATATACCTTTATTCAGCTTTACCTACTGAAATATGGATAATTTTAACGCTATTTTGAGAAAAGTTCATTTTTAGTTTTACCGGCACTTTATGATTCCGGCAACTTACAAGTATGTCTTACACTCTTGGCTCATTTATGCAAACAAAAAGTACTTAATTTACAGAAATTCTCAATCAAAGATCTTAAAAAATATAAATGCTCAATCGAATCAGAATCGCTACATCTACTTATGTTTTTAATCACAGATTAACTTTGAAATAATAACTACACATAATAATACGGTTGAATACACTCAGTGACTATTTCTTTGTCCATCTTTCACAAAATAACTACATACTAGGAACATACAGAAACAAATTATTAGGAATCTTCAAATCTGTTCTGTTCCGTACAAATGAGGCCTAACTTATAAGTGTGCTTATACAATAAGAATACCTACAGTCTTTTCTTTTCCATCAAAATGTTTCTTCTCATAATTTGAATTGTTCTGTTAACAGTACTAACTAATCACTTATCACTGGTATATTAAACACTAAACACTCGATTAGAAACCGAACCACATTTAAATTACATGTTAAAAAGTATCGATCAGGGTCCATCCATTTGAGTGTATGCTTATGAATCGGTGGATTTATAATTAATATCTTTCAGAACCACTTTAGGATCAATCTTCAGGATTCCACTCAGTTTCTTGACATCGATTTCGACCATAGTATTGTACATAGGCATCATAGTTTTAACGTTTTCGTATTGGTTGAACGACGAAGGTTTGGTGCCATAGTAAGAGTATTCATCTTCAGACTCAGAATCGAGATAGACAATCGGTAGCTTGGTTGTAGATTTCTTTGCTACTGTTTTGCTAAACGGTAGTTTCGAGGTGGATTTTTTTGCAATACGCTTAGCGTTTGGAATACTCACGTCTTCCATCTTTCTTTTACCTCTAGTTTCGTGGTCGTCTTCTTCAGGTCTATACGGGACGGTTTTGTAGGATAGACTGAAACTGCGGTGCATTGCACTGTGATGGATTCTGAGGTCCCGTATGAATGTAAATCTACGGTTACAGATACCGCAAGATTGGACCTCTCGCGTGTCGACCTGTAGTTTGTAGTATGCATAGTTTAGAGTTTTTATGTCAGGGTGCGCCTTTTCATAGTGCTCTTTCATTGTTTCCAAGGTCGTTCTTAACGTTAGACATATGCAACATTTCACCACAACGTCTCCTTTATCGGCGAACTCAGACGGATTATTACCGTGTACGTGTGTTGTCAGACTATTTTCAGGCACAGACCCTTCGCAATGCAAGCAAACTTTCTTCGCAACTTCCTCTTCATTTGTTTTTGACTGGAAGTAAACGGTGGGTAGAGCGTTGGGAATTTCCGTTTGGTTGTACACCTGTGGTAGCCCTGGGTGTTCAGAGTTTAAATGTTGATACATTGCTTTTCTGGAGGAGTTGTAAGGACAATAATTACAGGTCAGTACTTTTAAGTTGTAGTGTCGTAAGATATGTTCTCTCATGCAGGTCTTAAACTGGGTGGTACTTTTGGATACAAAATCGCAGTAGGGGCAATTTCGATCGTTGATCCGTTTGCTTTCTGGTTCGTGGATGACCATGTTATCGTCGTCATCAGAGTCTGATGACGAGGCCAGCCTCTTACGGGACGCTTTCATCTGATCTGCACGAGCTATCTCTCTTATCTGTTCTTCGGTAGGAGCCGCTTCTTCGTATCTCACTACTAGAAGGGAGTTATCCGACGTGTCCAAGTCTGTATTTTCTAGAACGTGTTGAGTTGATGGCTTCATCGACTTCTTCTGTGTGTTGATGACGGCTGAAACCCAAGCGGACCTCAAGGTGGGGTCTCGTATTGCCTCTTTAGGTCGGGAGAGAAGACCCGGGTGACTTTTGCAATGGAACTGCGCCTCGTGGAATGTTTGGAACTTATCTGTACATTTGGTACAACACCATCTGGAATTATTGTTATTTTATTAGCCACAAGTATAGCTATACGATAGGATATAAACAGCGAAAGCAAAGCGAAGCGGATACTTACATTCAGTTATAAAAAGTGTAAAAACTGACAATTTAGCAAAGGAGCTTTATAAAACGATAGAAAAATATGCATTGTTGAGTTGTTATTTTACCTGATCCTAGTCAGCTCGCTCTCCATGTGATTCCTCATTTCATCTTCATCCTTGATCGACAGTCTGCATTTCGGGCAGCAGTAGTTATCATGTTTTGGACTCCCAAAAGATCCGAAAGCCAGTTCCAATTCAGAATCGGAAGACTGGACCGCTTTTGGTGTTTCTGGTTCTACAACTTTAGAAGGACCTGCGACTTCCTTCGGTTTTTCTGGTGTTTTCTGTTGAACGTTTACTTTGTTTCCGTCTATTATGGCTGATTGGTGGTCGAGTAGTTTAGCCACCCATTTCTCAATGTTGGCGTTTACAGGGAGCTCTGCTGGTTCGATGAAGCTGCTTCGGTGTTCTGAAGACATGTGCTCGTTCAAGCCTGCTCTATGGTAAGCTTTGTAAGAGCATACAGCGCAACTCCATCTGAAAAGTCAGAAAAGAAAAACTGTAATCTGCTGTGAAGTCGTAAGCTTTGCCGTCACGCGTCACCTCTTCGGTAAAGATCGACCAACATCGCCAAAGGTCGGGGGAAGGGGGTCATTGTTTAAGTTTTCACTTCTATTGGCATTCCCGGAATGCCACAATTTTTTTCTAGTAAAAAATAGCATTGGCTTTATGTATAAACCACATATACGTACGTAATATACGCATTCACTAACTTTAAGTAGTTTTAGTGGAGTTGTTCAAACCCTTGAACCAACCAAGGGTTCATCATGCATCATTAGTAACTCTTTGACAAAACTAGACTCTTGGAAATCCACCATTCTTTAATAATATTTAAAGCTAGATGTTTAGACAAGAACTTCTTTATGTATGCTTTCACGCCCGTGGAAATATAAAACTGGATGGATGGCATTCACTTGACAAATGCTAATGCCATTTTATGCAATTTCATCGTTCCGCGGGCGAAATCCATCATGCAGAAAGTGGTTTGTGGAGTGGATAACCCCCCGAAATTGGTTACTCACCTTCTATAGTTCAACTCTTCATACAAATGGGACTGCATGGCTTCCCTCGTGAACTCCATCACCGTCTTGCACAAAGAGCATTTGTAGCTGATGCCATTAGGATCACAGAATTGCCCATAGATCTTGCAAAGTTCCTCAACAGACATTTCTGATTCATGGTTGTCTACCTCCTTTTTAACAAGGTTCAAGTCTATAGGGGTCGAGGGCGTTTGGACTGTAGAGTCACTCGCCGGTTCAGTTTTCACTTCAGTATCCTGAATACCACTCTTCTTCCTTTGTCTCTGCCAGCATGGCGTCCCATCCGTATCGTCGGGAACATCGCCTTCCCGATAGTAGTAATAAAACACATCCACCGGTTTAGATGCATGAGATTTCGACTGGTGTTTCGCTATATTTTCGACGTCAGATGTTCGGAAAGGACAGTACGCGCATTTATACTGCATTTTAGTTTGATGATGCTTGGAGCAGTGATCTATCACATCGCGCCGAAGCATACTCTTGAACTTACACAACCCGCACTGCCACGGCTTCAAGTCCATGGTCCCGACCGCAGCTGGGTTTTGCGAAGGGATACTCCCTTCTTCTCTCACAATCAGGACCTGTGCGCCTTTCAACTTGTGGGAATCGAAAATGTGCTTCTCAACAATCTGTTTCCTGTGGTGGTAGTAGGGGCAAGCTGAGCAAGCATACAAGCTCGCGTCGTGCATCTTCAAATGAGCAATGATTCGTGTTGCGGTCAACAGTTTGGAAGTGTCGAGGTGTTGGTGTGGCGGACAATGGGCGCAGTGGTAGTCCACTGCGCCAGAGTGGAGAGTCTCCCAATGACAACGAAGCATTCCTTCATCTACAGAGATGTAGGAGCAGTCTTTAGCACCGCACGTGTGCCGTTGGCGATCGGGCACGAATTTAGGGAAGCGCATCGCCGCCTCGGGGGCTACAGTGGTAAGTTTATCGCGCGTCGCCGCAGAACTGGAGGCTAGGTTGACCATCTTGTCGAAATGCTTCTCATTGCTTTCGAGGTGAGGCACGGGGTTGACGGGCGCCGTCTGCGGCACTGGTTGCCTTTCCGCGTGCAGTTGTAAGTGTCTCACCATGTTTACCCTCACTTTTGTGCTAAACTCACATATGCTGCAATAAACCAAGCTGTCCATTATAGGGTTTATCGGCAATTTATCGATATCCTCTATTCCGAATTTCTTTGGCGCTTCAACTGAAGCTTTCCTTTTCAACGGACCAGCGACTGGGCGATCCTCTTTGAGAACCGTGAAGCTGCAAGTACCGTCGTCTTCAATCTTCGAAGTGAGGGCCACTTTGAGAACACCGTGCGCGTCTTTAAGATGTTTTTTAGTTACGTTTAAAGTACTCCCTCTAGATTTACATACTCCACAGTAATAATGCTTTGTTAAGTTCAACGCGTTATGGTCTTTGTTGTAATGGTTTATGATCTGCGTGATGTTGGTAAGGACTATGGGGCACGGCGCGTGTGGACATCGAATGGTAATCATTTCCGAGCAACAAGTACTCGCATGTTTCTTGAAGCTCCCAACATAACGGTAATGTTGCTGACAGTTGGGACATTTGAAGAGAATTTCTGGAGAGAGCTTTATAAACTTTGGCTTATCTAGTTGATCTGGTTTCTTTATGGCGGGTTCCGAGACAGGCTGTCGCAAAGCAGAGGTCGCTTGGCCTTGCTCGGCTGCCAGCTCGTCATCAGACAAGTCGATGACGGCTTGTTTTGCTTTTTTCTTCGGGGAAGCCTTTTGTGGTTCATCTTTTTCTTCTTCGCTATCCAAGCAATAGACGACTGAATCTTGTCTTTGATTGGCCGATCGTACTTCTTCAAGCTCATCTTTGGCAGGAATAACAGGTTCATCAATAACCTGATGTGGTTTTTGAGGTGAGGATAGCAGAGACTTTTCTATGGCCTGAGAAGTTTGTTGGTCAGTCAAATCACTTGATTCTGCAATTTCAGCTTCAGCATCTTTCGGCATTTCAGGGCTAGGCTCTGAACTCATATTGTCTGACTCAGTTTCAATTATAAGATTCGTGTGTCTAATGAGTTTCTCTAATTCAATAGATCGTTCTGCCTCTCTCGTGGGGTTCTCTTTGATTTTGCTAGGTTCGACGTCCTCGATTGTATACTTCTTGGTTTTGTTTAAAAATATAAGTGGTAGCACCCTAAATTCGGCTGAACCATCCTGAAAAAATATAAGTAGTATGTAGGTAACTTACATATCTTATTTCAGGAAACTGAACCATTGCAAGTCACTGGACTTTGAACCTTATTACCCGTTCTTCTTCTGCCTGATGGTGTCACTATTTCTTTTTAACCAGTGTGACGAAAGGATTATAAATGCACCTCTCGTGCACTTACCTTGCTAGTGATGATCCTCAGATAGCCACGAGGACTCTTTGTGGGATGTACGCTGGCTACATGAGAGAGTAGCTCTGGCTCGCTGTCGGCCCCGTGGACACACCACGTGCATTGATAAAGTCTCAAACCGTGGTCCTTCATATGTCTGACAAGCTCAGACGGAGTGGATTTTGTTACTTCACACAGCTATACAAAGAAAAACATTATGAATATACAAAAACTAAAGATAAAAACTAGGTAGGTATTAGTTTTTAGGCCAAATCTGTTACTAAAAAATTAATGGACTTTAAAATATTAGATTCTAACTTACATAGCACCGGTAAGTCTCTAATTCGTGTTTTTGAAGCATATGCTCGCAGAATTTTCCAGGTGTATACGTTCGAAACTTGCAACTTCCGTCACCTGAAAAACAACGCATACGTTACACAGTTGATCGGCATGAGAAATTTCAAACATTTTACTGACCGTTAATGCCTTACCGTTCTTGCAAATGTAGTAGGGCACAGCGGTGTCCCGGGCCAATATGTTAGCAGAATCAGCAGTAGTTGTCGCTGGAAAAGTCGTGTTTCGAAGTACTTTAGACGACTTGCTAATCGCTTCGTGAGCTTTCGTAATATGCGCGCAAACTAACTGATCAGCAGCCGCCCGATAGAAACACTGGCCGCAAGAGAATTGACATCGGCCGTGTTCTTTGAACACGTGCATTACGAGATCTATTGCGTTCCCAGCAGCGTCGAAGTTGCAATACGCGCAGTCCATCGCTCCTTCACCTCCTAACTGCTTATGCGCAGAGGCGTGGACCAGAGAATCTTCGGCAAAATCAGACGTAAATGAGCAGTAACGTCCGGCGCATTTGAATACCTTCACCAGTAACTCCTTTGACATCATGTTGTCTAGCACTATTCTATGTTTTTTCGACATTACTTCTGCTTGAACCTCTTCATATTGGAATGGTTTATTCGGTTTAGCCACTTGTACCTGAGATGTTGTTGGGTAAACTGGGCTCGCTTGTGGAATCTCTACAGTTTTATTACCCAGACTGACCACATTCTCGATTATAGGAAAAGACGTTTCGCTGTCATCGCACACAGGCGGATCACCGTCGACATCCGTCGATATCAAATCAGACAAAGGGCGCACAGCAATATAGGATCTAGGTGAATCCGTTCGTTCGACAGTAGACGCATCGATGGAAGATCTTAGGGAACTTCTCGAATCTTCATTGGTATTCTCTATAGCTTTTTCCATAACAGGAAAATTATCCAAGTGTTTATCGAGGAAGTGTGTCAGACAATCTTTAAAGCTAGATTGAACTCCTTGCAAGGTTACGATAACTTTGCACACGCAACAATAACCATCCCAGATCTCAGAATGCTTGGTTTGAACATGTTTTTTCAGAGATATAAGAAGGGTGGTTCTGTAATGATTATCCACCCCATTTATGCAGCACACATATTCCTTGGCACCAGTTTCTTTATAGTTTAATTTGATATGGGGTTTTACGAAAACATCAGTAGATCTTCTGGGCTCTGGAATTTTTGCAGTATCGGTAGTTTCCAGAACTTGTCCATGCGTGAGGGATGTGTCTGCATTAATCAATGCAGACACAGCGTCGTCCGACTCTGCTGTTGTAAGCTCTAACGCTGATTCATGGTTAGTTCCATCTAAATTAACTGTATCATTGGTTTGATTTAATTCTGAAGTTTCACTGTGTGTATCATGATATGTATCTTCTAACAGTGATGCTCCGTGCGGGTATTCGGCTTCGTGCTCTGGTTCGAGCTTAACAGAAGTTTCATCGCTGCGATCTTGATCATCGGTTTCGAATCTGATTTTAGATTTCATTGGACCCGGCTTTAAGGTACGTTTAAGTTCTGCCAGAGCAGAGTCTATATCCGGATCTGGTTCTTCTAATTTAGGGACTGCCGAACTGACTTCACTCATAAGATCACTGCTGGATATTTCGCTACGATCGTCGCTCACTTCCATAGCGCTCTGATTAGAGCGTGAGCTTCTCAATGTTCTCGGAGTCTGATCTTCAGTTAGATTTTTTTTTAACATGGCTTTCATGGATTTTTTAGACATTACACCCAAATTTATTGTATAAACTTCGGTTTGTTCATCATTGTGACGCACTATTACATGCATTTTTAAGTTTTCTAGTGATATCTGAGTGTAATTACATTTTCCACAGATGTAGCCGATTAGCTGTCCTTTTACATCTTTAGGAGGAGGTGGTATATCTAGATTGAACGGACAGCGAGTGACATTAAGACACTGATAGCATAAATGTTTAAACTCTCCAGTGTGTGTGCTAACCACATGCCAAAAGAAAGTTTCCAAAGCTACTTTAGTTTTAGTGAACTCTTTGTAGCAGAATCTGCAAGTGTATTTTTCCGAAGGTATCTTACTGATGGCTTGGATATTTATCTCTTCACATTGCTGGATGGCTTTTTTAGCTGTTTCTGGATCCATTCGAGATAAAGGAACTTCAGTGTGAGCATGTTGCTTTTTATAATGATTAACAATTTCTGTACCACTGTAATGGCATAGCCGACAATCGTATGTGTTTACACCCCGCTGGAAGCAGTATGTTTTGTCGGTAAAACAATTCCAATCCGGTATTTTAACAGATTGTAGTGGCAGTTGTAACTTAGGCACTTCTAGTATTGTTGAAGGCTCTTGTTCTTTCTTCTTCTTACTATGCCTTGCTTTGATTACTCCAGTCTGCCAGGAACCACGCTTCTTTTTCGGTTTCTTTTTAGTATCAGATAACACTTCGCTACTCCCAAAGCTCTCAGACGATACTAACGACTCACTGTCAGAATCTGAAATGTCAGCATCACTTTCTTTTGTGGTATTTGTGTCAGCAACTGAATCTGTTTCAAATTCATACGGATCGCTCACATTTTTCTGTTTTGTTTTAGACTTTGGACCCGGTTTGTAACCAGTAATCTTTTTTGGCGGATCAAATTTGTTTTCTGTATATTTTTCAGCTACAGCTGGATCGACAATTATTTTGGGTTTTGGTTTAGGACCAGGTTTTTTTCTGGTTTTCTTTACTGGTTCGTCTAAACTCTCAGTACTTCTATATTTTTTAAGCAACACGACTGGCTCGTTTTCTTTGGGAACATTTTCATCTTTTTTATCAACCATTTTTGCTAAACGGCACATGCGTATACCTGATGCATTTAGTACATCGTCGCGCATAAACATTTCTTTGATGTCCTCCTGAAGATTCTGTAGCTCTCTATTCCTAGCTTTTTTCGGAATCTTAGGTTTCAAATCTTGTAATGTTGACTCCTTGGTTTTAATTATTCGTTTTGGATTTGTTCTACGTTTGTACTTTCCTTTACCTCTTTTTATTAATTTCGTCTTTTTGGGACTTGGTTTTGCGGGGGTTGGTTTTCTTATTTTATCATTGACTTCATCTTGGATTTCACTTAATTTTAAGTCATCGCTTTGACCGTCTAAGTCTTGACCATCAACAATTAAACCATCACTCGCTTGAGCTATACATGATGGACTCTCTACAACTTGTGCAATTTTTGAAACAGATTCTTGTGAACATTCTGCTTTATTTTTTTCAGGTTCACTGTTATTTTTCCCATCGAGTTGAACCTCATTGATAAGTTCTGTATTAATTTTATCAGTGCCGAGGCTTTCTTTGATTTGATCATTAGCATTCTGCTGCATATGTTCGCTTTCTTTTTCAGGCTCTTTTTGTATGTCTGCTGATTGCACTTTGACTTCATTGGACTCTTTAGATTTTCTAATGGATTTGTTTGCATCACTATCTCTGCTTTGGTCATCATTTAAATCTTCTTCATCAGATACGATTTCACTCAACTTTTCCAGTTTTTTCTTAATTTTTTCAGACTCTCCTGACTGCCCACCAAGCATAGAAAGAAATTCTTTTATTTTTGATTTATCTTGTAAAATTGACAACAAACTGCCAAATGACTCTATGGCGGAAACTTCTTTTCGCGACAGACTTGGTTCTGCAGTTTCTTTCGAATTTTTTTCGGCATCATTCAGAGTGGATGTCACATCTGAACTAACTTCACTGTGTATATCCATGGTGCTGTCGGGTAAGCTTTCTTGCAGTTTGTCGTGTGCACTTTCATCATTTTGCACAATTGTACTGTCTGGAGTAGACTGATCCATGCTGTCAATTTTTTGGACAGTTTTATTTTTGATACAATTGTCTCCCACACCTTTGCTCGAATTGCTTGGATCTATTTGAGTAGTAGAAACTATTTCGTCAGTACTAGCTGTTACACTATGATTAGTGCCAATTTCTTCACATTTTTCATCTACGTCACTTTTCTTAGAAGTAAATTCAGTATTTATTTGAGGATCGGGTTTTTGTTCTCTATTAACTACGTCGGTAACGATTGGTGTCACTGTATTTTGGCAAACAGTTATTAGTTCAATTTCATCATTTAGATCATTTTTATTTTGATTCAGTTTTTGTTTTAGCGTCTCGTTGCTTTCATTTAAATCTTTTTCAATAAGTTCCGATATATCACCCAATGTGTTTTCTTCCTGACTATCAATGGCACCCATAACTTTTTCAATTTCAGTCGTAAAACTATCACTTGTCGATTTTGCAGCACCGAGATCATGATCTAAATCTGCTATCAACTCGTTAATATTATCAATTACTGGGTCGGACACAATGTTATCAGAAAACATTTCCAAATCATCTATACCGAAACTGGAGTCTAAGCTGTCGTCTTCTAGAGTCTTTCTTAGTTCTTTTTCAGCAGTGGATCTTTCTGAAACTTCATTTACCTTTTGTTTTGTAGGCATTTCCTCAGCTTTCATCATAAGCTTCGATATGCTTTTGGTTTTATCAGCCAAAGCCTTTAATTCTGTTTCATCATCTGACTCTGAATCATCTATGACTTTTCTGATACGTTTCAGTTTTTTCGTAGGTTCTTGTCCCAGGTTAGTATCATTTTTCTTACTGGACCTAGTTACTCTTTTTTCAGAGTCATCGTCTGAAATTACAGCTTTCTTACAATCTTTGATTTTAACTTGTTTATTTTTGCTATCATCGGAATTATCTTTATTTTTTCTCTCTATCAATTGTTCTGCTGTATTTTTTTTCCCTAATTGTACTTTCGGGGTAGTTGTTTTACCTTTTACCAAAAGAGCCTCGTCAGATTTCTTATTTTTATGTTTTTTATCATTCGCTTTACCTTTTTTATCCACATCTATTGTTGGGGTGGTTTTTTCAACGTTTTCATGTTCTTGTATTATTTCTTCGATGGGCGTTTTGGGCCGTTCTGGTTCAGGGCGTTTAATTTTAGGTATTTTATAGTTCTTTACACCAAATCCAGTACCCATGATCGTACCTTTCGCGATATTATCGTTGGAATACGAAATTCCTGAATGTCGCCGGTCCGATGAGTTACTACCTCTATCGTGTCTATTATGTCTAGGATCTCTTGATTCCACTCGCATTCTCGGATCTCTATTATTTTGTCTGGGAGAGTACGGCTGTTTCGCATTATTTTTAGAACTTCGTACATTATTTTCAAATTCATCTTTTCTACTGCGTGAGTTTGAATCGGTGGTTTTAGCTTTTTTTACTTCAAGACTATCTTTTTTACTCGAAATAGTTTCAATCTTAGCTAAGTTTTTAGACAATCTATAGGACTCAAAGTCAGCCTTTATTTCAAGGAAACTTTTTTCTTTTTTATCACTGACGAGAGCTCTACCCACGCTGCTCGCTCTCTGGAAGTTTTCTCTACGCCGTAAACATGTCAAATCAGTAGATTTCTCTTTTTTAGAATTAGCTTCATGAGATATAGTGCGATCAACGCTGCTTTCTCTAACTAGTGACCTGCCTACACTAGCAGCGCGTCGTCTTCTGGAATCAAAAGTATAATCAAATACTTGAATTCCTTTGCCACTTTCTATAAGACTTTGGAATGTTGCGTTCACGCTGGTGTCTATAGTGAAAGAGCGACCAGCCTTAGGTTGTACTGATACTGAATTGGCACATTCACTTTTACTGACACTTGAAGCTCTGCCTCGCAACGAACCCATTGGCATAGCTTTTCCAACGCTGCCTTCGTTTTGGTTACATGGAATAAAAACTTCTTCATTGTTATCAGAATATCTATTTTCGAAGCGACCGTCACGGTTTCTTGTGAACAATCGACTGCTGTCCTCTCTTGGCATAGCACGATTCACACTATGGTCTCGCTGAGCCCGGTCAAAACCACGGTCGGATAGCTCATTCGTATAATTTTTACCGGATCTCCCAAAACTTCTTTCCTTTTCGAAGTGATGAGGTGGATCGGAAACGTTGGATTTTGAATACCGACTGCTCTGTTCGCTGTGGTATCTGTCATTTCTTCCGAAATGTTGCTCGCGTTCGTAATTGCGAGGAGAATCGGATCCACTGTATGGTTTGCTGTGAGATTTATAAGAGTTGCTACGGTTAAAACTACGTTCTTTGTGATATCCATGGTCCCTTTCATCGTCCTGGTTCCGTGGTTCATAATCAGACTGCCTTCTGCTCAGTCTTGGATCTTTATTATCAGACCGACCGAATGGGTGATTAGGGGTAGCTGGACACTCAGATCTACCAAACGGATGATTTGGAGTAGGAGGACACTCAGTGCCCCCAAAAGAGTGGCTAGGGGTGGGAGGACAATCAGATCTTCCAAAGGAAGGAATAGGCGTAGTCGGGCAATCAGATCTGCCAAAGGGATGACTAGGCGTAGTCGGGCAATCAGATCTGCCAAAGGAATGACTAGAAGTTCTCGGTGTCTCCAATAGTCCGTACGATTTTCGTTGAGTGCCAGGACTATCTGACCACCCAAAAGAAGGAGCCGGAGTTTTAGGGCAATCCGTTTTACTATAGCCGTCTCTTCGATCAATAAAAAACTTGTCATTTCTGGGATTATAATTTGGTTGAGTGTCTCTTTGTGCAGAATTACCCCTTGAATATTCCCAACGTGTGTTTTTAGCATCTTTTCTCGATCTGGGATCGTCGGTTGAATTCGAAGATGAGTTTAACTCCCAAACAGGACTATCTTTAGCAACCGGAAGGTCTCGATTGTCACACATAGAAAATGATGGTGCATAAACATGCTTTTGTTGAGGTTCTTCGTTTTCAAATGATGGATGAGAAGGAGTCATTTCGTATGTTCTGACGCTAGGAGTTCTTATCGGTGTCATACTAGGAGTATAACTAGGCGTATAGATTTGACCTAAGAGTGGAGGAATATTCGGAAACAGTGAAGGTCTTGGTGTTCCTTCTAAGTTTTTAGGCCCATATGGATTAGGGCTATCTTTACTGGCTGGTTGATCTCTTCTCAATCTAGGGTCAACCAAAGCTGTTTTGTTTCCATCAGAGACTTTTAAAGCTGTCTTAAATACTGACGGATTATTCAAATTGTCAGTAGTAGGAGCTGGTGCAACCGCGGTGGTAAGACCTGCTGGTGGTGGTACCGGTTGCGGTGGTGTAGATATTGATCTGAAATCTACGTCTGTTTTAGAAGTAAAATCAGTGGCTTTAACAGGCTCAACTGGTATCATCACAACAGGAGCTACATCGAAGTTTTCAATGAGTTCTTCATCGGGTGATTTCGGTGCAAGATCTCCATAAATATCATCTGTAGACCAATCTTTGTCTTCTTCTAACAAGTCATCATCCGAGATTTCATCAGTGTCATCGTCTAAAGACAATTTTGTGGGGAAATTAAATCTTTCACATTCCTTCTCAGTTAATTTTAAGCTCTGTTTCTTCATTTCTTTGCGTTTTGCATTACTTCTGTTTTTGAGAAACAAGGACCTGAAGGATTTATTCTTGTAGTTTTCAATTGATATTCTTTTTTTTTGCATCTTACTAGACCTTTCTGCGTATCTAATTGCAGAGCTGCTCAATGCTGACACAGTGTCTGAAGCCAAAGCTACCTTTGAAATTTTAGGTTGGTGTAAGGCTGGGGTATCTGTTTCAGATGTAACAGCTATAGGAATTGTTTCACTGAGTATTTCGTTTTTAAGCGCTTGTAGTATATCTATTTCTGACAATACATCTTTTTTGGCTTTTGGAGGTAATGTAGGTTCATTTAACAATGGTATTTCTGTAGAATTATCAGTGGTTTTTTCAACCGAGTCTTGTTCTTTTGCAGGAACTATAGAAGGCGTACAAGTGACAAGATTATCAGATTGTTTACTCTGATCAGAAGTGAGGTTACTTTTTATATCAGAATGTGCCATTTCAGAATGAGGTTTATAAAAGTTTGCGATGTTTTTTGTGGCTTCGCTTGAACCATCTTGTAATTTAACTGGAGATGGAGATTGAAGACTTTGGGACGGAGAGTATAGAATTTTTGTGGGGGTGGTGTGACTCTTATTCGGAGAATTTTCACTCTTAGTAGGTGAATCAGAAGTCATAGCGGTAGCATTTTCAGTATCAGCCACACTAAATTTAGACTCGTTTTGTTCTGTGATAATTGTATCTACGCCGTTTTTACCAATTTCAATTAAATCATCATGAGCCCGGTTCGGGCTTTGTTTGCTCTCGGATTGGTCTGTTTTTATGCCTTGAGGTGTGGCTGAATCAATTAAAATAACATCTTTGCTTTTATTTTCAAACATACCTGATTCAGATTGGTCTATTTCTGTCACAGGCTTATTTTCCTCTTTATCGGAATTAATAACGAGACAAATTTGTATTTTGCGTTGCTGATTACTTTTTTCTTCAGCAGTTTTCACTTGGCCAGCCTTCTTATCTTTATCCATGACAACTAGACTCCCGTATACATTTTCTATAACTTCACTTTCACTATCTGATATTTCACCTTCTTCCACTTCCGGTTTCTTTTTCTTTTTAGACTTAGGCTTTTTGTTGTAAGATTTTAATATTAATTCAGATATGTCGTCGTTTGTTCCAGTTTGCTTTAACTCACCCAAGATTTGACTTCTTAATTCCCGTAAAGTATCGATATTCACATCACCATCGCTGCAGTTGATGATACGCGACAAAATATCGTCAGTGTTAAGAGAATGTAAGCTTTCTTCTGGCACTTTGAGAGTGATATTTAAATCTTTTCTTGATTTCTTTTCCTTGGATTTTGACGGCTTTTTTCTTTCCTTTTTATGGTAAGGAGGAGTGATTCTTCGGGGCGACCTTCTTGGCGATCGTCTGCTAAAAAGTGGTTTATCTGTTGCTAGCACTTCATCGCCCACCCACCGCGATGACCTGGGTTCAGGTGATACTAAGACCCGCGTATAGCTACGTCTTGACTGTGATTTTGGAGATATTTTTGTTTCGTGGGCCTTTTTAGGAGAAAGCTTCATTGGCGACAATGATGATTTATTAGGTCGTCTTTGAAATAAAGCAGGTTCCTTGCTTCCAGGTTCGCAAATCTCTTCTCTTTCACTGGCCCTAGCTATCTCAGGTAAAGTGTCGGTTATATTCTGGATTTTGGCAACAGTTTTAAGTTTAACCCTCACAGCTTCTAGATCGGAACAGTCTTTAGAAGAATCCATTTTTTCTTCTTTTACAACCGGTAATGTGTCCTTCTAAAAAAATACAGACATTAAAAACGTATTATAGCGAGCAACAAATAATATGTAGGTATATTTATTCAGCAATAATTCATACAATATTACGTACCTGCTCTACTTTGGCGTACAAATTAACCAGAACTTGCTCGCATTTTAGCAGATTATCCATTTTCATCCTAAAAAGAATAACATGTTATTACCACTCAATTTCTCACAACGATAAAAGTCGTTTTAGATCTATAATAAGGATAATAAGGAATGTGTGCGGTCAAGTAATGAGCTTAAACGCGTCTTTCGAAAACCCGTATTCGTTCTACAAATTTCAGACCACTTTACACACATCTCATCTTGACACATCATTCAATAAATATGGCAAAATAGGCACCTTTTCTTCTTATCTAAGAGTAAATCCCTCAAGGAACGAATTTTATCGAGTTGTGCCTGTCGAGGGTTTGAAGACAAGGTGTTGTTGCTCTCCAGCCGTTTGATCATACTCTCCAAGAAGGGTATATACTTCTTCATCTCCTCGAACTTGCGATCGTATTCGGACCCCATGTTGCTGGCTGAAATCAAACATGAAATTTAGACTCCAGTCGAGAGCAAAACCAACATCGAATGATATCAATAGCTAAATATTAGCAATAAAATAATGGCGACTTTTGAAATCTCTTGGCACTGAAATAATTCAACTTCGGTCAGCGACAGATTCAAAAGCAGGCAAGGCAAATAAAACCAATTTCTAATTCAAAAATATATTGTTAAGGTGTGTTTGAAATGTACCACGATTTAATATGTAAATAAAGCTTGTGCGGAACAACGTGATCAGCTATTTTGGTAATGAAAGGATTCCGGCCTGACCAAGCACTTACAAATTGTACGCAACCATTTTTCCATCTTCCTATTCTATTTCTATTTGGCATATTTTTCTACCATTATCTATACCCTCTTCCCTGATAACCACCCTACCTATAATGTACCTATGTCAAATAAATGTATTTTCTTTCTTTCTATTCTTCAAATAAAAAGGACAGTCCTTGTTTTTCACAAGCTTAAAAAAGAGACGCATATATTTTTATTCGACGGATAAATTTATCCGTTTATCCGCCATATTTAATTCGACGAATACCGTTATTTCATAGATGGAAAAATTAGGCATTAGTCATTTTAAATAGATTTCTCGTGAATTATGGTTATTGACCCCATTAAATCCGTTATTTATCCGTGTAATCGCAAATCAAATAACATGGCTAGGTAAAATCCAAAACGTATTTACCTCTCCAAAAGAATCAAAAGGGGAAAAATCGCGGGTAACTTCGAAATATCATAAATCTAGGTGAATCGGAATGCCTAGTATTCAATAATTATGAATTCTGTTCTTTGTAAAAATGTCATTAAAAATAATGTGTTAAGAAATCATGCACGTTTCGCAAGAACTCAAGGGTTAACGGTGATTTTGAGTGCGTGTGTAACTACTATAATATCCACATTGAGGTATAATCTACAACTTAATATAGATTGCCTATATAAAAGCCAACCACAACTAGGTACTTCAGCGTACAATTATACTCTCATCGCACATAAATGTTAAAATCAATTTGTATGGATATCGAACCACCTTAGTAATCTAAATTGAAATCACACGGACCCAGTCTGTGTATCAGCGAGTTCCTAGAAATTGTTTATGTGTTGTAATTATATAACATGACTAAGTAGTAGGTACTTATAGTTACCTACACACTTTCTCAAAAACTTATCTTCATAAGTATTATCCTACTACCGAACCTAACATGCTCAAACCAACTAGGATAGGAACCGAAAAAGGACCAAAACAAAGTATTAGACTCAGGTAGGTACTTGGTTCAGGTTCACGTAAAAAAACGCTTGAAAAAGGTGGAGGGAGTGTTCGCGCATGCAAAACCCGCACCTAATACCACGAAATAGGTGACTGGTAGGTAATAGACATAGCTTTATGTTTTTACCTGTGTGTTCCCCATTGTTAATGCATAATTATTGTTATGTCTACGGTTTTACTTAAACCGAACCCTACCCTTTTGAACGCTTTGATTCTAATAATCAAAGTATACTACCTGTACCTTTTGCGAGTCAAAACCATCAATAATTTATAATACATCGATGGTCAAACAAACATTTTGATTTATTATAGTGAGAATGTGAATGAGAACTAGGTTCCTAGAATAATTTATTTATTCTTCGAGTCTCAAAACGAAACAACCTTTACCAAACATGAAATAAAAACTTGTAAAAACAACGGCGCAAAAGCATTGTCGGATGCGGCGCGGCGCGCCGGTGACAGCTGCAGTGTCTTGAAGTTAAAGGGCACGGAATACAGATTAATGTAATACGTACATTCCCTATATCTATCTACTGTGCAAAGGGTGCGTGTATATCGCATTTATTTACATTAGGTATTTCTAACACAGATCAGTGTGACAAACACAGGGTATCCTACTTATCGAATGAAAATTAAAACTATCTAAGCTCTGTATTAAACTACTACTACTACTACTAGTTTATATTGAAGAATTATAAAATAGTTACTAAAAAAAAATTAATAAATAAATAAATAAATAAATAAATAAATATTGTGGACAATTCACACAACACTACCCAGCCCCAAACTAAGCAGAGCTTGTAATATGGGAACCAGATAGAATTGTTTAGTTAGTTTAAAAAGTACTATTATAAAATAGATTTAACTACTTTTTTTTTAGGTTGCTATATACAAACAGGATGAGAAGGAGGAAGGGGGAAGTAGAAGGCCAAGAATAAGATAACGTGAGCCAGATAAAAGAAAAGATCGATGTCATGTCGTTTAAGGAAGTCAAGAAGGCCGCATTCGAAAGACTTAATTGGAGAAAACTGTATCTTCTTCTTCTTAATGAATGAATGGCTTTCTGTCCTTTTCGGATCAATTTTGCCAGTGTCGAGTAAATTAATGAGAATGATAATATATTACATAGATAAAATACTTTTTCTTAAACATGCGCTGAAATATTGTCATTACTTTTCAATATAGAACACGCGAAGTATCATATTTACGTAGACTGAAAAAACAAAATCACTTCCCGGCGCGTTCTCGCTCCGGCAATGTTGTATGAAACGGTGTGCTGTTTGAATTTAGAACTCTTTCATCTATCGTACACATTGCGTTCTCGTGGCTGTATAGCCACAGATGCGTTTACCTTTCGGCACAAACTGTAAAATAAAAATAAAAATTGGCGTTAAAGCGGAGTTCGTTGTTATTTGGTTAATAAAAAAAAAAATATTATGTAAAAGACCCTTTTTTATTTCCTTGCATTTTTTTAAGAAAAGCACTATATATGCCTCGGCCGAAATGGCAATTGCCTGTCTCGTATCATTGAAGTCCTCGCCTGCGGCTCGGCCTTCAAACTCATACTCGACCTGCAATTGCCTATTTCGCTGCCTTTGCAATAATGTACTATTCCGTGACGGAATAGTACATCTATTCATCATAGGAATAATACATGCTCGACAGGACGGAATTTCCGTCCTGTCGAGTCAGTCAAAGTCGAGTCGGCCCTACTCTAATTGTCTTTGGAAGAAAGATGGCCGTTTCTTCCAAATCTATCTGAAACATTTTCGATCAAATCAGAATATCACTTAATGCACTTTAATTCCAACTGCTAACACTTTGAGCTAAGACCTCAAGTAATGTTGGTTAAAATACCACCGAAATTACACAACAGAACTCAAAATAACACCAGAAAAACAATTAAAATTAAAAAGCTATATGACGTCCCGAAATGACAAAAAACTAATCCGAAAACTGTATCAAAACCCCGACAAGTTCTTAGATTGAAGAAGAAGAAGAAGAAGAGAGAGTCACTTCCCTAATGAAATGTTTGCTACTGGTAAAATTATGATCGATGAGAAAGTTACGATGATGGAAGCCTAAAGGGTACCAGCTTTTATCCCGCAACAACTACTAGGCAATACCCATGTATTCCCTTCAGTCATTCATTTTGGAACCGGAAATCACCACACACGCGGGCGAAGCCACGGGCGGCTGCTAGTTTTATCATAGTAACCCCCGAATACTGAAACAGATTGTTGAACTGATTACAGTATTTTAATTCAAATGATCCTACTTGTACTATGTACCTACTTCTAAAAAGTAGTGACGGACAATATCGATAGTAATTGATCGAAACATTTCGATTAGAAAAGGTGACCGTTTTTCGTGGGTTTTAAATTTTTGAAGTACCTACTAAACTTTTTAAGACGAGCTTGAACATTTTTTGAGGTGGAAAAAAAACAACACGTAACCTGGGGGCTAATTCTCGGGCCGATCTCGATCATTTTGCAATTTTTTTTTATTGCTTCTTTTCACAACCCCGTACTTTTTCTACGTTTTCCGTATATCGTAGCTGTTGAGGCTTTTATGATGAGGTTGATGATGAATTACTCAAGGAAATCTGGCATTCTCTCTTCGAAAAGAAGCAATAAAATAAAATTGCAAAATGATCGAGATCGGCCCGAGAATTAGCCCCCTGGCGCGAAACAAAAAAAAAGCTGCCATGCAACCTTCTTCGGCAAACATGGACAAACTTCGCCAAAACACGAGGCGGAAAGTAAAAGTATGTATTATAATTATATTATAACTAATTTACTTCGAGGATTGTTCTATGTAGTGATGGGAAACGCGACAAGAATGCTTATCAACTATATCGATTAAATAATGATTAAATATAATTATTGTCCGATTTGACAATAATTATATCCTATCTATTGTTGTAATGAGAAACATTATTTTCAAGTATCCAAGATCGTGGTAGTATTCAAATAAAATAAATATTGTGGACAATCCACACAACACTATTTAGCCCCAAATTAAGCAGAACTTGATATACTGTTATAATACTTGCATATTTTTTTGTTGTAAATACATAGATACTTAGAATACAATATAGCACCCAGCCAGAGAAAAAACATCTGTGTTCACCAAACAAATATTTGTTATCGATGGGAATTGAAGCCGTCGTGGCTACGGCGCAGAAGGTAGAGCTACTACCAAACCTTCTTATAACTGAACATCTTTTCGACATGTATTTCAAGCAATTAATTGGATGATTGGCACTGATTTGGATCAGTTGAGCTATCTCTAAATCGTTTGTAACGATCTGCAGATAGCTCAACTGTTTCTTGTGTATTTTGTACATTTTGTAAATATTTGTTTAATTGTAAGTTTCTTTGTGTAAATAAATGTTAGCAATTAATATACTCTGACTACCAACCGAGCTGAGAGGCCAGTGAGAAAGTGAGAGTTCAGTATTTATTGGAGGGCATGCATTTTATTTTTTTTAGTATGTAGTGTACCTCACAGATCAATCGAACAAAAGGAAACTTTAGATTCCTGTCTTGTGTTCCTGTGCGTACAGCGCCATCTAGGTATCGATTCGAGAGTATTTTCTTGAACGTCGTAGCTATTCGCCAAATAGGCACGAAAAATACCATATTCGGGAGTGTTCGCTACGCGCCACGCGTGCTCGTAATCGTGTACGAATTGTCGGAATTGTTCGGCAAGTTATTCGGCTAATTGCTCGACATAAGCATATTACTCGTTGGATTGTTTCCTTTTTAAATCAAAGGCTTTTTATGTTTTACCTACCTACCACCACAGGTAAGTAAGTGTACTCGGGCTGGCCCAATATTGAGGTTATGCGCAGGCGATTAGTAGGTATAACTTCAGAAAAGAGTGGGATAGGTTTCAAACATGACAATATTCCTCAATTTAAAGTTTTTTAACGTACCTAGACCGAGGCGAGCGTTTAGATTATAATAAAATATCACGATGTTATGATGAAAAAGTACAAAATTTCCTAGAGTAGGTACCTACTATTACTACCTTGAAGTCAAACATTTAATTCAATATTTTTTTCGGAAATTTAGGCACCCTCTTTGCAACCTTGATTTTGGACAAATAATATGTGCCTATTTTTTTTTTTTTTTTTACCTAATTAAATTACGTATTTCACTGCGGAATGTATAAGAAGTACCGGAACGTTGCTAGGTATACAAAGTTTGTTTGGTCAAGAGAAGATTTAGAACTGGCTAAAACAAGAGTGGCCGAATCCAGAACTCAATAAAGGGTACAAAAAAACAATACTTATAATAGGTACCTACATAAGTATACTATTGTATGTTTAACTTCAAAAGATTGTTTCGATCAAAAGATTTCAATTTAAGTGTCAGCTTCTTGCTGCAGTCACGCCATAATTAATGACTCTATATTTATGTATGTTATATAGCTACATACATAGGTACATCTAGCTGATGGAAAAGCATAATATGACCCACCTGATCTTAAGCGGTAACCATCGCCTTTATCAAAGCATTGCTCAACGCAGTAAATTTTATGTAGGTCTATATCAACAAGTATAGTTACCTACTTATTGAAAAAATAAAAATCCTGCCCGCAATTACGTTTTTTGGCCGACTGCTTGCTTCATCATTTTTCGTTTGAATTCAAATAGAAAATCCGACTGAAGTAGGATCTAACTACACTAGTTTGGTACACTATATAATTATATCATATCACCAAGTATACAATGTAGTCGATATATCGATATGTCACGTCAGTCAAGCAAGCTGCGCCCAACACTGCGCCAAGTGCCAAAACTAAAATTTTTAGGATGCGGCATTTTAATATTTTTATGAAATCAAAAAATAGTTCAGTTTCATTTACCAACCAAACCTCAGATTTATGATTTTTACATAGGTACTTACCTAGGTAACTTAACTACATAAATAAACCAACAGGACGTGGGTGAAACCACGGAAGAGTAAGGTTGCAAGGTGAACAAAGGACAAATTAATAGGTTATTACAGTATAGGTATATAACCTACCCACGTACGACAAGCTAGCTGGTAGTATAAAATAATTGATCATACTGGCTGGCTGGATCGCCATCTTTCAAGATAAACGCATAAAATCAAAACCAATGAAAATAAAATTAATGTCCTACCTGTTCACGTCACTGCAAATAATGTCTTTTCAATTACACTTTAGTAAACGTCCTTGCGTTCAACTCGTCTGCCAAACCATTGCAACACACAGTCGCACATCAATCACGCATTTATTTTTCAAAATTCTCCAAAAATTTAGTTTTCTTCTTTCTGCCGACGAAGCGCCCGCCGCCATTGCTCCACACAACACAATGCTAAAATTGAGCGAGTGAGCTGCGAACAACCGACGCGACGACGCCCTGCGTTGATATTTTGTCGAGAGAAATGAAAACAAAATGGCGACGCGAGACGGCGCTGCGATCGCCAACGTACGTTGTAAATTAATTGTTTATTTTGTTTAGGATACCTTATTCATGTATTTTTTGCAAAGTTATTTATTTATAATTCATAATGATAATTTAGCATTATTCAAATAGATAATAAGCTATAATGAATAATGAAACAATAAATAAAGTGTGTAAAGCAGAAAATACACTACACTACAGCAGGGCACTTCCGGCAAACAACGTGGCAATTTATGAAAATAAAATAACACAAAAGGCAGCTGTAGGTGAAGAGACGATCGCAACAAAAAGTTAGTTCTCTTTACGTCCTACGAACGTGTTACGTACCTTACTTTCCAAGACATTTTATTTATACGGCCGTAGCCAGTCTTGATCCACGGAGACGCTAACAAGACAAAAATAACAACTTTTTAGGCACATTTTATTTTCTTCATGCTTCTAGGTTTGATAACATGCAATCTGGCTGATCGTGATCCGATATAAAGTCATGATTATTGTAATAAATAGCCCATTACTTACTTTGCTTGGCTAGACCCAAACACAAAGAACTTAACAGACGTGTTACGTAACATTTTTCAGAATTAGGTCACCAACATTAATGGCGTTAATTGGGTATAGGTTACCTACTCATAACCTAACTAGGTTTGTTCTCGAAAACCGACAAACCAATCTTATCAGCTTGTATCTCCATTCGCCTTGTTCCGTGCACCACGTTGAGTTTCGGAGGGAACACAGCTGAACCGAATTCCGTAAGCACAACGGACGCCATTTATAAGCATTAGCAAACCAGTTGAATCGATTCTTTGATTTTAAGTGTCGTGGTATGGTATGTATGTTTTAAAATTCACTGACCTGTTTTGGCTAAATAATGAAACGGATGAGTTAAAAATTCTAGTCGCCTGGCTCACTGGCTCGCATTGCATTATCTGCAAAATGCTTTTTATAATAATTGTTACTTGGATCGTCTCTATCGGTTGCGGTGTGCGCAGTTGACTGGTATAGAACGCCACAGTACCGTGGAAGGCCGGCGACCCACGCCCCTCGAGGGGTTTCGGCTCCCCGCCAAGCCGGTTCTGTTCATTCGACGGATGGGCAGCGCCTAGGATAGACGGGGACTGGCAGCGGTTACCCACGTCCGCGCAAAATCAATATCAGCTTTTAATAATACCTCGACTGCTCGCCGAAAAACACGTCTCTGTAATAACAGTTTATTTTTCGCAATATCTTTTGTTTTCTAAGTGGCCAGTAACTGCATCACGTAAGTAGGTAAGGTTGGTTATGTGTCTGGGTGTAAACCTCCGTTGTGGTATTTTTGTTACATAGGTACTTCATACGTCATGCGTAATGTCATTACCCACCTGTCAAACAACAGTCGCGTGACTTGCGTCTTGGTGGTCTTAGCTTTTCACTGGATTAGATTTTCCAACTTTTATTGTAGAAACCTAATCGTGGGCGGATAACAATTTCCCTGTTAAAATTAAAAGTGTGGATTTAGATTTCTAATGAAAAATACTTATTGAAATGCAAGGGTAATTTAACGAAGAGAAGTGTTTGAATTTAATCTTCACCCACCTGTGTTTTTAGAGCATTGTTATTATGTAGGTAAACAAACTACGTAGTTCCTAGAAGGACACATTTGATGAGTTATCCATAGTACGGGAGCCGTCAGTCAGATTGCCTATCAACTTGATACAAAGATGAGACATTATGGCATCACAACCGCTGATGATGTACGCAGGATGGTGGTTCCAAATCAATCAGAAAAAAATAGAATTGGCTGAAGCAATTTACCAAATCTGATTGAATGATCAATCAGGAATAATGAAAAAAGTGACAGAAAGTACCTAAGTGCCACTGTTTCTATCAGAGAATCTTTAGTTTCAGTCCTTCTTTTTGACAAATACCTAACACTTTTGTTATTGGTTCAGAATCAGCATCACTTTGCGGTTCTGATACCTGTTGTATGTTTTTTAAACTGGAATTGTACTTTTAGCCAGTATTAAAAGACAAATCTGATTGATTCAGAATCAGCATAACAAATTCAAAATAATATATCGCAATTATGTTGTTAGATACAGATATAGATGATACTATAGTTTCAAACGTAAACCTTGTTCGGGCACCGCAACTAATTTTTCCCACTTTGAAGGCGCTAAATATCAAACATTTTTTTTTAACTTTAATACGAACATAAGTGCTACTTGGATTACTTAAATGCTAATATCATTGTCTACGAGTCTTCCTGGCCGAAAAGTTGGTGTGGCGTGTTTTCATGGGTCAAGAAATAGTTAGGTAAATCTACTATACTAATAACTTTAATTGCATAAATAAAATAATAAGTACGTAGTAATAAGACGAAAACTTTCATTGATTATAGCTACAATACTGTTTAACTTTATTACACCGCAGATAATACAACTTCACATAACGACGCCATATCTCCTTCCTCTTCCTTCTTCTTCTTTTCCACTAGAGCTGTAACTCTTTGCTTGATTCGATTAGAGATGTCCTATTCCCAAAACTGGTTAACAGTAGCTATACATTTTTTAACATAGGTACTTACTACATTATTCTATACTCAGGTAACTTATGTTAGCTACAACATCATTACTTAGCTGTCCTGATGCCCTAATAGCCTCATCTTTGTAGGTAAAATTATGTAGTGTAGGAGTCTATAAGCAATCTGACTGTCAGCTCCTGTACTAATAAGAATTTGATAATAATAAGAAAGATCAGTAATCCATAGATCAAAGAACTGAAAGTAGTACGCTAGGGCTACGAAGGAAAACAAATTAATGGCTTTTTTATTTTTATATAAATATCTTATAAACAATAAGTACCTAAGCAATTTAATTATTATAAATAGCACTGAGGATACCACCAGGGTTTGTAGGGATAATGCTACTAGTCGATATTTTTAGATAAGTACAGAATACTTCTAATAAACTTGAAACTAGGTAAGTGCATATATTTAGTTACCAATAACTAAACTTTTAGATTTTCTAAGTGAGATTTTAATTAAGACTTTTTTTATCGAATTCTGGGTCAGTGGCCAATCTGTTTGTAAGACGAAGAACCAGCTAGACTCGGCTCAGCCCATAAAAGTCACTACCATCGCACTGCTCTCCAGCATAGTTCATCTTCACACCTTGGAGCCAGGGTGGTCGGGCACCGTTCGGTTTCAGTGGAACTTCCCTCGCGAACACTCAGGTTGGGGGATGATCTGCTGAGGTTAGGACTATAATAGGTAGTATGGGGTTCTTCAAAAGGGTCGGCAACGCGCTTGTGATTCCTCTAGTATTGTAGGCGTCCATACTCCTAAGCTACGGTAAACCCAAAGGACTATTAAAGTATGGGGTTCTTCAAAAGGGTCGGCAACGCACTTATGATTCCTCTGGTAGGTACCTATTGTAGGCGTCCATATGCTACGGTAACCGCTTTCTATCAGATATAGGCCGTAAGCTATTGTTTGTCTACCTTTTTGTATGTCTATCTTGTACTGTATTCTACTTACCTACTAAGGAACTGTATTCTACTTACCTAGTGTGTCATTGAAATCAATTAAGAGTTGTCTATCTATTTACCTACCTTGTTGTTTAATAAAAGTGCAAGTCTGCAGTCAGTCGAAAAGTGCTGTCGTGCCTAAAAATTTCCATCGTCATAACTTGTTTTTTTTTTTAATTCTGCATGGCGATGTGGTTCATCTAGTACTGGTAAGTTTAGATGGAACCTAAAAATGCAGTAGTTACCTAACTTTTAAGTTGTAAATTGCAAAGATATTTTATGAATGTTTGCATTATAAAAAACTGTAGAAGAAAGTTACTGAACATACCTAACCCTGTTATAGCTTGCAGCATTAGTTGAAGTTGCAATGGGCAGGTCATAAATATGTATTGTGGACAATCCACACAACACTAAGCCCCAAATTAAGCAGAGCTTGTACTATTGGGAACCAATTATCTGATATAATACTTGTAATGTATACTTTTTTTGTAAATACATAATTAAAATACAATATAACACCCAGACAGAGAACAATCATCTGTTTTCACCAAACAAATATCTTGGTCAAAACCCTACGGCACAGAAGGCAGCGAGCTACTAACTGAGCTACGAGGTTAGTCATATAGCTTGAACAACGCAAGTCACATAGCCGTTGGGAAATAGTCCTTGGATGGCGACCACCAAAGAGCAATCGCGCATTCGAGCCGCGCGGTTGCTTTTTGGCGACCACGGGTACCTACGTACGCATATAATGGACCGACGATATTGTACGAGATCGCTGGAAAACGTCGGAGAGGACTCGGAATTGGTCTTCCTGGATATGTTTAGGAAGGCCTATGTTCAACAGTGGACTTCTTCAGCATGACCGTGTATTTTTATTATTACGGTTATTTTCTAGGCAGACTACCTAGTGAAATTCTACGGGTCAAGTATGACTGCTAAGTCCTTGACCAACTCAATGTGTTCGTCTGTCTGGCGACCTTTCCAGAACTAAGAGTAGAAGCTGAGGGATAAAATAAAAAATTCTGCCCAAAATACTCCCGAGGTGAGACGTTGAGATCGAGTTCGCATGAGTTCCTCGCCTACTATACAGGGTGTAATCGTTAAGTGTGCACAGACGATTATTACGTAACTATTGCAGATATCAAAAAACTTTAAACTGATATCGAAAGTACTTTACCTAATGAGTAAAATGACATTAATAACTTTTTAAAAATAAAACGAGAAATATCCAAAAAAATTACATTAATCACTCCCATACATTTAGTATGAGATAGTAGAAAGGTTTTAGTTTCCTTATTTTAAGTGGAATAGTACCTACTCATTTTACCCTTGTCATTTTATAATTATGTACGATATGAAGGTATTAATGAATTTCAAGTAGATACACGTGTAGATTAATTATCTTACCACTTCAAATTTATAATAAACCTTGTTTCAATTGGCCTGCCAGATCCCCGGATCTCACGCCTTGTGATTTCTTCCTATGGGGATTTGTCAAAGACCACGTGTACGCTGAGAGAGTACACAGCCTAGAAGAGTTACAGAATCGTGTACGTCGTGCAATTGCTTTAATTACTCCGCAAATGTTAAGGAAAGTTCATTTAGAAACTGTAAATAGAGCTCGTCATTGTATTGCACAAGGAGGACGTCACTTCGAACATATGCTTTGAACACAAAATTTTGTACTTACTAAGAAATAAAATGTATGGGAGTGATTAATGTAATTTTTTTGGATATTTCTCGTTTTATTTTTAAAAAGTTATTATTGTCATTTTACTCATTAGGTAAAGTACTTTCGATATCAGTTTAAAGTTTTTTGATATCTGCAATAGTTACGGAATAATCGCCTGTGCACACTTAACGATTACACCCTGTATATTTCTACTCTTGTTGTTACGTCACAAGAGTAGACGTAGACAGCCCCCAAAATCTCCGTAGATCTTCGTCAACCGCTAAATTTATAAAAAAATCAAATTTCTGAAAATTATAACTTCCTTTTAACCATTTTATTGCATGCGCCTGACTGCAATTGCACTTGGAAAACTAATGAATTAGACCTCATTTACACGACATACTGATGGTTGCATAAGATATTAACAAAAAAACTCAACAAGGTGATTATTTAGAACATCGTGCTACAAATTCACCTCAGACATCTACATAATCTCTGCAATCTTTCACAAAATGGCTGCGGTTTTTTGTGCTTCATCCGTTTGATTTCTCTCTTCATTAATCCTAAATGTACTAACAAAACTCGAAAATTAGACTTGTCCGTACTTAATAAAAAAAACATGATTTGATTAATCCCTCAGCAACCAGACATTCCCAGAAAACAACTCCCTAATTATGTAATCTGAATCGATTATGTGTAAATTCCTACTAGTCAACCTTGGTATAGGTGTGGCAAATACACGAAAGGATGGGTAGGTAAAGAATAAGATAGGAATGTCATGCAATGCGATACAAGATGCGAAAGAATACTTTACAAACTCTAATCTTGGAGGAATTAGAATTATTAAGATTTCTAATTCCTCCAAGACTCTAATAAATAAATTATCGTCACAAACTTCAGCCGCAAAGGTTGTTTTATTTCTGTACGCTCTCGAATCTTCTACAAGTCTATATTACAGTTAGTAGGTAGGTAGGTACCAACTATTGATCCCGTACTTTGCTCTACTGCGCATGTTATGAGCCACGCACGATAACAAAATCGCGTTGGTTGAGGAAAAGTGAACGGCGGATGCCGTTTCTGCCAGCACTCCAGCAGTAGTGGGCACCGCAATGTTGCGAATAGACGTCTATCTATATTCCCTCTTTTTTTTACATCGATGTTTAATAATACAGTCTACAGTTTTCCGATAAGTTCTGTTTTTTTGCAGCAGTGTTTTATCTAAAAATAAATGATGTCGAAGGAAGCAATAGAGTTTGTAAGACTGATGGTAGATTTTATTTTAGGATAATAATTTATCAATTTTATTTTTTTCAGCTCAAGGTTATGTTGATAAATATTGTTGGCGTAAAGATACGAAACAAGTGCGTCTATCTGATTTTACTAACAGTTGGATGGAAGGAAGATGACGCAACTGAGTTATTCATGATGCAAATTAGAAACAAAGACAGTATGGTTACCTGCCTCCAAAAGAATCTCTAAAAATCTCCTAAGAGTGTACCTACCTGCCAGTTTCACATAGGTTTGACCAAAGATCAAAAATGTATGGTAGAAAAAAGGCTGCGTAAAACATATCCACGAAATATTACCACACAGTTGCATTACTACGGGCAAAACATTTCGTAAGATGACTTTGCTCGGTCTTTTATTGAAGTGAAAACTTTTTTAGCGGCTTTTTTTGAGCGTGTTTGATGGGGAAAAACAGGGAAAAACCACTCAAACTCAACTTGCGACACTGTTTTAAACAACAAAGAAATCAAAAAGCTTACGGCCCCCTTGATGGAAAATGGGAACTGTAGCCAGTGGATGCCTGCAATACAAGAGGAATCACAAACGCGTTTCAAACCCTTTAGCAATTAACCCCACTTTTACCTTCCTACGAGATGTGACCACACCACTCATTCGTAGTTTCTTGCCTGTTCTAGGCGCGTGGAACTGGCACCTAAACTCATCTTTGTGATAAGTACATACAAATGCTTAAAGAAATTTTGGATTTGATTTTCCTGATAGGTACACTCCTCTGACTCCGTTTCTGGCGAATATAGGAAGATAATTACTCAATCACTTACCCAGTTACCTCATCAAATTCAGTTGGTTCAGCTCTGCGGGTATTTCAATAAGATACTTTACTTCACTTGCGGTTAAAACTTCAAATTGAATTCACTAAAATTGGCTTGGCTTACGGCGCGATTGTGAGTTTGCTGTAACCACTGACTCTACATCTTGTAAGTACACTTTTCTCTGGCATAACTACTTACCTCTAAGCTCAGCAGTAGCTCTGCCTTCTGCGCCGTAGGTCGTGGGTTCGATCCCCACCGAGAACTAATTTGATGAGAACCAGTTATGCCCTCAAACCAGTACAAGGCATTTCATAAAAGGCACGTTTTCTTAAAAGAAACACTATTATTCCACGTTTGAATACAATTGATGGTTTATAACATTAGCCCTGAAATAATCTTAGCCAGAAAGTCTCCATACCCATTGCCTAGGCTACATCATAAAATAAGGATAACATCTACCCGCTTAGCGATGGGGCAAGTAACAAGTGTTAGCAGACATGAAATAAGTAGATCTCCTGATGATCCAGTGTCATATAGATTAGAATAGATTATTATAAAATGAAAATAATATTATAGTTAAAAGAACTTCTTTTGCACAATTTTATAAAATAAATAAATTATTATGATTATGACCTAGTTTGCTTTGTAGGAACCTAAGAATGAAACAAAGCAACAACTTTTAAATTTTCTTTAATCAATAATTTAAAGCTTACAGGAGACTTCATGTTGAGGCGCGGGCTAGCCGCGGTTCACAATTATAACACTTCTCTACAGCCGTTTAAGAACTGAAATCGCTTGACACATCTAATGTGTCGGCAAAAGAATATAGCCACAAATCATGATTGTTTTAAGTTTTTGTTTCAAAAAATCATCAAAATCGGGGATCGATGACTCACGCTTTCGATGTCTTAAATAAATAAAGCAAATTTGAAATTATCTAAACTAAATATACGGGAAGACGTTTGTGTTGTTCAAAACCACTTCCCCAGGAGATCTTTAAGGATAATGCTAGTATTCACCAAGTCACGCAAGCCTTTTCACGACAGTTTTTCGTAAAAGCTTGTTCTTAAGCGTAGTTGGTGAAAATGCATTATTCTTGTTTAAAAACTAGGGTTAAGTTGCAACGTCGCACAAGACATACGAAGCGTGAAACACTCTGGGCCCATAACCAAAAGTTATGACCACAGATCATAAAATACTTCGTCCTTGCACCTGTCATTATACTCTTTATTGCTTGGTTTGGGGCCACGTAGATAGCGGATTAGGGTCAGTGCACACCAATGGACGGGGCCATCGAGAATTTATTGTACATGTATTTTTTAATTATTTGCATTGATTGCACAGATTTTCGTACATAATTTGTACTTTATGTTGATTCAATAAAAACCCACTGTCCATCAGTTTTGCACGTTTATGGACGGTTAGAATTCCATGCAAAAATTGACATCACCTTTAACCTAAGACAAGCAGCAAATCAAGCGTTATCAACGACATCATACAAACTGAAACGATATCCTTCAAAAACGAGCAAATCATTAAAGTACTGTACCCGAAGTCGGAGTTTTGCTACCACATTTCGTTACCAAATGTTGTTTTCGTTTCGCCTATTTGTCTCTCTCTATTGTAAGGAGAAAATATGAGACAGCAAAAATACGTTACGTAGTTAGTTGTTGTCTCATCTTTTCTACATACAATAGACGGAGACAAATAGGCGAAACGAAAACAACATTTGGTAACGAAATGTTGTAAATGCACTGGGACTTCGGGTACTGTGGACAAGTTAGGGGGAATAGATTATATGTACCTACCTTTATTTGATTTCAAATTATATAAAGTACATCGTTTAAATTAAAAATTGCTGCTGTAAAATATGGAATTCCTATACACAAGTTCCTATCACTGACAATATTAAAGAAAATTAAAAAAAGAATAGAAATACCGTCGTTTTTGTAAGCTTTTGGGAGTTGCAAGTTTGTCGAACGCTTTGCTGCTTATCCAATTGGTTCTGACTACAGAAAACGGTACCGCATTATCCAAAAAGGATTTAAAACTACAGGGTCTGACATATTGTTTAAACTTTAAAAAATCTCGTTTTGACGCTTTATACCTAATCACCACATCCAATAGATAGACATGAAAAATGACAAATATCTCTTTATTTTTTTTCAACGAAATTTTCTCAAATCACGTAGTAACAAAAATGCTTACAAACACAACCATAGACAAACATATTCATAAACTCTCGTCACCAACACATGCACCCATCTATCTCTGAACTGTCAGCTGACCTGTCAAGCTGTGAATGCAACAATAACGAATTGCAATCGTACTTCTTGCACTCACTTTTTCAATCCAATATCTTTTAACTACTACATAACTTGCAACTAAGTTCATTGGGATAAGGGAGCCGACGGGGGTCGAAATAATAAAGGACTTTAAGATATGCCAAAAATAAGGCGCTAAATATAATAACTATAAATGAATACATCAAAAACTGCCCGCCGTCAGCTACTACCTTGGACCGGTTCACACATAGCGAGTTGCTTGTAACTAGACGTTAAAATGAACACGTCGAAACTGGCCGAATGCGGTTCACTCCGGCCAGAATTCGTTATATAATTCCATAGTATTATTGCATCGTCAACTCATCCAGTGCAAACCGGACTTTATCTTACAAATCATTGTCTTTTCTCAAACGCATAAACGAATATTTCAATATTCTTAAAAACAAAAAGGCCCAATTGATGCAAATGTTCGATAATACAGAGCGGTTAGACCACTGCGTAGTACATAGTATGATTAGTGAGTTTGTTCGTTATAGAGGGGTAGCATTCGTTTAAAAATCCGCGCGATTAGAGACCAGGTTAAATCACTCGTTTATGCGTTAGTGAAGTTAGACCTAGACCATGTGACTGTTATACGACAAATCCTAGATATTTTTATCTACATACAGACTGAAAAAGATATACCAAAGTTTCAATTCATTTAGTTTGTTGTTCGTCAATTAAGAGTTCATTTTTCTTTGAGCATACCAGCCGAATTGATAACTTTTTTAAACAAAGTCAGAAATATAAAGAAATCACTTTCCCGATTATAAGTTTTCTTTTTTTGTAAATAATTTTGTTTGTTGTAAAATTTGCAATAAATATTTTGTGTGCGCCTTAAACACGCATCAGGGCAATCGTAATTTCATGTATTTCTGATTCCACTTTCGTCAAAGACTTCAATTAAAAAATGTATTTTTGATAATTTTTGTTCATGATATTGTAAATATTGCTTTAATTGCACTCAAATGCTTATTAATTTTTGAACTAATGTGTACTGATAGATATGTGGCTAGACTAGATATTTTCAGATCTTTAAATAGGGTAGTCACAGGCACATCCAAACCATAACATTTTTTAAATTTGTAAAGACATGAATTTGTTATATCATTTTGTAAATAAATAGCCATTAAATACCAGAATGAACTAGGAGTTTTTAAAAGACAAAAAATATCAATAAACACATTTTTCTAAAGACATCGTTCTTAATCCATCTTGCGTTTGTTTCAAGCTCTTTAATTTATTTATCTAAACAAACTCTAGATAGCTTTTTCAATTTCTACACGAGACAAAAAACAACAAGCCTCTATCAATGAAATTGACATCCAGTACGAAGACAACCTTCTCGAGTAGTCTTAAAACACGCTCATATTCCAACCAAAGTCAAACCGAGACTGACAAATTTTCAAAAGAGATATGCTGACAGATTTTTTTATTGCTGTCGTTTGAGGGTAGACGAACATTTTAGCCTTTTAAGTATCGGTCACTCAAAAGATTGATAAGCAAGTTTTGGTTTGAACCAAAGTAACGAAGGACGTACGTGCTTAGCGTTATGTTACCGAAGCTTACAAAAAAATAAATACAAAACGTACAGTCGTCTAAACAAGTTTAGTTTACGTTTCAAAGGGCACCTTTTCATACGACTGTACTCAAACATCCATCACATTCACACAAAAACATCTCTTATTTAGTTTTCAACATACATTCCAAATCCCCTGTTTCGCAAACAAGTTCCGCCGTTTGCGAATAAGGTTCTTAACATTACATTGATCCAGTCCGTTCAGGGAACTGGTTGCCGGAGTAAAAAATAAATACTATTTACAAAATTAAGTTAGCCTGTTTTGTGTAACGAAACTGCTTGAAACAGGCTGTGTAAGCTACAACTCAACCAGAACACTGATATTTACTGTTATTATCTGTTTGTTATCTTTAAAAGAGTTTATGCTGCACAAAACTCGAGCATAGATAGAAACTCAAGCATATTGTGACAGAAAATTACAAAAAAAGGCTTCATTTATTTGAAATTACATAAATCTAGTTGACTTATAAATTGGAAGCAAAGTTTAATTTAATACACAATAAGCTTTAGATATAGCCTCCCATCCGATGAAACAACATTTTTAAAGTCGCACTTAGCATGTAGACGTAATTTTTTTTTAATGGTTTCGTTTTTATATGTGGGTAGGCATATATCCAGCTGTTGACTTCTTAAGGCTTGTTTGTGTGAGTCCTAGATCAATGTAAAACATAACGCTAGCACGCACGTCACACTATATAAACAGATGGCGACGGCGTTCTAGTTCAGTTGCGCACGACCGGCGCTGGCGAGTGGTGGTGCCTCTCCAGATCCTCGAGCGAGAGGGCGTTGGGGACGTGCACTGAAGGCAGCTTACCGGCGGAGGCTCGAGCGAGGAGTTCAGGGCTGAACCATCTCGCGAGCTGGTTGTCTCCGCCGCCCGCGCCGACGTTGCCCATCTCTGAAATCAGGTCTGATCTTCAATGGTACAGCTGATTCCTGAAGCTGTTAGGCCGAACAAACAATAAAAACAGATATGTCTTCCGACTGCTTTTTGTTTTATCTATATTTATAAAATCGTGTTAGTTACACTATTTATAACTCAAGAACGGCGGAACCGATTTGGCAGAAAATTAGTGGGGAGGTAGCTTAGAACCGAGAGAAGGACATAGGAAACTTTTTATCCCGAAAAAGCAATGGGAACGGGGTATTACGGGAACGGGCGAGCGAAGCCGCAGGCGGCTACTAGTTTTAAATAAAACCCAGAATAAAATTTTTAAGCGTGGCACACAGATCGAGATACCAGGAAGAAGAAAGCATGTTCATTCCCAGTCTTACAACATTCAAACGTTCGTTCCATAAACTCTCATTCAGCCGTTCACACTACGTTCCATTACACACTTCTCACTTACGTTCCGTTATCATCTATACTAATATTATAAAGAGGAAAGATTTGTACCTATTTTTGTATGTTTGTATGTTTGTAATGAATAGGCTCAAAAAGTACTGGGCCGATTTAAAAAATTCTTTCACCAATAGAATGCTACATTCTTCCAATTTGACATAGGCTACATTTCATTTTGAAAAAAATTAGGGATCCTTGGTAAAATTAGAACAATGTAACCGAAGGTGTAGAAAAATGAGTCTTAAAATGTCTTTCGTCGAATGCGCTGCCGAAACTATTAGCGATAGAACAAAATAATGTACAACAATATTGTCTACCCCGTGCGAAGCCGGGACGGGCTGCTAGTTATGAATATTTACCATTGAGACTCCTCTGGTGCGACTGAGCGAGCAGCTGATGTAGTGTAGTGTTGCCCGGCATGCCTCGCCCCATGTTGTTCATGTTATTGAACTGGAACATAAACAATACTCTATTAAAAACTACTCAAATCAAACGTAAATAAATAAATAATGCGAACAATTCATACAAAACTGTTATTCCCCAAACTAAGTGGAGATTGAACTATAGGAACCAGATAGCTGATAAAGTACTAATACAATACATTTTTTTGAAAATACATTCGAGATAAATAAATAAATTAAATAAATAACAACCATCTGCCTTCACCACACAAATATTTGTTCTCGGTGGGGATCGAACCTACGACCTATATACGGCGCAGAAGGCAGAGCTATTGCCAACTGAGCTGAGAGCCAGTCAAGTGTATTTATTCAGTTGAATCGCAAGCATCACTTTGAAACGTCTTAAAACTAGGTGAGTCTAGGTGCCCGTTCCACGCGACCATGGCTAGAAGAACAGGCAACAAACTACGGCTTGGTTCCTACCGTTTACTAGACTGATTTAAAAAATCGCATTAGAAAACTACATTATCCCTGCGTAACATAGGCTATTTACTAGCGACCCGCCCCGGATTCATAATAGTGTAATTCTTCCATGTGTGCATGCGTCACCAATGTCTGGAATATTGGTGGTATAGTGGTGGAGGTGTCAAGATACCTTCCCACTAAACCTACAGCTATTAATACTCGTAGTATAATGCTTACATTGTTATATAGAAGAAACGGGTATTTATCGCGATTACCTTTATTATTTCCCGACGTTTCGACCGTGTTACAACAGCCGTGGTTGCGGGCAGACTGCATCCATATATGCACGTAACGCACGATCGCGTTAATTCAAAAAGTGCTAATACTTACATTGTTAGGTTGCGGCGGCCTCTGCGGCGGATGGGGAAATGGACGAATGTTGTTGATCATTTGCTGTAACAAAAACCAAAATAATAATTATGGACAATCCACACCACACTATCTAGCCTCAAATTAAGCAGAGCTTGTACTATGAGGACCAGATAAATGATATAATACTTATATAATAATTATTTTTTTGTAAATACATTATTATGTACCTACTTAGAATACAATATAACACCCAGACAGGGAACAAACACATGCGTTTATCACACGAATACTTGTTCTCTGTGGGGATCTAACCAACGCTTTCCATCGCAGAAAGAAGAGGTAGGTAATATCAACTATTTATTTTTTTAGGCAAACAAATATTTGTGTGATGAACATAGACGTTTGTTCTCTGTCTGGGTGTTAAATTGTATTCTGAGTATGTATTTACAAAAAAATATGTACATAAGTACTATAGCAGCTATCTGGTTCCATAGAAGCTGTGCTATTGGGGCTAGACAGTGTTGTTATAAAAAAAATGTTTCGTAGTGGAAACGCAAAGCAATAGACTGGTAGATATTGAAATAGCAAGTTACCTGTTGTTGTTGTTGTTGGTTCATGTAATGCTGTTGGTACTCAGCTTGAGATGGCGCATAGCCCATGGTAGGAACGCCGCTTTGATTGCCCTGGAAAGTAAGAATTATTACACAACAAAAAAAACCACGAGAAGAAGAAACCACCAAATAATTGTGAAGGAGTAGGCAAAAGTAATTCTTTTGAAGACTAAAAATCTGTTAGTCCGCGTTCACACCAAACACATTGCATACAGGCTCATCTGTCAGCTCTAGTGTAATAGTAACATCCTTTCACCACATTTGGTTCGAATGACACAATAAGAAGAAGTGTAAATGTGAGCATTATAATTTGGAGAGCACTGGTGGTCTAGTGGTAGCGGCCATGAGTTTTTCTGACGAAAAATTTATGTGCACTATGCCAGTACTCTCAAAACGGTGAAGGGAAAACTCGTGAGGAAACCGGCGTGTTGTAGAACCTAAAAAAGTTCGAGCAACACGTGTCAAGCGTCACGCAAAAAGGGCCCACCAGGGGCCCACTTGCAGAAACCAATCCGCACACCAAGTGCGGATGATGAATTTGCCGAGCATTATGCCTCCGAAGCAACTGGACGGATTCGCAGCTGCCAGCTGGACATATTAACTGTACAGACGGTTCGATGTAAACGAAATTTTGTAATTATGGATCTGAATAAACTTAAAATTTCTAACAAACTATGCTTGCGCCTATTTTTATAAACCACCTCTAAGTTGTTTTTTCGCGTTACTTCTTTTTTTCTACTTATAATTTAACTTTACTCACTTTTCAAAATCAAAGAGCTGATTATAATATTATAACCCGAACTCGTTCACTTCTCCAACTCGGTCACATCCAAACTCATCAGCATCATCAGCCTGGAGAAGTCCACTGCTGGACATAGGCCTTCCCTACACATTTCCAGGAAGAACGATTCTGAGCCCTTTCCATCCACCGACTTCCTGCGATCGCATCCTAACTGGCGGTGTATATACCTTGACGATGGGCCTTCCCATCTGAGGCATCTTCGGCGGCTGGTTCCACTGCTGCTTTGGACTCGGTGCGTCAGATTCCTTCTCCGCCGTCATTTTACGTAACACCTGTAATACATATCTAGTTACACACGCATTTTTTTTTGCAACTAGCTGATGGAACGAGCATAAATGGCCCACCTGATGTTAAGTGGAAACCATCACCTATATTAAATTCAATTCAATAAACTTTTTCTTCAATACGATACAAGAATCACTTTGAAACGTCTTAATCCAAGACGAAGAATCTTATACCCAAGCATAACCTCGTGATTACGCACGCTAGGAACGTGCGTGCCCTACGATGCACTGCCCTGCGTCCATCAACTTGAGGCATACAGACGTTTAGCCTCACGTGCCAGTAATTTCACCGGCACCCACACCCTTCAAACCGAAACTTAACGATCCACATGCTAGTTTTAAACCAAAAGCGTGTACAAAACGGACAACTCTGCATTATATGAATTGAGTACATACATATTGTTGTTATTTGTTCTTTCTATTATCGCGCCGTCTCTTTCCTACGATTCTCTGTATTGTTTGTATAATTAAAACCTGATATAGATTACACATAACTTTAGCCCTGACCGTTATTGCGCAGAAGTCAAAAATAAGGTACCTGAGGGGGGGCTAGCGGAATGAATGGCGGGCGTGCGTAGCGCTGATTGGCTCTCCATTCGCACTCCACTCTCTGTACCAATAGGACACTCTGCACACATCCACACATCCAGTGTGCGCGACATGGCTCACTACGACGCATGCGCAGCTATCTCCTCCGCGTATCGCTCAGCGCTAAAGTTTTGTGTCGCTAGTTATATCATGATGATAAAGGACACTTACTGAGGTAGGTGTGAAAGAGATGGGCGTAGGCTGTTTCGGCTGGTGCATGATCTCCTGGCGGCGTCGGTTGTAGTTCTCTCGCTGCTCCTCCAGCTTCTTCTTGATGAGTGCGCTCTGCATTATGGACTGGGTGTGTGCGGCTAATTCACGCGGAGACGGAATGCGGCCCGGTACGCCTGGACCAAACGTTTTAACGTATTAGTTTGAGTATTCATCTTATTTTATAATTATTATAAGTTTAAAAAACTAGAGAAACCGACTTCATTTCCAAACGGCTAAACCGATTTTAATGAAATTTGTTTGGGACAATCTGGACGTAAGAATAACCTTCCAAATAAAAAAATAATTTTCTAAATCGGTTCATAAATGCAGGCACGCAGTTACAAACATAAAAAAAAATAATTAAAAAAAAATGGCAACACCGATAAATAAAATTAATAAAAAATTAATAATTAATAAATTTAAAATGGGACCAATCTGGAAGTACCTTTCAGATAAAAAAATATTTTTTCAAATCGGCTCACAAATGACAAAGTTATGCGGTAACAAATATTAAAAAAAAATATATATACAACCGAATTGAGAACCTCCTCCTTTTTGATTAGAAGTCGGTTAAAAAACTAGCCGCGAGTCCCGGCGTTGCTCGGGTATTCCAGAATGTTGCCCACCCAAAACATGGCGGACCGACATGACAAAAAGTAGTTGAAATGTCATTTTGATAACTAACGCTGTCAATTAGCATGACACTAACACTTATTTGTGTCAGTCACTGCGGTTAAACTGTCAAATAGCATGACACTGACACTTATTTGTGTCAGTCACTGCGGTATAACTGTCATGGCGCCGCCTTTTGGTATTCACCACTCAACACTAAGGAATATTTGTATATTACACATCAATTTTCAGACAGAAAATCTCATTGGTACACTACTGTATTTGAACCTGTAGTATATTTCAGCGTGGTGAACAAGAGTTATCTATCTATGTCGTCGGCCCATCAGATGGCCACGTAAATTGCATAACAATAATTACTTTACCTGGATGGTGTACGCCCAAGTTTGGACTGGTGGGCATTATAGGCGACACACAATAAGCTGCGTCCGAACGGGGAAATCAAATATCAATAACTTTCCAATTATGTAATATCTTGTACAAGCTATTCGCCATAGCGATCTTACTAAACAATCGAATTAAAGCATCATCTTCCTGCCCTTATCCCACGCTGCATGGGGTTTGCAAAACTGGTTTTCTTCCTCCATTCACCTCTCTCATTCGTCACCTCAGTGCTCACTCCTATTTTGCTCCCCAGGTAAAAAACAAATATCTGCGTTCACCACAAAAATATTTGTCCTCGGTGGGGTTACATCCCAAGATCTACGGCGCAGAAGGCAATGCTACTACCAACTGAGCTGAGAGGCCAGTAAATGATTAATAATTTCTTTACGCGTATGAAGGTCGAGATTGGGTTCAAACGCAAGCCTTTACTATGTCATCATCTCAGCCCGGTATCACCCACTGCTGGGTATAGTCCACCTTTATCTTCTGACAGCCTCCTCTGTCCTGCGCGTCTCTTGTCCAGGTGTTTCTTGCGACCATTACGATGTCGCTGACCCATCGCGCTTTCGATTTCTTCGGCTATACCAGAGGTTCCCAACCTTTTTTTCCCATAGACCACTTTCAAAATTTTGCCGGTTCCGGTGGACCCCCTGCCCTGCAGCTATATTCTTACAATATTCCCAGTCGGCAAAAATATGGAGATTAGATCTAACTATGGATATTTGCGTTGCGGCTGAGTTCCTACCACGAATTAACAGTTTTGGAGAAAAAGGTTTTACAATTCACAATCACTAAGCTTCTTGAAATATTATCTGCCTCCTTCTATAGGTGAAGTCAAGCCAACATTTTAGTTCATTACTATCGAAACCAGGTAACCTTTCGTGGACCCCCCGCTTACGAATCGTGAACCCTCATTGTTTTGTCACGCCTTCGTAGACCCCCGTCGAGTCTACCGTGGACCCCTAGGGGTCCACCTGGACCACGTTGGGAATCAATGGGCTATACTATGTTAAAAAAAATGTAACCGCATGCGGCAGCTAGTGTTGTTGGTAGTGTTGGTGGTAGTGTTGATGGTAGTGTTGTTGGTATAGCGCTCACCTTGATGAGGTAAGGGCGACAGTCTCAGCGGCTGATGATGCGGCGGCACCACCAGGTGCGGCGGAACCGGACCTCCTCCCATTGGCAGCGGGGAGCCTTGCATCTGACAACACATTTTTTTTTCATAAAACTTATTGTTGTTTTAAATAATGTTTAGTGAGTTATAGATAGTGCAATTCACGATTGTCCCTACCAATTGTCGGTTGAGGGGATCGCGGGGTGCGGGGAGTTTGCTCCGAGCGGCAGTCGCGAACCGTAGTCTATTCATTGTAGTGTGCGTGTGCACCCACACCCATTGACGGAAGCTTGCACACATATACTATAAACGGTTAGGAGGAATATTGGGGCGCGCCTTCGTGGATTGCACTACCAATATCAGATTGTAAGTTATTTTTGAGTATATTAGATTTTTATTAATTTTTAATATCCAACGACTTTGGTAACGCATTGGTTGAAATATCTGTAATGCTATTTCTAAGTGAATAAATTGAAATTGAACTCAAATGTTGTATTTTGGCCCGTATTCAGAAACAGTGCTTGAGCCCGAGTCGAGCCTCAAGCAAAAGCATACATGTTTCAGCATATCAAGCACTGTTTCTGAATTCGCACAATAGTACTTAAATACATATTTTTTTATTGCATACTAGCGAACCACCCCGCTACAGCTAGTCGTACATTAGAGGAGGAAAGCGGGCGATCGCCAAATATGGAAGAGTTTGGGGGATTTTGGGGGATAAACATTGTGGACAATCCACACACAACACTATCTAGCCCCAAATTAAGCAGAGCTTATGCTGGGAACCAATTGGCAATTGAAACAGCAGACGCTTCGCTCGCTCAGTCAATGATCTAGAAACAAACTGGACTAGTGTTCTCACCTGTCTTTGATGATGTTGTTGTTGCATTCTAAGGATAGTGAGCAACATCTCGCGATGTCGGCTCTGGAGGCCCGGGTTGCCGAGTTGCTGCATCAAATGCTGCGCTGTTATCTCACCGGACTTCAGACCTGTATCGAATAATACAAATATTCATATATAAAAGACTAGCGGCCTTTCCCGGCTTCCCCAGGGTGGACATTTATTTTTTAAACACATAAATATAGCCTATGTTATAGCCCCGCCTTCCGATCCGAAGGTCGTGGGTTCAAATCCGCTCGTGTACCAATGAGTTTTTCTGTCGAAAAATTTATGTGCACTATGCCAGTATTCTCAAAACGGTGAAGGAAAACATCGTGAGGAAACCGGCGTGTTGTAGAACCTAAAAAAGTTCGAGCAACACGTGTCAAGGGTCACGCAAAAAGGGCCCACCAGCGGCCTACTTGCGGAAAACCCTGCCCGCACATCAAGTGCGCATGATAAACTTGCCGAACTTAGCCTATGTTATTCACAAGTGAATGTAGCTTTCTAAATGGTGAAATAATTTTTGAAATCGGCACAGTAGTTTTTGAGTTTATTCATTACAAACATACAAAAATACAAATCTTTCCTCTTTATAATATGAGTATAGAAAAGTAAAATGACACTATCAATCGTGTAAGGTGGCTATCATGTGTGGAATCTCAAAAGGCTAGAAATAGTTATTTACTTTCTTGTGTTATTACAAAAAATTAAATAGATATGGTCATCTAGACCTGTTCTTCTAGGCCTGGTCATGTGGAACTGGCACTTAGACTCACCTAGCTTTAAGACGTTTCAAAGTGATCCTTGTACTACTAAATAAAGAAATTTTGAATTTGAATCAGCCCAAACCATACGGCATGGATTCTGCAGTAGCTTCCTGTTGTAAAATAGGGGAGGGGCGAAAACATGTACTCGAGCTTCTTTGGGGCGCACTTAAAATCCTTTCACCACACTTGGTGTAAAAAAAACCAGTAACACGATAAGCCGCATAGCTTCCTCACAGTAGCTAGGCATTATGCTGAGTCAAGGCCCTTTTGCTGCTGTAGCACACAGAAACACGACGCACTTCTCCAGTATCGATGTATTGTTTGTATCTTTCTTCTTTC
Source organism: Thera britannica (assembly GCA_939531255.2). NCBI lineage: Eukaryota > Metazoa > Arthropoda > Insecta > Lepidoptera > Geometridae > Thera > Thera britannica. The sequence continues at coordinate 8,424,856 of OW618039.2, read as the reverse complement.
AGTGTCCTTGTGTTTTACTGGTTTATGTGTGCTTATGTAGTAAATAAATAAATGTCTATGTATATGTCTTTAAGTTCTTGGCAGTAGCACGTGTAGATCGTGATGCTAGGGCATTAATATTAATAATCAAATAACTGACCGTGTAAAATGGCCTGAGCTTCGGGTCGCTGTAACAGCTCTCTGTCGGGCCCCATGTGCGCGTTCAGCTGTTCCGTTTGTTGTTGACGCTGCAACAAATAACATAATGATACTACTACAAGAATTGTTGACGCTTTTACAAATAACACCATGATACTACTGCACAATACTACTACAAGAATTGTTGACGCTGCAACAAATAACACCATGATACTACTGCACAATACTACTAGAAGTTTAAGTCAGGGGAAGTTTGAAAGTAGCGCCAAAAAGATTGAGGAGTAATAAAGCTAGCATGGTACGGGCATGTCATGAGGGAAAAAAGTCATGTGACCAAGAGTGATGTGTATGAATGTGAATGGATATGTGGGTAGGGGTAGGCAAAAGAATAGATGAATGAACTGTGTAAAAGATACATTTTAACCTCAAAAACGAGGAATATCTTATATAAGTTTTTAACTATAAAAAGAAGAAGCTTATGACCCGACCTGGATGCTAAGTGATAACCATCTTTATTAAAGCACTGCCTCGCAGTTCATGCCCGTTTAGAGCGTGCCTTACGATGCCAGTACTCTCAAAACGGTGAAGGAAAACATCGTGAGGAAACCGGCGTGTTGTAGAACCTAAAAAAGTTCGAGCAACACGTGTCAAGGGTCACGCAAAAAGGGCCCGCCAGCGGCCTACTTGCGGAAAAACCTGCCCGCACATCAAGTGCGCATGATTAACTTGCCGAGGGCATATAGACAATTTGAATTTGAATCACACAAGACAATACAAAAGTTTTCTACATATTAGACGTACAAGAACTAGTACTTTCACTTGGCTTCTGTTACCTGTTGCACGTGCAGCAGTTTGTAGACTAGATCGGGCGGGATGACGGGGGGTTGCTGCACTTTTTGCTGCTGCAAATGTTGCTGCTCCATGCTCTTGTTCAGCATCTGGACAAGACAACCGTTTGACATAAATGACGTGTTTGTTACTTGCTACTTGTTTTGCTAACAGACTCTACGAACACAATTTTGTAACGTTTCTCAAAATTGATCATCATTCTTAATTCTTAATTCTTTATTGCACACAATATAAAACACAGGAAAAAAACAGAAATAGAGGACATGTACAAAGGCGAGCTCATCATCATCATTATGAGCCTGAAGAAGTCCACTGCTGGACATAGGCCTCCTCTACACATTTCCAGGAAGAACGATTCTGAGCCCTTTCCATCCATCGACTTCCCGCGATCTTAACAATGTCGTCAGTCGATCTGTTAATGGATTTCAAGTTAGACAATAAGGCTGCTGCTCAAAGGCTGATCGTAGATAAATACACCACTATTTTGTAACTACCAAAAAAAATAGGGTAATGTAGTAGGGGTAGAACATTATGAATCAGAATTTTTAGTTTCGATAAAATGACAAAGTTATTAAATGTTAAAATTTTTAGAAATCCTGCATAAAATTATGGACATATTAGTTACGTAGTACTAGAGAAAAAAAATACGCTGTTCGGTTCCGCTTGGTATTTAGCGTTTATGAATGAAATGATTTTTGCTTGTTGAATCATTTCTCAATATTTGACAAAAAATTGTGGTTATTTAAAAATATTTTTTTTATGTCTCAAAAATTTTTTTTTTCGTGGATGTGTATCAGCAGCCAATATCGTCATTTTTTTTTGGTAATTACAAAATAGTGGTGTATAGAACAACATAAAAATACTTAAATGAATAGTGGTTTCATTTAGGTTTCAGTACCTGTAGCAGAGACATGGGTTGGTGTGGCTGAGGCGGCGGCGCACGCGGAGGTTCCGCCGCGACCGCGTGTCCTCCCGACACTTGCGCCAACTGCAACACACATGCACATTAGCAAACAAATTGTTAAGCCCGCTCCACATACTCGCGAGAAACACGCAAAAAATAGGCAAGAAGCAAGGCTCCACACTCTCGTTCTCGCGGCTTTCTCGCGTAATATGGAGCGGGCTTTAGAAATAGCAAAGTATGTGAGCCAATCTTGGAGAATGTTAATACTGTCAAAGTCTAACTAGATATAAGTCTATCTAATAATACTTTCTCTATGGTAGCTTTATTATAGTAGATTTTATACTCTAGGGTCGTATCTTTGTACTAAGTAAACATGGCGGTCGTATGTAACTTTATTTTTTTATTAAACTAGTAAGTTCCGTCCTAAACCGACTGTATTTTTCATGCATAAAATTATCTAAATATATGAAACTCTTACGTTACTGACTGACTGACTGACAATCAACGCACAGCCTAAACCTAGAGGCATGAAATACAGCCTAGTCCTAGAGGTATGAAACTTGGAGGGTATGTTCCTTTTATAGCGTAGGAGCATCAACTATGATATTAACTTAAATTTCAGTACAGTCGCGCTGTAAATCATTTTTAAAATGGCTCCAAATGATTTAATCTGGGATTTTTCATAAAAAACTGAACTTATAACTAGTTAAAAACTACTGAACTTCGGTAGAACATTTGGTGGCTTAATTTGTTGCATTTTAACCTAACGTCGTGCAAAAGAATACGTCGAGTTACCAGTAGCCCTGTATAATGTTTAGTTGTATGTACTCACGAGTCGTTTGAACGCGGTGAGATCGTGGTCTGGCACGGCGTGATGTTGCGGTTGCTGCGGCCGCAGCCGAGCCTCCAACTCTTCCAGGCTGTGCACTTTACCCGCACCGCCCACGTCTATAAACAACACATTACATGCTTTACTAAGTCATGCAGAGGGGCCAACGAAATTTAGAAACAGTGCTTCAGTCTGCGACGAGCCTCAAGCATTTTGGTCATTTTTTAATAGAGAATGTCAAAAAATCTATGCTTGAGGTTGGACTCTGACTCAAAGAGGCTCCTTTCGTTCACTCGATCATACTAACAAATGCTGTAAGCTCAGCGTCTTGCTTGTTCTAAGTTAGAGTCTACAAACCACGATAATTGATTTCCTTTGGTATCTCAATTGGTACTCGGTACTAAGAGATCTTATTTAGGAGGATCTTAGTTACCTTGAGGTCTAGGTTCGTTGGCCCGCAGTAGCAGGTCCATTAGCGAGGGCGGCTGCGGTCTGGCGGGAGAGATCGGCGCAAATACATGCTGAGCTTCATTGCTCACAGGCGGAGGCTCCAGGCGGGTCGAGTTATCTAATTCTGAAAACGAAGATAACACTTTAAAATTGTCTGTTATAGTACGTTCACACGCGCGTGTTCAACTCGACATTCAACGTGCACATTCACATTCACGCGCGTGTAAACGGTACGCCCGAGCCCGTAAACGCGCCTGTGAACGTGAATGCCGTGAACCGGGCGAGTGCATGCTGACACGACGGCGTGCGTGTGAACAGCTTGAATTTTCGCCGGCCTGGGACGGGCTGCATGCCGCGCAGCCCGCCAGATAGATGGGTTCGATGAAAAAACTTTTTTTGAGTTTCAGTTTAACGTATGGGGGGGGGGACCCCCCAATTTTTTTATTTTTTTTCTACTTTTGTGTAAAAATATTGATGCGGTTCACAGAATACATCTACTCGTCAATATCCGTATGCGCGTGGCATAATTGTCTGCCCTCACGTGTCTGGGCATATTTCTTGGCATTCATCACACTTATGCATATTTCTCCACCTATGCCGCACTCCAAACCGCCCTGGATTCGAACCCACGACCTTAGGGATTAGGAATTAGGATCGGAAGAGCTACTATCACTAGGCATTAGCATCACACTAAGTCATATTTCCACACTAACACCGCGCTCCAACCACCCTGGATTCGAACCCACGACCTTAGGATCGGAAGAGCTACTACCACTAGGCCACCAGTGCACTAAGCAACTAAGCTAGTTAGCTTACCATCCACCATGCTGTGCAAGATACGTTCGTAGTGTTGATCATTGGTGGGGCTCTCGCGACGGAACCATTGGCTGAATCTACTCGAGCCTTCGGTCTCGCCGCCTCCATTCTGAAACAAATCATTTATTTTATCTCTTTATTTTTACTCTATACCACTGATTACCAACGTGGTCCAGGTGGACCCCCAGGGGTCCACGGTAGTTTCGACGGGGGTCTACGATGGCGTGACAAAAAAACGGGGGGTTCACAATTCGTAAGCCCCCCGCTTACACGGTCCACGAAAATGTATCTGGTTTCGATAGTAAGAACTAAAATGTTGGCTTGACTTCAACTATCAGTGAAGGCAGATAATATTTTGGTAGATTGTTACTTGTAAAAACTTTTTCGAAAACTGTTAGTTCGTGGTAGGAACTCAACCGCAACGCAAATGTCCATAGGTAGATCTTATCTCCATATTTTTTGCCGAGTCCCAGTCGATATAGTAAATATTTTGCTGCAGGGCAGGAGTCCACGAAACCAGTAAAATTTTGAAAGTGGTCTATTATAAAAACGTTTCTGTTAGTATTTGTTTAGGTAGGTACACTATTGTTGAACCTACATTTTCTGCCTATCTTCAGCTGTCCGTTCCAACTTTACATTTTTTAGTTTGAAGTGGAAAGCCGAAGTTCCGTGGTCGTTCTACCTAACCCAAGAGAAAACATCAAAAAGGATAGCGTAATGATGATTTACAAACAAAACCTGGTGTTTTCGCTCACCGTGAGTACATCAGGTATGGCATCCAGCTTGAGGAAGTCGTCCAGGTTGAATTCGTGTTCGTTGTTCTGCTGCGGCTCTTCAGTCTTCGAGTCCACGCCGGAGTCCTTATCCTGGAATATGAACTGTATCATTTTGTGTAGAGCACTGACGTGTTGGTTGGTTGTGTTTTCATAACACGACTTTACGTATGCTGCCTGCGCCCTGTTTAATAAAGCTGACAATTCGACATAATTATACGTTACAAAGCGACAAAATTGTGGAATTGTTGCGCTTAGGCTATTAACCTGTGAATCGCGAATCCTGACGCAGATTGTTCCTTAATAAACGTGACAAATATGTCACAAAAGCGCGACAATTCCACAATTTTGTCGCTTTTTGACATATATGTCAAATTGACAGCTTGATGCATGTTTGATATTGTTTTTTTTTTAGAAGAACTTCTTTGAGGCACTCTTAAAATCCTTTCAACACAATAGTGCCACGACAAGAAGAGGTCTTTTGATGAAACTTACATTGCTGGAGTTTGGCGAGTCGTTGGTGTGAGCGACCGGCGAGGAAGTCTCGCGCCATCGCTCTAGCGCCGGCGACCGGGACGAATTGCTGTTGTTCCATTTCTAAAAAACAATATTAAAATGTATCAACCGAGAGCACTGGTGGTCTAGTGGTAGCGGCTCCGCCTTCTGATCCGAAGGTCGTGGGTACAAATCCAGTCGTGTACCAATGAGTTTTTCTGTCAAAAATGTATGAGCACTATGCCAGTACCCGAAGTCCCAGTGCATTTACAACATTTCGTTACCAAATGTTGTTTTCGTTTCGCCTATTAGTCTCTGTCTATTGTATGGAGAAAAGATGAGACAACAACTCTAACTACGTAACGTATTTTTGCTGTTTCATATTTTCTCCTTGCAATAGAGAGAGACAAAAAGGCGAAACGAAAACAACATTTGGTAACGAAATGTGGTAGCAAAACTTCGACTTCGGGTTCTGTACTCTCAAAACGGTGAAGGGAAAAATTGTTAGGAAAACGGCCGGCGTGTCGTAGAACCTAAATAAATTATAGTTTAAAAAACTAAAAAAAACGCTTTTATAACTAATTGAACTAAAAAGTTAAAAATAAAACTGTAATGATCAATTGAAATTTTATATTATTGTACAAAAAGCGTGGGGTGCTTTTTATAATAACTTCAGATAATAATAAACTATTGATAAAATATTTACAACAATCAAAATCAAGCCCCCCACGCTTTTTGTACAATAATATAAAATTTCAATTGATCATTACAGTTTTATTTTTAACTTTTTAGTTCAATTAGTTATAAAAGCGTTTTTTTTAGTTTTTTAAACTATAATTTATTTTTTACTTTTTAGTTTTTTTTTTCATATTTTTTTTTTCATATTATTGCATTGTCATCGACCTTTGACAGATGTGCAAAGTTTGAATCAAATCTGATAGTTCAAAGTAGGTTTTTTTTTTTTTTTTTTTCATTTTTTTTTATTTTTTTTTTCATATTATTATCGACCTTTGACAGGTGTGCAAAGTTTAAATTAAATCTGATCGTTCAAAGTAGGTTTTTTTTTATTTTTTTTTATTTCTTTTCATTTTTTTTTTATTTTTTTTTCATATTATTGCATTGTCATCGACCTTTGACAGGTGTGCAAAGTTTGAATCAAATCTGATCGTTCAAAGTAGGACAAAATCGAGCTCAAAGGGGTCGGTTACATACATACATACATACATACATACATACATACATACAGGTGAAGCTAATAAAAGCGTTATAAAAAGTTCGAGCAACACGTGTCAAGGGTCACGCAAAAATGCCCCCGTGCGCCCTACTTGCGGAAAAACCAGCCGCACATCAAGTGCGGATGATAAAATTTTCCATTTTGCCATGTATCAACCATAATGTAGTTATAGTTTTTCACGGCTTTTGTAGAAAAAAACCGGGACGTTACAGTGCCTGGGACGAGATTTTTAGATTTTTAGATGGTTTAGGCTTGCCCAGCACCTATACCATCCTGACAGCTTAGTCAAAATTAGTCTCAAAACCATTTCACTTTGGTTTGGTTGTTTTAAAACATTCTGAATTTGGTTAGACTATAAGTGGGTGTTTGCTTGTTCAGTCTTTTCTAAATACTCACATCAGTCTCTTTATTGTTCGCGTTGCCATTCTTGATCATGCTCTTCTTCTTCTCGTGTTCTTCGAGTCCACACAGCTCGATCGTGTCGTGTTGAGATGTCGGCCCTCCGCTAAACCTGTTTGCAAATTAAATATTGATTGGGTGTTGTTTGTTGAATTTTGTGCCTGAGTTTCCAGACATTTTGAGAACCTGAATTCTTGCTAAATAGATGAAGATGTTCCCCTTAAATTTAAATCGAAACTTGTTTCACTTTTGTTGAAAGGGTGCTTCTACTCGAGGTTTTGAACCATAACTCACATTTGTTTCTAATATTTGACATGCCATTATTTAATATTGTTACTCTTATTTTATTTTTCTTGTGACATTTTATTTAATATTCCTTTTCTGTGTTAGTTTAAGTTTGTGTATTTCAAATACGATTAATTAATTGTGACTGAATAAAAATAAATGAAATTCTGCTATGCAGACCATCTGATAGTTGGACGTTTTGCTACATGGACATTTTGCTAATTAGACTTACTGCTCATTAAACCTTTTGCTCTGTTGGACATTTAGCTACCTCCTGATCAGAAGGTCAAACTAAGAAGAGCTTGTATTATGGGAACCAGATAGCTGATATAATACTTATATGTTTTAATTTTTTTTTTAAGTATACCTACATAGGTATACTTAAAAAAAAAAATACAATAAAACACCCAGAGAGAACAAACATCTGTGTTCATAACACAAATATTTGTTCTCGGTGGGGATCGAACCCACGATCTTTGGCGCAGAAGCCAAAGCTATGAGCTGCGAGGTCAGTTGAGCCCAGTCCAGCCAGTCAGTCTAGTTGAGACACAATCAAGAAACTTACTTTTTTTCCATGCTTACCATTCGGGTTCATCATCCTTGTCAAAACGGCGATTAGAGTAGCGACCACCAGATCTTCGGTTGTCCTCTCTGCAAATAAACAAATTTATCTATTATTCTTAGAGCTCTTACACACGAGCGGCATGTTCCCAACGGCAGAGGTAACTGCAGCCGTCGACATTTCAACTTCGAAGATCAACGGCAGCCGTCGTCTGCTCTCATAGTATAGGAGTCAGTTGTAAAATGGATTTATTATTAAAATCATTTACAACTTCTTCACAAACCGTCATCAATGCTCTGTTTTTTATTGTTTTATTACTATAATCTTTCAATTTATAATTCCAAATACAAGCATTTTTCTTTACTGCCATAATTAGCAATTCATTATCAATTTCGTCAGTAGAACTCATTTTACAAATTTGCGACGCGTGCGCACTTTTGAACTATTTGCAGTCGACTGACAAAATGGCGGACGCGGCACACTACAACTGCAAGTGTCTGCATAGGTCGACGGCTGCCGTCGCCGCGTCGACGGTTGCCGCCGACGCGCGTCGACGTCTGCAGTTAGGGAACATGCCGCTCGTGTGTAAGAGCTCTTATGGTTGTTTAAAATCATTTTTAGACTACCATGATACAAATTTTCTTCACCAAGCAGTGAAGAAAATTTGAGATTTGATTTGAATTTGAGAAAATTTGTTTTTTGAATTTGATTTTGATTTGTGAGTGTTGATGCTCACAATGCTGTTTCGATTTGAAGAATATGGGTGAAATAACAGGCAATAAGTGAAATTACAAACGCACTACAAATGTTCAAAAAATCGAAGTGAAGGTTATCATTCCCAAAAAGTCCCCCGTCGAACATAGGCTAGGCTATCCATTTCTTGAAAGAACAATAACTCGTTAATCTTCCTACGCTTAGTCTTAGAGTCACTAAAGCATTGTTTTTTGAAGTGAAAACTTCTTTAGCGGCGTTGAGCACTTTTTCTGTAATGGGTATAAAATCTTAAACTCGCGTCAGCGCGTCAGGACACGTGACCTGATCGAAAAAGCGTAAGACGGATGGAGAGTAGACAGCTATCCCCTCTCTACGGCGCGGCGAAAATGTATGCCTGGGCCTACTGTTTCGTTTAGGCAGCGCAGGGCGCTTGCGCGAATGTTCGTGTATGTTACAGCGTGCCAAATAACAAACAAGCCCCCCCTAACCATTCCAAAATATCAAACATGCTCAACGTTAATAATCAAGTTTTCACTTCTGCCGGCACTCCCGGAGTGCAACCCGTATTTTTTTTGAAGTGAAAACTTCTTTAGCGGCGTTAAGCACTTTCTGTAATGGGTATAAAATCTTAAACTCGCGTCAGGATCACGTGACCTGATCGAAAAAGCGTAAGACGGATGGAGAGGACGTTGCCGTTCCGCTCGACTGACCGCGCCGTACCCGGTGTGCGACGTTGCCGCTTCGCTCGCCAGAATAGATAATAGTTAGTAGCAAGCATACCAAGGCGTTTTTCGTGACTGTAGTAGGTATAGGTACATACCTATTATAGATTTTATGAACTAGCGGCCGCCCGCGGCAGGTAGTAGTGGTCATTGGTACATGATTTTATAGATCTACTGTATTTATTTAGGTATTATGAATAAGGTAGGCAAGGCACTGATGCCAACGACGAGCTTCGGCAAATTCACCATCCACACTTGATGTGCGGGCTGGTTTCCGCAAGGCCTCTAGTGGGCCCTTTTTGCTCGAACTTAATAATCAAGTTTTCACTTCTGCCGGCACTCCCGGAGTGCAACCCGTCTTTTTTTTTTAAATTAAGCTTGTTATGACAACAATTAAAATAATTTCTGGAAGATAACTCTTCTTAGGGCTAAGCTCAAGTTTGTAGATGTCTGAATTCAAAGTTTACTACATGTATGTCTTTGTGTGCAATACAAAATAAAGAAATAAATAATAATTGCTCAAACCTATCGCGCATCTTGTCGTTGTTGAATCGGTCCTCTCGCTCCCTCTTGATGTCAGAAGAGTAAGAGTCCCGCCCGAACGATCGACGCTCGTACCTGACAAACAAATTACCATTTAAATACATCTAAACACATTTGCTAACTGGCGCAGCCAGTAGGATGATGATCCATTTAACAGCAGAGACTCCGCTGATAGCCAAGTAGTATTACCCCGATTAAATTTCTACCGACAGAGGAAATTATGACACTACATGCGGCCGCCTGCGGCTTTACTCGCCCCGTTCCCGGTAATTTTGCGGGATAAAACGTTTCTGATGTCTGTCTCCTGGATTTTAGCTATCTCTCCACCAATTTTCAGCCAAATCTGCTAAGCCGTTCTTAGGTTATAATATAAACACGACTTTCTTTTATACATATGATTACAAACAAATCTATCCCACGAGAACCATACATTTTACAAGGATAAAAAAAAACCAAATAAAATCCTTTCACCACACTAGGTTTGAAAGAATCTGTGACACGATAAGAAGAAGAAACCGGGATAAAAAGTAGCCTATGTGCTATTCCAGACTATAATCTATATCTGTGCCAAATTTAATCTAGATCCGTTCAGTCGTGCTAGAGTTATTGAGTTACAAACATCCATCCATCCATTACAAACTCTCGCATTTATAATATTAGTGTGATTAACCACGTAACAAGAATACCCTAAATTGACAGGTAAGAATGTTACTACTATGTAGCAGTTACCTGTCACCGTTGAGCCTCTGCTGCGGCGGCGGGCGGTAAGGCTCCGGCCGGTACTCGTCCTCACGCTCCCAGCCTTGCTGCCTCTCCCCCCGCTCGCCCCCGCCGCGCCCCGCCCCTCCCCCGCGGCCTCCCTCGCGACCCTCGCGCCCCCCTGTCTCGCGACCGTCGTTCGGCTCGTCGCGGACCATGATGCGGCCGGAGCCGATTCGACGACCACCTGTGAGAACATTGTAATGTGAAACGGCTTTATTTATATTCCCTGACCTGAAAATATAAATGCGGACAATCCACACAACACTATTTGGCCCCAAACTAAGCAGAGCTTGTATTGTGGGAACCAGATAGCTGATAAATCCTTTTTTTTTTGTAAATACATACATAGAATACAATATAACACCCAGACAGAGAACAAACATCTGCGTTCACCACACAAATATTTGTTCTCGGTGGGGATCAAACCCACGCCCGCCAGCGCAGAAGGCAGAGCTACTACCAACTGAGCTGTGAAGGCAGTCTAAAATGTCAAAAAGATTGTATAATGTCCAACAAGTCAAGAGACGAGTAAAATTTAAACCCGGTACGGCGATGTGTTGACTACTGCACCATCGGATCTTAATCCCACTCGCCGAATAACTCATAGGGAGGGAAATCTTTGTGAGTTTCCTTAAATGTATGAAAGTGAATATAAAATATGACTGGCAATTTGATGAAATTTTCAATAATATTTACTTTCATGTCAACAATAAGAGATGGCAATCAGTTGGATCAGGAGAGCCCTTTGTTCGTTCAATCACTATCTCAAATAAGTCGAATAATAATTGCTTCAAGAAACATTGAACATGAATTTTCCTAGACTACCCGCTAGCGGTTGTAGTAAAAAATAGTCAAGAATGTCGGGTTTTCATACGATTTACAAAAGGCACAGAATAAATATAAGCATGACTATTTTACAGTCACTGGCAAGTTAAGTCTGGGCAACCTTATGGTGGTTGCACTGAGTGGGTTCCGATGAAATGTAGGCAGTAATATACAATGTCATGTCAAATCTTGAGACATGCATCACCTGTATCTACCAGTTGATGTAGGCCTTATCGATTCAATTTGTTTATTACATTGAAATAATGCAAACAAATCGAAACGTTATCGATTTCAAGGCCATTCAGAGATTGTTTTTCAAGTCGCAAATACATTTTTCATTGAGAACTCTTCTGCAAGCGATGTGTCTAAATTACTAGTGGTTTACTCTAAATTTAATTATTATCACTAACAATTTTTAAATGTTTTGTGTAAATTGTAAGAAAGAAAGCCATGCAACATTACTGAAATAAATCAGTGCTACGGAAAACTGGCGCAGACGGTTGGATCACCCAAGTATTTATTGCAAACATTGATGCGTATTGTGTCAAAGGTGTACGTTACACACTCACCATGATAAGAAGATTTATTTTACTTTGGAAAATAGTGAAAACAGCAGAAACGGACGGCATGTTACCATGGTTTAGAGAGTAAAGGCAAAAGCCAAAGCCGTGCAGTATCACTGAGAGATGAATATGTGCCACGACAAACTGGCGCAGGCAGTAGGATCGTTTGTGTGTCCATAGTAACAGCGCACTTACCAGGTTCAGCCTTAGAGAGCGGAGCAGCATTACTAAGCGGCGAATCTGGACGAGTGCGGGCAACGTGCGGCGGCGGCGCAGCACCAGCGGGCGCTCCGCAACCCGACGTGAAGGAGCGTCGTTGCGGCGAGAGCACAATGCCCCCGCTTGGCTCGCTCTCCTTACGGACGCGTTCACGCGGATCGGCGGAACGACGCTCGCGATCGCGTTCTCGCCCATACACACCCTAGGGGTAACACGAATGGTGTTCATTAAATGGACCTCTTCATCACCTTCCCTGGATGACGTAAGAGGCGTACAAGGGAAACAAGAAACGCAACAGGATTAGGGCAGCCAAATCTCCTGAGTACATAACGTAATACTGCGGTTACCAATGTTGCAATGTCTGTACTTATTATTTTCGTGTCTTATTTTTATTTACTGTGTGCGCACTTTATTACTTTGAAGCGCAGCGTGTGCTGTCTTTGAAACTTCTGCTTTTGTATTATTGCCTACGTCTCACTAAATTGGATCACACACACTGGAACTTCATTGTTATTGTTATTATTTTTGTTTTGTAAAAGTATCATTAAAAAAACTGTGGAAACCAAGCCGTAGTTTGTTGCCTGTTCTTCTAGGCTTGGTCGCGTCACCTGACACCTATACTCACCAAGCTTTAAGACGTTTCAAAGTGATCCTTGTGATACTATTGAATAAATACATATTTGACTTAGACTTACCAATTTGCCTGTCAAACGGGGTGACTAACAATGATGACTACGTAATGAAGCTAGTTTTCATCCAAGATCATTTGAACTTCCAAAGTAAATTATAATTAGTTTATAGTAACATCTCAAACGTAGGAATGGGTAGGATAATATATGTATCTTTTACATATGACGGTACAAATTAATGTCTTACCTTATGGTTCTCACTAGGTGCATCACCCCTACCCCCTCGGTCCTCTTCGTTCGGTGAATCAGAACGTTTCTTCAACACACTGCAACAAACAGACATCATGAGACATTGGTTCTTGTTTAGCTGTTGTCGTGCCTTGGGTATAAATCTATTCACACGTACCAAAACCACACCACAATTACAACACGTGGGCAGAGAACAAATACCTGCGTTCACCACACAAACATTTGTTCTCGGTGGGGATCGAACCCACGACCTACGGCGCAGAAGGCAGAGCTACTACCAACTGAGCTGAGTCAGAAAGAAATGTCGGATGTTTTGCCAGCCTCCGTCGTATCGTCTTCGTTCTTCAAAAAATCGTGTTAGATCTCGCCAATGAATAAGTATGACGCTGTTCATATTAGGTCGGACGTCGGGGAAGACAACCATCTCCCCGCCCCTCGTTCCGACCGTGGCCGTATGAACAGAGGCTACAACACCAATTAAAAGTTGACACCCGACCTTCGACAAGTGGAAACCAGCTGTTACTCACAGAGCAAGAGCTTCACAGCCAGCGAAAGCATCTTCGAGCCCCTTCTTCACAAGAGGCGAGTGACGCAGCCGCATCAGCTCGTCCCGCGTGTAGGTGAGGGCTCGCCGCGACGGCCCGACGGCCAGCACGGCTGGATCGCCGCCGCCGCCGCCGCCACCACCGCAAGACACTCCACCGTCTTCGTGACCTGGAAACAGATGGACGTTTGAAGTGTGTGTGGCACTGGCACCAACATTCACCTAGCTTTTATCATCATCATTATCAACCTATATCAGTTCACTGCTGGACGTAGGTATCTCCCAAAACTGAGCCCGGTCTTCGGCTCTTCTCCTCCAGTGCCTGCCAGCTACATTTCGCAGATCGTTATACGTAGCTAGGGTCAGTTAGGATTGGGTTTCCCACCTGGCTATAACCTAAGATATTCTACGGCTGTAGGCAATAGTACATCGGCTTTTCGGCTATGTAGAGCGCTATCTCTTTCTGACGCACACTACGCCCTATGAAGCCGAGATTAGCCATCATCATCATCATCCACAGCCCAACTTTACCCTATGTGCAATATTTGTTGCCTACTACTTTATGAATGTATTTAAAAACAAAATTATAGAAGTACCAACTGAACCCTTAAACTTTTTTAAGCTTGTCAAAAATTTATACCTACAAAAATATTACATTGACAGTACTTAGTGGTATTTGGCAGTGGAAGACAGGATATGGCCCAGTTTTTTTATTCACTCTTGTCAGATGACCTCGACTGCCTGCACCAAACAGGGCTTTGTTTTGTTGTTAAAGTCGCTGTAGGTCCACAGTAAAAAATATAACACTTAAATAAACATTTAATTTATAAAGAAACTTACAATTAAGCAAATATTTACAAAATGTACAAAATACACAAGAAACAGTTGAGCTATCTGGAGATCGTTACAAACGATCTAGAGATAGCTCAACTGATCCAAATCAGTGCCAGACGGAAGCGTCCCCAAGACGCTGGCGGCATTGCCACGCTGAATAGCAATGCTTATGCGCTGCGCCAGATACCCACCAGCTCTTGGGTCACGCGTCGCCTCGATCAGTCGCCTAGACAAAATTTTGAAGACCATATTAAAACTAAATTAGATTTTTTTTTAAATTCCATTCTCCGAAATTCGTAAGCGTTCAGAGTACAATGAGAGATTAAACCTACTCATGAGAATTGTTTTTTTTTTTCAAGAAAACCGCAACCCTCATCGTTTTACCCCCGTATGAACCGCATGGTATGAACCAGTCGTATCAATACATTGATAAGAATATCATAGAATGTACATTAAATACATTGTGATTTGACGGTTTAAATAGGTACATTAGCAGTTATTTTTGTCAAGCAAAAACTTCTGTGTTGATTTATATTTACACACGTGTGCGTATACATATATTCAGAGGCGACACCATTACGCTTACAAAGCTTTTCTATTGTATTTACCTACTCTTTTATGATAAATACCAACGAATCCACAAGTGTTTACTTTGACGACATACTTATGACTGGCCTCTCAGCTCAGTTGGTAGAAGCTTTGCCTGCTGCGTGCCACGCAGTGCGTGGGTTCGATCCCAGCCGAGACAAATATTTGTGTGGTGAACATTGAAGTTTGTTCTCTTTCTGGGTGTTACGAGGGCAGGCTGATAAGTCCGCGGCCTAAGGTACTTAAAAAACGAAAAGTCAAGTTTTATATTTTTTATTTCTCAATATAATCTCCCTCAAGGGATATGCACTTCTCGCATCTGGCGTATAACGCCTTTAAACCACCAAAAAAATATTCCTTGTCTTTGTCTTCAAAATGTGTATTTACGGCGGCTATCATTTCATTGTCATCTGAAAATCTCCGGCCCCGTAAGTCCTTTTTCAAATTGGAAAAAAGGAAAAAGTCGCTAGGAGCTAGGTCTGGACTGTAGGGAGGATGGTCTATTTCAGAAAAGCCGGTGTCATGTAGGGCCTGCCTCGCAACGCGCGCCTTATGAACGGGCGCGTTGTCTTGCAAAAAGAGCACTCCACGCGCTAACTTCCCGCGTCTCTTCTGAACAATAGCTTCACGAACCTGAGCCAATAAATTAGCATAATACTGACCATTCATTGTAGTTCCCTTAGGTAAGTAATCAATTAGCAAAATGCCTTCGCTATCCCAAAAAACAGTCGCCATAAGCTTTGACGCTGACTTTTCCACCTTAAATTTCTTCGGCGCCCTTTCTCCTTTTTTCATCCATTGCATGGATTTTTGTTTGGACTCCGGGTCATACTGGCGAACCCATGTTTCATCAACGGTCACGATACGATCGCAAATTGCGTCCAAATTTTCGCCGGCTAACTCCAAAAAATCCATGCAAGCCTGGATACGTCGCTCTTTGTCGTGTGGCGTAAGCATTTTTGGTACCCAACGCGCACAAATTTTTTTCATGCCCAAATGTTGATGTAAAATTTCTCCAACCCTTTCTTTGCTGATCTGCAACTCTTCTGCTATCTGCCACAATTTAATTCTTCGATCGGCCAGTACCAATTTTTCAACTTTTTTTACATTTTCTTCGGTCACTACCGTTATTGGACGTCCCGGGCGGGGGTCGTCTTCGCAGCTTTCTCGTCCTTGTTGAAATAAACGTACCCATTTTTTAACCGTCGTGTATGAAGGCCCAGAATCCTGAAGAACAGATGACATGTCTTCGAAAATGTCTTTCGACGATTTTCCCTTTTTTACAAGGTACTTTATTACGGCACGGTGTTCCAAATTGCGAGAATTCGTAGATTCGGCTGACATGATGTTGTTCAATGTTACACAAAATATTGAGTTATGACTTTAAAAAATAATTAGAGGGTAGTTTCAAATACCATTGAACCTCGCAATAAGTGATTTCAATATTAAGAACACAGGTTATTTTTAAGTACCTTAGGCCGCGAACTTATCAGCCTCCCCTCGTATATTGTATTTATAGGTGTGTATTTACAAAACTATTATATCAGCTATCTGGTTCCTATAGTACGAGCTCTGCTTAATTTGGGGCTAGATAGTGTTGTGTGGATTGTGCATAATTTTTGATCGTGCCTGTTTGGACTTCAGCGCGCACGGCATGGATGTATTATAATGTATAACTATTTAATAACTATTGTAGCATTAGCCAATTTTGACACATGCGAAATAAAAGGCAAACAACCGTCTGAATTCGGTTTAGAACCTGTTCCTTATCAGTTTTATGGGAAATCCATATTTTTTTAAAACATTGTTATAGGCGATGGTTACCGCTTAACATCAGGCGGGCCACATGCTTGGTTCCATTCGTTTTATTTAAAAAATGTGTAATTAGTATATTTTTCGAATATCTACCCATAACTTTGTTATTATCTCGACATCAAATCGCAAATAGAAAAGAAAGTGACACGTAAAAGGCGCGACGTGTCTGTTTACATAATTCGATGCACGTCAGCGGAACATTCGCGATGGCATGTTGCTGTAGTACCAAAGTACTACAGCTGAGTAACTGATGCAGAGAAAAAGAAAGAAAGAAAATACATTAATTTGGCATGTACCATAGGTGTGTAGACGTTAACAATAAAATAATAAAATCTGCTTAATAAAATTGCTTACAATGGTATACGAGGAAATCTTTTGCGGTGGTTCTCGTCCTACGTACAGAATCGAACTCAGAAGGTAGTCGTTAATGGCTTTCAATCAAATACAATACATGTCACGTCAGGGGTACCACAGGGCTCAATCCTGGGTCCACTTTTGTTTGTCCTGTATATAAACGACATTAACACATGTTTCAGGAATTCAAATTTTGTTATGTACGCGGACGACTTAAAAGCCTTTAAATCAATTAAGACCCTAGAAGACTGCCAGCTTTTTCAAAAGGACCTAGACAGACTGACGACATACTGTGTTGGAAACAAGCTACACTTAAGTTTACCCAAATGTAACTACATACATTTTACAAAAAATTTAAATATAATTGACCTTAAATATAAATTATGCGATACTTCGCTAGGAAACTTATTATCTGTGAGGGATTTGGGAGTGATTCTTGACTCTAAGCTTCATTTAGACCAGCATGTTGAGAAAATAGTGAGCAAGGCATTCCAAATGTATGGGTTTGTGATGAGATCATCAACCGAATTTAAAAGTCCCAATACCTATTTGTACTTATACAAAACACTTATTCGCTCGCAATTAGAATATGCTGTACCTGTCTGGAACCCCTTCTATCAGAAATACACTGACGAGATCGAAAGAGTCCAGCGTAAGTTTCTTCGTTCTGTGCACTATAGGTGTTATGGGACGCGCTTGTCGTATTCGCAATTGTTGGTGAAGTTCAAACTTCTTACCCTAAAGGCAAGGCGTACATATCTGGAATCAACAGTTCTGTACGATATTGTTCACAATAATTTTGACGCTATTAGTCTCACAAGTAAGCTATGCTACGCTGTGCCCCGCACTGTTCATAGACGTGAAGTTCGTGCGGGTACCCTTTTTGCCATAAATACTTGTCGGACTAATTCCGGACTACGTTGCCCCGTGCGTCGAATGGTTGAGTCGTATAATTCAACTTTTATAAATATTGACATTTTCGCATGCTCAAAATGGAAATATAAGAAGTGTGTAATTCAACATTTAATTTTGTCCAATTTTAATGCTAATTCTGTACCTATATAATATAATAATTCAATTTCAATTCTTTATTTCAATGTATTCTAAATTTTTAATGCCTCAAGTGGCGCAATTATAATTAATTTAATCAATTTAACTTGAGGATAACGCAGTGGGCTGCAATATTATTAGTCAAGTAGGTAGGTAGAATAATACCTACTCTTAAGCTAATTTAATTTATATTTATGTTGTAGCTGTTTGTTGTCCCTGAATAAATAAAATAAAATAAAACAATAGATAATGGTTGACAAAATATGCCAAAAAGACCCCGTTTAAGCTTTTGCTGCCTGACCTATCTACCAAGCAGCGCTGGGTTTCAGGCTGCATTTGCTGCCTAAGGAGAAAGGAGGCTCATGCATTTTGGCGATAAATATCCGACCACATGGCCGTTCTACTATGTTCTTTGGCTGGGAGAGTGTAAACATTCATTCGCAACCTATTCTAGACTCTAATCATTATGGTATAAGAGTCGGTTTGGTGTACTCCGTATGGTTCCTGAGTGCAGTGGTTCTGCAATGCGCATAGGGACGTTTTGTAGTGTTATTTGTAGTAGCCAACATAAAAGCGTAGTGAATGTTTGTTTTCGAGCTCTGCGACGATTGATAGGTATTTTTGTCGAGCTAGGCGATGATTGATAAGTATTTTTGACACATCTCTCCTAAGATACTTAATATAATTTAAAAAACTTGAGATACCGACATGATGACAAAACTGCTGTTCCGAACTGGAACAGTTTTGGACTGGAGAAGTTTTGGACCTTTCAGACAAAAAAGATTTTCTTAAAATTTGCTCATAGATGACATAATTATATGCAATAACAAACATAAAACAAACGAATTGAGAACCTCCTCCTTTTTATTTGGAATCTGTTTAAAATTGAAAAAACCACTGCTTTGAAATTTTTCATCCGTGCGAAGCCGGGGCGAGTCGCTAGTGCTCTTTATAACTAGGATGTTACAAATTAGTGGAAGCTCGCGACTTCGTGATGATATTTTGTTTTCGCTCCACTTTCTAAGAGTAACATTCCAAATACCTATAAGTAATTTTCATGTTATCTGAAAGGTAATACTTCCATATTGGTCTCATATAAAATTTATTAAAATCGACAGTTTAGCCAAAAAGTCGGTTTCTCAAATTTTTAAACTTCACTTTTTTTACCACCTTATTATCTAAATTACACCCGTGCGAAGCCTCGCTCGTAATAAATCGGAGGTCGCTAGTAATAAATATAAAGCCTAACTAATATTACCTACTAAAGGATAATGTGTTTCTTGAGTAATATTAGTTAGGCTTATAATAAATGCCTGGAAGAGATCGCTCTCAATGATAAGGTCGCCTATTGTTTTGCCGAAAATCTTCATAAATCCTGTATTAGGCTTTTTTGTGGTGCACAATAAAGAGTTATCTATCTATCTTTCTCTCTCTAAAATGAAACGAACCCCATCGTTTCATCTTTGCTAATCTACTCTTGATGCCGACTGTACAAGGTGAAACTGAAGGGCCTTAAATCTAGAAACTCTTTAGAGTTCAATTTACAAGTGGTCCAACTAAGTAAGTTACGAGTGTTAGGCCCTTCGGCGCGCCCGTTGATTGCAATTTACGAAGCCAATAGCGCGTAACGCTTCAATACAAAAATAAAACCTAGCGAGCAACCTCAAGGCCGCCCCTGCATCTCAGACGGATAATAGTTCGATTATGCTGTCCTAGCGGCCGCCCGCGGCTTCGCTCGCCCCGTTCCCGTTACTTACATCCATTCTCGGTTACAAAGCGTTGTGTTTTTATTTTGATTGTTGTAAATATTTTCAATACAAATTAAAGTTTTTATTTTTACTAGGTTATAATGCACTAGATAAGTATGTGTTATGTTATAATCTAGACGTTAATGATGAATAGTAATAAATAAAGAAACAATAGGTACCTACTTATTGTGTGCAGTGCAATATTAGTACTAAGTTAGAAGTTTCTATGATGTTTTTTAGTTTATTAAATATTTATTAGTTTTAAGCCTTAAATAACGCATTGGATTGAATCTGTAATGTTATTTTTCATTACTCATACTCTGAAAGTAGGTCTGAAGTTGCCTGAGGGGCCTAATTGAAAGTAAAACTTTCAGCCCTAGGGAGAATCGCTTTCTACTGACAGCTGTCAAATTATAAAAAAAAACAAGTTCTATTTTATTCAACCATGTTCCAACTTTCTAAAGTCTTTTTAACTGCAAGGAGGTTGTTCAACCAAATTCCAACTTTTTATTCAGCAAGTAGGTTGGAAACCCATTACAGCGGTAAGAAGTTTAAAACGTCTAATTAGAGCGCAATGTAAAATTTAAATTTAAATAACATAAAGATAGTATTAAATAAATAATATTTCTTCTAAATTACTTGATTAATATATAGCTTCAACTATTTATTTAAAATAACATAGATTTGAGCAAACAATTTACCATTTTTTAAATTATGAAAATGAAAATAATGGCTGAATAATGCTGGCGAGCCGTAGCCGAAGGCCCGCCAGAGAAAAAGAAAAAAAAAACCGGGAAGGCGGCAATTCAATCTTCATTTTCACTAATGTTTCTTTCATGTTTTTATTTTTACTTTCCTTGTATTCGTAATGAAAAGCACAGTGTTTACCTCGGGTGAAAGTCTTTTAAGTCCCTCAAGCTCCATTGGCGCCCTCGCTACGCTCTGGCGCCAAACCCGTCTCGGGACTCAAAAAACGTGACTTTCAACACTCAGGTAACAATGTACTATTAAGTGAATAAGTAAATAAAAAATAAATTTAAATTGAATATCTTCATAAATTGTAGCCTATGTGTTATTCTGATGTATAGGCTACAATTATTGTTAAGTTTCATTAAAATCTATTCGGTAAATTTTACGTGAAAGAGTAACAAACAGTCCATCCATACTTGCAAACTTTCGCGTTTATAATATTAGTAGGATAGTAGGATATATAACTAGCGGCCTGTCCCGACTTCGCACGGGTGGACATTTATTTTTTAAACACACAAATATAGGCTATGTTACTCAGGATGAATGTAGCTTTCCAATGGTGAAATAATTTTTAAAATTGGCATTGTAGTTTTTGAGTTAATTCATTACCAACATACACACAAAAATACAAATCATTCCTCTTTATAATATTAATAATTATGGACAATCCACACAACACTATCTACTAGCAATTTTGGCACAATTTACAATCTTCTTCTTCTCCTCTTATCGTGTCACTCATTCTTTCAAACCACTGGCACTGTGGTGAAAGGATTTTAAGAGCGCCTCTGGGAGGCTTCTTTCGTGCACTAAGTATTAATTTACAATTAAAACTTAGCATCTTTCAAGCGGATTCTGAAAAAGGATTCCTACAAAAAAAACGGTAGAAACCAAGCCGTAGTTTGTTGTCGGTTCTGCTAGGCTTGGCCGCGTGGAACTGGCACCTAGACTCACCTAGCTTTAAGACGTGTCAAAGTGATCCTTGTGATACAACTGAAACTAATTTTGATTTAAACTTTCATTTTGGGGGGAGTAGTAGGGTAATATGGCCAAATATCAGCCCCCTAACGGATTTTTTGGATTCAACTCCTTATAAAAAAAAAATACTGACTATTAGCCTCTGATTCTTTTTTTGTTAGGTGAAGAAATTCATTGGTTTTAGTTGTATAGGGCAAAACACTATGGAATTCAATAAATGCTTTAAATATTTCACGTTTATTCATGATATACCACTTTTTCCAAATATCAGCCCCCTTTTCCCTAAATACAGCCCACGCATGACCTAATATCAGCCGCTATGATTACAAAGGTTTTTTTTAGTGTGTGTACACACACCACTCTAGATGGAAGGATTATGAAGAAAAATAGGGTGGCCATAATTTTGTTCACATATGGTACAAATCAAACAAAGTTAAAATGGTTCGCATCTCAATCTTATACCTATTCTTTAATTACTAATGACTCAAAACAAAATAATGAAAGGTTAAGCTTCTGTAACATAATTAAACACCATCTTCTATGCCTAAAAAACGACTAGGTATCAGTCTTAAAAAATAACTATAAATTAAATAACTAAACCAGATCAACAAATTATGGAAGGTCTTGAAAACTTTAACAATCTCAAAAATACTCTACCTAGGGGGGTATGGCTTCCATACAAACTGAATTTTACCAATTATGAACATTTTTTTGTAGGTATAATTTTACACTGAAATAGCTGTAATTAACTTTTTCATTGCTCATACTCTGAAAGTAGGTCTGAAGTTGCCTGAGGGGCCTAATTGAAAGTAATACTTTCAGCCCTAGGGAGAATCGCTTTCTACTGACAGCTGTCAAATTATAAAAAAAACAAGTTCTATTTTATTCAACCATGTTCCAACTTTCTAAAGTCTTTCTAACTGCAAGGAGGTTGTTGAACCAAATTCCAACTTTTTATTCAGCAAGTAGGTTGGAAACCCATTACAACGGTAAGAAGTTTAAAAAGTCCAATTAGAGCGCAATGTAAAATTTAATATATACTTATCATATTTACTTATCTGTTGACAATATTACAAAATATACAATAATTAGTAGTGGTACCTAATATCACGAAAGCATAGTCACCCTAAAGAAAGTGCAGGCTGGATTTAGGATTTTCGATCGGAAAGCAAATTCTTATTGTCAGCCCCCCTGCCGATATTTAGATTTGAATGTAAAACCAAACCCTATATCCAGCCGGGTGGTTTTTTAATTAAATAATGAATATGAATAAAAAAAAGTTATTTCATGATATTCTTTAGTTCGTCTTCTAATATAGACAAGTAAAATATTTCATGGATTATAGTTCCAATATAATGAAAATCCTTATCCCGTGAAGTCGTCGATGCTTGGTTCGAGAGACAGCTACTGAACAAATCAAGCACGCGCACTCTCGCCTGTGTTCAATCGACGACTGATTGAATGAGTTAAAACTTAGCTCGACCAAATTGATATCGTCTATGGCGTATAATATAAGGTTCATTTTGGGTAACAAAGAAATAGCATAGTGTAAATCGTTTACAATTCTAGCTTGATTTTTCGGAGGCGGCTGGTAATTGGGGGGTGGCTGGATTTAGGGCATGTTACCCTAGGTACCTACCTACCTCCTGAGCTTCAAGATACTCGATATACATTATACCTAGGTACATACAAAATCGAATACAATTACTATGTGAACCTTGACTGTTAGTTGGGGATCGATAAAATAATAACTACAGAACTTAGCTATTGGTTTGAATCGACGACGGGTCGGTCTATTATATAGGTACCTACCATATACCTAAGTACGTTCTCGGACATCCATGTGTCAGTAAATTGACGTTTTACCAACAGATTTCAATCATCCCATAATAATATTCAAACCGCTTTGGAGAAGAAACAGACGAAATGACAAATAGGTTAAGTGTATGCTTTGCAAGGGTAAAAAATAACACCATTGAAAATTCAACAGCGTCCGACACTCAAAAAAGACAAAGAAAAAAGACTTACACCAAGAAACTCGTTTAACTCTCTTCGAAGGCGGTCCCGCATGGACCCTGGGCGGCAGGTGCGCGGGAATCCGCCTCAAAGCACTCTGGTACCGGAGAAGGAACGCGTGTACGGCACATTTCATTGGGGAAGTAACTTCTGGTGGAGCGAGGGTCACACCGGTAGCGACAGACGACGCGGATTTCCTCGCACGTTTTCTGGCTGCCCGGGCGCCGGCCCTGCGCCTCCTTCTCCGGGCTTTCTTGACATCCCCAGCCGGTAAAACAACCTCTTTGCTCATCATAACCGACAGCGTCACGCGGCAAAACAAAATGGCGGATTCCGAAAACTTGATTCTAATAAAACTTAACGTAACTTAATCTAACGATAAAATACAGGATAAAATATAACGATATTATGCTAAATAAAATACAATTTAAAATAAAACGATTATCTAAAAACTAGAGATCGTCAGAGAGACGTCGGCGAAGCGCGGGAAACTACGTATACGCGGCGTGGCGTGTTGCTACGTAGACGGATATCGCAATGAATTTGGGAAAATGAATCGAAAACAAAATTTTCTCGTAAAAATCACGAAGACGCGCAACGCACGGACTAGTCTCAAAGACTGAGGATGGCGCGCCGCGTCGGCC
The DNA here is from genome assembly GCA_939531255.2 of Thera britannica. NCBI lineage: Eukaryota > Metazoa > Arthropoda > Insecta > Lepidoptera > Geometridae > Thera > Thera britannica. The sequence continues at coordinate 8,400,575 of OW618039.2, read as the reverse complement.
GTTGTGTGAGATTTATGTTGAACTACCCTCATGAAATTCATATTTCTTAAGCAGTTAAGAAAGGAGCTTCGTTTATTGCACGTAGATAAAATTACTTCTACCCTATTTATTAAATACCCAACCTACGAATTCATTAGTCAAAAGTCAAGGCCAATAACGACATTATTTTATTCAAATATGGAATGGAAGAGAATCCGGCGCATATGGGTTTTCATGATTCAAGTATGTTCTGTGTTTCGGCTTGCCTTTGACCTTTAGACATCCACAACACATTGACATTGTAAAATTTTGAATGCTACAAAAACTTATTGGCCATTATGGTCACTTCAACTATTTCGCCAAATGGAAACTGGACGTAATCCACTCATGCGTAGAACATGCTCTAAAGATCTCAATTCAGACACGATAAGGTCCAGATTGTATTAAAAATCTTTTGTTGACATCAATGGGGTTGTGCAACCCTTCGACCTTGAGACCCTCCTCGGAGTTTCGCCCCATACGATTGCACATGGTTAAAAGATGAACAACTATTATTAGATATTAAATTATAAAGATTAGACAGGAACAATTTTTAATCCTTCATTCATAATGGCTGGTATTTTTTAGTGGCCTGCTAAGTCTCTTGTTAAGTGGGTGATCCATTGGCGAGCTAAAACCGATAAGCCTGGGAGCCAAAGGTATAAATAAATCGCCAATGGAGCACCTACAAAACCGCGGTTTTTTAGGTGCTCCATTGGCGGTATAAACCTTTGGCTTGCAGGCTTGTCGGTTTTAGCTTGCCAATGGATCACCCACTTCACTGTCACTTTAGTGCCGACAAATAGAGGTGGCGTGGTACTGGCTTTGCTGGCTGGCGTCTTAAAGCTAGGCTTTAAGACGTTTCAAAGTGATCCTCGTGATACCATTGAACAATAGTTATTTGTTATACAAGAGTGCAAAGCTGCTTTTTAACCGCGTGCTCAATTTTGATGACCGAGCAAGCGCAGGATTCTAAAATTTAACCACGAGCGGAGCGAGTGGTTTAAATGTTAGAATCCTAAGCGTTGGCGAAGGAATCAAAAGAGCACAAGGTAAAAAATCTTTGCACTCGAGTGCAACACGTAACTTTTCATCCCACCTCAGCGAGGAAATGACTAAATGCAAAAAAGAACATGGCGCGACTAAAAGTAACACACCAAGAAGGTTCCGAGTATGAGTTTTTAACAAATTTAAAAAGGTTTTATTATAAATTTGGCACCATGCAGGTAGAAGTAATTAGGTTTAATGATGTTTTGAATTCGCAAATACACCAAGAAGGTTACGAGTAGTTTTTAACAAATTAAAAAAAGTTGTATGATAAATTCGGCATCGTGGAGGTAAAAGTAAATAGGTTGTGTATTCACAAACTTAGTGAACATGATATTCTAAATTCAAATTTACTTTATCCTCTAGCGGTTAAAAACGGATTTTCCAGTCAGATATTGAACAGCAAAAACTCACTTTCAGAGCTGGTGGGATGAAATAGTTATTTGTTATACAAGAGTGCAAAGCTGCTTTTTAACCGCGTGCTCAATTTTGATGACTGAGCAAGCGCAGGATTCTAAAGTTTAACCACGAGCGTAGCGAGTGGTTTAAAAGTTAGAATCCTAAGCGTTGGCGAAGGAATCAAAAGAGCACAAGGTGAAAAATCTTTGCACTCGAGTGCAACACGTAACTTTTCATCCCACCTCAGCGAGGAAATGACTAAATGCAAAAAAGAACATGGCGCGACTAAAAGTTCCAACCAAGAACCAAGAAGGTTCCGAGTATGAGTTAATAACAAATTTAAAAAGGTTGTATGATAAATTCGGCACCATGCAGGTAGAAGTAAATAGGTTTAATGGTGTTTTGAATTCACAAATACACCAAGAAGGTTACGAGTGCGAGTTTTTACCAAAATAAAAAAGGTTGTATGATAAGTTCGGCACCATGGAGGTAGAAGTAAATAGGTTGTGTATTCACAAACTTATTGAGCACGATATTCTAAATTCAAATTTACTTTATCCTCTAGCGGATAAAAACGGCTTTTCCAGTCAGAAATTAAACAGCAAAAACACACTTTCAGAGCTGGTGGGATGAAAAGAAATTTTAGATTTGGGGGCAACAGACTTAGCGGCCTGCTAATTTAGCTCAGCCCGCCATAAAACCAATTATGAATACAGGCATTCATGTTTTAAAAATTGAGAATTAGAAGAGGGAAAAGAATAACATCCCTGAGTCATTTCTATTCTTAATTGCACACACAATACATAGGAAAAGGACAGAAATAGAGGACATGCACAAAGGCGAGCTTAATAACCCTGAACAGAGTTTTCTTACAGCAAACCCTTGAGGCTAGAGAGAGATGACTATATAGGTAGATTTGTTAGGTAGATTCTATTAACAATGGCGCTGTGTGTTTTTTTAGATGCTACCTATCTTTGTATATCCAGATGAAAATAAGAATTTTATGAGACTAAATTTTGTCTGTGAGATTAAAAAACGGACTGATTCATACTTCCATAATTTTTTAGGCAAATACAGACTTTGAATACAATTTAATACCCAGGCAGAGAACAAACATCTGTGTTCACTACACAAATACTTGTTCTTGGTGTGGACTTGATCTATGCCGACCTGTGGTGCAGAATGCAGAGCTACTACCAAATGAGCTGATAGGTCAGCCAAAAAATTTACAGATTTTGCCCAATTGAATGAAGTCCTATGCACACCTAGGCAATGGTGATGGCGATCAACTGAAACTCTGTCAAATATCGCTGTCATATTTGACAGTGTTTCGCCCCATGGCTATTGCCATGATGTGCACAGGCGTTTAGAACCATGTACTATATTTACATGGAGGCCTCCAGATAAATAAACAACAACCCTTGAGTTTTTTTACCAGATTTATATTTGTAGCTCAGATTTCACTGTATTTATGAAAAAAAATGTCCAAACCTAAACCTAGGTAAAGATCTTTTTAAAAACTTGCAGTTCTCTCTATCCTGATCTAACTGTTCCTACTAGAAGGTGAAAGGAGGTTGTTTCAAAGGTTCTTTGTTTTAGAAAATCCTTACTTTAAATATTTTTCAGCCAACTTAGCCGAGAGTTAACTGTCTGTGAAAAATAACTGTATAATAAATAATATTTAAGAAAGTAACCAAATAATCAGTGGTTTCTTCTAGAAATAGATCATTTACACAGTATGTAGGGTGTTTTATACTGTTGATGTTATTGATAGGGTGTTTTATTGCCTCAGCAAGATTTTTAATTTAAAATGCACAAAAGACTTTGGTGGACAAATAAGAATGAACCAATTGGGTTTCTCTGCCTTGACGAGTTACAGAGAATATTTTTAATATATTTCTTAAATACTTCTGCATTACAGCCTAGAAGACATAAAGTCCTAGGTAGCAATACCACTTAGCAACACATTAGATAGACACCCAGTTTGTAAACTAAACAACAATGCAAGAATTAGGACAAGATACAATTACTTGTTTTGTTGGGAACTCAGGTAGAAATTGTGACCTACAAAACAAATAAACCATTTCTAAACATGACATCTAGCATGCTATGACTTATTTCAAATAAATTAGATTCCCATTGGTCTTTCTTGCTGGAATATACTGTGGTGCAATGGAAAGTGTTATGAATTAGTTATCAGGCGATACAAACAAATCTACTGTTGTCAACAGAGGATTTTATGATAGTCAGAGGAAGTAGGAAGTAAGGGGTATCATAGATGTACTCACCTTCATGATGGGAGCCATCCTTTTGGCTTTGGTTGGTAGATTTCTCCCTCGTAGAAGACAATAGGCTCACAGCTGACATAGCTTGGAGATCTTGCACACAATTTTATATTCAGTCTTCTCTCAATTAAATATATCTTTACTAAAATTCTATAACAACTTATTATTTACAAAAGTGTTCAGGAAATTACTCTATTACCTAGTATTGTTTATATCACAGACTTTTCGTTTCTCAATCTAAACGGTTCAAAACGTCCACGCACGAAAATACTATCATATATTTTAAAACTCTAGATATAATAAACTTATTTACACATTAAAAACTAACGTTTATCATCTAATTTTAACAAATACGCTCTAGCGGTCACAAGATACTCATAACTAAAAGAATTTATCAGATTTAGATGCAAAAAATAAAATATAGTCCGCCATATGCCTTTTTGAAACGTACGTATGTAAGCCGGATGTTTGAAAAAGTTAGCTTATCTATGACCCTAACAAAAAGTACATGGTCTTTTGATTTGGCTGGGTTTTATCCAGTTGCCATTGCCATTGTTTAATTTTTTTTTACTTGTCGTTCTGTGTGGACAGCACAAAATTCGATTCGAAAAGAAGAAGGAAGAAAAAAATTATAATTTAAAAAACTAAACGCTTTTACAACTAATTGAACTAAAAAGTTAAAAATAAAACTGTAATAATCAATTCAAAAATTTATATTATTGTACAAAAAAATGTGGGGTGCTTTTTATAATAACTTCAGATATAATAAACTTTTTTTTTTTAATTAACCTATTTTGTCCCACTGCTGGGCAAAGGTCTCCCCCAAAGACTTCCACTTATCTCTCTCTCGAGCCTACTTCCACCATCTCCTCTCAAAGGTATAATAAACTATTGATAAAATATTTACAACAATAAAAATCAAGCCCCCCACGCTTTTTGTACAATAATATAAATTTTTCAATTGATTATTACAGTTTTATTTTTAACTTTTTAGTTCAATTAGTTGTAAAAGCGTTTTTTTTAGTTTTTTAAACTATAATTTTTTTTTACTTTTTAGTTTTTTTTTCTTATTTTTTTTAATTTTTTTCCATATTATTGCATTGTCATCGACCTTTGACAGGTGTGAAAAGTTTGAATCAAATCTGATCGTTCAAAGTAGGACAAAATCGAGCTCAAAGAGGTCGGTTACATACATACAGGTGAAGCTAATAAAAGCGTTATAAAAAGAGAGGGAATTAAAGGAAACTATGAAGAAGATTTCAAAAGTTCCAAAACCAGGAAAAAACACAGCAACTTTGTTTTTTCTTTAATGTTATAATAATATAAATAATAAAATATAATTAATTATATACCTATATTTCTACTAATTTAACCTTCTTTTATTGTCTAAAAATGGTTGTTTGATAAAGACGGTGGCGGTAGTACATTGATAGGACAGAAAATACATTTTAACTGAACCCTGCGGGGTGATTGCGTATCTTTTGTTGCAATTGCAATCAAAACCACTTAAAAGAACTTCTAGTATGGCAACAGTTAAATAGTGGTCGCAAAATGATGGCAAGAAGATACGTGATCGCTGATCTTTGTTATTTATCTTTTATATTTTTTGTTAGTATTAAATTTTTGATTGCATCAGAATCTATATTGCGAATTTGCGCTAATGAATCATTAAAAAAAAATAGTTATTTCAACGTCGGACGTTACGTGGAATCAATTGCCATTGCCAATGTCATGAAAATAAAAATGACGTCTGTCTGCTGTCAAGATCGATTCTCGAGTCGAGTCAGTCCAGCATTGCCAGAATGCTACTTTTGTAACATTTTACGTTACTTTTGGCCCTCCCATGTTACCTTCATGTTACACGACTCAAAATAAAATAAACTTTAAAACAATTTTCCAGCATTCAAAAAATATCATGAAATGAAGCGCATCCAAGAATTTTTTATGATTTGTGCAATAAAAAGCCATAGCCAGTGTTTGTGTAATAAAATGCCCCTTTAAAAGTATTGTGTCGTTTTATAGTTAATTTAGTTACCTTAAATTAACTATAAAACGACACAATGTTAGGTACTTTTCTTGTGAAAATGTTACTTTTTTATGTTTGACTATCTGCCACTTGCCACTGGCAGCACTGAGTCAGTCGATCAGTCGAATGTCGATCAAAGTGCTCTGTGGTCGATCAACAATGTGCTTCGTTTCTTTTCTCCTTTTCATTTAGAGAGTCGATTAATGGGTGCATCGCATACTAATTTTAACTAGATGTGTTGAGAAATTCAATGTAAAATGTCATTAAAGTGGACTGGTAGTAATTCCCAAAGTGAAACCGGTATATTACGAAAGAGTGAATTCAAGGAGAAGAAAGAAGAACTTTTTGTATTCGGCTACTCGTGCAAACTTTTCAGGGACGATGCTAAAGCCCTGCACATTGACCAAGGCAAACACCTCATACCGTGGATGGGGGATGAGACGTTGAAAATCGACAGGTTCGATGCTTTTTACTCTATGACTGTTACTGTGCAAGATAAATAAAGCTATAGTTAATACAGAATGTTTAAAGTTTTTGGAAGATCCTAAGATTTTCGCAGAGAATATTTGAGGCGGGTGGAGGACGAGACTTGGTGACTGCTCTATGACGTCGTGTGTCATACGGTGACACGCTCCGGTGGTATGTATAACCAGAGGTTTGATAAGTATTCATCTTTCTGTTTGACTGCCCAATGCATAGGTAGGTTTGGTTTGTAGGGCCTAATATGTAGACTTGGTGTCTACTTACATAAGGATTCCACAGATAACCAAGTTAAGACTTAAACTTTTCACGATGTGTCAACATATACCTATTTAAATCGTGACTTTTTCTGTTCATGAATATTTATAATGAACTCGCAACTATTTGTTGATTTTTGATTAATGTATAAAAACTCCCCACTTTATCAAAATATACAATGCTTTTTTAACTAAAATTTAAATGACAACAGGTAAACAAAACGTCTTTGCAATGTTCTCATAGTCCCGTCTTCTCTGGACAGGTATGATGCACGAGGAGCTCTTCATGACCTGTCACAACAAGAAGCCCCACAGGGGGGCTTCGACTGGCGCGTGGAGTTAACCAAGTCGGAGCAGGATGTGGAACTTTTGTGTGATGAGGAACGATACAGAGCTCTCCATACTGATGAAGCAGAAGAGCTATTGTATAAAGGTTTGTATAACCTTCCCCAAATTTTTATCATCCTGGTTTTTCTGGCTGGTTTTTCCGCAAGTAAGCTGCTGGCGGGCCCTTTTTGCGTGACCCTTGACACGTGTTGCTCGAACTTTTTTAGGTTCTCATGATGTTTTTCTTCACGGTTTTGAGAGTACTGGCATAGTGCACATAACTCTCAAAACAGTTGTATAACCTTTATTAAATATTTGTTTTTTATAATATTTAAAAGCTGTTTGGAAATGAGGCGTGATTGTATGTATGTATGTATGCAAGACTGCAAAAGATTAACAATAATAATATTTTTATTCCATTCGGTATTAAGAGGAAGAATTGAAGAGACTCCACAAAGCAGGCTACGGCCAAGTTGGCTTCAACTATGACCAGCCAGCGGAACAGTCTCCGACAGAAATCTCAGAAGTGGACGAGGAACCCTTCATACCAACTCCGGTCTTCAAGGACTTGATGCCCATAGACACTGTCTATGTGAGTTTGTATGAATTATTCTAGTACTAAAATCTTCAGAATCCAAGTCAGAAGCTATTTATAAATTGTTGTTTTTTTTGAGTCACTTGTTCTTTCGAACCAGTGTGGTGAAAGGATTGTGGTGGAAGTGCGCCTAGCGAGACTTTTTCCATGCATTGGACACCTGTTTTAGAACTTTTATAGGTTCTACATGATATCTCATGATGTTTTCCTCATTCCTTTTTGAGTAATGGCACAATGCACAGTAATTTTTAAACAAAAAAAAGAAAAAAATACAGAACTTACTAAAAATAATGAGTACAATGGGCGCCCTTGTCGCTAAAAGCGATCTTTTCCAGACAACCTTTGAATTGAAAGTATAGACGACGGTTTTTAAGAAGTCATTTACACAACTATGGGCAAACAAAGTATAAATGTACACTGAAATAGCTGTAATAGAATTTCACAGTGGTCTTTATTGCCGGCCAGTTATATAAAGATGGAGAAAACTGTAGAATAACAGAAATATTAATAAAAAACCAAAAAAGTAATTTTTTCGTCATTCTTTCTAACGGGTACTCGGCATTGAATACGTGATTGAGCTTAAAACATATATCTCAAAATAGTCGTAAAAGTCTGTTAGTTCTTTTTCTGAAGCCCCGACTGCCACGACCAACGGCTGACACTCCAACTTTATATAACTGGCCGGTAATAAGGACCACTGTAAAAGCCTATTACTCACTCATTACTTCAACTCAATAACACTTTCATAGAGTTGCCATACACATTACGCATCCCCCCCACTTCAACATTTGCACACCCTACACTCTCACGCGCATGCCATACACACGCCCCGGGGTGGGTTTCCCTCTGTGCTAACCAGAATCTTATGAGACTGGGAGAATTATGGAGGCACACCCACGACACACATTCACACACCCTTTTAGTAACTCACAAACACTATTATTCTGTCGTTTCCGTTGTTTGGTATCTGCTCAACTTGTCTGCTCATATGGTAATTCTGCTGATTTTCAGCATTTTGCTGAAAATCAGCATTTTGCTCTTGAGCAAAGCTTATGCGCTGAGCTATTCCCATTTTGCCTAGCTGTAACACGCACACCATTTCATTTATTTTTAACCGACTTCCAATCAAAAAGGAGGAGGTTCTCAATTCGGTTGTATGTTTTTTTTTTTTTTTTTTTTTTAATGTTTGTTACCGCATAACTTCGTCATTTGTGAGCCGATTTGAAAAATTATTTTTTTATCTGAAAGGCTTCCAGATTGGTCCCATTTTAATTTTATTAAAATCGGTGTTGCCATTTTTTTTTAAATAATTTTTTTAATGTTTGTAACTGCATGCCTCCGTCATTTATGAACCGAAGTAGAAAATTATTTTTTATTTGGAAGGTTATTCTTACGTCCAGATTGTCCCAAACAAATTTGATTAAAATCGTTTGACAATGAAGTCGGTTTCTCAAGTTTTTTAAACTTAAATTATCTACTTTATATTGTACTTAGTTGTATTTTTAGTTTTAATTATGCTTTTGTGCTATTTTCCCTGTTATTTCTTTTGTGTGTGTTTACTGTCTTGGCAAATAAATGATTTATCTATCTATCTATTACAGCTATTTCAGTGTACATTAATACTTTAATAGCCCATAGTTGTGTAAATTAAGTTTGTATGGAAATCATACCCCCTTAACATAAAACTAAAAAAACCCACTGAATACCAGCGATAAGGCCCATTGTACTTTATTCAGTTACTCTTAGTTACTATCTATATAGTTTATTTATTATATCTTTCCACTTGCAGCCAGAAACCCTCAAACAGAATGCAATAATAGAGAAAACGTCCAAATTCATTGCTCACCAAGGCGCTCAAATGGAGATCCTGATCAAAGCCAAGCAGAGAGACAACTTACAGTTCAATTTCTTGAATAAAGACGACCCTCTGCATCCGTACTACACTGGCTTGACTGCTCTCGTTAAAGCAGGGAAATGGCCGGAGAAAAAACCAGAAGTTGTTGAAGGTAAATTAAATTGTATCAGAAGGGCAAGTCTTCATTTACAACATTTCGTCTACGAAATGTTGTTTTCGTTTCGCCATTTGTTTCTCTTTATTGTATGGAGAAAAGATGAGACAGCAAAAATACGTTACATAGTTAAAGTTTTTGTTTTATCAATTTTCCATACAAAAGAGAGAGTCACGTGCTCACGCGCAAACAACATTTGGTAGACGAAATGTTCTACCAAAACTCCGACTTCAGGTATATTCATAAATTCAAATTCAAAGATGTATTAATTCAGTAGTATCACAAGGATCACTTTAAAGCGTCTTAAAGCTAGGTGAGTCTAGGTGCCAGTTCCACGCGACCAAGCCTAGAAGAACAGGCAACAAACTATGGCTTGGTTCCTACCGTTTTATTCGTATGATCCTTTTACAAATCAAAAATAATAATAGGCACTTTAGGATCAAAGACCTCTGCCTCTTTCGGCCTCTTTGAACGTAAAATCCTTTCACCACACTTGCTTCGAAAGAATTAGTGACACGATAAGAAGAAGAAGTATCATTAGTCATTACATATTTTTAATTGTCTATTATGTTTTTGTCCACAGAAAAGCACCCTGAAACAGATGAATATCTGCACCCAAGTCTAGCTTCAACCGTCATTGAATCTGTAAGTAATACAATCGCCATGATTTGTAATGGTACAGAGACTCGTTTTTATTGAACTACTTAATAAATATATCACTCATATAAAATCAAAATCTGCACTCAAGGTGAATTTTGGCCATTCAATAAAAACATATTAATTTATTCCAAAATAACAAAATACATTTGTGTGCGGAATTTTAACTATAATTAAAATTTAAATTTAAAAATAATCACAATTATTGCATACTACTAATTAATAAATAAATACCTATCCATTACAAGTTTCTAGGAGCTAATTTAGTAATAGAATATGCATACAATACATAGCTACAGGCGAGAGTTCGGGTGGAACTTTTCTGACCACATGGCCGTTCTATCTATTCTGTTTTCTGTGCATAAGATCATACCTATTATTACTAATAACTGTATACACCACTATTTTGTAATTACCAAAAAAAATGCCGATATTGGCTGCTGATACTGAACACATCCATGAAAAAAAACTAAAGTCATAAAAAAAATATCTTTAAATAACCACAATTTTTAGTCAAATATTGAGAAATGATTCAACAAGCAAAAATGATTTTATTCATAAACGCTAAATACCAAGCGGAATCGAACAGCGTATTTTTTTTTCTCTCTGGTACTACGTAACTAATATTTTATGCAGGATTTCTGAAAATTTTAACATTTAATAACTTTATCATTTTATTGAAACTAAAAATTCTGATTGCACATTCCTAATGTTCTACCCCTACTACATTTCCCTATTTTTTTTTGGGAGTTCCAAAATAGTGTTGTATAATAGATGATAACCCGTTCCGTGTCCACAGGCCCCGTCAATCCCCAGTATCCACTACAAACCATCTGCAGACTGCGACTACACCATGTTGATATCGAAGATGCGTGGCGATGCCGACTTAGCGCCCGGAGAGCTGCCGCCGCCGGGAACCGAACCCACGACCTCGCCCGCGCCCGGCACGGTCATAGCACGCCCGCCTATCTTGTACAACACTAGTGGTAAGTCTATTGATAGACTGCCTTCACAGCTCAGTTGGTAGTAGCTCTGCCTGCTGCGCTGGAGGGCGTGGGTTCGATCCCAGCCGAGAACAAATATTTGTGTGTTATATTGTATTCTAAGAGTTTATTTACAAAACGATTTTTATAAAAGTACAATACTTTTAATCGTTTTGTCAGTGGTGGATGGAAAAGGGCTCAGAATCGTTCTTCCTGGAAATGTGTAGGAAAAGCCTATGTCCAGCTGTGGACTTCTTCAGGCTGATGATGATGATTGTGTCAGCTATCTGGTACCCATAGTACAAGCTCTGCTTAATTTGGGCATAGATAGTGTTGTGTGAAGAATAAAATCCGGAACGAGGTTATCCGACAGAGAACCAAGGTGGTCGACATAGCTCAAAGGATTATAGGATCATAGTAAGCTGAAGTGGCAGTGGGCCGGTCATGTTTGCCGTAGAACAGACAATCGTTGGAGCAAACGAATACGAGAGTGGAGACCGCGTTTAGGTAAGCGTAGTGTAGGACGCCCTCCGGCAAGGTGGGGCGACGATCTGCGAAATGTAGCAAGCACTGGAGGAGAAGAGCCGAAGACCGGGCTCAGTGGCGCGTCTTGGGAGAGACCTACGTCCATCAGTGGACTAATACAGGTTGATGATGATGATGATGAGTGTTGTTTGGATTGTCTACAATATTTTATTATTTATTATAGAGCCACCGCCGCCAACGGCCGCCCAACAGTTATACCAGCAGCAACAGTACGCGGTGTACTACCAACAGTGCATGGCCTCTCTGGCGTCGCAGCCGCCGCACTCCACCGGACTTACTCTCATGAAGAACTATGACTCAGGAGACGACGACAATCTATCAGGTAACCAGTACCCTGAGTCCAGTTTTGCTACCACATTTCGTCTACGAAATGTTGTTTTTGTTTCGTCTATAGATAGTGCAATTCACGAAGACGCGCCCCTCGTGGGGTGCGGGGCGTTTGCTCCGAGCGGCAGTCGCGAACCGTAGTCTATTCATTGTAGTGTGCGTGTGCACTCATAGGTTATTAGTGTGTACCGATAACACTCAAACATTGACGGAAGCTTGCACACATATACTATAAACCTTTAGGAGGAATAGTGGGGCGCGCCTTCGTGGATTGCACTATCTATATTTGTTGTGTTGTTTTTGTTTTGTCATTGTATTCCACTTTGATGTTTTTCTGTATTCCCTTGTTAATTTCATGTGGTGTGCAATAAAGTATTTTCTATCTATCTATCTATCTATCTATCTATTTGTCTCTCTCTATTGTAAAGAGAAAAGATGAGACAGCAAAAATACGTGACGTAGAAACGATCGAAATGAGTTTTTGTCTCACCAATTTTCCATACAAAAGAGAGAGACACGTGCAGAGAGCACTGGTGGTCTAGTGGTAGCGGCCCCGCCCGATTCTAAGGGTTCAAATCCAGTCGTGTACCAATGAGTTTTCTGCCCATAAATGTATGTACACTATGCCAGTGCTCTCAAACAGTGAAGGAAAACATCGTGAGGAAACCGTCATATCGTAGATCCTAAAAAGTTCGGAAATATGTGTCAAGTGCACGAAAGGAGCCTCTTCGAGGCGCACTTAAATCCTTTCACCACACTTGGTTCGAAAGAATCAGTAACACGATAAGAAGAAGTAGCTCTGCCGTCTGCGCCGTGTGTCGTGGGTTCGATCCCCTCCGATAACCGATATTTGTTTCAGTTGTCAGTCAAAGTCAAATATGTATTTATTCATAGTATCACAAGGATAAATTTGAAACTAGGTGTCTTAAAGCTAGGTGAGTCTAGGTGCCAGTTCCACGCGACCAAGCCTAGAAGAACAAGCAACAAACTACGGCTTCGTCCCTACCGGTTTTTAGGGTTCCGTAGCCAAATGGCAAAAACGGAACCCTTATAGATTCGTCATGTCTGTCTGTCTGTCCGACCGTGTCACAGCCATTTTTCTCCGAAACCATAAAAGCTAGACTGATGAAACTTGGTAAGTAGATGTATTCTGTGAACCGCATTAAGGTTTTTACATAAAAATAGAAAAAAAACTATAAATTTTGGGGGTCCCCGTACTTGAAACTGAAACTCAAAAATTTTTTTTTCATCGAACCCATACGTGTGGGGTATTTATGGATAGGTCTTTAAAAATGATGTTGAGGTTTCTAATATCGTTTTTTTCTAAACTGAATAGTTTGCGCGAGAGACACTTCCAAAGTGGAAAAAAGTTGGTCCCCCCCCCTCTAACTTCTAAAATAAGAGAATGATAAATCCAAAAAAAATATATGTTGTACATTACTATGTAAACTTTTAACGATATTTGGTTTGAACGAGATCTAGTCAGTAGTTTTTTTTTATACGTCATAAATCGTAAACCGCAATTTTTTTTTTCATTGAACCCATACGTGTGGGGTATCTATGGATAGGTCTTTAAAAATGATGTTGAGGTTTCTAATATCGTTTTTTTCTAAACTGAATAGTTTGCGCGAGAGACACTTCCAAAGTGGAAAAAAGTTGGTCCCCCCTCCTCTAACTTCTAAAATAAGAGAATGATAAATCCAAAAAATATATATGTTGTACATTACTATGTAAACTTTCAACGATATTTGGTTTGAACGAGATCTAGTCAGTAGTTTTTTTTTTATACGTCATAAATCGTAAACCGCAATTTACCTTTCGACGAACTACAAAAACCTTTATATTATGTTAATTGATGCTACGGAACCCTTCATGGGCGAGTCCGACTCGCACTTGGCTGCTTTTTTTTTGTATGATCCTTATACATATCAAAAATAAAAATAATAGCGGTGAAGTTCCAATGTGGTGCCACTACACTTAGTGAGATAGGCAATACAAATGCAAAAGTTTCAAAGACAGCACTCGCTACCCTTCAAAGTAATAATATTGTACACAGCATATAAAAATAAGATACAAATTGAACGACAGAACGACGATTGAACGTAAGAACGACATTGCACATTGACGTGTTAGCTTCCGATAAGTAGAGTGAACGGACGATCCATTCACAAAGAGTTCTACATCTACTTCTTCTTATCGTGTCACTGATTCTTTCGAACCAAGTGTAGTGAAAGGATTATAAGTGCGCCTCGAAGAGGCTCCTTTCGTGCACTTGACACATATTTTCGAACTTTTTTAGGTTCTTCGATATGCCGGTTTCCTCACGATGTTTTCCTTCACCGTTTGAGAGCACTGGCATAGTGTACATAAATTTTTGGGCAGAAAAACTCATTGGTACACGACTGGATTCGAACCCACGACCTTAGGATCGGAAGGCGGGGCCGCTACCACTAGGCCACCAGCGCTCTACGTACATCTACTAAATATGATACATTGTATCATTTTCTCGTTCCCTTAGTAAATTCTGTGCGTTTTATGAAAATGACCACCATCATTAATTCCAATAGATTCGGAAGACGAGTCCAAAACGAACGGCGACACTCCAATACCGCCAGACGACATCAAAACAGTTATCGAGAAAATGGCTGCGTATGTTGCAAGAAATGGCGACGAATTCGCGGACATCGTGCGAGCTAAGAATGACCCACGATTCACGTTCCTAGAGCCTAGTAATGTGTACCACGCGTATTACAACAGACTTATGCAAGGAAAGCGGTGTGAGGTGAATGGAGTTACCACAAAGAAGAATAAAGGTCAGTGTGATTTTTTTTTATTTAGAATGTTATGCGAGTGAATGAAGCGAAAGAGGTGTGATGTATGTATGTATGTGTTTTTTTAAACATAGTCGTCATTACTGGCCCTTTGACTGGCCTCTCAGCTCAGTTGGTAGTAACTCTGCCTTCTGTGCAGTAGATCGTGGGTTTGATCCCCACCAAGAACAAATACTTGTGTGGTGAATGCAGATGTTTGTTCTTTGTCTGGGTGCTATATTGTATTCTATTCTAAGTATGTATTTACAAAAAAATGTATGTAAGTATTATAATATCAGCTATCAGGTTCCTATAGTACAAGCTCTGCTTAGTTTGGGGCTTGATAGTGTTGTGTGGATTTTCTATAATATTTATTTATCAAGTCGTAGAAAACTAAAATGCCGCAAATTAAAATAAATATTAAAGCCAACTACAGTAATTTTATCGTACAATTTACTCTCATCTCCCATAAATGAACCATGTATTACCATGACGAAAGTTTCAAATGCTAACAAACAATAAAAATAATAAACTTTCCAGCTCCAGTATCATTTTCAATCAAGAAGCTAAAAGAGCCGGACCCGATTTTACCAAAACCGGCGCTGCCGTACGAGTCAAGCTCGGATGATGACGACGAAAAAACTGACAAGGCGACTGACAAACCCTTAGAAAAACCTGTCAAAACTGAAGAACCCTACATCTCGGAAGAGACCAAACAACTACCCACACCTACCGTGATCCCACCAATTCTAGTCTACAAAATGGACGGGCAACTCACTCATAACTTACCCAAAGTAAGAGCAATTGAACCCTTAAAGTATTTAACAAAAACAGTTATACAGGAACATAAAATTGAACACTTTATTGAGAATAAGGAATCTGAACAAAAAGTTGAAGCAGTAGAATTGAAAGTTGACAAAATTAATGTGAAGAATTATGATGTTCAAAATGAATTGAAAGAGGAAGAGATTAAAATTGAACCTGTTGTAGAAAGAGAAGTCTCAAAAGAGCCATCTCCTGTAAAAGAAAGATCTCCTATCAAAGAGAAATCTCCTATAAAAGAGAGATCTCCTTGCAAAGAAAGATCACCTGTCAAAGAGAGATTGCCTCTCAAGGAGAGATTACCTATCAAAGAGAAATTGCCTCTCAAAGAGAGATCTCCATTTAAAGAGAGATCACATCTAAAAGAGAGATCTCCTTTCAAAGAGAGATCACATCTAAAAGAAAGATCGCCTTTCAAGGAGAGAATCTCAGAAAAGAGAGAGAAAGACAGAGACAGTCCCGACAATAGACGTGAGAAAAGAAGACACAAAGAGTACAGATCTAAATCTCAAGAGTACAAACGTTCCAAAAGCTCTGAAAGAGAGAAGAGGAGAGAAAGAGACAGGGATAGAGATAAAAAGAGACGAAAGATTGAAATTGATAATTTGGAAAGTGAAATTATTTCTTTGGAGGATAATTCTGATGAAATGATTGATTTGACTGGGGACCTATCTGATTCGAAAGGTGAGTTATTTTTAAAATCATTTGCATCATCAAGAAATGATTTTGAGCCTTTTTAATTGTTTTTCTGATGTTATTTTGAGTTCTGTTGTGTAATTTCGGTGGTATTTTAACCAACATTACTTGAGGTGTTAGCTCAAAGTATGAATACCAATGTATTTTTTTTTCTTATGTTACGTTTCTTTATTATGTTTTTGTAATATTGTGTTATAGGTACCTATTTCTTTGTTGTTTATTTCTTAATTTAATAGTGTGTATTATGTGTGCTGAAGCAGCAAATAAATGAATGTCTATCTTCTAAAAACTTATCTGTTATGCTAAATTAGTGCTATAGGACGATTAAAAAATATTGGTCTTGTATAACAGGAGAGACAGACGCAGAGGCTGAGAAAGCGAAACAGTTGGAACGCCGGCGCCGCGCTGCTGAGTTCCTCAAGAAGGTGGGCGTCGATCCAGCCGCCGCCGCTCTGCCTACCAGCTCACTCGCCAGTGCCATGGTATGTAGTGAAAACACTGACGCTGTTTTAATACCTGTATTGACCAAATATTTATAGATAGATAGTGACTTAGCTCGTAGGGTTAGCAAGTTGAAGTGGCAATGGGTGGGCAGGCCATATAACTCGAAGAACCGAAAACCGTTGGGGAATAAAGGTTCTCGAATGGCGACCACGAACCGGAAGACGAAGCGTAGGTTGCCCACCCACCAGATGGACCGATGACATTGTTAAGATCGCGGGAAGTCGATGGATGGAAAGAGCTCAGAATCGGTCTTCCTGGAAATGTGTAGGGGAGGCCTATGTCCAGCAGTGGACTTCTTCAGGTTGATGATGATGATCATGATAATAATGAGATAGTTAACTCGTTATTTGATTACCATGACACATAGAAATACAGTATTTAGCTTAAAAATCAACATTCACAGTAAAACAATAGGCAGCCGTATCGCTAACTGCGATAAAAAAAAATATTAAAAAAGTTAAGAAACAAACAATTTTCTTTCCGCGCTAAGCGCTTCGCCTCCACTTTTACAATGCGGACAGCCTTAGTTAGGAGTGGAACTCATTGCCGGCGTTTGTTTTTCAGTTTTTTTGTAGAAATCTAGAAGTTAAACCAACCTAGATACAGACAGTACTGGTACTACATTGTATACTAATAGCATAGACTAAGGAAAACAAGTAGACTGCTAATAGAGAACAAAATTTTGTGACTCAAAAAATGGTAAAATTCCGGGCTATTTCTAGATGGCGCTGGCAAATAGCCTGGAAAGAGCAATATTTTCAATGTTCATATACCTATTGATAGATGGCGTGGCGTAGTGGTATTTTGTAAGGTACATACTAAGTGATGCTTTTTTAAAATAGATGGCGCTAATGAAAAATTATTTTTTTATTTTAAGTAGACTAACTGCCGCCCTCGACTTTGGTTAGTTTCTTTATTCTAGTAGGATTAAACCTTAAAGCACTTTAGAAGACCTCTATAACTATATTTTTCTTAAACATGCGCGGAAATATTGTCCTTACTTTTGAATATAGAATACGCGAAGGATCATATTTACGTAGACTGAAAAACCAAAATCACTTCAAAAAAGATACAACAAAAATTACTTTCAATTTGAAAAGTTTTTACTCGGGCAAAAGTTAGCCGCGGACATACCTAGCAGCCTTAGAAAAAAGCGCACGCAAAATACATAGACCAACGCAGTTATTTATACCAGCCTACAATAACGAGATCAATCGTAAAAATGTAACGAAGAATCGACAAAAATCTGTAGCTGATAAAAAGTGCAAAGTTACAAACATAAACAATAATTCTGCGAGAACTAAGTGCGAGAAAAAGTGATGAACTAAATTTACATATGAACTGTCTCATTTCGTGTAGTGATAATGTAAAAACAAAGTTATTAATTGGTGAGGACAATTACCATTGCATCGCGCCAATAAAGACAATAATGCTCTGCAAAAATGAACCTTGTGCCACCGTAACACCGCTAGGTTCGTGTGTTCACGGATTCTGTCTTTCGAAGCATCAATGTTCTGAGTGTGCACTGGAACAGCTGAGCTGCTCCCCCGCCCCCGCCTCCAGCTACCTGCCCCGCCACGCCTGCTCCCGCGCCGTCACTACCACCTCCCCACTGCCACTGGTGGCCGCGCGCACAGGTGCCTGCGAGACCACAGCTGATGCGTCGCCCTCACGCACACTCATAAACATTCATAAGAAGATATCAGCATACGAACAAATACCTACGAAATATGGCAAGATTTTTACTGATTGGATTCTACAACTTCAACAGATGAAATATCGGACTAGCATACCAAGATGGTTCCCTTGTTTACAAAAGCAAGTTTTAGGATGCAAAAGTTATAAAATACAAATCACTTCAAGTTCAAGCGAGAAAAATGAGCTGCATTATTTGTTGTTATGTAATGTAACACATCGCCCGCCGCTTACGCCGCCCGGCGCCGCCTGTGTCGTCTACTGGCGCGTATACATACCTACAAATCCTGATTCGATTCCTGAGCTACGAGTACATCTACAGGGTGCAGTACGCGCATACTGCCTCAGCGATGGTGTCATACAAAAGAAACACAGATTACAAATAAATATAATTTATTTTTCGATGAATCATAAGAGTGGTATGTACTGGACTACAAATTATTTAGACAAGTTGTGTTACACACATTCAGAAAGAAAATATATGAATTTGAAATTACACAAAGATTGTCAATGGTCCCGAGATGCTGGTTTCCTGTGCGAAAAAGATGATCCCGGATGGCCCTGGATGACAGCCGCACCTGAAAAAGAAAAAATAAAAATAAAAAAGGAACGTTAGAAATGGTACACGCAACGGAGAGCGTCGACTTAGCTGTTCTGCATTTAGAGAAGTTGTCGTCGCTGCTGCACTGCTGTACTTCTGCTGTTCAAATAGGCGAGTGGGGCATTCTTCGCATTGGCCGAGTAGCACCTACCAAAACCACTTGGCCGAGAGGTACCGCGGATTTACTATTGTCCGGACCCGACAAGTGTATGACGCACTGTGGAAATAAACGCCGAGACTGGAGTTCCGACCTGTTACTCGCTTGGTGCTGCTTCCTGTTGCTAATCAGTGTCCCTGACGTGACACTGGGCGGAGAATGTAGACAGACGCACCTCACGAACCTGTAATAATATTAAAAAACAATTTTTAAATTATAAAGTGTAGGTAGATTTAAAAAAATATAAAATGTACTTACTTTGTTCGTTGAATAAAACTGGAGACTACCCCCGCTTGCGCGCGGACAGCTACAAAAATAGTTGGATTTGAACCTCGGTACTAAGCACTAGCTTGTCCGCGCGTACCCGGCCGGTTTTCTTTGAACTTCCTCAAAAAAGTGTTTTAAATTCCACCTATCCGTAACAGTAATGTTAATGCAGTCTTTTTCAAAACTTTGGTTTTAGGACTATCATGAACTTTTCCTTCAAAGATACATTTTCGTGACAGTCAGACAGTGTTCTTTGGGCAATCGAAGTCCGTTTAATAAGCACAGGTTACAGGTAGGCGTAGTCAATCAAGTCCGGTAGGCAAGCAAAGGTAAGTTATTTAAGAGGGTATCGAGCAAACAAGGCGGACGGAAAATAGGTATTTACTGCGGCTCGCTAGTTGTGTGCGTACTCACGCACACAATGATAGGTTCGCTCGACTCCGTTTACACCTAGAATGGTAAAAGTAGGTAACCCATGATGATCGTGATGTGTTTCATAATTATGTTTTTAATGGACTTTTTGGTGAGGGGCTCTGCAACCGAGAGGTCCTGCATAATTTTTTTATGGGGAACCTAAAGACGGTCACGAGTGATTTCGATTGCACAAAAAATTTTGCCCCCCTTGCCCCCCAGGACCCCCCCTTTTTAGAGTGCTACCAGATGCCATCGAGATAGAGGGGTTTCGATTGGGGTTTCGTATAGAGGGTTTCTTCCTGAATTGAAAGAACAAAAAAACTTCCCCCCTCCTACCCCTTTTTTCCCCCCCTTTCGTATCTTCCAAGCGGAGTGACTTGCGAGACTTTTTTTTTTGGGTCATGTAGGGAAGGTGTGATTATTTTGAAAGCAAAATAAATTTTTCCCCCCTTTTCCCTCTAGACCCCTTTATTATTTAAAAAACCTAAAAATGCCCTATTTTTGACCTTTTATTTTCGTGTGGAGCATTGCGGCGAGCGAAGCGAGCCGTGCTGTGACCTTCCTACGCCCCCCAGAACCCCCCTCGGCCCCCCAGAACCCTTTCCTCCTATGTTTGCCGTTTTACTTCATTTTGGACCTGCTTGTAGGTCGCGCGACAAGGTCCCTTCTAGCGGTTCCGACCCGTTGAGGATTTGGCTTTACGTAAAATTTAGGGTTCCGTATAGGGTTTTGATTGGGGTTTTACTACATTGAGGAATTTGATTAAGTGGTCGACTTTTAGGGTTCCTTAGGACTTTGATTGGAGTTTCAACTACACTTAGGAGCTTGATAATGTTAACATTTTTAGGGTTCCTTAGGACTTTGATTGGGGTTTTACTACATTGAGGAACTTGATTAAATAAACAACTTTTAGGGTTCCTTAGGACTTTGATTGGGGTTTTACTACATTGAGGAACTTGATAAAATAAACAACTTTTAGGGTTCCTTAGGCCTTTAATTGGACTTTCAACTACACTTAGGAGCTTGATAATGTTAACATTTTTAGGGTTCCTTAGGCCTTTAATTGGAATTTTACTTCACTTAGGACCTTGATTATGTAAACAATTTTAGGGTTCCTTAGGACTTTGATTGGGGTTTTACTACACTGAGGAACTTGATAAAATAAACAACTTTTAGGGTTCCTTAGGCCTTTAATTGGAATTTTACTTCACTTAGGACCTTGATTATGTAAGCAATTTTAGGGTTCCTTACGACTTTGATTGGAGTTTCAACTACACTTAGGAGCTTGATAATGTTAAAATTTTTAGGGTTCCTTAGGACTTTGATTGGGGTTTTACTACATTGAGGAACTTGATAAAATAAACAACTTTTAGGGTTCCTTAGGCCTTTAATTGGACTTTCAACTACACTTAGGAGCTTGATAATGTTAACATTTTTAGGGTTCCTTAGGCCTTTAATTGGAATTTTACTTCACTTAGGACCTTGATTATGCAAACAATTTTAGGGTTCCTTAGGACTTTGATTGGGGTTTTACTTCACTGAGGAACTTGATTAACTGATCAACTTTTAGGATTCCTTAGGACTTTGATTGGAGTTTCAACTACACTTAGGACCTTGATTATGTAAACAATTTTAGGGTTCCTTAGGCCTTTAATTGGAATTTTACTTCACTCAGGACTTT
Organism: Thera britannica; assembly: GCA_939531255.2. NCBI lineage: Eukaryota > Metazoa > Arthropoda > Insecta > Lepidoptera > Geometridae > Thera > Thera britannica. The sequence goes on along the minus strand of OW618039.2, from coordinate 8,378,972 downwards.
GATTATGTAAACAATTTTAGGGTTCCTTAGGACTTTGATCGGAGTTTCAACTACACTTAGGAGCTTGATAATGGTAACATTTTTAGGGTTCCTTAGGATTTTGATTGGGGTTTTACTACATTGAGGAACTTGATAAAATAAACATTTTTTAGGGTTCCTTAGGCCTTTAATTGGAATTTTACTCACTTAGGACCTTGATTATGTAAACAATTTTTTTTTTTTTTTTTTTACAAGATATAGACCAGCCTTTGGATACAATCTCACCTGGTGGTAAGCGACGATGTAGCCGACGATGGAGCAGGATGGTCTAGAAGACACCTATTCACTCTTGCCTTGAAGAGGCCCAGATTGTAGTGGTCAGGAAAAACAGCCGCCGGCAATGAGTTCCATTCCCTGGAGGTTCGCATAATGAAGGTGGAGCCAAAACGCTTAGTGCGTTCTAGGGTTCTTTAGGGTTTTGATTGGGGTTCTACTACATTGAGGAATTTGATTATGTGGTCGACTTTTAGGGTTCCTGAAGACTTTGATTGGAATTTTACTTCACCTAGGACGTTGATTATGTAAACATTTTTAGGGTTCCTTAGGACTTTCTTTACTACTTTTTGGGGTTTTTAAAGTGTAAACAAATGTAAAACTGGGAGTAGCACACCGACACGCGAGCTACATGCAGCTCGCGCACACGAAAAAACTAGTTTTAAACTATATTCCACCTCGCATTTGCTATTCATTTTTGAATCCAAGATTGAGGATTTTTTTTAATATACAGGGTGTCCCTTAAGTCAACGTCCAGCCGAAAACGGGTGATGCGCCAAGTCATGACAGTTATCAGAAAAATATAAAAAAAAATATTTGTTATGTAACTTTGGAGTTATGAGTATTTAAAAAAAACAGGAAAAACTGACACCCTGTGATGATCTCTTAAGTCCTGTGACTACAAATATTAACTTTTTTCTGCAACGTAAGCACGAATAACCCTTCTGTAAATTAAAATTCAAAATTAAGCCATAACTGCCTCAGTTTTCAATGAAATCGTGGAGTTTTGGCCAACATTTCATTTCAGATAATTACATCACCCAACTTTAACCGTCTGTACTGCTAAAAAAATGTACTACATTATTATGGCAAGTAACTTTAAAAAATGGCACATTTATTCAGGATTCCAAAATGGTATAATACTTGCTAGAGTACTTTTTAGTTTTCGAAATAAAAAATGTTTTTTCAAATAAACCAGATTTCCAATCAATTTTATTTCATGAGATAAAATGTTTGTACCCTTTAATTTAAATTATGAACTTAAAATGCCTACGCTGTGTTTTTAAGCCGCTCACAATTTACAGGTAAAAGTAAATACCATTTCGACATTGCAAGTAAACAGATAGAGCCACCATCTTGTCGAAAGAGTAATAAACATGGGTGTTCAAGTAATTTGTTAGTTTTAAGTGAAAGTTTGAAATAAAATAAAATCATAGGATTTCTTCAATCGTGATTTTAATTTAACTACATCAAGGATTTACAGCAAATGTTCAAACTGTTGGCCTTCAGCAGTAATGCAAGTTCTACATTTCCTTAAAAAAATCAGCTGTCTGTAAAGTCAGTTAACTGACGACAGTTGAACGTGACAACGTCATACAGCTGTCCACGCGGACGCATCGCTCACTCAAATAGGAGAGAGACAGATGTCGAACGCTGCCGAACGCGGAGGCCGATTGTTCCTCTTTGTCGCTCGTTTGACATTGTTACGATATGTGTAAACGATACTCATATTCATTTTTTCAGAAAAAAAAAATGCAGCCGTCAACTTGTGTTCAAAAAATAATGTCAAATTCACAATCAGAGCCCCCAAAAACCTATTAAACGACACCCATATCCATTTTTTAAGAAAAAAAATGAAGCCATCATTTTGGATTAAAAAAATAATGTCAAATTCACAATCAGAGCCCCCGAAAACCTATTAAACGATACCCATATCCATTTTTTAAGAAAAAAAATGAAGTCAACATATTGATTTAAAAATAATGTCGAATTCATAATCAGAGTCCCCAAAAACCTATTAAACGATACCCATATCCATTTTACAAGAAAAAATAAAGGCGCCATCTTGGATTCAAAAAAATTGTGTCGAATTCACAATCAGAGCCCCAAAAAACCTAAAAAACGATACCAATATCCATTTTTTAAGAAAAAAAATTATGTCACCATCTTGGATTAAAAAAATAATGTCAAATTCACAATCAGAGCCCCCGAAAACCTATTAAACGATACCCATATCCATTTTTTAAGAAAAAAAATGAAGTCACCATATTTATTTAAAAATAATGTCGAATTCATAATCAGAGTCCCCAAAAACCTATTAAACGATACCCATATCTATTTTTCAAGAAAAAAAATAAAGCTGCCATCTTGGATTAAAAAAAATTGTGTCGAATTCACAATCAGAGCCCCCAAAAACCTATAAACAATATCTACGTTAACAACTATTTAAGAAAAAAAAATTAAACCTTATCCGGAATAGAGCCCCACTTTTCTTCATATTATAATCATCCCACATCTCATATCCCATTTTTCTCTGAAAACCGAATTTTTCTCTGAAAAATTTGTTCCAAAAAAAAAAACTTTGTTTTGACGGTAAAAAGCACAAATAATAATAAAATTGAGTTATCATATTTCACCTGTTCGCAGCTCAATGCGCATACACAATAGATCGCGTTTGCTGCTCGGCTTGTGTCACTATTTTGCTCGGTACCCTCTTAAGAAAAACGGAAAAAACTTTAAACAATAAACACGAGGAAAACACGCTAACAACGAAACTCAATTTTCGGGCAATTTAAAAAGCAGCCAAGTGCAAGTCGGACTCGCCCATGAAGGGTTCCGTAGCATCAAGTAACATAATATAAAGGTTTTTGTAGTTCGTCGAAAGGTAAATTGCGGTTTACGATTTATGACGTATAAAAAAAAACTACTGACTAGATCTCGTTCAAACCAAATATCGTTGAAAGTTTGCATAGTAATGTATACCATATATTTTTTTAGTTTTATCATTTTCTTATTTTAGAAGTTAAGAGGGGGGGACCAACTTTTTTCCACATTGGAAGTGTCTCTCGCGCAAACTATTCAGTTTAGAAAAAAACTATATTATAAACCTCAACATCATTTTTGAAGACCTATTCATAAATACCCCACACGTATGGGACCGATGAAAAACATTTTTATAGTTTCAGTTTCAAGTATGAGGACCCCCAAAATTTATAGTTTTTTTTTCTATTTTTGTGTCAAAATCTTAATGCGGTTAACAAAATACATCTACTCGCCAAGTTTCATCACTTACGGTTTTGGAGAAAAATGGCTGTGACATACGGACGGACAGACAGACAGACAGACAAACATGACGAATCTATAAGGGTTCTGCTTTTGCCATTTGGCTACGGAACCCTAAAAATGGGTGTGTAAATCATTCAGTTTGTATTGTGTACATACCTACAATCTACAATGTATGTAGACGGTAGGTTGTTACTAAATGTCATAGTCATCACTCAACTAAAACTCCATGCTAAATCTTTAAACTTATTTGCATACACAACAAAATAAATACCTAACACGTTATTGTGGTGTGCCTTTTTACTTTGCCTAACAACTTACGCATAAGATTTTACAAATAGGTAACAAGTTATTACATAACCCAATGTTTTTAAAAATCCAGGTTGGTCCTGCCTGTCCTGCCTGAGTGTCACTTTGACGCTTCAGCGCAACTTGTTAGCAATTAAGCAATGACCTTAATCCTTGGAACAAACTAAAAACATCAAAATAAAATCTCCGTACACTAGCTGACAACGTCGCGTCACACTCTACCCTGTTTTTGCTCCATCGAAAGCTGGCAACGCCGCAAGTTTAAGTAACGCCACTCAGATTAACGCCATCTCTCTATTTTTTGTCGTACTACAATATCAATTAGTTAGCTAACCTATTGTTGCGAATACTGTAAAAACCATTTCACTCGTTTTTATCAGATTCAAAACGATCAGCGACATCTAGCGTCATTGTAGGCAATCATTTATCGATGCACGTTTTCTTGGATGAGATTGTCAGTCTACTTGTTTTCCATAGTCTTTGCTAATAGTAACTTTCAGGGTAGTGTTGCAGCATTATTCTTCTTATTATTCACAATCTTTCTTTTTAAAGGTGGATACGCTAGAATCTATAAGGAAGAAGAAAGCGGCTGAAGAAGAGAAGAGACGCCGGAAAGAGAAGAGGAGGCGAAGAGAAAGACGAGGTATGTTTCAGAACTGTTAAATATTACTTGCCTGGTTTGCAAATCCATCACAGGTATGTTTTTATACAACTAGATGAGGGAACAAGCATATGGCCCACCTGATGTTAAGTGGCAACCATCACCTATAACAAAACAATACCCCGCAGGTCACGCACTTCAGGAACGTGCCCTACAATGCACTGCCCCGCAGCCATCTATATGAGACAGACAGATGTTCAGCCTCACGTGCTAGTATTTAGAATACTTACTGATATGCTCACGATGTTTTCCTTCACCGTTTGACGTCTATCTCTTGGATGAAAGGAAAACCATTGATACATGTCTAGACTAGAACCCACGATCTTAGGATCTGTACCCCAATTCCCAGTGCATTTACAACATTTCATCTATCAAATGTTGTTTTCGTGTGAGCGCGTGTCTCTCTCTTTTGTGTGTTTTCCGTCTCTCACCGTTTGAGAGCACTAGCATTGTGTACATAAATTTTTCGATAGAAATACTCATTGGTACACGACTGGATTTGAACCCACGACCTTAGGATCGGAAGGCGGGGCCGCTACTACTAGACCACTTTGCTCTAGACTTTTAGTCTCATAATTTAAGTAAAAGTATAATCTTTCGTTACAGATTACGACGACGAAGCAGATAAGTCGCATAGGAAGAGTAAAAGGCGGAAGAACAGGTAAGTTGCATTGCTGACACAATTTAAAGGTATGTGTGTTGATGACGTTACAAATGAGACTATAAGTGTCAGAGTGATGAACGCAGTGTATACATGTCACAGTCAAATAGTAAAAACAGCCGTTTCACTAATTGCCTAGCCGTTTTCGCGTGGGACTGGCACCTAGACTCACCTAGCTTTAAGACGTTAAATTAAATAAGCCTTACATCGACCTTAATAATTATAAGTTTAAAAAACTTGAGAAACCGACTTCATTGCCAAACGGCTAAACCGATTTTAATGAAATTTGTTTGGGACAGTCTGGACGTAAAAATAACCTTCCAAATAAAAAAAAAAAATTTCTAAATCGGTTCATAAATGACGGAGGCATGCAGTTACAAACATTAAAAAAAATATTAAAAAAAAAATGGCAACACTGATTTTAATAAAATTAAAATGGGACCAATCTGGAAGCAGTACCTTTCAGATAAAAAAATAATTTTTCAAATCGGCTCACAAATGACGAAGTTATGCGGTAACAAACATTAAAAAAAAAAAAAAAAAAAAAAAAAACATACAACCGAATTGAGAACCTCCTCCTTTTTGATTGGAAGTCGGTTAAAAAGAGTATTACTTAACTTAAACTTACTAAATATTACTAAGCAAAAGTTTGTTCTAATATGACACTGGCGTGGGTACATAGGTCGGATTGTCTTTGGACAAAGTCCTCCAGGGTTTGCCATTTGGTGGTGATTTTGTTTGCAAAATCTAGTACCGCCGCCCTAAGACGAAAAAAACCTTCCGATCCTTAAATTAAACTTATTTCAGTAAGCTTATTCCGAGTTTTACTCGATCAGTTTGAACAATTCGTTTAGCTCATGTGTCTCTCTCATCTGTATGGAGAAATTATGAGACAGCAACAATACATTACGTAGAATCGATCGAGTAAAGAGTAAAAAAAGTATATTTTTATGCTAAAAGATGCTTAACTTATATTTATTTATTATTATTCTATTTCAGATCGTCTGACGATGATGAGAGCTGCTCTGAAGCGTAAGTACATCACATCACAATTCCAACACATAACATCTCAGGCACGTACTATAAATATCATAATCCAAGAAATTATATAGAAAGAAAATGTATTTATTTAATACTAGCGGCCAGGAGCCTTATTCTCGGACCGACCAAGATTTTCAATGCCCCTTTAATACACATTGGCATTGCACAACCCCGCACTTTTTCTACGTTTTCCGTATATCATAGCTGTCGAGGCTCCTACGATGAGGTCGTCGATGAATTACTCAAGGAGATCATCCATTCTCTCTTCGAAAAAAAAGCAATAAAATAAAATTGCAAAATTATCTCGGTCGGCCCGAGAATTAGGCTCCAGTTCGCTCGCCCTATTCCCGTTACTTACATCCGTTCTCCGTTAAAATATCTCCATAAATTGTAGCCTATGTGTTATTCTGATGTATAAGCTATATTATTGTAAAGTTTCATTAAAATCCACTCTGTAGATTTTACCTGAAAGAGTAACAAACATTCATCCATCCATACTTACAAACTTTCGCGCTTATAATATTAGTAGAATAACATACACAGAAATAAAATAGGCACAAAAAGATAAAAAATACAAAAACAAATATCTATCCTAGCAAAAAACAAACAACTACATAGCCATGTACAATACAATATAGACTTTTTCTTTATTTCAGTCCCAAGAAGAAGAAGCGAAAGAAGGAGAAGAAATCCGCCAAGGCGAAGAAGAAGCGACGTCACGAGCCTATACCCTTGGAGGAAGAGGACCAACCATTACCACCCAACATTAACCTATCTAGCACGTTAAAGGAACTACGAACAAATAGTCCGACTAAAAACCTAATAATACCGGACGTGGAAACTAATGTGGACTCAGACTCTGAGAGTGAAGAGAAGAATGAGTTGCAGAGTGTTGTGAAGAAGAAAAAGAGGGAATACAGTGAGGGGGAGTGGTCTAGTGATAGTGAAGAAGACTCTTATACTGATGAAAGTAGGCGGCATGAATGAGATTTGTATTAGAAAATACTAGCAGCTGCCCGCGGCTTCGCTCGCCCTGTTCCCGTTACGCCGCGTTTTCCTGTAAAAACGATTATTATTATGAGCCTTCTATGTCCCACTGCTGGGCAAAGGCCTCCTCCAATCCCCTCCACTCTGTGCTGAGATGTTCCATTGTGGTCTGTACTTATCGAGCTCGTCTCGCCATCTTATTCTTGGTCTGCCGCGCCGCGACGCCTTGTTACTGTTAATTCTTTAGTTAGTTTTTATAATACTTACTTAAAAGCATGAAATCTATCATCATAATAATGGAAATGAAGTCGTTTTGTATGCTTGGCTCGCTAGCTACATATTCAAAATACTTCCCCCTCCATTGTGTCCGTTCATGTTTACTCTTAAGAGCTGTCTGCTAAAAATCCCTTAACAAAGTGAACCCTTGAAGAATTAAAGTTAAAGATTTTTTTACATTTTCCGCCATCTGTCACGCGCACTATTATCTTGCGCGGGGTCTAGACGTCATTGTAACCCTCATCATCATCAGTTCGAAGAAGGCCACTGCAAGACCTAACCCTTTCTATACATTTCCACGATTCTGAGCCCCCTCCATCCATCGACTTCCCGCGAACAAATTTGTATTTTTTGTCTTTGGTATTTATGTACTGATTTGGCGTTTTCTTCTTATTGAGTCGAGACATTCTCAAACTCTCCTCGCGTTCAAACCTAATACAACTTTGTATGCAAGAAGTTAAATGAAATTTGAGTTAATGAAATTTGACGACATTTTTAAATTAAATAAACTGAAAATGTATACTAAGCTATAAATAACTCTTGCTAATGTAACTCATTCCCTATACTCAAACCAGATTTTCTTCCAAAAACCCTTTTTTACTTGTTTTCGTATTTGAAATCATTTTTTTTGGTAGAAAAACATTGGTCATAATATTATTATTGCGCAACTTTTTTATTTATAAGCCGATTTGAAAAAGTTTTTTTACCTGAAATTTCGTGAAACAACCATTCGGTTGTAATTTTTTTTATGTTCAATTAATTATTTTTATTTGAAGTCGGTCAAAATGTACGTACGAGCTAGAGGTTTCCTGACGTTGTCCGACGTAGGTACTATTATAAAACTATGTATGTATAGGTACATACATGTACCGGTTACATACTGTTAGCCGGTTTTGGAAATAGGACATCCCTACTGAGACCAAGCGACGAGACACATCACTAGTCGGGTTAACAAAAGATGGCGTCGTAATGAGGAGAATATTGTTTGCCGTTTTATAAAGTTATACAGAGTTCTAGCTGTAAATCAATGGATAGTTTTCCCCGTAAAAGTATCAATAAATAAAATCAGCTTTGCCTTAAAATTAAGATAATATTATCACTGTTCAGCATGAAATAATCAACGAATTCAGTACACATTTAAAAATATATGTTATAATACCCATTTGATATTTAAGGCTGTATTTTGAAACAATGTTCGATTTCGACAGTTTTTCGAAACCTGCAAATATTATGTTTTACTCTTCCGTATTAATAAAACACTTGCCATTGTTTCAGAATACGGGCCTTTGTTTTGTTGTAAAGATTATTTATATATAATAAACTCAGATTTGGCAATATATCTCGGCTTTTATTATCAAATATTACATGATTTCTTCCTGCCCTTATCCCACTTAATGTGGGGTCAGCACAACATGTCTTCCTTCTCCATTCTCCTCTGTCAGCCGTCATCTCTGTATTCGCTCCTCTCTTATCCATGTCATCTTTCACACAGTTCATCCATGTTTTCATTTGTCTCTGCTTACATATCCATCCATATTCATACTTATACTCTGATCAAATGACTTTCATCTCTCCTTATGACATGGCACCACGCCAGCCTGTTGCTCCTCAGTTTTTCTAAGACTCCTGATGTAGGTGAAGTATAGGTATGATTGAAGTAACTTTATAAACAGGTAAGTCTGAACTAGATGATCTAGTTCAGTTCAGGACTGCGTTCAATGCTAGATCTAGTAGGTACTGAACGCAGTCCTGATTGGATTGATGGTAGTCAAGATGTTTTGTCAAAAACCTTTTAAAGTGCGTCACATATTCGACACTAAATATAACTAATCAGTCTCTGGGTCACAGGGTTAAAAGATCTAACTTGACGCACGCAAAGGCCGGAAACACTCAGATGAAAATGCCACTAGCGGTCACATCCAATTGGTAGCCCTCAGAACGTAGCTAAATAACAGCTAACCTACCCCATTACTACTATAAACGAGTAACTGGTCTATGAACGTTTAGAGCTAAACTTAGCGGCGTGGAGTATCTGCCTACATTGAAACTAAATACCTACTAGAAACTATTATCAAATCAATTGCGTTGGATGTCATGATCTAGGGCAGAGGCGGATCCTCACAAAAAATATATTGCAAAGTCAGCCAAACGCCTCGAGGGAGGGTACGTAGTAGGTATAATAATGACGAATTGAAAAAAAAAATTGTTTATGAATAAAAATGAAATGAAAAACCGTGACAAGAACGGCATAAGCATCATCATCCACAGCCTGGCTACACCCACTGCTGAATAGGCCTTTTTTTGCATTGCCTCGTAGGTCTCGCATGTCAGGAGCGTGCCCTTCGATGCACTGTGGTGAAAGGATTTTAAGTGCGCCTCAAAGAGGCTCCTTTCCTTCCTTCTTTCCAACGTGTCCTACGATGCACTGCATTCCTTTCATCAAGTTGAGACTTACAGATGTTAAGCCGCACATGCCAGTTATTTCCCTGGCACCCATACCCTTCAAACCGAAACACAGCAATGCTGCTTCTCGGTAGAACTATAGGCATGGTGTTAATACTTCCCGGACGAGCCCTTCACAAAGAGATACTGCAGCTACTAAGAACTAAATGTGGCCAATATGCCCTGGTTTCATCTCTGGACTTAGGGTCTGGACTGCACAACTGCCGTTTCCTCACACGTGACATCTATTTATAGCACAATCGTCTGAATGCTCATCTCCGGGATCTCCTCAGATGCCGTGGGACCTCCGGCTTTGATGTATCTCTTGATTTTGTTCTATTAATTTAATTTTGCTAGTGAGTTGTTTGAAATGGCACGTTTAGTGGTTTTTTCCAATACTCTACTTGATATGAAGGTAACGATCATTTTTACCTGTAAGCTGTATACTTACTCGTACTTCCAAAAACTTCACATGCTTTTTGATTGCTAGGTATTACCGAAAAAAAATCTTCGAAGATGTACCTATTATTTAGGTTAGTGTAGGCTAGGGTTAGCATAAATCCCTGTAGGTACCTACTAATAAGGCTGCCACTTAGACTTTTAGTAATAGTAAAGTTCTTTGTGAAGGGCTCGTCCAGGGAAGTAGGTAATAACACCATACCATGCCTATTCCTGCGGTGAAGCAGCATTGCTGTGTTTCGGGTTGAAGGGTGTGAGTGCCGCTGCCGTTGGAATTACTGGCACGTGAGGCTGGACATCTACTGTATCCCTGAGTTAAGGACGCAGGGCACGTTCCTAAAGGGCGTGTTATACCTAAGAGGCAATGCTTTGTTATAGGCGATGGTTACCATTTAACATCAGGTGGTTCATATGCTTGTTTGCTTGTTCCATCAGCTAGTTGTAAACTTGAACCAATCTTTGTATGAAATAAAGGGCAAAGGTTTGGCAGAAAATGAAGAACAAAAGCTACTTATTGAACTGCTACAGGGTACATACTACATAGGCCTCAACAATTTCACAGTGGAAAAAAGTGTATTCGTTTTAACGGGGTGTAGGTACTTACATTAACTGGCCGTACATTAACCGGACCCAATTCAATAACACGTATTATACCTACCTAGGTACCGTAAGATGGGGCTATTTGGAACAAATTTTCGACAAAAGTTACAATAACTTCGATTTAGCTAAGGTGACCACACATTTAGTACTTTTAATGGATAAATCCCGTTTAGACCCACATAATCGTTTACCTAAGATACCTCTATCTTCCCTAGACATATTTTTTTCTTATTTTATAACATGCTGTTCCAAATATCGCTTCATTGGAGCTATTTGGAAATTGGTGGGTACGCCATGCTTTATCGCTGAATATAATAAGAAGTTTTGAATTGATGGTAACAGATGATAATTGGAACTGTTACCAGTAAAAATATTCACACTTTTGGCTATTTGAAATTACCGAGTATAATTTTTTTATATTTTTTTAGGATCAAATAAAAATTTCAAGATTTTTTTTTCCAGACTTTTCTTTTATTAATGGAAACTGTTACAAATAATCAACATTTTAACGAAATTATCTTTAAATATCATAGCTTAGATATTGGGAAATCCCCATTCACTCAAAATATTCATTTGAGCTATAAAAATTTCTTCTTCTTCGGGCGAAAAGATCGTTGGATGACCAGCTTGTGATTGTGACGCATTCAAACCTCTACATTTCCATGACAACGTACTTTTAGGAATGCTTTGCTTCGTCGCAGCTTTGATCCGGCTTTGATTTCGGCGATAGCTTTTTCCAAGCTTTTTTAACTGTAAGAGGTGTAAGGTTTGTATTGTTTCCCATGTCTATTATGTCCTCTGGTAAACTCGGACCATGATGGCATTGTCCTGGAAAAGATAAAAAAGCTTGTTACACTAGCAAATAAGCAAAGCCAAGGCTTTTTTCCGCAGTTCCAAATAGCCCCATATGCTGTTCCAAATAGCCCCCGTGACAAAAAATGCTAAAACTAGGTTAGAATATCCAGCATTTACGAATCCAGTTAACTCCCTAAACTCCTGACAATATGTATTATTGGATACAAACTTCAATTTTTCACTTACTTCGTAAACTTGGGAGCTGCACGGAGGTTGGTGACAGCTCTAAAAACCACGTAAAAAACAACTTTTTTTCAAATGTCGTCTGACACGAAACCCCTCTGGATAAAACCTCAAAAAGAATACCAATGGACGTGACATTGATTACAGGGTTGCCAGATAGAAAAAATAGATTTCTATCATTGCTATAGTAGAAATTATTTCCACTCGAAACACATAATTTTTTTTTTCCAAATAGCCCCAATGATTCCAAATAGCCCCAACCTACGGTACGCAAAACCCAAAGCGGAAAATCTTTGAGGCACAACATCTGTCAATCATTTAGGACATGTGGGTTCTAATCCTAAACAAAACAAAATGTCTTAACCTTATTTCTGAAGCCATAAGAGTTAGTTTCCCTCTGTTTCCTCTGTCGGAACACCTTTGAAGAAAAGATTAGGATAAAATTAATTCCTTGTCGATCATGAGAGTTCGCGAATGAGAAACGATAAGAATATCTGAACTAAAGCCCCTAAGTGTTTGTTTTGAGATAAAATAATGATTTGCAATAACATAGATGCCACGAGAAATTATCCCATATCTTATCTTATACCTTTAAACGAGAAAATCTTGTATAAAATATGTATAAAATGTGTATTTAGGATCTCGGAAACTGAGCCAACGATTTTCATGAAATTAAGTATACAGGGGTTTTCAGGGACGGTAAAACGATCTAGCTAGGATTCATTTTTAGAAAATGTCCCCTTAATTGTAAAGTAAATAATCAACTTTATCATAAAATCATAACTCCTAGCGCCATCTGTTGATTAAGTCATGAGTTATTGGGACAGAGAACGCCATCTATTGACGAGTAGTGGAGTTTATTATTATGTCGGTAAAAGCGTGTTTGCTGCTCTGTGGGTAAGATCGAAAAATAGTACGCAAGTAATTCGTATTTAAATATAATTCACAACAACAGTTTACCAAAAAAAAAATACCGAGCGAAGCTCGGGCACCAACTGCTAGTAATATTATAAATGTGAAAGTTTGTATGGATGGATGGATGTTTGTTACTCAATAACGCCAGAACGACTGAAGAGATAGGCTACTTTACATACACCTATTCATACAAAGGCTCCCATGGTTGTAATAGTTTAGTTTAGATTTAAGTTTAAGTACACAAAGAAACTTACAATTAAACAAATATTTACAAAATGTACAAAATACACAAGAAACAGTTGAGCTATCTGCAGATCGTTACAAACAATCTAGAGATAGCTCAACTGATCCAAATAAGTGCCAGACGGAAGCGTCCCCAAGACGCTGGCGGCATTGCCACGCTGAATAGCAATGCTTATACGCTGCGCCATAAGTCCAGTTTAAGTTCATTCAAGTTATTTAGTAATAAGCTATTTTTGTTTTTTACAGCTTAATTGGCACAAAATTACTGGTTATTTTAAATTACAGTACAGCTCAACAAGAAGGGAAATAAAAACAACAGAGAAAATTTAAATAACGTGGAACATAAATATATAGGTATATAGGCACATAAACTATATACTGTTAGCCTAATTCAAAACTAAACTTAACTTGATATTTTTTTTTGTAAAGAAACAAAATCTACAAGAACCGAGGTCGCGGTACAAAACTATACTAATATCCAGCTTCTAGTAAGGAATTAACATTATCATAGCGAATAAAGATAGTCAGTGTGATGAGGAGATGTCTATAAAACGGCTTAGATAGCGCCACCGGTTCATATTGGTCGTAATACACTCCCCTGCGGTATACCACCCAGTTTCATTTGGCAAACATGGCGACAGAAGTAAGTGTATCCACATAGAATCTATTAAAGGTTTCAACAGTATCTACAGGCCGACGAGCGCTGCTGCGCTGGCACTCGGCGCCCTCCCCCCCCCCCCTCTTTTCTCCTCATAAAGAAAGAATTTCAAATTTTCTTTCTAAATGCATTTCTTAGCTATAAAAGAAACATACCCTCCAAGTTTCATGCTTCTAGGACTAACGGTTTAGGCTATCTGTTGATTGTCAGTCAGTCAGTCAGTAACGTAAGAGTTTTATATATTTAGAAGAAAAAAGAAGCAGAAGATAGTCATGTCAACATCATAATCATGGATACGTTTTGGCTTGTTAGGGTAAACACCAGAACACCTTGCATAATAATTCTAAATATAGTCAACAGGACATTGTGGTAACCAAACTGAAAAATTTCTTCTTAAAAATCTCCAAACAATAGAGTTAATTACCCATTGGGGAAATTTGACAGTTTGTGGTAACTTGATGTGCTGTTACTTGTACTTTGTATCCATTCCATTTTGAACGCGCACTTACTAGGGGGCGCTTGGGTAATGTTTGCACACGGGCGCTACATGGGCTAGAGACGCCTCTGCTGACACCTTATCCCCACTCTCGAGAAGAAGGTCACAGTAGCGATACTTTTGACAACCCCCCCCAAACCCCGGAAGTTGTATCTACCAAATATTAATTCCAATTGTATATACTTAGGTGTGCAATATATCAATACCTTTTATAGCAACCTGCTGCATAAAAAAGTAATAATATATACAGCAGCATTGAGTATAATATATATAAGTTTAAAACTCTTGAGAAACTGACTTCATGTTCAAACGGCTGAACCTATTTTGATGAAAGTTCTATGGGATCAATCTAATCTGGAAGACCGTTCAGATAAAAAAATATTTTTTCAAAATTGGCTACCAACTACCAACCATAGATAGGTCCTCTTTATTTATTAAAAGTCGGTCAAAATATTGTCCTTGACCACAGAAAGGCCCAGTATCCATGATCGATCCCTCCCAGCTTCTCCGACCAGAAGCCGCGTTCGACGACAAGCCAATAGATGCTTTCCGCGACTACTCCATCGATGACAACGACCCCATCAAGGAGAGGGTCCGAAGAACCTACTACTTGATGCACACCAATGTTACTGTGGATCTGGTTAAGCGTGAGTTACACTACGATAAATAAATAATTAATGGGGACAATCCACACAACACTATCTAGCCCCAAATTAAGCAGAGCTTGCATTATGAGAACCAGATAGCTGATATAACACATAAATACCTAGGTAATTTTTTTGTAAATCCATACATAGAATCAATATTCCCTGACAGAGAACAAACATCTATGTTCACCACATAAATATTTGTTCTCGGTGGGGATCAAACCCTCGACCTAGGGCACAGAAGGCAGAGCCAAAACAACTGAGCTGATATGCCAGTCAAATTTTTGTGCATGGAGATAATTTAACTACACTATTGAGTTTCTACCTACTTCCAGAAAAACGTGCTAACTGGTTGAAGTTTAACCATTTCAAGGCTACTATCAAAGACGCCCTCATCAAGTTGAATGACCTCGTGGACGAGTCTGATCCAGACACGGACTTGCCCAACATCGTCCATGCCTTCCAAACGGCTGAGAGGATCCGACAGGATCACCCTGATGATGACTGGTTCCATCTTACTGGACTCATCCATGATTTGGGCAAGGTAGGTTCATACCTCTTTATATTCTGTCACTGATTCTTTCGAACAAGAGTGGTGAATGGAAGAGTGCACTATAAACCCGAAAGTTACCTTCGAATAAGTCACAGTTCTACAATTTACGTTAGTTATAACTTATAATAAATAAAATCAAAAAAGCCTTTTTTATTCCCTAGTTTACTTACATACTTATTTTAAATAACTTATATCTATATTTTTTTTAAAAATCGAAACTAAGGACCCCTCGACGGGTATAAGCCTCCTCCAACAGTTTTTATTCTTTCCTCTCCTTTGCTTTCTTCGTCCAATCTCTCCTTGCCAATTCGACTGTGTCGTCCTGCCATCTTTCCTGTGGTCTCTCTCGTCTCCACTTGCCAGCTAGGCTATTGCATATGGTTGTTATTCGGGTCCACCTGTAATCTTAAAGTACAGTTGGCTACACTAAAACATCTTGCTGTTCTTCAAGTTGTTTTTAGAACTACTGATGATATTATAAGCTCCATAAAATTTTATTAAGGAGATAACCTTGGACCTAGGTTTATTGCTGTTGAAGATAATATAGAAAACAAGTTATTTGTTATCACTTACCTCTTGCTCCTTTTGATTAATAGTACCTACTGTTCGGAAAATTCATGTAAACAATGCTAGTGCTCTCAAACGGCGAAGGAAAACATCCTGTGGAAACCCTTAGTCAGCTCTGCACGTATTGACCCTGTCTTTCCTGTGGATTAGGCCGACTAAGCTGTCAGGATGGTATAGGTTCTGTGCAAGCCTATTCCATCTTAAATCCTGTCCCAGGCACTTCACTATAGCGTCCCGCAACTCCCGCAAGTAGGGCTTGAGGAATCAACAGTTTCCTCTGACGCTTTATAAATCATCTACAATAGATGGAAAGTTCCATTTACTTTAATGACCTACTAGAGGTAGAGGGAACGATCAAGATTCTAAAGATAGCTTGCATTGCCACGCTGTCATGTCAGTTGAGCTATTGCTAGATGATCATGCGTAGCACTACATATATCCGCTAATTTCTAGAAACTACTATATTAAGCATATTGCTGGCGATCGACTCGAAAAGCTTTCGCGATCGACCGTTTGAGCATCCCAGTACCATGAACTCTGTCTGGCTCTGTCTCTGGCTCTGGTTTTGAGTCTGTGTGAGTGCTCAACAGTGTATTATACTGTATTCGTGACGTTTTGACGTAGGATTTATTTAGTCAACACACACAGACTCAAAACCAGAACTAGAGACAGAGCCAGACAGAGCTCATGGTAGGCCTACTGGAGAAACTACTGGGTGCCTATATTAAGCATATTGCTGGCGATTGACTCGAAAAGCTTTCGCGATCGACCGTTAGAGTATCCCTGGTCTAAACCATTTTATATCCCCAGGTGATGGCATTCTACGATGAGCCTCAGTGGTGCGTGGTGGGAGATACCTTCGTGGTGGGCTGTAAGTGGGCTGACTCCATCGTGTACGGCCCGGAAAGCTTCAAGGACAATCCTGATACTTATAATCCTAAATACAAGTGAGTTTCCCACGGGAGTTGTAGTAGAGCTCTTTGTGAAGGGCTCGTCCGGGGAAGTACTACCACCATGCCTGTTTCTGCCGTGAAGCAGCATTGCTGTGTTTGAAGGGTGTGGGTGAAATTACTGGCACGTGAGGACATATCTGTATGCCTCCAGTTGATGGAACGCAGGCCAGTGCATCGTAGGACACGTTCCTGATGTGCATGACTACGAGGAATTGCTTTATTATAGGCGATGGTCTTACTTGGCATCAGGTGCGCCATATGCTAGTTCCAACCAGCTAGTTACATAAAAAAATAGTTTCCAACGGGATGCGTTCCTTCACCTGATGGACCGACGACATTGTAATCGCGGGAAGTCGGTGGATGGAAAGGGCTCCGAATAGTTTTTCCTGGAAATGTACAGGAGAGGCTTATGCCTTGTTTCTTCATCATTCTGAGAAATCCCAGCAAGGGCTGCTTCCGATTTATACATTTGCTCAGTGATTTTATATATCTCATAAAAGCCAAAGCGTTTGAGCGGGTTGGTGTTCATAACCTTAAAACCATAGGCCTGATTTCAAATAAAAAAGTAGGTTCTCCACTCAGTTGTAGGTATTTTTTTATTGCATAACTTCTTCATTTATGAGCCGATTTGAAAAAAGTTGTTTTATTGAAAGGTAGGTACCTAATATTGGTCCCATATTTATCCATATTATCAGAATCTGTTCAGAAGTTTGGCCGTGACGTGAAGTCGGTTTCTCAAGTTTTTTAATCTTATTTTTATCATCAGCACGAAATACGGCATATACAAGCCTCACTGCGGGCTGGACAACCTGATGATGTCGTGGAGCCACGATGAATACCTCTACCAGTTCCTGAAGCACAACAACGCCAAAATTCCCGATAAAGGGCTTTACATGATCAGGTAAGACCTTATGCAGAAATTCCCTTTTATTACCTTTACCTAGACATCCCTCACCTCACCTCCTTCCTGCGCAGCACTTGCGAGTAACAGTGCACAAAAATCGGACTGTCGGACGGTAAAATTCCTTGCAGTGCACAAGCGCCCATAGTCTAGGCGCGGCTTAAGCTTTGGTCTCGCGATCGTAACGCACAACGCTGCGGTATACGGCTTGACGCAGCGTCACACGATTGCACTTCGCCGCTGACGCAAACTGCGACGGAACAAGAGACCATTCTCGACGTTTTTCATATGATTGAGTGTCCGGCATCGCATACCGCATACCGCAGCGTTGTGCGTTACGATCGCGAGACCAAAGCTTTAGTCAGCTCTGCACGTATTGACCATGTCTTTCCTGTACATTAGGCCGACTGAGCTGTCAGGCCTATCCCATGTAAAATCCTGTCCCAGACACTATAGCGTCCCTGACGCTACTTATACACCACTATTTTGTAGTTACCAAAAAAAAAATGCCGATATTGGCTGCTGATACTGAACAAATCCACGAAAAAAAAATTACCTAAGTCATAAAAAAAAAATTTAAATAACCACAATTTTTAGTAAAATATTGTAGATTCAACAAGAAAAATCATTACATTCATAAACGCGGATTCTTAACCAAGCGGAACCGAACAGCGTAATTTTTATTATCTCTAGTACTACGTAACTAATATGTCCATAATTTTATGCAGGATTTCTGAAAATTTTAACATTTAATAACTTTGTCATTTAATCGAAACTAAAAATTCTGATTGCCTATTCATAATGACCCCTATTAGATTACCCTATTTTTTTTGGTAGTTACAAAATAGTAGTGTATAAATCATCTACAATAGATTTAAAGGCCTGTTTACTTTACTTTTTAGACATAGACAAGCCTTTATTTGCTACATATGCACTTATAGTATTACATTACATTTTTTTCTATTAGATACCACTCTTTCTACCCGTGGCACGCTGGAGGTGACTACCGCCATCTCACCACAGAGAAAGATGAAGAGATCCTCAAATGGACGCTGGAGTTCAAGTGAGATTCATTTACAATATCATACCTACATAATTTAGCGGTAGTATAATCTTCCAAACCCAAGGTCGCGGGTTTGGCCCAAACATGGCTTTAGATTTTTCTGTTCGGAAACAATGCTACTTGAACTCATTTTGTCAAATATAATTACGACAAACAACTCTATTCTTTCTCACGTTGAAGTGTTCTTTGATCCGTTTTCTGTCATTTTGGGAAGTCACATAGATTTTTGATTTTAATAGTTTTTCTGGTGTTATTCGTGTAATTTTGTTGTTATTTTAACCAACACTTGACTTGAGGTCGCTCAAAGTGTTAACAGAAGAAGTGTTCTTTGTTGTTTTTTTTTTTTCATTTTAATTTTGCAAATGAGTTCGAAATTTAAACGAAACCTTTGATAAGTTACCTCTTTGGTTGCCATGTTCCGGAGTAAAAGATTGTTTCATTTTTAAATGACACATGAATTACGCTAACCACAACAACAACAACAATGGATTTTCAAGAAACTTTTGCCAAACGATATTCGCATGTCACAACGGCAATTTCTTCATCTCGAAGTAGGTTGCCAAAATAATGCTCAAAACTCCGAAAATGTTTAAGAAAAAAAAAATTAATAGTTTAATACCTATTTTATTACCTAATCTGTATTATTTTGTAGCAAATACGACCTCTACACGAAGAGCGGGGCCATTCCTGACATCGAAGCCCTCTGGCCCTACTACGAGTCCTTAATCGAGAAGTACATCCCTGGCGTTTGTGAATGGTAGACGGAGATGAGAATAATATTTTTGTAAATAAATATCATCATTAGTACAAATGGTAGTAGCTCTGACTTTTGCGCCGTAGGTCATAATGGGTTCGATACCCAACGAGAACAAATATTTGTGTGGTGAACACAGACGTTTGTTCTCTGTTTTAGTGGTATTACAATAAAAACGTGTTTTTGTATTAAATCAGTTATCTGGTTCCCATAGTAATAGCTCTGCTTAGTTTGGGGCTAGATAGCGTTATGTGGATTGTCCGGAATATCATATGATGAGCCTAAATAAGTCCACTGCTGGCTAAAGGTCTATACAATTTAAAGAAGAACGATTCCGAGCTCTTTCCATCCACCGACTTAGGCCTACCCCAAGCTCTGTCTGGGTCTGGCTCTGGTTTTGAGTCTGTGTCGAAACGTCACACACACAGTATAATATACTGATGAGCACTCACACACACTCAAAACTACAGCCAATGACAGAGCCAGATAGAGCTTGTGGTAGGCCTACTTATCAACTTTGTTATAGACCGACGACATAGATCAGAAATAAATATCTACTATTATGATTTTAAATAGATGTAGGTACCTACCTAAATAGCACTTTTATACTGTCGACATCGACACCATTGTTTTTCTACGCAGTATACTCAAAGGTTATCTGGAAGATAATGCTATGTAGCATAAAATTTGCTTTTTAATGTTTAATTGTGCTTTCTATCAATAACAGATAAAAGTTATTCTCGCAAAGAGTTTTGTATATTATTTATATTTGAGTGTAATAAGTACAATTTATTTTATTATACTAATTATTATTGCAAAAATATCATCGTTTTATTACTTGTTTACATTACAAATCCAGTGAGTATATTGACTGGCCTCTCAGCTCAGTGGTGGCTCTGCCTTCTGCGCCGTAAGTCGTGGGTTTGATCCCCACCGAGAACAAGTATTTGTGTGGTGAACTGAACGCAGATGTTTGTTCTCTTTCTGGGTGTTATATTGTATGCTAAATATGTAGTACATTATTTTTATGAAACAACGGGATATTTACCATGATTTAATTTTGATGAGTTGATCCGATATTTCGGCACAACTATATATATGTAGTACATATTTACAAAGAATGTATGCAAGTATTAATAATCAGCTATAAGTATATAATATCTGGTTCCAATAGTACATTTATTATAAAACTTGTATTATTTATATTTTGAAAATGTACTACTATCTTTGTAAAGTGTAATTAAGCACATCAAACTCCCCCCCTCTCTTGTTTATGTTCAGTTCTGTCCATCCCAAGGTTGCCTGGTAGAGATCGCTGTTAGCGATAAGGCTGCCTATTGTATTACTGTGACTTATATGAGTGTGATTTTTAAGCTAAAACTGTATCCTACTTTCCTTGTGTGTCATTGTAATCAATAAAGAGTTATCTATCTATCTATTTAAAGATTGTCCACAATATTTATTATTATTACTTACATAATTATTTACTAAAAAAATAAAAGCACCGGTAGCCTAGTGGTAGCAATCGACTATCGATTAGATGTCGTGGTTCGAATTCAATCGTAAACCTGTGAGTTTTTCCTTTAGTCTCCGTAACCGGGATTCGTAACCAGCTATGCGTAGGATTTTTTTCTTAGCTCATAACCGGGTTACTAACTAACAAAACATTTTTTTTTATCGCGATCGTTATGCATAACTAAATGAAGGACAGTGGTATGGCTTTTTTAGTTTTTTTTTGTAAATTTTCCTTGTTCTCATTCACACAAACATTTTCAAGAATGAAAATGTTTTTGTAAGAATTTGAAAATGTTTGTGTAAGACTTAGGTAGGGATGTGGTATTTCAGACAGAGAATAAACATAAACATCTTTATGAAACAACGGGATATTTACCATGAATTAATTTTCGAGTGAAATGATGATCACGGTTGAACTGATCAGTTGAACCGTGCATGGTGCATGCATGAGTGCCGAAATATCGGTAGTCAACTCAAAAATTTAATCATGGTAAATATGTTTTATTTTACCATATTTACCATGGTAAATATGTTTATTGTTTCATAAAAACTGTGTTAAAACCATGATAGTTTCAAAAGTTATATAAACATCTTTGTTCACCACAGTTAAGTTGTTTTTCCATTACGTCAATAGGTTATGGTTATCTGGTAACCCCTGATAAATCGAAGAATGGCCAGTTTATAGCTAACATTATTTCACGGCCATAATATTTATGCACATTGATAATAGTTGGTATTTTTTGTTTGATCGAAAATAAATCATTAGACGATCATTAGACGAACATTAATTATTATGATTACACAGGGTGGTTTTATGGAAATGGCAGTGATGGCCAAGTCTGAAACCACGAGAGTTAGGGACAAGTCGTGATAGGACCTTTGTTTATTCGAGGCATACAAGGTCAAAAGTAAAATTACCAAAGGCGCAGGGCTTCGCGATACAGCTGCTTTCATTATGGCACTCATGATGGAACGCCGTGGTAGGTACCAAAAAAAAAGTTAGGGAAAAAAATGGATTTTGCTGGGTTTGCATTTATATGATTCATATTCATTATAAGAAAACAATAACTGTAATAAAATAAAACGTTAAAGATTTTTTTCTAAACTCTTACTTTTGACGAAAATTGACCCAAATGATTTTTCAAAAAATATACGCCCTGTATTATTGAACCAATGGATTCTGTTGCTGCTAAGGATCAATCTTTGCAAAGAAATGTTTTACTTAAAATGAATGAAAATAACAAATTTTTATACGGAAGAAAACTCACCTTCCATTTAAACTTTTTGGTCGCTAAGTGTGAAACTCAGAAGAGTGACCTCCTTATTGTGCGTGTTAGTGTGGTGTGTGTATAAAAAAATACTACTATATACCTACCTAGTCAATGTATAGGCAAGAGATCTTAGGGATATCCACCATGTCTAGAGCGATTCTAGTCGTCTCTTTTATTTACACAAAGAAACTTACAATTAAACAAATATTTACAAAATGTACAAAATACACAAGAAACAGTTGAGCTATCTGCAGATCGTTACAAACGATCTAGAGATAGCTCAACTGATCCAAATCAGTGCCAGACGGAAGCGTCCCCAAGACGCTGGCGGCATTGCCACGCTGAATAGCAATGCTTATACGCTGCGCCAGATACCCACCAGCTCTTGGGTTGTCTCTTATTTTTAATTTCGATTGACGTAGTTTTGATTAAATAAAAACACAAAAATCTGACTTATTGATCCCTAATTATATTCGCCATGTCATCACCTTATCAGGGATAACCCCTGAACTGTTTTTTCACATGCGTACGGCTGACGGCCTAAACGGCATTATATTTTTTCTGAATATCGCCAAAAAACCACCCATTTTTAGAGTGCAATTTTTATAAGCTGCCAAAGTAGAAACATAGAATTTAACACCTTTTTCAACATTTATTTCATGCAATAAACACTTTGACTTTAGAATGTTTATAAAAACAAGATAATTAAGTAAGTAGGTAGCCAATTTGTGAACAATCTAAATGCCAATTTGTGAATTTGTCAAATAAGTGAACAATCTTCATTAATTTAGACGACGTACACCATTTGAAAAATATAGGTGTTAAAGTCACGAAGTGGTGAGGCGGATTTTTGCTTTGCTATGACTAGTGGACGAGTGCATGTGTAAAGGCGTGTATATTATTATCTATTACGTTTAACAGCCATTTAAGATCTGGTGTGGACTTGAATCGGCCAGTCGATTTGGAGTACCAAGTGCCTCAACTTGTGCGAAAATGAAGGTCAAAGTAAGTAGATTTACTTTTATTTTTATTTTGTGGGTAGTTCATTGTGTGCGCGTTCTAGAATCTGCGTTTCCACACAGGGCCCGTGTTAAGGGATTGACCGGGGAAGTACTAAGTACCACCATGATTATTTCTACCGCCAAGCATAGTTTTAGATCGTATAGATTTTCAGATACGGATCGAAGCCGCGACCTTTCGATCGAAAGACGCGGTGGATCTAAAACCACTGGGCACCATTAGGTTAAATTGTCTAAGGCACCATTACATTCTCTAAAGGCTTGCGCACATCTAGATGATGGTGATCAGATGAAACGCTGTCAATTATCGCTGTCATATTTGACAGCGTTTCAGCTGAACGCCATCGTCATCGCCAGATTTTTGACTAAGCTTTTACGAACTCCAGGAAACAGTGGGTATGATCGACCCCTCACTCCTCCTACGTCCGGAGGCTAAATTCGACGGCAAGCCTGTCGAAGCCTTCCGGAACTATGAAATCGACGACTCCGACCCTGTAAAGGCACGCGTCCGCAAAACATACTACGACATGCACGCTAACCAATCTATGGATTTCGTCCAAGGTAAGAAAAAGAGCCTTCAATCAAAGATGGGTGATTAAAACAAAAAGTTGAAGTGCTAGGATTAAATATATGTAATTTAACTAATTAATTGTAAAAATATAAATTGTTGTAGGTACATAATTAGAATGATTTACTGATATTTTTTTTTTATGTAAATAATATTTTAACTTTTGGCCTTTGCCCAGAAGTGGGACGATGAAGGCTAAAAAAAAATATTTAAGAAAAGTAAATCCGACATCCGTGGAGAATAAAGGTACTCGAATGGCAGCTACGAAATAGATGAAACGTAGGATGCACTCCGATGGGCCGACGTCATTATTATAAGATCGCGGGAAGTCAGTAAATGTATTGGGGTGGCTTTTGCCCAGCAGTGTGTCTTGAGGCTGATGATAATGATAGAGGAAAGAAGATCTCTCTTTCTCATGTAGTCCTTTCGAACCATGGATACTAACTTGAGACGATGAGCGACTGCGACGCGACATCGACAGCTAGGATAAATATACGAGTTACCTAATGAGTGTCGAAAATAATTATGGAACTATCAAAACTATTTGAATTTATCTATACTAATATTATAAAGAGGTAAGATTTGTACCTATTTTTGTATGTTTGTAATGAATAGGCTCAAAAAGTACTGGGCTGATTTAAAAAATTCTTTCACCAATAGAATGCTACATTGTTCCAATTTGACATAGGCTACGTTTCATTTTGAAAAAATTAGGGATCCTTGGTAAAATTTGAACAATGTAACCGAAGGTGTAGAAAAATGAGTCTTAAAATGTCTTTCGTCGAATGCGCTGCCCAAACTATTAGCGATAGAACAAAATAATGTACAACAATATTGTCTACCCCGTGCGAAGCCGGGACGGGCTGCTAGTATTTAATATTTACTCAAAAGTTTTAAAAGATTCACGTTTCCGAAGCATTTTGGTCATTTTCATTCTCAATCAATCTTATTTTAATTCTTTTTTTAAGTCGAGCTCCTTTATTCTAAAACCTAATTCAAATCACAGGAAAACTGGATAAATGGACAAAATTCAATCACATGAAAATGACGATCAAAGAGGCTCTCATCAAGTTGAACGACCTGGTGGATGAGTCAGACCCCGACACAGATCTGCCCAATATTGTCCACGCCTTCCAAACCGCAGAGAGGATCCGCAAAGACCACCCTGACCAGGACTGGTTTCACCTGATCGGACTCATTCACGATCTTGGAAAGGTTAGTGTACTGTCCGTGCATCCTGGCTAGTAACTAATAATCGTCAATCAGTAAAAACTCAAGTAAATTTTAACTGATATATTATTAAGAAACTATGATGAAAAATTTTGTCTAGGCGACTGATCGAAGCGACGCGTGACTCAAGGGCTGGTGGGTATATGATGCATGATGTTTTCAAAATGTTGTCTAGGCCCTAGACAACATTTTGAAGACACGCAAGGCCTCCGATCCTCAAAGCTTTACTTGGTTTGAGACTAGATGATAAAAGGTAGCTAAAGTACGTATTTGTATTTGGGGTGTTACAATGAGGCCCTTATATATTATGTGTCAGTTTGTCTATCTGTGGCCTCGTAGCTTCAAACTAAGCTCTGATTTGAATGCGTTTTCTTTCTCTTAAAAAGCTGATGGGTTTGACATGGTTCTTAACTTCATAGCCATGTTTTCTTCCTTAAAGTCGTTTCCATGTGCAGATAATAATACATAGGTATCTCTTCATCATGCCTGAAGATATCCACTGCTACCCAGCAGTAACCTCCATCATAATTTTCTTGTCCTTGTCCCACTTCATGTGGGGTCGACATTCGGCACAACAGGTTTTTGTTCTCCACTCTCCTCTATTAGCCGTGCACCTCCATATCCACGAAAAAACATTTAGCATAATACTCAGTCTACGATCTTCTCACCCTCTCTCTGTGTATCCTTAGTCTATGTTTATCGGGTGGTCTTCAATTATCTCTATCGGATGGCCTTCAGTTACATTACTTACCGGCTTCCTCCAGGTCATGGCATTTTACGGTGAGCCGCAATGGTGCGTGGTCGGAGACACCTTCGTGGTTGGCTGCAAGTGGGGCCCGAACATCGTCTATGGAGATGACAGCTTCAAGGACAACCCTGATTCATACAACCCTAAGTACAAGTTAGTAGATCCTTTTTAGGGTTCCGTAGCCAAATGGCAAAAACGGAACCCTTATAGATTCGTCATGTCTGTCTGTCTGTCTGTCTGTCTGTCCGTCCGTATGTCACAGCCATTTTTCTCCGAAACCGTAAAAGCTAGACTGATGAAACTTGGCGAGTAGATGTATTCTGTGAACCGCATTAAGATTTTAACATAAAAATAAAAATAAAACTATAAATTTCGGGGGTCCCCATACTTGAAACTGAAACTCAAAATTTTTTTTTTCATCGAACCCATACGTGTGGGGTATCTATGAATAGGTCTTCAAAAATGATGTTGAGGTTTCTAATATAGTTTTTTTCTAAACTGAATAGTTTGCGCGAGAGACACTTCCAAAGTGGAAAAAAGTTGGTCCCCCCCCCTCTAACTTCTAAAGTAAGAAAATGATAATACTAAAAAAAATATATGTTGTACATTACTATGTAAACTTCCAACGATTTTTGGTTTGAACGAGATCTAGTCAGTAGTTTTTTTTTTATACGTCATAAACCGTAAACCGCAATTTACCTTTCGACGAACTACAAGAACCTTATTATGTTACATCAAGTAACATAATATAAAGGTTCTTGTACGGAACCCTTCATGGGCGAGTCCGACTCGCACTTGGCTGCTTTTTTACTATTATGCTCGTTTGTTTTTCTATTCTATCTTCTTTCTATGTTAAGTTTGCGGGCTGAAACTCGGAGATGTTCTAATTACACCTTACCGTCGCCCGTTAAGCATTCCTGCATCATCGTCATCAGCTTATTTCAGTCCACTGCTGGACGTAGGTCTCGCCAAGACGCGCCATTGAGCCTGGTGCTTCAGTGCTTGCCAGCTACCTACACTACGCTTACCTAAACGTGGTCTCCCTCCACTCTAGTATGCGTTTGCTCCAACGATTGTCTGTTCTGCGATAAACATGACCCATTGCCACTTCGGCTTGCTAAAATGCCGCTTACAAAAACTTGCGCGCACATCTAAATTGGGCGTTCGATTGGCGAGCTAAATTAGACAATGGAGCAAAATGGAGCAAACCTACAAAACCGCGGTTTTGTAGGTGCTCCATTGGCAGTTTATACCTTTAGCTCGCCATGGATCACCTGATCCTTCGATGAGCACCACCGCAGATGATCGCAGTGATGATGTGATGGGTTGGTCGATTGCTACCTGAGTGTTAGTTTGGGAGTTAGGTACACGAAGTAAAGTTTTTTTTTCGTTTCAGCACTGAGTTCGGGATATACAAGCCTAAAACCGGACTGGAGAACCTGATAATGTCGTGGGGACACGATGAGTATCTTTACCGAGTGCTGGTCCACAACAAAGCCAAATTCCCTAAAGAAGGCCTTTACATGATCAGGTTAGAACTGTTTACTGTTGCCTTTGTTGTAAATGATTTATGCCAGGGGCAGCTTTTCTCTTGTATGTTCGGGCTGCAAGATACTATAGTGCTTAGCTTCACACTACACTACACCATCCTAACAACTTAGTCGGCCTGATCCACAGGAAAGACAAGCAGGTATTTTCACGATGTTTTCCTAAACCGCTTGAGAGCACTACCTCGCATTGCCTTCCACTATTATTTTTAAAGAAAATTCGAAAATAAATAGAATAACATAGTAGGCAACGAAAGGGACGAATGAGAGAAAAGTGCACGCTGCTGAAATGCGAATGTTACGATTGATGTGTGGAGTGACAAGGATGGATAAAATAAGGAATTAGTATAATTATAGGAAGTCTGAAAGTAGCGCATGTGACAGACAAGTAGGTAATAAAGTTCAGCATGGTTAAATAATTCACAATGAATGATAGAGGTGAGTGGAGAAAACGTGTTGTGCCGGCCCCATTTAGTATAGGATAAAGGCCCACTTAGGCAGGAAGATTGTGATGTTCCATTAAGCACCAGCTACACTAGCGATATTGTGACTAAATAATTATAAGTTTAAAAAACTTGAGAAACCGACTTCATTGTCAAACGGCTAAACCGATTTTAATCAAATTTGTTTGAGACAATCTGGACGTAAGAATAACCTTCCAAATAAAAAAATAATTTTCTAAATCGGTTCATAAATGACGGAGGCATGCAGTTACAACATAAAAAAAATTATTAAAAAAAAAATGGCAACACCGATTTTAATCAAATTAAAATGGGATGGGACCAATCTGGAAGCAGTACCTTTCAGATAAAAAAATATTTTTTCAAATCGGCTCACAAATGACGAAGTTATACGATAACAAACATAAAAAAAAAAAAAAAAATACAACCGAATTGAGAACCTCCTCCTTTTTGATTGGAAGTCGGTTAAAAATACGAAGTGATGGAGTTGGATAGATAGGACACATTGCAAGACATGGACGTGGCGATGACAGGTGGACTGGTATTGCAAAAAACTGGCTTCAAAAATGTGGGACGCGCTGCAGCAAGATCATTGACGACATCTCGTTAAAGTAGCAGGTTAGACTGCCACAGCATCGTTTAGATTGCACAAACTAAGGGAGGCCTACCTTAATGGGTTAAGTTTAGCTGGGGATGATAGTAATGAATTGTTTTCTTGTTATAGATACCACTCCTTCTACCCCTGGCACGCGGGAGGCGACTACCAGAGCCTCCTGAAACAAGGCGATGACCAAATACTGGAGCATGTTCTTAACTTCAAGTAAGTAATGTTTTGAAATGAAAACTTCTCTAGGCTTCGACCATTTTTTGAGACTGTCACACCTCTTCGGCAAAGATTGACAAACTTCGCCAAAAGTAATTATTAGTAAGGCATCGAGGTACAGGCGTGCATCTTGATTGTCTTTTATACTAAAAATGTTTTTTTTTTTAATAAATTAGTTTCTGCACCTGCACAGAGATAACAATAGTAATTGCTTGGCGGCAGGAGAGCACTGGTGGTCTAGTGGTAGCCGCCCCGCCTTCCGATCCGAAGGTCGTGGATTCAAATCCAGTCGTGTACCAATGCACTATGCCAGTACTCTCAAAACGGTGGAAAACATCGTGAGGAAACCGGCGGCGTGTCGTAGAACCTAAACAAGTTCGAGCAACACGTGCCAAAGATCACGCAAAAAGGGCCCGCCAGCGGCCTACTTGCGGAAAAAACCAGCCCGCACATTAAGTGCGCATAATAAATTTGCCGATTGCTTGGCGGCAGAAGAGAAGGAGTGGTGGTATCGTACCTACTTACCCCAGACGAGCCAATATCAAAGAACTCGTCTTGCCTTACTCTTTGCTTACTTCTGCTTGTCCTTTGTTGCCATCCTCACTCGATTTACATTTACGGTGTCTAAATATAGCACAGTGGTTTGAAGATCCATTTATATCGCCAAAATAGCCCTCTTATTCAATTGAGATCCATTTACAGTCAAGTCCGTGACCTTAGTTGTCAGAGGACGGTTTATTTACCTTCCTTTGACGGTCTGTTCTTTATTCTTTATTGTACACATAGTAAAATACATTTGACAACTTAAAATTAAGACTTCTGTGTCTGTTATTATGTAACTTTTTATTGATCTGATTATGGAAATCACAAAGATTTTTATAATGTCCCAAAAGTTTCAAATCCCGATAAAAATCTTTGTTATTTTGTATTCAAAGTATGTATTTAAAATAAAATGTATGTAAGTATTATATCAGCTATCTGGTTCCCATAGTACAAGCTCTGCTTAGTTTAGGGCTAGATAGTGTTGTGTGGATTGTCTACAATATTTATTTATTCTGGTAAACTGGATACAATCTGACGAAAATCATAATTTTTTGTAGCAAATACGACCTCTACACGAAGAGCGGGGGCATTCCCGACATTGACGCCCTCTGGCCCTACTACGAGTCCTTAATCGAGAAGTACATCCCTGGCGTTATTGAATTTTAAGCTGAAAAAATGTACCTATTTAATAAAATATTATTTTTATGAGTTAATTGTTATTATGTAAATAAAACTAAAGGTTATCTTGCCATAGACGTATCTTATTTTTATCTTGTGTCACCTTGGAGTAAATCAGAAATGTTTTGGTGAGTAGGTACGAAACAATTTGATGCGAGACCAAATTTAGAAAAGTAATTAAGATTTTTTTTTTTGATAATAATAGCCTAGCGTAGATCCCAAATTATTCAAAAAAAGTTACAGTTTACTCATTTTTTTTAATCGAATTTCCTTTGGTCACAATCTCACCTTAGGGTACGTAACGGATGTAGCCTACGTACGATGGAGTAGTAGGAAGGAATGCCACAAGCTGTCTGTCTCTGTCTCTGGTTTTAAGTCTGTGTCTGCGTCAAAATAAATCCTACGTCGAAACGTCATACACACAATAATATAATACACTGGTGAGCACTCACACAGACTGAAAACCAGAGCCAGAGACAGAGACACAGCCAGACAGTGCTTGTGGTAGGCGTACAGGACAGTATTCAAAACCAAAAGTTTTAAGCCTTGCGCACATCAAGGCGATCAGTTGCAAGAAATGGTTTTGCACTCATCCGCACACACTACCTCGAACTTTGACAGCGATACACTGATCGCCATCATAGAAGATCTAGATCAGGGATTCCCAAAGTGGTCGATATCGACCCCTTGGGGTCGATATTGGATTCCTAGGGGTCGACGTAAACAAAAACTGATTTTGGGGGTCGACGGGGCCAAAAAATCGACCCCTATTTAATTGACATAAGTTCTTATTTCAAAGTTTCAAGATAGGCAAATCGGCAAATTTTATTAACCACCTTATGTCTTCTTCTATTGATCTAAGTCGAGAGAGACCTATGAAAAATATCACACTGTAGCAGCTGTTTTAAGTTAGCGGACCATTGTAAATAAGGGGGTTGATCTTAAAAGTAGGTAATTTATATTTGGCCATGGGGGTCTGAGGTAACCGTTCATTTTGGAAAAGGGGCCGCTTGTCCAAAATAGTTTGGGGATCCCTGATCTAGATAAATGCGCAAGGCTTTAGATCAAAATGAACCGACAATAGCAAAAAAACACAATCAATATTAAAATCAGGAACTTTATTTATATCTATATTTACAAAAATACAAACATCTCAAAATATGTAATTATTATGAATTACAAAATAATAACTACCTATCCGTTTATCTAATCGAAAACGTAACAAATAGCGAATGCTTAATGAAAACGGTATTCTTAGACATCACTCAAGAACATTTCTAAAAAACGTCAAGATACAATGAGAAAATATTCAGTATTTTGTAGTGAAACAACTAAGAATACCAGTAAAACCTAAAGCCCGATTACATTTACTGGTTATGATAACCAGATTCTAGTTTTCAAACGTACGGTTAGTGAACTTAGGCTTCGACCTAACCAAAACCATAGTACAAAAATATCAGTTTCTCAGATCCATACAAATCAGGCAATTTAAAAAACATAAATATTCGCAATAACATTTTCAACTAAAGTTTAAGTTTTTGAAAACAACAAGCGAAGTTTATAAAACTTGAGAAACCGACTTCATGACCAAACTGCTGAATAAGTTTGAAAAAAAAAAAAATGTAACCAATCTTTAAAAAACAATACTTTTTCAAATTGGTTCATAAATGACGAAGTTATGCGATTGCAAACATTAAAAAAAATACGGGTTGCACTCCGGGAGTGCCGGCAGAAGTGAAAACTTGATTATTAACGTTGAGCATGTTTGATATTTTGGAATGGTTAGGGGGGGCTTGTTTGTTATTTGGCACGCTGTAACATACACGAACATTCGCGCAAGCGCCCTGCGCTGCCTAAACGAAACAGTAGGCCCAGGCATACATTTTCGCCGCGCCGTAGAGAGGGGATAGCTGTCTACTCTCCATCCGTCTTACGCTTTTTCGATCAGGTCACGTGTCCTGACGCGCTGACGCGAGTTTAAGATTTTATACCCATTACAGAAAAAGTGCTCAACGCCGCTAAAGAAGTTTTCACTTCAAAAATACAGCCAAACCTCTTCCTTTTTATTTGAAGTCGGTTATAAAGCAAATATATGAGATATTTTCAAACGTTTGTTTAATTATAAATATAGTTGTATTGAATTTAAGAATCATACACGATATATAGATAACCTATTTTAATATGGGAATAATACATTTTATTATAATAAATTATAACTTTCAAACTACAGAACGCTAGCGTAGATTATATTTTAGCAGAATTACTTGGGACTAGATTTAATAAATATATTATTTTGGATCAATAGCAAAGGTTACGTACTGTTTACAGATATACAATGTCACATTCAATTCCCGTTATCACAAGGAACAATGCCAGACCTTATTTCTATGCCTATATAGCTCAAATTCATTCATCACATTCAGCGAATACTCTAACGGCCAGGGCCGGATTTACTCTATCGGGGCCCCTAGGCAATGCAAAGCTCGGGGCCCCTTTACCCTTTCATTACTTTTTAAAACATATTACCGGACCGGATATAAATACCGGATAAACATGGGGAATGTCACGAAAGAAACATTTTTTTCTTTAGACATACTTAGACATTTATTTATTTACTACATAAGCACACATAAACCAGTAAAAAACAAGGACACTAAGGGCCTTATTAATAATCCTGGCGTAGCGTTGGACTAGTTAATCCGTGTTTTGTCTCTTGCATTGACATGCAATTGTCAACTCGAGCAAATGTGACAAAACACGGATTAACTAGTCCAACGCTACGCCAGGATTAATTATAACACCCTAAAAGAAGAGAGATACAAACAATACATCAATACTGGAGAAGTGCGTCGTGTTTCTGTGTGCTACAGTAGCAAAAGGGCCTTGACTAGCGCATGCAATCCGATAATCGATAATCGATAAATTATCGGTAATCGTCTCATTTTCGCCAGCGATAATTATCGAAAATAAAAACGATAAAAACCGATAAACGATAAATTCAAAAATGTATGAATGAACTATTATTACGAATAGTTCATTCTTATTCCTAACGATAACAAAATGTTAAACAATGCGTACATTCTAATTGACTGTTATTATTTGGTTTCTTTAAAAAAAACATTTATACATAATGATTACCTACTAATCCAAGCATTCTACTGACTGATTTACTTAAGAACCTAATCGTTAAAATAGCTCATAATTATTAGAACGGAAAGTGTCATCTAATTAAAAGCTTTTCGATTAGTGACACTAATCGAAATAATAATATGTAATAAAATCATATTTATTAATAAATAATGTTGTAATGTAAAGTTCAATAAATTTTAGCTATTTTCCATATTAATGGTACATGCAATCCTTGAACAAACAGTGAATAACCGAAAGACGTTTAAAAAAAATTAGAAATGAAAACAAGAAAGTGGCAATAAGGCATCCTCTGTTCAATGCCGTTTCATCCACTTTTCACTCAATTTTATTGTAACATCCACACGATAGAAAAATAATGATAAGTATAAGTAGAAATAGATAGATAATATAGTAGGTTATACGTAAATCTTCTTGTTGAGTGTAGATATGACAAATAAAGCAGTTAAATTAGAGACCGAAACATGAAGATTTTTCCCTTTAGCAACAACCGATAATTCTCGATAATTATCGAAAAATAGAGCGATAAATATCGTATTATCGATTATCGAAAAGTTTCGATAATTGCATGCCCTAGCCTTGACTCATCATAATGCCTTAGCTACTGTGAGGAAGCTATGCGCTGGTATTCTGTCTTTCTTGGTGCCCGCACCGACTAAGCCCCCGTGTGGGCCCCTTGTCAGTGCAGGGCCCCTAGGCTATAGATAATCCGACCCTGCTAACGTCAATATTAAAAAGAACTCAAATACCTCGACGTTTTCTATAACACCCTAGTTGATAACCATTCTCAAAAACCTATTAGATCAGTCTTTTAATGGAAAGACGGTTTTTAAATCACTTATCCTTGTAAGGCCGATTTTTTACAAAACAAAATTATTAGTTTGTTTTTTAGTTTTTGTGGGAAAAAAAGTATTGTCAAAAAAATATTTTTCCACAAAAACGAATGCATAGGAATGTCAATTTACAACAACAGATCAACAAAGTATTATTTGATTCTAAGGTTAGCCGTTTGCTGAATCTGTTTTTTACAACTTGCTGACGGACGCAGCCTATGCCCCACCTGATTTTAAGTGGTAACCATCGCCTATAACAACACTTTGCCTCGTAGGTCACGCACGTCAGGAACGTGCCCTACGATGCACCTGCGTCCATCAACTGAAGGCAAACAGATGTTCAGCCTCACGTGCCAGTAATTTCACCGGCACCCACACCCTTCAAACCGAAACACAGCAATGCTGCTTCACGGCAGAAATAGGCATGGTACCAACTAAAATTGACAAAATATGGTTTTAAAATGGGATATTTCGAACCAACAGTTATATTCGTTGAATTGTACAGTGGGATACAGCTCAAGTTACCTAAAAACAATGAAAAATGACGCTTACTGCAAGGTCATAAGAGCTAGCAGTGTATAGTCTGATGCGTATCCTTGTGTACCACATCAAGATAATAATAAAGAACATTATTTTTGTAATACATAGGTAAAGCTACCTAACTACCACCCTAGTACAGGGTGCAAAAAATCTACTCCCAAAAACTAAAGCAAGACTTGACGATAATATCTCACGATCAGCGACAAAAATAGGAAATAGAAGTAACTTTAACTATTTTTTTTGCATTTGCTGCTTGCTTGCGTATTCGGAAGTCGTTTATCGACACCCTGAAGTTTTTTTTACTAAGGCATTGTTCATTATTTGCATTGAAAAGAAGCGATAAGTTTTCTTACATTATACAAAGAACATCTTATCAAAGAATTAGAAGGAACTCCATACTTTTTTGTAGAAAAAAGTTACGGAACTAGCTTAATACCCCACCTGATGTTGAGTGGTCCTGCCTTTATTAAATATATTAACAGAGCACACGTGTGCCTTATGTCCATCAAAATGTAGGCTCATTTTATTAATAACCCATTAATAATTTAATTATAATAATAATCATGAACCGGAGACTAATACAAAAGCTTGAACTAATAATACATTTTCGGCATTAAAATTTCATTTAAAAAGTACATATTTTTTACTAAAATGTTAAGCTAAATGCAATAACATTATAAGCGCCATCTAGTGGTAGACTTTAAAACTTCCATACAAAAATATACCCTCTTACATACCTCTACCTCTTACATTCCCGGAAATACATTTCTAATCATTCTTATATTTTTCAATCTAATTCATTCTCAATTGCGATCACAATAAGTTTATTTACTTACATTGTCTAGCCAATGGGGTGGAACACGCAAAGCTTTTTGTAGATGGCAGCACCATCGTTTGATTCATGGAGCAATCGCGCATGCGTACACCGACTGTTCTATACATTGGACAGCTATGTAAGTACGTTTGTTTCAAGGAGTCTGGAAACTTCGCAGCAAGAAGTTTGGAAACTACTCAGCAAGGAGTTTGGAAACTACGCGGCAAGGTGTTTGGAAAGTGCGCAGTAAAAAGGTTGGAAACTACTCAACTAGGAGTTTGCAAATTGCTCAACAAAGAGTTTGGAAACTGCGCAGCAAAGAGTTGCAAACTGCGAAGCAAAGAGCTTGGAAACTGCTCAATTAGGAGATTGCAAACTGCGCAGCAAGAAGTTTCGAAACTGCGCAGGAAGTAGTTTGCAAACTGCGCAGCAAGATGTTAGGAAACTGCTTTGGTTAGCCGTCAGTTTCTTGCACGCATGCGCGGTTACTATCTAAAGTGAGTAAGAAGTTTTCCTCCCCATTCCTATACCATTCCCGGTGCTTATCTTGCCATGTGAGTTTGATCTCAATGTCTGTGACAATAAGGTCGTACCTATGTCTCAAAGTGTTTGTATACGCTGGTGACGTAAGCCATTACTTGCTGCCAATCCGGTCTCTCCTGCTGGATCATGTCTTGAATATTCTGTTGAGAAAATAACATGTTTTAATAAAAAAAATCATGACCTAGAACACAAGAAAAAAGTTTCAGTAACCCCTGCCTTCTGCGCTGAGGACGTGGGTTCGATCCCGACCGAGAACAAATATTTGTGCCACTCATATTTGTTCTCTACACGGGGTTCATATTGTATTCATATTCACTCACAAAAAAGTATTATATTCGCTTTCTGTTTCCCACAGTACTAGCTTTGCTTAGTTTAACAAACA
The DNA here is from genome assembly GCA_939531255.2 of Thera britannica. Classification (NCBI taxonomy): domain Eukaryota; kingdom Metazoa; phylum Arthropoda; class Insecta; order Lepidoptera; family Geometridae; genus Thera; species Thera britannica. Next base: position 8,342,771 of record OW618039.2, on the reverse strand, counting down.
CATGGTCCACCTGATTTTAAGTGGTAACCATCACCTATAAGTGTTCTCGTAGGTCACGCACGTTAGGAACGTGCTCTACGATGCACTGCCCTGCGTCCATCAACTGGAGGCATACAGATGTTCAGCCTCACGTGTCAGTAATCACCGGCGCCCACACCCTTCAAACCGAAACACAGCAAAGCTGCTTCACGGCAGAAATCACTCACTCTTGACTTGAAAACGTCCAAGTTGTATGAGTAGTGTATGTGTGTTCTATGTGTAGTTGTTGTGTGTGTGTGGGGTTTGTGTATGTGTGTAGTTGTATGTGTGCTGTGTGTGTGGGTGTGTGGGGTATGTGTATGTGTAGTTGTATGTGTGTTGTGGTAGTACTTCCCCCACCCTTTAAGGGGGGGTTACTGCTAGCTAGCTAGTTACCAGTGTGGTGGGTATGCCGACGCACTCGGCGGCCGCGAACGCTACCGAGAAGTTGGTCCTCTTGTCGTGAGGGGATAGAGTGGCGTAGGGGATGCGATGCTCCCCGAGGTATGAGTGCAGCAGCGCGCAAAGAGCCATGCCGTCGTTCCATGACGAACTGTTGATCATACATGAGGCATTGAGAATCAGATCTACTAAAGAAAGAAACTTATTTATCAGATCTTTATTAAATAAAGAAAGAAAAATATAAACGTATTTATTTATGACAACAAATGATATACAGGGTGGTTTGACAGAAGAGATTTCCTTTAAACTGCCTATACTAGGTACTCTTTTCAAGCTCTGTAACAAAAAAACAATTCAATAGGAGCAGTACTTTAGTCGCAAAATTCTCGGGCCGACCAGGATTTTCAATGTCCCCTAAATACACATTGGCATTGCACAACCCCGCACTTTTTCTACGTTTTCCGTATATTGTAGGTGTCGAGGCTTCTACGATGAGGTTGTTGATGAATTACTCAAGGAAATCATCCATTCTCTCTTCAAAAAGAAGCAATAAAATAAAATTACAAAATGATCCGAGATGAGCCGAGAATTAGGCTCCTGATGTAGGTTAATAGGTACTCAGATTTATCGTGAGGTGAAAGATACATCGTGTTCAAACGGGGCAGAAACTTAAAATATCAGCGACTAAACTACTGCTTCTATTTATTAGATTTTTGGTACAGAGATTGAAAATGGTGCCTAGTTTATGCAGTTTAAAGAAAATCCCATCTTTCGTATCAACCCTGTATAACAAAGCGGCACATAATATAGACATTATAGATAAACAAAGAACAGAGACTTAAATAATTTAAAACGAAATGACGTAAGTAAAGTCAAAAATATTAACGTTCCATACGACCAAGCCTGGAAGAACAGGCAACAAACTACGGCTTGGAGGAAAAAGTAAAAAAGACAAGGGTTTGAACAGCTTCTAATAAGATTCCACTAGCCTACAATAAAAGGTTACCTGAAGTTAGTAATATCGATGTTGTTGTAACCCAGGGTCTTCTGTTGGCACCATTTCAGCAGTGCATTGCGTTTGGAGCCTCCGTTCTTGACTTGTAGCGCGTTCAATGGGTCTTTTCTTTCACCTATCACATTAAATAATATTAGCAAGTATTTTCTAGCAGTATTTCCCGACTTATTATGGTTTTGTGGCTTAGTACGGAGAGCAGTAAGAAACAAAGTAAAAAGCATTTATTTATTGAGACACTTCTGGTTAAAGTAGTTTGACATTTCATGCAAACATAGAACTAAGCGATATTGGGGGGTCACGGAGAGTTTGAGGAGAATAGTGTAGGTGTGTGGTGTGTTAATGGGTGGGTGAGTTTATGTAAGGGTGTGTAAACCTAATTCACCCACCTATATATTATGTGCGTGTTGTACGTTCATGTAGGTTATGTTGAGTGTGTTGACCAGAGTGTGTATTGTGAGTTGAAGCTTGCAGACGCTGTTTTTGAATCCGTTTTATAAGGGGAGTTTTTATGAAGTCACGAGTGCCCAACATGATCGCTTGAGATGCTTATGAGACTCCATACTAAACCCACTTAGAAAATAGTGAGGGACACTCAAAACACACACTCTGAAGAATTGTTCGCATGTGTTTTACGGATTAATGAAAGTGTGAGTGTGTGTGGCGTGTGTGTGATTGGAATCATATGTGAGGGCGGGTGTGTAGGTTTATACGTTTGTGTGTCTGTAATTGAGCGGAACTCAAAATACACAATCTGAAGAACTGTTCGCGTCTTTTACGGATTAATGAAAGAGTGAGTGTGTGTGGAATGTGTTTAGGTAGAATTATATGTGAGGGCGGGTGTGTAGGTTTATGTTTGTGTATCTGTAATAAGATATGACAGAACAGGTATGTAATGTAGGCTTCAAAAGTTAGGTATGTGTGTCTGTAATGAAACTCACAGATATCTCCATAGCTGTTCCGTCTGACGAAAGACTCCATAGCCTTCTGCTGCAGAGACATGGCTCGGCGCTCGTCTGGGATGTTGGTGCCGGCCGCGGGCTCTATTCCACGCAAGTTAGATACATGGTAGCAAGCGATGGTAAGGTAGAACGAGGGTTTTGTGCCAGTTGTCGCAAGGTAATTGTTGGCAAGACTTAAAGTATTCTTGTGCGTTATCAGACTTATCAAAAAGGCTGGATTTGTTTGTGTACGAATTCAGAATCACGAGAGTATTTAGAACAGACTCAAAAAAAATTTTTTTCCTACTTTTCAATAATACAATACGTAAAAGTTTATTGACAAATAAAGAGACGACACATAAAAAGAACACATTACTTATATAAATTTGATAGTTTGACAATAGGAGTAGGCTCAGCACTAATTCTTTATGAATTATCTCTTTTACTTGTTAAGTCGCAGTTTTTTTTATTAAATTCTTTTTCTATTTTGTTTAAAAACTGGCACAAAACCGTCGAACAATGGTAAAATGATAAAATACCTTCATTTTGCAATGAAAATATTTTCAACACAGAAAATGATGCGAGGCGGGACCATTCCCAAATAGCGAGAAGGTTCTTAGATGAGATAAAATAAGATGACTTTATATAACCTACTTCTTAGCAAAACAATAACGAATACCAAAGACAGAGTAAAACTTCAAATATAAGGCCTTTGATTTTATTTACTGGCTCATAGAATGGCCTATGAGACGTTTTAAAGTTATCAAATAAAAAAACATTTATTCAGTAGGATACTACTGAACAAATGTTACAAGGACCACTTTGAAACGTCTTAAAGCTAGGTGAGTCTAGGTGCCAGTTCCACGCGACCAATGCTTGTGAGTTATTTAACGAATGGTCCTGAACTTAGGTTTTTTTTAATTTTTGATTATTTTCATTTAATAATGTCAAATTCTATTTTGTATTCCTACACAATTTTAAGCGTCTATTAGGTATCCCAGGATGATTTGTAAAAAATTACCCCTGTTTTTATTTCTCGAAAAGTTTTAGATATATTTTGTTGTAACTACCCACCATATTTACCGTACTTACTGCAAATAATATTTTTTTGAAAATAGCTGTCTATGGATAGGCCCTAATAATAAATTAACAATTAACTATGTTTAATAATAAATAAAAATCAGGCAAACCATGCAGGCATGTAATGTTTTTATAGAAATAAATAGTATTATGTTATAGAGTAGCACACATAGTGTTAGACAATAGGTTAGGACAAGTGGCTAAGCGCCTCTGTTATGCCGCCATGCTGTAAGACAAAGCAAATACATGCAACTGTAGACATCTTTAAAGACGATATAAATCTTGAAAGGTATTATATTTTTATGAACAACGAAAAAATAGTAGTGTCGAACGAAATCAATAAAAAAAATCGGTTGTCTGTAAAGTCGGTTTACTGACGATAGTTGAACGTGACAACGTCATACATACAGCTGTCCACGCGGACGCATCGCTCACTCAAGTAGGAGAGAGACAGACGTCGGACGCTGCCGAACGCGGAGGCCGATTGTCCTCTTTGTCGCTCGTTCCGCGCTCTCGCTTGCAAATGGAACGCCTTAGAGCGAGGTAACGCCGCATGAGTCATCATGAGTTTTTTCGTGCGTGCAGCCGGCTCCATCGAATTATAAGACGTTGTCACGTCAAAAGTGCGAAAGAGGGTAGATCGATTTGTCTGACAATTCGTGGACTTTAGTTCAATTCGTGATCATGCGGCGCATGCATCTGTGCCAAAATATCGGGAGTCAAAACTCACAAAACATGGTAATTATGTCGTTGTTCGTAAAAATATTGATAATGTTCTTTTAATTCGGGTAATATTAGTCTTTATGCTTATACAGGGTTATTCATTATTAGCTGCAAATACTCAGGAATTAGGTTCAACAAATAAAATAATAAATATTTATGAAATGATTTTTTAAAGTTTTGTTATGAAAATCCCGAGAAAATCGATAAATATCCTTTGGAATCATTGGCACCTGACCTATTTTGACCTTTGATCCGCGCCCGCGCGCCGCCCCCGTGAGCGACACTGCGTTCAGTCACCGCCTAGGTGGGTCATCGTCCTGTTCTCCGTGGCATCATTCCATAGCCGTAAAGAAATTAATAAAAATAAAATTTTGATACAAAAACTTAAATCAGTTTAGGAATTAAATTGATTCGGCCAAACAAATATTCACGACCCAAAAATTAGGCCCTGTGAGTTTGTGTAGCTAATAATGAATAATCCGGTAATATCCTTAGTTACGGGGAATTTAGGCGAGACTTTTTCTTCGAGTAAGGGGAATATTGATCAACTAATACCTCATGCATCTACTTGTTGCTACCTACGGGTAATTGGTCAAGACCTTTTAAGAGTCAGAGGAACATTGGAAGAATATTAATACATTTTCTCTGTGTTTTCTGTAGCTACGGGTAATTTATACAGGAAGTTTTCTTCAAGTTAAGGGAATGTTGGTCAATTAATACCTCATGTATTTACATGTAGCTACTAGCTACCAACGGGTAATTTAGACAAGAGCTTTTTGAGTTAGGGGAACATTGGTCAATTTACATCAACTTGTAACTAACCCCCGAATACTGAAACGCAATTCAGATTTAAGCACGTCTCAAGCGACGAATATTTGACAGTTTTCAATGAAAATCTGTCAAATATTCGTCGCTTGAGACGTGCTTAAATCTGAGTTGCGTTTCAGTATTCGGGGGTAAGTAGGGGTAATTCTGAGTGTTTTTTTTGAGTTCGGGAAATATTGGTCAATTTGTACATCATGCATTTGCTGTTAATCACGGCAAGACGTTTTAGATTTTTTTTACAAAATAAGAAGAATATTAGTCAGTCAATACGCATAGTTTCATGCATCATGCTTTTTGAGAAACAGGAATATCTTTGGAAACCATGAAATAATGAATTTAACCTTATTAAGACTGGCTGTATTTTTATTTTGTTTACAGTAGGTATACATTTTTGCTCATATTCGTTTTGGTCCCAAACCAGTCATTTAGCTTAAAACACCGTAATTTCTGATGGTTTCGAAAATGTTTCAGATGGTTTTGAAAAAAACGGACATCTTTTGTTTCCAAAGCCAATTAGGGTAGGGCCGACTTGTCTATGACTGACTTGACTTGACGAAAAAGTATTAATCTATGTAATATATCATCATTAAACTCATTATACTACTCGACACTGGCAAAATTTATTCGAAATGGACAGATGCCATTCATTAAGAAGAAGAAGAAGAAATAATGGGTTTTATGTTTTTAAAATATATAAATGAGTAACTTACCAGCCTGTATAGGTGAAGGTCTGGGCGTGCGAGCAGCGGGTGGTTTCGCAAAGGTGCCGTTAGAGGGCGGTGACGGTGGCTCAGAGATACCGTTCTTGATGCTGCATGGACTCTCCGATGGTGATGGAACCTAAAGGTATATTGAAGGTACAGTCGCGGTATGAAAATGTTCGTCACCTTACAGTCGGTTTTCGCTTGCACCAGTGCCTTGATCATGAACACATTTTGACATATTTGTGACGTTAACTTATCGGTGTATTCTGTCTATTCAGTTTCAAAAGGTAGTATGTGATCGTGATACGTTGAACAAATCAAGTTGAAAATCGACGAACATTTTCATTCCGCCACTATACCTACCATAAGCAAAAGTTCTACCTTACCACCTTAAGGGTGCATTTTCTGTAACGCTATTTACCGATATCCCGCTGTGATTTGATTGTGATCAGATTTTAACCAGTCTTTGGAAGTGTTAATGTCATAAAACAGATGGCTTTTACTAAGTGAATCAGATGTTTGTCTCCCACTGGTCAAAGGCAAATCTGTTTCCAAAGTGGTAAGGCGGAAATTTCGATAAAGGTAGGTAAGTTACATGTCATTGTATTAGACATTTTCACGCCCACAGAACAAAGTTAGAAGGCCCATATGGCCGGAAAAGTGTTGGCGAAATATAAGAGCATGTGTTCCATACAAACTCGGACCTTTTTAGGGACTCGTAAAACCTAAAATTCCTTGTCCCGCAATAATTATATTCCGAACAAGAAGTCAAGACAATTTAGAGCAAAGAAATACTTTCTTTACTTAGTTAAGTTTCTTTAGTTCGTCTGTCTGTATGTCACCAGGCTTTATCTCATGAGCCGCGATAGTTAGACACAAGTTTAAATTATAAGTAGATTTTAAGACAGAAAAGAGTCAAAAACCTATGTTTGAGGCTCGACTCAGACTCAAGTATTGTTTCTGCATACGGCCCTAAGACTGTACTTCTTGGTAGACATACCTGCGGCCATTCGTTGACAGGGGTGGTAGCCGGTGACTGCTTGGCCGCCTTTGCTGCATTCTCAATGCTTTCTATCAACGACTTCACTGACAAACGCGAGTCTTGTCGGCTCACACCTACATAAAAGAGTTTAGTTTAGTTACACTTATTTGCGTCAAAATTGGCGCAGCCGGATAAACTGGCGCAGCCTGTATGTAATTAAAACATATTTGGGGAAATTTCACACAACATTATTTAGCCCCAAACTTGGCTTGTACTATGGGAACAAGATAGCTGATTATACTTATACTTTATTCTGTAAATATCAACTAAGAGTATTAATACAATAAAATACCCCGACCAAGAACAAACATGTATGCACTACATAGAAATTCGTTCTCATTGGTGATCGAGCCCACAGCCTACAGCGCAGAAGGGGAGCTACTAACAACTAAGATGGTGAAATCTGCAAATAAAAAAACTTTGACGTTTGAGAATGTACCTTTGGTCCTTCTGTGCGAAGCAGCAGTCGCCATGATGTCTTGCAATGATGCGCTTGTCAGAAGAGGCGGCGGCGGTGTCTCTTCCGTCCTAGGCGGCATCGCTATAAACATAACATCGAACAATCACATACACAGCCAAGCTAAGGACTCTGTTCCCAAAACTCAATCTATCTCTTGTTTTACTAAATCCTTGCGTACATCTAAGCGTTCTGTGATGGCGATTAGTGAAACGCTGTCAATTGCCGCTTCATCATCTTCATCATATTTGACAGCGTTCCACTGATCGCTACCACAGAACGCTTAGATGTGCGCAAGGGTTATTTGCGTATAAAAGGTTGATTTCTCCATCAACGGAATAACGCTATTCAACTAATAAATAATTACAGTCCTTGTTTTTGACAAGCTTGAAAGATGAATATATTTTTATCTAACGGATACTACTGAATATAATGTCAGATTGTCAGATTTAGAAGGGTTATCAAATCCATCTCCTGGAGCCTAATTCTCGGCTCATCTCGGATCATTTTGCAATTTTGTTTTATTGCTTCTTTTCGAAGAGAGAATTGCAGATTTCCTTGAGTAATTCATCAACGACTTCATCGTGGAAGCCTCGACAGCTACAATATACGGAAAACGTAGAAAAAGTGCGGGGTTGTGCAATGCCAATGTGTATTTAGGGGATATTGAAAATCTGGGTCGGCCCGAGAGTCAGGGAGCGGCCGTAAAGTATTTACTCAGCGTGAATGAACGCGTATATAAAAATGCTTCCAGTTTGCCGAAAACAAGGATTACAGCTCATGTTGTCATTTTGTCGTGTGACAAAGATTGAGGAATCAAAATCATTTTTGATAGAAACATTATAGAAGAGGGATTTATGTCTTGCATGGACTTCTTCAGCCTGGTAATTTGAGAAAAAGAAGATGCATATGTTGAGCTTAACGAAATATAATCTATTCTCGCACACTTGAGTACCTAATATTATCTCGTTCAAAGAGAGGTGATTTTGATGACTCACTGTTCATTGTGTTTGGTTATTCTGATGTTTGCAAGTTTTAAGTTGCATTTCGTGATAAAGCTTATTATATAAATGTAAATTCAAAAGTCATATAACTTTATAAGAGTCTGTGAACATTACAACATAGTTTTACAATGACCACAACCACAATGCTGTCAAATATAGATAGCCAAACTTGCAAACCAAACCTCCCTTCAAAACATGAGTAAAATCGATTTGAACACCAATATTATTATCATCGTAGCTGTAAAAAAATATTTCACAAAATACATAGATATTTCTGATTGTTTTATTAGTAACAAAGCACCAAACGTAAATGTAGCCAAATGTTTGGATGATAACAAGGTGTGGATCGACACAGAACAACTTGCACGTATTAGCACCATTTCCACATGGCTGTTTTAAAACAATAAACATCTGAAAACAATGTATCCCATGGCCTAAACAAAACGAGTACCACCACCAAAACAAACAAAAACAACGCTCCTTCACCGAGAAAACAATGCACAAGGATGTTCCATACATTCGTTCTAGTTATTGACATCACTCCAATCGACTTACGTAGATGCTTTGGCGAATCGTTCAAGGATCTGATTGGATGGGAGAGCCTTTTGTGCTCCAACGTCTTCCAATAAGGTTTCCGGGGAAGCGAACTGGTGTTTTTCTCGTAAACTGGCTTTGGTTTTGGTGTTTGTAACGATAGCTTCCTTACTGGTGGACTGGGCGTTTTAATATTTTCTACGATGTCTTTGATCACTGAAGATTTGCTTTCAGAGTTGGCACTAGGCGTCCTTGACAGAGATATTACCGATTTGGTAATCAGAGCGTTTTGTCTGACATCTTCTAGTACTACATTATCTTCGAATTCTTTCTTGGGCTTTTTTGGCTTCCTAGGAACTTTAAGGATCTCTTCTCTTGTTATGGAAGGTAGAACTTCAGGACCTATGTTTCTGTTTGAAATCTTTTCATCGTCTGCTATGTTCCTATCGGGTAGCACTGGTCGGTATTCTCCAATTTCTTCATAAACATTTTCTTCAGATTGTCGCCTCATTGTCTGAGGTGATATGAGCCGAAATGGATTGGTGTTAGTAAATACGATGTTGTTGAATTTGTTATCTACAACTTTTGGCGTAGTGAGTGTGTGTACAGTGTTAATTACAAATGGAACGTCATCCAAAGGTTGGTAGTATTGGTTATCTTCTAGCCATTGTGGTGTTCTTGAAAGTCGTTTGACAGAAAGATTAGAACCATCCGTTAATTTCTGATAAGCATTTGTTTTCAACGTAGGTTTCATGTCTGTATCACTAGAGCTACTCATAGGTAAAGCTGGTAGAGGTTTGGTCTTAGGATTTTTTTGATACAAATTCTTTCCAACAGTTACAGGCAAACTTTCAATGCTACTTGAAAGTACTTTTACTTTACCCCCATCAATTTGATCGGTATCATCGTAATATACAGTTTTTTGGTCAATCACATCAGTAGTCATGAGAGGGTATATCGATGTGGATTCAGTAGGCTTAATCATTATTTGTTGTTCTACAACTTCATTTGAAGCATAGGTGTGTACGAAAACTGGTTGGATAACCACTGGGCTTATAATAATAGGAGATGTAGGAATAATATTACCACCAACTATTTTCATAGGTGTCATGAATGATGTTAGTTTTCTCGTTGGTCTCAAGACGTTGGATTTAGGGCTATTGTTTTTAACGGCAACAATTTCTCCTCCGTCACAAAGGTCTTTGTTATTAATTTTTAAATGGTAGCTAACTTCATCTTCAACGGGTGGTGAATTACTCTCAGTAGAATGCTTTTCGTAGCTGATTTCATCAAAGAACGGGTTTTTAGATTCTAATAAACACTTGGTGTCTGGTGATTGTGTTTCATCAGTTTTACTCGAGTCAGGTTTTGTTTCGAACTCCTCCTCAAATACTATCACAGGAGTAAGATTACTTGTGGTATCCATCTCTGATTCTGTAGGACTAGATTCACGTTTCTCAATATATTCAAAATTATCAACAGTTTCATCATTAAGAATACACGCATAAGTTTTACTATTATCACTGAGTTTTCTATCTTTGGTAGCTTCATCGAAGTCATTATCAATACTCTGTTTCAGAGCTTTAGGTGTTTGCGTAGAAGTCTGTCTTTTCATTTTGTTATCTCCTATGATCCTCTTAATAGCTGCTTTGAAAGTTAATTTTAGTTCGGCGTTCACTCTTTCTAGATCGTCCTTGATTTTGTCATCAGGAAAATACTGAGAGGCTTTAGAAGACATCATGTCCATTTTAGAGTCTGGTCTTATGTCTTCAGGGTAAGGGAACGGAAGTAGTGATTCCGCTTTCATGATAGGAACACCATTTTCTCTCTTTGGTTTAGCTTCTTCAGTGAGGTTTTTACTTTTATCTACAACCTTAGAACCATTTTTAGAAGAACGAATATTATTATTATTTTTCTCTATAGGAGAGTGGAATACACTGTCTGAACCTTCAGTAAAAAGTGACATTTCACTATAGTTATTATTAAACAATACCGTGTCACTAGAGTTGTGAGCACCTAGAAAATCTATACTAGCAGACTCTTGTAAAGCATTTTTGTATTCCTTATTACTACTAACATTCTCCATACTGAAAGCTTTTAGCTTCCCTTTGTAAATACCAGACAGATCTCTACTAAAAATACTTCTATCTCTAGATCTTTCAATGAAAATTGATTCAGATTTGTACTTGAGGGTATCACTCTGATCTATATAATCATCTGTTAGTTCCGGTGAGCCGTGTCTTTCTATTGCGTCCTGTCTTCTGACTTTATCATTCGCAAGATCAATGGCATCTTGTTTTGTCAGCTCTTTGTTTCCAAAGTGAGGAATGACAGCCTCTGCTAGGACTTTTCCTCGTAACTCATCAGGTGATAACGTCTTTTGACTCGCATCATCATTCGTCTCATCCACAGTTACGTTATCGATATCAAATTTGAATACGTCGTCATCTTTATGACTGTTACTTTTGAAAAATGCTTGTTCTACTATGCTGTTGTGTAGCGGTGGATCAGAGACACTGTGGACTCTAGATAAGTATCGAGTTCTGATGTTTTTGAACACCTCTTTGGATGAACTGTCGCTTTCTATAACTTCTGATTCTCTGGTTTCATCGTCTGAGTAGTCTATAACGCTTTCCATAGATTCTGTTCTCTCTATACCTGTTTCGGTAAATGTTTTATTAATTAACAATATACAATGTAATGTGGGTAGTGTTGCTGTTAGTTTATGAAGTCCTGCTTAAATTGGGAAGCGATTACATTGTATTAGTACATGATCGTATGCTTGTTAAAAATCTAACTACAGACAAATAATTATGAATTGAATAATGCTCGTTTTAGAACGAATAAATAATCATTTACAATCGATTACAAAATGTTAAATTATACAAATGTGTCAACTTAATACGGAAGATATTAAAATACAATATACAAAGAAAGAAAGAGAAGTTAAATAAGTAACAATAACTAGACAACATAGAAAATAGTTACAAAAAACTACAGTTACACTTCTAACATGCTAAAAATATCTTGCATTCTTATTCTAAAATCTTTACTAACACGCATATCATTATTCTACGTAGGTCTTTAAAATAAGGTTTGCATGCAAAGTTTCATCACTATTACCTATCTCTGTCTACTACTACGCATGCAAAATCCGCAGCGCAACAACAAATATCTATCCATCTCCCTCCCACTATTCCTTACCTTTCAGCGAGTGCATTTGATCTTCGAGCAATCGAATCCGGTCTCTTGCGATCTTGTTTTCCGAGACTAGTCTCTCTAGCTCGCGTTGCGCTTCCGTCTTGAAGTCGTTGGCGACACGGACCGTCATTAGGAGATCACTCTGGAACTGCTTCCATTCTGTTTCCTGTCAAATTTGTGTAGATGACATCAATGAAATCAATCAAATTTTTTAACCGACTTCCAATCAAAAAGGAACGGACGTTCTCAATTCGGTTGTATTTTTTTTTTATGTTTGTTACCGCATAACTTCGTCATTTGTGAGCTGATTTGAAAAAATATTTTTTTATCTGAAAGGTACTGCTTCCGGATTGATCCCATTTTATTATATTTTATTAAAATCAGTGTTGCCATTTTTTTTTAAATATTTTTTTTAATGTTTGTAACTGCATGCCTCCGTCATTTATTAACCGATTTAGAAAATTATTCTTTTATTTGGAAGGTTATTCTTACGTCCAGATTGTCCCAAACAAATTTGATTAAAATCGGTTTAGCCGTTTGATAATGAAGTCGGTTTCTCAAGTTTTTTAAACTTATAATTATTTATACTTACGACACAGGGAATCCTAGAGTGGGGTCAAGACTATGAATATGGGTGACTGTGCCTATTACTTTTTATCAGGTTTTGTGACCTATGTATGTAGTCTCTGCCTTCATGTTATATGCTACTTATTTTATACTACACACCAGTTTATCTTATAAGTAATATGAATAACGTTTAATTTGACTTGTCCGTTTCCAATAAATAAATAAAATAAATAAAAGGCTCGAAAATCTCGAGTGCAACTCGGAAAATACACTCAGCTCCTACTTATCAGCTCAAACTCATCTGGCACCTGCATATCTACTTTTTAACCGACTTCCAATCAAAAAGGAGGAGGTTCTCAATTCGGTTGTATTTTTTTTATTTTTTTTTTTATGTTTGTTACCGCATAACTTCGTCATTTGTGAGCCGATTTGAATTTTTTTTTTATCTGAAAGGCTTCCAGATTGGTCCCATTTTAATTTTATTAAAATCGGTGTTGCCATTTTTTTTTTAATATTTTTATTAATGTTTGTAACTGCATGCTTCCGTCATTTATGAACCGATTTAGAAAATTATTTTATTATTTAGAAGGTTATTCTTACGTCCACATTGTCCCAAACAAATTTCATTAAAATCAGTTTAGCCGTTTGGCAATGAAGTCGGTTTCTCAAGTTTTTTATACTTATAATTATTATTTTAGACATTTTGACAAGTATACGTATTTGTACTCACATCTCTCTCTCTATCCCTGGTGAGCTGTGCGTTCCTTGTTCGCGCTTCTTGTAGCTGCCTCTCCAGATCCGACGTGCGAGCGAGCGCCTCGCTAGCTCTATTCATCAGCGCCAATTTCTCATCTGCGACCACTTGTACCTGGGAATATTTATTATGTATACATTTTACTCCCGCTTTGCCTTACATAAGTGCTTTTTTTTGTTACAAAGCTTAGCCATATTTAATAGAAATCCATTTAATACTAAAGATATTAATACTTCGCACAAGATTTTTAATTTTTTGTACAATAAACTTGTTCAATGTATAAAAAATTTAAATTTGTTAAATGTTATGAGAGTGAATGAAGCGAAAGAGGTGTGTCAGGATCGTAGCAAGTGGAAATCCGTGATCTCTGCCTACCCCCATGGGAATAAGGCGTGATTTTATGTATGTATGTATGAACTTGTTCAAATAAATAGTTCATTTTAATTCAGCTCATTTCAATGTGAGCTACAAGATGCAGCTCAGAAACGTTACCTGGATCTGAAACTCGGAAGTGCTATCTTGCAATGTCTTCAGTTCATTCTGCATCGTAGACTTCTCCTGTCGAAGCTGTTCTATCTGGAACTCCAGCTCGGATATTGTAGATTTCGCAGTGTTTCTTGATACCTACAAAAATAAATTAAGTCAGTCTTAGGGCAGGCGATTGTGCCAAGAGAGCACATGACTGTTGTAGTTGGAGATTGTGTATTTAGGACTCTAGTCTTCAAAATAAAAGACGATAGAAATGTCTCGGTTAAAGTGTTACTCAGATATGTCAAGAGAGCACATGACTGTTGTAGTTGGAGATTGTGTATTTAGGACTCTAGTCTTCAAAATAAAAGATGATAGAAATGTCTCGGTTAAAGTGTTACTCAGATATGGGGTACCGGACACGGGCATGGAACATAGGACATAGGGTGGTACGGGGGAGGGCCATACCCTATGCCCTTAACTCCAAACCACACTATGGGGTACGGGACATGGAACATAAGGCATGGGGCATAGAGGCGTCGGATACGGTTATCATAGGGTCACAGGCGCTCCACCAGCGCGTGCGCGCGGCTACCGTACGGTACGGGGGGTGGGGGGTGGGGTGTGGGGGGATGGTAAAGACCAGTGCGTCGTCGTGCAGGCGGCGCGCGTCGCTGTGCGCGCGGTCGAGCTGGCGCTGCGCGTGCGCCAGGCGCTCCGCCAGCGCGTGCGCGCGCGCCGCCGCGCCCTCCGCCTCGCGCCGCGCCGCCGCCGCCGCCGCCTCCGCTTCCGCCGCGCCCATGGCCGCGCCCACGCGCTCCGCCAACTGTACCATACACAATACATAATACTTAAGTGACCTATCTATACCTATAATAATCTTTAGCTATACTTACTAATATTTTAAGGAAAAAAGATTTGTATATTTGAGTGTATGTTCGTAATGAATAAAGTCAAAAACTACTGTGCCGATTTCAAAAATTCTCTCACATTTTGGAAAGCTACATTCACCCTGAGTAACATAGGCTATATTTATATGTTTAAAAAATAATTTTCCACCCATGCGAAGCCAGCAAACCGCATATTTAGGCACGATTATATTTTGGATTAGTCAAATAAATAAGGGAATCCAAAAAAATACATTAAAAATTATGAAATAAAACTACGACACTATTTTTAAAAGAGGTATAGAAAAAAAAACCGTTTTGGTAAAAAACAGATACTATAAAACCGATTTCAAAAACAAGCAACAGTTATTATTTTTATTTATTTACTTAACCTAGTATCCAATAAAAAAAAATTGTTTGTTGTTGACTAAATTAAATAACCTTGGCTTTAGCTGCATCCAGGAGGTCGGTGAGCGTGGTCATCTGATGCTGCCGGGCGGCCGCTAGCTCCCTGGCCGCGCCTGCTTCCTGCTCCCATTGGTTCCGTTCCGCTTCGGCCCTTTCCAACGTACCTTCTAATACTCTGCAAGTTAAGTTTTTTCAATTAACAAAAACTACCCTCTCATTCATTATTTTTTTTATTTTCAAAGTTTTGGGAAAACTTACAGTTAGGTATACAAATAATAGGTAGTGTGATGATTTTCAATAATGGTTCTAATTTTTATGGTTTTATAGAAATTACTTTTATGATAGTTGATGACACTTGTCATATTTGTTTGTTTATTAGTCTGTCAACGACAAACAAATGCGGTTGGCTATTCTTCTATTCGAAATGGGATATTCCTAGACACGTTTTAAACGATAATGTCAAGGTGGTCTTAAAGTTTGGTCTTAAAAGTAGTCAAAGTTAGGTTTAGTGCCATCACCCAGCTGCTAAGCTAAATACTGTCATAGGACCATTATAACTGGCTTATGTCTGTTGATATCTCAATTTATTGACAAGTGACAGTGACAGAATATTATGGGAGGGTTAGTGGAAGCACTCACCTAATTCTTTCGGCAAGGGATTCATTTTCTTTGGTTTTCTCTTCTAGCGCAGTTTTAGTTTCATTTATTTCCGCCTCAAATTGCTCTTGCTTGCTCAACAGATGTCGCCTCTCGTCTTGGGATAACTGGAAGAAGATTTTATTGTTAAAATTATAATATATGTAATGTAAAAAGATGCTTGACGGCAGAAATAGGCATTGTGGTAGTACTTCCCCGGATGAGCCCTTCACAAAGAGCTCTACTACTACATAAACTACTGGTTTTTTGAACCAGTGTGGTGAAAGGATCAACAAAAAACCACTCAAAAAGACAAGAACATAAAAACCTTACCTTAAGAACAGCTAGTAACTGCTGATCGATATCTCCGGACAGAGTCTCCGGTTCCAGTCCTTCCCGCAGCAGCATTTCCTGCAGCGTGTCCACTTTGGAAAAGAATCAAAGACAAGGACTTAAAAACCTTACTTTAAGAACAGCTAGTAACTGCTGATCGATATCCCCAAACAGAGTCTCCGGTTCCACTCTTTCCCGCAACAGCATTTCCTGGAGCGTGTCCACTTTGGAAAAGAATCAAAGACAAGGACTTAAATACCTTACCTTAAGAACAGCTAGTAGCTGCTGATCGATATCTCCAGACAGAGTCTCCGGTTCCACTCCTTCCCGCAGCAGCATTTCCTGCAGCGTGTCCACTTTGGTCCGACTATCCTCTAGCTTCTCCGTCTGCCGACAGAGGGATTCCAGAAGCACTTGCTTCTCGTCAGCAAGTCTCTCGTTATCGGAGTGAGCGTCTGCGAGTTGGGATTGCAGGTCAGCCAGCTCGGCTAATGTGGCTTGGAGCTCTTCGCTTGTACTGAAAGGGAATTTAAACCGTTTATTCAGAAACATCTCAAGACACTTTGGAATGTCTTAAAGCTAGGTGAGTCTGCGAGCCAGTTCCACGCGACCAAGCCTAGAAGTACAGGCAACAAACTACGGCTTGGTTCTTATCGTTTTTTGTGCTGATCCTTTTACAAAACAAATAGCATTGAAGTTCCAGTATGGTGTCACTCCAACTTAGACGTAAGTCAAAGTCAAATATATATTTATTCAGTAGAATCGCAAGGATTTGGAACGTTTTAAAGCTAAGTGAGTCTGTGTGACAGTTCCACGCGACCAAGCCTAGAAGAACAGGCAACAAACTACGGCTTGATTCGTAGGCATTACAAAAGCAAAAGGTTCAAAGAAGCACACGCATTTAGTCCAAAAGATCTTTACTTATCAGAATTACAAGAACATTGTGAACAACGCGGGAAGTCAGTAGATGGAGAGGACTTAGATTCATTCTTCCTGAATATCGCGCCAGTTCCAGTGGGTTTTTTTGAGGGAATGAATTTTCTACTTTACTTTGAGCTCTACTAATATACTACGGTAAAATAAAGCGAGAAGTTGATGATTCGAGAGGACTCAAAAACGTTCTTCCTAGAAATGTGTAAGGGAGACCTATGCCCAGCAGTTATTTCTCTAGGCAGATGATTGTGTGACACTTCGCTATTCACCTGTAATGATGCTCCTCCATCTGAAGGATGCGGTCTTGGAGACAGGCGACGGAAACCTCGCTGAGGGATGAAGAGGAATGCTTGTCCCATTCTGGAGTACTGGCATCACCGCTGTCGCCTTCACCCTGGAATAGAAGTCATATTACTGATTTTACTGACATTTACTGATAGCACGATTATGTCCTATTGTTCTGTTGCGCTTACACTCATGCCAGCTAGTCAGGAAAAACAATGAATCCCACTCCTTAGCAGTTCGTACAATGAAGGAAAGAAGCGAAACGCTTAGTGCGAATAGGTGGTAAGAACTAAATGGATTGTAATCCTGTAGCGAAATAGAGATGGTGTTGAAGTTCCTGAGAACATTCCACGAGATTTAACCTATAGAAGATCGATGGGCACGGAACTTGGCGCTGGTATTCGAGACTTTGGCTGTAGAACTGTTGGTTTTCACATAACAAGAGAGCTTAGTTCTCGTGCCGTTCTATTCCGGCAGCACACGAGCGTCGCTTCACTCAGGGTTCGAACGCACTGACGGATGGCTTGCTTGGCGCTTAGAGCTTGAGCTTGCGAATCTTCGCGATCATCCGCACTGCGCGCTTACCGCAACTAGCGAGTGCACCAATCGCGCAGTGCTACCAGTTACAAAGATTTTTTAAAGTTGGTTTCACTAATCTTGGTGACTCGCATGGCTCAAGGCGCCAAGCAAGGCACCCGTGGAGGTATTCTTACATTAGCGAGTGCGATGGATGCGGGCGCGGAGGAATGCATTCGTCGCGGCGCTGGTGCCAGCAGCAGCTGTCGCTTCTCGCTATCGGAGAGCGGCGAGTGTGCCACGCCGCGTAGCCTTGCTCGCAGAGCTCCGTTCTCATCCGCCAGGCACACGAGCGTCGCTTCACGCTCCGCTTCCAAGCTCTGGAACAAAAGCATTTATATTATATTGAAAGATCTCGCAAGGATCGCTTTGAAACGTCCTAAAGCTAGGCGAGTCTAGGTGCCACTTCCACGCGACCAAGCCTAAAACAGCATAATCCAGCCATAGCAGGACGAGTAAAACAATCTCAGCCATTATCCAGTTTCGCACGACGACACAGAAAGGAAATTCACTTGCAAACCAGCAGTTCATTCTGAAGATAAAGGTACTCTACTGGCTCTCTTCCTCAATTTTCCTGGGAACCAACAATCAAGTCTTTTTCCACAACCCTAACAGCAGATAAAGATATCATCATGTAACAAGAACGCTGGAAGAAAGTGGAGGAGGATTGTTTGTGCATGCAAAATATTTAGTTGCATGATACCCATACCTGTGACCTAGAAAAGAAACTCACCTTCAACCGCTCCAGCTCATTCCTGAGCCGCTCGGCATCGGAGGCCTTCTCCATCAGTTCATCGACCCTGGCCTGCAGCTGCGCCCGCTCCATAGTGGCCGCTTCCAGCTCGCGCCGGAGCGTCTCTATCTCACGGGCTCCGGAGATCAATGAAGCCTGGAAACGTATGTTTTACGGTTCATTAGCGACAAACACCATGCCACACTTAACAAGTGAGGACTGTTTATTTTTATTGTCCTATAATAGGTAATATATCCCTGTTTCTCAAAACTAGTGAGCAGCTAATGGGCCACTCTAAAATGTACAAAAGCCTCCTAGCCCGCACCAACGCTCAAACTGATGCACGGAAGTGCTCAGATGATTTGTGGTGCCCTTCAAATAAATAAGAAGAATATTATTCCTGTTGTATTCATTATTTTTCGATTCTCCGTCCATATCGCTCTCTGGTTGACGATGTTACTCAACCATAACATGCTTAATCGCGCAATAATGTATACGAAATAAATGAGAGACGAATGGCCTCAACTTTTCAAGGTTACCAAACTTTAATCTGATCATTGTGCCTTACGCCCAGTTTCTATATTATTCAAGTATCCGTAAGCAGCGTCTTCGTTTGCATAATCTCTTGGATTATTAGATGATGTTACGTTTTCTATGGATGATTTACCAACGGGTGTTATACAAAGGAACTGGGCATAAGAATTAACGACCAATGTACATAAAATTATGTGTAATATAAATGTAACTCACCTCAGATGGTACTCTGCCCCTGAGCTCCACATCCTGAAACCCTGGCATATGGTCGGCATTCAGCATCACGGGCAGGCTGACAAACTCCTGCGAGCCCCTCTCTCCTACCGACTCCAGCTCCTCCACGCTGCCATAATCATGAACCTTATCAGATTCATCTTCATACTCCCCCAGCGCTTCTCGCAGTTCCGGGTCTTCTAGCACAGCATTATTGTTCCCCAAGTCCCGTTTCTTATGTGCTTTGTGAAGTTTTTCCTTAGATCCGAATATCTTATGGGTCTTATCCCGGGCCGGTGCTACTTTGTGGTGCTTGGAGTCTAAGCTTGAGACGGACGGTGCGCCTTTTAACGTGCCAGACTCCTGCTTTCCCTGGCTTGGTCCTCTACGGAACAACGATTTGAACTTCATCATCTTGGCGGCTATTTCATCGTTTTCGTATCACTGATCGAATGAGTTCGTTTGCATGTTTGGTTTCACTACAAATAAGGCTGTGTCGTGATCGGAATTAGTTAGGAGTTGATGGTTTCATTATCATAAAACTGGGTACATAGGTTTATGAAGTGTCTCTGTTGTTTACTACTTCCGAGTGAACGCGGCGTGTTATCTAGACGTTGTATTTGCTGATAGGTAATGAATCAAAGATAGTGTCTATTTATAATAAGCACGTAGGTTAACTTGCACAGCGTGCTTGTGTGTTTTACACATAGAATTAAAAGTCCTTTTTGCCGCAGGAAAGACAGGTCTAACGCATTTTTGACCGTGTCGCGTATGCTGGAACTTAGGCCCGTATTCAGAAACAGTGCTTGAGTGTAAGTCGAGCCTCACGCATAGATTTTATGACAGTTCTCCATTAAATAATTTCAAAAATCTATGCTAGTGGCTGGACTCAAGACTCAAGCACTGTTTCTGAATATGTAATTATGGACCTTAGTGCCAAAATCTCATAGATTTGACAGAAAGTGCTGGAACTTAGTATCAAAAACCACCGACTAAATTCGTCACGCGCTCATCCTAATCGAACCAATGACATGTTCCCTACGTTATAATGCGATTCCAACCTCCTTGGCTTCAGTCACATGTTATAAGCAGGAACTTAGTATCTAAAACCACCCACTAAATTCGTCACGCGCTCATCCTAATCAAACCAATGACATTTTCCCTACATTATAATGGATTTCCAAAAAGCGTGTTGGCTGCTCTGTGGTTTCCAACCTCCTTGACTTCAGTCACATGTTATAAGCATAAAAATCGGAGCGGCCTGCGTTTAGTTGCAAAACATGATTTCCGACCACTGTCGTGCTTGCACATTACGTTACTTGTGTAATGTTTTCTCACGAGCCCATTAAATAAGACCCCTTGGTCATTAGAGCATAGCATCAACAGCGATCCCATGCTTCGATGTAGGGATCTTACAAAACGAAGTCGTTGCGCAATCGCTAGCCACTGTGCATTCACAAGGTTAAGGCCTCAATCCACTCATTCTTAATTAAATTAAACGCTATTCCTAATTCTAATTATGATTGAGGAATGTACGAGGACAGATGATGATGTTGAGTGTGTGTGTGACAGAGAACCAAGGTAGCCAACATAGCTCAAAGGATTAGTATGCTTAAAGTGTCAGCCGGTCATGTTTGCCGTAGAACAGACAATCGTTGAAGCAAACGAATACTAGAGTGGAGACCGTGTTTCGGTAAGCGTAGTGTAGGATGCTCTACGGCAAGGTGGGGCGTAAATTTAAGAAATAGCTGACAAGCACTGGAGAAGAGCTGAGGACAGGGCTCAGTGGCGCGTCTTGGGAGTGACCTACGTCCAGTAGTGGACTGATATAGGTTGATGATGATGTGATGAGGAATGCGTGAGGCGTAAACTAGATGACAATGAATATGACTTATCTGGTGGGAGCCATTGCCACCGCTGCATAAATTACAGTCAGTAAGGCTGGGGACTCATTAGTTCAAATTAAAAACGGATTTATGACTAACTTTGAATGCAATAAGGATAATATTGTAAAAATAACAAACGAAGGAAAAATCCGAAGAATAAGTAGGTAAGTATCTAAACGAACTCTTCTTAAAATATTACTCGGAAAACGATCATGTAGGCAAAGTAATAACATAGTTTAAGATCATAAAATCAGACAGAACAGTGGTTTCTGAAAATGGTATAAAAGTTAATTAAGCGATTAAATATACTAACCAAATAGCTGATATTACTTTCATACCTTTTGTTTTTGTAATTACATAATATTTAGAATACAATATAACACCCAGACAAGAACGAACAGTCACGTTCAACAACACAGAAATTTGTTCTCGGTGGGGATCGAAATACCAACAAGCTGAGAGGCCAATCAATTTAAATTGTGTTTATAAAGTATGGCTATTGCGCCTAATTTACCTTCCAGATGTGATGAGATGAAACGAGTTTGGTTAAACTTTCCTTTAAGCTACTACGAATTAAGGGGTGAAAGGGGGGGGGGAGGGAAGGGGGGGGGAGGGGCTACCCCCCGGTACCATCCCCACCCTGCGGAACCCTATGGTTATGGAGATATCCACAGTTAAACTTTTAGGTTGATGATGATGAAATAGCTCTATAGGTAAACATTTAGCAGAGTATAGCAGGCGAAATTGGGAGGGGTGGGGAAGGGGGGGTCCCCCTGCCCTCTGGTACCACCGGCATTACAAGAAAATGAGAAAAACCGATTAATGTAACCTAACCTCAAAACACTTTACAGTCGCTTAAAAGGCGTAGTAAAGTTAAAATTTGGGTTGGCTTTAGTATTGTTAGGGAGGAGGAGGGACCGGGAGGGGTCCTCTCTGCACTGACATGCACCATTCTTGAAATTAAGTTGGTATAAAAAAAAAAAAAAAAAACCTAACAACCTACTGTTACTTTTGTGACTTAAGTCGGGGTGCCCCGAGTTTGAATCTGCAATGGCTCAGCCAGAACACTCGCGAGGAGCCCTGAGCGTCGCTTCACCCGCTCAACCTTCGCTCCGCTTAGGAGGTCGCCGGCTCGCTTCGCTCGCCACCTCCCCCCTTCGCTCCACTCGGCATCGCGGGCTAGCTCAACTCAGGACCTCCTCGCGAGCGTCTGGCTTCACGATTTTTATATACACTCTAGGGGTAGGGACCTCAAGACTACGTGGAGTCGGGGTGCTCTGTGTCGGTTCTGTCACACGTCTTTTTTTACTTAAAAAAAAAAAGAAACGGTAAAGGTGAATAAAATTCACCTAATTACCGTCAACAAAACGTCAAATGTCAACTTTGACGTCTATTATGACAATATCCAACCTAAAATTAGGCAAATGGCGTGATATTTTTGAAATTTTAGAAAATTATATCTCGTAAACCGTGAGTTTCCGCAAGTTTAAAATTTGCAAAAAGCTTTCTATTTAGGAGTACTATCTACAAAAAAAATATGAACTTCCAACTAGCAGTAGCTTAAAGGAAAGTTTAGCCACGAGTTTCTACATAATATTAAATCGTTAACAGGAACCCACATTATCAATTTCACAAAGCAACACACCTAGCCAGTAGCTAGTAATATTTTACCAGACAAACGAAATGTGCATTCACGGTGACAGACAATCTAATAACAGAGGACACGCTCTCCCCTTTATGCAAATACATAGGAAGGGAGCTCGATAGTCGAATGAAGCTTGCCTTTGTTGCATTGAAAGGTAGCTGGCGGAATGATTGATTTTTAACTGTGTTACGAGTTTTATCGTTTAAAAATAAAAAGTTCTTCGTTTCTTCAAATAAAAAGGAGGAGGTTCTCAATTCAGTCGTAATTTTCATCATGCATGAGCTTATTAAAAAAACACACTTTAATAATATTAGTTTGAGAAACTTGAGAAACCGACTTCATGCATGGCCAACAGCCGAACCGATTTTGATAAAATCTCTCATAGAAGAGACCAAATTGGAAATATTGCCTTACCACAAGCTAACGATGCTAATGAGCCCAGAGAGGATCTGTACTGTAATTTTTCAATAAATATATTTTGATTTGGTTTTGATATATTTTTATAAACAAGGCTTTAATTGGTTATTAGAAAGGGTAACTTTTCCATGGAATCCAACCCTCTGTACAAAAGCACACCCCAGTTCTAACGACTGCATACCACAGTCAACAGATAACCAAACCGTAGCCTTAATGAGTCGATTATACTATCTTTATGAAGCTCAAACATGCACGTTCGACGCCCAAGTCACTGAACCAATGTAGAACCAATAATGGCGCTGAGCAAACGTAGACACTTTTACATTTCAATTTAATTGGTATGTGTAAGAAGTAAAACCAACGGACATAACACATCCCATTTAGGAATGCTGATTTCCGATACTTAGTGGGACGATGATTATGCCTGACAGTATAACTTAAAGCACCGTAGTTTTTATTTATTCACCAAGCATAGCAAAAGTCAAACCGTTTGGATTGAAAGCGATTGACAACATATTTTCATTGGAGTCTTGGTGTTTCTGATTTACTTTCCATCAAGGTTCCGTACCCAAAGGGTAAAACTGGACATAAAATGTAGGGAATCTTATTGGTAATTCTGTTTTAGTTTCCTTGCACTTTTATTTTCCCTCACAGCTCAGTTTGTAGTATCCTTACCGAGAACAAATATTTGTGTGGTGTGAACACGGGTGTTCGTTCTTTGTCTACTTAGTTTTTTTATCAATAATAGGTCATAATTACAGGAGTTTTAAAATCAGATTCAAAATTAAAACATGATTAAGTATTTAATTTTGCCTTACCGAATGAGTGCTATTCAGAGGCAAACAGCGTGGAGAACAACATAGTACTTTACTGCAAGGAAGCATTGTTGTTTCACACGCGACGTTTTATCATTGTTAAACCAATTAGTACAGTTTTTATTAAACCTAGTCATATCCATCCAAGAGACTTCGCTATCGTAAGAAAGAACGTTCCGTTTAGAACCGCAGACTTTCAAATCATTAACTTAATTGTCAACATTACAACGCCATCCTTACTTTTGGTTTAGTCCAATTCGGAACAGCTTTAAAACGATACATTACTTTAGGTAGTGTAGTGTGTGTTGTCTTTGAAACTTTTGTATTATTGCCTGCCTACATCTCACTACGTTGGAGTGGCAGCACACTTCAACTTCACTAATATTATTATTTTGGTTTTGTAAAATGATCATACAAAAAAAACGGTAGGAACCAAGCAGTAGTTTGTTGCCAGTTCTTTTAGCCTGGTCGCGTGGTATGGACACCTAGACTCACCTATCTTTAGGACGTTTCAAAATGATCCTTGTGATACCATTGAATAAAGAAATATTTGAATTTGGTACAAATTGCATTTCAACTGTGTACTTTTAGTACAAATTGCCACACGAGCAAAGAAACTTGCACAACCAGACGCGACTGGATTCCACTTCACTGCAGTCTTGCTTATTCAACAGTTAGGTACAGTATCGATGTCTCAGTTAGGTACTCTATCAAGAACCTTACCAATCATATTTATCATTCGAATGAGTGCAGGAAATAAGACTTCCAAGAAATTGCCAGAAATAATGAGTCTTCAATCCTCTGTCTTCTATATTTACTTCCCGTGATCAGCTCAATGTATTCGGTCCATCGGGTGTTTAAGACGCCTAGTTTTCTTACGAGGTCGCTTTTCGAAACCCTTTTTTCCCCCACCAATACTACCAGTTCACTACGGATCATGTACTTAACAGATATTGAGCCCGGTAACACCCTAACCATGCAATTAGATCAGTTCGTCCACCAGTCACCTAAATACCTAGTTCTATAAAATGTCTAGCTCTACACAACATAGAAACAATACCACAGATACCATAGATCGTGTATCAGTTAGTGTAACCAGTATTCGCTAGCTAGGATTCCAAGTAGGGTGAACGACCAGCCATGGCCGTTGCGGCCTAGGGAGGTCGTGCCAATACTGTTTATAGTCGATGAAATATCTACAATTGGCTGTAGGAATTCTTGCAAATAACTTGAGAAATTATATTCTTCTTTTTCAGCAATTATCTTTTTGGCAATTATCTTCTGTGGGGCCAGCACAACATGTTCTCCTCTTTATTCACTCCTTTCTTATCCATGTCATCGTTCAACTTCTCCGTTTGAGAAGTTAACAGCAGAAAATACCCATAGCATTAGTAACGCCAATATTATGAATATTTGGCCCTGTATTATTATACTGATTAAATTTACCCAAAACTTATCAAGAGTTTTATTTCACCTCTGATAAACATGATTTGTAAAATCACCGAATCTTTCTAGTTAATAATGAATTTACTAACGGTATTACCACCTTGTATTTTAGCTCATTTTGTGAGCGTAGCTGTAAAAAGTGTGGTGAAAGGAGAATGCTACTGGCGGCGTGGAAGATTTGTCCTCTAAATCATAAAGTAACTTGTCGTACAGATATACGATTTAAAGATTTGAAAGCTTGTTCATTTGGTCTGTGACAGGGGCTTACGGCAGATGTTTGAGATGATCCATTAAGATAGTGTTATCGTGTCAGATGCAGGCGGTTTGAAACTCCAATAATAATGATACCATCTCTGAAGCTGCAAGGAGTATTCCTTACAAATTCTTTTAGATCATATTTCTACCCTCTCTCTAGAAATAATACTTCACAAGGGTTATGAGCAAGACAGGAAACGCTGCGGACATGAATAAGAAGGATATTTTTATTGGTTTGTTTATTTTGTTGCTATTAAAATATGTTTGAAATTGTTCAACGTTTAAAATTACATGTTGATTTCAAAAACTGCCCAATGGATCTAATCAAAGCTTCTACAGTAGGCTCTTCAGTTTTTAATAATGTTGTAGATTTTACGCCTTTACACAATAAAAATATGGCAGTATAATATGAATACAGCAAATAAACCAACAGTGATCAAAGGTTAAAGTTGTATGCATGTACGAGGGGAGGCTGATAAGTTCGCGGCCTAAGGTACTTAAATATTACCTATCGTCTTATTATCGAAATCACTTATTGCGTGGTTCAATGGTATTTGAAACAACCATCTAATTAATTTTTAAAGTCATAACTCAATATTTTGTGGAACATCAAACAACATCATGTCAGCCGAATTTACGAATTCTCGCAATTTGGAACACCGTGCCGTAATAAAGTACCTTGTAAAAAAGGGGAAATCGTCAAAAAACATTTTTGAAGACATGTCATCTATTCTTCAGGATTCTGGGCCTTCATACACGATGGTTAAAAAATGGGTACGTTTATTTCAACAAGGACGAGAAAGCTGCGAAGATGACCCCCGCCCGGGACGTCCAATAACGGTAGTGACCGAAGAAAATGTTAAAAAAGTCGAAAAATTGGTACTGGCCGATCAAAGAGTTCAATTGTGGCAGATAGCAGAAGAGTTGCAGATCAGCAAAGAATGGTTTGAAGAAATTTTACATCAACATTTGAGCATGAAAAAAAATTGTGCGCGTTGGGTACCAAAAATGCTTAGGCGCACAACAAAGAGCGACGTCTCCAGGCTTTCATGGATTTTTTGGAGTTAGACGGCGAAAATTTGGACGCAATTTGCGATCGTATCGTGACCGTTGATGCAACATGGGTTTGCCAGTATGATCTGGAGTCCAAAAAAGAATCCATGCAATGGATGAAAAAAGGAGAAAGGGCGCCGAAGAAATTTAAGGTGGAAAAGTCAGCGTCAAAGCTTTTTCTGGGATAGCGAAAGCATTTTGCTAATTAATTACCTACCTAAGAGAACTACAATGAATGGTCAGTATTATGCAAATTTATTGGCTCAGGTCCGTCAGGCCATTGTTCAGAAGAGACGCTGGAAGTTAGCGCGTGGAGTGCTCGTTTTGCAAGACAACGCGCCCGTTCATAAGGCGCGCATTGCGAGGCGGGCCCTACAAGACACCGGCTTTTCTGAAATAGACCATCCTCCCTACAGTTTAGACCTAGCTCCTAGCGACTTTTTCCTTTTTTCCAATTTGAAAAAGAACTTAAGGGGCCGGAGATTTTCAGATGACAATGAAATGATAGCCGCCGAAAATACACATTTTGAAGGCATAGGCAAGGAATATTTTTTTGGTGGTTTAAAGGCGTTATACGCCAGATGTAAGAAGTGCATATGCCTTGAGGGAGATTATATTGAGAAATAAAAAATATAAAACTTGACTTTTCGTTCTTTAAGTACCTTAGGCCGCGGACTTATCAGCCTGCCCTCGTAGACACTTAAACAGTTTATGCAACACGAATAAAACCACACCATTAAATAATAAAGTTCATAAACAAGGCAAGTTATGGACAGTTATACAAAAGGGAAAAAAGAGCTACAATATTATAAAGATTTATGAGCACGATCATCGACCTAGAAAGGTCGCTTTCTTGCATAAAACCGGTTTGTTTAATTTGAGCCACATATGGAAACTAAACTTAACATACAGCATAGGTAAAGTAAATATTAAAGACGAAGACTGAGACGAAGACAAATTATTGTGGTTTTATTCTTATCGTGTCCCCTTTCTTTGGGTTTGTTCTTTAGGTTAGGTTTGAAGAACTGGGTCTGGTAAAAGTAGGTTCAGTGTGAAGACAACTTTGAAAATCTCTTAAAACCCAAAAAGTTCGAAAGACTTGCACGATACTCTTTGAGACGCACTTAAAATCGTTTTAACACACTAGACATAAGAACCAGTTACACGATAAGAAGAATATAACATGTCAAATGCAGAAAAAGGATATACCTATGTACTTGCTTCAATGAATGAAAATGACGCATATTTACACAGGATGCCTCGTCTACGTCAATGAATAGATAACCAACAACACCTATACAAAGGTAAAACAATTGAAAGCAATTTTATCAGTAAAACAACTTTATTCTAGTGTGTATCTTTGGTATAAAATGATGCGGAAAAGAATCTATCTTATAGCATCAGAAGAAAGTTGTATTAAACGATATCAAATAACAATAGCACTTCACATAACTTCGTGTCGTGAGATATCAGACTTTCTCCACACAGCATCCGAAACCAGTCATTGCCAAGAGAGTCGATTCCTAAGTACAGTTTCTAGCCACGTTCACACTTCACACACATTACAATACATGTTTCCATTAAGAGTGTGTTGAAGTCAGACGAAGAACAATATTGCCAAAAATTGTAAAGGAGGTATTAAAGCTTGGAGCGATAATCAAGACAACAGCTACCTCTATAACATAAGACGATTATTAAAATGCGAATTAGATTTTTGATGGCAGTAACACAGTGTATGCGACTGTTGGTTGGGTTTTCAATCGCCAGCTGTGCTACTGATGTCGTAAATATTTATTTAAATGATCCTACCTAGCTATACTTACCTACTGTGATCCAAATACCATGTATGCAATTAGCAACCCAAATGACTTGTGGCAACTTCGAACAAGCCATTTCAAAACTAATCTTTTTTCAACAGATAATATTATCAGAGTCTGAAAATCCAACAATATTACTCAGAAAAGAAGTCTGAGAGACTCGTATGAAGGTAAAGTGCTTAGCCCCTGGCGGCGGCGTCACGGTGTCATTAAGTCCCCGCAATATAACACAATGAAGCATACACCTACATTACATAGCTATTAGCTATAAATATGCCATGCAATCTGTATTGCGAGAGTCGACACCGTTGTATTATCATTAATGGTTTCTACACGTGCTTTTGATATGTTTACAATTTACATGATCGTTGCATTACGGTGATTCGGACGACACATCATGTTTTGCAATGCTTTGATTTAGATCATGCAGTCAGAATTTATTGAGATGTGAGTGGTTTCTTTGGCTTTAAAACAGAATTCCAGTTGCAAGTATTTATACTCGCAAAAAGATAACTTTGAATATGAAGTATGCTTGGAATACATTCCATAACCAGAGCTTAACTAAGAATTATTACATAGATATGGGTATATTATGCACTGAGCTCTTCAAATTATTTGCTTTAGTTGGGAATGCCAATGATCATCCCACAAATCTAATAACTTCCTGTTATGCATCTCTAAAATTAGTCTTAAAGAAATACTAGAGGAAAACCAACATAAAAACACTGATCTACTAAGGACGAAAACGTTGACGCAACAAGAACGTGAGTAACGAACAATGCTACCGAATTAAATTCACACCAACCCACTACATGTCATATAGAACAAATTAGCTCAGCGAAAACGGTGGTGTAACTTCGTGATGTAACACGAAGAACAATAGGCAAAATCCTTGGTTCACACTTGGACAAATAGCAATGCGATGTGACCTAGCTCATTGGCTTGAGTTTGCAGCCGTTTGACGCCAGGGATGTACGAAGTTACGAACTAGTACGTATGTGTTCATGGCATAGTAGCGAAAAAACAATTGGATCAGTCAGAGAAAACAGCTCTCATGAACATGATGGCAAGTTCTTAAAGGCTGCAAATAATATGGCTCTGACTACGGACAGACATGCAAAACTAATAAAGGTTTCTTGTCGGACCTAGAAACCGAGACTGGTTAGGGTATTAAAAAGGGCATAGAGCGTGTATCAAGCTAAGCCACCTTATTAAATGTAGTGCTACGAGTGGAGATATCAGCTCCAAACATGTTTTCCAAAAGGCAAGGTCGTTTCGACGAATAAAAGCGATTCAAATGTTGCTCTTTTATTCATTATCCTTTTCAAGGGCAACCACCTTAGTATTGTATGTCCTTCAGCACGTATTTTTTTGACAACAGTATCGTTTTTAAACTACCAAAATAGTCTCAAACCAATGATTAAGTGGTGTAGCTTGTAGCCTACAGACCACGGTATGGTTTGTAAAACCTTGTCCTTAGTTTTCAGAATGTTTTGTTTTCCAAAAATAATTTTGATCTTGTTGCCGAATGCAACCGCTTTCCGTTTTTAGCTTTCGCTGTTACATAAAACAAAACTATAGAACAAGTAAAATAACTGCTTTTAATTGAATTCTAAACGTATTTCTTGCGATATCAGTTGCATAATTAAGTATTAGATAATAAGCTGTGTAAAACGTAGTAAGTTTTACAATCTTATCGTGACAATATTCACGGTCACCATCGATAAACCTTCGAATATTTTTAGACGATCGCTGTTTCTCCTTCAAAAGCAGTTTCTAGTTCACGAGAATTTTGATTCCAAGGCCTTTTCACACCAGTTTTGTGCTATAAATCAATATAGATAAAAAGTGGCCATATTCTTCTTTTTTCTGTAGTTTTTCATATCAGCATTTGGCTAGCTTGGCTATGTGACATTTGTTAACCAAACAGACTGTGTTTACTTTGTTTGTCCCAGTCGATGTCGGTAAATTGATACCGAACCCATTAAGCTGACTCATGTCAGTTTTAAATTGCAGTTCTAGTCTGGCAATTCGTGGAAGTTTAGGTGAATGCCAAGCCAAAACATTAGCACATTCTTCCAATTAAGGATGTGCTGAATTGAATTAGATAATTTCAGCTGTATTATTATCCTTCTTTTTTGTCGTCTTAAAAGTAACTTGAGACATTTCAATAACTAGCTGGTCCATAGTTTCAATTTAAGCATTTATCAATGCTGTCTATGTTTTCGCGTTGACGCAGGCAGTTTTTTTCTGTGTTCAATCAAAGTCATCCCGCTGCCTGTCAAGGACACTGATTTACGTAGTAGGTACTCCTATCTTATATTCTCTAGTTTACTTTTGGTTTCAAGCTGTAGATTTGTATAATATGTACATTATTATGATGTTGATTTGTATAGCAGAATTTATAACTTTCCAAACATCATTCGTTTCGTTGTGGAAACAAGTTGTTTTTATTATGTTGCTTGTTTGTGTGTTTTAAAATCATGCGCACTTTCTTCAGTTATCTTTTTTACTTTTTTGACAGGCTTCACCTAATTTTTCTCATCATATATGGAATATTCTCATCTAATATGGAATACCCACCCAGATGTATGTATAATATGTAGGTTTACCAACACAAACGGTTGTCGACAATAAATATTGCACATCGGCTTTTCAGCTTTCGTAGAGCGCTATCTCTTTCTGACGCACACTACGCTCTATGAAGCCGATATTAGCCGATGTGCAATATTGATGTCTACTAATTTACCTACCTGTCGCTATGCACAACGGAATTTTATTGTATTATCCTCCTAAGACCCAGAACTATATTTTTTAAGTACTCATTTGTACATTCTGTACAGAAAAAAGTACAAATTAAAAATTCGTTGGCAGACCCAAGGTTAAAAATACTTTATTTTTGTATTTTTTGAGTTTTTGAGATGAAAATTTATTTTGTTTAGGTTAATTTTGAATGTTTGGAATACACCTATAGTTGTAAAATGTATTTTTAATTAGTACATAAAAATGTACATTGGGTCTTAGCATTTACCTATTCGATTGTTTAGTTTAGTAAATAAAACAAGAAATATAGAAATTAAATTAAACTTATATTCATTACTTATTGTTATTATAGTATATTAGGAACGTTACACACAAATTAGTTATATCTTAGTTTCAATTAACAATTGCGTAATCAGTCATTTGGCGCGTTTGATACAAAAACTTGCAAAAATTGCACTTATATTTGCAAAAAAAAACAGTAAACTTAACAAATAAAAATCGTCCCCTTCATAATCAGAATTCTCAAGTATGTGACTGATTTGCTCTTCTGCGAGATCTGTGGATAATAGTGAAATGATTACCAACCATCTCGGGAAGCGCCCCTCTCGAGACCCAAAGTGCAAAAATATGTACAAATACTGTACGGCAAAAACTGACTTTGACTGACTTTGAGTCCCAAAGTACATAAAAATGTACTTATATTGTGGGACGAAGACCCAAATCTTTAGACCCAAAGTGCAGAAATATGTACATAATTATTCCATGCGAAATAAAGTAGGTTAGAAAAGTGAAATTCGAGTAGATATTTTAAAAATCGAATAAATTGATTATTGCTCAATGAAACGTATATTAGTTTGATGTAATATCTATCATGGTCATTTTGATAAATTACGATAAAAACTCCCAGCGCGGCCGGGCGGCGCCATCTTTTCCCACGTCCACTCGTGTGCGTGACAGGTGGTGTCAAACGGTTGGTAATATTGAAAACCACAGACAAAAAACATCACTCACATACGTCAACTGTCTAAACTCAAGCCCGCGAAAAATCAAAAAGCCCCCGAGTTGTTTGAATGTTATGTACAGAAAAATGTACAGCAAGTCTCACTGACTAAGGAGACAGATGTTGTAATGGGACTGACGAAAGAAATTAAATATGTACAATAGAATGTACCCGGGGTCTTAGGAGGTTAAGAGGGTTTTTATTGCAAGACCAAGCAAGTAGGTAGATTTAAGATTATTTATTGAGGCAACAATTTTATAACAATGGTTATGTTACTTTGGTCTCACGAGATTAGTAGGTAAAATAGTTATCATTGTTGGAGGTGGGATTTTCCAAGTAAATTAATTTTTTTTTGACATTCGTTTTTTTGACATTGCATAGGTTAGGTATATATTAGGTACTAGTGTAAGTAGGTAGGTAACCACCTTGGCTAGAGGTACTTGGACCACCAACCTACAGAATACATTTTTGAAAAAAAAACAGACATTTTTAGGCACTTCCAAGCACGGCTGTTAAAGTACATAGATTTAGTATCACAACTCACAAGTGGTTAGGTATTGGTACTTTAATTCACCTTTTTAAGTTAACTTAGTACCTATGTTGTTTAGTTGTTATTAATACGGTATTATGTATCTAGCTAATACCTACTAAGTATCCCTGAATAAACAAGCTTTTTACTTTACTTTTACTTCCTATCTAACGAACAATGCTCATCTTCAACGAAAGTACAACAAGTGAGTTCTTGGAGCCAAGTGAAATCGAAACAGTATGGAGCACAACGGCCCTGCTGAATGTCGCTCAATTTCGTCGATTATCCGCGCCTTACTTAAATCAACAGAGACTCTCAATCATCTAATTTCCACTAAATTCCGATCACGTAGTACACAACACAATAACAAACCATAATAACTTTCGAAAAAGTTCTTATAATTTTGTCACGCACACAAAAAAGTTCGAAAAAAGAAAACACTTCACACCGGACGAAGGGACGACGTTCGTCGACCACCGAACCAAACAAACTAACAAAACAAACCTGCTTGCTTGCTGTTGGTTGGTTGCTTGCTTACTCTTGACGCCGAGTTGCTCCATTCAAAACCAATCCGTATCGTAAGACAACTGAGTTTAAAAGCCATGCAGCGCAAGGGTATATCAAACTTAAAACCATCGCGGTAACTTAGCCAGATAGCAATTCGAGGAACGCTGCCCATGCGTGTAAGGAGCGCGGTTGTATTCCACCATCTCTCTCTAACCTTCAAGTTAAAGAAAGAGAAAATAATGTAGAATGGGACAGGTGTATACAAAAAAGTTCAATCGGCACGAATGTCAATTCGCTTCAGTGTAAACCGGTGGTTTTTAAAATGTAGGAACGGTCGCGCTGTCCCGTCCGTTAGGACTCTATCTATGTATCTAGACTTTTAGGCATCAAATACATGTTATTTAGAATGGTTATATCGCGTTTTGTTTAATTAACTATGCAAGTTAGTTCGATTCGATCAGTGATACCAGTCATGATGAGTGACTACTTCTTTAGTTATGTGATTGTTTGACTTACCTTATTGGGGCCGCTGGTAAAGACGTGATTCTATTCCGATAAGTTTTGACCTCATTAGCATTCGTCCATACGTCATTATTGTTAATGTTCTTTGTCGGTTTCAAACTCCTTTCCGTTGATTTTGCCCTCAAAGTTGGCGGCAAAATGCTCTCGGGCTTTGGTGCTGGAGGTTTGGCTGGAGCATGGGATTTCTTCACGATATGCAATACAACATTCGAGGCTTTGGACTCCTGTCTGAGTACAGGAGCTTTGTTATGCCCTCCAGGGTCTGGAGTGACTGGTTTGCTCCTGTTAGGACGTTCAGGATCTGATGGTTTGTCAAGACGTCTGACTGACGGCTTTAGGAATTCTAGCGATGAGCGCTTGTTTCTAGATTTTGATGTTTCTTGAGGCGGAACTAAAATTTTAAATTAAAAATAATCAAGGAACGAATACGTGGAATAAGGGAAATCTAAAAGATCTTTTAATTTAAATGTTACCTGTCCGAGGCCTATTTCTTGTGATAGGCTTGGTCTCCGCGCTGCCTATTTTGGTGGTTTCCTCGATAGAACTCGAAGGAGTAGGGGCGGCAGGGACCGCCTTGCTACGGGAGCTGAATGTGGCTCTGAAGAAATTTGCCGAAAAAGCTTTGCTTCGTGTTATTCTCGAGGAGGATTGCCTAAAACAAGAATAATCGTAAAATAGTGCTACTCTACCTAACAAAAAGAAGAGTAACCTTCAGGGGACACCCGGGTTTGAACCGGGGACCTCTCGATCTGCAGTCGAATGCTCTACCACTGAGCTATATCCCCCTATCATCAATAAATCGAAATAACGTTACACACGCTACAAGTTTCTCAGCGCAAAACACTTTACAAGTTAGTTTGTATTAAAAATCATAGATGGCGCTGCTAGTACAAAACATTGCATAGCAAAATCATCAGAAAACAAACGAAGCCCAACGTTCTGAACAAGGTAAACTTTATGGATTAAGGTACTCACTGTAGCTTGGTGTTATTTGGCCCCGTAGGTGCCTTCTGCTGCATAACCTCCTCTATCTAAAACAATACAAAGACAGGACTGAAAATTATGAAACACTAAAACCAACGCAAAGGGTATCGCTGTAAAACACATAATTAATCCAAACCAAGGTCTTGGTCAGTTATCGATGAAAAGGCTAACTACCTTTTTCACAACTTGTTGAAACATTTGATTTTTCACTGAATTGTTCTCACTACCATCACTGCAGTTCATTTTAATTGGTCTACAAAGTTATGCTCGATTAATGCAACTGACTGACTGATAACTAAAAATGTTTTATCAAAGATAGTGATGGATAATGATCGATAGTACAATATATTATTATACCTAAATATAACTTTACCTACCACAGTTAACCTGTATTCTCTTGATCTTCGCACCGCTAGCATGATTGGAATTTGAAACTTGTTCGATTTCTATGCAAATTCCGTGCAAATTAGCTTTTTTTCGACCTCTGACATTCAACAACATTAATTTCAGATTATTTTGGATTTATGACACCGGATTAAATATTTTTATTTCCAGTTGTCAAGGTTGTCAAAAAAAGTTTTATCTCAAAAGAGTTTGCATGGAGTTAATTTCGTACTACGCAAGAACGCCATCTATCCGCAAGTGAAGTAGGTATTTACCTGAAGTGGTTAGTTAGATGTTCTCAAGGATTTGTGATTATTACATTGTTAGCTAGCTAGGTAGGTACCTATACTTACTTATCTATAAGTACTATCTATATACGTATTCCTAAGGTTTATACATTATCCTTTTACCATACTACTCCTGGCACAGTCATCCACATACAGTATTGGGCATACAAACGTATAAAAACAACTACACCTACGTCCGTGGTGGTATGATGGTGCTTAGTTGGCCGATAGTGACAGGAAAACAGGACCTATTGAACACTGAAAACCATCGTCAGCGCAGGTCGAACAGCTTAGGAATGACCGTGCTGAAGGAACGACCAAGTTATTCACGTAATTTTGGAAAGCCTTTTGTTCATCATTGAAACAAGAAACATTTATCTGATACAGTGATACAGTGTACAGTCGTTTTAACTGGCCGTACATTAACCGGACCTTTTTATGCTTCACTTTTTTTTTTAATTTATAAGCTCAGCTCCATGGACCTACTATCACAGCTCTGGACAGGATGATGCGGTCTGATGCGGTTTCCTCCCTTACTTATACGACATGACAGCGACCTTCTCTTTTATCTGGCTCATGAACTTATTCTTGGGCTTGCTCTTCGTCACGTTTTCGTTGCTTCGCATGGATGTCGGTACTGACCAGTCCAACAGGCGCTAAGCCATACTAACGCCTAAAACGACACCAGGGTTTGGGCACTAACTCGTTCAAAATAACATATAATTATTATGATCACGTATTTTCGGATGTAGGCGGAGGGTGGTGTCATAAGAGCAAAGCAACTGTTAATTAATCTGCGGTCTTCAATACCACCAGGTACACCCACTCCACCCTTCTCTCAAATGGAGCTGCATTGACACAGTCAATGAACTGATCCAAATAATCTAACCTTGGGACTTTCCTTTGTACATAAGGTACATAGAGACGGCATTTTGAATTATTAAATTACTAGCAGCCGCTCGCTGCTTCGCTTGCCCCGTCCCGTTTTTTTTTTGGGATAAAAATATCCTGTCATTTTCTAATCCCTAAACCACCTCCTTTCGATCCTTTGCTCTATGAAAAATTAAAACAAATCCAACTCATGGAAACCACACATTTTCTCGGTATAAAAAGTAGCCTATTTGCTATTCCAGACTTATAATCTATCGCTGTGCCAAATTTCATTGAGATCCGTTCAGCCGTTCTAGCGTTATTGAGTTACAAAACATCCATCCATCCGACCATCCATACTTTAATATTAGTGGGATAACTTTCTATAGGTACCCCAGTAGTTTTGGTATCCTTTGTCGCAAAGAAGATCAGATGAGAGGTTACCCGAACGACGTCGTGCGATTCCTACAGCCAAGATGTTCCACTAACGGTTGGACGTAAGACAGAGACAATGATACGTGAAAATGGTTTAGGGACTTTAGGGAAAATGGTTAGGAATGTTCTACACATGACAGAACATCAATGTGAATGATGATGAAGCAAAACGAGGAAGAGGAAGGCCGAAGAATAAGTTGATAAGTTACGTGAGCTAGATAACCTAGAACGTCGCTGGCATATCGTGACGAAAATACTTTTAGATAACTAATAGAAAACTTATCAAAACATCGACAAAAGCCAAAGAATGAGGACCATAAATTATGAGTAGGTAATCCAGCGTAGTAGGTACCTACTAATCGGGGATACATCTAAATTATGCTACGTTTTAGTTTTTAGCTTTGCACATGAAAGTACAGAGGCACAGTTTTTATCCTGCACGTTCGCTGACCTTGCTCTCAAACCTTATCTCCAAACATAACAGATTACGCAGATGTGTTATCAGGGACTGAATAATCAGGGAATAAATAATAGTTTTTATAGCTCATGTTCACCAAATAGTAGCTGTCAAGGAAACAGAGAGTCGGCTACGATGGTATGGTCACATTGGTCACGTAATGCGAAAAGGCTACTTGGACAAACTCACCCACGGCCACGGGTACAACTGGCACCTAGACTTTTCAAACCCTGGTGATACAAACTGAATAAACTTCTTTTTACTTTGACACTATAATTATTATAGTTGTAGTTTTTGTAATTACACGCTTAGTCTGTATTCAGAAACGGTGCTTGAGTCTGAGTGGAGCTTCAAGCATAGATCACCATCACCATGTAACATAATAATTGCAATAAATGATAATTATGAGTATGAGTATGCGTATGAGATTTTTTAACAGTTCTCTATTGAAAAATGACAAAAATCTATGCTTAGAGGGTCGACTCAGACTCAAGCATTGTTTTTGAATAGGTCCAACCCTTAGAATACAATATAATGTGCATGTCTCCAGCTTCCTCATATCGTCGTTGTGGTGCGAGAAGTAACTAAGTGCAAAAAGCTAGTCTCGAGATAATCGCGTTTTAAAGTTTTTTTGTTCTTAAAATGAGTGTAACTTATCAACACTTATAGTTACAAAAGAGGTTTCTTCATATAAAATATAGATAATTTTACCTTACACACTAATATTCAACAAATTAATTTAAGTAATTATATGGTTACTGAGATACATAACAAAAAGTAAGTTAGTTAATTCTGGCATACACATTAACGTTATACCTTGATTAAATATTGCTTAATTATGATCTGTTGATGACTCTTACCGACAACAGAATTTCATTTCATTCAATAGCTTTTTATCTGCAAGAAATCACTAAGTGACTTTAGTGAGCAGTGCAACCCCAAGTCTTGAAGAATATTGTAAGTAAAGTGATTGAATTAAACTACTTAAGATCCCTTAGATGATTTTTGTAGACAGATTTTTGCCTCTACGGGTAGTTATGCACTTCTGACATTCTTGTATTATCTATAATTTTAATAAAATCTACTCTTTTACATTCTGAGAAGGTACATAATGGGTTTCAAAACACTTTGGCGTCAATAACTCATTTTGGCAAAAAATGTCACTTAGTGACTTCTCGCACCACAACGACGATATGGAAATTGTGAATTCTGAAAACGCCAACTTTTAAAGCATAAATACAGCAATCATTGATTTGAATTTAGCAGCAAAAAAAACAACGACTCTATGAGACTTTATAGGTGTGTTAGCTGTAGTAATGGCTCCACAGCTTCCTCATTCAGTGTGGGCAAACGGCTAACGATAGAGCTATATAGTAAACGCAAGATTTTAAAACATAATTAGAGCACCCGGCATAAAAAAATTCAAGTGTCTAGCTTGAAAACTCTTTGAGCTAGAAGACTATAACAACGTGTTTGCTGGGAAGCCATTTCTCCAGCTAACACATGTGCATCTCAGGAATGGCTACACCTAGGGTTGGTTGATATCTCCAAATTTAGAGCAAAAAAATTTACAATTTTACAAATTTACAAATTTAGAGCAAGTGCTCTAATTCATAGCTCGGTTTGGACACCATCAACCGAATCTGTAGCTATTGTAGATCCTCAGATGTAGCATGTGCGTGCCAGACAAACGTGTCTCCAGCTAACACAGTCTTCAAAGCTTGTAATTCAGAGAGTTTGGACACTTGAAATATTTGCAGCATCCATGATATTTTTTGCTCTAAATTTGGAGATATCAACCAACCCTCTAGGTGTAGCCATTCCTGAGATCCACATGTGTTAGCTGGAGAAATGGCTTCCCAGCAAACACGTTGTTATAGTCTTCTAGCTCAAAGAGTTTTCAAGCTAGAGACTTGAATTTTTTTATGCCGGGTGCTCTAATTATGCTTTAAAATCTTGCCTTTACTATATAGCTCTATCGTTAGCCGTTTGCCCACAATGAATGAGGAAGCTGTGGAGCCGTTACTACAGCTAACACACCTATAAAGTCTCATAGAGTCGTTGTTTTTTTTGCTGCTAAATTTTCCTTCAAACCAATGATTGCTGTAATTATGCTTTAAATGTTGGCGTTTTCAGAATTCACAATTTCCATATGAGGAAGCTGGAGAAATGCACATTACAATATAACACTCAGACAGAGAACACACATCTGTGTCACTGTACAAAAATTTGTGACTGAGATGCGAGGCCAGTCTTCTAAATAGCTGAAGCTACTGAGTGATAAAGAGTAGGGTGGATAGTTTTTTTTTACATGATAGGTATACTTAGACCATCTTTTGGCTACAACCTCACCTGATGTAGCAGACGATGGAGCAGGATGATCTAGATGACACCTATTCACTCTTGCCTTGACTCTTCAACAAACCGAAAGCCGAATGGGTAATAAGCAAACCAGGTATGGATGGCACTGAGCCGTGCGTCTGCTAGTCCTAGGGTGGAAAAAAAAAAAAAACCCCAAAATGTAACCTATAGAAAATATGGTACGATAGGCAAGCAACTTTGCGACGGTGTGCTAGTTTGACGAGTTTTACGATACTGTAAAATTACATGCCTGTGGTCACGTATGACTTCATTAGAAGTATCAATTTATAAGCAAACTGCACCTAAGTTGACCCGTGTCATCCCTACAAGGAGCGGTTGTTATCGAAGGCAATAACATTAGTGTTTTGCTTCTTTGAGGACAAATCGAATGCTGTAGTCTTCTTCAAATTTATTTCTTTTTAAACCCACGCATAAATTTAGGGAAATAAGTTAACAGGCCTTTTGCATCCACGTAGATGATTTATACTATAGTGTTAGGGGCATCTGGTGATTACTCAAACCCTACTTCACGGGACGTTGTAGTGCCTGGGACAGGATTTTAGACGGAATAGGCTTCCCCAGGACTGGTTCTTTAGCTCAGTTTGGTAGTATCTCTATACCTTCTGCGCCATGGGTTCGATCCCCATGGGGATCGAGATATAATATTCGTTTTCGGTGCACCGAGAACAAATATTCGTGTGGTGAAAGCAGGTGTGTGTTCTTTGTCAAGGTATTCTAAGTATGTATTTACAAAACAAAAATGCAAACTATACAACAGAAATCAAAGCACCAGATAAATAATTAAAATGAAAGAGCTATACGGCTTCCCAAAATGGCCGATAACGAATCCTAACGTGCTTATCCATTGACAGATTTTTATAAGTAATGCCATGTGTCACATCAAGATGTATAGTTACGAGATCGATATCTGGAACGCGTTGCAAAAGCCGCCCACGCTCGTCTTGGCTTTGCAGATCTCTTTTGAAGGTTTCCAACTGGCAGAATGTTAGGCGACAGCAAACCCACAGGACATTTAACTCTTTATTGCACAAAAAACTTAGATTTATGTACAAAAGGTGGGCTTATTGCTTTAAGCATTTTCTACCTGCCAACCTTAGAGGTAGGAATGGCGTTGGCGTGCTTCTTAGACAATTTGATCTAAATTGTCTAAGGCGTGCTTACATAAAAAGGAATGCTTAGATATTAAAATTAACAACATGGTACCTACTTATTAGTTGAGGTCCGATGAGATCTGCTTCAGGAAATGCTCATAAACCAGACGCCTAATAGCTGACTTATTGGGAGCCTTTTTGATGTCAATAGGGAGCGCATTCCAAAGACCTACAGCCGCCAGCCGCCACCTCAAAATACTTGCCTTGGAAAGATGTTGAATGCTTAGGGGTAGCCAGAAGGAGAGTATATAAGGTCTGCTTTTCACAGTGTAGGTTGTAGGTTCGATCTCCATCGCGAACAAACATTTGCCTTCATATTGGTTCTCACAATAATCAAGATAAGTACCATTTGTTTCCGACCGTGGCAACGGAAACTGAATTCAAAATACGTTGACCTTCTATTTTTAAACTTCACAAAAGCACTTTGAATATCGAACAGCGGTTTACATTATAGTAAAAACCGGGTACGTACGTCCGGAAATAATTCGGATTAGTTCCGTACGGATGGGATGATCATAGATATTTGTGATGTCTTCTTATTTAGAAAAAAAAAGTATTTGTTCATTCAAACAGTTATCTGGTTTCACAGTCGCTGGATGTGTAAAAAAAGTGCTAAAAAACGTTTTATCAGAAGTGTATTTCAGTCATTGACCTTTTTGAAGAAATCAACCCACGTAATAGGTGCTACGAGTACATTTTCGAGTAGCAAGTAGTTATCAATGAACCGTCATTGAACTGGCATTGACACAAGACACGTTATCAATTAAATGATGCCCCTTGATGCCCTATCTGAGTGAACTAGCTTTA
The DNA here is from genome assembly GCA_939531255.2 of Thera britannica. Taxonomy (NCBI): domain Eukaryota; kingdom Metazoa; phylum Arthropoda; class Insecta; order Lepidoptera; family Geometridae; genus Thera; species Thera britannica. The sequence goes on along the minus strand of OW618039.2, from coordinate 8,301,089 downwards.
TTGAAAGTAAAAGTTAACAGAGCAAACCTCTTTGCTAAGACTACTCGAACGAGTATAATAAATCTAAGCCTCTTTGGTTAAACCGATCAAAGAGAGAAAGGTGTATATGTAGAATCCTTGCGGATCAATAACGCCTAACCTAAGTTTTTGATTTACAAGTTAATTTTATATAGGAGTTGAATCAACACAATATAATTGGGTTCATAAAGTACCCACTTCACTAGCTTACACAACTGTAAGTAGGTACGAAAGAGAACAAACCTTTAGTAAGTGCCCTTATGGCACCACCACCGAGCAGAAAAAACTAAAACTCTTTGGTAAAAACACAGCACCAACGCTTCTTTCTAATCATAAATTCAAATTTAGAACTGGTTCTTTCAAACTACAGACACAACACGGATGATTTTACACTCTGTAGCTAAAACGCACATCACTATGACTGGCCGTTATCAGCTGTTATCAAAACAAATTTTGTTTTTAAAATCACCTGTTTGATTTGAGAACGTGTTTTTCGCGTTTCGCGCGCTCTTAGCAATGCGATGCCACTTACTAACGAAACATGGAGTGGTTTTCGGTTGCGTCGACTTTGAGCCAGTGGGTGTTATGTTGTGAGTGATAAGACCTATACCTATCTATAATGGGATGACTATAGGGAAAAATAAGCAAACAAATAACTAAGTAGGTACCCCAAGAGCCTACCTACCTTGCTACTATGGTGTTTTACCTACTGTTATACGTGACGATTATTCTTCAATTGTGTCCCCTCAGCTACTGTGGAGATGAATTTGGTGACCTCAGTCATTAACTTTGCATTTCTTCAAAATTATTATTAAAAACTTAACTATCTATAAAGCTGTATCCATCTTTTTCGTTGGTCTACCTCCCCTTCTAAAACCATCCACATTCATCTGACTCTTCGTTTTGAAATGACTTTCTTCCCTCTAAATTCGTTCTTCTTTCTTTTTCTTCTTAATGAATGGCATCTGTCCTTTTCGGATCAATTTTGCCAGTGTCAAGTAGTTTAGTGAGAATGATGGATGATAATATATTACATCTTGGAGGAATTAGAAATGGAGGCGTCAACGTTTAAATCCACGAACAATTTTTTCTGCCAAAATTGACCTTCTTCTTTCAAAATTCGTGGTATCATCACGGTAACTTTTTTTTATGGGCGTCACCTTGTTCTCAAACTCTACAGTGCTTTCAAATTCATTGAGCTTTTGAAATTCGAAGACTGTCTCACTTTCGCTTACGGTGACCACAATATGACTGAATATTAGGGCACGTTCGTCGGTGACCGCAAAATGGGTGAATATTAGGACACGTTCGCAATTGCGCCTTTTGTATATGTATAAAGTACGCCTACGATCATCGACAGGTTTGCATTGCGTTTTGCGGTTTCGCAATGCATCCGATTCAACAGGATACTGTGTCGACAGTCGGAGCTCAGACAGAATTATCGTAAATATCTAATCCATCAAGAGATGTTGACATTTGACTCCCATGTTCCATTTGACTGCTCTCGTAGCTCAGTTGGTTATAGATTTGCCTTCTGTGCCGTAGGTCGTTCGATACCCACCCGAGAACAAATATTTGTGTGGTGATCACTGATTGATCACACACGTTTGTTCTCGGTCTGGGTGTTAATATTGTATTCAAGTATATATTTACGTATGAATAAGTATTATATCAGCTATCTGGTTCCCATAGTACAAGTTCTGCTTAATTTGCGGCTAAATAGTGTTGTGTGGATTGTCCACAATATTTATTAATTTTATTTTATAACCAAAAGCATTTTTAATTCAATTAATTATAATGAACTAGTTAAAAAATCTAGTTGCACTCGTTGAATGAGGCATAAAACGAATAGATTATATAATATAGCAGTATAGAAGAATAGGTTGTATGTAGCTGTCGTATTTTTTTACTTTTTATAGGCTTGCGTTTGACCGCAATCTCACCTGCTGCTAAGTGATGATGCGGTCGACGTCACACATACGTCTGACTAAGTGAAGTGGCACCACAATGGAACTTCACTGCTATTATTTTAGACTATTTTTGATTTGTAAGAGGATCATATAAAAAAACGGTAGGAACCGAGACGTAGTTTGTTGCCTGTTCTTCTACGCTTGGTCGCGTGGAACTGGCACCTGGACTCACCTAGCTTTAAGACGTTTCAAAGTGATTCTTGCATCGTAAGTACTGAATAAAAAACTATTGACTTTGACTTTAACGGTGTAGCACGCTTACCTAGAAGATATACCTATTCATTCTACTGTTAAAAACATCCAATTTATAGGTGGGAAAAACAGACGTCGGCAAGGAATTCCACTCCTTGGCTGTCCGCAACATAAAAGTTGAAGCAAAGCACTTGGTGCGGACAGGAAAGTTGCAACCACAGAACAAATTAGAACGGCCATGTGGCCGGAAAAGTGTCGCCAAAATACATGAGCATAATGCTCCTTTCTCCATACAAATTCAACAGATTTTTCGGGAGTCGTAAAGTGAAAAATGCCTAGCAGCAGCGCAAGAATTACTTTCCGAACAAGTTTAGCGACAATATAAAACATAGAATATTTTCTTAACATCTTCCTTCCTTCTTTTTTCATAGAATCCTCATATTTAGTGATATTTTAAATATAATAGTGGAAATGTAAAACTAGCGACATCGGCTCCCATACAAACGGCGCATGATCGCCTGTATTCAGTATTCTGTGATGTCAACCATGTGTATCATATCAACCTATAGATGTCGCATTTTCGTGCATCTAGTGGTCAGATGTCGTTATGTGTCGATAAGTAGGTATGTAGTTGCATAAACATTTTCGTAGGCCACGGTAGGTAGATGTAGGTCAATTCGATTCAAAGGATACGATAGGTACAGTCGGCTGCACGAGAATGTATACAATTCGTAGTTCTCAAGGAAAGAAATGCTGAAAAAATACATGCAACATACAGAAAATTGAGGAGCAACAGGCTGGCGTGGTACGGGCATATCATGAGGAGAGATGAAAGTCATGTGTTGAGTATGAATGTAGATGGATATGTGGGTTAGAGGTAGACTAAAGAAAAGATGGATGAAGAGTGTAAAAGATGACATGGATAAGATAGGAGTGAATACAGATATGTCGGCTGATAGAGGAGAATGGAAGAGAACATGTCAAGTCCTGTCAATAGTTTTTTATTCAGTACGATGCAAGAATCACTTTGAAACGTCTTAAAGCTAGGCGAGTCTAGGTGCCAGTTCCACGCGACCAAGCTTAGAAGAACAGGCAACAAACTACGTCTCGGTTCCTACCGTTTTTTTATATGATCCTTTTACAAATCAAAAATAGTCTAAAATAATAGCAGTGAAGTTCCAGTGGGGTGCCACTTCACTTAGTCAGACGCACCTATGCAATGCAATAATACAAAAGCAAAAGTTTCAAAGACAGCACACGCTACGCTTTAATGTTATACTATAGTATCTACACAGCTTATATAAAAATAAGATACGAAATAGTAGGTACAGACATTGCAAATTGACATGTTAGCTTCCTATGGGTAGAGTGACCGGGACATCGGGCCACGCAGTTTTATCATTTATATAGCTATCTAGCGTATAGATACGCTTTCTTTATTAAATTATTCTTAACATAGGCTTTAAACTTCCGAATAGGAAGCTTAGTTGCATGTTGTGCCGACCCCACATAAAGTGGGATTAGGGTGCAAAGAAGAAATGCTGAAAAAATATAAGTTTAAGAAACTTGTCATAAGCCATTAATAACGAAGTTATGCAATAACAAACAATTTTAAAAAACACAACCGAATTGAGAACCTCCTCCTTTTTTTAAGTCAGTTAAAAATAACTTTTTAATAGATTTCATGATTATTAAATGATGTCACACTACCTTGAAAGTTACGTATTGTATACATCCCAGTGCCGACGACTGTACCAACTGACCAGCCAGCACGCAGTAATTGCATTTTGAATTCTAAACTGATTTCTTAGAAGTTATTATTGGTTGAGTTCTAGTTTTAAGTAATTAAATCAATTATTCATTAGTAAAATAATAATGTTGCAATTGAATTTAAAATGACACGTGTAGGAGACACAGATAAAGTAGGTAACAAAGGTAAAGTAATTATTTTTCATTACTCATACTCTGAAAGTAGGTCTGAAGTTGCCTGAGGGGCCTAATTGAAAGTAAAACTTTCAGCCCTAGGGAGAATCGCTTTCTACTGACAGCTGTCAAATTATAAAAAAAAACAAGTTCTATTTTATTCAACCATGTTCCAACTTTCTAAAGTCCTTCTGATTGCAAGGAGGTCGTTGAACCAAATTCCAACTTTTTATTCAGCAAGTAGGTTGGAAACCCATTACAACGGTAAGAAGTTTAAAAAGTCTAATTAGAGCGCAATGTAAAATTTAAATTTAAATAACATAAAGATAGTATTAAATAAATAATATATCTTCTAAATTACTTGATTAATATATAGCTTCAACTATTTATTTAAAATAACATAGATTTGAGCAAACAATTTACCATTTTTTAAATTATGAGAATGAAAATAATGGCTGAATAATGCTGGCGAGCCGAAGCCGAAGGCCCGCCACAGAAAAAGAAAAAAAAAACCGGGAAGGCGGCAATTCAATCTTCATTTTCACTAATTTTTCTTTCATGTTTTTATTTTTACTTTCCTTGTATTCGTAATGAAAAGCACAGTGTTTACCTCGGGTGAATGTCTTTTAAGTCCCTCAAGCTCCATTGGCGCCCTCGCTTACGCTCTGGCGCCAAACCCGTCTCGGGACTCAAAAAACGTGACTTTCAACACTCAGGTAAGGTAACAATGTACTATTAAAGGGTACCTACCTAGGTATTATTTTAAGCCTTCCTCTTCCCCGTTTTCCTTCATTAATTTCTTTATGTAGCTGTCATGCCGCCGTAGATGTCCAAACATTTTCAAGTATACTTGAGACGTTACAAAATCGAAGAGTATAAATTAATGTTTGGTATATAACTATATATGCACGGTTTGCATCCAAAAGTAGGTTTACAACAATTTGAAAAAAATTGTAAAATAACGCGCATTTTTGGTTTAATTTCTTCATAAAGACTACAGAAATATTTTCAAGGAGCCTCTTTGAGGCGCACTTATAATCCTTTCACCACACTTAGTTCGAAAGAACCAGTGACACGATAAAAAGAAGAAATATTGATAACTGTATGTTATGCTGACATCTTGTCATGCTGTAATAAAATGATAATTGAAGGTTTACCATTCCGATAATACGAGTATTACACCAAATGGTGTTGAATAGCATAATATGACGATAACTATGCGAAAATAGCCGGGAGCTGTCAATACTAATAATATAATCTTACTGTTTACTGCGCAATTACTTTATTATGGTTAGGATATCGGTACCTTTATAAATTAAATCTTATATATACTAGCAGTTGGTGGATCTATCTGTTTACTTGCATTGTCGAAATGGTATTTACTTGTACCTGAGAATTGTGAGTCACTTAAAAACACAGCGTAGGCATTTTAAGTCCATCGTTTAAAGGGTACAAACATTTTATCTATTGAAATAAAATTGATTGGAAATCCGGTTTAGTTGAAAAAACATTTTTTATTTCCAAAACTAAGGAGTACTCTAGCAAGTATTATACCATTTTGGAATCCTGGATAAATGCGCCAATTTTTAAAGTTACATGCCATGATAGTGTAGTACATTTTTTTTGCGGTACAGATGGTTAAAGTTGGGTGATGTAATTATCTGAAATGAAACGTTGGCCAAAACTCCACGATTTCATTGAAAACTGAGGCAGTTATGGCTAAGAGGCTAGGAGGCGTTCCATGTAATACTTGAAGTGCAAGTGAGAGCGCGGAACGAGCGACAAAGAGGCACAATCGGCCTCCTTGTTCGGCAGCGTTCGACATCGGTCTCTCTCCTACTTGAGTGAGCGATGCGTCCGCGTGGACAGCTGTATGACGTTGTCACATTCAAGTGTCGTCAGTTAACTGACTTTACAGATAGCTGATTTTTTTTAAGGAAATGTAGAGCTTGCATTACTGCTGAAGGCTAACAGTTTGAACATTTTCTGTAAATCCTTGATGTAGTTAAATTAAAATCACGATTGAAGAAATCCTATGATTGAATTTTATTTTAAACTTTCACCTAAAACTAACAAATTACTTGAAAACCCATGGTTATTACTCTTTCGACAAGATGGTGGATCTATCTGTTTACTTGCATTGTCGAAATGGTATTTACTTGTACCTGAGAATTGGGAGCGATTTAAAAACGCAGCGTAGGCATTTTAAGTCCATAATTTAAAGGGTACAAACATTTTATCTCATGAAATAAAATTGATTGGAAATCTGATTTAGTTGAAAAAACATTTTTTATTTCCAAAACTAAGGAGTACTCTAGCAGGTATTATACCATTTTGGAATCCTGGATAAATGCGCCAATTTTTAAAGTTACATGCCATGATAGTGTAGTACATTTTTTTTGCGGTACAGATGGTTAAAGTTGGGTGATGTAATTATCTGAAATGAAACGTTGGCCAAAACTCCACGATTTCATTGAAAACTGAGGCAGTTATGGCTTAATTTTGAATTGTAATTTACAGAAGGGTTATTTATGCTTACGTTGCAGAAAAAAGTTTCATGAAAAGTTAATATTTGTAGTCACAGGACTTAAAAGATCATCACAGGGTGTCAGTTTTTTTGTTTTTTTTTTAAATACTCATAACTCGAAAGTTACATAACAATTATTTTTTTTTATATTTTTCTGATAACTGTCATGACTTGGCACATCACCCGTTTTCGGCTGGACGTTGACTTATGGGACACCCTGTATATATACAAGATTTTCTCGTTTAAAGGTATAAGATATATATTTATATTTAGGATCTCGAAAACTGAGCCAACGATTTTCATGAAATTAAGTAAACAGGGGTTTTCGGGGACGATAAAACGATCTAGCTAGGATTCATTTTTAGAAAATGTCTCCTTAATCGTAAAGTAAATAATCAACTTTATCATAAAATCACAACTGTTGATTAAGTCATTAGTTAGTGGGACAGAGAACGCCATCTATTGACGAGTAGTGGAGTTTATTATTATGTCGGTAAGATCGAAAAATATTAATATTTAATCAGTATGTAAGTAATTCGTATTTAAATATAATTCACAACAGTTTACCAAAAAAAAAATACCGAGCGAAGCTCGGGCACCAACTGCTAGTAAAACATAGAACACAATCCGCGCTATATAATAACACTAGAAATAAATTAAAAATAAACAGGCCTTTGCATCGATTGTAGAAAATCAAAATAAATCAAAAGTGTATTTATTCATTGCAAGGATCACTTTGAAACGTCAAGGTAGATGAGTCTAGGTGCCAGTTCCAAGCGACCTAGAAGAACAGGCAACAAACTACGGCTTCGTAATTTCTATACCGATTATGATATATGATTATAGTATATGATTTATGTAGCGTCAGGGACAACTGGTGTTTACACCGCGGGACGCCATAGTGCCTGGGACAGGATTTTAGATGGAATAGGCTTGCCCATTACCATCCTGACAGCTTAGTCGGCCTAATCCACAGGAAAAACATGGCCAATACGTGCAGAGCTGATTACACCAGTGGGTTTCCTCACGATGTTATCCTTTTGTTGAAGGAAAATAGGAATGCAGTCCACAAATATTGAAGTATACATAAATACTGATCGAAGCAACGCGTGACCCAAGGGCACGTACCTAGCAGTACCTAGCATTGCTATTGAGCGTGGCAATGCCGCCAGCGTTTTGGGAACGCTTCCGTCTGGTACTGATTAGGATCAGTTGAGCTATCTCTAGATCGTTTGTAACGGTCTGCAGATAGCTCAACTGTTTCTTGTGTATTTTGTAAATATTTGTTTAATTGTAAGTTTCTTTGCATTTAACATTAAAATAAATAAAACGACGGCCCTCTTCGCCTTCTAAGCTGGAGAGCGTACTAAGCTGGGCTAAGCAGTACGGTATAGGTGCTGGGCAAGCCTATTCCATCTAAAATACTGTTCGGGTGGAGAAATGCACTATCTTTCTTTTTACACTGGTCGGCCTTGCCAGAAAGATATCGCTCAATTCGTACAATATAACCAAGAATATAACGCAATACGTACTTTACCTAAATACATGGTATTAACGTAATGCTAAATTAAATTTATTACTATCCTATCTAGCACAAGCACGATTTAGTATTCGCATTCACATTCATTACTAGAAACAGTCGTATCGGCGTTGGAATATTAAACAGGCTAACTAGACTTGAGTTATTATGAATGAAGTGTGAGGCTAAAGGATCGGCCACACTTAGGCGAACAGCTGGGAACTGCGATGGCGAATTGATCGAGCGAACTATGTGCGAACAGTACCCGAAGTCCGAGTTTTGCTACAACATTTCGTTACCAAATGTTGTTTTCGTTTCGCCTACGTGTCTCTGTCTTTTGTATGGAGAAAAGATGAGACAGCAAAAATACGTTACGTAGTCAGAGTTGTTGTCTCACCATGCAAAAGAGAGAGACACGTAGGCGAACATTTGGTAACGAAATGTTGTAAATGCACTGGGACTTTGGGTACAGCACAGCACCCACACAAATAAGTAAAGTATAATACAATATTACACCCAGACAGAGAACAAACATCTGTGTTCAGCACACATATTTGTTCTCGGTGGGGATCGAGCCCCCGACCTACGGCGCAGAAGGCAGAGCTACTACACACTGAGCTGAGAGGCCAGACATTGCCTTCATATTGGTTATCATTGCCACCGTTATGGCTCATAAGGAGCTAAAAAAAAAAGTTTGTTGCGAGCAATGACAGTCATGGCAGTGTGTGCTGATGTGCGCAAAACCCGATGCTGAAACTGATCGCCACCGACATCGCAGTTCGCAACTGTTCGCCGCAATCTGTTCTAAGCCTAATACATGTGCGTCGGCGAACATTCGGGTCAGGCTTGCACGTGGGCACAGGCCATGGCATTCATCATCATCAGCTCTACTGGCGAATAAATCAAATGCATAAAAAGGTTACACAATTCCGACCCTGCATTAAATGTATAGGTGTGGCCTATGCAGTAAACTTCCCCAGACTCGTAATAATGATGATAAAAAGTAGCTTACCCATGGTTTCCAATTGATGTCCAGCTAATCAGTATCCACACAGAACTGCTTGGTTCCTCTGGTAGCAGGGGTTTCTGATCACTTCAGTCTTATCGTCTTATCACATGAAATCTTTGGTTTTTTTATCGTCACAGTTCACTTAAACTTCCGACACAAGCACATCAGCAAAAGAGTTTTGTAATTTATCTGTCAAGCATATATTTAGTTATTTATAAAATAATACGCATACGTTTTTGGAAAGAAATAGTTATTTGTTAGCATAGTACTTATATCTCGATGTTTGTTAGAGACGAGAGTGCAAAGTTTTTAGCTCTTTGACCGCATTTGATGACCGAGGAAGCGAAGGACTCTAAAATTGAATCGCGAGCGCTGCGAGCGGTCGGAGTCTGAGTAACAAATTAAAAAAGTTTGTATGATAAATTCAGCACTATGGAGGTAGACATGGAGAAGAAATAGGTTTAATGTCTTGAATTCAAAAACTAAGCGTACACGATGTTCAAATTTCAATTTTACTTTATCCTCTAGCCTAGCGGATTACCTAAAACGGCTTTTGCACTCAGATGTCGAAGAGCAAAGATACACTTTCCAAGATTTGAACCCACGACTTTAGGATCAAACGCGGGGCTGCTACCACTAGGCCAGTGCTGCACAGTGCTCTCAGAAAATAATACTACGACCGCGTGGTATTGGTTTGATACATAGAATCAAGCAAGAAGCCCATCTCTACCCGAAGTCGGAGTTTTGCTACCACATTTCGTCTCCCATTATGTTCTATTCGTGTGAGCACGTGTCTCTCTCTTTTGTATGGAAAATTGATGAGACAAAAACTCGTTTCGATTGTTTCGGCGTCACGTCTTTTTGCTGTCTCATCTTTTCTACATACAATAGAGAGAGATAAGTAGGCGAAACGAAAACAACATTTCGTAGGCGAAATGTGATAGCAAAACTCTCATACTTCGGGTACTGTACCCCAAGTCCGAGTTTTGCTACCACATTTCGTTACCAAATGTTTTCGTTTCGCCCACGTGTCTCTGTCTTTTGTAGGGAGAAAATATGAGACAGCAAATATATGTAACGTAGCTAGAGTTGTTGTCTCATAATTTTTCCATGCAAAAGAGACACGTACGAAACGAAACGAAAACAATATTTGGTAACGAAATGTTGTAAATGCACTGGGACTTTGGGTACTGTTGTCTGTGGTTTGATAGCAACTAGCCGTAAGCTAAGTCGCAGTTGGTAGGTACCTTAACCACCAGAGTGGAGGTATTTACGTCACTAGAGTATCTGGACCGTGGAGGTAGACACCGTGACTGCTTTTGTCATGTTCTTTCAAATCTGGTGGGCCTTGGCCATTGTGGTACACCTCATTGTGGTAGTACACAATCTGAATATACCTAGCTAGGTAGTTAGGTATTACAGTAAAGTCGGCTGAGAGCACTGGGCCCTGTTTAATAAAGCTGACAATTCGACATATATGTCACAAAGCGACAAACTTGTGGAATTGTCGCGCAGCTATTGATATAAGTGACAAAAATATAATATGTCACAAAAGCGCGACAATTCCAAAATTTTGTCGCTTTTTGACATATATGTCGAATTGTCAGCTTTATTAATTAGGGGCCTGGTGGTCTAAGATCGTGGGTTCAAATCCAGTCGTGTACCAATGAGTTTTTCTGTCGAAAAATGTATGTACACAATGATAGAGCTCTCAAACGGTGAAGGAAAACATCGTGAGGAAATCCGCGGCTTAGCCAGCTCCGCTCGTATTGACCATGTCTTTCCTGTGTTTCCTGTGGATTAGGCCGACTGAGCTATAGGTGCTGGGCAAGCCTATTCCTTCTAAAATCAAGTCCCAGGCACTATAGCGTCCCGCAAACAGGGCTTGTGTAAACACCAGTTGCCCCTGACGCTATAAAAATTCATCTACAATTGATACAAAGGCTTAGGTATTTACTTTTTTGTGTAGGCGGCTGCATCAATTTGTTAATTTCATTTCTTTGACAAGGCAAATACACAAATACAACCGAATTGAGAACCTCCCTTTAATACCTACTACCTTTTTATTTGAAATTGGTTAAAAATAAGTTTTTTTTTTGAGCTTATGTGACTATAATATTTATGTAAGTATGTTTGATCTCTGAGCATGATTATTGAAGCGAAACCTAGGATAAAATTGTCTGGGAATGGGTATTAGGCCTGGTATTAGGTAAGTACCTACTTATATCATCCGATATCCGATCACAAACATGAATGGGGAAAATGGAACTTGTTATTGCGTTTAATGCAAGTTCATAATTTGTTATTAAAGGGAGATGCTGCTATCTGTCACGCGCAGAGTTATCTTACGCGGACTCTAGTAAGTAACGTCAGCATCAGAAGTTGATGACTATTTCATAATTTCGAAAAGTTCAGCATTGCCTACACAACAGAGCAACTCGAAATTATCATCTAAGTTGATGATCAATTTTGTTACAGAATGCTCTATTTTGGTTTTAGATAAAATGATTTTTTTAACGCAAAAAAGTCTTTGGTTAGAGCTCGTAATTATTTACTGCCAAATATACGTTGCGTAAGATAAATAAAAAACTGGTAGATCTAGTTGGGCTACATGAAGAATGCGTTAGGTACCTACACTTATTATTATTTTTAGACTAACATGTTTCTATTATGTTAGGATTTGAGAAACACTTCGTACCTCCTTGGGTAGATGGTCTGTTAATTTTCAGTAAAAAAAAAAACATGAAACACTGTTTATATTGTTTGATAGTTTTTGCTAAATATAAGCAAAGAGCATGCGTTTTCCTTCTACCAAAAGTAGTATAGTACCTACCTATTACTATAGGTACTAAAAGTGTTTTGTCACGAGTCAGTGATCGGCGATCAATAACTATTAACCCCGATCTATTTATAGGAGCGATCGTATCAACGAGAAAGCTCGTTCGAAGTAAACAAACACATAAAACATTTGCTTCAATGCAATGCAGTAGCACGTTCACCGATCGATACACGCACACCACTTAAAATACCCGGTTTTTTACCGCGCTTTTTGGCTCAACACTTACGGTTTCGTTTTAAAAATAGTTTATCTGTTTTTCACTTTGATTTGTATTGTTTAGATGTAAACAAAATAATAGAAAATGAACAGATGTGTCGTTTACTACGATCGTCGCGTAACTGGCGACCGGCTAGGGCGCGCGGTGACGCTAGCGCGCACCCAAACTATAACCTAGCCAGTTGAAATAGCGGGGTGGTTGGGTGTAAAACATCTGCTGTGCGCGGTAACAAAAACGGGGCGGGTTGTGACCATTCAAGGGGCAACTGGATCGGAGACTTCCGCATTCATTTTGTTATCTATTTAGTATTCTGTGGCCCGAGGGGTGAATTTCCTTTTAGTATTGATGGGGGTTGGTGTTCTGTTGCCTCGTTTTCGGTGACCTTTATCTCACTTATTTTTTTTATGTCATCTATTTATGCCACTGACTGTACCGTACCATAACGGTATTTAATAAAATTTAAGTAACTGAGAGAGAAGGTAAAAAGCTTCGCTCTATAATATTCTTAAAAAAAAAGCGTTATTTATCTGGTTTATCATCACAACCCATTCGAGCATTCTCAAAGACCTACCTATGTTGACTGATCAAATAACTTAGCCCCCTCAAAAGAGAGCTCCTATTTTCTGGTTTATCGGCACGTAAGCAAGTGCCATTATTTTGGATCTAGATGTTGAATAGTACATTGTTACCTGAGTGTTGAAAGTCACGTTTTTTGAGTCCCGAGACGGGTTTGGCGCCAGAGCGTAAGCGAGGGCGCCAATGGAGCTTGAGGGACTTAAAAGACTTTCACCCGAGGTAAACACTGTGCTTTTCATTACGAATACAAGGAAAGTAAAAATAAAAACATGAAAGAAAAATTTGTGAAAATGAAGATTGAATTGCCGCCTTCCCGGTTTTTTTTTTTCTTTTTCTCTGGCGGGCCTTCGGCTACGGCTCGCCAGCATTATTCAGCCATTGTTTTCATTCTCATAATTTAAGAAATGGTAAATTGTTTGCTCAAATCTATGTTATTTTAAATAAATAGTTGAAGCTATATATTAATCAAGTAATTTAGAAGATATGTTATTTATTTAATAGGTACTATCTTTATGTTATTTAAATTTAAATTTTACATTGCGCTCTAATTAGACTTTTTAAACTTCTTACCGTTGTAATGGGTTTCCAACCTACTTGCTGAATAAAAAGTTGGAATTTGGTTCAACGACCTCTTTGCAGTCAGAAAGACTTTAGAAAGTTGGAACACGGTTGAATAAAATAGAACTTGTTTTTTTTATAATTTGACAGCTGTCAGTAGAAAGCGATTCTCCCTAGGGCTGAAAGTTTTACTTTCAATTAGGCCCCTCATGCAACTTCAGATCTACTTTCAGAGTATGAGTAATGAAAACTTATTTGCTCTGTTAGGCAGTGGTTAGGTATGGCAAGAGTTATGAGAGCGAAAAGCGCTAACTACTACATAATTACTTTCATACACAGAGGGCCTTATTTATAATCCTGGCGTAGCGTTGGACTAGTTAATCCGTGTTTTGTCACATTTGTTCGAGTTGACAATTGCATGTCAATGCAAGAGACAAAACACGGATTAACTAGTCCAACGCTACGCCAGGATTATTAATAAGGCCCACAAAGTATACCTTACATTTTCAATCCATAATGAAACAAAAGGTAAGTGCGGACAAGTTATAGAATTTTTAAAATTCATCAGTACTTATCTTGTAGTATGAAGTTACTGGCACGTGAGGCTGAACATCTGTATGCCTCAAGTTCCTGACGTGCGTGACCTACAAGACAATGCTTTGTTATATTATGCTTACCACTTCGAGCATTATCTTACCTAGTAGTGCATGTGCCTATTATTTTATGACAATAGTACCCTATTGTACCTACCTACTGGTAAGTGCAGTGTAATTAAACTTAGGAAGCACAAAACCAAAGACTTGTTTGCTTATCCATCATCATCTACTTTTGAACAAACAATTCTGTTTTCACCACACAAATATTCGTTATCAGTGGGGATCGAACCCACGACCTACATCGAAAAGGTAGATCTGAGAGGCCAGTCAAGAATAAAATCCATTCAACTATTTATTTTATACAAACTTTATTTAAATCAAAAAATAAAATCTACATTACACCGTTCTCTCATAGTTAAGTTTAATAAAATCTGTTTAGCATCTAATGTCAATATTTCCAAGGCGTTTTCCCTAACTAAAAATCGTACTAAAATTTTCTGAAATCATTAGTATGAAAGTCAATAAGTAAACTAACTAATGAGAGTGATGTATTGATGATAGATTGATTACTATCTCAACTTATAGTCCTAGAGTGATAAATAGCGATAAAACGCCTGTACCAAAGGCCAGCGCAGGCCTCAAGCGTGAAACTATAAAAAATCCGTTATACAGGGCGTCCCACTGATATGACACATGGAGGGAAAGTACATTATTATTGTTAATGGAACATTTTACTGAAAAGGAGACATTATTTGAATTAAAAAAAAAATAGACTGCATTCCTAGATTTTTTTCTCTATTTGAGCATTTGTTAAATACATAATTGATTAATTTTGTATTAAAAATGTTAAAATTCATGGTCTTCATTTTATTTCTGACACTATGTTATTTAGGAAAAAATAATCCTTATGATGAAGCCTTTCCATCGGTATAATAAAGCTACAGGATGATTATTTTTCTCGTGTAATGGGTTCGATTCCCGGTTCAACCATGTCATTATTTAAATAATTATGAATGCAGATTAAATCGTTTTTTAAATTCAAATAATAATATAATAATATTCCATCTACAATATTCAAGGTACTTCCGCTCCATGTGGCATATCCGTGGGAGGCCCTGTATAGTGTTTTAGCATTCTTTCTTTATCAAGAGAAAGAGACAAACGCTAAAACATTATAGTTTCACAGACGGATATTACAATATCAGAGTAACAATTTCCATCAACGCAGTAATTCTATTCGTCAAATAAAAAATATCAGTCCTTGTTTTTGAAAAGCCTAAACAGAAGATGGGTTCATTTTTATCTGACGCATAGATTACAAATTAGCTCTTAGGCTCAATTTACACCACTGCGGAATGGAACGGAAGCGACCAAATTGTATATACCTAGCATATTAACTTTATATTAATTGTATAACACACAAATTAAATACGAGCCAAATTCTCGAGAACGCGCGAGGATTCCGTGAAAGACGCGCGGTCAATTTTTTGGCTCGGTGTGTTACACAATTAATTGATATAAAGATCATTATGCTATATACAATTTCGTCGCTTCCGTTCTATTCCGCGGCGGTGTAAGTTGGGCCTTAGAGAACCTAGACTTTTCGAAAAAAAAGGACAGTAATATTTTTATGCGTAAACATTACCGTTACTCTGATATGCTAAAACCCACCCTTCCTTTTATGTGTTGCAAGGTTTTTGTTGTTGATAATTAATTGCTATAGATAGTGCAATCCACGAAGGCGCGCCCCACTATTCCTCCTTTACCGTAATACTCCTAATCCTTAACCGTTTATAGTATATGTGTGCAAGCTTCCGTCAATGTTTGAGTGTTATCGGTACACACTAATTACCTATGAGTGCACACGCACACTACAATGAATAGACTACGGTTCGCGACTGCCGCTCGGAGCAAACTCCCCGCACCCCGCGAGGGGCGCGTCTTCGTGAATTTCACTATCTATAGTCTCCGAAATACAATGCAAACATGTACTCATAACAGACATGCTCTTAACCTTAGTATTATTACTCCAAGACTCTATTACAATTTCACTAAACTTACAATACCTTAACAAATTATATTAAATCCTCTTTTACAGCTAAATTACAATGCATAAATTTTATTCTCAATAAAAAATACATATCTCAAATATTTGAAGAACACACTATTCTTTTTTTAAATCGGTAACAAATGAGGCACATTATTATTACATTATATCTTCTTAATATTTACATTGGACTTTGTATTAACATAACAATTATACCGTTATTTTAAGATTCTTCAGTCCGCTGTAGTTTTTAATCTATCACAATTATGTAGAATGGTGTATCTACATGGCAGAGCGAGTTCTCTTAGCATTACCAACTCCAATCCGTCAGATTAACATATTCCCGTATATTTTTTGACAAGTCTTAAGCCCGCTCCACATTCTCACGAGAATCTCGTGAGAACGCGTAAACCAGGCGGAGAAGCAAGGTTCCACACCCGCGTTCTCGCGAGATTCTCGCGAGAATGTGGAGCGGGCTTAAGGTTCGTATTCAGAAACAGTGAGTCTGAGTCGAGCCTCAAGCATTCTCAAGCATAGATTTTTTGACAGTTCTCCATTGTAAAATCTATGCTTGAGAATCGACTGAGACTCAAGCACTGTTTCTGAATATGGACCTAACCAGCAACCTAGGTTTCCGAAGCTACAAGTAATTTGAGAACGCGTGAAAACTATGAAAACCGTTAGCTGGCTGAGTGTGTAATTCTGTTGCAATCGAAAGTTTAATTAAAGTAGACGGGAATATTTTTATCTGATGTAAGCCCGTACCTATGTACTTGAGTCTGAGTCGAGTCTCAAGCATAGATTTTTGTAATTTTTCAATGGACAACTGTCGAAAAATCTATGCTCGAGCTTGCTTGATGCTCGATTTAGACTCAAGCACTTTTTCGGAATACGGGCCGTAGTCTCTGAAATGGCAAACCTATCCTTAGTTGGACTGAAGTTAGCCGTATTTATAGTAGTTTAACATTGTATTGCTTTTATATAGAGCTAACTTCCGCAGCTAAGTCGCCTGCCTTATGTGATAGATCTTACATTATCTAAGTTGTATACAGGTTTATATATCATTTGATAACATAACAAAACCAACATTATTTGGTTTCCGCAATCTAAGCATCAATGGTTTCATAATCACATACTTTTGGTACAAAATGTAACAATTGAAAGATAATAATGAGAACTAACAAAAATCATGCACCATAATAAATTCCACGTTTGCAGAAAGTAAAATTTCTACATTCTGTAGTAATATAATATTTTTTCTACTGTTTGTAGCAAGCACAATTTCACAATAAGCTATTTTAATTGTGGTTTCGCAAGCGACAAGTAACAAATCAAAATAACCCTAATTTTATAAGGAAGTACAAATAATTCTTTTCCCAAAAGAATAACGTTTCTTTCTACTAACATTTTATTAAGATCTTTATATGAAAATAATTTTAATTTCAAACATATTAGTTGATAACTATCTAGTCTCTGTACATATTCTGTAATTATTTTAATATAAATCTGATTCTCATACTTAATCTTACCCAAAAAGCACATCGGCCTATGTTCCTAGGTATCCCAATAGAGACTATTTTATAAGATAACAGCATGTATATAAAAATTCCGCGTTAAAATCTGTTTGTATATGGAATAGCGGATTAATTCTGGGAAGTTACTTTGTAGCCTCTGACACGCAATGAAAATCAGATTTTCATATTCCGTTTTAAATGCAAACCACACAAGAAGCTATAAATATAGTGAAAAATAAATATTTACTACGTTATATCGTCCTGGTCCACGCGTTAAACTTACGAGTTAATATATCGATTTGTACTATTGTTTGGTCTTATGTGACCGGCGACGGTAACCACCGTCAGGCATTTACAACAGAATATCGAACATATAGATACGCAGTCATCTTTGGATGCGACGCGGTCGCTCGGCCTTACGTTAACGTCAAGAGTACTCTGGCAGTACGGGGAAGGCACCAATCGGAACTGTGAAGCGTCAACTGCACTGTCGCACCCTTCGCCACTGTTGTTCTACCGAGTCATTCCGTGTCTCGCTATGTTCAACATGTTCCAATCATTTCCTTGTACATTATCTGCACACGATTCTCAATTCAGCTAAGTTCTAAAATGGAATACTCGGTAAAAGTGCGGCGGTGAAGGGTGCAATAATGCGGTTGGCTCAATAACCTGGTTACTTGGCTAGCCGGCGACGCAAGCGGTTACGCAGCGCCAGCGCCGGCGCCCACGGACCCGAGGCGCGCTTGCCGAGCGGCCGCGCGCAACGCTCGCCGCCGCCGGCCGGGCGCGCCGTCTTACCGGCGGCCGGAGCGGCATCGTCGCATCGCGTGCGCTTGCACGGCGGAGTGGACGCCTCCGCGTCGCATCGCCCCGTGTCGTTCCGGGAGCGCAGCGCGCGCGGCTTCACCTCGGGCTCGGGCTCGGGGCTCGGCGCGCACGCCTCCGTCGTCGTCGAGTGCACGCGCTCGTCAGGCCGGCGCGCCGCCCCCGCGCCCACCCCCCGCGGGTGCGGGTGCCGCGCCGGCGGGTGCGGGTGCGGGTGCGGGGGGGAGGGTGAGTGAGAGGCGGCGGGCGCGGCGCGATTCTCCTTGGAGCGCGGGGCGCGGCGCGCGGGCCGGCCCGCGCGCGGCTCGTTTCCCGACCGCGCACCGGCCGCCGCGGCGCCGCGCAGCTCCCGCGCGTACGCGCCGATGCTGCGGGTTATCTTCTGAGCGAGCGGAGTGGCGGGTGCGAGCGCGGGGGCCGCCTGCGAGCGGGTCGCGCGCCCCTTGCTCTCCTCCTCCTTGCGCGGCCTCGTCTCGGAGGCGGCGCGTTCCGTCTTGACGACGATGCGCTCCAGTTTGACGGTCGCCGTCGGCGCGCGCTCCTTGGCGGGGGGTGGCGCGGCGGGCCCCGGCGGCGTGGGGCGGCGCGTGAGGATGACGACGCGGTCGGGCGGCGGCGGCTTGGCGCGCGCCTGGCGGTCGGTGGCCTGGCGGGTCTGCGGGCGCGGCGGCTCGGGCTCGTGGTGCGAGCGCAGCACGCGGTCGGGGCGCGCGGCCGCGTCGGGCCGCGTGCGCCGGCCGCGCGTCTTGGGCGGCGCCTCGGTCGGCGAGCTGGAGGACACCTCGTTGATCTGGATGCCGCCGTCGTCCGGCGGCGCAGGCTCCGGCGCGGGCGCGTCCCCCACGGCGGACACGAGCGCGGGCGGCGGCGACGGCGGCGACGGCGGACGCGCGGCCGGCTCCGGAAGGAGCGTGGCGGGGAGCGACTCCCGAAGCTGCGGGAGCGGCTTGGGGTCTCGCGCCTCGGTCGCCAGCTCCTCCAGGACCGCGGCTAGGGTGTTGACGAGGCGAGTCCGGTTCAGAAGGCGCTCCATGAAGTATGATTCCGCCGGGTTGCCATAGTTGGTCATGGCATCGGAATCGTCCGCTTCGTCGGTTGCCGTGGGTAGCGGTGGCGCGGCGGGCGCGGCGGGCGCGGGCGTTGCGACCGGCGCGTCGGGGATGATCGCTCGCTCGGGGTCCGTGAAGCGCGTCATGATGGCGAGTCCCCGCTGCGGCACGGGCTTGGCGTCGGGGTCGGCGGGCGCGGCGGGCGGCAGGGGGAGCGCGGGACAGGGCTTGCCCTCCGCGGTGCGGGAGCGGAGGACGGTGGCGCGCGGGGGCCCGGGCGGGTCCAACATGAGGGTCACTACGGATGTGTTGTCGGCTCGCATGCGAGTGTTCGACCATCTGGAATACGAGTTCAAACTATTAGCAGTAAGCAAAAACAGTAGCAGTAGAGCTCTTTGTGATGGCTCGTTTGGGGAAGTACTACCACCATGCCCATTTCTAACTTGAAGCAGCATTGCTGTGTTTCGATTTGATGGGTGTGGGTGCCGGTGAAATTACTGGCACATTCGGCTAAATATAATGTATGCCTCAAGTTGATGGACGCAAGGAAGTGCATCGTAGGGCACGTTCCTGACGTGCGTGACCTACGAGGTAATGCTTTGTAGGCGTAGGTTACCACTTAACATCAGGTGGGCTATATGCTTGTTCCATCAGCTAGTTGTAATAAAAAAAAAATTACAACAGTATGCGTGTATTTTATACACATACTATTTATACAAAAAAAGTCATAAAGAGGACCAAAATAATGATAACAGAGACTTTAATATTAGCATTAGTTTGATACTGTTTTAGCCTTCAAAGAAGCAAGCCAGTGATCATGAAGACCTGTCTATTATGTATGAACAGGTATCTGCAGTCTTGACCATGAGTTTCAATACGAGTTTGAGAGATATCTTTTAAATATAACACCCAGGTTATTAGTTTGGAATTCTGCTGTCTTGATCAAGTTGTTTTAATTGACACCACAGCATTCTTTTTTTCAAAAATTGACTATTTTTTGCTTTGTTTAGTGGTGATAGTTCTAGGTCTTTTCTAATTTTTCGAGAGTACCTATCCTAAAGCTCTCTAGTTTATAAAAAATAAATGGCCTTACTTAAAACATGGTTTTAAAGATAAATAAAATAAATAAATAAATATTGTGGACAATTCACACAACACTACCCAGCCTCAAACTAAGCAGAGCTTGTAATATGGGAACCGGATAGCTGATATAATACTTGAATACATTTTTTTTTGTAAATACATACTTAGAATACAATATAACACCCAGACAGAGAACAAACATTTATGTTCACCACACAAATATTTGTTCTCGGTGGGGATCGAACCCACGACCTACGGCGCAGAAGGCAGAGCTACTACCAACTGAGCTAGAGGCCAGTCAGAAGATTAATCAGTAGTTTTATTAAAGAAACGGGTATTTATCGCGATTACATTTATTATTTCCCGACGTTTCAACCGTGTTACAACAGCCGTGGTCGCGGGCAGACTGGAGTTACCGTCGAGAAGCGGAGGCAGTCACAGTAGCAACTACCCTCACTTGGTCTTCAGAATTAGAAATGGCCGCGTTCATATTACGACTCCCCACACTAACTATATCTACACACCACGCTAATCTTTTTTCGGATAAAATAAATACCCGTTTCTTCCTTATTTCCATATAATTATATTTTTAAATATTTTAATAAGTCACCTCTCAAGAGCATGGTCCACTAAGCTCTTGCTAGGATTAAGCCAGTCTCTAGGTTGACTTCCGTTTCCGCTGACAAGAGCCGCCTCGTTGTGTCCCTCAGTGGCTTGGACTAGGGTGACTGCGCCCTCTGGTGATATCATGTTCCATAGACCGTCGGTACCGAATATCAGACATCTGAAAGAAAAAATTAAAATGAACTCAATATTTGAGATGAACTCGTTTCAAGATCTCCGAAATCTCATGCTGGGTTCTCATCTAGAAGGATGGACACGCGCCTATATCTTCTCAACGCACGTAACCTAATAGCAGATATAAAAACCCTACCATTTTAAATACCATACCACTTTTAAACAGACAAAAAGTGTGTCGTAAAATGGAAAATGCTTTGTTGCGCAATAATTACTTTTCGAACAAGAAGCCAAGCGACGAGTTAAACAAAGAATTAGTCTCTTACATACTTCCTTTTTCGTAGAATGAATATTCAGTGATATTTTCAATAAAATACTTAAAATGTTAAACTGGCGACAGCGGCTCCCATACAAACGGCGCATGACTACCTTTCTACTGGATTCTGTGGTCAATGCTCATATTACTTACCGAAACTTAGCCGGGTCAATAGTCAATACCCCAACATCAGGATCTGGACTGACGATAAACTCATCATTCCTTGGATTATAACTCCACAAATCCCCAAGTGATCTTGCAACAGCCAAGAAGGGTATCTCATCCATTGGAGTGTTCTTTTTTATAGGCCCCTTGTGACCTAAGCGAGGCCTGTTCCAAACTACACGGGGCACTCCGGCTTTGGATATGACTTTGCCTCCACATCTTTGTATTCTGTCGATTTCTGCTGTCGATTCCGGTTTGTGGTCTAGGGTGAGAGGTTTGGCAGACCATTCTTCTGAATCTTGAAAGAGAATTGGATAGTTTGGTCAATAAATGTTACGAAACGTAATAGCTTCGGGACTGATCTTCTGGCACTGTAGATCATTATCATCATCAGTCTGTAGAAGTCCACTGCTGGACATAGGGCCTATATTTTGTTCGGAATGCGGAAAGTCGGTGGATGGAGAGGGCTCAGAATCGTTCTTCCTGGAAATGTATAAGGTGTGGTAGATATCTTAGTATCAAATACCATCCCAAAAGATCTCATGCATACTCATGATTGTAAAGAGGAAAGTTTTGTATTTTTGTGTGTATGTTTGTAATGAATAAACTCAAAAACTACTGTGCCAATTTCAAAAATTCTTTCACCATTGTAAAGCTACATTCACCCTGAGTAACATAATGCCATATTTTTGTTTTTTTTAAATAAATGTCAACCCGTGCGAAGCTGCGACAGGCCGCTAGTCTTTGATTAAAATATGCCAAACAATAAACAGTGCTTAAACTACTGCCATCTCTTACCACTGGGTGGTCTACAAAACAGTGACAGTCCTTTCTTTAAGCAATGACTAAACTAATATTGTGTTTATAAGTATTTTGTTTACCAATGACCTCATTGACCTAATTAACATATTGTTGTTTAAACATAATTAATGCCTGAATAACAAATTAGTCTTTTGCACTTCAACCTTCTTGGTATGGGAACTGCGAAATTTTTCAGTAGTAGTGGAGTTCTTTGTAAAGGGCTTTTCCGGGGAAGTACTACCACCATGCCTATTTCGGCCGTGAAGCAGTATTGCTCTGTCTCAGATTAAACTAAAATAAATTCATATTGTAGACAATCCACACAACACTATCTAGGCCCAAATTAAGCAGAGCACTATGAGCACTATGAGAAGCAGATAGCTGTTTTCTTTTGTATTATTGCATTGCATACGTCTGACTAAGTGAAGTGGCACCGCACTGGAACTTCACTGCTATTATTTTAGACTATTTTTGATTTGTAAAAGGATCATATAAAAAAACGGTAGGAACCGAGCCGTAGTTTGTAGCCTGTTCTTAGAAGAACAGGCAACAAATATTCTACCGACTTGGTCGCGTGGAACTGGCACCTAGACTCACCTAGCTTTAAGATGTTTCAAAGTGATTCTTGCATCGTACTGAATACAATTTTATTGAGTTTGAGTTTGAATACTTATGCATTTTTATTGTTAATACACACTTAGAATACAATACCTACTAGACAGAGAACAAACATTTTTGTTCACCACACAAATATTTGTCCTCGGTGAGGATTGAACCCCTGCAAAAGAAGCAGAAGGCAGAGCTCCTACAAACTGAGCTATGAGACCTGTCAAATAAATGATATTCCTTAGCTAAGTGCTTGCAAATAAATGTATTTTCTTCCACACTTCAGTAACCATTGACACCAGAGTATGACTGATAGACTTCTGTCTGCATTACCAGATTGCCACAATTTTTTTCAAGTCAGTTCTTACCTTCCTTCTGGTAGCCAAGTACAATAGCTGAGTCTCCGACATGACCAATGTATATCTTTCCTCTGCGTATGAAAGCCACACTGGCAGTGGTACCCGCTGTGCTCGGCAAGCCCGTTACTGTTTTCGGCCATTTTTCTGAAAGATTGGTGTCAAATAAATTATTAAGGTTAAGGTCTATAGTTCAATAGTTGTTTTCAATTTTGTTGACGTAATTTATAAGAACAAACCTGAATGTGATTCAGAAATAACCTGTTGATTCAGGGAAACCCGACTGACAGTAAAGCATTAACATATGGACTTTTCCTTGTATGTCTATTTTTTAGTATGCTTGTACAAAATTCTGCTAGCTAGAAAATGTAGGATGTAATATCTAATGGTAGATTCAATTTGTTCTCTTAATAATAATAATTGTTTTTTATTTCAGGTATTAAAAACCCATAAATAACAATAATGAATACAAAGGAAAATAAAATAAAATTGCAATTTAACCCTACAAGGCCCTCAGTGCCATATTTGGGACAACCACTTCTTTTGTTCCCACAGCTTTCTGAAATACTAGCAGCGACATCTTATGGTTTTCAAGGTATACCAGATGAATATATCAATCATGTAGTACAAGTAATTACGTATAGATTTAACTACTGAACTAGTTGTGGTCAGTCAATGCTGAAATTTGAACCAAAGTTGCAAGTTTGCTTTTTTAGTGAATTGAAACATTTATAAAAACAGTTTATTTACGATTTTGACCCGAAAAAATATTTTTTGTATTGTAAAAAAGTGTATTTTTTGCAGAGGTGAGTTCATTTTTCTAACGTTTCAGCTTATCTATAGATAAATCATATTTTTACCGTTGTTCCACATGCGGTACATTGAGCCTTTGCCTTCCTTTTTATGATTAAAGAAGTAACGACAATTGTACTTCCTTTGTATACTTTTATTTGTAGATTATGACGACAAGACAATTGCATGTTGAAGATACATTGAAGGTTTGTTAGTCATACCTTCAGGGAATGAAAATGACGAAGATTTCTGTGAAGCTAAAAGTGATGAAGACATGGAAAAAATTCAGTCTGCTGTCAATTGTTCCTCTTTAGAGCAGCAGATACGTCATTCTTAATTTCCTGAAAATCCTCTTTAGACTGGTTGACTATTTTCCTATTTAGGACAAAAAAAGACAACGCAATAAGTACTAGTTGCACAGAAATCACTTATTTCGTGTGAGAAATGACAAGTTGAACTCTATCTCAATAAAAATAATAATTGTTTTGTTGAAAGAAGAGTACATGCAGCGGAGATGCGAATTTTGAGATGGATGTGTAGAGTGGACAAGAATGGATAAGATAATGAGTATATCAAGGGCTATTAGAAAGTGGCACCAGTGACTGGAAAGATGAGGAGCAATAGGTTAGCGTAGTATGAGCATGTCATGTGAAGGGAAGAATGTCATGCAACGCGAAGATTGCTCGATATGAATGTGGATGGGACGGATAGAAGTAGAGGTAGGCCAAAAAAAAGATGGATGGATTGTGTGAAGAATGACATGGGTAAGAAAGGAGTGACAGCTGCAATCAAGTTTCAAAGTGGAGATTGGAGAAAAACAACCTGTTTTGCTGACCCCACCACCATGAAGTGGGATAAGGACAAGAAAATGATGAATTGTCTTCGAAATTTTCACAATTTTTTGACTATTATTAGAATTATATTGCTCCGATTAATATATGATATTGTTCTAGCTTATGACCAACAAAGGGTAGTTGAGGCTCAGTGTACCACATATGGAACAGAAATAAAAAAATGAATTTCTAAAAAACTACTTGCTTTTGATTTTTTTTACAATTTTTCCCGAAGTATTTACCACTAACTACATCACATATAAATTAATTAGCGAGAAAAAAAAAATTGAGCCTTGTAGGGTTAAGTTTTAGACTTAGTAGGTACATAAATTGTAGCCTCAGTATTATGCTATCTTTATTGAGTATATGTTTACTAACATAAGTTGCATACACAAAACATTTAAGGAAAAGTATTAGCCACAACTTGTTTTAGCCAAAAAGTGACCTTACTGCATTTTCGTAAGAGGTAACTTTGTGGAACCAACTGGTTATGCAGCTTTCTCTTTAGTGAGTGGGATCCACGAAAATTGTGCAAATGAACGTTGAGAACCAGAATGTTATCTAACCAAGCAGAAGACAATGGTCAATGAACACAAGAAAACCTAGCAGACTCAATGTCAAACTGCTCAAGTAAAATATCGTGGTCTAACAAGGTCATAGCAAAACAATTCGTAGGTACAGTCACTAATCGCCTTGAGGTATTTTTCATAGCTCAATGAAGAAAATAGGAGCGTGAAGGAAACTTGATGTTTACCTATCTCTTTCCACATGTTCAAGTGGGTCTGCATGTAACCATTTCTGATCGCATGGAGGACATCCTCGTCGTTGTCTGACCAAAACTGCCTCTGCTTCACAATAGACTCCATGAGATGCTCCTTCGCAAAGGCAGCAGCCTCGCTGCCTCCATGACCGTCGTAAATCCCGAAGAAAGCGTATTCAAGATCCCTTTCATCCTCGGTTTGTTGATATGCAACCGAAAACAAATCTTCCATGTACTTTCTCCCGCCTTGACTGCAGTGTCCCGTCACACGCAAGTTTACACCGATTGATGCAGGCATTTCACTAAATAACAACACTAACTACAATAACAAAACAGTTAGGATTTCATTGTAGCACAAACGTTTCTTTCTTGTGCATTTTGCATTTGCAAATACCAATACCTAAACGCGAGCGAGCTGCGAGGGAGGCAACTGACGGGCGACAGATCACGTGGACATATTGATCACTACGCGTGCTCAGAAACTTACGGGAAATTCCACGAGAGCGAAAGAGAAAAACAGATGTCCGTCAGCTCAACAAGAAAAAAAATAGACGCCATCGCCATTTTAATTTATACTAAAAGTGTACCTTATTTATTTATAATATATCAGTACCCAGCCTCTATTTACAAAAAAAGTACTTTATTCCTCACAAATAAACAAAAATAAATTTATCAAAGTATTTACATTTTCATAGCACATTAGTTACAAGATCCTGAATAAATAAGTTTTGAAAACACTTAATCCGATTTTTTGCTCTTTCTGGAACGAATGACAGTTGTCAAAAACATAACTTTTCGTTCAGAAACCGACTTTTTCTCAGAGGAAGATTTTTCATTTGGGATCGACTTTTCAAATTCAGTCTATTATTAATTATTAATTAATCATTAATCAATAACATAGCATTTTTGGCATTACCGTGGCATTACCTTTGTGATATGTGAACAGGGATTGGTAGTTGGTCATTCATTTTTCAATTTCAAATTATTCTCTTCACTTAAAAATAACATTACAGATTCAATCCAATGCGTTTTAGTGTGTAAATATCTAATAAACTAAAAACTAAATTAATATAAGATTTAAAGGGAGGCAAATTAATATAGCAGCTATTTGTAGCAATTAGGTTGAACGATAGGGGAACAAATTTTTATTTGTATGTGACCTCCCCTGTTCACAACTTCACACAAAATACTCACTCTCACTCACAAACTTGGGAGGGAAACATTGGTCATTGGTCTATCTCACAGTTGCCATTTGGCTTTGGGACCTCAAACTTTTAAGTCTTTGTTGTTATGCAAATTACTATTTTAAAAAACCTACCAAAGAGTGAAGACAAATCTTTAAAAAAAAAACTGCACTAATTATTTCTAATAAAAATTTAGTTTGTATGAATAAATAATAATACAAAAAAAAAATGGTATGCAATTTTAAATTAACTATTTATTTTCTACTACTCTTAACATAAAACATTATTCCTCATGAACAGTCCATGGCTTTTCTGGCCTGAGCTGATCCCAGGGTTGTGGTTTCTTATAGATCTCTGGTTCTTCCAATCTAACACCTCCGCTGATAACTTCATTCAAGAACTTATCAACTTTTCCTCCTTTAGTCGCTTCAATATTACAGAACATTTCATTGATGCCAGATTCTAGACATCTTTGGGCTAGGACCTTCCCCAAAGTAATATAAGCACAGGTGTCAGTAGGACTGTACAGTTGTTTCCGGAGAGCCCATTCTGATGTTTTAGCTTCAATGACTGTGCCGTTGAGGAAGTGGACAACCTCTGCTACGACTGTTCTGCTGCTTGATGTTATGACTAGCCTGAAATGTGTAAGACAGGTAAGGTCCAGTAATGCAATGAAAGAGGCACAAATCTAATGGGTGTGAAAAGCATACTTGTGCCAATATTGTCTGCCAGGCTTATCTAAATGATAACCATCAGGTTTCCTAGCGATACGCATTCTCTCCAAGTTCCTGGGGTTTCGGTTCACGAACTCGTTCGATGCTGTAGATTGTAATCGGCATATTTGCGGTTGCATCAACGTCTTGCGCAAAGTATTCATCTTTTATGGGACAGAGCCAATTATAACAGTTATGTGGGCAATCTCGATTTTATTTTTTGGTCTCTCAAAATAATTCCATAGCATATAAAAAAATATTATTTGTTCTAAAAATCTTCGAATTAAAATATATTTCTTTTGTCACTGTCAGTTATGTCAATAAATTTGTTATGCCACTGTCATTAAAATAAAAAAAACTAAACTAGTCTATGGTATGGAATATGGGCTTGGAGGAAGAATGTTCTGTCAACTTCTGTGTTCATTCTCTGTGTAGTATTTTTTTTCTCATCAATCAATCAATCAATCAAAGTCGCCAATTCGCGTCGCGTCCGTATCCGCACGTCGAGCGTAGATGTTTTGAGAAATAAATTCTAAATTTTATTTATTATAAACACGTTTCTTTGCCAATTAGCGTTTTCTACTATGTGGCGGCTTCCGCACAAACAACTTTTCACTATCCGAAGATTCTGTATTGTTTTACGACTCTGCTACACGTCTAAGAACCTGGCGTGAATATCCGGACTTGCATGTTTTGTAATTATTTCGTACGCCCACAGTGTTTATTTGGCGTTGTGTTTGTTTGTCGTGCGTGATGTTACAATCTGGAGTGTAGTTTTTGTTTGTTCTTGCTAAAATGTCGCTGCAAAAGAGTGTCAAAAGTGCAGGAGGTGATCGGAGTGAGCAGGCTGATACAACTTCGATCTGTTCATCGGTGACCACGCAACCGGACCGCCACGGTTTTTTCGGGGGTGCTCAGTATAGTCCAGAACCGTAAGTCAGACTTCTTCTATTTTCAAATATTTTAATCATGATCCTTTAGTACGACTGGCCTCTAGCTCAGTTGGTAGTAGCTCTGCCTTCTGCGCCGTAGGTCGTGGGTTCGATCCCCACCGAGAACAAATAATTGTGTGGTGAACATAAATGTTTGTTCTCTGTCTGGGTGTTATATTGTATTCTAAGTATGTATTTACAAAAAAAAATGTATTCAAGTATTATATCAGCTATCTGGTTCCCATATTACAAGCTCCACTTAGTTTGGGGCTGGGTAGTGTTGTGTGAATTGTCCACAATATTTATTTATTTATTTATTTATTTATTTATTTAAGTCAGCAAGTGGTGGACTGCTTTGTTTGTTTTTTAAAGATAAATCTTAGCTACATTCATTTTATTCCTTATCATTTTCCATCTGTAGTAATGTTGGTAGGTAACTGTGATCAAACATTGTATTTGTCATACCGGGTAGGATACATACAGTATATGGATTAATAAAACTGATAACTCCAACTGTCCGCACCAAGCGCTTTGCTTCAACTTTTATGTTGCGGACAGCCAAGGAGTGGAATTCCTTGCCGGCGTCTGTTTTTCCGAACACTTATAACTTGGATGTTTTTAAGAGTAGAGTGAACAGATATCTTCTAGGTAAGCGTGCTACATCGTTGACCGCATCATCACTTAACAGCAGGTGAGATTGCAGTCAAACGCAAGCCTATAATATGTAAAATAAAAAAAACTCGCATGTGAACAAAATACTTTTCATACAAGCATTTTTTAAACAATTATCTGTGTATAACAGCCCTCTTAGCTTAGTTAGTAGTAGATCTGCTTTCTGCGCTGCATGGCGTGGGTTAGATCCCCACAGAGAACAAATATTTGTGTGGTGAACACAGATGTTTTACATGAAATACATGAAATACATGAAAAGTGTTGCCGAAATACATGAGCATGTGCTTCGTTCTCCATACAAAATCAGCAGTTTTTTCGGGAGTCTTAAAACAAATAAAGACTTTCTTTCAACCGTTCCTACCTTTTTCTTAGAATCTCTGCAAGTATTTAATAATGTTTTAAATAAAACAGTAAAAATGTAAAGCTGTGCCAGCAGTTCCCATACAAACAGCGCATGATCGCCTTTCTACTGTATTCTATATTCAATAGACTAACTCATAGATCAAATAATTTACTAGGTAGGTGCATTATTCACAACAAAATCATCATAATTATGAGGAAATCCAACTAAGGAAAATACATATATGGACCATTTAAAACCCCATGACCACCTATTTGCCAAAGCGTGTGCCTTCCTACGGTGCGTGGCTCTGCAGATTATCACGCACAGCCGACGACGACGCTCGGCAACGCACACAGAAACGGCTCCTGTGCTACCGCGCACCACGGCGCACGAGACCTTTCCCATGGTGTGTCGTGCGAGCTGATCCGCCTCCGTGCGCGATATCACAGACCGGTGGCACACATGGCTAGGTATTAGCCATGTGTGCTTGACTAGCATGTTTAAGCTATAATGACAACTGTAGTTTTTGAGTCAACTTGTTTTTTCTTTTATCTTACCTACTTATCTCATACAAAGAATTGGTGCGTCGTAGAAGGAAGTATTGCAGTTACTCAACTTCCCATACATTGTGTCACTTCTTTTATAATAGTAACTACCTACAACACACTCAGTCATTGGTCACATTTTTTTACAAATTGCTAGTATTTGTGGCTGTCTGTCGCTCCAGTCTTGAGGAGGCAGTAGTTGCGATCGCAATGGCGTGTGATGAAGCCTTTCGCGGCTGCTTGCAGGAAAAAGAACCTGGCAGCATGTAATACTCCGCAACCGAAGAAGTGAGGTCCAAGACAAGGCTTAGAGAACTGACAGAGGAACTTATCTCTCCACAACTGATATTTTTTTGTAAATACATACTTAGAATACAATTTAACACCCAGACAGATAACAAACATCTGTGTTAACCACACAAATTGTTCTCGCTGGGGATCGAACCCACGACCTGCGGTGCAGAAGACAGAGCTACTATCAAAAACGTATAAAATAATTTTATTGTATGGGACCAATCTGGAAGTAAATTACTTACCTTTCAGATAAAAACCGACTCGTAAATGACGAAATTAAGCGACAAAAAACATAAAAAAAATACAACCGAATTGAGAACTTCCTCCCCATTTAATTAAAGTCGGTTAAAGAGAAGGGGAATTCACGCCATTGTACAAGATAGATTTACTGTGTGAAAATAACTGTTCCTGCGAGTTGGGGTTATTTAACGTAGGTATTCTAATTAGACGACTGGTGAACAACGGCTTCTGTTCCCGACGCGGGACAACAAACAACTTGCTACTATAAAAAAATGAGAGTTGTCAATTCCGTTGTACTTATGTATTTTTTTAGTGTTATCGCATACTACTGCACTAAGGCCCGTATTCTGAAACAGTGCTTAGGTCTGAGTCGAGCCTCAAGCACAGATTTTTGACACTTTTCAATGGAGAACTGTCATAAAATCTATGCTTGAGGCTCGACTCAGACTCAAGCGCTGTTTCGGAATACGGGCCTAAGAGCACTGGTGGTCTAGTGGTAGCGGCCCCGCCTTCCGATCCGAAGGTCGTGGGTTCAAATCCAGTCGTGCACCAATGAGTTTTTCTGTCGAAAAATGTATGCACTATGCTACTCTCAAAATGGTGAAGGAAACATCGTGAGGAAACCGGCGCCGGCGTGTCGTAGAACCTAAAAAAGTTCGAGCAACACGTGTCACGCAAAAAGACCCGCCAGCGGCCTACTTGCGGAAAAACCAGCCTGCATATCAAGTGCGGATGATAAATTTGCCGATTTTTTTTACTACTGCACTACCATAAAAGATTTACCATCAGCAAAAGTTCTGCCTTACCACCATAAGGGTGCATTTTCTGTGACGCTAGTTACCGATGTCCCGCTGTGAGTTGACAGTAGGTTACATCTCTGTGAAAGAGTTTGCGCAGGGGGAAAAACAACTTTTTTTAATACAACTATCTAGTTGATGGAATAAGCATATGGCCCGCCTGATTTTAAGTGGTAACCATCGCCTATAACAAAGCATTGCTTCACGCACGCACGCCATGAACGTGCCCTACGATGAACTGGCCATCAATCAACTTGACAACCAAGGGAGCAGTGCATCGAAGGGCACGATCTTCGATGCACTTGTCTTTTAGTTTCATTACGGTAGTCAGATGCACGTCCATATTCATTCCATGAGGTTGAAAGAAGTCGGCCTAACTAAAGTGAAACTTGCGGAAACAAAAGTATCACAGTAACCTTCACTGCTTTTGTTAGAGAATTAACGCGATGCTCCCACGAATGAGAGCAAGACGGCCAAGTGTGAGCTACCTAACTAATTGCTTTACAACTCATAACTAATGCTTGCCTGGTACATTTTCTTCCTTTTAACAAACAAGGCAAAATCTTAAATAAATAAATTGTACATATATAGAGCATAGCAAATAAAGGAAGTTAAAAGTATTAAACCCTGAAAATTGATGTAACAACGTCCTCAAGTTGATAGACGCAGTGCATCGTAGGTATCCTGACGTGCGTGACCTACGAGGCAGTGCCTTGTTATAGGCGATGGTTACCACTTAACATCAGGCGGGCCATATCCTTGTTCCATCAGCTAATTGTATAAAAAAACTATATTTCCTTCCAATGAAGTGACTCTATGCTAAGAGAGAGTGAATGCAGAGATGATGGCTGACATAGGGGAATGAAGGAGGAAGACATGTTGTGCCGACCCCACAGAGAGAAATTACTGAGAGAAGTGAGAGTGAGAAGAGTATTTAGCCCGTATGAATGAATGAATGATTTATTTTATTTATTTTATTTTGTATGCACCCACTGCTGGGTGTAGGCCTCCTCCCTAATACGCCACTTTCTTTGATCCTGTGCCAGTCTCCGCCATTTCTGCCTAACTATTCCGACAATGTCATCGAAAAATGTAAATGAAAGCATGAAAATATTGACGAAGAGGTAAATGAAAACATGCATTAAAACGTCTGTTTACGCTGCGAGTGGGCGGAATATTATCGACATTGATATTGAAACTTGAAAGCCTTAGGGCGCTTGTACACGCTAAGAAAAAATGCCGGGTCTACCCAAGAATTCTTGTCGTAACTAGAAAATAACTGTGTACACTGTTCGCAGCGGTGCACGAAAAAAATCTTATCTGCGCAAGACACGACGCGGCGAACGTTGTTGCGTTTTCGTGTGTGGAAAAGACAAAATTCTTGTCTTGCGCAGATAAGATTTTTTTTGTGCACCGCTGCGAGCAGTGTACACAGTAATTTTCTTGTTACGACACGAATTCTTGGGTAGGCCCGGCGTTTTTCTTAGCGTGTACAAGCGCCCTTACAGCTGTGCAAACACACCCGTGGCATAATACGAGTCTGCACTGACATGTACAAGATATACTCACAAACGGTGAAAACATCGTTCATGAAGAAACTGGTAAGGCATCTTCTAAAAAGTTCGAAAAAACATGTGTCAATCACGAAAGAAGCAACTTTGAGACGCACTTACGAGTATAATCCTTTTACCACAGTGTCTCGGAAGACCCATCATCTTCGATCGGAAGGCGTAGCCACTGCCCTTAGATTTCTTCTTCTTTCTTCTTTCTCTTTCTACATAAAGAACATCATTGCAGGAAAGCGAGGAAAAGGAAAGCCAAGAAGTAGTTGCAGAGCCAGATAAAATAAAGACCGCTTTCATGTCGTTTAGGGATATCAAGGAGGCCGCATTCGAGAGATTAAATTCGATGAAACTGCATCAGAACTCCTACAAGAGCTGAGCTCAGAAGAAAAATATACTAACGGGTCATTCATCAGTTTTCAAAGTGAAAGTCTACTTGGTCTTCAAGGTGCAAGCAGTGCCGTTATATGCAATCCCCAAGAGGCAGAGACCAATGTGGAATGAGGGTCGATAGCACATCGAACACATCCTCGTTATAAAAATGGTAGGGTCTTATTCTATATCAGAATCACCACGGATATTATTATATCTGTAACTATAAATTCATGTTAGCACGGCGTAATTTTTTTACAAAATTTATCAAGCAGTAGAATTCTAGGCTAAGGTATAGGCAGTTTTTTAACAAAGTTGGCCAAGTAATGACATTCTAGGCTAAGTATTGGCGGTATTTTTAACAAAATTTACCAAACAATGGAATTCTAGGCTAAATAATAGGCGGTTTTTTAACATAACTGATAAATCAATGGAATTCTAGGCCAAGTATAGGCATATGTTTACAAATCGTTCTAAATCGAACATGACGGAATATCGTAACCTAGTCTAGGAATGTTAAATACCGGAAACTATTTTTAGAATTCGATCGTATTGATTTACTAGTAGCTAATATTTGCGGGTGGTAAAGATGATGAGATCTTATTTTTAGCTTATTCGAGATTTAGAATCAGCAGCATCCATTAGACAGAAATTTATATGATTTTTTCTAATCAGGTACCTACTCGATTTTTGATTTTTACGTAATGAACAAAAAATACTAACATCTATGAAAGTAATTCCAAACCGTTGCAAACGATCTATAGATTTTCTTGATTGGCTCAGTTGGTAGCTCTGCCTTC
This sequence comes from Thera britannica, assembly GCA_939531255.2. Taxonomy (NCBI): domain Eukaryota; kingdom Metazoa; phylum Arthropoda; class Insecta; order Lepidoptera; family Geometridae; genus Thera; species Thera britannica. The sequence continues at coordinate 8,266,806 of OW618039.2, read as the reverse complement.
TGCGCCGTAAGTCGTGGGATCGATCCCCACGAGAACAAATATTTGTGTGGCGATTTAATCAATTTATGGAAAACTAGCAGCCCGTCCCGGCTTCGCACGGGGTAGACAATATTGTTGTACATTATTTTGTTCTATCGCTAATAGTTTCGGCAGCGCATTCGACGAAAGACATTTTAAGACTCATTTTTCTACACCTTCGGTTACATTGTTCAAATTTTACCAAGGATCCCTAATTTTTTTCAAAATGAAATGTAGCCTATGTCAAATTGGAAGAATGTAGCATTCTATTGGTGAAAGATTTGTTTAAATCGGCCCAGTACTTTTTGAGCCTATTCATTACAAACATACAAAAATAGGTACAAATCTTTCCTTTATAATATTTATGGATGGATTATGGATTATGGATTATGGATATGGATATGGATATGGATATGGAAAATAAAGGCATTGTAAATAAATTTGATTTAATCAGGCAACCCTGACCTGATTGAACTGAACCTGACTCCATCATGAATAACACGCCAAGAGCACGTAAAGAAATTCTAGAAAGTCTAGTCCGCAATTTAATTTGCTTTCTTTTCGTGAATCGGAGCAGAGGTTTCTAAATGCTTTCATTCAACTCCAAGCCTCATAGGGAAAGTATAAAAAAATTTACAAATTAAAAGTATTTTTCAGTGAAAATTGCACTTAAAATCCTTTCACCGCACTGGTTAGAAGGAACTAGTGACGCGACAAGAACGTCAAAGTCAAATAATTATACATTTACAGCCCTACTTTTAAACGCAATTTAAATTTAATCATTGCGTTAGTCCTGTCCCTGTTTGTCATCATTACCCAGTGGTAAGAGATGGCAATAGTATCTTTTGACATGTTTTTATAAGTAAGGCCATTATTCAGTAGTATCACAAGGATCACTTTGAATCGTCTTAAAGCTAGGTGTGTCTAGGTGCCAGTTCCACGCGACCAAGCCTAGAAGAACAGGCAACAAACTAGAACTACAAAGAAGAATAAGAGTGAAAATCGCGGTTTGTTAGCTAGAATTGGAATGGTATTCTGAGTTTCGATAAAAAAATACCTGAATCCCGGTTTCTTTCTGGTCTGAATTCCATGCCATTTGGATCAGGCTTATTACGAACTGTTAAGACGCTGAAAACCGTAAAATAACTTTTCGCTCGCCCACTTTAACGTCTTCTACGATATGAAAACACTGAACTTACTCGTATTTATCAGGAGAACGAGCTATATTTTCACTCGGTATTTATTGGAAATCGCGAGCAACTATTATTTAAAAAAAATATCCTAGCGTGTTTCCCACACAAAAATTGACCCAAGTACGAAAACCAGTTAGGCCAACTTTTAAGTTGGATAACGTATTATATAAATACGTTAAAAATTATGTTTTTACTAAACTGTATGCAATCGAATTGCACTTAAGATAGTTGCTGGCGATTTTCGATAAATATGTTCAGTGATTTTATATCTTTCAAAAGGTATAAATGTAGAAGTACATCGACGGTTGTCTTCGCCTTAAAACAGTCGGTCGGCCTACTTTCCTTGAAATGTTTTTATTCTGTGAAGCTAAATTATAACCATAACACGCACCAGAACGGGTTAAACAATGCAAATAAACTAAAACCGGATACCTAATCATTTGTATCGGTGAAATCACGTAACTTTGCAAACAAGTGTTACTAGATTTCGAATTAGGAATGCCTAGATTTATAACAACAACATTTGAGTATACGGTCAGGAACAAAAGTATATAATAAACTTCTTTTTAAGTTCAAATTACGTTTGAATCAGAGTTCAAACTTTATTTGAATACCATTTTGTTTAACTATGCCGTTGGATAGAACGCCCCCAAAGTAGTGTCGCCCCCACGTTTTTGCAAATAATATATATTTTTTTTACACAATTTTTAATTAAAATTTATTAAATTTTATTTTCTATTTTTTAGTTATATTTTCTATAAAGCATGTTTTAAAATGTCAACTGGTGAACATAGACTTTCCAAACTTTAGTAAATTCCGAATTTTTCAACACAGCATACTGTCATAATAATATGCCAGGGAATATAAAATGCTGTAGAACCACATTGTTGGATTACGTCATCTATTAGCACCAGACCAGACACAAAACGCGGCAGATGGCATATGGAACTTCGATAAAACGATGACGAATATTATCGTATGTCGAGCTTATCAAAGACTATTTCAAAGTCAATAGAATGGGTACTGGGATGGGTAAATTAGGGCCAGCCACCTGATGGACGGTACGTTAGAGATTGAGTGCTTTTGGAAGGTATACTGCTGTGAGGCTCTTTTATTTTTATTTTATTAACGCACAAAACACATTACAACCACAAAATAACTAAAAACTAAAATTTTATATTTTTGACCTTGATTATAACGTAACACATGCGCGTACAGAAAAGTTATAACTTATACGAGTAAAGAGAACAACTTATACATAGCAAGCTAATATTATTCTTAAGAAGTATGGAAGTATTTAAATTTAAATGTAAATTTTAATTTGAATCTGAATTTGCAAGTAGTTTGTCATTAGATGCATCAGCATCTAATAACTAACTACTTGCACTATCTAGGCTGTTTAAAATAGATATAATATATAGGATCTTAATATCTCTTAATATTAAAGTACATGTTAAACCACCTCAATGCGTAAATCACACTTTTTTCTACCTACAAAAATTTACTTGCATATCCTGCTCGGTGCTCGTTGAAGGTATCGCAGAAAATCCCCGATCTGAAGTGATACACCGATTCCATTTGTTAATATTAAACAGCGCCGATCCACTGGACCAGCGATAATACTTACCATAGCACTCCTAGAATGACGGTTGACAGAGGGTAATGTAAGAGAACATGATAATCTAAGTATGCCGACCCCACATAGAGCGGGATAAGGGCAGGAAGATTAAAGAAGTCTGGAAGTCATGATGAAGGCAGTTGACGGTTTTAAAACGTCGCCTATCAGCTGAAGCAATCTTCTTCCACGGGCACAAACAACAGGGGGTTTGTGGGCGATTATAAAATCTGTTGCAATCAAAAGTTTGATACTAACAAATAAACGATACTAACAAGGAACAGCGATCACATCTTGTTGCAATCATTTTCCGACCACCATCTATTTGTTGCCTTACTAGTTTTACAAAGCGAAGTTTCTTATAGCTATCTCATGTTTATTACGTCGACATTCAGGCCCAGATTCATAGACCGCACTTTGACTTTACTTTGATGGAAAGTTCTACTTTCAACCAAAAATATATTTCATAGTTCTGTTAAGCTCTTCTTTATTCAAAATGTTGAAGGTAAACTTCGATAAACAAAGCTTACTTTGCGAAGACTCCTTTGCTGTAAAGCAAAGTCACGTCTATGAATCTCGGCATCAGTCTTGTTGCCCTTGTCAAAGATAAGTTTTGTTTCAATTCGCTATTTATTGCGATCGAAACTCAAAATCTTGTCTAAACTGACAGATGTGACTAGGTTTTGATTGCAACCAAAGGTACGCATCATAATCACCCCACAGAATCCGACCGATGGGGGGGCATCGAATTGAAACCATTTATCTCGACCACTTACTACTTAATGATTACGCACTGCTCGCAGATTGTCGATGACTCACTGCGTGCACGAACAAGACCTTGGCAGTATAGATACGAGGCTTGTAAGCTCGTCAAGGAAGTCCTGCCACCGTAAACTGCTACTAAGCATTGCTGGTGCCGGTTGAAGGGTATGAGAGACTCATGAGGGTATCATTCTGTATCGTAAAGTCATACTTTACGACACAGAATGATACTTAGAAAGAAAGAAAGAAAATATTTATTTATAGATGTTTAGCAATTTAGGGTACACGATATACATGCATACAAGAGAAAGAGCCAAGACATAAGGACACGTCTTAGGTGGAACTGCTCTGAGACGTAATGCAGTAGGCAGATATAACCCCACAACATCTTAGATTTTATTCAGTACCTCCTTGGTACTTATTAACCGACTTCAAAGACTTCAAACTGTATTTACAAGAAAAAATGTATATAAGTATTGTATCAGTATTATAGTTTAGGGCTAGATAGTGTTGTGTGGATTTTCTATAATATTTTATTTTACACACTCTCAAACTTTTCCTTATGCGATGAGCCGTTGCAAATAAGAAACGTCTTTCCTTTCAAATATTTCACCTAGGACAATGTTCAAGACCATTATGTAAACAAAGGTCCCAATCGACTAAAGATAAAGACCCATTATCATCCGAACGGAACCCAGCAATGCCTAAAATTGCCTCTTAGCTATAGAAATTGGCAGGATAATGGCACTTGGCCAACGTGCCCTATTACCGGCCCCTCTTTATTACATTAGGCTCCTTATAAAGAACTCTTGTACTTCCTATTTGCATCATTGATAATAATCCTAAATACTAATAATGCAAAAATCGTATATTTGGATGTTTACAATATTTTTAGAGCGCTGCTGGCCTAGTGGTAGCGACCCCGCCTTCTGATCCCTAAGGTTGATGGGTTCTAATCCAGTCTTGTACTAACGAGTTTATCTGCCCAAAAATGTATGTAGGTACACTATGCCTGTGTTCTCAAATGGTGAAGGAAAAGATCGTGAGGAAACCGGCATATCGTAGAACCTAAAAAGTTCGAAAATATGTATAAAGTCCACGAAAGAAGCCTCTATGAGGCGCTCTTAAAATCCTTTCACCACACTTGGTTCGAAATAATCAGTGACACGATATGAAGATCAAAATTTTTGGTTTCTTCTGGCGCCAGCATTTTTATATAATTTATTCACTTGAATCACAGAGATCACTTTGAAACGTGTTAAAGCTAGGTGATTATGAGTACCAATAGATAGCTAGGTTACGTAGCTTCCCATATAATTCTATTCTGAATACATAACGACTGCTAAAAACGAAAATAGGTCGCTCTTCTGATGAAAACTTACAAAAAATAACATCCGCTGTGGTGCAACAAGTGAACGTCGATTCTTTCACAAAAACGACATTGTGTGTGAATATATTCTACCAATGCTTAAGTTCTGAAAAGTACCATGCTACAAGCAAATACATTATTTCATTTCATTATTCTTAAGAGCGGGTCGTGCGAAAATTTGAGATTTAAAAAAAGAAATTCATAACTCAATAACTAAGTGACATTTTAAAAATCGCAAAAGGACTAATTGTAGACTATACAGTGTGTTAAAAAAATATACTATTTAACATGACATTCTATTTAACGCTGACATACGATTTTCATTAGCGTTAAATAGAATGTCATGTTAAATAGTATATTTTTTTAACACACTTAAATTCGAATGAATCTCAAATGTATAGTCTACAATTAGTCCTTTTGCGATTTTTAAAATGTCACTTAGTTATTTAGTTATGAATTTTTTTTAAAAAATCTCAAATTTTTGCACGACCCGCTCTTAAGCCTCCGCTATACGCTGGTCTAAAAACAAAACACGACCGGAAAGTTGGAAAAATTTAAAATAAAGATGGCGTTGCCTGACCTGAGCTGTGAATTCATGTATTTGATACCAACTATTACTTATTCTGTGCTTGGGTCTGACATTTGTCACGACATTACAATGTATTTACTAGAATACGCTTCGTTAGACAAAAACACAGACAGATATTCAGTAAATAAATATAACCCAATTGTTATGTTAGCTGATTCCCGTCGCAGAGTTTCCATTGCATATTTTTCATCCAGGATTGGTGATAACAATGGCAAGCTGTGCGGTATTTTTTAAACTACCACGAACGCTACATTTTAAATCTAACTTATATAGTAGTGTAGTAGTAGTAGTCTAATTTATATAGTATAACAAGCAAATAGCCCCAGATTTAATAAAAGAAACCTTCCACCAAGAGAGATTTTCCTCATATTATGCAAAACCAGAGTGAGTTGCAAGTTCATAAATGTCGGTAGTCGGTGAATGAACACTTGTATTTATTAAAGGTAAAAAACGGAACCCTTATAAATTCGTCATGTCTGTCTGTCTGTCCATCCGTATGTCACAGTCACTTTTTTTCAAAAAAATGAAATGAAATGAAAAGAAATAATTTATTTGCTTGAAGTATGGTACTTACAAAACTGTAAAAGCTATATGTACTGATGAAACTTGGTAAATAGATGTATTCTGTAAACCGCATTATGATTTTTATACTTAGAACTGACACTCAAAAAATATTTTTTCATAAAACTTATGAGTTTTCTTAACATTAAGTAAAAGATTATTAAACCAGTTAAGTATTTACGACAGAGATGCGTTAACGTCATCGTAATTAGCCTTCTATCTATCGACTTTAAAAATTAATGAGGTATCGTCAGCAAATAGTACTGTTTCACATAGTTTTTTAACCAAAAAAGGAAGGTCATTTACGTACACTAGAAACAAGAAAGGACCTAATATCGAACCTTGTGGCACCCCTATGTCAATAACTGACCCAAAAGATCTCTCACCGCCCACATCAACTTTAAGGATTCTATCAGTCAAGTACGATTGTAATAAGTCAATGGAGCGATTTAGAATACCGTAATGTTTAAGTTTAGATATTAAGAGGGTGACGGACGCAGCTCGCAACTTCAATTCGAGGCGCGGGCAAAAATTGCTCCGAATATAGCTATCTCTATTCATTTGATGCGGGCGCCACGGAATATATAATAGTAGTATACACACACAGGCGCTCGTGTGACGCGCTACTTCTATTCGTGAATCCAACCATAGTGCCGCGCTTGTGCGTGTGCGTCAGCCACTGATAACGATTTTTATGCATTGCCTAATTTCGTCAACGTTACTAACACCCGTTTTCACTAAACCTAGGCGACGCCTAAATCGGATGCCTAAATATTAACGGGCCGACGTACACAGCTCGCAACTTCAATTCGAGGCGTGAGCAAAAACTGCTCCGAATATAGCTATCTCTATTCATTTGATGCGGGCGCCACGGAATATATAATAGTAGTATACACACACAGGCGCTCGTGTGACGCGCTACTTCTATACGTGAATCCAACCATAGTGCCGCGCTTGTGCGTGTGCGTCAGCCACTGCTAACGATTTTTATGCATTGCCTAATTTCGTCAACGTTACTAAGCGTCAGATAGGCTAGTGGCTAGGGCGTGCGGATTCACACTGAGAGGACGAGGTGGGCGGGAGTTCAAATCTGGTCAAAGAGAGTTGACTTTTTGCACCCTACAATTTTATGTTTTTATTATTTGTGGCTGCATTACCTGACTAACCCTCTAAGCTTATTGCTTGCTTGTTTCGCTTTTCTAGTATTCAATAAGCAAGGATTGGTCATGCTCTGAATGCAAGAATAAAGTGAAAAAAAAAACAACATTCCTGAACCGATAAAGAACCTTCAGAGTAGCTATTTACGCACTTAGAAAAGACACCAGGAAATTCTCTAACATGATACGAGTGAGTTTATTCATCAGGTAGGGTTTGTGCGGGTTCTGGACCTAATTGAAGAAGAGTAAAGAGAACCATTGACTCCGAGTTGAGTTGAGAGAGCCATTGACCCCGGCGCGGAGCGATGGAGTTGTGGTTGATGACGTTCCAGTAGAGGATGATGGGTGGGAGTCCGCTCAACATCAGGTGTGGTGTGGTTTGCTTGACCTCATTGGCCTAGTGGTTGGAGGGTGCGGGTTCAAAATCAGTGATAACGTTACAGTAATAGATGATGGGTGGGTATCCGCTCTACGTCAGGTGGGGTGTGGTTCGCCAGACCTCATCGGCCTAGCGGTTGGGGGGCGTGGGTTCAAAACCAGTCATGACGTTACAGTTGAAGATCATGGGTGGAGGTCCGCTCAACATCAGGTGGGGTGTGGTTCGCCAGACCTCATCGATCACACACACACAGCAATAAAAAACACGCAAAGCGGCTCACTTACCAAAGTACAGAAAGTCTAATAATGTGACTGCATTTAAAAATATACTTTATTCGTTGAGCAATTAGGTTGCTTTTATTCTGCTTATTTACATTCGCAAAACCAACGATTGCGAACATCGACCTACAATTACATGGACCTCGGCTTTCGCACAAAACTCGCGAAAAAAGTGTACCAAGCTAACCTACTATAGGTGGATACTTATATAATGATTATAAACAAACTGAAAAAAAAATTATTTATGTCTTATCACAATTACTATATAGAACTCAATTTTGATTGCATGAAGCAACTTCTAGTGAACGTTACAGAAGTCTTTTTATCAATATTTCCACCAGACGTTGAGCAGTACTCTGTTTATTGAGCTCCAGTTATATAAAGAAAAACTATTTTGTTAAAGTATTTCTCAGTCTTTTTATCAATATTTCCACCGGACGTTGAGTGGTAGCAGTTTTTTGAGCTCAAAATAAATAAAGTTTTTTTTTTAATTTCTTAGTCGTTTTATCAATATTTCCACCTGACGTTGAGCTGTAGTTTATTTCTTGAGCTCCAGAAAAATAAAACAGAAATATGTTGTTCAAATTTTTACAAGTCTTTTTATCAATATTTCTACCTGATGTTGAGTGGTATCAGTTTTTTTAAGCCCCAGATAAATAAAGAATAAAAATATTTTGTAGCCATTTTTCTTAGTCCTTTTTTCAATATTATAACCTGACGTTGAGCGGTAGTCGGTTGTTTGAGATTCAGATAAATAAAGAAAAAAAATATTTTGCTGAAATTTTTCCAAGTCTTTTTATCAATATTTCCACCTGACGTTGAGTGGTAGCAGTTTTTTTAAGCCCCAGATAAATAAAGACTAAAAATATTTTGTGCCAATTTTTCTTAGTCCTTTCATCAATCTTTCCACCTGACGTTGAGCGGTAGTCGGTTTTTTGAGATCCAGATAAATAAAGAAAAAAAATATTTTGCTGAAATTTTTCCAAGTCTTTTTATCAATATTTCCACCAGACGTTGAGCGGTACTCTGTTTATTGAGCTCCAGTTATATAAAAAAAAAACTATTTTGTTCAAGTATTTCTCAGTCCTTTTATCAATATTTCCACCGGACGTTGAGTGGTAGCAGTTTTTAGGGTTCCGTAGCCAAATGGCAAAAACGGAACCCTTATAGATTCGTCATGTCTGTCTGTCTGTCTGTCTGTCTGTCTGTCTGTCCGGCCGTGTCACAGCCATTTTTCTTCGAAACCATAAAAGCTAGACTGATGAAACTTGGTGAGTAGATGTATTCTGTGAACCGCATTAAGGTTTTTACACAAAAATAGAAAAAAATCTATAAATTTTGGGGGTCCCCATACTTGAAACTGAAACTCAAAAAATTTTTTTTCATCAAACCCATATGTGTGGGGTATCTATGGATAGGTCTTTAAAAATTATGTTGAGGTTTCTAATATCGTTTTTTTCTAAAACTATAAATTTGGGGGTCCCCATACTTGAAACTGAAACTCAAAATTTTTTTTTTCATCAAACCCATACGTGTGGGGTATCTATGGATAGGTCTTCAAAAATGATGTTGAGGTTTCTAATATCGTTTTTTTCTAAACTGAATAGTTTGCGCGAGAGACACTTCCAAAGTAGAAAAAAGTTGGTCCCCCCCCCTCTAACTTCTAAAATAAGAGAATGATAAATCCAAAAAAAATATATGTTGTACATTACTATGTAAACTTCCAACGATATTTAGTTTGAACGAGATCAAGTCAGTAGTTTTTTTTTATACGTCATAAATCGTAAACCGCAATTTACCTTTCGACGAACTACAAAAACCTTTATATTATGTTAATTGATGCTACGGAACCCTTCATGGGCGAGTCCGACTCGCACTTGGCTGCTTTGTTTGAACTACAAATAAATAAAGAAAAAAAATAATTTGTTGTAATTTTTCTTAGACCTTTTATCAATACTTCATATACAGGGTGGAATTTTGTAATGCCACCTGGAGGGAAAGTACTCTTAATACTCCAGATAGAAAATTTTACTCACAGGAAACATTCCTTTATTTTTGAATAGAAAGCAAACTGCATTCAAAGTTTTTCGAAAATTCTCTCACACCCGGGAATTGAACCGGCTAAAATCAGAAAAATTATACCTTGTACTTTTATTGCATCGATCGTTAGTCAATTATAAGGATGAAATCTCTCTAACAAACATGATAAATTAAATGAAAGAAAAACCAGGAAATCTTAAATTAATTTAATTATTTACAAAAAATGGATAACTAACTAGTTACTTGAAATTAGTTGCTTGAAATGGGCTCCATTCTCTTGGATACACAAATTTATTCTTTTAACGAATTCATTTCTTTAAAAGAATAAATTTATTCCTTTCAAAAAAAAAAAATAATTTAAAAATTATTTTATTTTTAATTTTAGAAATTGCTTTCTATCCAAAAATAAAGGAATGTTTCCTTTGAGTAAAATTTTCTATCTGCAGTATTAAGAGTACTTTCCCTCCAGGTGGCATTACAAAATTCCACCCTGTATAGAAATTAATGGTTCATAATTTGTTTTAGTCGAAATGTTGGCTTTTTTCGAAATTTCGGCAGACTTTTTGACCTAGTGCTGCACCTTAATTTCGTTTACCCAACCTACAACCTACCTAGGTACTTAGTATTTCCCATCTTCACTTAGTACCCTTCCTAAACTAACAAATTATCAAATATCTAAGCATTATGTTTTATGCCAGTGTAGGTATTTAACTAGTCCGAAGTCCGAGCGATTCACACACACAACCGAAGTGTCCCGTGTGCTTCAAGCGTTTCCTCCCCCTGCACCCCGCCACCCGCACCATGCGTGCGCGATAGCAATAGTAGCCGTTCGAAAATGCCATGAATTTGATCGTGTTCCGTAATACCAAAAATGATGACTGAAAACTTTTTGTATTCTTTACATAGTATTGTTTTTCTGTAACTAGACAATATAAACTAGGTTCCATAACAAAAAACACGTAAGATATTGTTGTTTTTAGTACGAAACCAATAGGTAGAAAACTTGATAAGTTTAGCATAAAAATGTGCAAAATGCGATTGGTGTTTATTTCATTTTAGGTAAGTAATTTGAAATAAAAACTGTTGAGGAACCTAGATAAATACTATGCAAATACAATTATTACAATAATATAGTGTAAATCTGTCTAAATTAGAAATCATTTTGGTATTCCGTTTGTATGAAAATTTTCCATACGTCAGCCCCTTAACTAGTTTTTTCGTGTGCGCGAGCTGCAAGCAGCTCGCGTGTCGGTGTGCTACTCCCAGTTTTACATTACACTTGCACTTGTAAAACCCCAAAAAGTAGTAAAGAAAGTCCTAAGTAACCCTAAAAGTCGATCAGTGAATCAAGTTCCTCAGTGTAGTAAAACCCCAATCAAAGTCCTAAAGAACCCTAAAATTGTTTACATAATCAAGGTCCTAAGTGAAGTAAAATTCCAATTAAAGGCCTAAGGAACCCTAAAAGTTGTTTATTTTATCAAGTTCCTCAATGTAGTAAAACCCCAATCAAAGTCCTAAGGAACCCTAAAAATGTTAACATTATCAAAGTCCTAAGGAACCCTAAAAGTCGAACACTTAATCAAATTGCTCAATGTAGTAAAACCCCAATCAAAACCTTATACGGAACCCTAAATTGTACGTCAAGCCAAAACCCTTAACGGGTCGAAACCGCTGGAAGGAACCCAAACGTTGACTACCGGGTCGCGTGCATCGCGAGCTGCAAGCAGCTCGCGTCCTCAATGCGTTCCCACAGGGGCGGAACCCTAAACCAAGTGAAGATCCAATCAAACACCTTAAAAAACCTAAAATTCAATCTCCAATCATAGTCCTCAGTCGAATGAACCGTTTGAACGACCTTAATCGGACGATTTTTGCAAAACCGGAAGTGGCACAGCCGCCATTTTGAATTTTGAACTCAGTCTAGTGAACATTTTTTCACACCCCTAAGACACCCTAAATTTCAGTAGGAGGGGGTTCTAAATTTCAGTAGGGTGGGCGTGGTCGCGTGGCGGCTCGCTTCGCTCGCCGCAACGTTCCCCCCGGGTTCAGGAGGAGGGGGTTCTGGGGGCTTGAGGGGGGGGTCACAGCACGGCTCGCTTCGCTCGCCGCGACGCTCCCCCCGGGTTCAGGAGGAGGGGGTTCTGGGGGGCTTAGGGGGGGGGGGGGGGTCACAGCACGGCTCGCTTTGCTCGCCGCACTGTTCCCCATTCGCTCGCCGCAATGCTCCACTCGAAAAAAAGGGTCAAAAATAATAAAGGGGTCTAGAGGGGAGAGGGGGGCAAAATTTATCTCACCTTCCCTACATGACCCAAAAAAAAAGTCTTGCAAGTCACTCCGCTTGGAAGATACGAAAGGGGGGGGTGAAAAAAGGGGCAAGAGGGGGGTGTTTTTTTTGTTTTTTCAATTCAGGAAGAAACCCTCTATACGAAACCCTAATCGAAAACCCCCTATCTCGACGGCATCCGGTAGCACTCACAAAAGGGGGGGTCCTGGGGGGCAAGGGGGGCAATTTTTTTTGTACAATAATATTCTTATCTTTTTTCTTCTCTTTCGTCTTCTCCCTTTTAATCTTTTTTTTTCTGAAAAGTAATATTTCATCAAAATCGGCTAAGCCGTTTTGTTTTATTGTTTGTTACTGCATACCTTCGTCATTTAATTTTATGATCCAATTTAGTAAATTTTTCTTTTATCTAAAAGGTTATACTTCCAGATCTGTATGTAAATCTAGTAAGTATAACTTAGTGCATAGAATTCATGCCTATGGAAATAAATAATAATAATAATAATAATAATGCTGGACAATTCACACAACATTATCTAGCCCCAAGCTAAGCAAAGCTTGTGTTATGGGTGCTAGATAACTGATATACATAATACAATACATTACATGCATAGATAATTTTCATTTCAATTCATAAATGAATTGAAATGGAAATTATTTATGGGTGGCTTTAAGCTTTGCACTCATTTAGGCCTTCGGTGCTCATTGCGGTGGAGATCAGTGAAGCATTGTGAAATAACACTGTCTATTCGACTTATATTATTGTATTTTATCGGCATTTAAAAATATTAGGTATACCAAAGAGTTTCGACAACCCCAACTGACTCTTCAAAGTTCTGTCAAACGCAAAATCTTGGGAAACTCCTTGCTGCGTGTATAGAAATAGGCACATGTATTTTGGTATTTGGGTATTTGAGCGCACCGTGCATGAAGCCTTTGACAGAAAGTTCCAGAATTCGGGACATTACAGGCACCTCCAGATTTAAAAGACGGCAATCAAAAATACTCAAAACCCATGATATTATTGTTATGACTGGGCTCTCAGCTCATTTATTAGTAGCTCTGCCTTCTGCGCCATAGGTCGTGGGTTCGATCCCCACCGAGAACAAATATTTGTGTGGTGATCATAGATATTTGTTCTCCATCTGGATGTTATATTGTTTTCCAAGTACCTATGTATTTACAAACAAAATGTATTTAAGTATTACATCAGCTATCTGGTTCCCATAATACTAACTCTGCTTAGTTTAGGGCTAGATAGTGTAGTGTAGATTGTCCATAATATATATATATATATACTTCCTTTTCATTGTAATGGGCTCCCAAACTCTTTGCAAAATCGACACTATTTTTATAAAGGCCTAAAATCGGCTACTAGTTTTTGAGTCTTCTTCTTGTCATGTCAATAGAAAATTAAAGCTGGTGTGGTGGATTATGAATGTGCCTCAAAAGTTTTGCTACTTCACGTTGGTTTCATTTATTGTTTTCCTTCACCGTTAGAGTGTACTGACATAGTGCACATAGGTTTTTTGGCAGATAAACTAATTTGTGCATGACGGGGTTTGAACACACGCCTTTAGAATCAAAAAGCGGGTCGCTACGACAATATAACCGGTGCTAAGCAACCAGAGCGCCCCTCCACCTAATGGACCGATGACATTCTAAAGATCGTGGGAAATCGGCAAATTGTTTTTTCATGGAAATGTATAAAGGAGGTCTATATCTAGCAGTGGACTTCTACTTACTGATGATGATGACGGAAAGCACTGGGTAGATAGGAAGATAGCTACTTATGCAACTACAAAAATGGAGGTATTTAACAAAAGCATTGCGCTTCGCTGGTCACGCACGATAGGAACGTGCCCTAGAATGTACTTGATAAGTTATATGCTACATAAAATATATACTTCTACAGGCTGATGATGATGTGAATACAGGTTATCGATCATAATGTACGATGAAGATGGTTTTATGTCATTTCGTTATACTGTGACAGTTTGTTTTATGTTACACTGTGGCAAATTTATAGTACCAGTAGTAGCTATGATTTAATCTAGGGTATATTTTACGTAGTCAGAGATGAAATGTCATGTCACGAAATTTGACATAGGTCCAACCTTCTTGGCCGCTCGGGCTGTACTGAGAAGTAAGTACAGAAACCTATCTATTTATATTTTTGAAAATTTTATTTTTTTATAAAAACTACGGCAACTAAGAAAAATGCAATAACATCAGGTTTTTACGTATTTATTAAGGTAAACGGGAACAAAACTTTCATTGCAATGGCTCTAACAGCAACGGAAAAAAACCATTTCAAATCCAAAAAAAATTGAGAGTTTTTGGCAAACTTTGCGTTCAATTTTATCGAACCCTGTGAGTTGAGGAGAATTTCTAGCCTAATCATAATTTTTTTACACCATTTAATTGTAATATTTTACAAAAAAAATAAATGGATTCGTCCATACAACGAAAAAAAATGCTACTTTACATTTTCGGTTTCACCTCATGTAGGCCCTTAAGTGACACAATGCATTCGATTAATTTTTCTGGCATTTTGGAAAGTCACACATCAAGATAAAGTCACATAGCTTTCTTCATTTTAAATGTTTTTCTGGTGTTACCTATTTTGAGTTCTGTTGAATAATTTCGTTGGTATTTTAACTAAAATGCATTTTTTTGTGTGGATGTTTTTTTTAATTGCTTGGCTGGATTTGAACTCGTAACATCTAAGGGGAAAATGTTGAGAAGTCCGCACTTATACACCACTGATGCACTCACCTCACACGCGTTTAATTGCAATCAAACAGAGTCACTTCCACAATTTAGAGGTCAAATAACATCGGTTTACCGACCTCACGCGCAAGGCTGCCCTAGTTTCGATCTAACTCGGTCATATCCAAGTACGGAGACTATAGGTAAGTTCAATGGGAATATAAAGTAGGGAGCTCTATAGGGAACAATATCGGTGTTCTGAAAAACCGGGGCTAAACGAGAAAGACGTCATTCTACTCATCCTCAAAGATTTTACATTGTCTCAAAGGTTATGAACCGAGCGGGATTAGAACCCACGACCTATTTTAAGGCCCATAAGTCCGGTTTCCACTGCGAGCGGAACGGACCCATTAATGACTCCGTTGAACTCGCAAACGCAAACTGCATACTTGTATTTCCACCAACAAATAGTCGGACGTAAAGAGCCGAGCGTGTAGAAAGAGTAGAAATGAGAAATGAGTCATTAATGGGTCCGTTCCGCTCGCAGTGGAAACCAGGCTTTATCGCACCCTAAGTGGGTTCGGCACATCAGGTTTTCTTCTTCCACTCACCTCTATAATTCGTCATCTTACTTCAAGCCTTTCTTAAAAGATTAATCAGTGTATAAGGAACAGCCATCTCTTACCACTAGGTAATGACAAACAGTGACAGCACTAATTTTTAAGCAATACTACACCTGACTCCTGACACACCCAAGTAGCGCTTGTAAGGCCATTAATCAATAAAAAAACTGTTCATGCTTACCCTCGTTGGCAGCTCGTATACTAAGGTAGCACTTTTCTACCTTTACTATTTTATATGCGACCTAGTTCCTTATCAGGATTCCATGTAGGTATGCTGATAAAAATGGCTTGTGACTCGCGTGTGTCTTAGGTTCAGAATAGTTACAATGATATTTCAGCCATTTCAAAGTTTCTGATCGATCTGAAATTTATTGTTACAGGAAAAGAACGGTATCTCCAAGCACGATACTAAAGAGGGAGCAGAAATGGCTGCGTATGTTGAACAACTGGGAGGCTTTCATGAGCAAGAACTACAAGAAAGTGCGCGAACGGTGTCGGAAAGGTGAGCCAAAAGACAATTTTTTTAGTCACAATATTAATCATCACATCTCAGTCAGAAAATACTTCATCATACATTTCGAGGGAAGCACCATTCTGAGCCTTTCCATCCACCGACTTCCCGCGATCTTAACGATTTCGCTTTCCATCGTCTCTGGTTCGTGGTTGGCATTCGAGAACCTTGAATACCTATAGGCAAATAGGTAAATGGTACTAAATGACATTAACATCTCCGTCTTCAGTGATGCCGGCGGCGGTCAAATCCATATTGGATTGAACAGCCAGTTTTACTTAAACCAGCACGCATTTTTACGAAAATCCTCCGCTTTGCACCCAATGTTTAATGAACAAATCATTCAACATCTACGTTTAGTATTATTTCAGTTGTTCTATTGTCATTGCTAAATAATTATAGTATGCGTGAGCTAGAAACCAATTGACAGGGTGATTAACTGGTGTTACTCGTACTTTCACTCATGTCAGGTTTATGTTCTAATAACTATCCAGCATGTTTATTGCCTAAGCAAGCTGGCATTTTACATGAATTAACATTTATTCTAGATTATTAATTTATACGGCAGCCATTTAACTACCACGTCCCAGTCGGAGTAGACCTCTCTCAGCCTCATCATAATCCACTCACTAAGCATCCTTCATCGTTTAGTCCGTAGCCAGTCACTGCTGGAAATAAGCCTCCTCGATTGTTTTGTTTGCTATATAATATCCTTGAATTTTGCGGCTCACATCCAAGAGAATGTTGGCACTCATAATCTCTACGCTGGGCAGACGGTTTGTGTTGATGTTATGAACTCAGGAAAGCTGCTGCCGATTCCCCGATGCTGTTCCATTAACCGATTTGAGACGTGGATACATACTATTTCCGGCACTACCACTAGCATTCCAAGGCCATCATCATCATCAACCAATATGAGGCCACTACTGGACGTAGGTCTCTCCAGTGCTTGCCAGCTACATTTCCCAGATCGTCGCCCCACCTTGCTGGAGAGCGTCCTACACTGCGCTTTTCTAACTATAGTATTCATTTGCTCCACCGATTGTCTGTTCTGCGACAAACCAGCCACTGCCGGCCCACTGCTACTTCAGTTTGTTAACCCTCGTCAAAGACGTCGTCGTTCAAAGTTGTGCCATTTTAAAGAGGGAACTCCCTTTTCCAGGTATTCCAGCCTCGGTCCGCCCCAAAGCGTGGTTATACCTCTGCGGCGGGCAGCTGCTTCTGGAGAAGCATCCGAACGAATACGAAGAGTTGTTGCAAGCGCCTGGAGACCCGAAGTGCATGGACGATATACGGAAGGATTTGCACAGACAGTTTCCGTACCATGAGATGTTCATTCGCGAAGAGGGGATTGGGTAAGTGACGAACTGGAACTTCACTGCTATTTTTATTGGTTTTTAGGGTTCCGTAGCCAAATGGCAAAAACGGAACCCTTATAGATTCGTCATGTCTGTCTGTCTGTCTGTCTGTCTGTCTGTCTGTCTGTCTGTCTGTCTGTCTGTCCGGCCGAGTCACAGCCATTTTTCTCCGAAACCATAAGAGCTAGACTGATGAAACTTGGTGAGTAGATGTATTCTGTGAACCGCATTTAGGTTTTTACACAAAAATATAAAAAAAACTATAAATTTTGGGGGTCCCCATACTTGAAACTGAAACTCAAAAATGTTTTTTTCATCGAACCCATACGTGTGGGGTATCTATGGATAGGTCTTTAAAAGTTATGTTGAGGTTTCTAATATCGTTTTTTTCTATAACTATAAATTTTGGGGGTCCCCATACTTGAAACTGAAACTCAAAATTTTTTTTTCATCGAACCCATACGTGTGGGGTATCTATGGATAGGTCTTCAAAAATGATGTTGAGGTTTCTAACATCGTTTTTTTCTAAACTGAATAGTTTGCGCGAGAGACACTTCCAAAGTGGAAAAAAGTTGGTCCCCCCCCCTCTAACTTTTAAAGTAAGAGAATGATAATACTAAAAAAAATATATGTTGTACATTACTATGTAAACTTCCAACGATTTTTGGTTTGAACGAGATCTAGTCAGTAGTTTTTTTTTTATACGTCATAAACCGTAAACCGCAATTTACCTTTCGACGAACTACAAGAACCTTATTATGTTACATCAACTAACATAATATAAAGGTTCTTGTAGTTCGTCGTGCTACGGAACCCTTCATGGGCGAGTCCGACTCGCACTTGGCTGCTTTTTTGTAAATGGATCATACAAAAAACGGTAGGAAGGAACCAAGCCGTAGTTTGTTGCCTGTTCTTCTAGGCTTGTTCGCGTGGAACTGGCACCTAGACTCACCTAGCTCTTAGACATTTCAAAGTGATCCTTATGATACAAGTAAATAATAAATAATAAATAAATATTCTGGACAATTCACACAACACTACCCAGCCCCAAACTAAGCAGAGCTTGTAATATGGGAACCAGATAGCTGATATAATACTTGAATACATATTTTTTTTTGTAAATACATACTTAGAATACAATATAACACCCAGACAGAGAACAAACATTTATGTTCACCACACAAATATTTGTTCTCGGTGGGGATCGAACCCACGACCTACGGCGCAGAAGGCAGAGCTACTGCCAACTGAGCTAGAGGCCAGTCATCATCATCATCAAGTGAATAAAGACATTTTGGTTTTATTTGAACGATATTTATTGGTGTTTTTAATTTGTCCGAAACCAAATTTCTCTACTATCTCTGCTTTTTGTGCAGGTTGTGGGTCCGATCCCCACAAATCACAAATAAACATGATTGTGTGATGAACAGATTATTGCTTTGGGTGGTATTATTGTGACCTTAGCATTTCAAGTTTCATTTTAGTAGCTCCTACAAATGGCGATATTGAGTCTTAACTAAACAACCAAATAACCAACAATCGATATTTGTAGTCCAAACCAAAATATGATATTACCAGAAAATAAGCTATTTTCCTCCTCATATTATTCAAGCGGTGGACCTTTATTAATATAATTAAACCAAATATAACGCGATATTCACTAAAAGAAAAGCTTATAAAATAAGGTAAATATGACTGTGTCGTCAATCAGCTGAGCCCTTCAACGAATTGCGTCACTACCTGATTCATTCTCTAGTTGGACGTCATAATGCATTTTAAGATAATATACAGGTTAGTAGTTGCCAGTTGGGTTAGTTCAAATACAATAAATAAAGGCATATAATAGTACATTGTTACCTGAGTGTTGAAAGTCACGTTTTTTGAGTCCCGAGACGGGTTTGGCGCCAGAGCGTAGCGAGGGCGCCAATGGAGCTTGAGGGACTTAAAAGACTTTCACCCGAGGTAAACACTGTGCTTTTCATTACGAATACAAGGAAAGTAAAAATAAAAACATGAAAGAAAAATTAGTGAAAATGAAGATTGAATTGCCGCCTTCCCGGTTTTTTTTTCTTTTTCTCTGGTGGGCCTTCGGCTTCGGCTTTATTCAGCCATTATTTTCATTTTCATAATTTAAAAAATGATAAATTGTTTGCTCAAAGCTTAATCAAATAATTTAGAAGATATATTATTTATTTAATACTATCTTTTACATTGCGCTCTAATTAGACTTTTTAAACTTCTTACCGTTGTAATGGGTTTCCAACCTACTTGCTGAATAAAAAGTTGGAATTTGGTTGAACAACCTCCTTGCAGTTAGAAAGACTTTAGAAAGTTGGAACATGGTTGAATAAAATAGAACTTGTTTTTTTATATAATTTGACAGCTGTCAGTAGAAAGCGATTCTCCCTAGGGCTGAAAGTATTACTTTCAATTAGGCCCCTCAGGCAACTTCAGACCTACTTTCAGAGTATGAGCAATGAAATAGTTATTTGCTAAGAGTGCAAGCGTGCTCAATTTTCAAAAATAGAATGCTCTGCTTTTGCGAGAGAGTCAAAAGAGCACGAGGGGAAAAATCTTTTTAATACAGTTGCTCAAAAAGTGGCGTATTGCAGGGACGTATAGCGTTCGGGATGTGGGCTATTACACACGCGTGCTTTTTTTTTACCATTCCCGCACTAGTGCTTTTTCTTTCCCAACTGTCAAAATAATGTCTAAAAAGAAAAACCAACCATGAAGTTTTTACTAAAAAAATTCATCGAAGTTTTTATGATTCATGCAAATACGTATTATTTCTAAAAAGAAGCTACTAATTTGTTTCATTAACAGATTTAATGATTTGATTGAATGAGTTATGTTAGGTTTCATTTCATTTCATCTCATTAAATTTCATTTTCAATTCATATCAATAAAAAAAATCTACTGAAGACTTGGCTGTATGGGTATAGTTCCCTTTGCCTTCCAGAATGGGTGAAGAAAAAAAAAAATCTCTGCTTATATTTTACGGTTGGCGCTTGGCGCCATTTTTCAGAAATTTTCTTTGCGAGTTTATTTGTTTGTTGCACAAAATGAGTAATTTCGACCCTAGTTTTTTTGAATTAACACCACCGGAACGCAGTATAATTGCACAAAATGCTTCGGAGAACATTTTACCGGAAAAGTCAAAAAGTCGCTACATGCATACATACGACGAACTTATTGCGTGGAGAGAAGAGAAAAAAGCAAATGGTATTTTTATTATTTTATTAAATTGCTTAATTTTTTCGCAACTGTATTAAAAATAGTCGTTCAGTACACGTGCGGAACCGTCATTGCAACTTGTTCCGACTGTCAACCCTCGCCTTCGGCTCGGGTAGACATTTGTCGGAACTCTTTGCAATGACAGCCTTCCCGCACTTGTAATGAAATATACTATTTTAATACAGTTGCTCAAAAAGTGGCGTATTGCAGGGACGTATAGCGTTCGGGATGTGGGCTTTTTTTTTTACCTTTCCCGCACTAGAGCTTTTTCTTTCCCAACTGTCAAAATAATGTCTATTATAAGAAAAACCAACCATGAAGTTTTTACTAAAAAAAATCATTTAAGTTTTTATGATTCATGCAAATACGTATATTTCTAAGAAGCTACTAATTTGTTTCATTAACAGATTTAATGATTTGATTGAATGAGTTATGTTAGGTTTCATTTCATTTCATCTCATTAAAATTCATTTTCAATTAATATCAATAAAAAAAATCTACTGAAGACTTGGCTGTATAGGTATAGTTCCCTTTGCTTTCCAGAATGGGTGAAGAAAAAAAAAATCTCTGCTTATATTCTACGGTTGGCGCCATTTTTCAAAAATTTTCTTTGCGAGTTTAGTTAGTTGTTTGTTGCACAAAATGAGTAATTTCGACCCTAGTTTATTGAATGTAACACCACCGGAACTGAGTATAATTATTGCACAAAATGCTTCGGAGAACATGTTACCGGAAAAGTCAAAAAGTGGCTACATATCTACATACGACGAATTTATTACGTGGAGAGAAGAGGAAATAGCAAATAGTTTTATTAAATTGCTTCATTTTTCGCAACTGTATTAAAAATAGTCGTTCAGTACACGTGCGAAACCGTCATTGCAACTTGTTCCGACTGTCAACCCTCGCCTTCGGCTGCGCCTCGGCTCGGGTAGACATTTGTCGGAACTCTTTGCAATGACAGCCTTTCCGCACTTGTAATGAAATATACTATTGCACTCTTGTGCAACACCAACTTTTCATCCCACCTCAGCGAGGTAATAAGTAAATGCAAAAAAGAAAATGGCGCGCATTATGCAAATTTAATAAAACGTAATATACCAAGAAGGTTGCGGGTCTGAGTTTTTAACGAATTAAAAAAGGCTGTATGATAAATTCGGCACCATGGAGGTTAGAAGTAATTAGGTTTAATGATGAGTTCTAAATTCAATTTTACTTTAGCCTCTGGTCTAGCAGGTAATAGACGGCATCATAATTTGATGCTAACAGTACTGCTGATTAATGTTTATTGAAACAAAGGCAACATGCGTCATATAAGGACGTTTTAGCAGTTATAATGGCATTGTCGTAATTTGGTCACCAAATCATTGCTAAGCCTGTCAATGAACTCTCCAATTCTGTAGTGCAGTGTTTTAGCCTTACGTGCCAGTAATTTCACTGGCATCCACACCTTTCAACCCGAAATACAGCGACGTTGCTTGGCGACAAGAATAAGCATGGTGGTAGTACTTCCCCGGACATGCCCTTCACAAAGACCTCTAATTCTACCTTGTGCAAGTCCGAGTTTTGTTTTTCGTTTTCTATGTTGCTTTTTATGGATAAGCGCAACTATCGGGCGTAGTCAGAACTCTCTTAGACAAAAAAACTATACTTGAGGTTCTGTTTGTAGTATTTGTTGACTATCGAGCCCTAAAGCACAACATCGAAATAAGTAAATAAGAAATGACTACCTTCATAGCTTCATTGGTAGTAGCGCTGCCTTCTGTGCTGGAGAACGTGGGTTGATCCCCATCGAGAACAAATATTTGAGTGGTGATATTTTTTCTCTGTCTGGGTGTTATATTGTATTCTAATTATGTATTAACAAAAAAACTATGTAAGTATTATGTGAGCTATCTGGGGCTCAATTCTAGACCAGTGACTTTATTGTCACAGTAGATATACAAGAACTGACAGTTTCTTTAGTGAATTTGACAGTTCTTGTGATATATATCTACCGTGACAATAAAGTCACTGCTCTAGAATTGAGCCCCAGGTTCCAATAGTACAAGCTGATAATAGTACAAGCTGATAATAATATGTCAAGTGCACGAAAGGAGCCTCTTTTAGGCGCACCTGTAATCCTTTCACCACGCTTGGTTTGAAAGAATCAGTGACACGATAAGAAGTACAAGCTCAGCTTAGTTTGAGGCTAGATAGTGTTCCCTCCACCTTACAGCGTTCGTTTTACGTGACTATTCCTTCGTAAAGCAGTACTACGCTAAGCGTTATATTTTGTTTTTCCAGCCAACAAGAACTATTCCACGTGCTAAAAGCCTACTCAGTCCTCAACCCCAAGGTGGGATACTTCCAAGCGCAGGCGCCAGTCGCTGCGTTCCTTCTGATGCATATGCCGAGCGTCCAGGCATTCTGGTGCCTAGTCAGCATCAGCGATAAGTACCTTAGCGGGTACTACAACCCTGGGCTAGAGGTAAGGTTATAATTACGTAGATCCTTGGACACGTGAGGCATTCTCTCGAATCTCTTGGTACTACCCTTCCCAACCCGTTTCGTAAGTGAAATGGGCAGTGAAAAATTTCGTCCTGACGCAATGACGCAGGTGTTTAATAGTTTTCTAATTTCTTTCCTACTTCAAATCTTAGGATTCCAAGGGAGAGAAAAGGACTCCAAGTTCAAGGAGACAGTGCCACGTCTTTTCGGCACATGCCTACATTTTGCAGTTGGGAGTTGGCATAATTATAGGTTCCAGACATATAAAGTCCACTAACAGTTTACTTACCACTTACCTTCTTGAGCATTTACTCGTCTAAATGGTCACCACTTATAGTAGCACCAGTAATAGTAATAGTAGCTGTTTTGAGTAAAGTACTACTCAAAACAGCCACTATTACTATTCCTAGGTTTGATCTCAAGCGGAATTTTCCAAAGCAGTAATATAAAACTTTCTGAATTTAGCGCCAAATCCACAACAAAATCCGTCTACAACCTGCTTAGTAATGCGAAGTTCCCCGGCTACTTTTCCCAGGTCCTCCAACGTGACGGTGACATCCTGAACGCATTGCTCCGTCGGACCGCGCCGGCGGTGCATCGGCATCTCATGAAGCATAAGGTGGAGCCAGTTCTGTACGCTACGGAGTGGTTCCTGTGTGCTTTGACGAGGACCCTGCCGTGGGACAGTCTACTGAGGGTTTGGGACTGTTTCCTGTGCGAAGGCGTCAAGGTTAGTTGAGCGTCAGTGGAGCCAGGGTTGTACGTTACGGAATGGTTCCTGTGTGCTTTGACGAGGACCCTGCCGTGGGACAGTCTACTGAGGGTTTGGGACTGTTTCCTGTGCGAAGGCGTCAAGGTTAGTTGAGCGTCAGTGGAGCCAGGGTTGTACTTACGTTACGGAATGGTTCCTGTGTGCTTTGACGAGGACCCTGCCGTGGGACAGTCTACTGAGGGTTTGGGACTGTTTCCTCTGCGAAGGCGTCAAGGTAAGGTCCTATAAGACTTCAAGCGTTGGTCAAGGTCACATATTTTAGGTTCAGTTACTAGCGCCATCTATTGAGAAACAGTGGAGCCAGGGCTGTACGCTACGGAGTGGTTCCTGTGTGCTTTGACGAGGACCCTGCCCTGGGACAGTATAGGTACTTAGGGTCTGGGGGACTGCTTCTTCTGCGAAGATGTCAAGGTTAGTTCTTACAGGACCACACAGTTCTAGATTCGGTTTCTAGCACCATCTGCACGTCAGTATTGAACGTCAGTAGAGCCAGTGTTGCATATACGCCATTGAGTGGTTCCTCTTTGCTGTGACGAGGACCCTACCTTGGGACAATCTTTTTGAGGGTTTGGGACTGACTCCTGTGCAAAGGCGTCAAGACACGACGATACCTTACGTAAGGTAAACTCAGTAAATGTTGGTCTTTCTAGAAATCTATGGAGACACCTTCCAATTTTGACATACCCGTTCCTCACAAACTTGTCTCCCCAGGTGCTCTTCAAAGCGGCTCTAGTAATCCTCCACGGAGCCCTGGGCTCAGCCAAGGTCCGCAAGCGCGCCGCCGGCCTCTGCGAGACCCTGGAGGTCCTCCGGCATCCTCCAGAAGGAATCCTGGGGGAAGAGTACCTGGTGTACCATATGCAACGGCTCGGACTCACTGAGGAGGACTTTGAGTTTGAGCACCAGAGGCAGACTGCGCGTCGCAGGGCCATAGCTGATCGGAGGTGAGTCTTAGAGCTGTTGTAAGGTCTCACAGCTCAGTTGATAGTAGGTCTGCTTTCTGCGCTGAAGTGCGTGGGTTCGATTTGCACCGAGAACTAATATGTGTGGTGTTCGTAAATGTTTGTTCCCTGTCTGGTATGTTCTAAGTAGAAATTTGCAAAGAAATATGTACAGTCGCGGTATGAAAATGTTCGTCACCTTAGAGTCGGTTTTCGCTTGCACCAGTGCCTTGATCATGAACACATTTTGACATAATTTGTGACGTTAACTTATCGGTGTATTCTGTCTATTCAGTTTCAAAGGTAGTATGTGATCGTGATACGTTGAACAAATCAAGTTGAAAATCGACGAACATTTTCATACCGTCACTAATACATTAGTATTTTATCACCTCTCTGGTGACCATAGTACAAGCTCTCCTTAGTTCGGGGCTAGATAGTACAATATATTTTTTTAACTTTTGTTATTAAGGCTTACAATAATTCGTATAATATGTAATAACTGTGTTTTTTTCAGTGGTAGCTGATTCAGCGACTGTTCCTTCAAGCGTTACTCCAAGAATAACGCAAGGGACATATTCAACACTCTGTGAGCGTGCATTGACTCGAAAATAAACCCTAAGTGCTATGTGATAGAGACTATAATTGCTACAGTGGCCAAATATGGAACGACCAAGATCGACTGACGATAGGATAGCGTTTTAGATCATAACTGTAGGTGATAAAGTCTATTTTGCTATGAAGTGTTAGACGAAGACAACCGTCTATGTACTTCTTGCTCGCACACTTTGACCCTTTGTAAGCTACCTATAATATCACTGAATTTAGGATAGTCAAGCAAAAAAATAATAAACGAAAACTGTAACAAACATAAAAGTATTAAATAGAGACGACGAGAAAAGAGCCCTCAGAAGTTGTTGAGAACAGAAGAGGAAAGATGATTGGCCATCTTGTACGACATGACAGCTTTATCAGAAACATCATCGAAGGAAAGGAAAGGAAAGAGAGGAAGGAAAAGACCAAGGATAAGCTACATGAGCCAAATAAAAGCGAAGATCGCTGTCATGTCGTTTAAGGAGGTCAAGGAGGTGGCTCTCAAAAGAAATACCTGGAGAAAAATGCATACATTACGCGGACAAGAGCATTGCTCTTAAATAAGAAGTACAGTTATAGCCAATAAATATTGCACATCGGCTAATTTCGGCTTCATGGAGCGTAATGTGCGTCAGAAAGAGATAGCACTCTACAAGCCGAAAAGCAACCGTATATCATCTGTTCATACCTGTGTCATAGCAAAATAGGCTTTAGTGCCGTTAACAATAAGAGACAATTGTAGATTTAAGTTAATAGAACTTCTTAGGCCCGTATTGAGAAGCAGTGTGACTCTTAGTCGAGCCTCAAGCATAGTTTGACATTTTTCAATGGAGAACTGTCAAAAAATCTATTTTTGAATACGGGCCTTAGACCCCGCTGTCGCATTGCTATCGGTTCGATATCTGCTGGTTTTTATATTTATATTATATTTTTATATTTTATATTATACATACAATACATGCATAAAATCACGCCTTATTCCCATGGGGGTAGGCAGATATCACAGATTTCCACTTGCTACGATCTTGACATACCTCTTTCGCTTCATTCACTCTCATAACATTCTTCATACATTCACGTCGGTCTTTGGTACCTGGCATTATGAATATAATGGGGGCTAAATTTGATTGAAGAGGAACTTAGAAAAGGCAGCTGTTTGGGAAAGCAGCCGTGGGCAAATGCTAGTTTCGAATATATTATGCATAATCCATACTAATATTATAAATGCGTTTGTAACTCTGTCTGTCTGTCTGTCTGTCTGTCTTCCTGTCTGGCTTTCACGCCAAAACTACTAAACCTATTGAAATGAAATTTGGTACACAGATAGTTCAGGGCCTGAGGAAGGACATAGGCTACTTTTTATTGCGAAAAGAGGGTTGTAAAGGGTTGAAAATAGGGGTTGAAAGTTGTATGGAAGTATCGTCATTTTTAGAGCTAGAAACTTAAAACTTATTTTTTAGTCTGTTGATTTGATATAAAAAAATATGACATTCAAAGTTTGTGCTGGGGGGGTAGAGGAAGGGGAGTACAGGGGGGAGTGTGGAGGGGAGTACAGGGGGGAGTGTGGAGGGGAGTACAGGGGGAGTGTGGAGGGGAGGTGCGGGGGGAGTGTGGAGGGGAGGTGCGGGGGGAGTGTGGAGGGGAGTTCAGGGGGGAGTGTGGAGGGTAGTACAGGGGGGAGTGTGGAGGGGAGTACAGGGGGAGTGAGGAGGGGAGGTGTGGGGGGAGTGTGGAGGGGAGGTGTGGGGGGAGTGTGGAGGGGAGGTGTGGGGGGAGTGTGGAGGGGAGGTGCGGGGGGAGTGTGGAGGGGAGTACATGGGTGAGTGTGGAGGGGAGGTGCGGGGGGAGTGCAGGGGGATTGTGGAGGAGAGTCTGGGGGGAATGTGGAGGGGTGTTGAGGAGAGTGGGGGGAGTGTGGGGGGAATTCGGAGAGGAATGCGGGGGGGATGAAAGTGTGGCGTAGTACGACGCCATATATGTCTAAGTTTAGTAAGAGGGCAGACGACTGTGTCACGTGCACGCGAATATGACGTTGTTATTTAATTACTGTTTTCTTCCGCTGCAAATTAAAAATGCTACCCATAGACACTATACCACGCGGACGAAGTCGCGGGCACAGCTAGTATTATATATTTAAGACTGCCAATTTAATTTATACTAGCACAGTATTCCGAGCGTGTATGGAATATGAATATTTCAATATTGTTTATTTATAGAACATAATAGCATCGAAATATTTCTCAGACGTATATGCATACCAGTATATTGTATATTTATTTATTATTCTAATTTATAGCTTATTATCGCATAAAATTAATCGCTAGAATAAAATAATAATAAAAAACGTGCAAATATAGTTCATAATACATTGTGATAAGGTTTGTAATTGTAAACTAAACGACATATCTTGTGTGGATATAGGTCATTTTTACCGAAAGACTTGTGGCTTAGTTGTGTGTTGGTTCGATTCTCGAATCCTGCCACGAAGTCTTTTGAAATAGCAAAGTGTAGTAGTTAAAAATTAAAAATATGTACATAGTTTTGAGAGAATTGTTTGTCCTAAGTTTTTTAGTATAGGTCAAGCTACACATAATTAATATTTCAGCATCGCAATCGGTAAAATTCATTCAAATTCAATAATGTCTATATTCAGTTGTATCACAAGGATCATTTGAAACGTCTAAAAGCTAGGTGAGTCTAGGTGCCAGTTCCACGTAACCAAGTCTAGAAGAACAGGCAACAAACTAAGGCTTGGTTCCTATCGTTCACAGAAAAATAAATAGTATTTTTTCTGTGGTATTTTGTATGATCCTTGTTACAAAATAATATGATGAAAAAACACACGAAGTCTGATGTTCTGGTAGTTAGTATCTTCCTCCCGTACAAATACAATGATTGTGAACTTATTTTTTTAACATTAACTAAGCAATACTTTTCAATATTCTCGAATTTAACATATTTTATGATGTCTCACATGTTTACCCTTAAATATGAAGTCCTAGATTTTTCATAGATTAATAAAAATAATAATATTATCAGTGTTATTCAGGAAGTAATTAGAAAAAGTTGAGTAGAAATATTGTAACCCCCTTATTCATAACAGCTTGATATCATATTTTTATTTATCTTTAACATCGGAAAACAATCATCTACGCAATACGACGCCATATTGTTCTCCCCTGAATAGTGATGTGCCTCGTTGCCTGGTCGCAGTAGTGATGTGCTATTCCCAAAACCGGCTAACAATACATACTTAAAATACTATATAACACCCAGATAGAGAGTAGATATTATATCAAGCCGTTATAAATAAGGTGGTAGGTGTACCTTAGTTATTAAACTGTTGCACACAGTTCTGGATCACATGTAGGCTATGATTTTAGTACTTAAGTCTTGTATTGGTGCATAATTTACTTATCTCAAAAGTGTGGGTCTGGTTAATGTACTCCAAGTTAAATCGAATCCACTTTTTTTCACTGAGAAATTGTTAAGGACCGTGTACACTGTAGCAGATAAATATTTTGATTATTAATGTGATTTTATTGTAAAAAAACATTTTCCAGCACTGCGGCGGCCGCTGCCGCGGCACGCTCGTCCTTGCGCGTAATTTTTAACATAACTTAACTAATCCTAGTCGGATCCGCCCTATAAAGTATAAAATACAAGTATAAGTATCTAGTGCCAGAATAAAAAAGCAAAAATCCATATTTGAATTGCTACAGTGTACATGTTGCTTAACTGGCATCGTAATAACGGGGTGTACAATACCATGATGTACATTATCACCTCCCAAAGGTGTACAATAATAAACAATTTCACTGAAATAGTGAAATGGTGGCACTGCACTGTATTATTTAGTTTTTTAAGCTTAGTAAAGGCTCTTTTCTTTAGTCAAAAAGTATGAGTTCGGAGAGCTTGTTCGTAGGTATAAAGGTTGTTATATTTCCATTCAATTTGTTTTTACGCTCTCATCAGTCTCCGACACCCGATTTAAAGTTGGCATCCTACCTCCGACAAGTGGGAACAAGCTCTGAAACAAAAATGACGTTTGACAGCAGGAGCCTAATTCTCGGCTCATCTCGGATCATTTTGCAATTTTATTTTATTGCTTCTTTTCGAAGAGAGAATGGCAGATGTCCTTGAGTAATTCATCAACGACCTCATCGTAGGAGCCTCGACAGCTACGATATACGGAAAACGTAGAAAAAGTGCGGGGTTGTGCAATGCCAATGTGTATTTAAGGGACATTGAAAATCTCGGTCGGCCCGAGAATTAGGTCCCTGGAGTCTCTCGATCATTTTGCAATTATATTTTATTGCTTCTATTCACAACCCCGCACTATTTCACCGTTTTCCATATATCGTAGCTGTCGAGGCTTTTACGATGAGATCGTTGATGAATTACTCAAAGAAATCTGCCATTCTCTCTTTGAAAAGAAGCAATAAAATAAAATTGCAAAATTATCGAGATCGGCCCGAGAATTAGGCCCCAGTAATTGAATATTCTCATAATAGCAGACTGGTCGCGAGCTAAGTAAAGATGTTGCTAATAGGTATTCGATAGTCGAACAAGCGCTTCAGCAATGAAAGAGCTAAGAAGAATTTTAAATTTGATTGTGTGTTGTGTGTCTATGTTTTTCTAAACGAGAATTTTAATTCAATGTTATTTCTGTGTATCGATTTTTATTTCTTGTTATTTCCTTTCAACGATTAGAATGTAAGTTTGATGTTCTGTAAAATGTAAACGCAAAATAATAGCTTGATAAAGTCATTTTTATCACCTGTTTTAGCTTTGTAAAGTTTCGGGAGATGATGATAACTTTATCGGGCGTTTTTAAATAAGTAAGGTAAATGTGCACAATTTTCACCTTTAAAATGTTGTTTTTTTACGGCTTGTTCATATAGCGCTATTATGTGATACAGTAAAATAGAATTTACAAAACTTTTGAGGTCTACTTTTGTTACTTCGTTTAGAAATGGGGAGGAAAACTGCTGTTTGCTGCCTTTAGATGGCAGCACTATCGCTTGATGCTTATAGCAACCGCGCATGCGTTCAAACAACTGACAACTATCCAAAGCAGTTTCCAAACTCCTTGCTGCTCAGACTCTTTGATGCAAACCATACAAACGTACCATAGCTGTCAAATGTATAGAACATTCAGTTGCACGCATGCGTGGTTGTTCTATGAAAAATAATGAAAATATATAAATTGACCATAAAAAAAAAAAAAAAAAAATTTACAAAATTGCACACGGTCAACTTAGTGTCGTAATTGACTGTGTGCAATTTTATAATTTGATTTGATAACTCAGTATTTGTCGCACTTTGAACGTCACATGACATCACAAACAGTGCAACAGACTGGTATTCTGCCAAGGTTTATATAGTGTTTCACCCCATTAGAAAAAAACTGCGTCAGCAACTGGATTCACGGTCCTCAAGAAGAAAATCATTGACGTAGGTAACATAAAACTGTAGTAGTCAAAAAGTTGTCTTCGGTTATTTCTGTGCTAGGTATCTTCCAATATTTTTTTTGTCCAGTCTTGATTAATTAGTTTGTTAGAGATTGTTTCTTGACTATTAGCCATACTTATAAACGTTTGTTACATTTAATCATTGCCTAAAGCTAGCCCTGTCACTGTTTGTCATTAACTCAGCGGTAAGAGATGGCAATAGTTTAAGCACTGTTTACCTTTTGACATATTTTTATAATTAAGCCACTAAACCTCTAGTACAAAAGTAGACCGATATGAAAAATAAATAGATTTTATAAAATTCCAATGGGTAAAGTTCAAAGATGTTTCATTACATTCCGCATATTTAGACTGGTGTAGAAATTAATTAGATATTTGAATGACTATCCTATTTTTGTAAACGCCGGAGACTTTCATATTTCTGCAATATTTGTGTAAATAAATACTATTGATAAATTATAGTTTTTGTGTTTTTTTTTATATTAGTTAAGCAAAGATTCCCAGTGAATAAGATGAATGGGTCCGGTTAATGTACCTACGTCCAGTTATTGTACACCCAGTTAAAAGGAAACCTTTACTTGTTCTTCGGATTAGTTTTAACCTGTCGTACAATAACTGTTATAATAAAGTACCTAACATTTACAATGCACTCAGCGGCACACGCCTACTTACAAAGCCTCTGCGCTAAAGTAAATCCTACTTACTGAGTATGTATGATGTAAAACTTTTAAAAGTAATATAATCTGGCCTGCGTTCAATGACTGACATTGCCGATGTAGGGAGCAAAACAGCGAAGCTCAAGTGGGAGTGGGCGGGCCACGTCAGCAGGATGGACCCTAAAAAGTGGGCAAACATAACGACTCATTGGGTGCCGGAGGACGGAAGGCGACGGCGTGGCCGCCCAAAAAGACGATGGCGAGACGATCTGGAGGCTCTGGAGAAGGATTGGTGGGAAGTCGCCAAAGATCGGGATAGTTGGAAGATTTTGGGGGAGACCTTTGCCCAGCAGTGGGACAGTGCAGGTTAATAAAAATAAAAAAATCTGGCCTGAGATCCTTATTATGAGACATGCATATTATGACCCACTTGATGATAAGTGGTAATCATTGCTAAATATTACTTGCTTTGGATTTGTTTGTGAAAACCCTGATTACCTAACCACGTAGGTCGTACCTACTACTGCGTAGATACTACGGAACTTTATGGCTCCCATGTATTAAAACAACAAATACCTAGTTGGAACAAGTCATTTATTTAAATACTTCGTAAATAACTCTTAATAAAAAAAAACAAAGCGCTGCTTTAGAAATATCTTAAAATGCTGAAAACAAATATGCTAGAACTCATTTTAATAAGCTAGTATATATTTTTGAGTATAATTTTATATTCTTTATCTTTTTTTTTAATGTCATTGACAGAAAATCTCATTGGTACACGACTGGATTTTAACCCACGACCTTAGGATAGGAAGGCGGGGCCGCTACCACTAGACCACCAGTGCTCCTCCAGCTCCATAGCATTATGCTAACAAAATTATGATATGATCGTAAAAATCCAAATTCAAATCAAATAGTATTTCAGTCTTAGCTCCATAATTTTGTTAGCAACAATATATTTTAGAAATTAATGTTAGTAACATTACGAAGACTGTTGTTTGAGCTGATTGTGCAGATATCCAATAGCTGTTCACGGAACAGTCCCACCTTTCAAATAATACGTTCACGATGCTTTTTGGGTTGCCAGTTTCTAAACGTTGCGCATCTTTTTCGAATTATGGCGTGAAAACTGTCTATACGGTTATTAGGCAATAAATATTATACTTCGGCTTTGTAGAGCGCTATCTCTTTCTAAACTCCGCTCTTTAGAGCCGAAATTAGCCGATGTGCAATATTTGTATATTTGTAGGTACTAAAAACCAAAAAAAGGAAGACCACATTTCTACTTCTTATCGTGTCACTGGTTCTTTGGAACCAAGTGTGGTGAAAGGATTTTAAGAGCGCCTCAAAAAGGCTCCTTTCACACAAGACCACATTGAAGGAGCAATTGCTAGCAGATCCTTAGCCCTTGCAGCTGGTTTTCAGTGGTAAGTTTTCATAATATTAGAAATTCTCTTATGAGTGACCTCTGTACGTGGCTACCCAGGAGCCTAGCTATGCCATGAAAGTTTATTGACGCAGTTTGGTGCAGTTTCCAGAATTCCTGACGACCTGATTCTTCGGTTCCTATTCTCACAATTTTATAGGTAGCGGCACTTAACTTTAGCACTGACCGTTATTGCGCAGAAGTCGAATATGAGGTACCTGAGGGGGGCTCGCGGAATGAAGGGCGGGCGTGCGTAGCGCTGATTGGCTCTCCAGTCGCACTCCGCTCCAATAGGACACTCTGCACACATCCACACATCCAGAGTGCGCTATGCGGAGTTGCGGTGCCGAACGCGGAGTCCGATTGTGCCTCTTTGTCGCTCGTTCCGCGCTCTCGCTTGCACTTCAAGCCTTAAATGGAACGCCTTAGAGCGAGGTAACGCCGCATGACGTCATGTTTTTTCGTGCGTGCAGCCGGCTCCATCGAATTATAAGACGTCGTCACGTCAAAAATGAATAAAACGCAACATTCATTTGAAGTCATTGAAGAAAATTTAATACATTATAGGCACATTTTAATTATTTGTTACTTCATTTTATTGTATAAAACAGAGCTATAAGAGAGAGGGCTATGGGTTTTATGTAAATAGATATAAGGACTATTTTCGTAAAGCTCTTTCTTATTGACATGGACAACAGAACGCATAACATTACAATTTAGCCAATAATATGAATATTTACAAGATATGACTAAAACATATACAACGTAAAACAATAAGTGTGGTTTTACAAAACTTCTTTAACAGGAACCTTATCACTGGTCAATTTTGTCTTTTTCAATGCACTCTAGACATCATCAGGCGTAAGGCTGATGAAGTCCACTGCTGGGCATAGGCCTCCCGTAGGCTTACCACAAGCTCTGTCTGGCTCTGTTTTTGAGTCTGTGTGAGTGTTGACTAAATAAATCCTACGTCGAAACGTCACACACACACAGACTGCCGCTCGGAGCAAACTCCCCGCACCCCGCGATCCCCGCAACCGACAATTGGTGGGGCGCGTCTTCGTGAATTGCACTATCTATAATATAATGCACTGAAGTTTATGTACATCATGATATTGCACACGTTATGACGATGCCAGTTAAGCCTCATGTACACTGTAGCAACTCAATAATTGATTTTTGCTCTTATGTTCTGTCACTGGATACATGCGTGTGTCCTTGAGATTTTATAAGACGGAGCCGCGTTGTCACGTCAAAAAAGAACATTATTGAACTGCTATAGATAGTGCAATTCACGAAGACGCGAAGAACCGTAGTCTATTCATTGTAGTGTGCGTGTGCACTCATAGGTAATTAGTGTGTACCGATAACACTCAAACATTGACGGAAGCTTGCACACATATACTATAAACGGTTAAGGGGGAATAGTGGGGCGCGCCTTCGTGGATTGCACTATCTATAGTGTGTTTGATAATAGACAAAAGTGGATTTGTTTTAACAGGGTGTACATTTACTGGCCGTACATTAACCGGACCCGATATTTTTTACTTCAAACTTTCTTAGACTTCTTCTTTCTTTAGTTTAAAGTGCAAAAAATCGCCAAAAACTATTTTATATTAAGCTTTGTAGAACCACAATTCTAAGGCCACTTCACTGTATCAGACTTTTTAAGTATTTGTCTTTGTTCTTCAACACATTTTTCACATCGGCTATCATATCTAACCTGCCTTGGTTAAGCTTTCCTTCCACGGGGCTCACAAACCCACTAACACTAAGTTTCTTAAGTTGTTCATCTAAATTCACTATTGAGTATTGGGGTAGGTTTTCGAACACATTAACTAGCGATGCGATACTACTCTGTACAGTTGTGTTAAGCTTTGAAAGCATTTCAACCGATTTTATTTCGTCTGGAGACTTCGATACTTTTCTCTTGCTCTTTCTCTGGTTCGTTGGTGTTGTTATTTCGTTGCACACGCCGAGTAGGAACGTGATTATGCCGATAAACTGAAATGAATGAAGAAAATAAATATTAGTTGATAATAAAACGGACGGCGGTCTAGAAAGCGTTGGCGGGACGATGTGAATTGAAATGGTGGGAGGAGGCTCAGAATAGAGGGAACTGGAAGTTTGGGGGAGGCCTTTGCCCAGCAGTGGGACTATGTAGGCTAGTATAAAAAAATATAACAACATGGCGCTATCTAGACCCAAACTAAGCAAAACTTGTACTATGCAAACCAGATAGCTGCTCTGATAAATACGTTTTAGTATGAAAACATGTTAGAATCTACTAGAATAGATTCTTACATGTTTTTCGAAGTCATGTAGAGCCGTATTAACACTCCCTAAGAGTTTTATTATTAGTCGAGTGTGATATGGATCCGATGGCGCAGCGGTCAGCGCAGCCCTGTACTAAGGAGAAGGTTGCAGGTTCAAATCCCGCTCGGCTCTTAACTTATGGGACATTATAAAAATCTTCGTGTTTTAGAGATAGCTCAACTGATCCAAATCAGTACCTCTAAATAGTTGGCAAGCTCTTCTAAGCCCTCCCTCATGCTCCAGACATCGTCGACAGCCGGTAGGAGACCCCGAGCACTCGCCAGCAACGCCGCCGTGACGTCACACAGCCGGTGTGCTGACGCGTGCTGCCCGCAGCAATATGATCCGACCATCAGCAGGGAAGTGCTGTATAGCTCCCGGTAAGGAACTTGAGATGTTACAAACGCTGGGGAAAATAAAGACAGATTTTATTGTAATTTTTATCGAAGAGTATACCAGGGTGTCCCAGGAATCAACGTCAAGCCAAAAACAGGCGATTAACCAAGTCATGATAGTTACCAGTAAAATATAAAAACAATATTTGTCATTCATGTACCTTTCGAAAAAGAGAAGAGCGTCGAATAAAATCGTCGACAAAAAATGTATGTGCACTATGCCGGTACTCTCAAAACGGTGAAGGAAAACATCGTGAGGAAACCGGCGTGACGTAGAACCTAAAAAAGTTCGAGCAACACGTGTCAAGGGTCACGCAAAAACGGCCCACCAGCGGTCTACTTGCAGAAAAACCTGCCCGCACATCAAGTGCGGATGATAAAGGGTTTCCGCCAAATCCCATAGAAAAAAACCCCAGTCCCGGCGCAAAAGAATCTCAGATTTTAGATAACTATAGAAGATTTAGAAACAATATCAGGTGTCGCAATTTCCTGATTCCGTAGCTAACATGTTTTTTTTACCCAGAGAAGTTTCATAGGCGCTACATGCAAAAATGACACTTTTTAGGAAAAACTTCATGTTACTGTGCTAATTGACATTGAATTGGCAAAAAATGAATAAAACACATTATCACATATATGTAATAATGTACAATTCAAGAGATACAATTCTTTTGCGCCGGGACTGGGGCAATTTTGGCGGAAACCCTTTGCCGCTTTTTGCCGACGGTCTTAAGACCCCCAACTCACCAATAATCCTACTCTGGAAGGGCACAGACACAGCTGTTCGTTCTCTGGCGCGGTATAGCTCGCTGCATTTCAGCATGGCTCCTCCGAAGGCGTCCACGCATGTCTGCAACTCTTCGAACTGGGGCTGTTTCTCCGCTGGTGAGCGGTGGTCCGCTAATTCTATGCACAGCGCTAGAGCGGACACCAGACCGTCCTGGACAAATATTAATAAATCAATAAGGTGTCTGTCTGGGTGTTATATTGTATTCTAAGTATGTATTTACAAAAAAAAAAATGTATTCAAGTATTATATCAGCTATCTGGTTCCCATATTACAAGCTCTGCTTAGTTTGGGGCTGGGTAGTGTTGTGTGAATTGTCCACAATATTTATTTATTTATTTAATAATAAATAAATTATTATTATTTTTTTTAATTATTTTTTGGACAATCCACCCAACACTATCTAGTCCCAAACTAAGCAGAGCTTGTTCTATGGGAACCAGATAGCTGATATAATACTTGAATACTTGCTATGAAGATACTCCTAGAGTGTGATTAGGATCCAATGGCCCAGCGGTCAGCGTAGCCCCGTACCAAGGCGAAGACCGCGGGTTCAAATCCCGCTCGGCTCTTATTTTTGGGATATTATATTTTTTTTGAGATTTCCTTAAATGTCTTCTTCGTTTTAAGAGCCTAGCTTTTGTCAGGGGTTTGATGCAGTTTTCTCCAATTAAGTATTTCGAATGCGGCCTCCTTGACTTCCTTAAAAGACATGACAGCGACTTTTTCTTTTACCTGGCTCATGTTACTTATTCTTGGCCTTCTTCTTCCCCGTTTTCCTTTAATGATGTTCTTTGTGTAGCTATAGCATTATAAAATAAAAAATCAACTTACTTTTAGTCGTAGATATGCCACATCATGTTCGAAGGTGCGGCTTTTCAGTTCAGGATCCTGGCATTCCGGAGGCTCGTAGCTTACGATAACGTTCAGGTCTCGATTGTCACTGTCAATACAATTTTAGATTTTTTATTGTTCTGTAGAATACATGAATTTTAGAGAATTATTTTGTTGAAGTGTTTTTTTTAATACAACTAGCCGACGGAACAAGAATATGGCCCACCTGATCCACACTGGCTCCACACTCCCCCCGCACCTCCCCTCCACACTCCCCCCGCACCTCCCCTCCACACTCCCCCTGTACTCCCCTCAACACTCCCCCCGCACCTCCCCTCCACACTCCCCCTGTACTCCCCTCCACACTCCCCCCGCACCTCCCCTCCACACTCCCCCCGCACCTCCCCTCCCTCTACCCCCTCAGCACAAACTTTGAATGTCATATTTTTTTATATCAAATCAACAGACTAAAATATAAGTTTTATGTTTCTAGCTCTAAAAATTACGATACTTCCATACAACTTTCAACCCCTATTTTCAACCCCTTACAACCTTAAACTTTTTTCGCGATAAAAAGTAGCCTATGTCCTTCCTCAGGCCCTCAACTATCTGTGTACCAAATTTCATTTCAATCGGTTCAGTAGTTTTGGCGTGAAAGCCACACAGACAGACAGAGTTACAAACGCATTTATAATATTAATAAGGATTATGTGCCCTCCGGGTCCCACTGCTGGGCAAAGGCCTCCCCCCATTCCTTCCAGACATCGCGATCCTGGGCTACGCCTGCCCAATCCGTCAGGAAACCATCAAGCTCGTCTCGCCATCTCCGTTTTGGTCTGCCGCGTCGCCTTCTCGCTGGGTCAGGATGCCAATCGGTGGCTATCTTTGCCCACAGCTCATATATATAGATTTTTTAAATTCCACTTACGTAGGAGAGATGTGAATGGCTGGCGGCGCGTGTAAGGGCTGCGGGGGCCCCGCTAGCAGCGCCAGAAGGGCCCTCTCGCGAGCGGCAAAGGCCCCCCACGCACAGGCCTCAATGCGCAGCGACCACGCGCCTAGTTCCACTAGCTTCTCGAACGTACCGTATCTGTACGCGTATGTTAGATGTTCCGCACTCTGCAATTAAAAAAAAATACGGGTTGCACTCCGGGAGTGCCGGCAGAAGTGAAAACTTGATTATTAACGTTGAGCATGTTTGATATTTTGGAATGGTTAGGGGGGGCTTGTTTGTTATTTGGCACGCTGTAACATACACGAACATTCGCGCAAGCGCCCTGCGCTGCCTAAACGAAACAGTAGGCCCAGGCATACATTTTCGCCGCGCCGTAGAGAGGGGATAGCTGTCTACTCTCCATCCGTCTTACGCTTTTTCGATCAGGTCACGTGTCCTGACGCGCTGACGCGAGTTTAAGATTTTATACCCATTACAGAAAAAGTGCTCAACGCCGCTAAAGAAGTTTTCACTTCAAAAATATAGTTTTGATTCCACTTTCATAAGTACGAACTGCCAAAGAGTGCAACACTCAACCGGCGTCAGTATTTCCGGAACGGAATAATTTAGGAATTTTCAAGACAAGAGTGAACAGGTGGATTATGGCTAAGCATGCTCCATCTTAGGCTGCATCCTCACTTTCCATCAGGTGTGATGGCAGCCAAATACTTAGCTATCTATATTAAAAATTAAATATCTGAATAGAAAACAAGTAGCTATGCTTAGTCTAATTCTAATTCTAATTGTGTTGGGGGAATAAGATCTGCACTGACGTCCCGCGATGGGGAGTATTGTGCATTGTCCCCCTGCTAAACCTTACCCCAGCCAGCCCAACTCCTTAAAATAGCGGAGTAGGACTTTGGGTTGGTGGCAGCAATGTTCTAGTTGACGCAATGGTGACTCAGATGTGGATGTGGAAGGACAAGACTTAGTATTTCACTAAACTAAAATCGGTAGAGTATAATAAATTATTGTGTTGATATCTGTACCCGAAGTCTTCCTACTACGTTTCGTCTTCAAAATGTTGTTTTCGTGTGGGCACGTGTCTCTCTCTTTTGTATGGAAAATTGATGAGACAACAACTCGTTTCGATCGTTTCTACGTAAGTCATTTTTGCCGTCTCATCTTTTCTCCATACAATCTTCTTCTTCTTAAATTTAAGATAGACAATTCACCATTAGACTTTTACATTATCCTGAGTAACAGGCTATATTTATTAGTATTTCGAGTATATAGTTTTATTTCTAGTGTTATGTATACTCACATCCTTGTACTGATGTGAATGGAAGGCACGTGTGTCCGCTAACAGTTGCAACGCTTTGCTCGACGCGCACGATGGCGCCAAGCGAGCCGCGTGCATCCAGCCGAGAGACACCAACTGAATATGTTTTATCTCTAGTTTTTGGTATACTGTGTCGGCTGCTAAAGCATTACCTGTCAAAAATTATAATTTATATTATAAACTAACTACTTCCCAGTTTCGCACGGGTCGTACTAAACACATAGTATTATCATAGACTAAGGAAAACAAGTAGACTGCTAATAGAGAACAAAATTTTGTGACTCAAAAAATGGTAAAATTCCGGGCTAT
Organism: Thera britannica; assembly: GCA_939531255.2. Taxonomy (NCBI): domain Eukaryota; kingdom Metazoa; phylum Arthropoda; class Insecta; order Lepidoptera; family Geometridae; genus Thera; species Thera britannica. The sequence continues at coordinate 8,226,856 of OW618039.2, read as the reverse complement.
TTCTAGATGGCGCTGGCAAATAGCCTGGAAAGAGCAATATTTTCAATGTTCATATACCTATTGATAGATGGCGTGGCGTAGTGGTATTTTGTAAGGTACATACTAAGTGATGCTTTTTTAAAAAAGATGGCGCTAATGAAAAATTATTTTTTTATTGCAAGTAGACTAACTGCCGCCCTCGACTTTGGTTAGTTTCTTTATTCTAGTAGGATTAAACCTTAAAGCACTTTAGAAGACCTCTATAACTATATTTTTCTTAAACATGCGCGGAAATATTGTCCTTACTTTTGAATATAGAATACGCGAAGGATCATATTTACGTAGACTGAAAAACCAAAATCACTTCAAAAAAGATACAACAAAAATTACTTTCAATTTGAAAAGTTTTTACTCGGGCAAAAGTTAGCCGCGGACATACCTAGCAGCCTTAGAAAAAAGCGCACGCAAAAGACATAGACCAACGCAGTTATTTATACCAGCCTACAATAACGAGATCAATCGTAAAAATGTAACGAAGAATCGACACAAATCTGTAGCTGATAAAAAGTGCAAAGTTACAAACATAAACAATAATTCTGCGAGAACTAAGTGCGAGAAAAAGTGATGAACTAAATTTACATATGAACTGTCTCATTTCGTGTAGTGATAATGTAAAAACAAAGTTATTAATTGGTGAGGACAATTACCATTGCATCGCGCCAATAAAGACAATAATGCTCTGCAAAAATGAACCTTGTGCCACCGTAACACCGCTAGGTTCGTGTGTTCACGGATTCTGTCTTTCGAAGCATCAATGTTCTGAGTGTGCACTGGAACAGCTGAGCTGCTCCCCCGCCCCCGCCTCCAGCTACCTGCCCCGCCACGCCTGCTCCCGCGCCGTCACTACCACCTCCCCACTGGTGGCCGCGCGCACAGGTGCCTGCGAGACCACAGCTGATGCGTCGCCCTCACGCACACTCATAAACATTCATAAGAAGATATCAGCATACGAACAAATACCTACGAAATATGGCAAGATTTTTACTGATTGGATTCTACAACTTCAACAGATGAAATATCGGACTAGCATACCAAGATGGTTCCCTTGTTTACAAAAGCAAGTTTTAGGATGCAAAAGTTATAAAATACAAATCACTTCAAGTTCAAGCGAGAAAAATGAGCTGCATTATTTGTTGTTATGTAATGTAACACATCGCCCGCCGCTTACGCCGCCCGGCGCCGCCTGTGTCGTCTACTGGCGCGTATATATACCTACAAATCCTGATTCGATTCCTGAGCTACGAGTACATCTACAGGGTGCAGTACGCGCATACTGCCTCAGCGATGGTGTCATACAAAAGAAACACAGATTACAAATAAATATAATTTATTTTTCGATGAATCATAAGAGTGGTATGTACTGGACTACAAATTATTTAGACAAGTTGTGTTACACACATTCAGAAAGAAAATATATGAATTTGAAATTACACAAAGATTGTCAATGGTCCCGAGATGCTGGTTTCCTGTGCGAAAAAGATGATCCCGGATGGCCCTGGATGACAGCCGCACCTGAAAAAGAAAAAATAAAAATAAAAAAGGAACGTTAGAAATGGTACACGCAACTGAGAGCGTCGACTTAGCTGTTCTGCATTTAGAGAAGTTGTCGTCGCTGCTGCACTGCTGTACTTCTGCTGTTCAAATAGGCGGTCATTCTTCGCATTGGCCGAGTAGCACCTACCAAAACCACTTGGCCGAGAGGTACCGCGGATTTACTATTGTCCGGATCCGGACCCGACAAGTGTATGACGCACTGTGGAAATAAACGCCGAGACTGGAGTTCCGACCTGTTACTCGCTTGGTGCTGCTTCCTGTTGCTAATCAGTGTCCCTGACGTGACACTGGGCGGAGAATGAAGACAGACGCACCTCACGAACCTGTAATAATATTAAAAAACAATTTTTAAATTATAAAGTGTAGGTAGATTTAAAAAAATATAAAATGTACTTACTTTGTTCGTTGAATAAAACTGGAGACTACCCCCGCTTGCGCGCGGACAGCTACAAAAATAGTTGGATTTGAACCTCGGTACTGAGCACTAGCTTGTCCGCGCGTACCCGGCCGGTTTTCTTTTAACTTCCTCAAAAAAGTGTTTTAAATTCCACCTATCCGTAACAGTAATGTTAATGCAGTCTTTTTCAAAACTTTGGTTTTAGGACTATCATGAACTTTTCCTTCAAAGATACATTTTCGTGACAGTCAGACAGTGTTCTTTGGGCAATCGAAGTCCGTTTTAATAAGCACAGGTTACAGGTAGGCGTAGTCAATCAAGTCCGGTAGGCAAGCAAAGGTAAGTTATTTAAGAGGGTATCGAGCAAACAAGGCGGACGGAAAATAGGTATTTACTGCGGCTCGCTAGTTGTGTGCGTACTCACGCACACAATGATAGGTTCGCTCGACTCCGTTTACACCTAGAATGGTAAAAGTAGGTAACCCATGATGATCGTGATGTGTTTCATAATTATGTTTTTAATGGACTTTTTGGTGAGGGGCTCTGCAACCGAGAGGTCCTGCATAATTTTTTTATGGGGAACCTAAAGACGGTCACGAGTGATTTCGATTGCACAAAAAATTTTGCCCCCCTTGCCCCCCAGGACCCCCCCTTTTTAGAGTGCTACCAGATGCCATCGAGATAGAGGGGTTTCGATTGGGGTTTCGTATAGAGGGTTTCTTCCTGAATTGAAAGAACAAAAAAACTTCCCCCCTCCTACCCCTTTTTTTCCCCCCCTTTCGTATCTTCCAAGCGGAGTGACTTGCGAGACTTTTTTTTTTGGGTCATGTAGGGAAGGTGTGATTATTTTGAAAGCAAAATAAATTTTTCCCCCCTTTTCCCTCTAGACCCCTTTATTATTTAAAAAACCTAAAAATGCCCTATTTTTTACCTTTTATTTTCGTGTGGAGCATTGCGGCGAGCGAAGCGAGCCGTGCTGTGACCTTCCTACGCCCCCCAGAACCCCCCTCGGCCCCCCAGAACCCTTTCCTCCTATGTTTGCCGTTTTACTTCATTTTGGACCTGCTTGTAGGTCGCGCGACAAGGTCCCTTCTAGCGGTTCCGACCCGTTGAGGATTTGGCTTTACGTAAAATTTAGGGTTCCGTATAGGGTTTTGATTGGGGTTTTACTACATTGAGGAATTTTGATTAAGTGGTCGACTTTTAGGGTTCCTTAGGACTTTGATTGGAGTTTCAACTACACTTAGGAGCTTGATAATGTTAACATTTTTAGGGTTCCTTAGGACTTTGATTGGGGTTTTACTACATTGAGGAACTTGATTAAATAAACAACTTTTAGGGTTCCTTAGGACTTTGATCGGAGTTTCAACTACACTTAGGAGCTTGATAATGGTAACATTTTTAGGGTTCCTTAGGATTTTGATTGGGGTTTTACTACATTGAGGAACTTGATAAAATAAACATTTTTTAGGGTTCCTTAGGCCTTTAATTGGAATTTTACTTCACTTAGGACCTTGATTATGTAAACAATTTTTTTTTTTTTTTTTTTACAAGATATAGACCAGCCTTTGGATACAATCTCACCTGGTGGTAAGCGACGATGTAGCCGACGATGGAGCAGGATGGTCTAGAAGACACCTATTCACTCTTGCCTTGAAGAGGCCCAGATTGTAGTGGTCAGGAAAAACAGCCGCCAGCAATGAGTTCCATTCCCTGGAGGTTCGCATAATGAAGGTGGAGCCAAAACGCTTAGTGCGTTCTAGGGTTCTTTAGGGTTTTGATTGGGGTTCTACTACATTGAGGAATTTGATTATGTGGTCGACTTTTAGGGTTCCTTAAGACTTTGATTGGAATTTTACTTCACCTAGGACGTTGATTATGTAAACATTTTTAGGGTTCCTTAGGACTTTCTTTACTACTTTTTGGGGTTTTTAAAGTGTAAACAAATGTAAAACTGGGAGTAGCACACCGACACGCGAGCTGCATGCAGCTCGCGCACACGAAAAAACTAGTTTTAAACTATATTCCGCCTCGCATTTGCTATTCATTTTTGAATCCAAGATTGAGGATTTTTTTTAATATACAGGGTGTCCCTTAAGTCAACGTCCAGCCGAAAACGGGTGATGCGCCAAGTCATGACAGTTATCAGAAAAATATAAAAAAAAATATTTGTTATGTAACTTTGGAGTTATGAGTATTTAAAAAAAACAGGAAAAACTGACACCCTGTGATGATCTCTTAAGTCCTGTGACTACAAATATTAACTTTTTTCTGCAACGTAAGCACGAATAACCCTTCTGTAAATTACAATTCAAAATTAAGCCATAACTGCCTCAGTTTTCAATGAAATCGTGGAGTTTTGGCCAACATTTCATTTCAGATAATTACATCACCTAACTTTAACCGTCTGTACTGCTAAAAAAATGTACTACATTATTATGGCAAGTAACTTTAAAAAATGGCACATTTATTCAGGATTCCAAAATGGTATAATACTTGCTAGAGTACTTTTTAGTTTTCGAAATAAAAAATGTTTTTTCAAATAAACCGGATTTCCAATCAATTTTATTTCATGAGATAAAATGTTTGTACCCTTTAATTTAAATTATGAACTTAAAATGCCTACGCTGTGTTTTTAAGCCGCTCACAATTTACAGGTAAAAGTAAATACCATTTCGACATTGCAAGTAAACAGATAGAGCCACCATCTTGTCGAAAGAGTAATAAACATGGGTGTTCAAGTAATTTGTTAGTTTTAAGTGAAAGTTTGAAATAAAATAAAATCATAGGATTTCTTCAATCGTGATTTTAATTTAACTACATCAAGGATTTACAGCAAATGTTCAAACTGTTGGCCTTCAGCAGTAATGCAAGTTCTACATTTCCTTAAAAAAATCAGCTGTCTGTAAAGTCAGTTAACTGACGACAGTTGAACGTGACAACGTCATACAGCTGTCCACGCGGACGCATCGCTCACTCAAATAGGAGAGAGACAGATGTCGAACGCTGCCGAACGCGGAGGCCGATTGTTCCTCTTTGTCGCTCGTTTGACATTGTTACGATATGTGTAAACGATACTCATATTCATTTTTTCAGAAAAAAAAATGCAGCCGTCAACTTGTGTTCAAACAATAATGTCAAATTCACAATCAGAGCCCCCAAAAACCTATTAAACGACACCCATATCCATTTTTTAAGAAAAAAAATGAAGCCATCATTTTGGATTAAAAAAATAATGTCAAATTCACAATCAGAGCCCCCGAAAACCTATTAAACGATACCCATATCCATTTTTTAAGAAAAAAAATGAAGTCAACATATTGATTTAAAAATAATGTCGAATTCATAATCAGAGTCCCCAAAAACCTATTAAACGATACCCATATCCATTTTACAAGAAAAAATAAAGGCGCCATCTTGGATTCAAAAAAATTGTGTCGAATTCACAATCAGAGCCCCAAAAAACCTAAAAAACGATACCAATATCCATTTTTTAAGAAAAAAAATTATGTCACCATCTTGGATTAAAAAAATAATGTCAAATTCACAATCAGAGCCCCCGAAAACCTATTAAACGATACCCATATCCATTTTTAAAGAAAAAAAATGAAGTCACCATATTTATTTAAAAATAATGTCGAATTCATAATCAGAGTCCCCAAAAACCTATTAAACGATACCCATATCTATTTTTCAAGAAAAAAAATAAAGCTGCCATCTTGGATTAAAAAAAATTGTGTCGAATTCACAATCAGAGCCCCCAAAAACCTATAAACAATATCTACGTTAACAACTATTTAAGAAAAAAAAATTAAACCTTATCCGGAATAGAGCCCCACTTTTCTTCATATTATAATCATCCCACATCTCATATCCCATTTTTCTCTGAAAACCGAATTTTTCTCTGAAAAATTTGTTCCAAAAAAAAAAACTTTGTTTTGACGGTAAAAAGCACAAATAATAATAAAATTGAGTTATCATATTTCACCTGTTCGCAGCTCAATGCGCATTCACAATAGATCGCGTTTGCTGCTCGGCTTGTGTCACTATTTTGCTCGGTACCCTCTTAAGAAAAACGGAAAAAACTTTAAACAATAAACACGAGGAAAACACGCTAACAACGAAACTCAATTTTCGGGCAATTTAAAAAGCAGCCAAGTGCAAGTCGGACTCGCCCATGAAGGGTTCCGTAGCATCAAGTAACATAATATAAAGGTTTTTGTAGTTCGTCGAAAGGTAAATTGCGGTTTACGATTTATGACGTATAAAAAAAAACTACTGACTAGATCTCGTTCAAACCAAATATCGTTGAAAGTTTGCATAGTAATGTATACCATATATTTTTTTAGTTTTATCATTTTCTTATTTTAGAAGTTAAGAGGGGGGGACCAACATTTTTCCACATTGGAAGTGTCTCTCGCGCAAACTATTCAGTTTAGAAAAAAACTAAATTATAAACCTCAACATCATTTTTGAAGACCTATTCATAAATACCCCACACGTATGGGACCGATGAAAAACATTTTTATAGTTTCAGTTTCAAGTATGAGGACCCCCAAAATTTATAGTTTTTTTTTCTATTTTTGTGTCAAAATCTTAATGCGGTTAACAAAATACATCTACTCGCCAAGTTTCATCACTTACGGTTTTGGAGAAAAATGGCTGTGACATACGGACGGACAGACAGACAGACAGACAAACATGACGAATCTATAAGGGTTCTGCTTTTGCCATTTGGCTACGGAACCCTAAAAATGGGTGTGTAAATCATTCAGTTTGTATTGTGTACATACCTACAATCTACAATGTATGTAGACGGTAGGTTGTTACTAAATGTCATAGTCATCACTCAACTAAAACTCCATGCTAAATCTTTAAACTTATTTGCATACACAACAAAATAAATACCTAACACGTTATTGTGGTGTGCCTTTTTACTTTGCCTAACAACTTACGCATAAGATTTTACAAATAGGTAACAAGTTATTACATAACCCAATGTTTTTAAAAATCCAGGTTGGTCCTGCCTGTCCTGCCTGAGTGTCACTTTGACGCTTCAGCGCAACTTGTTAGCAATTAAGCAATGACCTTAATCCTTGGAACAAACTAAAAACATCAAAATAAAATCTCCGTACACTAGCTGACAACGTCGCGTCACACTCTACCCTGTTTTTGCTCCATCGAAAGCTGGCAACGCCGCAAGTTTAAGTAACGCCACTCAGATTAACGCCATCTCTCTATTTTTTGTCGTACTACAATATCAATTAGTTAGCTAACCTATTGTTGCGAATACTGTAAAAACCATTTCACTCGTTTTTATCAGATTCAAAACGATCAGCGACATCTAGCGTCATTGTAGGCAATCATTTATCGATGCACGTTTTCTTGGATGAGATTGTCAGTCTACTTGTTTTCCATAGTCTTTGGTATTATGCACATAGTCGTAGCGTGATATTATAAAGCCTTCCTCGATATATGGACTATCCCACACAAAAATAATTTTTCAATTTGACAGTTTCCGAGATAAGCGCGTTCAACCAAACAAACTATAAAACCCTTCAGCTTTATAATAGAGGACAAACACCTCACAAATATTTGTTCTCGGTGGGGTGGGGATCGAACCCACGATCTACGGTGCAGACCGCAGAGTTACTCCCAACTGAGCTGAGAGGGTATTTTATTTATTATTTATATTTGTTTGTAACCTAATGATTTTTACTGGACTGGTTGAACACAACTTTGTTAAATCCAATTTTTTTTTAATAAGTTAGCGATTCCACATCTTTAAAAATTTTGGAATGTGCGAAGAAGAGAGACAGTCAGTGTCTTAAATTATTTAAATTAATAAATACACACTGTTATTTATGATTAATGAACTAAATATAATTAAATTATTTATTTAGTAGAAATAGTACGAATGTTTGACTGACCGAGCATATGGTAGAGTTTGACTAGTAGCAATTTGGCGTGGAAGTTGGATGATGAGTGGAACAGCACCAGCTCTAGGAGCTCCAGGGCTTCCACGATCGGCGCTGGGTCTTGCTTTTGAACGGCTGGAATAAGACAATAAAAATAATAATCAATATTGTGCACAATGTACACATATTTAGCGCCATAGTTTGTATAGTGGCGGTATGAAAATGTTCGTTGATTTTCAACTTTATTTGTTCAACGTATCACGATCACATACTACGTTTTGAAACTGAATGAGACAGAATACACCGATAAGTTTACGTCACAAATTATGTCAAAATGTGTTCATGATCAAGGCACTGGTGCAAGCGAAAACCGACTCTAAGGTGACGAACATTGTCATACCGCGACTGTACTATGGGAACTAGAAAGCTGATGTAACACTTATATACTTTTTTTTGTAAATACATACTTAGAATGCAATATAACACTCAGACAGAGAAAAAACAACTAGGTTCTCTGGTACAGACAGATAGGGTTCAAATTTAACATGGCAGATGCAGAAGGCAGAAGCCCCGACATAGACATTTAGATAGCTCTCAAACGGTGAAGGCAAATATCGTGAAGAAACTCGCGGCTTAGTCGGCTCCGCACGTATTGACCATGTGGATTCGGCCGACTCAGCTGTCAGGATGGTATAGGTGCTAGGCAAGCCTATTCCATGCATCTAAAATCCTGTCCCAGGCACTATAGCGGCCCGCAAGTAGGGCTTGAGTGATCACTAGTCGCCCCTGACGCTATACACCACTACTTTTTAATTACCAGAAAAAAAATATTGGGTAATGTAGTAGGGATAGAACATTATGAATGTGCAATCAGAATTTTTAGTTTCGATAAAATGACAAAGTTATTAAATGTTAAAATTTTCAGAAATCCTGCATAAAATTATGGACATATTAGTTACGTAGTACTAGAGAGAAAAAAAATTACGCTGTTCGGTTCCGCTTGGTATTTAGCGTTTATGAATGAAATTATTTTTGCTTGTTGAATCATTTCTCAATATTTGACTAAAAATTGTGGTTATTTAAAAAGATTTTTTTTGTCTCAAAAAAAATTTTTTTTTCGTGGAGTTGTTCAGTATCGGCAGCCAATATCGGCATTTTTTTTTTTTGTAATTAAAAAGTAGGGGTGTATAATAATAAATCATAAATATTGTGGACAATCCACACAACACTATTCTAGCCCCAAATTAAGCCAAGCTTATATAGGGGAACCAGATAGCTGATATAACAAAAATATTTTTTTTTTGTCATCTACAATAGATGCTTGTTTACTTATATTTATGTTCTGTGCCTTGTATAACCGGGCAGCTGTTCTGTTTGAGTCGTCTCACCAGCATAAAAGTAATGATGCGCCGCTACCACGGCATAGCCATCGGCCGCGCAGAACTCTGTAGGCGTGGCGTCCACCAGCCCCGTCTCAAGACATCTCAGGTAGTGGCGCTTCAACTTGTCAGCAAGGGCGAGATTCTCTTCAGGAGGCAAGGGAGGCGCTGTCATCCGCCATAGTGATAGGCAAGAGATGTGGCGTTGGACTTCGTATTGCTGGAAACATACATTTTACATTTTACGTTCAAAAAAGAGCTTTTGAACCATAGTGCGCATACCTGGAGAGAGCACTGGTGGTCTAGTGGTAGTGGCCTCGCCTTCCGATCCGAAGGTCGTGGGTTCAAATCCACTCGTGTACCAATGAGTTTTTCTGTCGAAAAATTTATGTGCACTATGCCAGTACTCTCAAACGGTGAAGGAAAACATTGTGAGAAAACCGGCGTGTTGTAGAACCTAAAAAAGTTCGAGCAACACGTGTCAAGGGTCACGCAAAAAGGGCCCAACAGCGGCCTACTTGCGGAAAAACCTGCCCGCACATCAAGTGCGCATGATAAAACTTGTCAACTTGACTAAAGTTTAAGAAGTTAAAGTTGAAGATTGTTAATTAATTGATTCAGGCGTGACTTTTCGGAAAAAATATTTATCTTTAACTTGTGTGTACGCAACACCCGCAAATCCTACACAGTGAAATAAAATGTATGAGACAACAAAATATTATGCGATATTTTTGCAAATATGTACATACTTAGAATACAATATAACACCCAGACAGAGAACAAACATCAGTGTTCATGTTCACCACACATATATTTATTCTCGGTGGAGATCGGCCAATGACCGCGATTTTTTTTTTACTTACCATTGATGGTTCACTATCTTCATGAAAGTCCAAGCACGTCAGAAACTCTCTAGCCTTCTCCTCTCTCTCCACTTTCGGCAACATCGGTAGATAAGGTCTTAAGTCCGGCAACGCACACGGTTTGTGAGCAAATACCCTCAAGTACTGTATACATAGTGCCACTCCACTGCCTAGTAAAGACGCTGGGTCAGTATCCACAGCTTTGTCTGCATACAAACAAGACAATCGTTTCCATAGTTCTAATCTAGCTAAGTACGGCCCTCGTATTAACTTCCCCAAAGACATACTCTCCACTAACTGGCAGAGAAACTCATGGCACTTCTCCGGTGAATCGTCAACGGTTGAATCAGAGTCCGGTTCAGCTTTCATCAGCTCAAAGACAGAGTCAAAGTAAAGCATGTAGTGGTCCCATCTATCTGCATCTTCGTGGTACAACAAATCTTTGCAAAGAGTATTCAACCTCTTCCAATCTCCAATTTTTTGCAGGTATGGGAGTACCGCTTGGGGCATGGAACCTGGCACAATGGCACCGTACCGAGGGCTGTCCAGGAACTTGATGATGTCACTCCATTTATTCAGCAACTGGAGTATCATGATGTACAGTCTTGCTTCCTGTTCAGCCTCCATTTTGTCTTCGGCCATGTAAGTCTCGACCATTCTCTGGGCGAGTGCTAGAAGGATGTCTCTCTGCTTACTATCGACATCTGCTTTTGCCTGTTGGAGTAGAGAACTAACATAAGAAGCGAAACAATTTTCTAAAATGCAAACCATCAGCTGAAAATGTATTACTGTTGAGTTAGCAACCAAGTTAAAGGCATTCCTGATTAATGGAGATTACTAATGGTGATTATTAAGCAAAAAGAGTGAAGAGATAAACAAGAATATTGTATAGCGCCACTATTACACAAACAGACAATATGATTATGGGCATTACAAAAAAGGATGCCACAGAAGATGTATAGAAATAAAAAGTTATGTATAGTAATATTTATTTTTATATTACTTTTTATTATGTGGCGACCAAAGCTGCCAAGTCATGTCTGCCGCATGCATAACAAGCTCGGGGCCAAAATAATCACAGAGTGGTGCCCACAAGAGCCAAGGTGACGCGACAGACCAAGAACAAAATGAGCTCAATAAGTACTGACCAAAGTAGAATATCTCAGCACAGGGGCTCAATTCTAGACCAGTGACTTTTTTGACACGGTAGAAATATATCACAAGAACTGTCAAATTCACTAAATAAGCTGACAGTTCTTGTGATATCTATCTACCGTGACAAAAAAGTCACTGGTCTAGAATTGAGCCCCAGGACCGCACAGAGTGGAGCCAATCTCCTTCACTCTGATATATTGTACTGTGGTCTATACTTATCGAGCTCGTCTCGCCATTTTTGGCAGGCCTTTGCTTTGGTCAGCAGTGGGACATAGAAGGCTCATAATAATAATAATTATAATAAGAATGTGTTCATGAGCATTTTATAGTCTCTATTTAGAAATGGAAATAAAGAAGTGATGAAAAATGATAAAAGTTTTTATTTTACCTGCAATATAATGCTCATTACTGCCCAAAAGTAGTAAGGACTCTTCGGGGCAATTTTGTACAATGCCATGGCTGTCCGACGTTGAGACTTATAGTCCCCCACTCTCACATATGCCATAAATAGATGTGTGTACAGGTCTTCACTTAGCGGTTCTGCCTTCACAGCGTTCTCATAGAGGCCACAGACTTTGTGTACTGAAAATAAGGTGTCAATTAAAATTTCAGGAGCAAAATTCAAACAAAATTTGACCTTCAATAATTTATGTAATAATATGATACAATAAATTAACAAAAAACAGCTTTGATAGTTGCTGCAAATCCGATTTTTATTCCGCCACTTTTAGTCAGTTTTGAGCTAGCCAGGAGGCTGCCAGAATTAATTAGATTTGGCACTTACTTTGTTGAGATTCTCGATATGATATCGTCATCGCCTGCAGCGTGGCATCATCAGACGGTTTCTCATCAGCTAATGCGTCCAACACGATCTGGGCCTCCGGGCCTTTTCCTAACCTAAAAAGCGCTAGTGCCTTCAAAGCCTTTGCCGCCTGCAGTGCCGGCGCTTTCTTGAGGACCTTCTCCGCCTCCTGCAGAGCTTTTTTATTGTTCCCATTGTCTAACCATTCTGTAAATAAGTTCTAGATAAATATCAAGTAGGTCCCCCCTGGAGATTACGATTTTATTTCAGTGGTAGTTCATCAGTACTGTTTTACCGTAAATTGGTCGTAAGCGCCGCTCTATTACTCCCCCGTCTTGTGGTTGCAAAGGCCGCACTGCCATTGTCTCATTTACTAGCAATTTACGTTTTTAGTACAATTTTGGTGCTTTTTACAGGCTTCCTTTCGTTTCGTTCGGCACGGCAGTTTGACAGGCAGTGTTTTTTTTTGCGTATTCTTCATCCTCCAACAAAGGTTTTTTTGCCACTGTCATTCATCTGAATGACAGTGACATGACAGTGACAGACACAAAATGTAAACTATCAAGTCTCAGAATAATCATGAATGATTCGTGATATAAAATATAATAATAATCAATAATAATAAATATTCTGGACAATTCACACAACACTACCCAGCCCCAAACTAAGCAGAGCTTGTAATATGGGAACCAGATAGCATAAATACCTAATACTATTTTTTTTTTTTGTAAATACATACCTATTATTATTATTATACAATATAACACCCAGACAGAGAACAAACATCTATCTTCGCCAAACAAATATTTGTTCTCAGTGGGGATCGAACCCACGACCAACGACGCAGAAGGCAGAGCTACTACCAACTGAGCTGAGAGGCCAGGCCAGTCATAGCTTGATTAGTGAAACAAGGAAATTTTACGCATATAAAAAATCGCTTAAATTATGATAAACCCATTTCATACCCTAACCTGTCACTTACTAGCTACCTTACCTACCTACTAACTTCAAATTTGGTAAGTACCTACTTTAAAATACAGAATATATAAATACCTACCAACTTACAAGGTACTTATACAATATGTAGTATACAATATCCTTGCTTTCTATTAATTCCTCTGAGTCTTGATAAATTGTTGCGTCGATTAATGAATTCAATGCAAATTCGCGCTTCCTACCTTTGCCACTTTCTTTTAATTCGCAATATTATTTTCGTTTCCATGCATTCGCCTTAATACCGGTTTCGCCACTATCGAGTCTCGAGTGAAAATATCCAAAAATCCTATCCTACTTTTTTAAATCCGAAAGTTACGATATTCGGATTTTTGTGGCTCAATCACAATCAAGATGAGAGAAGAAACAAAATTTGGTTGAAACTTAGAACGAATTGAGTTTTTTTTGGCGTCGCATGCATTTACCATAATGAATGAAGGATTAGCTATAGGCTTTAATTAGGTAGGTTTATTAGCAAACGCGTTTTTGATTTTCTGTGAGTCTAATAATAAGGTACAACGTCTAATCCAGAAAAATAGGTGACAGGAAACGGGGTAAAAAAGGTTCAAAATAATAGTTTTATGTAACATTTTAATTAGGTAGGTACTTAAACACTAGCATAAATATAAGTCACATACATTTTAAAACCTAACAATCCACACGAATGGATACATAAATTACCTTTTGAATCACACTTTTCAGTCACTCGTAAAAACCATACGTTCACTTATTTATTAATTTAGTTAGGCAGTATGTAGTTATGCATCCAATTTACTAGTTCTATTATTTCGCCCTCAGATCTACAGTTTCAAACCCAGAGTCAGGTATCGTGGCTATCTTCTGGATTAGCTCTGGGGGGTGTTCTCTTGATAAAGACACTCTTTTATGCCTGGGAGGCGGAACTGGCGCAGTTTTCGGGACTTTTGACTTCAGTAAGCTCTTGAGTCTCATACCTCCTCTGTAGTAGTAAAGGTATATCGCTGCTAAAACAACAATGGCGAACAGAAGCGCAAGGAGTGCGATCATAACTCCGTACCACGCACTTCCAGACTTTTCTTCTGGAGTTGGAAGCACAGGTTTTCTCGAAGGAGGCACATAGGCTGGTCTGGGTTTCCTGGTAGTGGTGGCGAAGCGGTCTCCAATAGATATATCAGCGCACGCTCTGAACTCTTCCTGAGGCCCGCAGCCGACTGCCTCGGTTCCGTTACCGCAAGCCCCCCAGTTGTTGCCAGCTATATACCTCCATTGCATCACACAATGCTCGCACTCCAGCCCCTCAGGAAGCCTATATTTCATCTCGTAGATTTTATTACCGTCTTTTGGATAGAATCTCGTGCCATCTCTTCCGTCTAGGGTTAGAACATTTTTATCGAGACATTCTTGCGTGGTTCCCTTCGATTCTTCGCACACTCGGAATTCAAAATATCCGTTGTGACTGGCAGTTAACTCTACTTTTATAGTAATGGCGTCTTTTGGCGCGTATTTACGTACGATGATGCCTTTGCCGAAGCGTCCTCCTAGCTCGTGCGCCCGTGGAGTTGGGGCATCCCAGGCATCTCCACAGATGCCGCATTTGCCACCATTCTTCTGCCATTGCCTGGAGAAGCCTCCGCAATAGAGCTCATGGTCGTTATAGTTGTGGGGGGTGTCAAAGCCGTACCGCCAGGCGGACGCCCGTGAGGGAGGTTCGATGAGCCTGCCGTGGCCACTCGCGCCGTGCCAGGAGATGGCCGTCACCACCAGCCAGCACCACAACACCTGGAACAATCGAACACACAACTTAGTTTTACTCGCATTTTGGAAAGAAGTATCTGTTATTTGTAACAGGGGTCAGTAGGTACAGTAGGTAAACGGGCGGGACAAAAAAATAGAAGTCAAGGGCATAAAACAAAAATCGGTTGTCTGTAAAGTCGGTTTACTGACGATAGTTGAACGTGATAACGTCATAAGAAAATACTCGCGGACTCGCGGACTCGGACTCGGACTCGGACTCGGACTCGAACTCTCGGACCCGGACCCGGAACACGACCGAACCCTTACCCTCATTTACCCTTACCCTCATTTACCCTTACCCATTACCCGACCCGGGCTCGGGCTCATGTAAATGGAACGACGAAACGACGTAACGACGCATGAGTCATGTTTTTTCTTGCGTGCAGCCGGCTCCATCGATTTATAAGACGTTATCACGTCAAAAAGAGCACACCAGTCAATAGTGGAACGCATAAAACAACAATAAAAGATGTCAATAGGTACATATAAGTACCCAGCTAGCTACACAACAATTAATAATAATAATAAAATGCATTTATTTTCTCTCATAAAGTCTAAGATTAATGTACATGTAAGGTATAATAATATTAATATAAGTAGCCTTATTGTAGTTGACCTTACATAAGTAGACCTGTTTTGCGAGAGACTGGTGCCTGAAATAGGTTTTAGTTAAACCTGTGCTACAGGACACCAGGACCCCACTCCGCTGATTACCTACTTAAAAGTTACAATCAAACAAATAACAAATATCTGCAGCTAAATATAAAAAATGTGATGTGTGCGTGAGTGTGTAGTGAAAGGGTGTGTAGTATTGTGTTGGGTGTCGGTGTGTGTGTGTATGAGTGTAGATAGGGTGTGTGACGTGACTGGTGTTTGTGTGATGTAAGTGGATGATGTGGGTGGAAATGCGTGCATATTCTAGTTGGGAATGATAATAGGTGGATGTGGAGACAGGGATAAGGCTTATTTAGTGGGGATTAGGAGCTTTTCTGTTTCATCGTAGGTCATAGTTTTTAGCCATTCGAGAACTGTTTTTTTACTTTTTGCTTTTGTGAGTGGATATATTTCAAGAGTTTTGTTAAGTTTATTATATAAATAAGGGCCAAGAAAACAAAGGAACCTTTGGGTAATCTTTGTACGAAAGTTAACGGGGGCACAAACATTTCCTCTTCTCCGCTTTTCCCATGCAAGCATTGGATCATATTCAAGAAGAGAGTGTTGCTTAAGAACAAGTTGTAGAACGAAAGATTGTCTGACTGTAAGAACACTCCAATCCAAATATAGATCCGTGGTAGGGTAGCGCCAAGGAAGACCTGAGCCCACCTTCAGTATTGCCCTTTGAGCTCTTTCTACATCGATCATATGGGTTTTAGCAGCACCTCCCCATGAGGTAATGCAATAATCTATTATGGATTGGCACATGGCAAAGTAGACATTTTTAATGATTCGGCGGCCTGCAATGTTTTTTAATGTTTTGAAGATGAAGATAAGCTTACGCAGCCGCGACACAAGAATATCGATGTGAGGTTTGAAGCTTAGTGTTTGGTCTATGGTGATGCCTAAATACTTTAGGGAAACGGCTCTCTCAAGGGTGGGACAGGAGCAAGGTAAGCTCACAGAGTTGCACGCATGGGCTGTGATGGTCAAGGAAGGAGGAGGAAGCAGGTTAGTCCTTTGAGCAAAAGCAATATATTTTGTTTTCGAGACATTGAGAGTTAGGATGTTCTTCTTGAGCCACAGACATACCTCTTTCATACCCCTATTTGCTTCTGTAAATACATGCTCCCAGGTATCCCCGCTGAAGAAAAGTATCGTGTCGTCTGCAAACGTAAGTATTGAGCCATTTTGAAAACGCATGTTACAGAGATCGTTTATGTAGACGAGGAAAAGAGTCGGGCCGAGAATACTCCCTTGCGGGACCCCGTAGTTTATACGAAGTTCGTCGCTGAGCCATTGTTCAATTTTGACCCGCTGAGATCTCTCACTCAAGTAGCTTCGAAATAGATCCAAAGGGAGACCGCGGACACCAATCCTTTCAAGCTTGTGAAGTAGGTGGGGGATAGAGACTGTATCGAATGCCTTAGCCAAGTCAAGGAATATTGTCAGGCATTTTTTCCTTTCGTCTAGGCTTGTAACAATTGAATTAACAAGGAAATGGACGGCATCATTTGTCGATTTTCCTGACCTAAAACCAAATTGAGATGATGAAAGCAGGTTGCTGGACTCCAAAAACTTTACTAGGCGATTGTTTAACACGCGTTCCAGAATTTTAGAGAGAGCTGGTAGAATTGATATTGGCCTAAAGTTATTAACACAGTCTCTATCTCCCGCCTTGTAGATAGGTTTAATAAGTGCAGTTTTAAAAGCGTGGGGAAAGACACCAGTGGTCAAGGATAGATTGCAGATTTGGGCGATGGGACTCGTAATAAAGTGGGAATACCTCTTGATGATTTTACTAGGAATTTGGTCTAACCCCATTGCACAGCTGTCTTTTAGGCCGTTGATTAGGCGTAAAATTTCATCCTCATCCACCGGTAGGAGGACAAGAGAGTTGCAAGATGATAATACTGTTGCGTGATTATTATCTAAACTTATCGTTACATTGAAGGGTCTATTTCCACAGGAATTTTCTGCAAGCTTACGTCCAACATTAACAAAAAACTTATTAACCTCGTTTACACTACCACACTGATTTGCTGGTGCCAACAAGCAAGATGAATGATCTGCCTTTTGATTCAAACCACCAACATTTCTTATTACTTCCCACAATTTTTTCTTATTGTCTTTCGAGTTCTCTATTTCCTGTCTTTCGTAGTGTTTCTTAGCTTTTTTCAACTGAGCGGCACAAAAGTTTCTATATCGTTTATACGTAGTCTTAAGCACCTCATTATCTGAATCTTTTTTCAATTTTTTGTATAAACTATCTCTGTTTCTCATACAGCGCAATAGTCCCTTGGTTATCCAAGGTTTGAAGATCTCTTTTCGCCTTGGAACCTTTGACACTCTTGAGTTGTTTTTAATAGCAGAACCAAGACAGTCGATTAGCCTATCTGTAGCTGTGTTCACGTTATCGCATGATAGAATATCTCGGAAGTTAATATTTGCAACTGCTTTGTCGAGGGATTCGTAGTTGATGTGAGATGAAGACTTAGCACAGTGATACAACTGGGAGTTTAAGTTAAGGACAAGGGCTACACATTCATGATCTGTTATGGATGTTTCAGTAACAAAACAGAGGGCCTCCTGTTTTGTTTTAGCCATCATGTGGTCGAGGCAGGTACGGCCATGTGTAGGGAGTGTGTGGAAACCTCTGTCTATAAGTAAACCTATCCTATAAGAATAAAATAGATCTCTCACAGTAGCAGGATAGAAGTTTGGGCGTTTTGCCTACTGCATCTCGTGATTTTACCGAACGTACGTAACCTACATAACAAATACTTTGGAGAGTGGCCTATTTTCGGCGGCTTTAATTTCGAATTGCTACGTAACATTTTACCAACTAATTTAGTTCCTCTTCATGCCTGATCTAGAGATTCTTAGATAAGTTGGTTCGGTACTTAATTTAAATGGCCGTAATACAATTTATTTCCAACAGTAGATGGACGTATAGTTGCATGTAATAGGCACCTAGAGAAATCTAATTAGTTTTAACTTTATCTTATTGCTTGAGCGATTTCTTCCAGTCTACAACATTATTACCTGATATACTATTATAAGTACAGACAAACAGTAGACCTGCATTTTATGTAAGTACCCCACAAGAAAATCATTGTAATTTCTTCGTTCATTCGCATCATAATATATTTCAGGTTCATAACGTGATAAGAAAGTATGAGATAAGTATAAGTCTGGTAAGGTTGCGCACATGGGAACAAGTCGGAACAATCTGATGTTACCTCCTTGCATTTTTTTTAATCTTCCTAGCCTAAGGAGAAGAGTAATAGTCTTTTTTTTTGTGGCGTCATTTTTTATTTTTTTTTATTATTATTGGGGAATTTGTAGAATTTCAGATGATGACCTAAATAAGTTTGAATATAAGTTTGACCCTTTGTTCTAAAAACCGATTGATACCCATGATTATAACCGCAAGAAACATTTCTTGCGGTTATAATCATGGGTATCAATTCGGCTTGCCTACATAGGCAGCAGGTGAATAACTTAGAAATCTGTAAAAATAGCTGTTCTAGGCTAATGGATGCCAAGAATAACCACAACAGTAGAAATCTACCTACGATGGAGGAATAACCGTATGGGTATTTAAGGTTAATGACTTCTTGGTGACGCATTGATGACATAATGTGCAGCAGACGTCTCGTTCTATGCAGATTTATGCAAAATCACGATGCGATCTTGACATTGTAACTTGCTCATGAGATTTTGCTGACTATAATAAGTACCTACCAAAATAAGCATAAAGCATATTACATTAGCATGGTTTGACCGTAAGTTATTCATTAATCCATTGCTTAATGTTTTTTAGGTCTTAGGTGGTAATAACGTCTAGAACATGAACACCGCTGGGACATGGCTGCCAAGCAAACACATCGATGAAGTCAAAGAGTTTTTTAAGCTAGAGTTGATTTTTTTTATGCCGGATGCTTTAAATATGCTTTCAAATCTTGCGTTTACTTAATAGCTCTATCGTTAGCCGTTTGCCCACACTGCATGAGGAGGCTGTGGAAAGCTACTACAGCTAACACACCTATAAAGTCTCATAGACTCGTTGCTTTTTGCTGCTAAATGTTCCCCTAAATCTATGATTGCTCCTAATTTACAGAATTCGCAATTTCCATTATGAAGAAGCTGGAGAGATGCACAGTGCCCACTTATACATTGGCCTTTTTAAACACCTATAAAAACTATGGAAAAAAAAACACCTATAAAAACTACGACATGACAGCTACATAAAGAACATCATTGAAGGAAAGGTTGAAGGGAAACGGGGAAGAGGAAGGCCAAGAATTAGTTACATGAGCCAGATAAAAGAAAAAGTTGCTGTCATGTCGTATAAGGAAGTCAAGGAGGCCGCATTCGAAAGACTTAATTGGAGAAAACTGCATCAAAACCCCGACAAGAGCTAAGCTCTTAAATTTAAGAAGAAGAGAAAAACTATGGCTTGGCCGGCTTAGGAATGCTCTAGGCTAGGTGTAGTTTTTATATTTCGTCTTCCATAAATTCTAGAATCATGTTTTAGGCTACTACCTTCGTACGTTACGTACCTACCTACCTACTACTCTGGTAGTTACCTACTAGGTACAGTTCAAGATAAGTAAATTCATGCGCTCTTGCGCGATGCGAATGTTTTCTAAATGTATAGCTTTTACATTAGCTAGGCGATTTCAAATGATCGTGGGAGAGTTAACGACTGGAAAATCAATTGTTATTAATTACCTACCTACCTACATACGGGCTGTACTTCATATCAATATTATTTTTAGATAGAATTAAATATTGTGGACAGTCCACACGACACATTTTTGTTCTCGCTGGGAATCTACGGCGCAAAAAGGCTTAGAGCATTTTTATGTAAATTTATAAATAATGGAAATATTTCTTCCGATCACAAACATTAAATGATATTTTGCCATCTGTTAGGAGCAAAATAATTTTGATCGGACTCTACCTCTTTCTTTATCTTTATTCTTTATTGCACACACATATAGACAGTATTTATAAAACATAAAGTAAAGACATGTACAAAGGCGAGCTTAACCCTAAAAAGAGTTCTCTTCCAGCAAACCTTTAAGGATACCTACCTACTATGTAGATGTAGAAGGTACGCGGTCTCGTCTGTAGCTTACTTCTTCTTTTTCTTCTTCTTCTTAATTAGTTGACATCTGTCCATTCGGTTAATTTTACCAATGTCAAATGAGGATACCTATACTGCCGTCATACCAAGAAAGGTCTTAACTTACAGTTTTGTCAAAAATGAGTTAAACACAGATTTGGAATCAGCAAACAAAATGCTACCTTATGAGTTCACTTATAAATCTGTAACTCTAATGAATTCAAAGATACCATAAAGATATTCGTCGTAACTACGTCAAAATTTGTGTCTTTTTTGTCTGAAAAGGCTTAATTTCAAAATTACGGCTTTTTGTGTAAGTATTCTCATCTTGCTTGTCTGTAAGGCCGTTATTCCCTGACTTAAGGCCTTTTAGATTGACGCAACTAAAAATCCCTTTATGTTCGCTAACATGAAAAGCCTTAATTACCAAGATACCTCCAGTATCAGAATTCAAAAATCCACCCCACGAGCTTATGTTTACGTGATATGTATGTCTGAGATACGCTTTGAAAAAGGTATAGGCTTTTCAATGTTTTACAAAAACGAGTTCAATAGCATAGATTATATACAGCTAGAATGCATGAAATAAACCATCGAAAAGAAGGGGTTTTCTGCTCACGTACAAAAAAACAAAAACAAAAGGAATAACGAGTGAGCTCAAAAATAATATCCTGCAAAATTAGGCCAATTGATGCCAGCAAACCGAAAATTATTTTGGGAAAATTTGCATACAAACAATGCTGCTGCAAACCTGCTGGTAGAAAATGAAGACTGATCACCAAATAATAATTAAATGTTAGAAACATTTATTTTTGTTACATTAGAATTGTTTTTGTTTCATAATATAAGTCAAATGTAGTTGTCGCATTTGCGGGTAGAACCTTTCTTGTGTAGCGGGAGTATAATTGATTCTGTCCAGTCTCTGGGCCAGTCACTATGCTTCCAGATGTTACAGATCGTGTGTAAAACATCAATTCGTCACCCAAGCACTTGATCACCTCCACCGTAATCTGGTCAGGCGCCTTCTTATCTTTGAGTCGTTTAATGGCAGTCTCAATCTCTACGTGCAGGGTTGAGGGTTCCTGTTCTAATTAGAGCCAGTCAAAAAACGGAGAGTCAGTTACGGGAAGTGCCTGGATATACAGCTGTTCACAGTACTCACGCCATATATTTGCTATGGCTTCCAGGTCGTGGATTGGGGTCACATTTGTATCAACGTAAAATTCGTATCTAGCTAGCGTCTTATTTTCTTTATCTGACTATAGAAATCTATGCTTGATTGCTTGTATCTGATTTCATACCCGATGTGATGATCATATAACTTACTACCTACTTAATCAAAGGCTTGGTTCTTCATTTTCAGTGATTTTAATTTACAATACCAGCCTTAAAAACTTTGTTTAGGTTAGTTTCTTAGCGAGAAAAGTCATAACTGCACAATTACGGCTTTACATGCATGCCGTAATTACATTCTATGAAATTAGGCCTTTTAAGTGAAGTATTGCTTATTAAATATGATTTTTATACTTAATTAAAAAAGAAAAAATAAGATAAGGAAGTGAACGAAACTAAAAATCAAAACGAAATAGGATTCAAAACAAAGACATTTTTTTTTTACGTATTATAAAATAAAGTTCAATAACAAAAAACGTTTAGTAAATCGCCGGCCGTCATTTTGGACAAAACTTCGATTATCTCGAAATCAACTTTGACCAAGTTACGGCCTTTCTTAATATGACGGCAGTATATTAGATAATATTTATATACCTACCTAGGTCATAACATAAGTTTGGAAAAAAATGGTGGCCGTTTTATCCCTTTTCCCAGGGTGGCCGTTTTATTTTAAATCCATCGGAAACATTTTACTTTGACATCTTAGTTCAAATAAGCGCAATACGTTACGAGAATGCAATGCATTTTACACCGCATCTGTATGAAGAGTGCCACTCTCTAAAGAGGTCATGTGACTAATAAGTTTTCGCTTTATTTAGCGCCTGCCTTTGTTGTCAGTTGCAGGCCTTTGTTACATGAGGACAATTGGTGCTGTAGCAACAGGTCAGTTTATGCGTGGCACGCGTATTGATTTCATCGCAGACACTCGCATGCAATTATTTTCTATAGATAATCTATATTTCTATATACATATTCATATTCATATTCATTTATTCATTGTTTTATGTGTATTATAGGTCTTAGGGGGTAAAAACGTCCAGAACATGAGCCCCGCTGGGGCATTACAATGGCCTTACGGCAAAATTAAATTAAAATTATGTAAATCTAGGTAAGAAACTTCTTATAAAGAGAATCTAGTTTAACAATAAAATCTTAAATAATATAGCAAGTGATATGACAAAAATAAGTTACCTACTTACACATTCCTGCCTTTACTCTATGAGATACAACATTTTGTCAGTTTTCAAAAATATTTTGTAAGAACACTTTTTGTAGTGATTTTGTCAATGTCGCAAGCTTTATCCATTTAATGATCCAAATGATGAGTCCAATGATAACAGCAGATTTATAGAGAAATCCGTAAAAACGAGCATTAGTAACAAACAGGAATTTATGAATATGAGTGTTAGAATATAATCTAAAACACAGGCAGAGAATAAACACTTATGTAAGTCCACAGTGGACAATCCACCACACAGACTTTTGTTCTAACTGAATGAAGAATGAGGGGGGGGGGGGGGGGGTCAAAGCTCTTGCGCCCCTTCAAATTTATTGTTGTGAGCAATAGGAGCTATGGATTTCAGCATTTTTTTTGTTATGCAATTGTTTCAAGTGTATGTACCATAAATTGGATTGAGTAACAATTTTGCAGCCTGAATCTAAAGAGACTCTTTTGCATAAGTGTCGACACATCAAATTGAAAGTTCTACTGGCAGTCTTACCGCCAAGTTAGGTGAAGTTTACCGAGCATATACAACTCCAAGTCGGAGTTTTGCTACCACATTTCGTCTACCAAATGTTGTTTTCGTGTAAGCACGTGTCTCTCTCTTTTGCATGGAAAATTGATGAAAAAAGCAGCCAAGTGCGAGTCGGACTCGCCCATGAAGGGTTCCGTAGCATCAATTAACATAATTATAAAGGTTTTTGTAGTTCGTCGAAAGGTAAATTGCGGTTTACGATTTATTACGTATAAAAAAAACTACTGACTAGATCTCGTTCAAACCAAATATCGTTGGAATTTTGCATAGTAATGTACAACATATATTTTTTTTGGATTTATCATTCTCTTATTTTCACTTCTTCTTTTTTGGCTACTGTTCTCTTATTTTAGATGTTAGAGGGGGGGGGACCAACTTTTTTCCACTTTGGAAGTGTCTCTCGCGCAAACTATTCAGTTTAGAAAAAAACGATATTAGAAACCTCAACATCATTTTTGAAGACCTATCCATACACGTATGGGTTCGATGAAAAAATAAATTTTGAGTTTCAGTTTCAAGTATGGGGACCCCCAAAATTTATAGTTTTTTTTCTATTTTTGTGTAAAAACCTTAATGCGGTTCACAAAATACATCTACTCACCAAGTTTCATCAGTCTAGCTCTTATGGTTTTGGAGAAAAATGGCTGTGACACGGCCGGACAGACAGACATGACGAATCTATAAGGGTTCCGTTTTTGCCATTTGGCTACGGAACCCTAAAAACGACTACATTGGAGAGAGACAAATAGGCGAAACGATAAAAACATTTCGTAGACGAAATGTTGTAAATGAAGTGGGACTTGCCCTACTGATTCCAACCTGATGCCTTCACATCTTTTTTCAAGGCTTACTTAGCCGATTGGTTTTATTTAGGTAGTAGTTGTCTTTGCTCGCATTATCGGTGAACTTCTCCAAACTTGGCGTTAGGGAAGCCGATCCTACCCTGAACCCTGATCCTTTCCCAACACGGTTAACCTAGGCACAGTCAGCGCCAAAAGTTTCTTATAAATATACTTCTTCATTGCTGATTTGCTATAAGATTTACTCAGACGATGCTGATTTTCTTTGTATTACTGTTTTTTTTATATTATAGTGACTCCTCCTCAAATGTTCACCTATTTAATTACTCGCTAATATTACACCCGTGCGAAACCGTGCGGGTCGCTAGTAAATAATAGCCTATGTTACTCTAGTCTATGTTAATGAGTCTTTGTGATGGTGAAATAATTAGTAGATTTGTTTTTAACACTTCTAGCTTATGGAAAAAGCATATTATGGCCCACCTGATATTAAGTGTTAACCATCGCTTATTAACAAAGCTTTGCCTCGTAGGTCACGCACGTCTGGAACGTGCCTTACGATGCCCTGCCCTGCGTCCATCAACTTGGGGCATACAGATGTTTAAGCCTCACGTACCAGTAATTTCACCCGCACTCACACACTTCAAACTGAAATACAGCAATGCTGCTTCACGGCAGAAAAGGCATGGTGATAGTACTTCCCCGGAAGAGCCCTTCACAAAGAGCTCTACTAAGAATTATTCTATAACATTTAGCACCCGTTTGGTCCAAGGTTATAAAATACTACTTAACAAATGTCTAATGGTAGAATATTCACAGCACGTTTTGGCACTTCGTGACGTGATTGAAATCGAAGTAGAAAGTGAAACTTTGAGAACGGAACTTTCTGACCATTGTCCGTTAAGTTTTACAACCTATTATTATTGTGTAAAGATGACAGCAAAAACAAAACATAAGTAATAGCTTTTATCTCTAAAAACATACTGTCACTGTTGATATGGATGTCGATCAACACTAACAACAATTTTGTTGCTGTAAATTTAACAGTTTCATTGCATTGCTGTGTTTCGGTTTGAAGGGTATGGGTGCCGGTGTAATTACGTGAGGCTGAATATCTGTATGCCTCCAGTTGATGGACGCAGGACAGTGCATCGTAGGGCACGTTCCTGATGTGCGTGACCTACGAGGCATTGCTTTGTTATAAGCGATGGTTACCACTTAACATCAGGTGGGCCATTGCTTGTTCCATCAGCTAGTTACCTACATAAAAAAAAAGTTAAGTATAATTTTTTTATGTGTTTAGAGCAGGGATTCCCAAACTATTTTGGACAAGTGACCCCTTTTCCAAAGTGAACAGTTTCCTCCGACCCCCATGGCCAAATTACCTACTTTTAAGATCAACCCCCTTATTCGCAATGGTCGGCTAACTTAAAACAGCTGCTACAGAGTGTTATTTTTCATAGGTCTCTCTCAATTTAGGTCAATAGAAGAAGACAGAGTAAGAATTAGCAATGCTTTAAGTCAGCAGACTATTATGAATAAGGGGGCGTATCTTTAGTTTTTTCCTATTGATACAAAATACCTAGGTACTAAGGTACCAATTGGAAAACTTTGCACTTGGTTAGGTAATTAAAGTTGACTCCATTTTCTCATCAATATTTAACAAAATAAACGTACGTTGTACGAACTTGAGACTTTACATTACTACAACAATGCTATTTTCTACAAAAATATTAATTATTCTTAGTACACGTAACACAACATAAACAATACAGTACCTACATACCTAACTTAAAAGTTTGAAATAAGAACTTGTGTTTAATTTAATAGGGGTCGATTGTTAGACCTCGTCGACCCCCAAAGTCAGTTTTCGTTTATGTCGACCCCTAGGAAACCAATATCGACCCCAAGGGGTCGATATCGACCACTTTGGGAAGCCCTGGTTTAGAGCGCTAAAAATAATGCATAATATACAAATAAGACCTTACTATAATGAATTTGTTTACAAATAAGATGATTAGACTGTTGAATGTTTCAAAAATTTACAAAAAAAATGGTCTTAGTTTCCAGAAAAAAGTTGCTACTTGCTAAAAAAAAAAACACTGACATAATCTGAGTAATCGGTCCAAGTAGGTTCATAGCCAGAAATCGAAATTCTCACCGAAATATACGTAATAAATGTCTCAACCTGTTGTCAAATTTTAAATTACTTTGGCCATGTCGTGTTTTGTTAGATGGAACATTCGTGAACAGTAAATTACTCGCTAATTTGGACGTGTTTACGTTTAACCAATGGATCAAAGAGTCTTTTATGCCTGTTTTCGATGTTTATCGGTTACTCACGACTCTTCGTATCCCCTCTAGGGACGGTGAGGAATTTTTAGACCTTCGTTCGGCTCCGTCATAGCTTGGCGAACTCCTTGCTGCGCAGTATGGGTTTCCAACCTCCTTGGTTAAGTTATAGATAAAAAAAAATGTCACTAGTGGCCACCACGAAGGTGGCCGTGGTCCATGTTTTTTTTAAATATTATCGTCAATCACACAACTCCATCTTGCCCTAAACTAAGCAGAGCTTGTAATATGAGAACCAGATACTTAGCTGATTGTAAATACATACTTAAAATACAAGATAACACCGTAGAACCTAAAAAGTTCGAAAAGCATGTCAAGTGGAAGAAAGGAGCTTCTATGAGGAGCCCATAAAATCCTTTCACCACACTTGGTTCTAAAGAACCAGTGACACAATAAGAAGACCTTGAAATATTTTAGTAAAACCAGGAAAACATCTAATTATATTTTATTGCTATATACGTGATTAAAAATCAGCATAAAAAAATATGAGAACTATTTTTTTACCCACACGCAGTTTATTTTACATAGTGGGGCCAAACATTAGGTTTAACTCAGTTTTGGGTAGAGTTGCTAAACTAGTTTTAATCAACATTTTTCAAGGTCGATCTAATAATCATGGGATTTGGATTACCTGGTTTTAATGATTCATAGGTACATAGTTATTTTTATTTTGCCATTATTAAAAGATTTTGTATTTATTTACACAAAGCAACTTAAAATTTAACAAAAATTTGCAAAATGTACAAAATACACAAGAATCAGTTAAGCTACCAGCAGACCGTTACAAACAATCTAGAGATAGCGCAACTGATCCAAATCAATCCCAAGCGAAAAAAATATAATACATACTTATTTGTATTTTTTTAATACTGTGCCTTAATCTCCTTCTCGTCGTGTGACTCGTTCTTTCAGACCAGAGCCAGAGTGGTGAAAGGTTTTAAGTGCACCTCAAAGAAGCTCCTTTAGTGCTGAGAGCCTGAGGCACCTGCTTCTAGATGTTTTCCTTCACCGCTTTGAGAGTACTGGATAGTGCACATCAGACAGAAAAACTCATTGGTGCACGACCGGATTTGAACCCACGACCTTGGAACCCACTAGACCACCACTGCTGCCTAGCTGATTTGCCATGGGTCATGGGTAGCGTAAGCGTAATATTATGTCTAAATACGAATGATTCAAATAAAAAAACGACCGACATGTTTTTATGCAAGCCTTTTGAAGAGTGCAAAAACCCGCAAATAATCGATGCCACGGTTGACGGTACATATTATTGCATCTTGCGTAAGCATTGGGGACTCTATTGCCTTGCAATTAGGGCGTGTATTGCTCAATGCGTCGGTCACGGTAGCTGCTGATACCATGTTGCGGTTCCGTGTGGACTCTCACAAGGAAGTAAGGAAACGCCTTATATCGAAAACAAGAAGAAGGAATAGTTTGTATCGAAATTGGCAACGTTCCACTTCTGCAGACTGGTGTGTTGGCGTTTGCTTATCGCGGTCCCATACTTTTTGTATGGTAGAGGAAACAAAAGAAAACATAGATGAACCGTGTGAAAGATGACATGGATAAGAGAGGAGTGAATGCAGGATGACGGCTGACAGAGAGGAATGGAAGAGGAAGACATGTTGTGCCGACCTTACATAAAGTGGGATAAGGGCAGAAAGAAGAAGAGGCAAGGAGCATTGGTTCATGGGCCCTCCCCTTTGGTGGAGAGTTACGAAGTATGCAAAATCCTTGGGTAGAAATGACCACAGTAGTGCAGGCCGCGTGGGTTTACGCAATATAATATCCGTCTCTTTCTGCCCCACACCGATACCATACTAAATGAAAGGGACAGTTTTGACGACGTGGCACACGGGTCTCTACTTCCTAACAATGCAAAATGCAATTAATGCATAGATCTACAAACTCGAAAATCCTTACCGAAGTTTGAAAAAAGAACGCAGTTTTAACACTTACCCGCACTTGTAAAACCAAGAAAGTGTGGTAGAGTCTGGTGAAAAGATTTTTTATACTTCGTAAGTTATGTGGTTAAGTATGGTTTAAGGTTACGTAGTTTAGAAATTCCTTAGTCTGGTGTTTATTTTTAACCAAAACAGGCCTTTGCATCTCTTGTAAGATGATTTATATAGAGTAAGTCTGGTGGACACAAGCCCTACTTGGAGGACGCTATAGTGCCTGGGACAGGATTTTAGATGGAATAGGCTACAAATGGTCAATACGTGCAGAGCTAACTAAGCCATGGGTTTCCTCACGATGTTTTTTCATCGCCGTTTGAGAGCACTAGCATTTTTAACCAACACAATAGACATTCAGTAAGGTCAGCAAGTAAGTACCTTGATCACTTCCGTGTCCAGTGCGTGACCCGCATTTTACAACTACAACTTTGTTAGTAGTAGCTTGGATTGGTAGTGATGTACGGTTATCAGCATCAATGTAAATGATGTACTACAAATTTGCTATTATGTATTATTAGCTATTGGATTTGTTGTGTTATACGGTCAGCATAATAGTAAATCCTAAAAATAATAAGTCAAAATTACGAATGCTTTATGTTAGTAGCCTAGGGATTTGTTGTGTTGTACGGTCAGTAGTAGGTAAATCCTAAAAATATAAAAAATAAAACGAATGTTTTATGCAAGACTAACAATTCGCCCCGGCTTTGCACAGGTGGAAAAAATCAAAGTCTTCATATTTTACACCTTCTATTTCTAAAAATATAAGCCTTTATGACTCTGTATCACTAAACTCTGTGTTCGTTTCGCTCGCTTAATCAAATCATATACTTTACCTATTAATCTTTGTAGGTACC
This sequence comes from Thera britannica, assembly GCA_939531255.2. NCBI lineage: Eukaryota > Metazoa > Arthropoda > Insecta > Lepidoptera > Geometridae > Thera > Thera britannica. The sequence goes on along the minus strand of OW618039.2, from coordinate 8,197,301 downwards.
TATAACTAAAGAAAAACTACTTAATGTATTCACATAATTTATTAAGTAGGTATTCACGTAATTATGTCGGCGACTGTACTAAAAACTGACTGTTTCGTATTCTGTGGCTTCCGACGTTTCTATTGCTATTATTCAATACAATTAAACTAACTAGCCGGTTAAGATTAGCCAGATGGTTTTTTGTGAGATTTTAGCTGAAATAAAGTAAAAGGGCCTTTGCATCTATTATCTATAGGTTGGCTGACGGTAATAACCGTCAGGAGCAACTGGTGTTTACTCATGTCCCTAGTTACGGGACGCTATAGTGTTTGGGACAGGATTTTAGATGGTCGCTTGCCCCAGTAGTTACCTATCATGTCCTGACATCGGCCTAATCCACAGGAAAGACGTGGTCAATACGTGCGGAGCTGACTAAGCAGTTTTTTCACGATGATTTGTTCCTTCACTGTTTGAGAGCACTAGCATTGTGTAAAATACTTTTTGAACAGAAAAATCCATAGGTTACACGACTGGATTCGAACCCGCGATTTAGTGTCTTAAGTTGGGGTTACTACCACTCTAGTAAGTAAGTACTCTTTGCTAAAAGATGCCAACGTGCTATGAGTGGCAACAATGATACGGTTATGTCACTGTAAAATGTTCTAACTGCTGGTCTAGTTCTCAAAGGCTCATCTAACAAAAACCCAGTGTTACTGCGTAATCGTAGACTCGACTTTGCAAAGTTGAATCTAAGTCAACGATCTGGGAATCGTTTTACCTCTAACCAGTGTAAAACACATACACACTACGCCTTAGCTTTATTATCTGTGCTCAAGATATGTCATCTGTCATGCATTATTAGCTGTCATGTCCTGGAATGACAAAGTATTTAGCGCGCGCAAGGAGCGAAAAAGAAAAAAAAAGTATTTGGCGCGCTTTCAGCTTTCAGGCGATTCAAGAGGAATAATCTTTCTGGGGGGACAATGGATAGGGCAGATGGTGATTTATGTTGTTAAAGATTTAAATGAAACAATCCTAACCATTTTACATTCTCTTTGGAGTGAACGAATGTTTCATTGTAATATACCCATTTAGCTTGGCTAGAATTACCAACTGGCTCACAGTAATGCTGTAAAACAGCATTTCTTAGGAGCGCAAACCTTCGCTCGCTACTCGCCAGAATATGAAAGCTTTGATAAATGGTATACTTATAAAGATCTTAGCTTTCTATAAGGTCGTTACACTTAATACCTTGGCAGATTATTTAAATGCCTAGGCGAGGCAAGAGGAGAATACCTAGTATTTATAGCTAAACCGTAGGTAGAAATAGTACATTCGTCATCTCAAATAATCGAAGAATCTTTCGTCAGGGCGCAAATTGTCAAAATAATATTTCGGTTGCGAGATGAGGACGAAATTAAGTGTTTTTTTTTTTACAATTAGCTGATGGAACAAGCATAGGTTTACTTGCTGTTAATAGGTGGTAACCATGCTTCTATAACAACGCTTTGCCTCGTAGGTCACGCACGCCAGGAACTTGTCCGACGATGCACTGCCCTGCGTCCATCAACTTGAGGCATACAGATGTTCAGCCTCGTGCCAGTAATTTCACCAGCACCACCACCCTTCAAACCGAAACACAGCAATGCTGCTTCCGACGGCAAATACCGCCCTTAGAAGAACCATGGACGCTAGGAACCGTGGCGGGCAATCTTTGAACAGACACCGCATCACGGATAGCCAGGAAACTCCCTAGAAACGTCATATAAGCGCCTCAAACAGATGATCCTAAAGAACGGGTCTACCACCGTAGAATGGTGTTATACGTCTGATAACATAACGATGATATCACTGACCTACGAGGACCTACGAGGCAATGCTTTGTTTTAGGCTATGGTTACTAACATCAGGTGCATCAGGTGGTATACCTATATGCTTGTTCCATCAGATTTTTGTATCAAAAAAAATATTAGTCTAGTTATTGATGATAACTAAGGCTTATTTCAAGTCTTATTTCGAGTGATGCAATACAAGCTATGTCGTAATAAACGCCGTTAAACTCATACTTAGGTGTAAGTTCCGTGGGAAAGCGACGTGTGAATCTAGATTTAAAACTGATCTAAAAACATGAGAAATCCCAATTTAGTAGCTATTGTGGAGGCGTTTCGTTTGGCCTAGTTAATGAAGAGTTAAAGTTGGTATCGATTGTAGGCCAATAGGGCTTACCCTGTTTTTATTACTGCACTTTGAAGCTATAGTGTACAAATTATGAGCCAACATTTTGCCTTTGTGTCAGTAGTAACATTGATGGTACAAGTGACACAACTTTGTATCCTTAGTACGATTTATGATATAAAGAGTGTGGCTTAATGAATACATAATAGGGAGGATATTGTGCTGGTTCAGAAAAATATAAGATACTTAGCTTAAAAAAAGTCCTTCGGTTTCGGAGATATTCGACATTTTCGAAATTCTAAAATTATTGTTCTGGAAGACCGAACAGCAAATTAAGTTTTAAATATTAGAATACAATGAAATGTTTGCTGGCTAGTTTGTGAACCTTTAAAAAAAAACTGCTTAACTAAAAAGTCTGCCTGATTAAATGCTTGTCGTTTAGACGCCCATCTTTACCTATTGGAATCTCGGATATCTAGATTTAGGTAACAGCACGCGATCAAACTGTAAACCTAACGCAATGTTTAAAACAAAACGTGCTTTAACGTCAAAACATGGTTATTCTCTCTAGCCGAGTGATAACAATTGGAAGGTTTATGATTATTATTTCTGATAAAACTGTAGGTCTACCATGAGCTCTGTCTGGCTTTGTCTCTGGTTCTGGTTTTGAGTCTGTGTGAGTGTTGACTAAATAAATCCTACGTCAAAACGTCACACACACAGTAAAATGCACTAGTGAGCACTCACGCAGACTTAAAACCAGAACCAGAGACAGAGCCAGACAGAGCTAATGGTTGGCCTACTGCTCTTACCTAGACCCTTTTTTCTCGCTTAATTTTAAAGAAGATTAGAAATCTTAGATAACCTTTGCATACGTGTTTTAATCTACGAGAATCTTAGATCTCTATATCTTTGAAGCGTTCTTGTAACTAGCTTCTTCATCATCATCAGCCTGAAGAAGTCCGCTGCTGGACATAGGCCTCCCCTACACATTTTCAGGAAGAAAGATTCTAAGCTCTTTCCATCCATCGACTTCACGCGATCTTAACAATGTCATCGGTCCATCTGGTGGCCCTACTTTTCGTCTTCCGGTAACTAAGTTTGTTTGATCTTTCATCTACTTACAAAGTGGGTAAGCTTTTATAATGTGTATAATGTCCAAAAAATTGTGCCCGTTCCCCTTGGTACGGGGCTGCGCTGACTGGTTTGACGTTACAGTCAAACAGGAAGATCGCGGGTTCAAATCCCGCTCAGCTCTCTTGGGACAACCAATAAAAAAAGTGCATAAGTTTTTGGATGGGTGACCGCTATTGGCATAATATTAATCTGAGCACTTCCTTCTTCCTTATTTTGGAGGGCGTTACACTTGCGTGGCTTGCGTGTGACAGAGGCATGACAGAGGCTTCCGGTCGGAATCTAACCGACCAATCAAATATTTGAGACTTGCTTATGTCAAAGTTTTATTTGCATGACATATGCAACTGTCAAATACACATTTTTCCATAATTACAGCCACTAAGTAGGTAGGTAAGGTTTTGCCCTCAGTGCAATAGATAAAAACATAAGTTTATTAAACTTGACAAACTGGCAACTCAAAGCCAAACGTAGTTTAATTTTGATGAAAAATATACAAAATTATGTTTTCAAATCAATGTGATGAAATTATGCGACAACAAACATTACAAAAAAATACAATCGAATTGAGAACTTTCTATTTTTTGAAATCGGTTTAAAAGACTCACCCTGTAGGTACATAAAAACATATGAGTACGTCTGATGCTGAACGTACTAATTAATTATTTAAATAAATAGTGACTAATTCGGAACAAAATTATTCGATGAATTCCTAATAAATTTAATGACTCATTCAATGCGAGTCTTCTCACATGACTTTATAAGGTAAATTTAATGTGTTTTAAATATTCTTCAGAATTAAAAAGTGTGCGTAAGTAGTTTTTGTTTTGTAAAGGATCATACAAAGAAACCAAGCCCTAGTTTGTTGCTTGTTCATAAAAAGCTTGGTCGCCTGGCACCTTAGACTCACCTAGCTTTTAGACTTCAAAGTGATCCTTGAGATACAACTGAATTGATAAGTCTTTGTTATTAAAACATTGTGAATATGTAAGTACGTCTAGTGATGGAAAATCGTAAACGCAAAAGCATGAAAAGGGCGGGTCCTAAAAGCCTCCCTTGCGATACACCGAAGTCCGATTCTTGGCATATCGCTCTACTGTGTCTATGTATAAGCTCTTTCATTATTGATAGTATTTTTCTTTTTTTTTAATGATGTTTTGAATCGACTTCAAATAAAAAAGGAAGAGTTTGTCAATTCAGTTGTACTTCTTTTGTTTGATAACGCATAACTTCGTTTTGGAAAAAAACGTTATTTATCTGAAAGTTAATACCGACTTCCCATTAATTGAAACAGGTTCAATAATTTGGTCATGAAGTCGCTCTCTCAACCTTTTTCTTTTACTTAACTCTACCAATTTTTATATTTTAAGCAAATGATTAAAATAAAAAAAGGCTCTACACTACTGTGTAGAGACTGGCTAAAAGTATCTAACCCAGTAATTTTAAATACCTACTCAGGTAATACGGAAGTTTAGACAGCCTAGCAATTGAGCAACTTTCGCTTTGTTTGTAAGGTCTCTAGGTCTTAAAGCAACCTACAGTACAAATAATAATCGAAAGCTAGGTCAACCTTATGGTACAACTTCTTTTTACAAACAACTTAGGCACTGCAAATGCAGCCGTTTGCTTTGTTTATTAAAAAAAGAACCATTCACTTTGAAAATGGAAACGTGCGAAAAGCAACTCCAACTTACATTCATGTTGTGAGAGGTCAATCCTTGAGGTTCATTCAAAAAACACAAACAAACAATTTCTTTAATGGAATTTTGTGATTTTGAACTCGTTTAGATACAACCGGTATTATTCCGGTTTGAACGCGTGGTTCCACAACGCGAGTGAGCCGCTGACTGTCGATTTAAAAAAAAAAACTTTCACGGCGACACGCAAGGCGCCCCCGATGGTAGATTGATGAAAATGAATGACATAATTGCGAGGAACTAGAACCGATTAATACGAAATTAACCTGAATCGATAATAATATTGACCGGAAAAGTAATTATTTCTGGTAAAGTTCTTAAAGAAGTAAATTCCAAGCTGCTATGTAGTCCGTGGTGTTAACAAATAGAACTCCATCACGACTCTGGTCGCATCTGGCACCTAAGGGAACGCATGAAAGGATGGACAGAAGCATTAAGGACAGAACGCCCAGAGATGAGAGAAGCAACAGGAGAAAAACCAGACACATCAGGGGATGGACAGAAGCATCAAGGGATGGACAGAAGCAACAGGGGAGAAACGGCCACAACAGGGGATGGACAGAAGCATCAAAGGGTGGACAGAAGCATCAAGGGATGGGCAGCAGCATCGGTTTCTACTGATGTCATCAATCTGCCAGCCAATGGGGTAGGAGACCGCTTGCCAATTCCAACAGTGGCATTTAAGGGTTAGCTCTACGAATGCCACGTCCATACAAATGAGAAATCAAAATGTTCATACATTGATTCCCAGCCAATGCCATATGACGTATTTGAACCTTCCTTTTAAAAGTTTTACGCTGATGATCGTATGTAGAGATGAAAGCCTAGTATGGCATTTAGCCTATACCTTTTGAACTTGGAACACTGATTCATTCATTTTATCATGAACGAATAAATATAAACTTATTTATGATTTTATTAAATTCACCACGAAAACTAATACTTAATGATGTTGAATTCTTTCTCGTGATCGTGAGTCGTGACTCATTTCGTTATGAGGAACTAAATTATTATTTGGATTGCTAAGAGGTCACCTACCCGAGGGTAGACCGGACGGTATCCATGAAGAGAGTTCCTCAAGAAAAATAAGAAGCTTATATAACCTACTTATGCTCTATTTCTCGGATGGCTAACCAACGAATCAAATAGTTGACAGTCAAAATTCTCAAGCAAAAAATAGAGATAAACAGCTGTGAAATATTTGATTTGTCGATTAGTCATTAGTAAAACCGGGCCTTGCTGAGATATTTTTGATTATTGCACCTCGTTTGAATTTCATGGTCTTTGCACAGTTGAGGTATTGTTTCCTAATAAGAACTGTACGAGGTAAAATGCTTGTAAATAAATGAAATATGCGTATAGATTGACAAACATGAACATTTTCAAGAAGAATGCGAGATTCACTGAACTTAACAATGGTGTTATGTTCTTCCGATTCCATAAGGACTGGCTTCAAATCCAGTCGTGTACCAATGAGTTTTTCTGACTAAAAATTTATTTGCACTATGCCAGTACCAGCCAGTACTCTCAAACGGTGAAGGAAAACATCGTCAAGAAACCGGCATGTCATAGAACCTAAACAGTTTGAAAACATGCACGAAAAGAGCCTCAAAATCACCACCACATTGGTTTGAAAGAACCAGTGACTAAGAAGAATGGTTTTATTTGGTATACGTTCACACAGCGCTTATTAGAAGTAGGTATACGTTTTAATTTGGCAATGGCGGCGTAATTAGAGTTAAGCATACATCATACTGCAGCCAACTGTATCTGTGCTAAGTAAAGTCAGCAACGAAGTTAAATTGTTCAAGTTCTTTTAATAGATAGGTATTTGGGTTGAAAAACACGGAAGAAATGCCTTGAAATTTTTACAACAGCAAAAATTTTGATGATGCAGCTACGAAATCAACTTCCTTTGCTGACTGTACGATGGAAAGCAACCTCGCACATAGGTATATAGGTACTTACATAAATAGTTATCTGCGGTATGTAAACGCAACGGATGTGATTTAGAAGCAGTTTCCTTTGCAATACGTTATTTAAGTTAACAAGCTCGGCTTTTAACATCTAATTAACAATCCAGTCAAATTGGACGTGGTATGTTTGTAAACAAACTTAAAGGTACGTCCACATTATAGGCCTTATGCTGCGATTATTGACAGAGACGGGTGTCGATGCCAAATAAAAATAAATGGGACAATCCACACAATATCTGGCTCCTAATTAAGCAGAGTCTGTACTATGGGAACCAGATAGCTGATATTATATAACTGATAAACATTTTGTTAATACTTTGAATATAATCTAACACCCAGACAGAGAACAAACATTTGCGTTTATCACACAAATATTTGTCAAATGATCGTAAATATCGTAGCATCGCCTAGCCTAGGTAAGGTACGACCACATGTACCTTAAGAATAACTTTCTTGCAGCGGTTTTTTTTAAGTTATTCAATTCAATTCAAAAAATATAATTCGGAACATTAGGAACCATATTACACACATATTAAAATTAAACGTAAGCACATTCAAAAACTAAATTGACATTAGATAGGTACACAAAATAAAATTATTTGCATGACTGGTCTGGTTTAATAACAATTATTTTCAAACTCAATCATAAAATAGTTTTTTTTGTTGTGAGTGTTAAATCGTTTGGCTACATAGTTATGAGGACAATGGTTTGTTGACAAACATTTAACCTCGAATTTGTATAGATAAAATGCCTTGGGCGGTTTGATGTTGGTACCTACTCCGTGCGAAAGAGCAATTATTGGCCCCTAGCTTATAATGGTTACTTGGAAGGAATGCCTTTCACCGTAATAATTGTTCGGGAAATCAATCTTATGACATTTTTTTCTTGTGGTTTGTTTGACGCTGGTACCCCGAGCAGAGAGAAAATAATAGCCCCTAGCTTTTAATGATTACTTGGAAGGAATCGCTTTCACCATTAAGGCTCTCTAGCTTCTACAGAGTTCATTAGCCTTTGCAATAGAAAAGTAATCTAACTTTTATATAGATTTTTCTCAAAACGAATGCTTTTAAAACTACAGAATATCCCTTATAAACTGTGGGTAATTTTTGCAGTAAAAAAATAACTATGCTTCGGTTTGGAGTAGAACTCTTTGTGAAGGGCTCGTCCCGGGAAGTACTACCACCATGCCTATTTCTGCCGTGACCCTTTGCTCGTGTAGGGGAGGCTTATGCCCAGCAGTGGAGTTCTTCAATCTGATAATGATGAAGCTTGTCCCATCAGATAGTTGTAAAAAAAAGTCATTTTAACGAGTATCTAATTGATAAATAAATAAAAAATATTCTGGACAATTCACAAAACACTACCCAGCCCCAAACTAAGCAGAGCTTGTAATATGGGAACCAGATAGCTGATATAATACTTGAATACATTTTTTTTTGTAAATACATACTTAGAATACAATATAACACCCAGACAGAGAACAAACATTTATGTAATAAAACACAAGCCTTACGGAGATTAACATATTTTTATTAAACATCATAACACTATAGCCTTCGCCCTCTATACCACTTATAGTTAGTAGATGTTCAATTGAATAATGCAGGTGGTATAGGTATAATGGACAAACACCTATATTGATATATTCCAATACATTATTACTTCTACAAAAAATACGAAATTTTTAAAGCACTATTTTCTATAAATTGTAAATGCGAAAAGTGTACGATTTGTAAAGTATTGAATATAATAAACAGGCACTATTATTTGTATTTGAGTAAGAACTTTAGAATGTATTTTTTGTGAATACACGCACTTTCCGATACTAACTTATTTACACCTAAAATACGGCTTTCGCGAACGATTTTAAGGTGGTCTGATTTTTATAAAAATTACTTACGATTTTACCATTTATAGGCGATGATAGTATAATTGTACACTGAAATAACTGTCGATAACCACAATTTGAACTGTAGTGTGTGCTGTCTTTGAAACTTTTGCTTTTGTATTGCCTACGTCTCAATAAGTTGCGAGTGGCACCACACTGGAACTTCACTGCGATTTTTTTTTTGTAAAGGATCATACAAAAAATCGTTAAGAAACCAAGTCGTAGATTGTTGGCTGTTCTTCTAGACTTGGTCGCGTGGAACTGGCACCTAGATTCATCTAGCTATACCTACTTAGAATACAATAAAACACCCAGACAGAGAACAAACATCTGTGTTCACCAAACTAATATAATTTGTTCTCGGTGGGTATCGAATCCAAGACCTACGTAGAAGGCAGAGCTACTACCAACTGAGCTGAGAGGCCAGTCAATGTCTTTATAGTACAGCATAGAGCAGAAAAGGTAAAATTAGTTTGGTATCGTCAAGTGCATGTGCGGAGTCATAGCGGCGTCTGGGTACGGCTAACGTCTGGTGACGGGCTGCCAATCATCACCGTCCGGGTCGCGAGCTGAAACAAATGTATCTTCCATCACATTCTTATCTATTGTAATCGAGGGGGTTGGAAGCCCATTACAATAGAGACGACTAGTATTATCGCGTGCCGAATTTAATATGCGGTGTCAGTATAAATGTATGGAGTTTCTGCCCCTTGCTGGATCTTTCTGCTAAATCCCAAAGGCTTTTGACACTGTTGTTTTCCTACACCGTTTAGAGTACTAGCATTGCCGCATAGAACATTTTCGAAGAGAAAATTCCATACGTACACTAACAACCCTTAGACCACTAGTAAACAACAACAGGTCATAACTTCAGTCTTATTGTCTAAGGCCTAAAACATACACAAGCGACGTAAGGCAGCAGGCGTGGAACAGGCGTGGCGCAGGCGTGCGCCGCTTCAAAACGATTTCATACGCGGCGCAGGCAACGAAACGGCGTGTCTGCGGTCTGCGCCGTTCAGTATAATTCAAAAACGTCGCCTGCATACATTTTGTATGAAATCGTTTTGAAGCAGCGTACGCCTGCGCCACGCCTGTTCCACGCCTGCTGCCTTACGTCGCTTGTGTATGTTTTAGGCCTAAGTCAACTCGTAATCGACATCGGCTTCATTTTTGACATTTTAAACCTAGCCTAGATTTTAACTGTCACTTTCGTATTGCATAACTTAACTATCTGGCAACACCACCACCTTCGAAATTCAAACCTAGTGAAGGCCTGCGCACACCTAGTTCGCTGGCGGTAGCGATCAATGAAACGCTATCAAATTTGACAGCGTTTCACTGATCGCCGACGCCAGCGGCCTAGGTGTGCGCAGGCCTTAAATGAATAAAACTTCGTAACTTCGTATTTTGCAAACTTAGCTTGGTGGAGTCATAAATATCATTGCTCGCTCCAAATTGTATCATATCATCAACTTACGTTTTTCATCGCGTCTTGGCGGCGGAGGACGACGGTCGCGATCATCACGTCTTGGTCCATCACGGTCATCACGTCTCGGACCATCGCGATCGTCACGCCTTGGACCGTCACGGTCATCACGCCTTGGACCATCGCGATCATCACGCCTTGGACCGTCGCGATCATCACGCCTTGGACCGTCGCGATCATCACGCCTCGGACCGTCACTAGAAATAATTTATATAGTGTTTTTTAAGTCTTTAGTATCCGTCGATAATTTTCGAATAACTTCCTAAAATATATTTTTTCACCCCCATCTGTGTTCACGACGTGAATATCCTAGGCCCTCAAAAAAACTAATGCAATCGATGCATTTGTACACAAAGCAATTCACATGAAAACTTCAATAGAAACATCAAGTCATCAAAACTAAAGTTGGTACATATTATACAGGGTGTCCCATAAGTCAACGTCCAGCCGAAAACGGGTGATGCGCCAAGTCATGACAGTTATCAGAAAAATATAAAAAAAAATATTTGCTAAGTACCTTTCGAGCTATGAGTATTTTAAAAAAACAGGAAAAACTGACACCCTCTGATGATCTTTTAAGTCCTGTGACTACAAATATTAACTTTTCATTAAACTTTTTTCTGCAACGTAAGCATGAATAACCCTCCTGTAAATTACAATTCAAAATTAAGCCATAACTGCCTCAGTTTTTAATGAAATCGTGGAGGTTTGGCCAACGTTTCATTTCAGATAATTACATCACCCAACGTTAACCGTCTGTACCGAAAAAAAATGTACTACACTATCATGGCATGTAACTTTAAAAATTGGCGCATTTATCCAGGATTCCAAAATGGTATAATACTTGCTAGAGTACTCCTTAGTTTTGGAAATAAAAAATGTTTTTTCAACTAAACCGGATTTCCAATCAATTTTATTTCAATAGATAAAATGTTTGTACCCTTTAAATGATGGACTTAAAATGCCTACGCTGCGTTTTTAAGTGACTAACAATTCACAGGTACAAGTAATACCATTTCGACAATGCAAGTAAACAGATAGATCCACCATCTTGTCGAAAGAGTAATAACCATGGGTTTTCAAGTAATTTGATAGTTTTAGGTAAAAGTTTGAAATAAAATTCAATCATAGGATTACTTCAATCGTGGTTTTAATCTAAAGTTTGCCTTCGCCCGTCGCCGGTCTTATTACATGGTTTTTGACGTGACAACGTCTTATAATTCGATGGAGCCGGCTGCTCGTACGAAAAAACATGACTCATGCGGCGTTACCTCGCTCTGAGGCGTTCCATTTAATACTTGAAGTGCAAGTGAGAGCGCGGAACGAGCGACAAAGAGGCACAATCGGCCTCCGCGTTCGGCAGCGTTCGACATCGGGCTCTCTCCTACTTGAGTGAGCGATGCGTCCCCGTGGACAGCTGTATGACGTTGTCACGTTCAACTGTCGTCAGTTAACTGACTTTACAGACAGCTGATTTTTTTTAAGGAAATGTAGAGCTTGCATTACTGCTGAAGGCTAACAGTTTGAACATTTGCTGTAAATCCTTGATGTAGTTAAATTAAAATCACGATTGAAGAAATCTTGTGATTGAATTTTATTTCAAACTTTCACCTAAAACTAACAAATTACTTGAACACCCATGGTTATTACTCTTTCGACAAGATGGTGGCTCTATCTGTTTACTTGCATTGTCGAAATGGTATTTACTTGTACCTGTAAATTGTGAGTCACTTAAAAACACAGCGGAGGCATTTTAAGTTCATAATTTAAAGGGTACAAACATTTTATCTCATGAAATAAAATTGATTGGAAATCCGGTTTAGTTGAAAAAACATTTTTTATTTCCAAAACTAAGGAGTACTCTAGCAAGTATTATACCATTTTGGAATCCTGGATAAATGCGCCAATTTTTAAAGTTACATGCCATGATAGTGTGGTACATTTTTTTTGCGGTACAGACGGTTAAAGTTAGGTGATGTAATTATCTGAAATGAAACGTTGGCCAAACCTCCACGATTTCATTGAAAACTGAGGCAGTTATGGCTTAATTTTGAATTGTAATTTACAGAAGGGTTATTCATGCTTACGTTGCAGAAAAAAATTTCATGAAAAGTTAATATTTGTAGTCACAGGACTTAAAAGATCATCAGAGGGTGTCAGTTTTTCCTTTTTTTTTTTAAATACTCATAACTCGAAAAGTACTTAGCAAATATTTTTTTTTATATTTTTTTGATAACTGTCATGACTTGGCGCATCACCCGTTTTCGGCTGGACGTTGACTTATGGGACACCCTGTATAACATACACAAGCAGAAAGAACTGTTACATAATAAAATCAGCGCAGAAGACAGAGCTGCTACCAACTGAGCAATCTTCTTCTTAGGGTGCCTCTCCACTAATGAAGATTGTCAGTCATCCTTTTTCAGTCAACTTTTTATCCTTTTAACTTTTTTTAGCCTTACTGGTCTTCTACTTTCTTGGTCCCAGTCCATTCTGTCTGTCTGGCTGTCAATCATGAATAATAAGGTTTGTATGTGGATGTTACCGGTCATCTCGCCTAGGCGGGTCGCGGTCGTCCCTCCTGGGTGGATAGCGGTCACGGTCGCGGTTGAAGTCGCGGTCGCGATCGCGCGGCGGGTCGCGGCGGTCGTCACGCGGCGCGTCACGCGGCGCGTCACGCGGGGCGTCACGCGGGGCGTCTTTGCTGCGCCACGCGGAAGCACGCTCCTGTAGTATTATAATAAGTTTTATCTACTCTGATACTATAATTAGTCCAGTAGGGATACAATATTTTTTCCACATACTTCCACCTATTTTTCTACTTTCCACCTTCGATAATTTCTCGAAAGTTTTTTATTTTCTCTGGGTGGATAACTTTAGTGAATTCATTGCTATGTACAAAAATGCTAACAGTTTAGAGCTATGCAATAGGTATTAAGTAGGTATTTCCTATTATTTCATATTACAACAATAATATAAAATTTTTAATTAAATGATTTACTGTTTCTTTATTAATACCATCTTAACTATATATTAGTGGAAATGCTAACAGATAGGTACTGTGGAACAATGGAAAACTGTCAAACGGAAAAATGGAAGTCTTCGTCAAAAAAATCTTTTTTATTCTGAATAGTAATAATACCTACGTTTTACTATTCAGATTAAAAAAAATTTTTTTTTAAATTGGCTGGAAAATTACGAAATTACCAAACATAAAAAAAAATTACAACCGAATTGAGAACCTCCTTTTTTATTTGAAGTCCGTTAAAATAGAGGGAGAGCACTGGTGGCCTAGTGGTATACTTACAGTGGAGGGTGGAGCCGAGTCAGGTGCCACGGCTCGTCGCCAACTGCCGCCGTCAGTGCCGCCGCTGGTGCGACCTGCGTACGCACGCGGCCTGGAATACACAATATAAATGTAAAATCTTCTTCCTGCCCTTATCCCACTTTATGTGGGGTCGGCACAACATGTTCCTCTCTCTTCCATTCTTCTCTATTAACCCTATCTCTGTATTCACTTATTTATTATCTATGTCGTCTTTCTTCTCTACCTATGTATTTTGTATGTTCTAAATAATAAGAGCACTGGTGGTCTAGTGGTAGCGGGCCCGCCTTCCGATCTGGAAGGCCGTGGGTTCAAATCAAGTCGTGTACCAATGAGTTTTTCAGTCGAAAAATTTATGTGCCAGTACTCTCAAACATCCTGAGGAAACCGACGTGTCGTAGAACTTAAGAAGTTCGAGCAACACGTGTCAAGGGTCACGCAAAAAGGGCCCACCAGCGGCCTACTTTCGGGAAAACCAACCCCCACATCAAGTGCGGATGATGAAAATTTGCCGAAATTGTGTGTTCTAAATAATCTCATCTGTTAATAATCTCTTTCGCTCGGCACCACCGAACACTGTCACTTCACTTACCTACATACCTAATAAATCACTGTTAAATATTTCCCAGGTCTCATTTTACATTCTCTCTAATGTATTGTATTGTGTACCTTTCACGTTCAGTGTCCCGGTCGCGGTCTCTGTCCCGGGGGGCAGATCGCCAGCCGGCGTCGTCACGTGGTCTCTCGTCGCGGCGGTCTTCGCGAGAACGGTCATCACGCTCACGCGGTACTGGTCTTTCCTCGCGTCTGGAATAACCATTGTATCTTGAGACCTCATTTATCACTTATTAGGTGAGATTACGGCCAAGCATAAGGCCATAAATTATAAGAAAAAACTTGGCGGTAAGGCATGACATCACACATATATATCACAAGAACTGTCAAATTCACTAAAGAAATTGACAGTTCTTGTGATATATATCTACCGTGACAAAAAAGTCACTGGTCTAGAACTGAGCCCCAGGTCACGCACGTTAGGCACGTGCTCAAAGATACACTGACTTGCCTCCATCAACTTGAGGCATACAGACGTTAAGCCTCACGTGCCAGTAATTTCACCGGCTGCAAGTTAATCAAACCGAAACACAGCAACGCTGCTTCACAGCAGAAATAAGCATGGTAAGATATGCTTATTTATGCCGAGAAGCATACATTTTACGCCAAGAAGCCGTAACTGAGTCCAAATGCGAGTGCACGAAAGGAGCCTTTGCGCACTACAATTCCTTTCACCACAAAGGTTCGATAGAACTAACACGATGAGAAGTGAGAAAGAAAGGACTAACTTCTCTTCTCTAACAGGTGGTTTCTCATCTCTGACGGGTCTATCGGCTGGAGGTCTCTCCTCGCGACGTCGTTCCGGAGAGCGGGCGGGGACGCGGCCTGGCAACAAAAAGAATAACATTTATAGTGTATTCTTATAAATACATAACTCTTATACGTTAAGGGGGAGGCGATAATGTACATCATGTTATTGTACACCCCGTTATTACGATGCCAGTTAAGCCACATGCACACTGGAGCAATAGGCCTGACGAATAATTTTCAAAATCTCTTCTATCATATTCAGAAGTATCTATTATGTCTAAAATATATCATATTTCTGTAGAAAATTAAGGTTTTTGTGCAATAAAAGCACATTTAAATTTAAATTTTCAAATTCACGCCAAAACGCTCGCTGGTGTCATGGCGTCTGTTATTACGTCACGGGTATGTATATCAACAGTAAACATTGGTGCTTTTGTACTAAATCGGAATGACGTTTACGAAAACGTGACGTAATTCGCTCTGACCGGTGTTTGAGCCATCATGGCGGATTGTTGTATTTTGTAGATTTATTTTAACAAATAAATTATTAATCTCGACATTAATAAGGGAATAAATACATAATATCAAAATCTTTGAATCCTTTTTCATTAGATCAGATAAATATTTTGGCGATACTTGATTACTGTCTTCATGCCTATTCAAACATGGATTTTTATTTTTTTTGTTCTGGCACTGTATACTTAAACTTGTCCTTGATACTTTAGAGGGCTTAATACTTTTTAGATAAACTTACACGCGAACGAAGTCGCGCGGGATTCAACTAATAAATAATAAATATTGTGGACATTGCAAACAACACTATCTAGCCCCAGAATAGGCAGAGCTTGTACTATGGGAACCAGAGAGCTGATAAAATACATATTATACTTTTTTGTAATATACATACCTAAAATAGAATATTAGACTCATACAGAGAACATTTATGTTCACAACACAAATACTTGTTTTCGGTGGGGATCAAACCCACGCTCTCCACCGCAGAAGGCAGCTACTACCAATTCCGCTGTTAGGGCTGTCAGGATTGATACTCACTGGGTCGCCAGGCTTCCTTTTTCTCCGGTTCCTTGGCGTCTCCCTTTCGCCACACGCTTTCTTTCTCGGCCTCCTTAGCGGGTGGATCGCCCCTTCTCCAACTAGACCCGCCCGTCGCGCCTTTAGTTTCCTCCAGTTTACGCGCGACTTCTGCTTCTTTTGCACGGATTTTAGCTTCAGCTCGGGCGAGCATTTCTTGATGTTCTCTGAAAAGGTATTTTTGTATGAGGTAATTTTACTATTACCTGTGACTATGAGGTTTTATCCTGACACATTGCAGAAATAATGCACTCGTTATGAAAAAAAAAACGCCTTAATGCCCGGGATACACGTGACTAGTTTTACAAGCCAGGATAGCAAGATAGTTGATAATAAGCTAGCAAGCTTGCAGTTCTAACTTCGTGTAAACAGAACTAGCTTCATTTTTCATATAGCAGTTCCGAACACACGAACTGTTGTTCGGACGTTTTCACAACGACACAGTAGTATCGTTACCGTATCGTGTCGTCGCGCTCGTATGAAAACGCAGTACAAGTTTTCGCATATCGTCTCTGCAAAAAACACAAAACACACAAAAACACCACATGTGTAGTCGCGGTGTTTTTTGTAGTGACCAACATTAAACTACAGCAAATTGTCGTTTGAAAAACATTTGTGAACAGTACCCGTAGTCGGAGTTTTGCTACCATATTTCATCTACCAAATGTTGTTTTCGTTTCGCCTATTTGTCTGTCTCTATTGTATAGAGAAAAGATGAGACAGCAAAAATAAGTTACGTAGAAACGGTCGAAACGAGTTTTTGTCTCATCAATTTTCCATACAAGAGAGAGAGACACGTGCTCACACGAAATCAACATTTGGTGGAAGAAATGTGGTACCAAAACTCCGACTTTGGGTACAGTTCATAGAAATGTATGGCGTCTGGAGTCGTCCCAAAAATTTGTCGTGTCGCTGGTAAAATATAACTACCTCTCTTTCTTCTCGCGTATAGCAGCCAGCTCCTCCTGTGCCTTCCTCTCTTTCTCTTCCCTCTCCCTCCGCTCGTCTTCTTCCTTCGCCCGGCGGGCATCTTCTGCCGCTTGCTCTTCTGCCAGACGCTTCTCAGCCAATCTCTCGGCATACTGGAGAGAGATGCTTCATTTACAGATGCGTTTATATACAAACAAAAGTACACATCCTATTAAGTGTTGTGTGCAAAACAAAAAATTTAAAACTATACAAAAAAAAACACTGAAGAATGAGCTTAATAGGTTTTCCATGTGATTTGTCGACACACCCATGTGTCGGTGAGCTACCAGAAAATATTTTGAAAACAAGAGATTGACTAAACTATTATATAGGTAGGTAATAATTAAATATTATTTTACTACACTTTTAAATTTAATCTGAATATTTTTATTGCATTTTATCCACGTATTTTTCAGTGTTCGTCAAATAACTCTTTTTTCAAACATGGGTCTTTGTCTACTTTTCTTCAGATATCAAAGACCAAAAATTCTACTAGGTAGGTCAGTACCCCTACCGGGAACCAATCGTACACCAGCTGACGTGGACACGTCACCGTCTCGCAATCGCTATTCATGCTTCTTGAAGAACCCGCTAGGGGCGCTTTTGGTTTCTCCATACAAAATGGTGGCAGAGGTGGGCGATACGATCAGCGATAGGCGTCAGGCACCGCACACCGATTTCATACGATTGGTTCCCGGTAGGGGTACTGGTCGGTAGTGATACGGCGAAACTCTCCATTGATTATAGCTACAACTCTGTTTTACTTTATTGCCCGGCAAACAATACCACTACGCATTAGGTACGACCCTTTTCTTTTTTCTACTCTAGGGATGTGTCCCGTTGCTTGATCTAATTTAGGGATGTCCTATTCCCAAAACAGGTTAACAGTAGGTAGGTAGGCATATTAAGTACATTGCTGGCGATGGACTCGAAAAGCTTTCGTGATTGACCGTTTGAGCACCCCTGTCGTATATTGATAGTCTTACCTCCTGTTTCCTCTTCTCAATCCTAGCCGCCTTGCGCTCGGCGAGTCTCCTCTCCCGTTCCTGCGCCAGTTTCTCCTTGAATGCTGCGAGTCGTTGTTGGTGCGCCGCGCCGCGCTCGGTGCACAACCGTGCTAGGAAATCCTCGCGTTGCGCAGACATACGCATCAGGCGTGTGCTGGTGGCCACGTCACGGGCGCGGGCCTCTGATCACAAAACATTGTGTTGATGGAAAGGTAAAAAGACACAGCTTTTTTTTTTAGTCAATCCATTTTGTCCCACTGCTGGGCAAAGGTCTCCCCCAAAGACTTCCACTTATCTCTCTCTCGAGCCTCCTCTCACCATCTCCTCTCAAAGGATCTATCCCGCCAACGGTTTCTTGGTTTCACATAGCTTATTCATGTTAATTGTTTTCCTGGTGTTATTTTGAGTTCTGCACTCGTAGTCTGTGTTTTACTCGATCAGTCTGAACATTTCGTTTCGCCTCCGTTCTCCTACGCCTCTCTTTTGTACGGAAAAAAGATGAGACAACAACAATACGTAACGTAGAAACTTGGTAGAAACGATCGAAAGGAGTTTTTGTCTCATTATTTCTCCATACAAAAGAAAGAAACACGCAGGTGAAACGAAAACTTCAAACTGATCGAGTAAAACTCAGACTACGGGTAATGTTGTGTAATTTCAAATATATCCTCACTTGACATTGGCAAAATTGATAGCGTGAAATAAACAAATAAGCTGGACAGAAAGAGTAACGAACGTAGAATTGAGTAGAGTCGACGAGGAAAGAGCCCTTATAGAACATTGTTGAGAACAGAAGAGGAAAGACGATTGGCCATCTTGTAAGACATGACAGCTTTATCAGAAATATCATCGAAGGAAAGTAGAAGGAAAGAGAGGAAGGAGAAGACTAAGGATAAGCTACATGAGCCAAATAAAAGCGAACCTTTCAAAAGAAATACCTGGAGAATAATGCATACATTACGCCGACAAGAGCATTGATCTTAAATAACAAGAAGAAACATTCCACACAACACCATCTTGCGCCAAACTAAGTCGAGACTATAATATGGGAACCAGATAGCGAGAAGATAGCCAGATACTTAGAATACAGTATAACACCCAGACAGCGAACAAACATCTATGGCCACTACGCAAATATTTGTTCTCGATGGGGATCAAACCCACGGCCTTCAGCGCAGAATGCTCCCAACTAAGCTGTGAGGGCTGTCATATAATTTGTAGCATGTCTTACCAATAAGCTGTGCAATGCGTTCCTTTTCCTGCGTCTCCCAGAATGCTTTGTCGGCGACCTGCTTCTCTTCAAGGCTCTTCTGCAGAAGCGGAATCTCCTCCAAACGCTTAGCTCTTTCGAAATAGTCAACCTGTGTGGGAAATTAAATTAGTAATGTAAAGGTTAATTTTTCAATCTACAGATAACTATCATTTTTTATTACTGGCATGTGAGGCTGAACATCTCTGCCTCGTTAATGGACACAGGGCAGTGCATAGTAGAACGTAGGTCACGTTCCTGACGTGCGTGACCTACGAGGCAATGCTTTGTTATAGACGATGGTTACCACGTAAGGGGCCGTTCAAGTATTACGTAAACAGATTTATAACAGTTATTACTCCCCACATCCTCCTTGCCAGCAAAAGTAAGCAAAGCTCTTATCCCCTCCCCTAAGCTTACGTAAATATTTTTTTGTACCTAAAATGATTGTACCTGAAGTGAAAAAAAATGAAGAATAAATCCAATCGATTTATTCTTAATCGCCGCTTGCAATTCTTCTTCAATTCTCTTAGACACAATAATATCTAATTCCTTGTCGGACTTTGCTTGTAATATATAATTTCGCCACACTTCGTTAACTAAATTTTGTACGTTTTGTACTTTCGTATTTGTATGAGATTTCTTAAAACTTTCAAACAATTTTTGATATAACTTGGATTTGTCTATTTGAAACGACATCTTATTTAAACATTAAACTTTAGCTAATGGAAAAACCGTTGAAAAATATTAACTTGCTTTGCTATGCTTACAATACGTCTACTCGCTAGAGTATACAAACGAAACAATACACTGACAGAGAAAATTTTGACAAGTGAATAGCGCGCGGTTTTTTTTCCCCTACTCGGTTCAAAGCGAGTGCCTAAGCATTATTTGCGGGAATCCCCGAAAATGCTTTTCGTTTTCAAGCAAAGACAATGTAAGGGTTGCCATTCGTGTAAAAAAAAAAATTTTACTACCGATGACGTAATCATCATCTAGACTCCCCTACCCCCCACGTCATCCAAAATAAGCAATACATAGACCCCCCGGCCCCCACATACTGCTTACGTAATACTTGAACGGCCCCTTATTTCATCAGTTAGTTGTATAAAATCTATAACAGCTCAACCGATTCGGCTGAAAATTGGTGGGAAAGTGGAAGCTTAGAACCGGGAGTAAAAACAAACGGGAACGGGGCAAGCGAAACCGCGGGCGGCCGCTATTAGAGATATATAAACATAGAATAGATATCGAATCCAAAAACGTTACTTTATGTCAAATTCGACCTTCAAAATTGAGTAACTCGAAACAATATCTTTCTATTATGAGTACATTACCTTCTTCTCCTGAGACTTGAGCCTGGCTTGTAACTCACGACGTTCTTTCATCAGCTCCTCAGCTTCACGCTGGGCGATCGCTTCCGCATCCATCTTCTTCAGATCCTGGGGAAGAAACAGATGGATGAAGAAAAATCTCAATTTGAACGTTCGCAGATTACAGAAACAGACATAATAGTGACTGGAGTTTTGACTAAGAATGACTATGTTCTTTACTAAAATCGACTTGGCTAAAAGTAACTTGGTTCACATATAACTGAACTAATAAAAACCACTTGGCTCATCACATCACTAAAGGAGACTTTTATCATCATCATCATCAGCCTGGAGAAGCCACAGCTGGACATAAGCCTTCCTACACGTTTCCAAAAAGAACGATTCTGAGCCCTTTCCATCCACTTCTCGCGATCTTAACAATGTCGTAGGTCCATCAGGTGCTTGGGCGTCCTACGTTTCGTCTTTAAGTCGTTGTCGTTTAAGGTGACTTAAGTTGATGGCTAAAAGTGACTTAGCTCATGCATGACTAAGTTTCTTTGTTTTTAACTAAAAGTAAAGTCCATGACTAAAAGTGACTAATTATACAAATAATTTATTTCAGTCAACTTAACCTAAGGTACATTTCATGGGCTTGGGACTCTCTTTTAAGTATGGAAATACTATTATACACTTTACTATTTTATGGCTAAAAGTGACTTAGTTACCTCCTCATCTAACTTCTGCAGCATCTTCTGTCCGTGCGCGGTCTGAGAGATGTGAGCCATGCGCTCCTTGAGATGTCTCTCCTTCATAGCCGCCAGTTCGGACTCGGCGCGACGTTTCTCTCTCTCCTCTCTCTCTTGCTCTTGGCGGCGCGCTTCGGCGGCCGCTGCCACGCGGAGTTGCTCTTCTTGACGCCTGTTATCAATGAAAATGAGTATTTAGTGGCTTGTTATGTGGTAGTAGCCATTTCATTGATTACTCAATGACTATTGGTTGGAGTGGTATGCGCATGTTATGAAGAAAAGTTATGTGACCCACACTCTTCAGTGTTGAGTATGAATGTAGATGGCAATAGAAAATATGGAAACATGTGAAAAATTACACGGATAAGAAAGGATTGAATACAGAGATGATGCCTGCATGGAAGGCTTTGGGGTCAGCCCAAGTTCTCGTCGAACTTGGGCTGACCCCAAAAATAAAGGATAAAGGCAGGAAGAAGAAGACTCAATGACATAATGTAATGTTTGAATAAATTTTAAATTTTGAGGTTTTTTCTGTACCCGAGCCCCAATTTTGTTACCACATTTCGTCTACCAAATGTTGTTTTCGTGTGAGGACGTGCCTCTCTCTTTTGTATGGAACATTGATGAGACAATAACTCGTTTATCGTTTCTACGTAACGTATTTTTGCTGTCTCATTCTCCATACAATAGGCAAAACGAAAACAACATTTCGCAGACGAAATGTTGTAAATGATGTGGGACTTGCCTTTCTGTTGTTATGATACTGATAAGTTTTTTGTCGCAAAACACTTCCCTGTTACTATTTCTATTATATCTTTACCTAAGTTCCTCTTCCTCCCTCACAGTGTTGAGTCTCTCGATATACTCCTTTCGTTCCTCTATGATCTTGTGGCGCTGCAGCACTCTATGATGCTCTGCATGCTTGTTCTCGTGGTAGTGCTGCACCATGGTAGCCCTCGCACGTTCGCGTTCTTGACGGCGACGCACCGGGAATAAGGTCTGGACGGCGCGGGTTAGGACTTCGGAGGCGCGGACTAACTGCTCGCGAACCTGAGAATATATAAAATAAAAATAAAATGAGCCTTTATTTCTACTACTTTTAACACGAATTTTATAATAGTAAATGCTTTAATTTTTTACTTTTTATTAGGTTTATTTTCTTGCTTATTTGCTTAATATTACACTTATATTTCTAATTTAATTTAGAGTAGTAGTCGCTTCTTTGGCGTATGGATAACCTGGGATAATGAGAATAAATAAATAAATAATTTAGACAATCCACACAACACAATCCCTCAAATTAAGCAGAGCTTGTGCTATGTGTTTTCTATACTTCTTACCAAAGCCTAAATATGCATTCAGATTCCTAATTTGTAAAATTAAGAATACTGCCCATGCAAACTTTCAAACCCTATTTCACTTCCTTCGACATTTAATAGGGAAAACAGCCTACGCCCTTCCCTGGAATATAATATTTTTGATATTCATTACGATCACAAATAAAAAAAATACTGACCTGTTCTGCGGGCGTGGCTTGAAGAATAGCTCCACCGCAAGCCTCGTCCGCGGCGGAACACCATTCACCACCGCCGGCTTCCACGCCGAAATGCACGCATCTATGAGAAAGAAACAATAAATTCAACTTTACCCACGCAAAGGCACCTCTCTGGTCCCACCGCCGAATAAGCACTGGTGGTCTAGTGGTAGCGGCCCCGCCTTCTGATTTTAAGGTCGTGGGTTCAAATCTAGTCGTGTACCCAATGTGTTGGGCTGTCGAAAAGTTTATGTGCACTATCACAAAATTCTCAAACGGTGATGGAAAACCTCGTGAGGAAACCGGCGTGTCGTAGAACTTAAAAAAGATTGAACGACACGTGTCAAGCGTCACGCAAAAAGGGCCCGCCAGCGGCCTTCTTGCGGAAAAACCAGCCCGCACATCAAGCGCGGATGACAAAAATTTGGCGAATTTATTTGCTTTCTTGCAGTCGGACAAGTGCCTAAGTGGGTCGGCACAACATGTTTTCTTTTTTTATTCTCCCTGGAAGTTAAAATGGCAGAACAGAGCTTCCGAATGTTATTTTGCAAGAAAGGAAAAAACGTAGGATCTATTATGTTTTATTCATAAGAATGTACAGTCCGGCAAGTATAACTTGGCGGGTTCAGACCCGCCAAGTTATACTTGCCGGACTGTACTTTTGTGTTGTAGGTTTGTATTCTCTACTTGCAATTTATTGGAAGCTTGCATGTTTTTTTTATCAACTTACAAAAACAAACCCACAAAATATTCTTCCTCCACCCCTTTGCCATTACCAATACTATAGTAATGGTATTTATATTGGAGGTATAATTAAAAAGTAGTGGTCCACGCGTGGAAGACCCTTCTTCA
Source organism: Thera britannica (assembly GCA_939531255.2). Classification (NCBI taxonomy): domain Eukaryota; kingdom Metazoa; phylum Arthropoda; class Insecta; order Lepidoptera; family Geometridae; genus Thera; species Thera britannica. The sequence goes on along the minus strand of OW618039.2, from coordinate 8,173,513 downwards.
CTGGTGGATCTCGTAACCGCTAGCTAGACCTGCGGTCATTTCTGGAAATTTCAACGTGACAACGTTCCATAAAGTACTACGAACCCACCTTATTCTTCTTCCTGCCTTTATCCCACTTTATGTGGGATCGGCACATTTTCTCCTCTTCCATTCTCTTCTACCAGCCGTCATCTCTGTATGCACTTCTTTCTTATCCATGTCATCTTTTACACTCATCCATCTTTTCTTCGGCCTAGCTCTACCCACATTTACATCTACATTGATACTCATCACTCTACTAGTCACATGACTTTCATCCCTCCTCATGACATGCCCACACCACGAACCTACCAATTCTTAGTATTTCACTAGCGATACGTTTTCGGTTACGAACGCTACGTTAAAACATTAGTTCATCGTTTCTCCATATAAAATCGGGGCTAATGACTACGCTAACGATAAGTCATTTTGCGTTATGCTAACGCCAAATGATGTTCAAAACTTAGAATAAGCCCTTTAATCAGTTGACGCACTTGTGAGACTTTATAGACAACGAATACTACGATCGTTTGATAAGATGCGGATATGGACGCTAGGCTTTAGAAACCTATACGCATCTGGAGGAACAATTTTCCCCAGGTTATGACATTAGCTACAGGCAAATACTCACTGATTGGCGTGGTCCACTCGGATCTGCATATCGTTGTGCTTCACGCAGTCTACCAGCAGCCGCTCCAGATGGAACAGGTCCTCGGTTCCCGCCAGTTCGAGGAGTCTTGAAAACTGAACGCGCGCGTAGCATTGAGCCACTTGACGGATTAGACGGACGAGAGCCACGTCGCTTAGAGCCACTGTGTACTGGGCCAGTGGAGAGTCTGGGGAAAAAGGTATAAGTTACCAACTAAGTAATAAGTCTAGTAACTAAGTAATAGTCACTGGTGTATTGAGGGAAAAGCGATAATTGAATAACTAAAGCCGTAGTTTGTTGCCTGTTCTTGAGGTAGTTAATAGCCTGTACCCGAAGTCGGAGTTTTGCTACCACATTTCGTCTACCAAATGTTGTTTTGAAGAAAGAAAGAAAAAATATTTATTTGCGAAGTAAAACTCACACTAATAACAATATAAACTTAACAACTTATAACTAAACGGTGTTTTCGTGTGAGCACGTTTCTCTCTCTTTTGTATGGAAAATTCATGAGACAAAAACTCATTTCGATCGTTTCTGCGTAACGTATTTTTGCTGTCTCATCTTTTCTCCATACAATAGAGAGACAAATAGGCGAAACGAAAACAACATTTCGTAGACGAAATCATTTCATCACACTTGGTTCGAAAGAATCCGTAGCACGAAAGAAAAAGAAGATTGCACACAGAGACATTTACAAATAAGTGATAAGTTAACACAGGGCATGTACATAGGCGAGCTTAACGCTAAAAAGAGTTTTCTTCATCACTGTATGTTGTGCCGGTTAATATCACAGATCTGCATTCTACAATCTGTCATGTTAAATTAACTAACGAAATTATATTCTACCTCAAAGCCCTTGACGTTGTAACATTGGTTACTCAACGAGATTTGCATTGAGGAATTTAACAAGTACTTTTTAAGGTTCCGTAGCCAAATGGCAAAAACGGAACTATCAAGATTCAAGATTCAATAAGCGTTTATTCAATACGGTACAAGAATCACTTTGAAACGTCTTAAAGCTAGGTGAGTCTAGGTGCCAGTTCCACGCGACCAAGCGTAGAAGAACAGACAACAAACTACGTCTCGGTTCCTACCGTTTTTTTATATGATCCTTTTACAAATCAAAAATAGTCTAAAATAATAGCAGTGAAGTTCCAGTGTGGTGCCACTTCACTTAGTCAGACGTATGCAATGTAATTATACAAAAGCAAAAGTTTCAAAGACAGCACACGCTACGCTTCAAAGTTATAATAAAGTATCTACACAGATATAAAAATAAGATATTAAATAGTAGGTACAGACATTGCAAATTGACATGCTAGCTTCCTATGGGTAGAGTGACCGGGACATCGGGCCACGCAGTTTTATCATTCATATAGCTATCTAGAGTATAGTACGCTTTCTTTATCAAATTACTCTTAATATAGGCTTTAAACTTCCGAATTGGAAGCTTAGTTGCATTTTCCGGAAGTTTATTGTAGAAGCGTACAGTGTTCCCCATAAAAGACCCATTTACCTTCTGTAGACGAAATTTGGGAATATAAAGTTTATTTTTATTTCTAGTGTTAATATTATGTGAATCACATTTTTTCTGAAAGCTACAGATGTGTTTGTGAGTGTACAGTAAGTTTTCATATATATATTGTGAAATGTATATCTGTCCGTCCGTATGTCACAGGCTCTTTTTTCCGATATTGTAAGAGCTAAACTGATGAAACTTGGTACGTAGATGTATTCTGTGCACAATAAAGTTGTAAAACAAAAAAAAATCTAAAACATGTCGTGTCAAGTGCACGAACGGCGCTTCTTTAAGATACACTGGTTGGAAAAAACTTAGCGATAAGGAGAAGAATAAAAACACTTACTAGGTTCATCTTGCAGTGACTTGACCACGCCCTGAACGTTGTGGCTGATGGTGAGAGGATCGAACTCCACTTCCAACCAGGAGTACAGCTGCTGCAACTGGGGAGATGCTAGCGCCACCACGTTTAGACGGACCACATCTGTGAAACGGAATACATACATTAATCTATACTATTATTATAAAGCTGAAGGGTTTGTTTGGTTGAACGCGCTAATCTCGGAAAGTCCACTTATCGAGGAAGGCTATAGGCTATGTAACACGCTACGACTAATAGGAACAGCATCAATGCAAAATAAGGCATAAATCTATATCTATCCTTTTCTAACACGTAGGGACTTTTCCATGTCTATCCTTTTCTATCACGCAAGGACTTTTCAAAAGATTCCACATTTTGCCAAAGTGTTCCAGAATAGAATGCTCTTATACGTTAATTAACATTCTGGAATACCCAGGCAACGCCAGGACTCGCGGCTAGTTTTAAATAAAGTGATAATATAAAACTGCCGACAGAGGTTCCCATACAAACAGCGCATGATCGCCTTTTATCTTTTCTGTATTCTGTAGTAGGTACCTACCTTTCAGCAAGCTGGCCCTAGTAGGAGGCTGGGCCAGACCGAGCAAGACAGCAAGCCTCTGCGCCTTCTCAACGGGACTCTTGTCCGTCTCCACGAAGCGATCGAACTCCGGATGCAAGGACGGTAGCGGCACTGATAGAACAGCCACGAGCACTCGGCACGCCATTCTGGAAAAACGAATTAGGAATTAGCTCAGGCTGTATACCGATGCCTCTAGGCGTATTTGCCAGCCAGTCTTTAACTCACTTCTGCAGCTCTTCCTGAGTGATATTCTTCTTCATCTCCCGCGACAGTTGGAACAGCTTCAGCAGTGCTGCGGCGTGGAAGAGACAATGGCCCGCCTTCCAGAACACCAGAGCCAGCTTTCCGTAGTAGTTGGCCATGGTCTTGGCTACGGGGGACTTCTTGGACATGTTCATGAGGTTGTGGATGTCCTCTATGGCTTTGTAGGCTTCCTGTAAACATCAATTACTTTCGCATTCATGTTTTTTTTTTAACTATAGGCTTCAAACCAGAGGCTTCAAGAAAAACATTAAAAAAATCTTTCAGGGTAGGCAACACAACGACAGCACCTTTGGTGTTGTTGGTGTCTATGGGTGACGGTGACCGCTTGCCATCAGGTGGGCCGTAAACTCGTCTGTCTATCTTTTACATAAAAAAATCAGGATCATAAAAGGTCATCAAAGAGAGAGGTGCCAAGGTTGCCTGGAAGAGAACGATTTCAGCAATATACTTACCTTTATGTCCTGAACTGTATATCTATGTGTAGTGCTAGATATGAATGTGGATAGGTATAGAAGTAGAGTTATGCCAAAGAAAAGATGGATGGATTGTGTGAAGGATGACATGAGTTATGCTGCCTTCCTAAGGTGCGTGGTTCTGCAGATCATCACGCACAGCCGATGACGACGCACGGCAACGCACACAGAAAGGGCTCCTGTGCTACCGCGCACCTCGGCGCACGAGACCGTTCCCATGGTGTGTCGTGCGAGCTGATCCGCCTCCGTGCGCGATATCACACACCGGTGGAAAGGGGCTATAAGAAAGGAGTGACTGCTGAAAGGACGGGTAATAGAGAAGAGTGGAGAACAAAAACCTGTTGTGCCGACCCCATATGAAGTGGGATAAGGACAAGAAAATGATGATGACTGTATTTCAATGTGGTAGTAAATAAAGTTGAGAACAAAAGAGGAAAGATGATTGGCCATCTTGTACAACATGGCAGCTTTATCAGAAATATCATCGAAGGAGAGGTAGAAGCGAAGAGAGGAAGGGGAAGACCAAGGATAAGCTACTTAGGACAAATAAAAGCAATCATGTCATATAAGAAATACCTGGAGATAAATTATAGTTTAAAAAACTAAAAAAAACGCTTTTATAACTAATTGAACTAAAAAGTTAAAAATAAAACTGTAATAATCAATTGAAAATTTTATATTATTGTACAAAAAAGCGTGGGGTGCTTTTTATAATAACTTCAGATACTTATAATAAACTATTGATAAAATATTTACAACAATCAAAATCAAGCCCCCCACGCTTTTTGTACAATAATATAAATTTTTCAATTGATTATTACAGTTTTATTTTTAACTTTTTAGTTCAATTAGTTATAAAAGCGTTTTTTTTTAGTTTTTTAAACTATAATTTATTTTTCACTTTTTAGTTTTTTTTTTTTTTCATTTTTTTTTTCATATTATTGGATTGTCATCGACCTTTGACAGGTGCGTGCAAAGTTTGAATCAAATCTGATCGTTCAAAGTAGGTTTTTTTTTATTTTTTTTATTTCTTTTAATTTTTTTTATTTTTTTTTTCCATATTATTGCATTGTCATCGACCTTTGACAGGTGTGCAAAGTTTGAATCAAATCTGATCGTTCAAAGTAGGACAAAATCGAGCTCAAAGGGGTCAGTTACATACATACATACATACATACATACAGGTGAAGCTAATAAAAGCGTTATAAAATAAGTTATAGTTTAAAAAACTAAAAAAAAACGCTTTTATAACTAATTGAACTAAAAAGTTAAAAATAAAACTGTAATAATCAATTGAAAATTTATATTATTGTACAAAAAGCGTGGGGTGCTTTTTATAATAACTTCAGATATAATAAAATAAACTATTGATAAAATATTTACAACAATCAAAATCAAGCCCCCCACGCTTTTTGTACAATAATATAAATTTTCAATTGATTATTACAGTTTTATTTTTAACTTTTTAGTTCAATTAGTTATAAAAGCGTTTTTTTTTAGTTTTTTAAACTATAACTTATTTTTTACTTTTTAGTATTTTTTTTTCATATTTTTTTTTCATATTATTGCATTGTCATCGACCTTTGACAGGTGTGCAAAGTTTGAATCAAATCTGATCGTTCAAAGTAGGTTTTTTTCTTATTTTTTTTATTTCTTTTCATTTTTTTTTATTTTTTTTTTCATATTATTGCATTGTCTTCGACCTTTGACAGGTGTGCAAAGTTTGAATCAAATCTGATTGTTCAAAGTAGGTTTTTTTTTTATTTTTTTTATTTATTTTCATTTTTTTTATTTTTTTTCATATTATTGCATTGTCATCGACCTTTGACAGGTGTGCAAAGTTTGAATCAAATCTGATCGTTCAAAGTAGGTTTTTTTTTTATTTTTTTTATCTTTTCATTTTTTTTTATTTTTTTTTCATATTATTGCATTGTCATTGACCTTTGACAGGTGTGCACAGTTTGAATCAAATCTGATCGTTCAAAGTAGGTTTTTTTCTTATTTCTTTTCATTTTTTTTTATTTTTTTTTTCATATTATTGCATTGTCATCGACCTTTGACAGGTGTGCAAAGTTTGAATCAAATCTGATCGTTCAAAGTAGGACAGAATCGAGCTCAAAGGGGTCGGTTACATACATACATACATACATACATACAGGTGAAACTAATAAAAGCGTTATAAAAAAAGACATGCATTACGCCGACAAGAGCATTACTCAATAAGAAGTAAATAAATAATGACTTTTATGTTGAAGACTTACCTGCCACAATTCCATTTGAATAGCACTGTCCAGCTGGAACAGTCTAGTTTCCAAGTTCAGCTGCTGAGTCTCGGGCTTGGAGATGCTCACATTGCCAGTTTGGGATTGCTGGAAAAACCATAATAAACTTTAATGGCAAAGCCTCCTCATAGCCACATAATTATAAAAAAATTCTCCAGTGATCATTACCCCTTTTGTAATCATATGTTGAGTTCTATGTTGTGTTGTCTTTTTAGTCTCTTACCCCCGAATACTGAAACGCAACTCAGATTTAAGCACGTCTCAAGCGACGAATTTTTGACAGATTTTCATTGAAAACTGTCAAATATTCGTCGCTTGAGACGTGCTTAAATCTGAGTTGCGTTTCAGTATTCGGGGGTTAGGGCCTTATTAATAATCCTGGCGTAGCGTTGGACTAGTTAATCCGTGTTTTGTCACATTTGTTCGAGTTGACAATTGCATGTCAATGCAAGAGACAAAACACGGATTAACTAGTCCAACGCTACGCCAGGATTATTTATAAGGCCCTCAACTAGTCCAACGCTACGCCAGGATTATTAATAAGACCCTAAGGGCCTTATTAATAATCCTGGCGTAGCGTTGGACTAGTTAATCCGTGTTTTGTCTCTTGCATTGACATGCAATTGTCAACTCGAACAAATGTGACAAAACACGATTTAAATACTCCAGCGTTGCGCCAGGATTATTAATAACACCCTTAGGGTAGTTTATGGTGGTCAGCTGGGATGCCAGATGGTTGGAATGGTTGCTTAAGCGCTGCTTATACTTGGTTGAATAACTTAAACTCGTGCGAAAATTTGAGATTTGTTTTTAAAAAATTCATAACTAAATAACTTACCCCCGAATACTGAAACGCAACTCAGATTTAAGCACGTCTCAAGTGACGAATATTTGACAGATTTTCATTGAAAACTGTCAAATATTCGTCGCTTGAGACGTGCTTAAATCTGAGTTGCGTTTCAGTATTCGGGGGTAAGTGACATTTTAAAAATCGCAAAAGGACTAATTAGACTATACATTTGAGATTAATTCGAATTTAAGGCCCGTATTCTGAAACAGTGCTTAGGTCTGAGTCGAGCCTCAAGCATAGATTTTTGACACTTTTCAATGGAGAACTGTCATAAAATCTATGCTTGAGGCTCGACTCAGACTCAAGCGTGGTTTCGGAATACGGGCCTTAAATTCGAATTAATCTCAAATGTATAGTCTAATTAGAATATATGATACCCTCCCCTCCCTGGCGCAAGGCGCCTCCCATTACATAAAAAGTTTTGTAATTATTACATTATGTACTATCTCTAAAGAAATGAGCAATTGACGTACCTACGACGGGGCTGAGCAGATGGAAAATAGGTTTTACTGTTTGTTTTTTAAATCTCTAAAAAAGGTGCGGTTGTTACCCAGTATATTAGGGAAACTATCTAGTTTCAGTATTCGGGGGTAACCCCCGAATACTGAAACGCAACTTAAAAACTGTCAAATATTCGTCGCTTGAGACGTGCTTAAATCTGAGTTGCGTTTCAGTATTCGGGGGTTTGTGTGTTAAAAAAATATACTATTTAACATGACATTCTATTTAACGCTGACATACGATTTTCATTAGCGTTAAATAGAATTTCGCACGACCCGCTCTTAAAAATTGAATTCTTCTATACTCACAGTGAGCTTGTAGATATCTTCCAAATGCTTCCTCAGTTTATCACAGAGCTTCCTGAACTCTGTCTTGCGGGAATACTTGAGGCAGAACTGGAATGCCATGCGAGCGATATCGTGGTACAATGTCTCGACGTGAGCATTTGTACGCAACAACTCCAGGCATTGGCAGTAGGATTCCCATAGGAATTTCACCTGTAAAACAAAGAGATAAGGTCTAAAATAGAAATGCTGCTTTACGGCAGAAATAGGCATGGTGGTAGTACTTCCCAGGACGAGCCTTTCACAAAGACCTTTATTACTACTAACTAAAACAGAAGTAAACAGGCCTCAGCATCTATAGTAGATGATTTCTATAGCGTCAGGGGCAACTGGTGATTACGCAAGCCCTACTTGCAGGACGCTATAGTCCCTGGGACAGGGTTTTAGATGGAATAGGCTTGCCCAGCACCTATACCATCTTGACAGCATAGTCGGCCTAATCCACAGGAAAGACATGGTCAATAAGTTTGGAGCTGACTAAGCCATGAGTTTCTTCACCGTTTGAGAGCTCTACCATTGTGTACATACATTTTCCGAACAGAATCCTTATGATCAAAAGCTGCTGAAAGAAAACTCTTATTAGGGTTAACTTGCATAAAAATTTTCGGCAAATTTTTATCATCCGCACTTAATGTGCGGGCTGGTTTTTCCGCAAGTAGGCCGCTGGCGGGCCCTTTTTAACCGACTTCCAATCAAAAAGGAGGAGGTTCTCAATTCGGTTGTATGTTTTTTTTTTTTTTTTTTTTTTTTTTTTATGTTTGTTAACGCATAACTTCGTCATTTGTGAGCCGATTTGAAAAATTATTTTTTTATCTGAAAGGTACTGCTTCCAGATTGGTCCCATTTTAATTTTATTAAAATCGGTGTTGCCATTTTTTTTTTAATAATTTTTTTAATGTTTGTAACTTATTTTTACAAATTTCATTAAAATCGGTTAAGCCGTTTAGCAATGAAGTCGGTTTCTCAAGTTTTTTAAACTTATAATTATTGCATGACCCTTGACACGTGTTGCTAGAACTTTTTAAGGTTCTACAACAGAAAAACTCATTGGTACACGAATGGATTTGAACCCACGACCTTCGAATCGGAAGGCGGGGCCGCTACCACTAGACCACCAGTGCGAAGTGCGAGAGGAAATAATAATAACTACTACTAATCATACCCATGGAGTCAGTATAGTCCGGTCCGATCTATCCTGCGCATCTTCACCAGATACTGCACTGAGTAGAATGCTCTCCGGAGTGGCAAGGTTGTCGAGATCATCCGTGTCGATCACGGCTTGGGTGGACTGCGCCCGCGCCGCTTCTGTACGCTCTTCCGCCATTCGGAGGTACCCTCTAAAATGGTTATTTTAAAATTACAGAAACAGGTATAATTAATTAGATTGGGAAAAACAGTTCGGCCAACGGCGGCGTCATAACAACAATACGTTGTTGAGGATCGAAACAAGTTGTTGTTTCATCATATCTCCATTCAAAAGAGAGAAACACGGAGGCGAAACGAAGTGTAACTGATCAAGTAAAACTAAGACTAGAGGAATCAGATCAAAGATTTTTATAATGTCCCAAAAGTTAAGAGGAACTTCCAAAGGGAAGGTCGAGGGTTTAAATCTCGCTCGGCTCTTAACTCTTAATATTATGTAAATCTTATGCTGCCTTCCTATGGTGCGTGGTTCTGCAGATCATCACGCACTGCGCACGACGACGCACGGCAACGCACACAGACAGGGCTCCTGTACTACCGCGCATCTCGGCGCACGAGATCGCTCCCATGGTGTGTCGTGCGAGCTGATCCGCCTCCGTGCGCGATAACACACACCGGTGGGAAGGGGCTATTAGAGGAATCAGATTTTCATAGTCTAAACCAGGGATTCCCAAAGTGGTCGATATTGGTTTCCTAGGGGTCGACATAAACGAAAACAGATTTTGGGGGTCGAAGAGGTCTACAAATCGACCCCTATTTAATTAACACAAGTTCTTATTTCAAACTTTCAAGATAGGTAGGTAGGTACTGGATTGTTTATGTTGTGTTACGTGTACTAAGAATAATCAATATAATGTACAGTCTCAAGTTCGTACAACATACGTTTATTTTGTTAGATTTTGATGAGAAAATGAAGTCAACTTTACTCACTTAACCAAGTGCAAAGTTTTCCCAATTGGTATCTTAGTACCTAGCTATTTTGTATCAATAGGAAAAAACAAAAGATAACCCCCCTTATTCATAATAGTCTGCTAACTTAAAGCTTTGCTAATTCTCACTCTGTCTCCTTCTATTGACCTATAAGTCGAGAGAGACGTATGAAAAATAACACACAGTAGCAGCTGTTTTAAGTAAGCGGACCATTGTGAATAAGGAGTTTGATCTTAAAAGTAGGTAATTTGGCCATAGGGGTCTGAGGTAACTGTTCATTTTGGAAAAGGGGTCACTTGTCCAAAATAGTTTGGGGATCCCTGGTCTAAACATACTACTTTTGAGTCATAAATTATTGTCAGTGGTACAAGTACCTTATAACCTGCTCCAGCGAACCCACATTCACAGATTGGAACATATTCCTATACTGGAACAGCCCCTCCTTAGCAATGTGAGACTTCCGCAGGTCCACACACAGCTCTAGGTACTTGAACATGATGGGCTCGAGCACCGACTCCGACCAGTTGTAAGCCCATTTCTTGTTGCGGAACACCTCCTGGAGAGTGTCCAAAGCCCGGGCCGGCTTTTCCAGGTCCATAAACTCTGTTATCGGAAGAATTGTTGTTATTGACAGCGATTGAGCACCATTGGTGTAGTGACAGCAACCCTGCTTTCTGATTTTAAGGCCAAAGGTTGAGCAATAGGTTTATCATTAGAAAAAAAATGCATGACATACTAATAAACTCAAACTCAGTAAAATTTTATTCATTACAATTACAAGAATCACTTTGAAATGACTTAAAGCTAGGTAATAGTGAAGACAAATATCATGATGCTTTTCCTTTGGGCTTTGAGCTGCCTCGCCTTAACACAGTTTATAACTAGTGTGGGAGGTATCTTTGGCAATTATCATCATCAGCACTTGCTGTGCGGGCCCTTTTTGCGTGATCCTTGACACATGTTGCTCTAACTTTTTTAGGTTCTACGACACATCGGTTTCCTCACGATATTTTCCTTCACCATTTAAGAGTACTGGCATAGTGCAAGTAAATTTTTCAATGGAAAAACTCATTGGGAGGTATCTTCACTAACTGCATAGTGCATTGGACACTTGTTTTGTTTGCTTTAATTAATTTAAGATATGCTTATCATTAGCTAAAATCACTATGTACTAGTTCTTTTAAGTTTGAGAATTAAATATTATTATCTTTCGGCGAGGGGCTCTAAGGCAAACTACATAGGTTTTTTTTGTAGAATTAAAATAGTCTTGCATGAGATTTCCATTTGATAAATAAATAATAATAAATATTGTGGGGATTGCCCACAATATTTATTACATTATAACACACCTAGCTACTTTTGTTTTGTAGGTACTTATGTTTTCTAAAGATAGGTGATTAAAATAATTGTTGTATTTATGAGTATAGAATGGATGTCTTATTAATGATTTACTTTGTGGAAGTTAAAAATGTTGCAAATATTTTTTTACTAAATTTGTCGCATTTGTAGCATTCTGGCATATTACTACAGTCATGACCAAAAGCATATTGGCATAGTTCCAGCTCAACCTCTTTTAAAATTATGATAGATAAGTAGGCTAGAAAAAGCAGGAATCTGTTATTTATTGAAGACATCTGTGTGATCTATTGGTTCTAATTACGCAACGACGTCCTGATATTGCAGGAACCATGTCTTCTTTTGGGTTATATTTTTGATGTAAACAATATGGGTAGGGTACACAAAATAAAACAAAAAATGCTAGAGTCTACAATGTATTATTGCAGTAGCTTGGAGGCAAGGCACTCCTCGAGTCCATGATCATGTTGCTATATCATCAAACGGAGGACAGAACATGCAACGTGGTGCAATCCGTACTTTTTGTACTTACCATTGGCCCGTTTGAGGGCATTTTCCGGTCTTTGACCGTATCTCGCCATATTCGCTGATACACTTTTCACTTCATCAACACAAATCTATGCATTCGAAAGCGATGAAAGAAGAATAAATCGTGATAGTCTCCGTACACCGGCCGTCCTTGTCAACACGACAGCGGTACAATTCCAAAATGGCGGAGTAATTCCTTTCCTTCTTGCTCTTGTCTGATTCTTGTGTCGTTTGGTTGGTATGGTAATGCCACAGAGCACATATAAAATTGGCATAAAATAAACCACAGAGTATAAAGCAATAAAATTAATATCAAAGATGTCAGTGTCATTGTCATTTTTGAGGCTGCTTAAATATTGTCTATGACAGACAGTGATGCCAGCTTACGGCAATTTACCTAAGATTTATTTAAAGTAAATCTTCATCATCATTTTATTGTTACTGATTTGGATCAGTTGAGCTATCTGTAGATTGTTTGTAACGATCTGCAGATAGCTCAACTGTTTCTTGTGTATTTTGTACATTTTGTAAATATTTGTTTAATTGTAAGTTTCTTTGTGTAAATTCAGCTTTTTATTGTTATTATATTTATTTCAAAATAAATTATGTTCTGTAATGCCCTCTACCTTATGCTTTCCCTAGCTTGGATTTGGAGGTATTCAAGAAGTGTATATTATAGGCTTATAATATTGATGATGAACATTTTGTAGTTATTTCTGTTGGGTTGGGAAGTTTTGGGCGTTGGGACTAAAGACGTGAATAGCCAAACAAACTTTATGCTTTACCTTTTTTTTAAAAAACCTCTTTTGTGAGTTGCTTTTTCACTTGACTAATTCTCTTGAGTATATGTGTTCTGTGGACTAATTATTTTAAATTACTAACCTCGGGTTGGTAAATTAAAATGTGATCTGGAAACACTGCGCTGCATCTTCAGAAAGTTCGGAATGAATATTGTTTTTTATTTCATTGCTTTGGTTTATTTGAAATATCCTGAATTTGAAGGCAAAAGAAAGCAAAGTAAATTCCGCAAGACTCTTTTGCACGTACCGCTGCAAACACCGTTGTTCTGGATCTAACCTGAAAATGCAGGTTGTGTTCAAAGTAATCCTTTTTAAGGCTCCATACACTATTTGCTATGTGACTCAGCAATGTCTGATACTTCCTGATAAACAGTATTACCAATCCATCGGCGTTGAGTCCGGGGACTGCTGTGACTTGAACATTGATGACGAAAACGATGGACGGTGCACGCTCAAGTTAAAAACAAACGCACTATTCCTTCAGCCTTTTGTGAAGTGTTTGAGAACACACGTATACAGGACAAATGTTATAGAATACCTGAACAAATTGCGTGGTTATCCGCCGAACGGAACTGTACTGGTGAAGTTAAAACTGGAACCTCCCGATCAAGAAATAATTGACTATGCATGGTAAGGCCACTATTTCTGTTAAACATCAAACTTAAAAGCAAACCCCAGCTGTACATGTTATGTAGACAGAATAAGACTCTTTGGACATACTTAACAAAAACCAGTAGCGATGCTGTGTTTTGGTTTGAAGGGAGTATGTGCTAGTGAAGTTAAAAAGCACATAAGCAGGCTATATAACTCAATGCTTTAATAACCTTTTTGAAGTCTCAGTTAAGTTGTTAGTAACTCTTCTACCAACTTCTCGGCCTGAGCCTTGTGCCATTGGAATGATGAAGAATATTGAGAATATGTATTGGAAGCTAACATGACATTTATTGCAATTTTTGTACCTACTATTTTCGTATCTTATTTTTATATGCTGTGTACTTTATTATTAATTTGTAACACTAAGTGGAGTGGCACCACACTGGAACTTCATTGCTATTATTATTATTTTTGTCAAAAAAAACCAAGCCGTAGTTACTTGCCTGTTCTTCTAGGCTTGGTCGCATGGAACTGGCACCTAGACTCACCTAGCTTTATGACATTTCTAAGTGATACTTTGAATAAATACATTTTTAACTTTTAATTTGATAAATTATAAACTATTCATTATAGGAATGAAAGAATGCTCAGACTGCTGTGGACCAGATTAGAAATAGAAAATGCATTTTCATGGCTGTCAACACTCGGCGGAGCTTATTCAGCCTTAGGAGATTACTTTGACCACTGTGTGAGTGTTCCAATCATACATTTTTAATTTATTAGTAAAATGAAGAGGAGCTGACTGCAAATGATTAAGAGCGGGTCGTGCGAAAATTTGAGATTTGTTGTTAAAAAATTCATAACTATATAACTAAGTGACATTTTAAAAATCGCAAAAGGACTAATTGTAGACTATACATTTGAGATTAATTTGAATTTAAGTGTGTTAAATAGTATATTCTTAATAATGTTAAAAAAAATGCCAAATTCATCATCCACACTTGGTGTGCGGACTGGTTTCCGCAAGTAGGCCGCTGGCGCGCCCATTTTCGTGACACTTGACACGTGTAGTTCGAACTTTATTAGGTTCTACGACACGCTGGTTTATTCACAATGTTTTCGTTCACCGTTTGAGAGTACTGGCATAGTGTGCATAGTGCACATACATTTTTCGACAGAAAAACTCATTGGTACACTGCTGGATTTGAACCCACGATCTTAGGATCGGAAGGCGGGGCCGCTACCACTAGACCACAGACGATGCTATTAGTATCCTTTGCTGAAACAGTCCTAATTCTTCTTCTGGTTGTAACAAAGAAGCAACGTAGCAAGTGTGATTTAGTAATTTACTAAAATAATCAACCAACCAATCCTTTTCAGGCTGAGGAAGCGGGACGGATATCAATAAGGCAGTACAAACTCTCCAAAATGCTCGGTGACGAAGCTCTAGCTGCAAGAAGCAAACTATACTCCGCTCTAGCACTATCACAAAAAGGAAGGCTCCATACCTCACGACATATAGTCCGGACAATTAACGCATTTGCTATAGAAACTCGTGATCGTAGACTTTGTAAAATGTGCCAGGGCGTTTGGGCCAAATTGAAATATATGAGGTTATTGAAAAATATAGGAGGTTCGCATGGAGACTGTGTGAATTAGCTGTTAGCGTGCATGTCATAATTTTCACACTTGGTGTGATAACTGATTGATTTGGTAAGGTTAAAAAAATATAGGGTGTAAGAAGACTGCTCTGGTAAACTTAAAGGGGTCAGATAGACGATCTCGTATTGGTTACTTCTGATAAAACCAAAGCAATGGCACACCCCGTACACTCGACCAAATTCTATACAAAAGCCGCGCTCTCACTATGTCTTAGGCCGGTTACAGTGCTCGACCGACCGTCAGTGCGTACGTCAGTCGCGCTTGTCATTCGTATGAAAATTCATAAACCGTACAGTGCTATACTCGGATTTTTAATTAGACGAAGCTAGCTGACGTTTACTGTGTTGTCAGTTTTTGATGAAATAAAAATAGTGTTGTGAAAAAGTGAATGATTGAAAAAACTCCTGAATGAATGAAATTGCCTCGTTTTTCTAGTGTATAGTTAGTGTGCCGAACTTGACTTGACTTGCTTGGTTGAGGATCCATATCGTTCGCGCGAAACAATATAGCAACAAAATACACAACAATTACCACAAACACAACGTAACGAAAAACTTTACAAAAACAATAACTAAACAGCGTGAGCGCACAAAAACATTCGTGCTATCAGACCAGAGGTTAGAAGCCGAATTACAAACAAAATGGTGACCGACGCAATGGCGTTCATCGGTGTTGGCACTAGTCACCACGCCGCGCTTTGTAATAAACCGTCAAAAAACTGATTGTAGTTACATACCTACTACAAGTAACTTATATCAGAGCACTTTTATACATTTTTTTATACAAATTTCAATATTATTTTATAGTTTGAAATGATTAACTATTCACTCATTGTTCATTCATCTGATTGAACGAGAACTGAACGCAGCACTATTACTTTAAATATGGCAACATTATTTTACAAAGTGACATTAGCTACTGTCAGTCGGTATCGTCTAATTAAAAATCCGACTATAGACCGACCGTACGCACGCGTGTTTTGCTACGCACTGCGTACGAGGACCGTCGGTCGAGCGCGTGCGCATGCGTACCGTCGGTCGACTGACGAAAAAATTCAACTCGATTCGTCGTGCGTCGCTTACTACCCTATGAATGACCAATGAATGAATGAACCCAGCTGGCCGGAGTCCTCGTGTGCGTTCGCGCTAAGTATGAAGGAAATATCATGGAATTTATTTGTAACTAGCATAACGATTATCATATCATTCAACAGACTATTGGACTTCATCAAAATCGTTCTTCAATAAAAATACCAAGTAATATTTTCAACCAATAATAATATCGATCTAAATAATCTAACAGTTATCGGATAGGTATCGAATATTTTATTTCAACCAATATTGATAATCCAAACATGAACCTTATCGATACTGAAAGCGACTGTACACGTCCGGTCAGTTTATTGGTACGCAGATCACTGAATGATACAAACTGACGGTCGGTCAATGCGCATCATCAGCACCGACGGTACGCACTGACGGTCGGTGGAGCACTGTAACCGGCCTTAGTGTCGTATACGCGCGTCTGTTTGCGGACACAGACACTACAAAAATGTCGTTTTGTACACGCGCGTGATGCGTGTTTCGTACTAAAGAGAAGACAGATTCGGTTTTTTTAATGAAGTCACGATGAGTCGCATCTTGCTCTCGCTTATCTTGATAAAAAAGCTATAAATAAAGATATGTTTCGAAACTTCATCTTCATTTCGAGTCTTCATCTAAACATCCAGACATATTTTATCTTCATAGTTTATGTAGCGATATTTTTGTGATGGACCGCCGATATTGTTAAGGTCTCGGGAAGTTCAATAAGAAATCATTCCTCGAAATGTGTAGGAAAGGCCAATAGAGGTGGACTTCTTCAGGCTGATGGTAATGATGACAAGTTGTGCTTTCAATCTTCGGCAGTGGTCTTTTCCCACCCTGTATAATTTACTATAGAGGAACCAAAGTAAAATAACATAATATCAATGTTAAAGATGAAAAAGTAGGTGCTGCAATAAATTGTTATTTGTTAAAAATACGTTGTTGTTTTTGTATTCCGATTTCAGGTTCCGGGTATTAATTACTGCAGAAAAAAAGTAGTACCTACAATGTGCAGAGCCGTTTAAATAAAAAACCGGCCAAGTGCGAGTCAGACTTGCCCACGAAGGGTTCCGTACCATTATCTACAAAAACGGCAAAAAACACGTTAGTTATATTTAGGAGCCCCCGTTAAATATTTATTTTATTTTAATTAATAAATTGTGTGGCTAATACAAGACGTCCACGCGGTAGAACACCACAGAGATGGCGCGACGAGCTAGATGTACTTACATCACATCTAGCTCGTCGTGCCATCTCTGTGGAAAAAGGAAGGGAGGCCTTTGCCCAGCAGTGGAACAAGATACGCTGAAAATAAAATAAATAAATAATATAATTAATCACTAAGTTTCAAAAGTATGGGTACCTAAATATTCTGTGAACATTTCAAGTGTCTATCACGGTTCACATGATACTGCCTGGTGACAGGCGGCCAGACAGACAGACAGACGGACAGCAGAATATTTTTTAGTTCCCGACTTTCAAGTCGATTGCTCTATTATTTTCTTAGTTATGGCATAGGAATACCTACGGACGGATAAAAGAGTCACAACAAGGTTCACACTTTCATCATTTTTGTTTTCAACCCTAATAAAATGCATCCTCATTTTAACATTGCAAAAAATTAAACATTACTCAACTAATAGCTGTCTATAAAGATTTATGGGTAAATTAAAATTAAGATGCATATGTTTAAACAAAACTTATTTCATATCCCACTCGGCTCATAATTGTTAGGACGATATAAAATATTTGGGCTATTTAAAAACAAATTCAAAAAAATGTTAATTCATAACTGATGTCCCAAAAGTTAAGAGCCGAGCGGGATTTGAACCCGTGACCTTCAATTACGAATTAACATTTTTTTTAAATGGCCCAAATATTTTTTGAAAAAGGATTGGAAACTTTTCGTCATTACACTTTACGGCGCTCCTACGCCGAAGCTATTCATTTTAGAGAAAAAAAGATTACAACTTAAATTGTTGGAAATTTTCTCTACTTTTATTTTGTATAGATATGTTTTTCCTATGAAATGCGCCGGAAAGGAGTTATTATCAAAAAACTGATTTTGGGCGCCATTTTTTCAATATGGTGGCGCGAGCGGCAAACATACGAGGTGGCAAAGTTGAAATTTGGAAAGAGCATATCAAAATCTTTAAAATTGCCAATTTTCAAAACTCCCGGAAAACTTTCCAGGTAACCTCTATTTTTTCGACCAAATGACTGGAGTATTATGAGATGATGAATTACTTTTGGGATGTTATAAAAATGTGTATTCAGTTGTACTTTATTAGGTACAATCACTTTGAACGGTCATTAAAGCTAGGTGAGGTAAAAACTGGCAAGTAGGTACCTACCTACCTATTTGGAGAAGAAAAAGGTAAAATATTGTATTTTATGTGTGTGTAATTATATACAGTAGGTGCTTGATACCGTAGCTACAAGAAAACTGACAAGTATTTCTTTAAGTACTTGGATAAGTTTTAAAAAGTCAACTTATAGATGATTTGTATAGCGTCAAGGGCAATTGGTGATAACCAAGCTCTACTTGCGGGTCGCTATAGTGCCTGGGACAGGATTTTAAATGGATTAGGCTTGTCCAGCAACTAAACCATCCTAACAGCTAAGTCGGCTTACTTAATCCACAGGAAAGTCATTGATCAATACGTGCAGAGCTGACATTGAGAAAGGTCTCAGAATAAAGAGTAAAGCAAAAAGGTCAAGAACGTGAGCCAGGTCGCTGCCAAAAGGTCGCTTTCATTTCATATTATATGGAAGTCATTCGAAAGACTTAATTGGAAACTGCATCAAAACCCCGACAAGAGCTAAGCTCGATAGTATAGTTGGATTCGTCCCCATTTTAATTTACAATTAATTTTATGAACCGAATTGTAAGAGATGACAGTTGCTTAACCCTTAAATGCATAATGTTGCCATAGTTCTACAATTCGTATTTGAGCCTATAAAAAAAGAAGTATGCATGCCGGGTTTTTAAACACCGATTATCTTTTGAAAAACGCTTGTAAGTAGGTAATGGGTTTAATAGTAGGTACATTGTTACCTGAGTGTTGAAAGTCACGTTTTTTGAGTCCCGAGACGGGTTTGGCGCCAGAGGTGGTAGCGAGGGCGCCAATGGAGCTTGAGGGACTTAAAAGACTTTCATCCGAGGTAAACACTGTGCTTTTCATTACGAATACATGGAAAGTAAAAATAAAAACATGAAAGAAAAATTAGTGAAAATGAAGATTGAATTGCCGCCTTCCCGGTTTTTTTTTTCTTTTTCTTTGGCGGGCCTTCGGCTTCGATTCGCCAGCATTATTCAGCCATTATTTTCATTTTCATAATTTAAAAAATGGTAAATTGTTTGCTCAAATCTATGTTATTTTAAAGAAATAGTTGAACGTACGAGTACGAATATAATAATTAAGCCGTATAAGGGATCAACACACGAGGATAGTAGGCAGTGCTAATTTTTATCATATTTTTTATAAATATTGTTGACATCGATGATATATTAATAAAGTAATTTAGAAGATATATTATTTATTTAATACTATCTTTATGTTATTTAAATTTAAATTTTACATTGCGCTCTAATTAGACTTTTTAAACTTCTTACCGTTGTAATGGGTTTCCAACCTACTTGCTGAATAAAAAGTTGGAATTTGGTTTAACAACCTCCTTGCAGTTAGAAAGACTTTAGAAAGTTGGAACATGGTTGAATAAAATAGAACTTGTTTTTTTTATAATTTGACAGCTGTCAGTAGAAAGCGATTCTCCCTAGGGCTGAAAGTATTACTTTCAATTAGGCCCCTCAGACAACTTCAGACCTACTTTCAGAGTATGAGCAATGAAAAATTTTTTGCTACCCACTGACCCTTTTCCACCCCTTCCAAACTCCTTTTCTCACTGCAAGAGACCAAGGAGTATTTACCACCACAACGGGTAGTAGATCTCAGTTGGCGGTTGGCGGCGATATAGAAAACCCTGTACGTACCTACATACTTGCCATTTTATAATTTATTTATTATTTTATATTAGTTAATAAGCATAATAAATAAAGTAATAACAAAACGGCAGACCACGGCGAAGAGGGAGGGTTGAAATGGATGCTTACCTACTCTGCAGTGGGACACCACAGGCTCATAATAATCTATACTTCTTTATCTATCTATAATTCTTTAACTATACTTATATAATGAAGAGGAAAGATTTGTATTTAATGAATAAACTCAAAAACTACTGTGCCGATTTCAAAAATTCTTGCACCATTGTAAAGCTACATTTACCTACCCTGAAAAAATAAATGTCCACCCGTGCGAAGCCGAGACAGGCCGTTAGTAAATGATAAATTGGAACGATTGCTACATTTTGACCACTTATAATATAATTCATACAAAATTATAGCCTACTTATTATACATGCCAAAGTGATCGTATGACGTATCTCATTTACTTATATTCAATGCATAAATAGAACTGGTTATAAATCAGCTCTTATGTTAGATAGGTACCTACCTATCTAAGTCTGTTTTTAGGGTTCCGTAGCCAAATGGCAAAAACGGAACCCTTATAGATTCGTCATGTCTGTCTGTCTGTCTGTCAGTCTGTCCGTCCGTGTCACAGCCATTTTACTCCGAAACCGTAGAGCTAGACTGATGAAACTTGGCGAGTAGATGTATTCTGTGAACCGCATTAAGATTTTTACACAAAAATAGAAAAAAAACTATAAATTTTGGGGGTCCCCATACTTGAAACTGAAACTCAAAAAACATTTTTTCATCGAACCCATACGTGTGGGGTATCTATGAATAGGTCTTCAAAAATGATGTTGAGGTTTCTAATATCGTTTTTTTCTAAACTGAATAGTTTGCGCGAGAGACACTTCCAAAGTGGAAAAAAGTTGGTCCCCCCCTCTAACTTCTAAAATAAGAGAATGATAAAACTAAAAAATATATATGTTGTACATTACTATGCAAACTTTCAACGATGTTTGGTTTGAACGAGATCTAGCCAGTAGTTTTTTTTTTATACGTCATAAATCGTAAACCGCAATTTACCTTTCGACGAACTACAAGAACCTATAAATTATGTTACTTGATGCTACGGAACCCTTTATGGGCGAGTCCGACTCGCACTTGGCTGTTTTTTATTTGGATTCCGTATCCTAATGGTAAAAAATAATCACCCTGTAGCTTTATCATAGTGATCGAAAGGCTTCATCATAATATTTTCTGCTGAATAACATAGTGTTGTTTGTAAAAGAAAGACCATGAATTTTAAATTTTTTTATACAAAATTAATCAATTATTTATCAAATGCTCAACTTTTTGAGCATTTGATAAATAATTGCATAACGATCGCGTTAATTTAAAAAGTGCTATTCAGTTTTATTTCTCATTAGAAATAAAACTGTGAATAGCACTTTTTAAATTAACGCGATCGTTATGCATAATTTTATGTCTCCCCGCGACCACGGCTGTTGTAACACGGTTGAAACGTCGGGAAATAATAAAGGTAATCGCGATAAACACCCGTTTTTGACGTGATAACGTCTTATAAATCGATGGAGCCGGCTGCACGCACGAAAAAACATGACTCATGCGTCGTTACGTCGTTTCGTCGTTCCATTTACCTGAGCCCGAGCCCGGGTCGGGTAATGGGTAAGGGTAAATGAGGGTTAGGGTAAATGAGGGTAAGGGTAAATGAGGGTAAGGGTGAATGAGGGTAAGGGTAAGGGTTCGGTCGGGTTCCGGGTCCGGGTCCGAGAGTTCGAGTCCGAGTTCGAGTCCGAGTCCGAGTCCGAGTCCGAGTCCGAGTCCGAGTCCGAGTCCGAGTCCGAGTCCGAGTCCGAGTCCGAGTCCGAGTCCGAGTCCGAGTCCGAGTCCGAGTCCGAGTCCGAGTCCGAGTCCGAGTCCGAGTCCGAGTCCGAGTCCGAGTCCGAGTCCGAGTCCGAGTCCGAGTCCGAGTCCGAGTCCGAGTCCGAGTCCGAGTCCGAGTCCGAGTCCGAGTCCGAGTCCGAGTCCGAGTCCGAGTCCGAGTCCGAGTCCGAGTCCGAGTCCGAGTCCGAGTCCGAGTCCGAGTCCGAGTCCGAGTCCGAGTCCGAGTCCGAGTCCGAGTCCGAGTCCGAGTCCGAGTCCGAGTCCGAGTCCGAGTCCGAGTCCGAGTCCGAGTCCGAGTCCGAGTCCGAGTCCGAGTCCGAGTCCGAGTCCGAGTCCGAGTCCGAGTCCGAGTCCGAGTCCGAGTCCGAGTCCGAGTCCGAGTCCGAGTCCGAGTCCGAGTCCGAGTCCGAGTCCGCGAGATCTAGTAAGTAGTTTTTTTTTATACGTCATAAATCGTAAACCGCAATTTACCTTGCGACGAACTACAAGAACTTTTATATTATGTTACTGGTTGCTACCGCTAAGGTTTTTTTCAGTTTACTTGCTGAAAGAAATAATGTCAATACAAAATGTACTAATTATTATAAAACAACGTCTTATAATACAAATTAATGTAACTTGATCGATTCAATTGTGATTTCCATTTACCTCCTTATCTATATTATATCCATACAAAATATCTATCAAACAAATATTAATTAAAATTCTTTTGAAAAATGCAACCATTCCATCAGTATTTTCTTATGACGTTATCACGTTCAACTATCGTCAGTAAACCGACTTTACAGACAACCGATTTTTTTTCCATATAATTAAAATTGTGAATGCAGTTTAAATTGTTTTTTAAATTCAAATAATGTCGTCTTTCAGTAAAATGTTCCATCTACAATATTCAAGGCACTTTCCCTCCATGTGGCATATCCGTGGGACGCCCTGTATACCTACATACAATACCAATTTGCCTACTCGCTTCGTTTCCTTATACACCCCTTATTCGATATTATTATCGTGTGAGTATTCGATCTATGAAAAATCTTTATAAGCACTGCTCAAACAAAACTGGTTTTAAAATAGGCTCGTATCTTAGATAGGCCAGTCAGTTTTGTTATTCAAAAATACATAATGGTAAAAATAAATTTCTGTATGTGTGTGCTACTTAGTATAGTAGCTGCAAAGGAACTGACAAGTAAGTATTTTTATAATTTAAGATTGTAAAAATAAATACAACTTCTTATCCCACTTTATGTGGGGTCGGCACAACATGTCTTCCTCCTTCATTCCCCTCTGCCAGCCGTCATATCTGCATTCACTCCTTTCCATGCCATCTTTCACACAGTTCATCCAGGTTTTCTTTGGTCTACCTATGTAAAATAAATTACAACAAAGATTGTTAAAAAAAAACTTTTTTGCAAATAATCAATTATACTGCCATAATAATAAAGGTTGTTGAGTGACCAGGAACCAGAATTATGAGGGAATCACACAGGCGACTCTCCATACAAACGTAGTCCCCTATTTCCTCCCTGGATAATGCCTCCTAGAGTAACCATTTTGTCTCATAAAATCCAGATCTGCTATATACGGCGTGCTCGTATGTTTTCCTTTTTTCCAGAAACTTATTGGTAAAGAAAATATCACCTCCAATTCATATATCATTATAAATCATATGAGGGTCATATTTTCTTTATCCATAAGTTTCTGAAAAAAAGGAAAACATACGAGCACGTAAGTAGCAGATCTGGATTTTATGAGACAAAATGGTTACTCTAGAGGCATTATCCAGGGAGGAAATAGGGGACTAACGTTTGTATGGAGAGTCGCTTGTGTGATTCCCTCTTAAGCATTTAGGTCATCGGGTGCGGGGCCCGATGGACCGACGTCATTGTGAAGATCGTGGAGAAGGCTCAAAACTATTGTTATTTTTATTTCTTAGTTCTTTCTAAATCTCTATTTTGTATAACGAACTCGAATTAAATGGATACAAATTAGAAATAATATCTTAAAAATATAAAATTTAACATCATTTCAACATGTATTTTACGCAATAAATATTTAGACTTTGACTTTGAATAAAGCCAGGGCCTGAACAACAAACAAAACATTAGCTTGGCTCTCTTAAGCCGGTTGCAGACCAAAAACTAAGCTATGCCAAGGCTAAACTAAGGGGGCGTCCATAAATTACGTGAGTTGTTTAAGGGGAGGAGGGGGTCGAGTCAAATCTCATCTAATCTTACGTTGGAGAGAGGGGGGGTCTCGGCAAATATCACGCAATTTTTTTTTATTGAAACAAAAAAAACTATTTTGAACCCGTTTTAAGGTCATTTCCTTTACTGTTTCCACATAATTGAATATTTCTTAATTTTGTTAATCTATCTCGTAAATAAAAGCACGAAGCATTTTTTTTCTTTTTACAATAAAAATCCAACGCATTTACGTAAGAAACCTACATTTTGAAAAATCTCACGTGATATTGGGGGATGGGGGAGGGGGTTGAATAAAATCTCACGACATCTCACCAGGGGGGGAGGAAGGGACAGAAAATTTAAAAAAACACCTCACGTAATTTATGGACGCCCCCTAAGCTATGCCAAGCAAGCTTGGCTAAGCTAAGCTAGAAATAAATAGTGTGCACACCAACAGCTAAGCCAAAGCTCAGTCAGTGTTGCGTAGTTCAATTAGACGGACGGCAAATGGTGTGCGGGGTAGCGGGAGGGGCTTAGCTTAGCTCGTGTAGCTGCGCATCGGCATACACAACTAACTTAGCTTCGCATATTTTAGCTAGCTCACATAGCTTAGTTCGCATAGTTTGCGGTCTGCACACAAGTGTGGAAAACTGCGTCAGCTATGAGAGCTAAGCTAAACTAACTTAGCTTAGCTCTTGGTCTGCAACCCGTATTTACTTTGAAGCGTAGCGTGTGCTGTCTTTAAAACTTTTGCTTTTGTATTGTCGCACACCGGAACTTCACTGCAATTTTTATTTTTGTTTAAAATGATAGGAACCAAGCCGTAGTTTGTTGCCAGTTCTTTTAGGCTTGGTCGCGTGAAACTGGCACCTAGACTTACCTAGCTTTTGAGACGTTTTAAAATGATCCTTGTGATACAACAGAAAAAATAAATTTTTAATTTGATTTCAGTTGGTAGTAGCCCTGCCTTCTGTTCTTGATGATGAGGTTCTATCCCCACCACGAACAAAGTGTCGTGTGGATTGCCCATTTATTGATGGTGTGTGATGATGATAATTTACTTCTCCCTCAGATGAGGAACTGCACAGTTTTCCAAAGCTGTTCCATTTGGATGACTACGAGAGATGCTTGGCGCAGAGAGACGGGGTGTACTGCCTTGGCACCTTTGAGCTGACGGCTAGCCAACCCCATCCTATACACGAGTTGATCAAGGTATTCATCACTACATCTGATTAAGTCTGAAAGTAGCACCGGTGACAGAAAAATAGAAGAGCAACAGGCTGGCGTGGTACGAGCATGTCATATATATATATATGTATATATATATACAAGATTTTCTCGTTTAAAGGTATAAGATAAGATAAGATAACGATTCTAAGCCACCGACGACACTGAATTTCCGCGATCCTAACAATGTCGTCGGTCCATCGCGCACCGGGTCCTACGTTTCGTCTTCCGGTTCGTGTTCGCAATTCGGGAACCTTTATTCCCCAACGGTTGTAGACTTAATAATAATAATATTGCCTTTTATTTCCATATCCCTTAAAGTTAGGATTCACAGTTTGTGTGATAGTGAAGTGTAAGTGTTTACTTTTAGTTTCTTAAATCTATAAGATGTGGACCCCTTTTTGGGTAAAGGCCTCCTCCATCTTCTTCCACTGTTCTCCGTCCATTCCTGCGGACATCTAATCTTTCCCAGCTAATTGGACTAAGGTCAAGTCTTGTAATTGTAACTATCTGGTTATTGCAACTATTTTAAATAGCTCCATCTATTATCACTATTTCGAACAAAGGCAGGCGTTATATTGAACTTCTATCAAAAGCGCCAATGAACCGTAGGTAGGTATAGGTAGGTACCTACGCGATTGTAGGTAAATTAAGTGGGTAGGTTAGCTACCAACCTTTTTCAAAAATATTAAAAACTTACATAAACAATAAATCAAAATAAATCAAAACAAATTAATTAATATATAACCACAATTATATAGCCGTGGGCTGATAAAATAAGGTCGAGCCTTGTAATTGCAACAAAAAAAATAGAGTCCTTACGTCACCACTTGATAATTCTACATTCTTAGCAAAATTGTTTTTTATAAAGATTCGCTTAAGTATATTTTATCATAGACTAAGGAAAACAAGATTTTATGGAGATTTATATCATCGTCATAAATATAGGAAAGCTGTAAGGAATAAAAAAAGCAGCCAAGTGCGAGTCGGACTCGCCCATGAAGGGTTCCGTAGCATCAAGTAACATAATATACAGAAAATAAACAGGAAACAGGTTCTTGTAGTTCGTCGAAAGGTAAATTGCGGTTTACGATTTATGACGTATAAAAAAAAAACTACTGGTTAGATCTCGTTCAAACCAAATATCGTTGAAAGTTTGCATAGTAATGTACAACATATATTTTTTTTAGTTTTATCATTCCCTTATTTTAGAAGTTAGAGGGGGGGGGACCAACTTTTTTCAACTTTGGAAGTGTCTCTCGCGCAAACTATTCAGTTTAGAAAAAAACTATATTAGAAACCTCAACATCATTTTTGAAGACCTATTCATAGATACCCCACACGTATGGGTTCGACGAAAAAATTTTTTTTGAGTTGCAGTTTGAAGTATGGGGACCCCCAAAATTTATAGTTTTTTTTCTATTTTTGTGTAAAAATCTTAATGCGGTTTATAGAATACATCTACTCACCAAGTTTCATCAGTGTAGCTCTTATGGTTTCGGAGAAAAATGGCTGTGACACGGTCGGACAGACAGACAGACAGACAGACAGACAGACAGACATGACGAATCTATAAGGGTTCCGTTTTTGCCATTTGGCTACGGAACCCTAAAAACTATACAAGAAATAGCTGACACAGGCACAAATTGTGGTTGCCTTCAGTGTAATTTTTGTGTATTATTTCTTGGTGATCCTAATAAATAAACAAATAATACTTGTACTAGTACTAGTAGTAATTGCAACTATAGTTGCTTTTTAGGGTTCCGTAGCCAAATGGCAAAAACGGAACCCTTATAGATTCGTCATGTCTGTCTGTCTGTCCGTCCGTATGTCACAGGCATTTTTCTCCGAAACCGTAAGAGCTAGACTGATGTAACTTGGCGAGTAGATGTATTCTGTGAACCGCATTAAGATTTTTACACAAAAATAGAAAAAAATACGATAAATTTTAGGGGTCCCCATACTTGAAACTGAAACTCAAAATTTTTTTTTCATCGAACCCATACGTGTGGGGTTTCTATGAATAGGTCTTTAAAAATGATGTTGAGGTTTCTAATATAGTTTTTTTCTAAACTGAATAGTTTGCGCGAGAGACACTTCCAAAGTGGAAAAAAGTTGCTCCCCCCCTCTAACTTCTAAAATAAGAGAATGATAAAACTAAAAAAAATATATGTTGTACATTACTATGCAAACTTCCAACGATATTTGGTTTGAATGAGATCTAGTCAGTAGTTTTGTTTTTATACATCATAAATCGTAAACAGCAATTTACCATTCGACGAACTACAAGAACCTTTATATTATGTTACTTGATGCATTTTAGTATTTTTTTCTGTGGGTGCTGCTACAGTTAAATTGAACAAATATGCCTTGTTCAATATTTCATTAGATTTCAATATCTATGCCTTGGTAATAACGTTCAATTTTGCACCAAATCATTTTTCAGCCATGGGGCGGGTAATTGCAACTATAAAGCGGGTAAAGCCATGTCATTCACACAGTTCAATTGTTATCAGCGCCATCTCTAGATTTTCATTGGCGCTTATGATAGAAGTTCAATATAACGCCTGCCGTCGTTCGAAATAGTGATAATAGATGGAGCTATTTAAAATAGTTGCAATAACCAGATAGTTACAATTACAAGACTTGACCTTAGTCCAATTAGCTGGGAAAGATTAGATGTCCGCAGGAATGGACGGAGAACAGTGGAAGAAGATGGAGGAGGCCTTTACCCAAAAAGGGGTCCACATCTTATAGATTTAAGAAAACTAAAAGTAAACACTTACACTTCACTATCACACAAACTGTGAATCCTAACTTTAAGGGATATGGAAATAAAAGGCAATATTATTATTATTAAGTCTACAACCGTTGGGGAATAAAGGTTCCCGAATTGCGAACACGAACCGGAAGACGAAACGTAGGACCCGATGCGCGATGGACCGACGACATTGTTAGGATCGCGGAAATTCAGTGTCGTCGGTGGCTTAGAATCGTTATCTTATCTTATACCTTTAAACGAGAAAATCTTGTATATATATATATATATATATATATTTAGGATCTCGGAAACTGAGCCAACGATTTTCATGAAATTAAGTATACAGAGGGTTTCCTGGGCGATAAATCGATCTAGCTAGGATTCATTTTCAGAAAATGAGTCTGTTCGTTAAAAAAAAACTAAAAACATAAACTGAATATGTGACTGCTCCTGCCATCTATTGACGATTGTGAGCAACTAACTGCAACCATGTCCAGCAGATGGCGTTGTTCAGTAAGAATAAACCAGTAAAGATAATAATATGACTCTTATGATTTCTTAAAAATACAAATTAACGAAAAAAATTCCGAGCAAAGCTCGGCTTACCAACTAGTACCTTTAAACGAGAAAATCTTGTATATATGTATATATATATATATTTAGGATCTCGGAAACTGCACCAACGATTTTCATGAAATTAAGTATACAGAGGGTTTCCTGGGCGATAAATCGATCTAGCTAGGATTCATTTTCAGAAAATGAGTCTGTCCGTTAAAAAAACAACTAAAAACATAACCTGAATACTATGTGACTGCTCCTGCCATCTATTGACGATTGTGAGCAACTAACTGCAAGCATGTACAGCAGATGGCGTTGTTCAGTAAGAATAAACCAGTAAAGATAATAATATGACTTATGATTTCTTAAAAATACAAATTAACGAAAAAAATTCCGAGCGAAGCTCGGTTACCAACTAGTGTATATTTATATTACGCATACTTGTATAATATAATTATGTGTCGTTTAAGCGTGTTTGAGATGCATATATTTTAAATAAACATTATAAATTTGAATTTTACATTTTAACTACGCATAAAAGCTATATTTGTCTTTGGAAATTTCCCAAGAAACATGCGGAGACAAAAAACAGCAAAGTTTTTTGTCCTGATGACGCACTTTTCTCAAAGCGATTTAGTAATCAATAATATGCGTCGAATTAAGATCTATTCTTATCGTTTGTTTGGTTGAACGCGCTAATCTCGGTCCGAATTGAAAAAATATTTTTTGTTGGATAGTCCATTTATCGAAGAAGGCAGGCTATATAATATCACGCTCCGACTAATAGGAACAGCATCAATTCAAAGTGTTCCAAAAATCTATGTATTACATATTATGTACATATTTTCTAACACATGGGACTTTTCACTGTCTATCCTCTTCTATGACGTAAGGACTTTTCTATAAACTCTAGATTTTGTCAAAATGTTCTAGAATAGAATGCTCCTTAACGTTCTTGAATGTTCTTTAACATTCTGGAATGCCCGGGCAATCCCGGCTTCGCTGCTAGTGTTTGTATAAAGTTATGCCTACCTAAGAACTTTATTTTTTCAACTTCATCTGTATGCCTCAAGTTGATGGACGCAGGGCAGTGCATCGTAGGGCACGTTCCTGACGTGCGTGTTTTACGAGGGTATGCTTTGTTATATAATATCTTACCTTTACGTAGTTTACCTTGTAAATATAATAGCTGACTACATATACGGATGGTAGCCGAACCTTCTTCTAAACGAGTACCTATATACAGAAAGCGCAAAAAGCGCTTTTGCACTTTTTCACTTTTTGTTTATGTCGTTTCGTGAGGGTTTCAGACGCAATAACAGCCCTCTATTTTTGATCTGATGAGAGACGTATTAATGGCTTTTAAATTTGTGAATTCTCTAAAATTTGTTTTAAAATAAATTATAGTTTAAAAAACTAAAAAAAAACGCTTTTATAACTAATTGAACTAAAAAGTAAAAAATAAAATTGTAATGATGTAATCAATTGAAAAATTTATATTATTGTACAAAAAAGCGTGGGGTGCTTTTTATAATAACTTCAGATAGGTACTTATAATAAACTATTGATAAAATATTTACAACAATCAAAATCAAGCCCCCCACGCTTTTTGTACAATAATATAAATTGAGCGAAGTATACTTAATTTAAAAAGAATAGACAAAATAAGAAACACTGATATAAGAGAAACTACAAAGGTTATTGACGCTTTAAAACATTGTAAGAAACTCAAATGGAAATGGGCTGGTCACGTCGCACGTATGAACAACGATAAATGGGCAAAAAAAGTAACAGCATGGCCAGGACCACCATACAAAAGGAACAAAGGAAGACCTAAAGAGAGATGGATAGATGAAATAAAGAAATTAGCAGGTGAAGACTGGATGATCAAAGCGAAAGAAAGAGATGATTGGAACCAATGGGAGGAGGCCTTTACTCGTTGAGAGGTCCTCAATACTATATAATTTTATTTGAATTTAATTGCATAATATTATTGTTAATCATTATTTTGTATAAATTATATTCATAAATTAATTAACCTTCAAGAAAATGTATGTATGTAATTGAGGAAATAAAAGAGGCTATATTATTATTATTATTATAAATTTTTCAATTGATTACATATTACAATTTTATTTTTAACTTTTTAGTTCAATTGGTTATAAAAGCGTTTTTTTTTAGTTTTTTTAACTAAGTATAATTTTTTTTTTACTTTTTAGTTTTTTTTTTTCATTATTTAATTATTTTTTTTCATATTATTGCATTGTCGTCGACCTTTGGCAGGTGTGCAAAGTTTGAATCAAATCTGATCGTTCAAAGTAGGACAAAATCGAGCTCAAAGGGGTCGGTTACATACATACAAGCTTACAAACATACATACAGGTGAAGCTAATAAAAGCGTTATAAAAACTTAAACTGTCAACGCTTAGGTACGGAGTACATTTTTCAAGTTGGCTGTTTTGTTAGAGACCTTTAGATCATTATTTGGGAAAAAGGTAGGTACGCAGATAAACTGCATCACGTACTTAATTTATTTTTTCTAAGCTGCCCATCTACTAGATGGGTACTTATTGTTGTTTTA
This sequence comes from Thera britannica, assembly GCA_939531255.2. Lineage (NCBI taxonomy): Eukaryota > Metazoa > Arthropoda > Insecta > Lepidoptera > Geometridae > Thera > Thera britannica. The sequence goes on along the minus strand of OW618039.2, from coordinate 8,142,326 downwards.
CCTAACTTCGCTTTGTGTCTGATTAAATACTGGTGCACACCATGTTATTATATATACTAACATAATATTAGATAATGTTAATTAATTATCACACGAAGCAGTCAAAAGTAATACTCTTCTTACTAGCCCTCTTTCTGCCATTAAGAGCAGCGTTGCTGTTTCGGTTTGAAGGGTGCCGGAGAAATTACAGGCATGGTATCAGGATGGCATGGTTATGGTTGATGGAAGCCGGGCAGTTCATCGCAATTCATAGGGCACGTTCCTATTCGCGTCACCTGCGAGTCTTCCTGAATCTGAAAATCTTTTTTCACGTTTTTATTTACCTACCAAAATATTTTACAGGTCCATCAAAATCATTTATCTGGCTACACATTCGACCGAACTCTACTCCACCGCGGGTACTGCGTCAGCGAACGATACCGAAGCGCCCCGCTTCGTTCTGAGCAAAATGCCGCGCTTCATTCTGAGCGAAATGCTACACTTCATTCTGAGCGAAATGCCACACTTAATTCTGAACGAAATGTCACACTTCATTCTGAGCGAAATGCCACACTTCGCTTCGAGCGCTGCGCAGCAAAGTACGCTCGGTACTCCCTCACCCCTCGGCTTTTGAGGATGCATTATTGCACCACGCACCAAGAACATCAGGAGAATGCAATCCGTGCACCGAATGGTAGTCAAAGGGCGTTCCTGTACGTAGTTTACGGGATTCTCCTGCTCAATGCTGCAGGAACGTTGTATCATTGTTTCTCGGGACACTCTAACAGTAAGTTTACAGTTTACATTATTAAACTAGCTTATTAATTAATTACCCGGCTTCTTTTGTGTGAAGGTACCCTGAACACTCGTCGAATCCCTTATTGTATAAGTCGCGTTCTTGCTACCTAGCTGTTTGTTACACATACACAAAGCATATCGTCGTTGTGGTGCGAGAAGTCACTAAGTGACATTTTTTGCCAAAATGAGTTATTGATGCCAAAGTGTTTTGAAACCCATTATGTACCTTCTCAGAATGTAAAAGAGTAGATTTTACTACAATTTTAGATAATACAAGAATGTCAGAAGTGCATAACTACCCGTAGAGGCAAAAATCTGTCTACAAAAATCACCTAAGGGTTCTTAAGTAGTTTAATTCAATCACTTTACTTACAATATTCTTCAAGTCTTGGGGTTGCACTGCTCACTAAAGTCACTTAGTGATTTCTTGCAGGTATGAAATGAAATTCTGTTGTCGGTAAGAGTCACCAACAGATCTTAATTAAGTAATATTTAATCAAGGTATTACGTTAATGTGTATGCCAGAATTAATTAACTTACTTTTTGTTATGTATCTCAGTAACCATATAATTACTTACATTAATTTGTTGAAAGTTAGTGTGTAAGGTAAAATTATCTATATTTTATGTGAAGAAACCTCTTTTGTAACTATAAGTGTTGATAAGTTACACTCATTTTAAGAACAAAAAAACTTTAAAACGCGATTATCTCGAGACTAGCTTTTTGCACTTAGTTACTTCTCGCACCACAACGACGATATGCAATATGCATTTTGCATATAATCCGGTCTCTAGTAATTATAATAATAATATAATAATAATAATTTATTTCCAAAAACAAGCACTTACACTAATACATAAAACTTATTATCTTTATATTAGCAAAATTACAAATTTTAATTTTCACAAAAAATTTCTAATTACCTTAATTCAGCTTGGTTTCTTTCAATTTAACGCAGACAGAGTCTACACTAAGTCGTAATGACTTGTGTTGTAGACTCTGCTTTTCCTTTAATTAATTACTTATTAATTAATACATCATACACAAATATCTTATTATACGTGTGAGCGTGTGGCGTGTTTTGTACTAAAAAAAAAAGAGGCCAAGTGCGAGTCGGACTCGCCCATGAAGGGTTCCGTAGCAACAAGTAACATAATATTAAAATATATATGACATAAAAGGTTCTTGTAGTTCGTCGAAAGGTAAATTGCGGTTTACGATTTATGACGTATAAAAAAAAACTACTGACTAGATCTCGTTCAAACCAAATATCGTTGAAAGTTTGCATAGTAATGTACAACATATATTTTTTTTAGTTTTATCATTCTCTTATTTTAGAAGTTAGAGGGGGGGGACCAACTTTTTTTCACTTTGGAAGTGTCTCTCGCGCAAACTATTCAGTTTAGAAAAAAACAATATAAGAAACCTCAACATCATTTTTGAAGACCTATTCATAGATACCCCACACGTATGGGTTCAATGAAAAAAAAAATTTTGAGTTTCAGTTTCAAGTATGGGGACCCCCAAAATTTATAGGTTTTTTTCTATTTTTGTGTAAAAATCTTAATGCGGTTCACAGAATACATCTACTTGCCAAGTTTCATCAGTCTAGCTCTTACGGTTTCGGAGAAAAATGGCTGTGACATACGGACGGACAGACAGACAGACAGACAGACAGACAGACAGACAGACATGACGAATCTATAAGGGTTCCGTTTTTGCCATTTGGCTACGGAACCCTAAAAACAACGAACTTAGGTACATAAATGCATTAATATGGCTTGTAAGTAAATACGTACGGTTGTAGGCAATAAATATTGCACATCGGTTTTTCTGCTTTCGTAGAGCGCTATCTCTTTCGTAGAGCGCTATCTCTTTCTGACGCACACTACGCTATGAAGCCGATGTGCAATATTTGTTGCCTACTAATATTTAAGACCCTACTATAAGTATAGTGGCGGTATAAAAATGTTTATCGATTTTCAACTTGATTTGTTCAACGTATCACGATCACATATTTCAAACTGAATAGACAGAATACAGTCACAAATTATGTCAAAATGTGTTCATGATCAAAGCACTGGTGCAAGAGAAAACCGACTCTAAGGTGACGAACATTTTCATACCGCGACTGTACATGCAGTGCAGACTTGTGCTCATGTCATGACTAAAATCAGATTTACAAAATCAAAATAACAAATTGATAAATTGATTTTTGCATCTTTCCAGAGAATGGTCTGCTGATGGCTTGGTCGTTGCCTTCGAACTGGGCTCGATTCACAAAGATCGAACGAACCGGCTTGTTCGCAGCAATGGCTCCACTACAGAGTGTTAGGTTCGTTCATTATGTTAAATAAATATCATCATCAAAATCAAAAATCTTTATTCAGTGGGTCCGATCCCCACCGAGAACAAAATATTATAGATTTGTGTGGTGAACACAGATGTTTGTTCTCTGTCTGGGTGTTATATTGTATTCTAAGTACGTATTTACACTGGTTCCCATAATACAAGCTCTGCTTAATTTGGGGCTAGATTAGTGTTGTGTGGATTGTTCACAATATTTATTTATTTATTTTTATTAAGTTCTAACTGTATTCAATGGCTAGTTTTAACTTTATTATTAGTTTTAAAGACTTTTTTTATCACAAATTAAAATCTCCATTTATTTGGTTCCAGGTTGATTATACAATGGATAGTTATATTCGCCCACTGTATTATAGCTCAGAATATGGTTTATGCTCAAAATCCTGAATATTTAGAATATGTAAGTAGTGACCGCTCTCCTAGCTCACTAAGTAGCAAATCTGGCTTGTGCGCTGGATTGCGTGGATTCAATTCCCACCGAGAACCAATATTTGTGTGGTGAACGCAAAGGTTTGTTCTCTGTCTGGGTGTTATATTGTACTACTAGCTGTGCCCGCGACTTCGTCCGCGTGGTATAGTGTCTATGGGTAGCATTTTTAATTTGCAGCGGAAGAAAACAGTAATTAAATAACAACGTCATATTCGCGTGCACGTGACACAGTCGTCTGCCCTCTTACTAAACTTAGACATATGGCGTCGTACTACGCCACACTTTCATCCCCCCCGCATTCCTCTCTGAACTCCCCCCACACTCCCCCCACTCTCCTCAACACCCCCCCACATTCCCCCCGCACTCCCCCCAGACTCCCCTCCACAATCCCCCTGTACTCCCCCCCCCTTCCCTCCACACTCTCCCCTGTACTCCTCTCCACACTACCCCCACACCTTCCCTCCACACTCCCCCCGCACCACCCCTCCACACTCCCCCCTGTACTCCCCCCGCACCTCCCCTCCACACTCCCCCCTGTACTCCCCTCCACACTCCCCCCTGTACTCCCCTCCACACTCCCCCCGCACCTCCCCTCCACACTCCCCCCTGTACTCCCCTCCACACTCCCCCCTGTACTCCTCTCCCTCTACCCCCCCAGCACAAACTTTGAATGTCATATTTTTTTATATCAAATCAACAGACTAAAAAATAAGTTTTAAGTTTCTAGCTCTAAAAATGACGATACTTCCATACAACTTTCAACCCCTATTTTCAACCCCTTACAACTTTTTTTTCGCAATAAAAAGTAGCCTATGTCCTTCCCCAGGCCCTCAACTATCTGTGTACCAAATTTCATTTCAATAGGTTCAGTAGTTTTGTCGTGAAATCCACACAGACAGACAGAGTTACAAACGCATTTATAATATTAGTATGGATAAGAATTTACAAAAAGATGTAGGTATATAAGTACTATATCAGCTCTCTGATTCCCAAAGTACAAGCTCTGCTTAATTTGGGCCTAGATAGTGTTGTGTGGATTATCCAAAGTATTTATTTATTTATAAGTTACAATGGTGTTTGACATTATAGATTCTTAGTCAATCGCTATACATAGAGCAGAGGAAGCATTTCGACATACGATTTTTATAATTTGGACATTGTAAAAATCTTTGTGACACTATAAACAAATACAAGGTGTATCTAAATATGTGTACTATGCGAAGGTGGGGGGTTTCAGACCACAATGGTGATCAGTTGTGGGTGGGAGAAAATTAAAAATTCCTATTTTCAGTTTCCCATACAAAAATATTTAATTTCATAATGCCTAAATAAATTGACAACCCTATCCTTGTAACTCCTTGACCCCTTGACCTACTACCTCTGTAGGTCTACTACTACTACCTACTACCTCTGTAGCTGAGTTTAGGGTTGTCACTTTGTATAAAGTCAGCTGTTCATGTTGAAACTTCGTTGCAGTTTTTTTCAGAGATACCAATCGAAGTTCGAAAAGTCGTTGAACAAAAGTTGTTCCCCGGGGGGTGGAAATTCACCCCTCTTCAGGATAGTACACATATTTTGATACACGTTGTATACTATTACATGTTAAGTGTAAGATCTTGTTTTTTCAGATTAAATTCAGCTTTCTTGGGGGCCTTATTAAGAATGGCACGGAATTAATACAAGTCTTCATCTTTATATCATGCTTCTTAACGGGGTACAACTTGCTATCTGCTTTTGGAAAGACGGAAGTCAATTCGAAGATGGTGCTAAAGTTGATTTTAAAGAGATTGATCAGGTTTGTATATCAGCCTTGCTTATATAAGCCGATCTATAGGTACATAGATCGGCTTTGAATTTCAATAGTACATTGTTACCTGAGTGTTGAAAGTCACGTTTTTTGAGTCCCGAGACGGGTTTGGCGCCAGAGCGTAGCGAGGGCGCCAATGTAGCTTGAGGGACTTAAAAGACTTTCACCCGAGGTAAACACTGTGCTTTTCATTACGAATACAAGGAAAGTAAAAATAAAAACATGAAAGAAAAATTAGTGAAAATGAAGATTGAATTGCCGCCTCGGTTTTTTTTTCTTTTTCTCCGGCGGGCCTTCGGCTTCGGCTCGCCAGCATTATTCATTTTCATAATTTAAAAAATGGTAAATTGTTTGCTCAAATCTATGTTATTTTAAATAAATAGTTGAAGCTATATATTAATCAAGTAAATTAGAAGATATATTATTTATTTAATACTATCTTTATGTTATTTAAATTAAAATTTTACATTGCGCTCTAATTAGACGTTTTAAACTTCTTACCGTTGTAATGGGTTTCCAACTTACTTGCTGAATAAAAAGTTGGAATTTGGTTCAACAACCTCCTTGCAGTTAGAAAGACTTTAGAAAGTTGGAACATGGTTGAATAAAATAGAACTTGTTTTTTTTTTTATAATTTGACAGCTGTCAGTAGAAAGCGATTCTCCCTAGGGCTGAAAGTTTTACTTTCAATTAGGCCCCTCAGGCAACTTCAGACCTACTTTCAGAGTATGAGTAATGAAAAGATATTTTTTTTATAACTTGAATTTTTTTTCTTGGATGTGTTCAGTATTAGCAGCCAATATCTTTTTTTTTTTGGTAATAGCAAAATAGTGGTGTATATTATTAGCGGCCGGGAGCTTCGCACGGGGGGACATTTATTTTTTAAACAAATAAATATAGACTAATATGTTACTCAGGGTGAATATTAGCTTTCTAATGGTGAAATAGTTTTTGAAATCGGCACAGTAGTTTTTGAGTTTATTCATTACAAACACACAAAAATACAAATCTTTCCTCTTTATAATATTACTAGCTGTGCCCGCGACTTCGTCCGCGTGGTATAGTGTCTATGGGTAGCATTTTTAATTTGCAGCGGAAGAAAACAGTAATTTAATAACAACGTCATATTCGCGTGCACGTGACACAGCCGTCTGCCCTCTTACTAAACTTAGACATATGGCGTCGTACTACGCCACACTTTCATCCCCCCCGCATTCCTCTCCGAACTCCCCCCACACTCCCCCCATTCTCCTCAACACCCCCCCACATTCCCCCCGCACTCCCCCCAGACTCCCCTCCACAATCCCCCTGTACTCCCCCCCCCCCCTTCCCTCCACACTCCCCCCTGTACTCCCCTCCACACTCCCCCGCACCTCCCCTCCACACTCCTCCTGTACTCCCCCCGCATCCCCCCTCGCTCCTCTCCTCCACACTCTCCCCTGTACTCCCCTCCACACTCCTCCCACACCTTCCCTCCACACTCCCCCCGCACCACCCCTCCACACTCCCCCCTGTACTCCCCCCGCACCTCCCCTCCACACTCCCCCTGTACTCCCCTCCACACTCCCCCCTGTACTCTCCTCCACACTCCCCCCGCACCTCCCCTTCACACTCCCCCCTGTACTCCCCTCCACACTCCCCCCGCACCTCCCCTCCACACTCCCCCCTGTACTCCCCTCCACACTCCCCCCTGTACTCCCCTCCACACTCCCCCCTGTACTCCTCTCCCTCTACCCCCCAGCACAAACTTTGAATGTAATATTTTTTTATATCAAATCCACAGACTAAAAAATAAGTTTTAAGTTTCTAGCTCTAAAAATGACGATACTTCCATACAACTTTCAACCCCTATTTTCAACCCCTTACAACTTTTTTTTCGCAATAAAAAGTAGCCTATGTCCTTCCCCAGGCCCTCAACTATCTGTGTACCAAATTTCATTTCAATAGGTTCAGTAGTTTTGGCGTGAAAGCCACACAGACAGACAGAGTTACAAACGCATTTATAATATTAGTATGGATGACAGAAGTATAGATGTAGACATAGATTAAATACAAGTATGTTGTTTGGCGGATTATTACAATTATTGTAGACCGATTTTGAAAAAACTTTTTTATTTTAAAGAGGAATAATGTCATATTTAACTAGGTAAAACTTAAATAACAAAAAAAAAAATTAAAAAAAACTAAAACGAATTAAAACTAAACCTAAAAAATCTTACAAAAGTGGGTGTCCATGAAGCATTGTGCCAAGAGCGCTGGCTGCATTCCCACGTTCTTACTTCCAATTCTGCATTTTTAAACATACATAATATATGTATATATAGAGTTCAAATCCTATAACATCACTTTCGTTCTTGCTGAAGTATTAACCCTGAAAAACTTGCTTCAATTTCAGGATACTACCAGTTTATCTGCTAGTTATAGGATACGTGATTACTTGGTTTCCCAACGCTGGAGACGGTCCGGTGTGGTCCACCGTAGCAGACAAGGAGAGCGAAATATGCCAAAGAAAGTTCTGGACGCATCTCCTGTTCATTAATAATCTTGTGGAACCTTCCGAGACATGTATGTTACAGACTTGGTAAGTAGTGGTTGGTCTTTGATAAAAATTTCACCGTATGTAACGTAGGTCGCCCACCTAGACATAGTGGATGTAGATATCTACATCCACTATGTCTAGGTGGGCGACTTAAGTTTCATCTTCCGGTTCGTAGTTGCCATCATAAGCAATCCAAATACCAAAAGAAAATGATTCAAGAAGCAGTATGTATGTACCTACGTCTCAAACGATTAACCTGTTTGTAATTCTTGTATCTTCCATTTTCTTTAATCTATGTTTTATTAGTTATAGAATACAATAGTATGGTGGTGGTTTGAATAAAAAAAATCTTTCTCTATACTTCCTTTTGTCTTCTATTCTTCTAATCGTGGCAATTGTTCTTTCAAAGTAGTGTGGTGAAAGAGTTTTAATGTGCGCCTCAAAGAGGCTTCTGTCATGCACTTTTTCACACACACATTTTCAATTATTTAGGTTCTACGACATGCCAGTTTCCTCACGATGTTTTCCTCCGCCGTTTGAGAGTACTGGCATAGTGCACATACCTACATTCTCAAGCTCAAACTCAATAAAATTTTATTCATTTCAATTACAAGAATCACTTTGAAACGTCTTAAAGCTAGGTGAGTCTAGGTGCCAGTTCCACGGGACCAAGCCTAGAAGAACAGGCAACAAACTACGGCTCGTTTCCTTCCTACCGTTTTTTTATATGATCCACAAATCAAAGATAATCAAAAATAATAGCATTTTTGGACAGAAACGTGTTTCTGTCATATAAAAAAAAGCAGCCAAGTGCGAGTAGGACTCGCCCATGAAGGGTTCCGTAGCATCAAGTAACATAATATAAAGGTTCTTGTAGTTCGTCGAAAGGTAAATTGCGGTTTACGATTTATTGACGTACAAAAAAAAAACTACTGACTAGATCTCGTTCAAACCAAATATCGTTGAAAGTTTGCTTAGTAATGTACAACATATATTTTTTTTTGTTTTATCATTCTCTTATTTTAGAAGTTAGAGCGGGGGGGACCAACTTTTTTCCACTTTGGAAGTGTCTCTCGCGCAAACTATTCAGTTTAGAAAAAAACGTTATTAGAAACCTCAACATCATTTTTGAAGACCTATTCATAGATACCCCACACGTATGGGTTCGATGAAAAAAAATTTGTTGAGTTTCAGTTTCAAGTATTGGAACCCCCAAAATTTATAGTTTTTTTTCTATTTTTGTATTAAAATCTTAATGCGGTTCACAGAATACATCTACTCACCAAGTTTCATTAGTCTAGCTCTTACGGTTTTGGAGAAAAATGGCTGTGACATACGGACGGACAGACAGACAGACAGACAGACAGACAGACATGACGAATCTATAAGGGTTCCGTTTTTGCCATTTGGCTACGGAACCCTAAAAACGGTAGGAACCGAGCCGTAGTTTGTTGCCTGTTCTTCTAGGCTTGGTCCCGTGGAACTGGCACTAGACTCACCTAGCTTTAAGACGTTTCAAAGTGATTCTTGTAATCGAAATGAATAAAATATTATTGAGTTTGAGCTTGAGAATGTAGGTATGTGCACTACACTATGCCAGTACTCTCAAACGGCGGAGGAAAACATCGTGAGGAAACTGGCATGTCGTAGAACCTAAATATTTGAAAATGTGTGTAAAGTGCATGACAGGAGCCTCTTTGAGGCGCACTTTAAAACTCTTTCACCACATTAATTTGAAAAAATGAGTGCCACGATTAGAAGAATAGAAGACAAAAGAAAGAATAGAGAAAGATTTTTTTTTTATTCAAACCACCACCGTAAAGTAAAAGATTGAAAAATAAATACAACACACACCTTAACCTAACTAATAAACATAGGATCGGATAGCGTGGGCGCTACCACTAGGTCACCAGTGGTCTCAAAATAATGACAATGCACGGATTGATTGAATACAAAGTGACTATCTTTCAGGGCAATAGCAGTTGGATACAGTTATGCATAGTGAGTCCAAGCGCCATTTTCAGTTTTTTGGGAAATTACATAAACGCGTTTTTATTGGTAGAAGATTTGCATTTGCATCGTCAGAAAGTAAATCTATGTACATCGAAGCTTATATTTGTAATTTAACATGTTACAAGAAAAAAACACAAAAAAAGGTTTTATTTTGGAATATATCGTTAAAAATGCACTTGGACTCCTAATAAATATGATGTTCTCATTTTGCAAAACGAGTCCAAGAGACAAAATAATTATTTATTCTGGAAGATTAGCTTTAAGTGCACGTGGAAACGAATTAATATGATGTACTCATTTTGCAAAATGAGTATAAGTATAACATAAAAATGTTTCCTGGACTATTTTCCTATCGTTTAATAAAAACCCCTTGAATTTCCGTATTTACTCAGCATCTTATATTAGATGTTACAGAGGATTGATAAAAATAAATAAAAAACTATTAAAATGGCACTGATAGTATGTCCAGAAAATAAAACAATATAATTATCATAATTTAATAAACAATAATAATTTAAAACAAATAAAGACTATCTCAGATAATTATTATCTTCAGCTTTCAGACAGACAGAATAAATGATTGATGATATTATTGGTAAACACCAACCCCAAACCCAGAACATATCGGGTAGGATGTAGGATGGAGTAGGTAAATAATATATAAATCTACTCTTCTTCAATATGTTCCGGATCAAAAACCAAAATGGCCATCAATACCTTCAACAACAATATCATCTTCAATCGTGTCATCAAAAATCAAATCTTTGTCAAATGCTATAGCGTCTTTTGGGATATTATGCACTGTTTCATAATTTAATTTTAAATCTTTTAGTTTTTTCTCTGAAACATTTTGTCCTTTCCTACCCTTTCTTCTCTTTACATCAATTTCTAAGCTTTCTTCCTCTTCTACTGCTCCTGCCTTGGCAATGGATGATTTTAGGTTTCCTTTATCTGGTTTATTCTTAACCAATTATTATTGACCTTCTCGCCCACTGTTATCATTTTTCTGTTGACAATAGCTTTTTCAGTATTTGTGATTCTTTGTTCTGCAGCTTGCCATAACTTTCTTGTAGTCTTGTGGAGTATAAAGTATTAATTGCAGTTTCAGAAATTTATTTATTTATTTAAATTCACAAAACAGATTACAATCAAAAGGCACATAATCACAAAGTTCACTACATTCGTATAGATCTAGATTCGTAATCAAAACATGTGAATATGACATCATTAAATGTTGCATGCGTAAAATTTTATTTTCCCTAAAACTAGAAACAGCAACAAATATTAACTATTATTGTTAGATTTATAATATATCAACAGCAAACCGTAAACGCACCGCTTATACTTGTTAGCATTATTATTAAAAATATCTAAATCATTTTCCTTAAAATTAGCCAACTCGTTATATAGACGACACATACGTGGGATGGGACCGTGGAAAGAAACCTTGTTTCTGTACACTCTTATTGTAAGAGTAGCAGGATTACGTGATCTGTAACATATATTTATATTAATCGATGCCAATAAACTAGGGCAATCTAAAGCTGAATGAAGAATTTTGTGAAGGTAGATTAGGTTGACGCAGTCTCTCCTAGTGGATAGGGAGTCGACTTTGAAGTACTTGCACCTATTTGTATAACCTGATAGAGAACGGCCTAATTTATGCCGGTAAGAAAGAGTTTTAAGACACCTATTTTGGATAGCTTCGATTCTTTGAGTGTGGTTGGCATAGAAAGGTGACCAAATTGGACTGCCGTATTCAAGAACTGATCGAATTAGGCTATTAAAGAGGTAAAGCAAGCTATCCGGTTTTTTGAACCCTTTGGTGGTTCTGGAGATGAATCCCAGAAGTTTAGAGCTTTTGCCTATGATATAGTCATAGTGACATCGGAAAGATAGTTCCTCATCAAAATAGATGCCCAAATCTTTAGCAATGGATTTTCGTTCCAATTGGGTGCCTGCTATAGAATAATTAAATATAATTTTTATATGTTTCTTGGTAAATGTGGTAACAAAACATTTGCCTATATTTAGGTACATGCGATTGTGAGAGCACCATTCTAGGATTACATCAAGATCACGTTGTAATTTAGCACAATCGTTGATGTTGCTTATTTTGGAAAAAACTTTAAGATCATCGGCATACAATAGGCATGGACATTCTAGACTGTTCGCCAAATCATTCACAAAAAGCACAAAAAATAGTGGTCCCAGATGAGAACCTTGTGGGACTCCTGAATTAATTTTCATAGCGGAAGAAATGTATCCCTTAATTGCTACAAGTTGACTACGTTTATCAAGATACGAGCGAACCCATCGCAGAAGGCTGCCATGAATGCCATAATAAGCTAATTTAGAGCATAATATAGAGTGATTGACCTTGTCAAAAGCTTTACGGAAATCCGTGTAAACTGCGTCAACTTGCTCCCCTGAGTCAAATGCATCACAAAGGAATCCAGTATATACCAGAAGGTTACTAACGGTTGATCTTTGTTTGACAAACCCGTGTTGGTTAAGCGAGATGAAAGGTTTTATGTGAGCGTATATATAATCATAAACCACTGACTCAAACAGCTTAGCAAAACAAGAAAGAATACTAATGGGTCGGTAATTGTCACATTGTGTCTTGTCACCCGATTTAAATTTAAATATAGGATGCTTTTCGAGGAGAGATCATCAGGTCTATTTTTATACTTTTTAGCTGTATTGTACGCCCGAAATAGGTAAGCTGTTGGAACATAATTACTTTTAAGATGTTTTATACACAGTTTTACAATAAAATATTTTTATCTTTATCTTTATACGTGTATTCTGGCCTTTGTTTTTTTTATTCTGTTCTCCGCAACAATTAAGTTGACCAAAGAATTAAGTTTTTGACTTTGGTAAACTAGTATAATATGTGCTTCCTTAAACATGACTTGGGTTCTTCTGCCAGCCTCTCCTTCCCAAACAAAGATTACGTTCAGAAGTTACAAACAACTGTCGCGTAGACTACTGATGCGTAACACTACGTCGTTTGGACTAGTAATGTATAATGGAAATGTGCTTTTTCATCATAAAATTTGGTTGTTAGTTTTAAATTGGTTGTTGGACTTGTATTGCATTTCAAAATACTTAGTTTGCTATAGAAGGCGCTTGGACTGGGTATCAAAAAATACCACTTAGAGTGAAGCTGGCTGCAAGAGTGTTTTTTCTATGGCTTAATTATGCCCTAGTGATTACGAAAATGCGAAAAAATCAAAAAATGAAATTTGGCGCTTGGACTCCTTATGCATAACTGTATCCAGTTGATATGCAGCTGTATATCTTCTCGACTCTCCTCACGCTACTCCTCATGAGATTGAAGGTCAGAGCAGTTCCAATCCTGGCTGGTCTGTTCGTAGCGTCGGGAGTGCTCACTGTGGCATTGGCTTACTTTTTACGGTTGGATCCTATGACTAAAGTTAGCTATCCTGAGTAAGTGTTTAAAGTGATAGGTGGTGATATTGATAAAATTAAAAGATATGTTTCATAATGCGCTAGGTATTTTCGTAATTTTGTATAAATTTGTGAATTGTGAATAAGTACTGCATTTTTCATACAGGTTACATACAAAACAAATTTATAAACAAGCCCGTTGTATAAGAATATTCAATTGTGAGTGAGGCACTACAAATGATAAGTCCCTACGAACACAACGCTACGCAAATCTTCGAGACCAGACGATTTTAATCTCAAATTTACTACTGCAATACAGATTCATAGAGGTTCGTACACGCGGCAACACGTGCCTTTAGCCTAGAACCAGGCGCTTAGAGACTAAAATAGTCGATTATCGAAGATTTGCGTAGCGCTGTGTACGAAGGGGCTTAGAGCCTGTCCAGATGGAGCGTTTTACGCGCGAGTGCCCTCGCGCGTTTCAATTTATATTGCGTCCAGTAGGCCTAAGATGACCGCCACGAGAGTCGATTTATCTCGTCAAAAGTAGAGATATGTCTATATCTCTACACGAGCTAAGATGACCGCCTAAATATGTCGTCATCATCTGTCAAATGAAGACTTACTTGGAATTCGAATTTTGATTTTTGAATTTTGTCGTCAAATGGTAAGATGACCGCCATATTTTCTCGTCTTTTGACGTTTCTGCGCGGTAAATTTTCTCGTCGACAGTTTTTGAAAACGAGATAAGTCTTCCGCTTGTCTTTTAGATTTTGTTTTGCTAACTTTTCAAAGGATGGCTATAACTTACTATAATCATCTTATTGCGATGTACGCCGTTAAGCAAAACAGAAAGATGCAACGGAAAATAATCAGAGACGTATGTGGTATGTGATCCTTTTGACGTTGTTCAGGTAGAGTTTCAGTGCCTCTGGAGATTATCAAAACCCTGGGAATTCTACCTCATCAAACGTCTAAAACCCGATTTAGAGCCTAAAACTAGTACGGGCCTATCTTGCTGCGGGTGGTGCCTTTGAAGGTGAGTACCTAGTTCATTTGAGGTTAACTACCCATAGATTTCTATGTGTTATCCTGCTTAAAATGTTATTGTAAAGGTCTAAAATTAATAATAACAAATTAGGTTAGTGTGAGTCAACACTTCTCATACATTTACCCGATTCACTCAATGTTTCAATAGTGAAGACGTGTCATTGGATCTCAGTTTACCAACTACGAACTACTACACTACGAATTTATGCAAAGTAAAAACTGAGTATAGTTACCTACCTATCTAATACTTTAGTAAAAATATTTTAATAACAGGGTGACATCGGACGAAGATGCACGAGTCGAAAACGAAGAAGTTATCAACGGAGATTTGGCTGCAGAGGACCCATCACCTGCGGGTCTGCTTCGGCAAGGCCAAAGACGCGCAGAACTTCTACGTTATGTTAATGAATAGAATATTACAAAAGCCTTAAAAATATTTATACCTTATCACCCATAAGCACCTACAAAGAAAGCCCTCTTCATTAGTTCAACATTTTTAGGTAAAAAGACAGTTTTCTGTGTGTAAATAAATTTATTTGTCATAAATTAAAATAAGTATATTATTTACAAGTTATGCAAATACCTATGTAAGGTGGAATGTTTGGTTTGTGGATGGCCCGTGGAATCTGAATAGAAACAAATACATTAATATACGGACATGCTCATAAAGGTATTTCTGTATTCTCTATCCTGCATCCTGCAATCATTCTTTTAGTGCAAACTGCTTAGTCTACGCACATAAATACATTATGTAGTTCTATGAGTTAGTTTAGTTAGATACGGCTCAATGGACACTGAAAACAAAACTTGGTAGTTATGTACTACGGAGTATATTAAAGTAACTAATACTTACATATCGAGGGTTTTAACACTGCACCCTCGATATACCTATAAGTTTTTTTACCTATTTTAAAAATCCTCATTGATAAATAGCAACAGGTCAAAACAGGTATGGTTGCTATCAAAACGTACAATTTTCCACTGTCCACCGTCCTACCTAGGCTCAACTCGTCGGTCTTGAGGCGGTTCCACCCCGCTGTTATTTGTTGGACACTTTGCAGTGAGCTTTAATCACCTGCCGCAAATTCATAGTGCTCGGACATATTATACCGGCAAAGAAACTCTATTTGGATTCTGTTACTTCTAACCCTGAAATATTAATACAAACAAGTATAGTTATCAGCATAGGTATGTACCGATTTTGAGAATACAATGAATCTATTTTGCTAGTGCTATCGGTTTTTAACAATAAATAGGGGTACCATAGGTATTTACTTACATTTTCATTCCGTTTGCTTCCTTACTATTTTATTTTAGTTTTGGCGGGGTTTTTTTTTCAGTCACAGGTATCAAATTGAATGAACGAAACCATTAAAAAATAAAAATACAATGGTAGATTATGGTAGAATATGGAAGAAATGATCACTGGTTTGTCTTCACGACATAGGCGAGTCGTCGACGACAGCTGTCTCTCTCGTGATGCTCATCTTACCGTAATCGACAAACGAATCGATGTCGACAAAATTTTCTCTTCTCGCGAAGACATATGTCACGTCGGTCATCTTAGGCCTACAGGGCGTCAATTCCAGCAACACGGTTCGATTGAGTGATCGTCGAGAACCGCTGAATCCGCGTTCCATTTTCAAATTTTTCAAACAAAAATTGACAACTCACATCGATTTACGCGATCGCTGGAGTGATTTGTGTTTTCAGAATCGACACCCAGATGCCGCGTTTTACGCGCGCTCCTTCCTACGCGCGATGTATTTGGGAGGGACCCAGGGACAGTTATAAACATGGAGCCAGACAAAGCAGTCGTGTTGTAGTTTGCATACCGCAGATGGAAACGTCGTAAACAAAGAGAAAGTCGACGATTTAATGTGCATCCAATTCTACGTGACAGAATGACACATAGTATGTTTATAACATTATACCCAAAGCTCAGAGAACATAACGAAAAGTTTTTTAACTACTTTCGGATGTCAGTAACATCGTTTGATGATTTACTAGAAATTATCAAAATTATCACTCTCCATTTTCGTTCCAAATACGTCCACTCGCGTCGGACTCGCGCGCACCGCTGGACGCAGCAATGGCACCAGAGTATCTCGACTCGCGTGGCGCTCGCGCGTAACACGTGCGAGTCGAGAGTCCGGCGAGTTGCTCGCGTTTTACGCGCGATTGAGGAATCCCACGGCAGCGTCTGGACGGGATGTATAGCGCTCTAGTATCTGGAGAACGCGCGTCCTCGCGCGTAAAACGCCCCATCTGGACAGGCTCTTAGGTACTGCTGTGCGGAAATATGTCACAGTTGTCTGAACCAAGAATATAATCTACGCAGCTAATATACAAGCAGCTAACTTCAAGGGTATAATGATCTGGTGCGCCTAGTGTATACTTTGCGGTTGTAAATTTGACATTAAAATCGTTGGATCTCAAAGATTTGCGTAGCGTTGTGTTCGTAGGGACTTATCATTTGTAGTGCCTCACTTTCAAGAGACGAAGATCCTGAAGTAGATACTAAATCACGCACGATACGTCAATTTTTGCAAATTTTATGAATATTTCAAGTGAAATTCAAAATTTGTTTAAAATAATTATAATCGTTTTCAGAAATCTTCGTAAATTGTTTCGAGACACTCCTTCATACCATCACGTCCACACATCTCCATGGATGAATCTTCCGGCTTGTCTAGTCGGCCTATTGGTGGCCTTTGTATTCTTTGAAATAACAAACAAGAAAGTGAAAATCGATATACCAGAACCGAACGATAAAGATAGAAACGACGGACAAACTCAGAATGTAATGGGCTGCAATGGGAAAATTGAAAACGGTTTGAGTGACAATGGGCATATTAAGAGGCTAACAGAGAGAAATAGGGGATCTTATGAAGTGGGTGACGATGGTCAAACTCTGAATGAAATTCGCAGCAATGGGCATACTCAGAATGGGATGGCTGTCAACGGCCAAACTCAGAATGAAACGGTTGTTAATGGGCGAACTCAGAATGGAATGGTTAACAATGGTTCGCCCATTGTGAAAGAAGAAGCCCCTAAGAATGAAGAGGGTGCCAACAATGGATTTACCAATGGAGAAGCGCACAAAAACAGTAAACTAACTACTAAAACAGAAATGCCCGCAAGCAACGGTAAAAGGAATAGAATACTAATTCAGAATCATGTGAGTAAAAGTCAAAGCCAATTTATAGGATGTCCCAGCTAAGAACTAATAACGCAAGTGTGTCTTTCGTTCTCAGCTTCTTTAATTAAAACCTGAGATTTTAACAAATACCCATATTATTAAAAACTCAAATGGAGTTGAGCAGGACACATTGAAAGACCTGGTGATGCCAGGTGGAGTATAGAACAACAACTGAACTGGCTACGAAGCTTTGTAGTAAGATGGAGGGACGATATCTTCAAAGCCGCGGAGTGGAAATGGGTGAGACTGGCACATGATCGTGGAAGATGACACAATTTAAGGGAGGCCTATACCCAGCAGTGGGTGAAGTCGGGCTGTAGACGATTATGGTTCCACTACTAGGCACAGACCTCCATTTCTACCTCACAATAACAGTGTTGTTTTTTCTAGTTTCTCCAAAATGCACCTGCATATGTCATACCAGGGTTGGTAATCTGGACGATGCTGGCAGCTACTATCGAGAGAGTCGAGTCTAGGGTGCTAACTGCGATATACATCGGCATGGAACACTCCGTCTTTAGCTTGGTGTTCGCAGTCTCTGGGATACAGGTCTTTACCAAAGACAGTAAGTACTTTACACTAGCTTTATCATTATTATCAAGTGTACTGTATCAAGTTTCGTCCATGCGACCTGTATGCTAGAACAGACAGCTGGACAAAATAATTTTTGGCCAATCTCGAAACTAAGACTCTTCGCTCGCTCGGTCAATAAATTAATAAATGACTAATAAAAAAAATCGCTGATAAGCGGCCACTACCACCCCATGGATTCCTGACGGACGGCAGCCTCGTCGGCCAAGAAAATGCTGGCGGGATGACCTGGGCACCTTCGAAACTAGATCAGAATAGAGGGAACAGGAAGTCTAAGGTTCAGCCTTTGCCCAGCAGCGGGACGATAATTAAAAAAATGAAGGAAAAGTACTCGTACTTATGATATAATCCCTCCAGGTTTCATGCGTAGACTGCTGGCTTGGCCTGGATGGAGCGCCATGGGACGGCTGGTGTTCTCCGTCACGATACTCCACTGGTGCGTCAATCTCTTCATCGTTGTCAACAGGCCGGTTTTCAGGACTTCTATGCTTTATATTGTAAGTAGTATTATGTATATTTGTACTTCACACAGTTTTATTTCCAGAAGATTGGTCCCACAGAATTGTCATCAAAATCGGTTTAACAGTTTGGCCGTGAAGTCGGTTTCTCAAGTTTTTTAAACTTATATAAGTAGATAGAGATAGATAGATAGATAACACTTTATTGAACACAAGGATACATCACAAGTAACAGCGTATTATAATAAAGTACAATGGGCGGCCTTATCGCTGAAAGCGATTTCTTCCAGGCAACCGTATGATGGAAAGTAGTGAAGATGCAGAAACGGACGGCGGTGCACGAAGCGTGATAAAATATAAAATACACAAGTTAAAAACTACAGCATAATATCTAATACCTAAGAAACTATCCTAATACTTAAATAAAATAAAATAAACTAATACATATACACACCTAAAAACTAAATGCTAGGAGCTACAGGAAATAAACTACTTACAAAAGAACTGAAGAGATAACAGATTACAGAACCGGAGGATCCTTACTATATAACTGTTTCAGTTGAGACTTAAATGAATTAAGCGAGGATGCCTTTCTTATGTCCACTGGTAAAGAGTTCCACAGTAGCACAGCCTTGACAGTGAAAGATTTGTGATAAAAGGAACTGCTGTGCGCCGGTGTTTTCAGTGCCAAGTTCTCCGATGACCTAAGATAAAAGGTGTTGGAGGAATGTAAGTACTCGAAGCGCTCCCTGAGATAGTTGGGATAGAAAGGATTAAACAGCACAGAATAAAGAAGAGAAAGAATATGGAAATTACGGCGCAGGCGAATGGGGAGCCACTTAAGTATAGAGCGATAAGGTGACACATGGTCATATTTCCGTAATCCAAATATGAATCTTATGCAAAAGTTCTGCAGACGCTCTAACTTATTAAGCTGTTCCTCCGTAATATCCAGGTAGCAAGCATCGGCATAATCAAGCACGGGTAAAAGAAGCGTCTGGGCAAGAGTAATTTTGGTGGCGGTTGGCAAAAAGTTCCTCAGCCTTCTTAAAGAGCCCGCTGAGGCAAAGAGTTTCTGGCAGGTCACTTTCATCTGAGGCTCCCAAGACAAGTATCGGTCGATTGTTATTCCGAGACTTTTCACTGTCTCGCTGAAAGGAATAAGAGTCCCGTCGAACATAACCGGAGGAACGGTAGACCAATCAAGATTGCACAGTAATCTCGAGCTACCCACAATAATGGACTGTGTTTTTATTGGGTTTATCGTTAGCCCATGAGCCTTGCTCCATTCTGCAATACGACCTAGATTAAGATTAGTAGAAACCACGGCATCAGCAATGTTACCAAGACCGGCCTGAGTGTAAATCTGAAGGTCGTCTGCATAGAGGTGATAGGAAGAAGTAAGATTTAATGAAATTGAATTTATAAAAATTGCGAAAAGGAGAGGAGAAAGAACACCGCCTTGCGGTACACCAGCTGACGTGTCACACCAGGATGAGAAAGACTCTTCAAGGCGGACCCGCTGCCGGCGCCCGTGAAGATAGCTGGAAAACCATTCAAGTACCGCTGGAGATATCTTAAGTGAGTTCAGAAGGGCGAGGAGAATATCGAAATCGACCGTGTTGAAGGCATTGCTGAAATCAAGTAAGGTCAGCACAGTAAGTTGCCTGTTTTCCATACCTAATCGTATGTCATCCATGATTTTCACAAGAGCCGTAGCAGTGCTGTGGCCTTTACGAAAACCGGACTGCATTGGATTTAGGAGATTGTTGAAGGAAAGAAAAGAATTTAATTGATAATGGACGAGGCGCTCAAGGGCTTTTGATAGGAAAGGAAGAATAGATATTGGGAGATATTCGGGGAATGATTTAGGATTTGGTTTTTTCGGTAAAGGGAGGATTTGGGCTTCTTTCCAACTGGACGGAAAGACGCCATTGAGTAAGGAATAGTTTAGGAGATGAAGGATGAGGTCTAGTATAGGAACAATCATGTTGCGACTAATGCCGTCGAGTCCGACCGCGTTGGAAGTGATGGACAGGATACTCTTTTTAACATCTGAAGCGGTGACTTGACTGAAAGTAAAAATAGAATGATCAGGAGTTGGTAAAGAAGAAATAGCATTAATGGTGTTGACTTTATCATCAGTACTAATTGACGAAGCAGAGGAGAAATGACGATTTAGGGAGTCAAGGTCAAGATCAGAAGGTATAGAATCCTGCTTAGATTTACCAACCCCTAAAGATCTGAGAAATCTCCAGACTTTAGCTGGATCTTCCTCAGAAACGGATTCATGGATATGTCGGCGTTGGGCATCTCTACACACTCTATTGCAGTGGTTTCTTGAATTGGCGTATTTCAGCTTATTGGCATCGCTAGGATTAATTTTGAACCTTGTCTTGGCAGCCGATTTTCTATGCATGAGCAATTTAATTTCAGCAGAGAGCCAAGGAGCGGGAAGATGCTTAAGCTTTATGGTGCGAAAAGGAGCATGCTTATCATACAGTTGTGTAATCATGGAAGTGAAGATTGCAGTTTTGTCATCTATTGAATCAGCACTTATGACAGGAGACCAATCAAGATTACGCACATCATTAAGAAAAAGTTCGTTATCCATTCCACCAAAATCACGCTGCAGAATTACCTTAGGCATATCCTTGGGAGGCCGAAGCTTGTATGAAAGAAACACAAGGTCGTGATAAGAAAAAGAGTCGGCAGAAAATTGGCCGTGCTTGACTGCTGGATAAGTCATCACTTTACCGTCACCTTCCATTCACCTTAAATAGGATTAGACAGGGCATGTGGCTCGTATGCCGGACATACTTAGGGCAAAAATTTTAACTGATTGGGTCCCTCAAGGTCGGCGTCGTAGAGGAAGACCCCGAAGAACATAGCGGGACGATCTCGATTGTTTTAGGAACGACTGGCCCACTGTAGCCAAAGATCGAGAGGTGTGGAACTAGGGGAAAGAGGCCTTTGCCCTGCAGTGGGACGACCCAGCTAATAAATAAATAAATCATCCCACACACAGGCCACCGGTCACAACTACAAAACAAGTAGGTGCAGGCAGTGGAAGGTAAAGAGGTTCTGTAGAGAGTCGTGATCTTGTAATTGTTCAAGTTGACACTCCTGTCGGTATTCCCCAAGGGCCATGTATGATGTTTTCATCCAAACACGATACGTTTTTTGTAATAAGCTCTTTTTTCAAAATATGTTTTCTTTTTATTTTCAGAGCGTGGATTGGCTGGCTACCATATTCTACTCGAACCTGCTGGCGTTGCCAATGTGTTTGCTAGTAGAGTTACCGGCACAGAAGTTCCTAGAACTTTTACTGTTCGGGCCTAGCACAACAGCCCGATTCTGATATATATTCCCGATTACCCCCTTGAATGTGACCCGGGAAACTGGGACAGTGACACTAAGAAAACATTTTAATGAAATGTTTTCATCATTCTTCTTCATCCTGTCCATAACCCATTTTATATTGGGATTATTTATTTGATTGATGGGATATTGGGATAATGGGGGCCATTTAAGTTATTTGTCTTATTTTTATGAAACAACGGGATATTTACCATGATTAAATTTTGAGCTTTGACTTCCAATAATTCGGCACAGTTGCATGCACTATAATCACGGTGGAACTGAAGTCCACGAGTAAAAGAAATGTTATTGGCAGATAAATCGATCTACCCTTTTTCGCACTTCTTTATTGGTGGTTCGAAACTACTAGGGTCTTATTAATAATCCTGGCGTAGCGTTGGACTAGTTGATCCGTGTTTTGTCTCTTGCATTGACATGCAATTGTCAACTCGAACATATGTGACAAAACACGATTTAACTACTCCAGCGTTGATTATTAATAACACCCCTATTGTTTCCATCCTTACTTTTTTCTCGATATCGACACACAACACTGACGGTATCAGGACGCGTAATAGATGCCTAAATTTATGGTGGCTTGCACATTCGTACCACCAGGTTCCAGACTCCAGATAATTGGAAACCTCTTCACCGTTCAAATTCTTGTGTTTGGTGATTTCAATTGCCAATTGCAATTTTATCTGTAACACCCTTGATGTATGGCAAAAATGCTAGTTTTCGTTCTACTCTGCATCTGTGATGGGGTCTGACCTTAGGTTGAGGTGGAAAGTGACGCAGTTTATATCAATTCTTTCGTAGGGCATACTGTACATGGGTAAGTTCACACTGCAAACTATTATCATCACATAGGTCGAATGCGCGATTAGTCAGAGAGATTACTACTGAGTTGAGTTGCCGTGGGTGGTGATGAGAGTTAGCATGTAAATACCGATCCGCGATCCGTTGTTTCATAAAAATAGTGTAAAAAACCATGGTAGTTTATTTTGTCTTAAGAATTACTTCTATTACTTTTGTCTTCTTTCTTAAATCTGTAGCTCGTATTTTGTCTATTAGTCTGAAGCCAAGAACACTTCTTTCCATGTTCCGCTGACAAGTTCTCAGTTTTCGGTTTTATTTTTGGGACATTGATCATGACTGACATGCGTAGGTTAGGTATGGCAGCAGGATGCAAATGTCTAATAGCTTTCTTTTGATTAGAAATAAAAAAGATAAGTGGACCAAAACAGTAACAGAATGGATACCATTACCAATACAGGAAAAACGTAGAAAAAGCAGACCATCATAGATAGATAGATAGAAAATTCATATGCACATAACATTTATGAATATGTAAAAAAGAAAGGCAATTGTTTTCAAAATATCTGAATTAGGCAAAAAGTAAGGTAAGACACAGATTAAATTTTATATTAACTAAAAGTATATTATTATAAATAAGTATACAAAGTAAAGAAGATGTATGATATGTTTAAGAGAAGAAGGTATTGTGGATACAATGTTAAGTAAATAAATACAGTAAGTATAGTAATAGAGGTGGGTAGATGAGATTAAGAAGACAGCAGGCCCACTATGGACGAGACTCGCACAGGACAGGGAGAGATGGAAACAGCTGGAGGAGGCCTTTGCGTCGGAAGGATACTGAAATGTAAACTGATGTGGATTAAACTTAGTATTATGTATAAGAATAAGCCATGTAATACGTTAATTCAAGTTCAATATTATAGAGGCTTAATATTAATAAAAAATATTTTACTATGTGCTGTACACATAAACATTGAAACACACACAAAGAATGAAGAATAATTGACTGGCCTCTCAGCCCAGTTGGTAGTAGTTCTGCCTTCTACACCGTAGGTCGTGGGTTCGATCCCAATCTCGTAGGAAATGTCCTACAAGGCAATGCACTGTTATAGGCGATGGTTACCGATTGAAAAATTATTAGATTAGATGGTTATTGATTGAAAAACTATGGCAAGTTTATCCCTGCAACAAAGAGCTGAAGAACTGACTGCCTTCACAGCTCAGTTGGTAGTAGCTCTGCCTTCTGCGCTTGGGGGGTGGGTTCGATCCCCACCGAGAACAAATATTTTGTGTGGCGAACATAGATTTTTGTTCTCTGTCTGGGTGTTATATTGTATTCTATGTATGTATTATCAGCTATCTGGTTCCCATAGCAAGCTCTGCTTAGTTTGGGGCTAGACAGTGTTGTGTGGATTGTCCGCATTATTTATTTATTTATTTTAAGAAGATAGCTTGAATAGCAAGCGCGAATTACAATAAGCTGAGCAAACATCATGATTTTGACCTATTTTGTACGAGTGTCGGTTCAGCCAGGCAGCGGCTGAACGGGGAGTTCTTTGGTAACGAGTAAAGCGTAATATGCATGCACTGTATTATGTATTATCTAAGCTCTTTGATGTTAATGTCGACTTACGGCGTTCACAGTTTTTGTTTTTAATATGTTTTGTATCCGTGAAAACCTTTAATTGGCTCTCTCGTTTCTATACTATGAATGTAACTAGTTATTTCTTGCTGTTGGTTTTCCAATAAATAAATAAATAAATAAATAAATAAATAAATAAATAAATAAATAAATAAATAAATAAATAAATTAATATCAGTGCTACATCACAAGAACTTAATATATTTCGATTCACCGTGAGATTTTGGAATCGCCATCATAGCGAAGAAGGGCAAATAACTGACCATAGACACAGTTCAGGACGACGATGGCCGATACCATACCGATACTAACCGCCACGCTTCACGCGCGCACGGCTTCACATCACACCAACCAGTCAATTTACTGCTTTGTATTATGTGAGTCCTCGGACGATTCGACGAGCTTTGCACAGAGCAGGACTACACTGCAGACATCATGCCATTATGGCGTGGTTCAACTTGCACCGTGATATATTTCTCATTCGATGGCCTGCCCGGTTAGCAGATATGAACCCGATTGAAACCCGATCTGTGGGCATTATGGTTCAACGTTGGGACTGTCAGAACGAAAGAAAACCTGAAGCTCTTAGATCACATTGTGCACGGGAGTAGATAGACTATGTGCCGTCATTGCTGCTGATGGAGGGTATACTAGTTATTAAAACAATGTTATAGTTTCCTTAAAAAAATTAAGACAAGTTTTTTCAATTTCTACTTGTTTATTTCTTTCATTTTTAACCGACTTCCAATCAAAAAGGAGGAGGTTCTCAATTCGGTTGTATGTTTTTTTTTTTTTTTTTTTTTTTTAAATGTTTGTTACCGCATAACTTCGTCATTTGTGAGCCGATTTGAAAAATTATTTTTTTATCTGATAGGTACTGCTTCCAGGTTGGTCCCATTTTAATTTTATTAAAATCGGTGTTGCCATTTTTTTTAAATAATTTTTTTAATGTTTGTAACTGCATGCCTCCGTCATTTATGAACCGATTTAGAAAATTATTTTTTTATTTTGTTATTCTTACGTCCAGATTGTCCCAAACAAATTTGATTAAAATCGGTTTAGCCGTTTGACAATGAAGTCGGTTTCTCAAGTTTTTTAAACTTATAATTATTAGTAACATACTCTTACAATTAGTAAACGTAAGTTGAAGTGGCAATGGACAGGTCATATAGCTCAAAGAACTGACAACCGTTGGGGAATAAAGGTTTTCGAATGGCGACCACGAACCGGAAGACAATAAAAAATTTACAAAAAAAAAATTTAACCGACTTCAAAAAATACTTGCACTAAAAAACGAAAAATAAGAATAGTAAACAGATTTAGTTTGAAGTCGGTGTTAAGTAAAACAATGACTATATTTTATACATGCCGATTTCAACATTAATTATATAAAATATGGTCATTGTTTCACTTAACACCGACTTCAAACTAAATCTGTTTACTATTCTTATTTTTCGTTTTTTAGTGCAAGTATTTTTTGAAGTCGCTTATATTTTTTTTTTTGAATTTTTTTTATTTTTCCATTTTTAGTGTTGTGTTTTTTTTTAAGTAGGTAAGTACCTACCTACTTACTTATTTCTGTTTTTTTTTTAAATTTAGAAAGACGTCACTTGACTCATTGGTGTTTCGCTCATCAAGCCCTTTCATTTGATAGGTACCCATATCACTAAAAAATTCCATGGAACAGGTTCTAACTCCATCATCAGATCAGCTCGCTGTTACCATATTATTATTACATTGTAGTTGAAACCTTACAGATATGCCGAGTTCCGAGTTTCAACTCAATCAGACTATTAATTGAGGAGTTCTATTGAGCAGCTCTTGACTCCATCATCAGATCAGCTTGCTGACAACATATTATTACATTGTAGTCGGAACTTGACTGATATGTCGAGTTTCAACTCAATCGGCTTATTTACTGAGGAGTTCGGTTGAACAGCTCTTGATTCCATCATCAGATCAGCTCGCTGATACCATAATATTTCATTGTCACCAAGAATCTATAAGTGCGCAAAATTTCAGCCCGATAGCTCCACAAACACACTAAAAATTTGAGGGTTTCCCTCGATTTCCATGGGATCCTCTCATCAGATCCTGACTTGGTGACGATGGGACCACCTCGGGAGTGTACCCTTTGAAACAAAAAAATAATTTTCAAAATCGGTTCACAATTGACGAAGAAATCGATGAACATACATAAAAAAAAAAACATACATACAGCCGAACATAGAACCTCCTCCTTTTTGGAAGTCGGTTAAAAAGTAGGGCGCCCACCCACCAGATGGACTGACGACATTGTTAAGATCGCAGGAAGTCGGTGGATGGAGAGGGCTCAGAATCGTTATTCCTGGAAATGTGTAGGGGAGACCTATGTCCAGCAGTGGATTTCTTCAGACTGATGATGATGATGATGATCATGAGTAACAAGTTTGATCTCGCTTGGGTGAATCTCTATTGCTTCTTGTATGCTCTATGCCTAATTTATGCTCTATGTAATCAAATCACATAATATCATCGACCTTGTGGCATAGATTGGTGCATGCAATTACTAACCTTATACTTAGGTGGTAAACATTTTCAGACCGCGAGTGTACATGCATACATACATACCTACAGCAATGCACTCGCTTCGCTTCCAAAATATAATTCATCGTGTGAATAATAGTTGATCTTTATAAGCACTCCTTAACCAAAACTGGATTTAAAATGTGTTCGTATCTTAGATAGCTCAGACAGTTTTATTATTCAAAAATATAAGATGGTAAAAATAATTTTCTTTGTAATTGTACTTCTTGGTATCGTAGCTGCGAAGGAACTGACAAGTAAGTCTAATTATAATTAAGGATTGTAAATAAAATTCATTTTTTTACAAATATTATCGTCTCAAAATAATCAATTAAACTACCATAGTAATAAAGGTTGTTGAGTAACCACGAAGTGGAAACAAGCATTTAGGGCCCCTGCACTCGATGGACCGACGTCATTGTGAAGATCGCCGGAGAAAGCTCAAAACCATTGGTTTTTTAGCGTTCCGTAGCCCAAACGTGTTCCGTGGCAAAAACGGAACCCTTATAGATTCGTCATGTCTGTCTGTCTGTCTGTCTGTCAGTCCGTCCGTATGTCATAGCCATTTTTCTCCGAAACTATAAAAGCTAGACTGATGAAACTTGGCGAGTAGATGTATTCTGTGAACCGCATTAAGATTTTTACTCAAAAGTAGAAAAAAAAACAAAAAATTTGGGAGGTCCCCATACTTGAAACTGAAACTCAATTTTTTTTTTTCATCGAACCCATACGTGTGGCGTATCTATAAATAGGTCTTCAAAAATGATGTTGAGGTTATATATAGTTTTTTCTAAACTGAATAGTTTGCGCGAGAGACACTTCCAAAGTGGTAAAAAGTTGGTCCCCCCCCCCTCTAACTTCTAAAATAAGAGAATGATAAAACTAAAAAAAATATATGATGTACATTACTATGCAAGCTTTCAACGATATTTGGTTTGAACTAGATCTAATGAGTAGTTTTTTTTTATACGTCGTCGTAAACTGCAATTTACCTTTCGACGAACTACAAGAACACATATATTATGTTACTTGTTGCTACGGAACCCTTCATGGGCGAGTCTGACTCGCACGTGGCTGCTTTTTTATATCTTAGTTCTTTCTAAATCTTTAATTTTGATAAAGAACTCCATTAAAGTCAGGGACTCTACAATTAAAAAATAAAGATGAAAACATTCGATATTAGTTCTCATAGCTCAGCTATTATTATTAACTGGCCTCGCAGCTCGGTTGGTAGTACCTCTGCCTTCTGCGCCGTAGGTCGTGGGTTCGATCCCCACCGAGAACAAATATTTGTGTGGTGAACGCAGATGTTTGTTCTCTGTCTGGGTGTCATATTGTATTCTAAGTATGTATTTACAAAAAAAAAAGTATATAAGTATTAAATCAGCTATCTGGTTCCCATAACACAAGTTCTGCTTAATTTGGGACTAGACAGTGTTGTGTGAATTGTTCAAAATATTTATTTATTTATTTATTATTTATTTATTAAAGCGTAGCGTGTATTTGAATCTTTAGTATTGTATTGTGGCAGCACACTGGAACTTCGCTGTTATTTGTGTTGTTTTGTAAAAGGATGAAACAAAATAACGGTAGGAACCAAAGCGTAGCTTGCTGCCTGTTCTTCTAGGCTTCGTCGCGTCGAATAGCACCTAGACTCACCTAGCTTTAAGACGTTTTAAATGATCCTTGTGATACAATACTTGCGTAAGCAAAAGCGTGTTTGGTGCTCTGTGTACAATACAACTGAATAAAGAAATTTTGTATTTGATTTCAGTTGGTAGTAGCTCTACCTTCTGTGCAGATCGAACCCCAGCTCGATCCCCACCGAGAGCAAGTGTTTTATGGATTGCCCACAAAATTTACTTACCTGTTTATATTTATTGATGGTGTGTGTGTGATGATGATGATTTACCTATCCATCAGATGAGGAACTGCACAGTTTTCCAAAGCTGTTCCATTTGGATGACTACGAGAGATGCTTGGCGCAGAGAGACGGGGTGTACTGCCTTGGCACCTTTGAGCTGACGGCCAGACAACCCCATCCTATACAAGAGTTGATCAAGGTATTCATCACAACCACATCTGATTAAGTCTGAAAGTAGCACCGGTGACAGAAAAATAGAAGAGCAACAGGCTGGCGTGGTACGGGCATGTCATGAGGGATGAAAGTCACGTGACTAGGAGAGTGATGAGTATGAATG
The DNA here is from genome assembly GCA_939531255.2 of Thera britannica. Lineage (NCBI taxonomy): Eukaryota > Metazoa > Arthropoda > Insecta > Lepidoptera > Geometridae > Thera > Thera britannica. Next base: position 8,113,088 of record OW618039.2, on the reverse strand, counting down.
TAGATGGATATTTGGGTAGAGGTAGGTCAAAGAATCGATGGATGAACAGTGTGAAAGATGGCATGGTAAGAAAGAAGTGAATACAGCGATGACGGCTGATAGAGGAGAATGGAAGGAGAACTTGTGCCGACCCCAAAAAAAGTGGGATAATGGCAGGAAGAAGATGAAGAAGAGCCTGATGAAGTCCACTGCAGGATATAGGCCTCCCATACATTTTCAGGAAAAACGATTCTGAATGTTCTCCATCCACTGACTTCCCGCGATCTTAACAATGACGTCGGTCCAGTGAGGGTCCTACGTTTCGTCTTCCGGTTCGTGGTCGCCATTCGAGAACCTTTAATCCTACCTACACCTACATGCTACAGATTGTTTTGTGTACCTAGTGTGCTAAACTCACACTTCAATAGGTATAGGTAGGTACCTACGATAACTTAAACAAACCCGGATATGCATGTGAGATTTCAAACAATGCATAATTTACCATTTAATTGGCTTACGCGATTGTAGTTAAATTAAGTGGGTAGGTTAGCTACCAACCTTTTTCAAAAATATTAAAACCTTACCTACATAAACAATAAATCAAAACAAATTAGTTAATATAAAACTTACTACTACTAGTAATTGCAACTATAGTTGCAATGTTTTATATGTATTTTTTTCTGTGGGTGCTGCTACAGTTAAATTCACATAGCACCAAACACGCTTTTGCTTACTTAAATTGAACAAATTAGTTAATATAAAACTTACTACTACTAGTAATTGCAACTATAGTTGCAATGTTTTATATGTATTTTTTTCTGTGGGTGCTGCTACAGTTAAATTCACATAGCACCAAACACGCTTTTGCTTACTTAAATTGAACAAATATGCCTTGTTCAATATTTCATTAGATTTCAATATTTCATTAGATTTCAATATCTATGCCTTGGTATTAACGTTCACCAAATCATTTTTAGGGTTCCGTAGCCAAATGGCAAAAACGGAACCCTTATAGATTCGTCATGTCTGTCTGTCTGTCTGTCTGTCTGTCTGTCTGTCTGTCTGTCTGTCCGGCCGTGTCACAGCCATTTTTCTCCGAAACCATAAAAGCTAGACTGATGAAACTTTGTGAGTAGATGTATTCTGTGAACCGCATTAAGGTTTTTACACAAAAATAGAAAAAAATCTATAAATTTTGGGGGTCCCCATACTTGAAACTGAAACTCAAAAATTTTTTTTTATCGAACCCATACGTGTGGAGTATCTATGGATAGGTCTTCAAAAATTATGTTGAGGTTTCTAATATTGTTTTTTTCTAAAACTATAAATTTGGGGGTCCCCTTACTTGAAACTGAAACTCAAAATTTTTTTTTTCATCAAACCCATACGTGTGGGGTATCTATGGATAGGTCTTCAAAAATGATGTTGAGGTTTCTAATATCGTTTTTTTCTAAACTGAATACTTTGCGCGAGAGACACTTCCAAAGTAGAAAAAAGTTGGTCCCCCCCCCCTCTAACTTCTAAAATAAGAGAATGATAAATCCAAAAAAATATATGTTGTACATTACTATGTAAACTTCCAACGATATTTGGTTTGAACGAGATCTAGTCAGTAGTTTTTTTTTTATACGTCATAAATCGTAAACCGCAATTTACCTTTCGACGAACTACAAAAACCTTTATATTATGTTAATTGATGCTACGGAACCCTTCATGGGCGAGTCCGACTCGCACTTGGCTGCTTTTTCAGCCATGGGGCGGGTAATTGCAACTATAAAGCGGGTAAAGCCATGTCATTCACACAGTTCAATTGTTATCAGCGCCATCTTTAGATTTTCATTGGCGCTTATGATAGAAGTTCAATATAACGCCTGCCGTTGTTCGAAATAGTGATAATAGATAGAGCTATTTAAAATAGTTGCAATAACCAGATAGTTACAATTACAAGACTTGACCTTAGTCCAATTAGCTGGGACAGATTAGATGTCCGCAGGAATGGACGGAGAACAGTGGAAGAAGATGGAGGAGGCCTTTACCCACACCTTATAGATTTAAGAAAACTAAAAGTAAACACTAACACTTCACTATCACACAAACTGTAAATCCTAACTTTAAGGGATATGGAAATAAAAGTATATATTATTATTTTTATTATATTTTTTAGTTGAACTCCGAGGATTCTTCAATATTTAAATTTGTGGTCAGAAAGGTTAAATCTAAAGGTTGTCTATGATAGTTCTTGAATTGCATTAATTTAGTTTTGTTTAGGTTTATTTCTGAATTGTTCTGCCTGAGCCATTGCTTGGTTATTTCAATTGTAGATTTTATTAATTCAAGGTCGGTGGTTGCTTTAATTTTAAATAGCAAGGATACGACATCTGCAAAAAGTACGCATTTAGTATTAATTGCCTTTAGTAAATTGTTAATGTAAACTAAAATTATGTGACATCCAAGCACGCTTCCTTGAGGGATCGACGCATTTGTGGTTTTTAAGGTCGAGTGGATTTCGCTCAATACGCAATTTTTTATAACGCTTTTATTAGCTTCACCTGTATGTAAGTTTGTATGTAAGCTTATATGTAACCGACCCCTTTGAGCTCGATTTTGTCCTACTTTGAACGATCAGATTTGATTCAAACTTTGCACACCTGTCAAAGGTCGATGACAATGCAATAATATGAAAAAAAAAAAATGAAAAAAAAAAAGTAAAAAAAAAATTATAGTTGAAAAAACTAAAAAAAAACGCTTTTGTAACTAATTGAACTAAAAAGTTAAAAATAAAACTGTGATAATCAATTGAAAAATTTATATTATTGTACAAAAAGCGTGGGGGGCTTGATTTTGATTGTTGTGAATATTTTATCAATAGTTTATTATATCTGAAGTTATTATAAAAGCATCCCACGCTTTTTGTGCAATAATATAAATTTTTCAATTGATTATCACAGTTTTATCACAGTTTTCAACTTTTTAGTTCAATTAGTTATAAAAGCGTTACTTTTAGATTTTTAAACTATAATTTATTTCATCGTAATGGTCAATTTGTACGTATTGGCATCTGTTGCTAAGATACGACTGGAACCATTTATGTGCATGTCCTCTTATTCCTGAGTCGTTTAATCGTTTCAGTAGGATTGAATGCGAAACTTTGTCATGTCGAGGAAGAGAGTCCTACCGCGTATTGCCTTTCGTTTAGGTAGTGGTAGATATCTTCTACATATTTATATACAGCGAGTGTAGTGGAACGGTTTTTCCTAAATCCAAATTGATTGTTGTCAAAAAGAGAATTTTTTCAAGAAAGCTATACATTTGGTTCGACATAGCTTTTTCATATATCTTTGAAAACGTAGGTAGAAGTGCTATAGGCCTGTAGCTACCAGGATTCTTTATTTTTCCGTCTTTTTAGGGTTACGTAGCCAAATGGCAAAAACGGAATCCTTTTAGATTCGTCATGTCTGTCTGTCTGTTTGTCCGTCCGTATGTCACAGCCACTTTTCTCCGAAACTATAAGAGCTACACTGATGAAACTTGGTAAGTAGATGTAATCTGTGAACCGCATTATGATTTTTTCACAAACATAGAAAAAAATCAATAAATTTTGGGGGTTCCCAAAATATTTAGAACTGATATTGTATGTTATATTATGTTATACTAACATATATTGATGTTAATTAATTATCACACGAAGCAGTAAAAGTAATTCTCTTCTACTAGCCCTCTTTCTGCCATTATGAGCAGCGTTGCTGTTTCGGTTCGAAGGGTGCCGGAGAAATTACAGGCATGGTATCAGGATGGCATGGTTATGGTTGATTGAAGCCGGGCAGTTCATCGCAATTCATAGGGCACGTTCCTATTCGCGTCACCTGCGTCTTCCTGAATCTGAAAATCTTTTTTCACGTTTTTATTTACCTACCAAAATATTTGACAGGTCCATCAAAATCATTTATCTGGCTACACATTCGACCGAACTCTACTCCACCGCGGGTACTGCGTCAGCGAACGATACCGAAGCGCCCCGCTTTGTTCTGAGCAAAATGCCGCGCTTCATTCTGAGCGAAATGCCACACTTAATTCTGAGCGAAATGTCACACTTCATTCTGAACGAAATGCCACACTTCGCTTCGAGCGCTGCGCAGCGAAGTACGCTCGTTACTCCCTCACCCCTCGGCTTCTGAGGATGCATTATTGCACCACGCACCAAGAACATCAGGAGAAAGCAATCCGTGCACCGAATGGTAGTCAAAGGGCGTTCCTGTACGTAGTTTACGGGATTCTCCTGCTCAATGCTGCAGGAACGTTGTATCATTGTTTCTCGGGACACTCTAACAGTAAGTTTACATTATTAACCTACTAACTTATACCCGGCTTCTTTTGAGTGAAGGCACCTTGGACACTCGACTAAATCCCATACAAAAGCCGCTTTCTTGCTACACAGACATGCACAAATGTCGTTTTATATACGTGCGTGTGCGTGCGTGTGACGTGTTTTGTACATCAGATTTATGTGAAGATTCTAAACAGCGGTGAGATGTGGAAGCTTCGATTGGTAGGGGTCACAGAGACGCGTATTGTAGTATTGTATTGATTATGTTTTTAGGGTTTCGTAGCCAAATGGCAAAAACGGAACCCTTATAGATTCGTCATGTCTGTCCGTCCCTATGTCACAGCCACTTTCCTCCGAAACTATAAGAGCTACACTGATGAAACTTGGTAAGTAGATGTATTCTGTGAACCACATTAAGATTTTCTTACAAACATAAAAAAAAACAATAAATTTTGGGGATCCCCATACTTAGAACTGAAATTCAAAAAACTTTTTTTCATCAAAACCATACGACGTGTATCTATCATAGGTCTTCAAAAATGGTGTTCTAAAATGGTGTGTTATAGTATATTGCGCATGTGCATTCCATGCCACATGTGCTCAGGTGTCCGTCATGCCCTTCTCATGGACAATGGATGATCTCATGCTTAGCTCGGCCAATGCCGTGGATGTATCCAGCTACTGGTCGAAGTGGCTTTTCGACCACGAAAAAAAAAAAGATAGTAAATTGATTTGTTGCATCTTTTCAGAGAATAGTCTACTGATAGCTTGGTCGTTGCCTTCGAACTGGGCTCGATTTACGAAGATTGAACGAACCGGCTTGTTCGCAGCATTGGCTCCACTGCAGGGTACTAGGTACGTTTATTATGTTAAATAAATATCATCATCAAAATAAAAAAACCTTTATTTAATTATATCACAAGGAACACTTTGAAACGCCCAAAAGCTAGGTGAGTCTAGGTGCCAGTTCCACGTGACCAAGCCTTAGAAGAACAGGCAACAAACGGGTTTGTTCTTACCGATTTTTGTATGATCCTTTTGAATAAAAAAACTCATAGTAGCAGTGAAACTCATAATCATGAACAGCTCCTTCTTATCGTGCAACTAGTTCTATCGAACCAATGTGGTGAAAGGATTTTAAGTGCCCCTCGAAGAGGCTCCTTATGTCATCCTCCTACACTTGACATAATTATGTTTTTGAACTTTTTCGGTTCTACGACATTCCGGTTTCCTCACGATGTATTCCTTCCCCGTTTGAGAGTACCTGCTGGCATAGTGTTAGTACATACCTTGGTTCCAGAAGCACAGTTTTCACTAGTTCGGGAACCTATGGATTCAATAATAATGTACTGTACCAAGCTTATGTCAAAAAAGTTATTTTGTATTAGTATTTGTATACATTTTTGGACAGAAACGAACGGATTTGAACCCATAACGACCTTAGGATCGGAATGCTGAGGCGGAAGGGGTTACTACCATTAATAATGTTCTCATGTGCCAATCTAATAAAGACTTTATATCGCAAAGTAAAATCTCCTTTTATTTGGTTCCAGGTTGATTGTACAATGGATAGTTATATTCGCCCACTGCATTATAGCTCAGAATATGGTTTATGCCCAAAATCCTGAATATTTAGAATACGTAAGTAGTGAAAATGAAATGGAATAAAATAATTCATTTTCTTGAAGCATGGTAGGTACATTTTAGAACTTAAACTAGCTGACCCGGCAAACGTTGTTTTGCCTTATAAATTATTTCTAGTTTCTAAATAAATTCTAGCGTTTCGATTGGGATGAAAAATGATTAAATTACTAAAATGGCCACAATAAAATAGGGGTTGGTGATAAAAAAGTAAAAATGTAGGGTTGTATGTATTTTTAATGCCACATTATAAAAAAATAAAAACAAAAAATTTCGTCAAAAAATTAAAAAAAAAAAATTAAGGGTGAACAACCCTTATCACTTAGGGGTATGGAAAATAGATAGTAGCCGATTCTCAGACCTACTGAATACGCATATAAAATTTGGTAAAAATCGGTAAAGCCGTTTCGGAGGAGTACGATAACTAACATTGTGACATGGAAATTTTACATAATAGAGACCTACCTACAGGTAAATATAGATTCACACACTTTGCCAGAAAACCCAGCACATGATAAAGAAAACAACCCTCTTAATTATATTATGGAAAAACGGGTGTTTATCGCGAATACCTTTATTAGTTCCCGACGTTTCAACCGTGTTACAACAGCCGTGGTCGCGGGGAGACTGTCTCAGTTAAAGCAATTTGGTTATAATGTCGATTTTTCAAGTTTTTTAAACTGATCCTGTTTTTCCAGATGAAATTCAGCGTTATTGGGGGCCTCGTTAAGAATGGTGCGGAATTAATACAAGTCTTCATCTTCATATCATGTTTTTTAACGGGGTACAATTTGTTATCTGCTTTTGGAAAGACAGAAGTCACCTCGAAGATGGTGCTGAAGTTGATTTTGAAGAGATTGATCAGGTTTGTAAAGCAGCCTTTAATTTTAAAATGCTTTTTCTATTATATATTTCTAGCGGCCTCCCGCGGCTTCGCTCGCCCCGTTGCGTTACTTTTTTGGAATGAAAAGTATTTTTTGTCCGTCTCCAGGTTCCAAGATACCTACCCACCAATTTTCAACCAAATCGGTTCAGCCGTTCCTGAGTTATAAATAGTTTAACTAACACGACTTTCTTTTTGATCGATTGAGCGCAGAGAACGAAGATCTTACAAACATCTTGGGCGATTTGTTTGGCATTTTATGTGTATGTTTATGTATGTATGTAAAAGAACTTTATTTGGACATTCCAAAACAGTTTAAACTTTTTTAGGACGCTCAGTTTTTCCTATACAAAAAAAGTGGTTAAATTAAGATAAACAACGATCCGAGACCTCTCATCTCTAATAATTTAGTTGGCATCAAGGTTTTTCTACTGGTCGGTCAATTTGTTAGCTTTTTGTTATTTTTTTCTTAAAATAAAGTAGTCAGTTGTCATTAAATGGTGAAAGCGTTGAGTTGTACGTGAGTCTTAAGTTTTTTTCTTTTCAAAAATGTGAGAAGATCCTTTATCATTGCCCTTGTGATAAGGCACATAAATAACTAAATAAAAATAAAATTGTCCCTTATTTCACCGACCTTAAAAAAACAGTAAGTATTGCTTAACTTCACTTATATTAAACTTACTTACTAAGCAAAAGTTTGTCCTAATATGTCACCGGCGTGGCGGTACATACGAGTAGGTTGAGTTGTCTTTGGACAAAGGCTTCCTCACGGGTTTGCTATTTGATGGGGTCCAGACCTGTTCTGCGCCACTCCTTAGGGAACTCATCTTTCCATCGCTTTAGCTGCCTTCCTCTGTCGCGTTTTTTTTCTCGTGGGTACCAAACTGTACAGTCATTGTCCATTTACTCCTTCGGGATCTCATCAATGTGACCTGTCCAGCGCCACTTCAGCCTTCGAATTTTGGTTGTGACATCCTCGATCCTCGGCCGTATAGTATATTATCGTACATAATATAGAACGCTATAAAACTCTCTTCAATTTCAGGATACTACCAGTTTACCTGCTAGTTATAGGATACGTGATTACCTGGTTTCCCAACGCTGGAGACGGTCCGGTGTGGTCCACCGTAGCAGACAAGGAGAGCGAAATATGCCAAAGGAAGTTCTGGACGCATGTCCTGTTCATTAATAACCTGGTCGAACCTTCCGAGACATGTATGTTACAGACTTGGTAAGTAGTGGTTGGTCTTTGTCAAAAAGTTACACCGTAGGTCACATCCACTGGGTCCTACGTTTCATCTTCCGGTTCGAGGTTGACATCATAAGCAATCCAAATACCAAAAGAAAATGATTCAATAAGTAGAAGTTTGTACCTCACAGTGGTTCCGCTTATAGGTCATAGCAAAAATTTTTCCATGTGTATATTTCAACATTCCTTGACTCTAAATAACTCCTTAATACCCATATTTTACTAATACATTAAAATAAACCTGGTAACTGCATTAAATCAGTTCGATTTTGATACCGTAAGTGAAAGTATATCTGATAATCAAACTTATCATTTTTGTACAGATTTGTCACCTAGTTATTAAAAGCTCGTTTCCCGGAATTTCTTTGTTTTTACTAAGATGTTGTTGTAATACAATTTTGAGTTAAAGGTACGTACACTATATTGAAACCTTTAAATAATGAAACATAAGTTATGTGAGTGCTACGTTAGTTAGAAATCCTGTTTAGTGTAGAAGTCCTGGGGGCTAATTCTCGGGCCGATCTCGATCATTTTGCAATTTTATTTTATTGCTTCTTTTCGAAGAGGGAATGGATGATTTCCTTGAGTAATTCATCAACGACCTCTTCGTAAAAGCCTCGACAGCTACGATATACGGAAAACGTAGAAAAAGTGCGGGGTTGTGAAAAGAAGCAATAAAATAAAATTGCAAAATGATCGAGATCGGCCCGAGAATTAGCCCCCTGATTCATCGATAAAATTCTTCAATATTGATTGACATCTAGGTTGCAAATACACCAATAGATGGCGCTGTGTTCTGTTTCTTGCTTCGGCTACATTAGCGGGTGAAGATTCGTGTCGCGTTGGCGCGACAAAAACATCGTGTTCGGGTATAGGCGATGTTCTTGTCTACATTAAGGCGGGCGAAGATTCGTGTCGAGTTGACGCGATGCATCGTGCTGGATTGTGTCTTAATCGATTTCTTAATTTTATTGAGATGGGCTCTGTAGTATGCCATCATCATCATCATCCACAGCCCAACTTTACCCACTGCTGGGTGTAGGCCTCCCTTAGTTTGTGCCATCTACCTCGAATCTGTGCCAGTCTAAACCATTGCCGCCAATGAATCTTTTTTGTTCTTCATTTCTTCTACTGTGGTAGGCCAACTGAGCATATTTTTAATTCGAATCCACGCATCATGTACCAAGTGTTTCTTTTTATGGTTGGGGTCACTAGGATTCTATATAATACTCTCAGTTTAACTCTCAGTATAAAATTGGATGAATTCTAACACTTTTTCGTTACTCCACTCCATAGTGTACTCCACTCCACTCCATTAAATGTACGTCCGTCTCGGTTCAAAGTCTGGATGACACTGAAATGACGTAGATGTAGCCACCTAAGCGAATATTATCGCGACAAATCCCTTTGATTCGCGCCAGTTTACCGACAGCTCCCCGATACTACATCGTCTTCGTCCGAATACTACGCGAAGACACGATGTACCCGGCCACATTCATCGCGTTAACACGAATATTCGCCGTAGCCCGCTAATGTAGCCCTAGCATTAGAATATAAATTCTATTACTTTATTTCACGTAATATTTATTTACGTGCACGATAATTATAACCGTATTATTTTAATGGTTTGTGACGGCGGCGCTCTTATTAAGTAGGAAACGCGCAGGGCTGCCGCTATCGGATCCTAATCATACTCGAGAATAACTCCAATGGAGTATTCCATGGATTTACTGATGCCTCTTCCCTGGGGCATCATTCTCGGGCGGACCTCGATCATTTTAAATTTTTATTTTATTGCTTCTTTTCGAAGAGAGAATGGATGATTTCCTTGAGTAATTCATCGACGACCTCATCGTAGAAGCCTCGACAGCTACGGTATACGGAAAACGTAGAAAAAGTGCGGGGTTGTGAAAAGAAGCAATAAAATAAAATTGCAAAATGATCGAGATCGGCCCGAGAATTAGGCCCCTGGAGTATTCAGCACTGACAGGAAGGTTTAGGGGAAGGTCGCGGGTTCAAATCCCGTCTTAACTTTTGGGACATTTTTAAAATCTTTGTGAATTCTTAAATGTTGACAATTATTTGTCAAAATGTTCTAGAAAATAGTGCTCCTAAACGTTATAGAATGTTCTTTCATCATCATCATCAATTTATATCAGTCCACTGCTGGTCGTAGGTTCACCTTGACCTTGAGTAACTTAGGCTATATTTATGTGTTTCAAAAATAAATGTCCACCTGTGCGAAGCCGGGACAGACAGCTAGTATTACATATGTGATAATGTGTTTATATTATTTGTTTTATTCATTTTTTGCCAATTCAATGTCAACTAGCACAGTAATATGAAGTTATTCCTAAAAAGTGTCATTTTTACATGTAGCGCCTCGCCTATAAAACTTCTCTGGGCAAAAAAAATGTTAGCCACGGAAACAGGAAATAGCGACACCTGATATTGTTTCTACAAATAATTATCTAAAATCTGAGATACAATTCTTTTGCGCCGGGACTGGGGTTTTTTTCTATGGGATTTGGCGGCAACCCTTTATGTTTTTGGTCAAAGTTATTTATGCATAGTGTTGTTTTATATTTTTTTATTATAATTCATATTTGCTGTTTTTAATTCTTTAATTATGACAACTGATTTGTAGTAACTTCAAACATTTTGTGGCATCCTTAATAATTTAAAGGACGTGTTAAATATTATAATAGGATTCGTTTCCTGTCATTTCGGGAAAAACATAGCTTTTTGATTTTAATTGTTTTTCTGGTGTTATTTTGAGTTCTGTTGTGTAATTTCGGTGGTATTTTAACCAACATTACTTGAGGTCCTAGCTCAAAGTGTTAGCAATTAGAATTAAAGTGTATTATGTGATATTCTGATTTGATCGAAAATGTTTCAGATGATTTTGGGAAAAAACGGCCATTTTTCTTCCTATGCCAAGTAGGGCCGGGCCGACTTTGACAGAAGACTGACGAATTGACGGAAAAGTATTTTATCTATGTAATATATTATCATCATTCTCATTAAAATACTCGACACTGCCAAAATTGATCCGAAAAGGACAGATGCCATTCAGAATAATAGCATTTTATTGACTATAATTATATCATAAGTTGAGTCGTCAGTACCTACCTCTCCGAGTCGCTATTGGTATGTCATGCGGAGGGATGGCGGTCATATAACGAGGAAAGTATTGGATATGGATGTGGATGGTGGTTATAGAGGAAGAGGTAGACCAAAGAAAAGATGGATGGACTGCGTCAAGGATGACATGAGCAGGAAAGGAGTGAGCACTGAAATGACGAATGATGAGGTGAGTGGAAGAACAAAACCTGTTGTGCCGACCTCACTTAGCGTGGGATAAGGGCAGGTAGATGATGATTATAAAGCTGAAGAGTTTGTTTGGTTAAATTCGCTAATCTCGGGATCAAATTGAAAAAATATTTTTGTGTTTATATAACATCACGCTACAACTAATAGGAACAGCATCAATGCAAATGTTGCAAACATCTATATCTATCCTTTTCTAACACGTAGGGACGTTTTCTATGTATATCCATGACATATCTTATATCTGTTCGTTAAAAAAAAACTAAAAACATAAACTGATGTGACTGCTCCTGCCATCTATTGACGATTGTGAGCAACTAACTGCAAGCATGTCCAGCAGATGGCGTGGTTCAGTAAGAATAAACCAGTAAAGATAATAATATGACCCTTATGATTTCTTAAAAATACCTACAAATTAACGAAAAAAATTCCGAGCGAAGCTCGGTTACCAACTAGTTAAGATTAAAAGACGTGGCCGCTATCACCAGGTCACCAGTGTTCTCAAACTAATAATCATGCATGGATTGATTGAATTCAACAAAGTGACTATCTTACAGGGCAATAGCAGTTGATATGCAGCTGTATATCTTCTCGACTCTTCTCACGCTACTCCTCATGAGATTGAAGGTCAGAGCAGTTCCAACCCTCGCTGGTCTGTTTGTAGCATCGGGAGTGCTCACTGTGGCATTGGCTTACTTCCTACGGTTGGATCCTATGTCTAAGATTATCTCTCCTGAGTAAGTGTTTATAGGTATGTTTATAGGTGAACTTAAATTTAGAAACTACCGATAGACAGACGAAATTATAAAAATCGCGGGAAGTCAATAGAGAGAATAGAGTGAAAGTGGTCCTTGAATAAATAAATTTCGATTTAAACTCAAAGTTAGAATTATGGACTGACATCGTCAAAGTCAGGGGGCGGAAATGGGTTAGACCGACCCAGGATCGAGGTAGATGGCACAAACTTAGGGAGGCCTATACCTAGCAGTGAATGAAGTCAAGCTGTAGATAAAGATGATGATTTCTAACTCCATAGCAAAGTTTACATTAGGCGCACCCGTATCTTTGAAGTTAACTGCTATTAGCTGCGTAGATTCTATTCCTGGTTCGGACAACTGTTACTGTGACATCTTTCCGCACAGCATTAAGGACCTTTGTAAGTTTGTACACAGCGCTTTGCAAAATTTTGATATGCGACGATTTTAGTCAACTAGCTCTATACCCTGATTTAGAATCTTAGTCTTTTTTGGTAAACAAAGGTATGGCCATATCAAAAAAAAACAATGTTGAACTGGTACTTTTTAATATTTTTTAAAATTTTGAAAAGTAGCTGAGGTAAGATTTATTTCCTAATCAATATCCATAGAATGAGAAAAAGTAATGGTTTCTTGCTGTCTCATATATTTTAATTTATTGTTTTAACAAAGTTATTAAATGGTGAAGAAATTATTGTTTACGACACTGGTATCATTTGATTAACATGGGAGTAAATCACTGGGCTACGAAACAGTTGGTGCATTTTGGCACTATAAAGCCATTCTATTTTGTGTTTGTGTTCTTATTTGTTTTAATCGTCATGAACTTGCATCGTCTTTCGTTCGTCGAAGTCGAATGTGTTCCTCTTGTGTTGTCTTGTGTTTCTCTTGTCTAATTGTGCGTTGTTACCTAAGTTTTTGCTCACATTATCGTTGTCTGTTATTGTTATCAGTTTTTTGATACCTAAGTTTTAGCCTTGTTGTTGTTGCTGTTGTGTTTGTATCAAACATAGACCCTCAACCCGCACCGGCGGGTAAAAATATGATTTATAAAAATATGAAATTATAGTAGGTATCATTGTTTTATTTGTACTTCCTTATGATCAGGCACAGGAAAATGAGGTTCTACTTTTCAGTGTTCTCTAGTAGGTAAGTAGTTGTAGTAATATTCAGGTAGGTCTATTGCACGAGTAAAACCGCGCGCCGGTCCTACTAATAGTGATCCATGGTAAAACATGTTTTTCTCCCCTGAGTTGTCACTATGACAGTGACATATCATGACATTTGTTTGTTTACAAAAAAAGACCGTTTCAGTATTCGGGGGTGAGTTTCTGAATCAGGGTATAGGTAGGGTAGGCAACTGGCACTAGGCTACAAGCACGTGTCGCTGCGTGTACGAACCTCTATCAATTTGTATTGTGGTAGTTGCTTTGAGACTTAAATCGTCGATTCTCGAAGATTTGCGTAGCGTTGTCTGCGTAGGGACTTATCATTTGTTAGTGCCTCACTTTCAAAAGATGATGATCCTGAAGTAGATACTAAAACAATCAAGCGCAATACGTCGATTGTATCAAATTAGATGATTATTTCTAGTAAAATTCAAAGTTTGGTTTATATAAGTATAATCGTTTTCAGAAATCTTCGTAAATTGCTACGAGAGACTCCTTCATACTATCTCGTCCACACATCGCCATGGGTGAACCTTCCGGCTTGCCTTCTCGGCCTATTGATAGCCTTTTTATTCTTCGAAAAGGCAAATAAGAAAGTGAAGATCGATATACCAGAATTAAATGATAATAATGGAAACGATGGACAAACTCAGAATGTAATGGGCTGCAATGGGAATAATGAAAACGCTTTGGGCAGAAATAGGGAATTTCAGAATGAAGTAGGTGACGATGTGCAAACTCTGAATGAAATGGGCAGCAATGGGCATACTCAGAATGGAGTGGGTGACAATGAGCGAACTAAGAATGAAGAGGGTGCCAACAATGGATTTACTAATGGAGAAGCGCACAAAAACAGTAAACTAACTAAAAAAGAAATGCCCGCAAGCAATGGAAAAAGGAATAGAATACTAATTCAGAATCATGTGAGTAAAAGTCAAAGCCAATTTATAGGATGTCCCAGCTAAGAACTAATAACACAAGTGTGTCTTTCGTTCTCAGCTTCTTTAATTAAAACCTGAGATTTTAACAAATAGGTACCCATATTATTAAAAACTCAAATAGAGTTGGGCAGGACACATTGAAAGACGTGGTGATGCCAGGTGGAGTAGATCAACAACTGAACTGGCTACGAAGCCTTGTAGTAAGATGGAGGGACGATATCTTCAAAGCCGCGGAGTGGAAATGGGTGAGACTGGCACATGATCGTGGAAGATGACACAATTTAAGGGAGGCCTATACCCAGCAGTGGGTGAAGTCGGGCTGTAGACTATTATGGTTCCACTACTAGGCACAGACCCCCATTTCTACCTCACAATAACAGTGTTGTTTTTCTAGTTTCTCCAAAATGCACCTGCATATGTCATACCAGGGTTGTTAATCTGGACGATGCTGGCAGCCACTATCGAGAGAGTCGAGTCTAGGGTGCTAACTGCGATATACATCGGCATGGAACATTCCGTCTTTAGCTTGGTGTTCGCAGTCTCTGGGATACAGGTCTTTACCAAAGACAGTAAGTACTTTACACTAGCTTTATCATTATTATCAAGTGTACTGAATCATGTTTCGTCCATACGACCTGTATGCTAGAACAAACAGCTGGACAAAATAATTTTTGGCCAATCTCGAAACTAAGACTCTTCGCTCGCTCGGTCAATAAATTAATAAATGACTAATAAAAAAAATCGCTGATAAGCGGCCACTACCACCCCATGGATTCCTGACGGACGGCAGCCTCGTCGGCCAAGAAAATGCTGGCGGGATGACCTGGGCACCTTCGAAACTAGATCAGAATAGAGGGAACAGGAAGTCTTAAGGTTCGGCCTTTGCCCAGCAGCGGGACGATAATTAGGCCAGTAAAAAAATGAAAGAAAAGTACTCGTACTTATGATATAATCCCTCCAGGTTTCATGCGTAGACTGCTGGCTTGGCCTGGATGGAGCGCTATGGGACGGCTGGTGTTCTCCGTCACGATACTCCACTGGTGCGTCAATCTCTTCATCGTTGTAAACAGGCCGGTTTTCAGGACTTCTATGCTCTATATTGTAAGTAGTATTATGTATATTTGTACACACAGCATCTATCCCCAAACATAAAGTATCATTTCCAGATTGGTCCCTTAAGAAATTTCGTAAAAACGGTTTAATAGTTTGGCCATGAAATCGGTTTCTCAAGTTTTTTAAACTTATATAAGTCATCCCGCACACGGACCTCCGGCCATAACCACAAAACACCGCCACTGGCATATATCCTGTAGTTTTCATACATGTTATATCGACTCACAGCACAGCACACGGTTACGCTGGCGCTGGTAGCCACCACACGCTAAATCATAGCTACTTGCGGCCCGTACCGGCTACTAAACGCGCCGACGCAAAACGCATCGGATCAGAAGCAGGGCAATTCACTTTCTTTAAAGAAAGAACGAAGGAATTGCGCTGTGACTTAAGTCCATTTTGATACTGCTCGCATGGTTTAAAAAAGTAGGAATCGTCCACTGCAAGTGTTGACCACCAGTCACAAGTGGCGTTCGCGCGTGTACGCTATCTTTGCGGCTGCTTCTAGCTTCTCGTGGTGGCGTTTGCTGTCACGTGTGGTCCGTGTGCGGCGACACTTATATTGACTGAGAATCTTCTTTTATCTTGATCTTATAATTGTTCAAGTTGTCATTTCTGTCGGCAAAACGATTAGTTTTTTTTAGTAATTAGTTGTTTTTTCAAAACATGTTTTCTTTTTATTTTTAGAGCGTGGATTGGCTGGCTACCATATTCTACTCGAACCTGCTGGCGTTGCCAATGTGTTTGCTAGTAGAGTTACCGGCACAGAAGTTCCTAGAGCTTTTACTGTTCGAGCCTAGCACAACAGCCCGATTCTGATCTATATTTCCGATTACCCCCTTGAATGTGTCCCAAACTGGGACAGTGATAATAAGAAAACATTATTTTATCTAACTATGTATATTCTTGTAATGTACCTACTTTGTGTTATTTAGTGCTCTAATAATGTTAAGGAATTGTATGTAATCCAATAAACATTTTTACATATTTTCATTTCATTTCATTTTAATAACGTAAGGCATCATTCTTCTTTCTGCCCTTATCTCACTTTATGTGGGGTCGGCATAACATGATCGCTCAAGCTCATCAGCTAGTTTTATAAAAAAAGCTCGCTTAAATTTAAATTTTATTAATGCATTTTTCTATGTAGATTATAGATAAGAATGAAGAATAAAGATGTTCTTTTCTTCCATTCCCCTCTATCAGCAGTCATTTCGACTGGTCTATCAGCTCAGTTGGTAGTAGCTTTACCTTCTGCGCCGTAGGTCGTGGGTTCGATCCCCACCGAGAACAAATATCTGTGTGGTTATTTGTTCTTTGTCTGGGTGTTATGTTGTATTATAGGTATATTTTCACAAAAAAAAAAATTTAAGTACTTATTATATTAGCTATCTGGTTCTCATAGCACAAGCTCTGCTTAATTTGGGGCTAGTATAAAAATACTTTGCAATATCCTTGTAGGTAACACTATAAAAACAAATAAAACTTTTTACCTCATAATTTTTTTCATACGACATTGTCCGGGGGAATATAAAGGTCAAAACCTAGGGTCAATAACAAACACTTGGACAAGTGTGTGTCGCAGGCGTAATGACGGGCTCAGTAGGTTTTAGGATTCCGTTTCCAAAGGGTAACAACGTGAACCTATTGTCCCAGAACTAAAATAAATGCAGCAATGTTTCAAAATGCCCTTTAAATCAACAGTTTTTTGAGCTCTTGTGTTACGTCGGGAGTTGAGTTGTGATTGTGAAACAAACTTTGCAACGCCTTTCAGGATTTAAAAAGGCAAAACATTAGCTATTACGAAAAGAGACTATTTGAGGCACACTTAAAATCCTTTCACCACACTAAGTATGTATTTACCAAAAAAATATACTTAGTAGGTAAACTGGCCTTGGGCAATTCTAGATGATGTAGGTATATGTTATGGACCAAGTGATTCATGCGGGCATTATGAATAATGCCCGAGCATTATGCATAATGTCTAGCTCTATTGGGCTAAGTGATAAATTCTTCATTATTTATCACATTGCCCGGTCATTATTATATTGCTACATGACAATTGGGCAATTTGATAATAAACACTTTAAAGTCGCTTAAAAGACGTAGAAAGCCCCTCCTTTTGATAGCAACAGTATGGAAGCTTCCCTTAAACTCCATTTTTCAAGGGCATAAAAAAAAACCTAACAACCTAACCTACTCAAGTCGGGGTGCCCCGTGTTTGTCTCCCAAGGATATAAAAAAAAACCTAACAACCTACCAACTCAAGTCGGGGTGCCCCTGTTTGGCTCTGGAATAGCCCAGCCAGAAGCTCGCGAGGTCGTCCATGAGCGGAGCTAGCCAATAACAATAAAAAAATAGCAATGAAATATGTTTGTATTACTCTGCCCAAAAGGTGATGGACAATATGTATAATGCCCAGCCAATTTGATTTTTGAATAGTTATTATAAAATTGCCCTCTCCTATTGGGCATTATACATAATGTCCGGTCATTATGTATAATGCCCAATTTATCACTTATTGGTCCATAACATGTAAAGCGTCAGGGGCAACTGCTTTTGCTCTACAGTGCCGGGACCGGGTTTTTAGGTGGAGTAGGTCAGCAATCTGGTTAAAGAAAAAGTAAAAAAAAGTAAGTAAAAAGTAAGTTAAAAAGTACAAGCTCCGTTTTATTTGGGATCAGATAGTGATGAGTGGATTTTCCACAAAATTTATTAATTATTTTTTGTAGTATTAATTATTTATTAATAAATTTGTGTAATTTAGTTCGTGTGTGTGTGGTTCAGGATTATTTTAGCGTAGGAATCTTGCTATTGAACATTGTAGGTCGATGCTTGTACTTGAAAAATTTACTGGTAAGTATATGAGTAAAATCGGATGAGGGTTTATTAAGATATGGGGTTTCTCAGGGGTGCAAAAAAATTCACAAAAAAATCAAGTTACATGTCATATGAATGAACTTTGTTTGGACATTCCAAAGCAGTTTTTATTGTTTATCTAGGACGCTTAGTTTTTGCTAAACAAAAAAAACTTTAAATTAAGATAACCGAAGACCCGAGAGCTTTCATCTCTAAGAATTTCTTTGGCATCAAGGTTTTTCAACTGGTTGGTAATTCGTATGATTTTTCCTGTTTTTTTTTCTTGAAATTAATGAGGTATTCATTTGTCATAAAATGGTAAAAGCGACCTGTTCTGATGATGAAGCCAAGGTCTGTCCAACGGAACACTTCAATGAATTGGCCAATTGAGTTAAAACTTGTTTACCATACAAAGTCAGTGAGGGTCACATTTTTTTCTGATTGCCATCTACCTATATTTAGATCGCACCACGAGACCTCAGTTCGGGGCGAACTACTAGTTATTTTTGTTTTGTAAAAGGATTATCCAGAAAACGGTAGGAACCAAGCCGTATTAGTTTGTTGCCTGTTCTTCTAGGCTCACGTGGAACCGGTACCTAGACTCATTCAAAATTAATTCATTTTTGATATTTGATATTCGATTTGATCATTATTATCACAGATCGTCAGGCCTCTGCCTCGAATTTAGCAGGCAGCGGGCGGGCAACAGGGCGGCGGCGGCTCTGCAGCGGGGCGGGGCGGGGGGTCTATTTGATTTACGCATAAGAGCGGGTCGTGCGAAAATTTGAGATGCGTTTTAAAAAAATTCATAACTGACATTCGATTTTCATTAGCGTTAAATAGAATGTTATGTCTGGATGAATGGTAGGTCTTCGCCTCTTCTCATCCAGTGCTTGCCAGCTACAGTTATTATCACAGATTGTCATCTGTAGGCCTACCATGACTCTGGCTCTGTCTCTGGTTCTGGTTTTGGGTCTGTGTGAGTGTTGACTAAATAAATCCTACGCCAAAACGTCACACACACTGTATAAATGCACTGGTGAGCACTCACACACACTCAAGACCAGAACCAGAGACAGAGCCAGACAGAGCTCATGGTAGGCCTACTGGCCTTTCTATTAGAGGGCGTCCTAAACTACGCTTACCTAAACGCGGTCTCCATTTGAATAGAGACCGCGGCATTCGTTTGCTCCAACATTTAATTTTGTCCTTATGATTACGTACATTCGCGGTTTTTTAAGGTCCGTATGTCATTCACGGCCTAAATGTAAACCGAGTAGGACTAAATTGTCAGGAGTAGAATGTTTGTGATATATGTGATAAGTTTTGTGATTGTTTTTAGAAACGCATTTGGCAGGGGACTCTCAGGTAGGTTCTTAGGTTAGAATAAATTTATTTACAAAAAACACGCAGTCACTTACATACCTATTTATATAAATAGGTATTTAACTAAAATAAAAACTGTGTAGTGCAACAAATATTGCACATCGGCTAATTTCGGCTTCATAGAGTATAGTGTGTTTCAGAAAGAGATAGCGCTCTACGAAAGTAGCAAAGCCGATGTTCAATAGTTATTGCCTAAAACCGTACTTATTATACGTGTACAGTTCAGCAGGTAACCGTTTTTAGGGTTCCGTAGCCAAATGGCAAAAACGGAACCCTTATAGATTCGTCATGTCTGTCTGTCTGTCCGTCCGTATGTCACAGCCACTTTTCTCCGAAACTATAAGAGCTACACTGATGAAACTTGGTAAGTAGATGTATTCTGTGAACCGCATTAAGATTTTTTTACAAACATAGAAAAAAAACAATAAATTTTGGGGGTCCCCATACTTAGAACTGAAATTCAAAAAACTTTTTTTCATCAAACCCATCCGTGTGGAGTATTTATGAATAGATCTTCAAAAATGATGTTGAGGTTTCTTATATCGTTTTTTCTAACACTTCCAAAGTGGTAAAATGTTGGTCCCTCTAACTTCTAAAATAAGAGAATGATAAAACAAAAAAATATATATGATGTACATTACTATGTAAACTTCCAACAATATTTGGTTTGAACGAAATCTAGTTAGTAGTTTTGTTTTAATACGTCATTAAATTAATAAAAATAAAATTTTGATACAAAAACTTAAATCAGTTTAGGAATGAAATTGATTCGGCCAAACCAATATTCACGACCCAAAAACTAGGCCCTGTTAGTTTGTGTAGCTAATAATGAATAACCCTGTATATTAGAGGAAGTCTAAGATTAGCGCCAGAAGAAGAAAATCTGTTGTGCCGACCCCATGCAGCGTGGAATAGCGCCAGGAAGATGGTGATGTTTTTACTATACTTATGATACTTATGGTAATTGAATTGAATAACACTGGGCTATAACGATACTTCCCGTCCGACCCTACATTAATTCTTTACACATGCTTACACTGTTTTCAGATGAAGAGTACTTCAGTTTGCCCGATCTCTTCTTCCTGGATAACTATGAGAAATGCCTGGCTCACGATGGAGGGGTCTACTGCCTCGGTACCTTTCACGTTACGCCCCAAGAAGAGCCCAATTATGTTTATAAAATGATGCAGGTAGCTAAATTTAGAATTTTATAAGTTCTAGTTTGCAAAGAAGTGGGGTAGGTATATTCTGACTGAAATGGAATACAAAAGGAATCATAAGCTGACAGGTGTCTAGGACTGAATTATGAAATCTACGATAGGACGATAGAGACAGTCCAGTTTCAAGGCTTTTTAAATATTTAAGGGGCCAGCGGAGGGAAAATTTTCATACAAACGTCATACCAAAATAATTACTAGTTTAGGCAGATTTTCACTATATTATTGTAATAACTGTATTCGTATAGTATTAATCTAGGTTCCTGAATAGTTTTTATTTTTAAATTACTTACTTCAAATGAAATAAACAACAAGCGCATTTTATACATTTTTTTCATTGCAAAATGTGATTGGCGTTAATTTCATTTGAGGTATGTAATTTAAAATAAAAACTGTTCAGGAACCTAGATAAATACTATACAAATACAGTTATTACAATAATATAGGTAGTAAAAATCTGCCTAAACTAGTAATTATTTTGGTATTACGTTTATATGAAAATTTGAACTCTTTGCCGTCGTCAGTTCTGGAACAGTACAACCTTGGATTTTTCAAGTCAAGAGTGAACAAGTGGATTATAGCTAAGCGTGCTCCACCTTAGACTGCATTTTCACTTTCTATCAAACTTTTAGCTATTAGCAATAAAAAAAACCTTGAAGACACGGAAGTCGGTTAAAAATTTGTTCTAGAAGATCCTAAGGAAATTTGCGTAAAGTAACAGTTTTTCCAGTAACATATAAAATTTACTTGTCGTACTTAATTGTGTGAGCGTTTCCTTATTAGAGTTCATAGTTCATGATATTATGTAGCAAGTGTCTTTGTACGTTATGGTTATGGGTTAAAAAAATTAATAGCGTGAAGTACTTAGAACAGACAGGTAGAGAGGCTGAGTCAATGCCTTGTGGTCACTTTACATCAAGGATTTGAAGTGATGACTATAACAAAGCATTGCCTCGTAGAACACGCACGTCAGAAACGTGCTCTACAATGCAATCAACTATTCATCAATTTGAGGCATACAGATGTTCAGCCTCACATGCCAGTAATTTCACCGGACGTACATATTTCAAACCGAAACACAGCGATGCTGCTTTACGGCAGAAGTAAGCATGGCCACACACAAAGAGCTCTACTACTACTAACCCCCGTATTAGTCAGCTCCGCACGTATTGATCATGTCTTTTCTGTCGATTAGGCCGACTAAGCTATCAGGTTGGTATAGGAGCTGGGCAAGCCTATTCCACCTAAAAGTCCCAGGCACTATAGCATCCCGCAAGTAGTGGATTGAGTTTCCCCTGACGCTATATAAATCATCTCTACAATGGATGCAAAGGCATGCATTCCTTAACTCCCATCTCGTCACAATTACAACGGTGCAAAGAGCATAAAGGCCAAATCAATTAATTTACAGGAGTACTCCGAGGAAACCTATGCGTTTAACCACACCTTGATCCACCGAGGCTTCTGCGTCAGCACACGATGCCCTGAGTTCAACTCTACCAACCTGACAGCGAACTTCCTCCACTGCACTAGGAGAGAGATGTCTCAGCTGAAAATGGAAGCCAGTCTGACAGTCCTTAAGTACTGTCAGACGAGGGATGAAGAGCAGCGCATTCAAACGATCAGTGCAGCGCAAATAGTTTTTCTTGCAATTGTCGTTGTGTTGCTGTTGATGAATTTGGTTGGAACTGCGTATGACTTCAAAATGAAAGACAGCTCTAAAAGTAAGTGTCTACTGTCTTACACAAATCCTAGGCTCGGCGCAATCCACAAAATACAGTAGGAAGGCCATCATGGGAACCGCTGCCTGCCGGCAGTTTTATATTCTCACTATGTCCATTGTATTCCACTCTGATGTTTTTCTGTATTTCTTTGTTAATTTTATGTGGTGTACAATAAAGTATTTTCTATCTATCTATCTATCTATGTTATTTAAAATCATTAAAGAGTTCTAAAAACAAGGAAGAAAGGAGGATAGAAAGAGAGTATTTTTTGTTTTATCTTGTCGCTTGACTTCTTGTTCAAAAAGTAATTATTGCGCAGCAATGCATTTATCATTTTACGACTACAAACCGCCGAATTTGTATGGAGAAAGGAGCACATGCTCACGCATTTGGGCGTCGCTTTCCAGCCACATTTTGCTGGGTGGATGAGTTAATGACTTCGTTTCGTTCCACAACCCCGTCAGCGGTTGTCCTTGCGGGCTCATCTTAAGGAAGGGCTGAAGCCCTTTCCTCTTCATCTGAATGCACCCTGAACACTAGGGCACCTTCCCTCTCTAGACCCTCACAGTGCAGGTCACAGACCTCCCGATCTGTTACCATGAGACCATGAGACCATGGGGTCTCTATAGAAAACCCGCGTCATGGGTATAAAATTGCAAAGAAAATGTATCGCTCCAGGAAAACTTGTTTGCTTCTAGGAATGCCTTTATTGATAGCGTGGTCTGCGATCGGGAACTGGAAGGTTCTAACAAAGCACGATACTAAAGGAGGGGCTGCCCTCACGGCACTCCACGGTATCAGGTAAGTCTAGTGGTGAAAGCGAATTTTATATTGTCTGACTGAATTAAGCTGTTGGAATTTGTCTATAGTCTTGAACTGTATTCAGTCCAACACTAGAAGAATTACAACAACTTTTTATTACGAGGAATGAAGGAAGAGAAAAAAGCTGAGCATTACATACCCTGGAGTTATCAATTGCTGAACTGAGAGGCCTGTCGAAATAATACCATTTTTTCTCAGGGTTTGCGTCGCCATATCAACGTGCCTGTCACATTCTGGACTCCTATTCTACTCGCTGTATTTATATGACCCTCGGGTAATGGAAAATGTGAGTAACAGACAACGCTATCGATGGAGAACAACCATTTCTGACTGGGCTCTCAGCTCAGTTGCCAGTAGCTCGGCCTTCTGTGCTGTAGGTCGTGGGATCGATCCCCACCGAGAACAAATAGTTGTGTGGTGAACACAGATGTTTGTTCTCTATCTGGGTGTTATATTGTATTCTTTAGGGCTCGTATTCAGTAACAGTGCTCGAGTCTGACTGAGCACTGTTATGCATAGATTTTTTGACAGTTCTTCATTGAAAAATGACAAAAATCTATATTTGGGGCTCGACTCATATACTCAAGCACTTTCTGAATACGGACCTGAGAATGCATTTACAAAAAAAAAATATTTAGGTATTATGGGCCCACATAAATGCCACACCAACCAACTTAAAATAATATTATAATACTAGCGACCGCTCGCGGCTTCGCTCGCCCGCTTCATGTTACTTTTTCGGGATAGCAAGTATCTAAGTGCTATTCCAGACTATAATCTACCTTTGTGCCAAATTTCATCCAGATCTGTTCAGCCGTTCTGGCGTTATTGAGTAACAAACATCCATCCATCCATACATTCGCATTTTTATTATTAGTGTGATATTATTTTATTTGACAGGCAGCAGCGCACCCACTAAGTATGTTACTACAGAACAGCACGTGTACAGAACAAATGTTTGTGGTGATATCCGGATTCATATACGCGGCACAACTGAGAGCATTCACGGATAAAAATCGTGTCAGCTATAGACTGCTGCCGAAGATCATTGGTAGAAGGATTGTAAGGTAACAGATAGTGCCATGAAAGATTAGACTTGGCGAGCTCTTTCTTTTTTTTTCCTCTCTTTCCTTTTCCTTTGTTTCCCCGGACTCTTTCTGCCACCTGACGTCCGGACTGCTTGTTCCATCAGCTAGATGTAATCTATACTAATATTATACATATAGAGGAAAGATTTGTAGGTACCTATTTTTGTATGTTTGTAATGAATAGGCTCAAAAAGTACTGGGCCGATTTAAAAAATTCTTTCACCAATAGAATGCTACATTCTTCCAATTTGACATAGGCTACATTTCATTTTGAAAATAATTAGGGATCCTTGGTAAAATTTGAACAATGTAACCGAAGGTGTAGAAAAATGAGTCTTAAAATGTCTTTCGTCGAATGCGCTGCCGAAACTATTAGCGATAGAACAAAATAATGTACAACAATATTGTCTACCCCGTGCGAAGCCGGGACGGGCTGCTAGTAATGTATAAATAAATTATAGTTTAAAAAACTAAAAAAACGCTTTTATAACAAATTGAACTAAAAAGTTAAAAATAAAACTGTAATAATCAATTGAAAAAATTATATTATTTACAAAAAGCGTGGGGTGCTTTTTATAATAACTTCAGATATAATAAACTATTGATAAAATATTTACAACAATCAAAATCAAGCCCCCCACGCTTTTT
Organism: Thera britannica; assembly: GCA_939531255.2. Classification (NCBI taxonomy): domain Eukaryota; kingdom Metazoa; phylum Arthropoda; class Insecta; order Lepidoptera; family Geometridae; genus Thera; species Thera britannica. The sequence continues at coordinate 8,087,960 of OW618039.2, read as the reverse complement.
GTACAATAATATAAATTTTCAATTAATTATTACAGTTTTATTTTTAACTTTTTAGTTCAATTTGTTATAAAAGCGTTTTTTTAGTTTTTTAAACTATAATTTATTTTTTACTTTTTAGTTTTTTTATTTTTTTTTCATATTTTTTTTTTCATATATTTTTTTTCATATTATTGCATTGACATCGTCCTTTGACAGGTGTGCAAAGTTTGAATCAAATCTGATCGTTCAAAGTAGGTTTTTTTTTTTTTATTTCTTTTCATTTTTTATTTTTTTTTTCATATTATTGCATTGTCAACGACCTTTGACAGGTGTGCAAAGTTTGAATCAAATCTGATCGTTCAAAGTGTGGTTTTTTTTTATTTTTTTTATTTCTTTTCATTTTTTTTTATTTTTTTTTTCATATTATTGCATTGTCATCGACCTTTGACAGGTGTGCAAAGTTTGAATCAAATCTGATCGTTCAAAGTAGGACAAAATCGAGCTCAAAGGGGTCGGTTACATACATACATACATACATACATACAGGTGAAGCTAATAAAAGCGTTATAAAAAAGAAACAAACACCCGCCTGTTATTGTGCGTGTTGACTTTTTGTTTTTTAACCGACTTTCAATCAAAAAGGAGGAGGTTCTCAATTCGGTTGTATGTTTTTTTTTTTTTTATTTTTTTTTTTATTTTTTTTTTTATTTTTTTTTTTAATGTTTGTTACCGCATAACTTCGTCATTTGTGAGCCGATTTGAAAAATTATTTTTTTATCTGAAAGGTACTGCTTCCAGATTGGTCCCATTTTAATTTTATTAAAATCGGTGTTGCCATTTTTTTTTAATAATTTTTTTAATGTTTGTAACTGCATGCCTCCGTCATTTATGAACCGATTTAGAAAATTATTTTTTTATTTGGAAGGTTATTCTTACGTCCAGATTGTCCCAAACAAATTTGATTAAAATCAGTTTAGCCGTTTGACAATGAAGTCGGTTTCTCAAGTTTTTTAAACTTAAATTATTATACCCTTGAAACCGAAACACAGATAGCGGAAATAGGCATGGTGGCAGTACTTCCCCGAACGAGCCCCTCACAAATAGCTTTACTACTAAGATCCTTTACTAATCTAAATATAACTTCAAATTTTTCAGGCTAACCCCAGTATTCCTGCTAGTAGTCGGCTTCGGAGCGACATGGTGGCCAGTGCTTAGCAGTGGGCCGCTCTGGGCAACAACCGTTGGGGCAGAGAGCCAGATTTGTAGAGAGAAGTTCTGGACCCATATCCTGTTCATCAATAATATGGTGCAGGCGAATGAACACTGTGTGATGCCGACATGGTACGGTTGGGCATTAAAATAAATATTGCACATCGGCTTTTCGGCATTGTAAAGCGCTGTCTCTTTCTGACGCACACTACGCCCTATGAAGCCGAAATTAGCCGATGTGCAATATTTATTTCCCACAACTATAATATAAGTCTAAGAGTAATATTGTATTATTATTAATTTTTAACTAGCCGCGAAGCCCGGCGCTGTTCGGGTAGTCTTTAAATTAAATTTGAATTATCAATATCGTTCCAGATTATTTTGGCAAAATCTAGATTTTTTAGAAAAGTCCCCGTGTTAGAAAAAGAGAAGACAGATTTCAAAACTTTTGCCTTTTAAAACCTCCCACTTCAACCCCGTCCCTTCCAAACTCCCTTACTCACAGCGGGAGACCAATGGATGAATGGCGAATGAATGGCGACCAAGAACCAGAAGACGAAACGTAAGGCGCCCACCCACCCAATGGACCGAAGACATTGTTAAGTTCACGGGAAGTCGGTGGATGGAAAAGGTTCAGAATCGTTCTTCCTGGAAATGTGTGAGGAGGTCTATGTCCTGCAGTGGACTTATTCAGACTGATGATGATGATGATGACGAATGTGACCATCTAGTCAATTATTGGTATTTTTTTTTTCTATTAACTTGATTTTCACCATCCATAGGTACATGGCAGTGGACATCCAAATGCACATAATGTCTACCTTCCTCATGCTGCTTCTGCTGCAGTTTCCTCGATGGACGCTGGTCACCCTGGGAGTACTCTTCGGTGCATCCTGCGTCATGAATGCAGCACTCACTTACGCCTTCGACTGGGTTCCTATGCTGTATCTGACTGTTTCTCCAGAGTAAGTCAACTTCTTTAACTTAACTTTAACTTTTAACTTCTATAAGTTAAGTTCTTTGCATCTAAATGTAGGTGATTTATAATGATAATATCCTCCGCAACGTACCCGTCGATAACGAACTTTGCAACGTTGCCCTCTTCTTTTTTCGTGTCACTCTTCTGTGACACAAACGAAAAAAGTGACACGAATGTGGTAAAATTACGTGCGCCAGAGAGGCTCCTTCCGTACACCTGACACAGTGGCCTACGAGGCAATGCTTTGTTATAGGCGATGGTTATCACTTAACATCAGGTGGGCCATATGCTTGTTACCACAGCTTGTTGTACTTATAAAATAAATTAAGCGGCAAGCAAACAGCAGTTTTTCTCCCAATTGATGGACGTCCCCAATGACTTGGTAGTCAGATATCTAGCCAATTTCGGATCAGATAGCCGGGTACAAAAAATGATGAATTTTAATAAATAAAATTTTTGAGTAGCTATTACTTGGTACATATTGAAACAAACACAAAAATATCATAAAAGTTCTATGTAAAACATTCTTGCACACTAGAACGCTCTCTCAAGGAGCCACGACTTGAGTTTGAATTTGGAAAGCTTGGCGCATGCTTGAGGGTTTCTGGCCGGCGTTTTCATAAAGGAGGCTCCATCACATGATTGAGTTTATTCGACCTCGTTTTCCAGAAACCTTCGTACTTTGTTCCACGACGTGCCATCATTCTCTGGTTTCTACATATCTCCGTGGGGCAGCGTGTCTGCTTGCTTGCTCGGCCTGATCCTCGGCTACCTGTATTACGATATGAAGGATGGGGACTTCATCATCGGCAGGTATAAGGTATGTACGGTTGCAGGCAATAAATATTGCACATCGGGTTTTCCGCTTTCGTAGAGCGCTATCTCTTTCTGACGCACACTACGCTTCTATGAAGCCGAAATAAGCCGATGTGCAATATTTATTGCCTACTATTTACTATATTATTATAATTTTGACTTTGCTGTCTTCGAGACTTTTGCTTCTGTATTGCCTACGTCTTACTAAGTTGGAGTGGATAGTATAATCATTACGTTTTTCATACATACATTCTTGTCGGTTTAGTTAGACCCTCTCTCTTCTCCTCTCTTTCTTTATATAATACTTCTGCTCTTTGATCGAGGTCTCAGAGGTATTTCCCTCCGAATTCCTTATTCCTTCCTATTCCGTGCTTTATCGGTTTATAATTTTTGGTACTTATTAAATCTTTGTTCTATTTTCAGTGGCTGTTAAAAATGTCATGCCTAGTGTCATGTCCACTCCTCGGAGCGTGGATCCTCCTCGGATTCTTCCTCCAGCACGTCAAAGCGAAGGCATTTGTGGTTGCCTACGCGGCTTTGGAGAGGTCCATATTCCAAATTCTGGTACTGATGTCGTATGTGGTCCTCAGTGTTATAGGCGGTAAGTCAGTCCTTTTAAAGATAAACTGCATAACCGATTTTTATAAAATGTACATTCAGACCAATTTTAAACTACTTACTTACTTATAGCCTTTCAAATCAAATCAGATATGTCCAAGAAAGGAGTAAGTACTGAGATGACGAATGATACGGGAGAATGGGAGAAAAATACACGTTGTGCCGACCCTCGACCCCACCTAATGGGAAAAGATCAAGAAGAAGAAGAGTTTTTGCCTCTCGTGTCTTTCCTTGTTTCTGTTAATTATGCTTTTATTTCCCACATCAATAGAAATCCTAATTTTTGTACTTTTAGCGGTACCTACAGGCTTGTTCTAGTGCGTGGACCCCCAGTAATTTGTGTAAGCCTTGTATGTTCTTTTGAACATCATTCTTAACCCACGACTAAGCCATGCTTAGTCGTGGGTTAAGGATGGTGATGATGTTGTGTTGTGGTAGAAGCAAAGAGAGGCCTATGCCTCTCTTTGCTTCTGCCATTCACCACGATCCTGGGCTACCTTCACCCATCTGCATTCCACGACGCTGACAATGTCGTCAACCCATCGTGCTACTGGACGTCCAACGATTCTCTTTTTTGGTAAATAATTTAATTTGTATTTACTTATTTGTTTTTTATTTTGACAGGTTTTGCGATAAAGGTCCTGGCATGGCGCGGCTGGCACGCGCTTTCCCGTATGTCGCTGGCTGTCATGATAGTGCACTGGGTGGTCAATTTATACCTCGTGGGAGCAGCGCCACAGCCCATGTCTACTTCTCTTATGGACATCGTAAGTTTCTGAGAGCCAGAGAATCTGTGGCCTGGGCACTGACCTGAAGTCAATACTCGAATCAAATCATACAAAAGCCGTAGTTTTTGCCTATTCTTCTAGGCTTGGCCGAGTTGAACTGGCAGCTATATAGACTCACCTAGCTACGTTTCAGTGATCCTTGTGATACCATTGGTAAAAAAATATTTGACATTTACAATAATAATCTGAAAAAAAAGTTCTAAAACAAAAAAGTAAAGTTCCTTGGTAGAAACTTTTTAATTGAAAATAAAAACTTTCAAAAGTTACCTCTTTGGTTGCCATGTTTTGGAGTAAACAACGTTCCATTTTTAAATTACATGCACGACAGATAATGTGTGTTCCTATAATATTAATCTGGCCGAGATAAACACGGCAATAATTAGATTTTCATACAACTTTTTCCGGTCGCTGCTTACATCTAATATTATGTATTTGGCCAGTAGAGCAATTTCGATCGACTAAGGTTGTCAAAATAACGCTCATATTATTTCCAAGCATATTTGTGAAAATAATAATATGAAATGAATAGTTAGTGATAGTGTTTCGACCAATTTATTTATTTTATCCTTTCAGTGCATCTACGGAGTGTCAACTGCAGTCTACACGTTTCTGTTTGCGTTTCCAATCACCCTTCTTGTTGAGATACCAGTGAAAAGATTCTTCGATGTTATTACCTCATAATTTAGAACTACACTATAATAAAAATACCAAATCAAACTTCAATATTTTTTATTTATGTCTTTACATTACAAAAATAAAAATACATGCATAAAGCTTAGGCCCTTCGTAAACAGCGCAACGCAATCTTCGATTCTGGGAGACAACAATGTACATAAGTTCTAAAGATTTTATAAGATGTATCCAACTAGGATAGGTTAGGACTTAAAAATTACACACAAGGCGAGCGAGCATAGCGAGCGTGTCGCGGCAGGCGTTTTTTTTAATAATAAAATCAAAGCCATTATCCTCTTCAGAGCAATTTTGTAACTCTTGATACATAAAAAAGTAATAATTGAATTATTGAACTGTTAGTTACACATGGGCCTCAAAAATTGTATAGTGGAAAAACGTGCATTCGTTTAAAGGGGGTGTACATTAACCGTACCCTTAAAATCGTGAGGTATCTCAGATTTGCGTAGCACTGTGTACGAGGGGGCTTAGTCAATCTCGGTAACTAGGTATGAACACAACGTTAAAAACCTGTTTTAAAACGAATAAATAGGTTGCCTTTCTCTCTTTCGCACACTGGTGTTATAAATAGTGCGAGAAAGAGACGCAGCGCCATTTAAGATTTAATTATCTAAATAAACGGGTTATATTGCTTTGAGGCACATTTTATTGCTTTCTCTTTTATTCCTATGAATGCTTAAAGTGTATATCGTCGCAAATAGACGTATTTGACAGATTATACTATTTTATAGGCACCATATACTATTATCTAACAATGGCGGATATACTACTATACTCAGGCATTGAAGCGTGCTGGTGGCCTAGTGGTAGCGGCCACGCCTTTCTAAGGTCGTGGGTTCAAATTCAGACGTGTACCAATGAGTTTTTCTGGCCAAAAATGTATGTACACAATGCCAGTGCTCTCAAACGGTGAAGGAAAACATCGTGAGGAAACTGGCATGTCGTAGAACCTAAAAAGTTCGAAAGTATGTGTCAAGTGCACGAATCCTTTCACCACACTTGGTTCGAAAGAACCAGTGACACGATAAGAAGAAGAAGAGGCATTGAAAATCGGCAGACAAAATTTGAATCTCGATAAAAAAAGCGTTCGACAAACAAAAAAAATCGCGGCACTCCGGCAATGTCGACAAAAGTCAACGACATAGGTACATGGCTGGACTCGAACCCGCGACCGTAGGATCGGCAGCATTACTATCACTAGACCACCACTGCACTCAATCCAAATGTGTCTGTTTGTAAAGTTCAAATATTTCCTGAAACAGCTTACTTTAGATTAAAATTTTCAGATTAAAATTTTCAACTTTATTTGAATTTCCGCTTTGAGTCATTATTATTTGCAAACCGAAGTTGCCATTATCTTTCAAAAATCCAGATATAAAATTTGCTAACTAAAATTACCAATCTGAACTTTTGATGCTGTTTCTTGGTGATGTTTTCCTTCACCGTTTGCGAGGACTTGCTTCACAATATTATGCTTTATCTATATACAATTAGGGTCTATTCTTTGCTGCAATGTGGACAGGCGAGCGTTCCCATTGGATCCCACGCCGGAAGTACTACCGCTTCCTGTTTGAACACTTCTAGAACTTCCGCTGGGACGTACTTCTTGTCCACTACCACCTGTGGGATACAAAACATAATATACTACTAAAAATATGATACAAACATACTTTAAAAGTGAAAAATTATTTGGGTGGGCTTGAGCACTTTTTGAAGCGAGTAAAGACCAACGAACTCGCGACACTGTCATGTCACCGGTCACGTAACCGACACCTCTGCAGAAAGAGACTATATATATAAAAACAATATTTTGGACAATCCACACAACACTATCTAGCCCCAAACTAAGCAGAGCTTGTGTTATGGGAACGATATAGCTGATATAATACTTATGTAATTTTTTTTTGTAAATACATAGGATACAATATAACACCCAGACAGAGAACAAACATCTGCGTTCACCACACAAATATTTGTTCTCGGTGAGGATCGAACCCACGCTCTCAAGCGTAGAAGGCATAGCTACAACCAACTGGGCTGTCAACTCAAACTTACCTCAAACACAAACTCCTTAAACCAAGGCACTGTGAGTAGTAGGTATCCCTTATCGTATTCCTTATCGCTGTAAGAATTCTCCACACGGAACTTCAGTGGGGTTCCTTGCTCCTGTAAAAGCAACAATTTTATGAAAAAGCAGCCAAGTGCGAGTCGGACTCGCCCATGAAGGGTCCGTAGCACGACGAACTACAAGAACCTTTATATAGGTTACTTGATGTAACATAATAAGGTTCTTGTAGTTCGTCGAAAGGTAAATTGCGGTTTACGGTTTATGACGTATAAAAAAAAAACTACTGACTAGATCTCGTTCAAACCAAATATCGTTGGAAGTTTACATAGTAATGTACAACATATATTTTTTTTAGTATTATCATTTTCTTACTTTAGAAGTTAGAGGGGGGGGGACCAACTTTTTTCCACTTTGGAAGTGTCTCTCGCGCAAACTATTCAGCTTAGAAAAAAACGATATTAGAAACTTCAACATCATTTTAGAAGACCTATTCATAGATACCCCACACGTATGGATTCGATGAAAAAAAAATGTTTGAGTTTCAGTTTCAAGTATGGGGACCCCCGAAATTTATAGTTTTTTTTTTATTTTTATGTAAAAATCTTAATGCGGTTCACAGAATACATCTACTCGCCAAGTTTCATCAGTCTAGCTCTTACGGTTTCGGAGAAAAATGGCTGTGACATACGGACGGACAGACAGACAGACAGACAGACAGACAGACAGACAGACAGACATGACGAATCTATAAGGGTTCCGTTTTTGCCATTTGGCTACGGAACCCTAAAAACAAGTTAAGTTAAAAAAACTTGAGAACTTCATAGCATATCCGATAAACCATTTTTGATAAAATTTCTATGGGACCAATCTGAAAGTATCCGGATAAAAAAAAACGAGTCGGTCAATAAGTCGTGCCTCTCTCTTTTGTATGGAAAATTGATGAGACAACAACTCGTTTCGATAATTTCTACGTAACGTATTTTTTCGGTCTCATCTTTTCTCCATACAATAGAGAGAGACAAATAGGCGTGACGAAATATTGTAAATGAAGTGGGACTTGCCTATCTGTACCCAAAGTCCCAGTGCATTTACAACATTTCGTTACCAAATGTTGTTTTCGTTTCGCCTACGTGTCTCTTTCTTTTGCATGGAAAAATGATGAGACAAGAACTCTAACTACGTAACGTATTTTTGCTGTCTCATCTTTTTTCCATACAAAAGACAGCGACACGTAGGCAAAACGAACACAACATTTGGTAACGAAATGTGGTAGCAAAACTCGGACTTCGGGTACGGTTTACTAATACTTACGTCAGTGCCAACCGCAGTGAACACCATAGCGTGCGTCATACACGAGTCTCCATACATGAGACGATGCGCCTTCGACAGACCAACTTGGACATCCGTGTTGAACACCAATCGGTAGTCATGACTGAAAATTAAGAATATTTTTGACTGTCTCTCAGCTCAGTTGGTAGTAGCTCTGCCTTCTGCGCCGTAGGTCGTGGGTTCGATCCCCACTGAGAACAAATATTTGCGTATTTGTGTGGTGAATACAGATATTTGTTCTCTGTCTGGGTGTTATATTGTATTCTAAGTATGTATTTAAAAAAAAATGTTTACCTCTATATGTAAGTATTATATCAACTATCTGGTTTCCATAGTACAAGCTCTGCTTAGTTTGGGGCTCGATAGTGTTGTGTGGATTGTGTTAATAATAATTAATTTTATTGAATATAATTATATATTATTTATTCAATAAAATAAAATCATGTGTTCGAAAAAAAAAAAAAAAAACGAAAGTGCGAAAGCTTTTCAAAATAACAAGGAAAAACCGAACTTGGTCGCAAAGTAAGGGGTTTACATAGAGTAAGGGCTTATGCCCTGGGAGGGCCAGCGGATTATTAAACAGCTGCAAATAATGTTTTTTCATTTAATTTCTACGCAAGCGTTATATTTTTTTGTAATTTTAAGTTTTTTTTTGGTTTAGGCACTATTTTCGCATGTCAGGAACGTGCCCTACGAGGCACTGCCCTGCGTCCAACAGCTTGAGGCATACAGATGTTCAGCCTCACGTGCCAGTAATTTAATAGTTCGGTATTTGTATAGAGAAAAAGATAGCTTACGCGTCCAGGTCTTCAAGTCCGTTCTTCCGTTCGAATCTCTTGGACACTTCGCATCCAAACCACACCGCTTCGCCACCTTGTATACTGTCCTTCACCACTCTGAAAGCACAAGTAGATTGGTAAGGACTTATTGATAAAAAAATGCTATTATAATTTAAATTACTTTTTCAATGATACACTGCCTACGTTATAATAATAATTAAATTGACTTCACAATTGAAAACTAACAAGTAGCTTTTAATTTATCTATTTTTTTAGACTTCGGCCCGCTTCCACTCCAAATATTGCTATGCCCTGAACATTAGGGCCTGTTAATTCACCATTTTTAACTTTAAGATCTCACCATGTAACATAATAATTGCAATAAATAATATGAGTATGAGTAACACTCAATTACATTGTGACTGGCCTCTCAGCTGGGTCCGGTTAATGTACACCCAGTTAAAACGAATCCACTTTTTTGTGAAACTGTTAAGGATCATGTACACTGTAGCAGATAAATATTTCGAATATGACTTTTCTAGCGATCTATGCAAACTATGGCTTGGTTCCTACAGTTTTTTTAATGATCCTCATCTGTTACGCCTGATGCGTATCCGTGTGTATAAGTATAAACTTAGTTGGAAAAACGTGTGAGGAGTGCACGAAAGGAGCGTCTCTGAGGCGCACTTAAAATCCTTTCACAACACTCACACAAAAGAACATACATACATAAAATCATGCCTTATTCCCATCTGCCCATTCCCGTAGGCAGAGATCACGAATTTCCAGTTGCTACGATCCTGACACACCTCTTTCGCTTCATTCACTCTCATAACATTCTACATACATACTCGTCGGTTTAGGGTACTCCTAACCTGGCCTTTCTCTAAAACGTCTGCGATCTGATCGAGATACATGCGCCTAGGTCTTCCCCTTCCAGCAGTTCCATTCACACTCGCCTGATGCAATACTAATAAAAAAAACAAGTAAAAAAAAAAGTGACAAGAGAAGAAGAACTTACTTGATAAGTGTGTCTATAGGCTGGTTGTTGTACGCTGTCTGACGGCCTCCGACGACGTTGCCGAGACATTGCAGCGTGTACAGCTTACCGAACGGGTTCGATTCCCGGGGATCGCTCACTAGACACACCTGAAAAGCAGAAAATACATGTGTAAACAAACTATAAAACAAGAGAGAGTAATAATTGTTGTTGAGTTATAAGTGTTGTAATAGTGGCAGAGTCCGTGACATCGCCGAACCAGCGTTGGTTGTTAGCCAACCAACATAATAATATGCTGAGCCAGAGTCCGTTTTGCGACGCACAAAGCTCACTTCTTTAGTTTAGTGATAAGTTGTTAAGCTTATATTGTTAGTGTGAGTTTTGCTTCGCAAATAAATATTTTTTCGTTCTAATTTGAGTTTTAAAAACTTGAGAAACAACGCGAACACGGAAATCACAAAGAATATTAAACAGTCCCTAAAGTTAAGAGCTGAGCGGGATTTGTGTGATTAAGATCCGATGGCGCAGCCCCGTGCCAAGAAGAAAGGTCGCGTGTTAAAATCCCGCTCGGCTCTAAATTTTGGGACTGTATAAAATAAAATCTTTGTGATTTCCAAACACTATAAAAATACACACATACATTTAAAGTAAGTACCTTATCGTCTACATTGAAGAGAGGTCGCACGTGTTCGTTGTAGAAGTCCTGGGGAGTTATAGAACCGAACGATTGATACGCCTTTTCTTTGTTGTAGTACTCAAAGTTGAACTTTTGTGGCGGAGTACCTGAAATATAAAATTACCTACTTAAGCTTATTTCGATATTAGCGGCCGCCTGCGGCTTCACTCGCCCCGTTCCCGATATTTACTTACGCGCGTTAGTTCGTGGGTTCGATCCACACCGAGAACAAATATTTTGTGTGGTGAACATAGATAAATAAATAATAAATAAATAAATATTGTGGACAATTCACACAACACTACCCAGCCCCAAACTAAGCAGAGCTTGTAATATGGGAACCAGATAGCTGATATAATACTTGAATACATTTTTTAGATGTTTGTTCTCTGTCTAATGTTTATCTAATGTCTATCTGGGTCCCATAGTACAAGCTCTGCTTAGCTTGGCTAGATAGTGTTGTGTGGATCGTCTATAATATTTATACATTTATTTTATTTTTTTATTCGAATTCTTACGTGTACCTAAAAAAAAAGGCATTTAAAAAAAAAAAAAAAGGGCGTTTAAAAATATTTAAAGGGTCAGCAACGCGCGATCGATGCCTCTGGTGTTGCAAGCTTCCATAGGCTACGGTAACCACTTTCCATCAGGTGGGCCGTATGCTTGTTTGCTAACTTTGTTGTATAAAAAAAAAACCTACAATTTGTGTCCTAATAATATTGTATTAGTTGTATAAAAGGTATGGAAGGTATGGTTGCTAACATACCTAAGCACGTAGCGACTATGCCGTAGATGCAAGAGATTTGTTTGTTGATAGTGTTCTGGATTTCCTCATCAGAAGACTTCGCGGCTACTGCTTCTCTTAATTCCTTGGCGTACTCGCGAAGCTGCAATTATACAATAAAATTAGCTGCAATAATACAGTACCTAGTAGTAGAGCTCTTTGTGAAGGGAGGCGACAATGTACATCATGATATTGTAGACCAGTGTCTATATAATATATATATCTTATACCTTTAAACGAGAAAATCTTGTATATATGTATACAGGGTTATTCATTATTAGCTGCAAATACTCAGGAATTAGGTTCAACAAATTAAATAAAAAATATTTATGAAATGATTTTTTTTAAGTTTTGTTATGAAAATCCCGAGAAAATCGATAAAGGAATCATTGGTGCCTGACCTATTTTGACCTTTGATCCGCGCCCGCGCGCCGTGAGTGACACTCTGCGTTCAGTCACCGCCTGGGTGGGTCATCGTCCTGTTCTCCGTGGCAATCAATAAGCAATAGCCGTAAAGAAATTAATAAAAATAAAATTTTGATACAAAAACTTGAAAAAATTTTTGATCAAATTTTAAAAAAATAATTTCATAAATATTTTTTATTCTATTTGTTGAACCTAATTCCTGAGTATTTGCAGTTAATAATGAATAACCCTGTATATTTAGGATCTCGGAAACTGCACCAACGATTTTCACGAAATTTAGTATACAGGGGTTTTCGGGGGCGATAAATTGATCCAGCTAGGATTCATTTTAAGAAAATTATTATTTCACCCCGAGTTTAACAATTAAACATAAACTGAATATGTGACTGCTCCTGCCATCTATTGACGATTGTGAGCTACCATCTAACTGCAAGCATATGCAGCAGATGGCGTTGTTCAGTAAGAATAAGCCAATAAAGATAATATGACTCTTATGATTTCTTAAAAATAGAAATTAACAATAAAAAAAACCGAGCGGAGCTCGGTCACCGACTGCTAGTATATCCTGGCACTAGATACTTAAATAGGGCTAGGGACTAGGATTGGTAAGGTTATGTTAGAACATAAAAATTACGCACAAGGCGAGCGTGCCGCGGCAGCGGCCGCCGCACGTTAAATAATAATAATAAGGCATAAATAGTAGAATTTATACCTTAGTCTTAATAAGTGCGTTCATATGCAAGCTTCTTCTAGAGCTGAACGACTCAGGGTAGCACTTCTTGGGCATCACACCATACTTATTGACGAGGTTTACTATCATATCCCATTGGCCGCCATCGTTTATTGGATCCTGAAAAAAAACACCAACTAAATGAAATCTATACTAATAGTATAAAGAGAAAAGATTTGTATTTTTAAAGAAGCTTTTGACTTTGATACAAACTAAATAAACAAATTTTTGGATTTGAATTTACGAATCATGCAAAGTAAGCATAAAAGTTAATAAAAATCATTAATTGTTAGTTAAGCGTTAATATCTTGATCAGTCATAAAAATATTCGTCCAGTGTGTAGTAAGGTTTCATGTAGCATCATCTAAAGATTTTTAGGTATATTTTTCTATTAGTTAGTTTTTTTCCGAGATCTTGTTGTAAGTTATTACCGCCTAAGAGCGTAAGTAAGGTTTAATAATCATCATCATCATCAGCCTGAAGAAGTCCACTGCTGGACATAGGCCACCCCTACACATTTCCAGGAAGAACGATTCTGAGCCCTTTTCATCCACCGACTTCCCGCGATCTTAACAATGTCATCAGTCCATCTGGTGGGTGGGCGCCATACGTTTCGTCTTTCGGTTCGTGGTCGCAATTCGAGAACCTTTATTCCTCAACGGTTGTCGGTGCTTCGAGCCCGTAAGGTTTATTACCTTGAGTAGAAAGTTGACAAGTCTGCCGTCCAATTCCTCCCCTTTCTTGGCCGTCTCCACGATGTTATTCAACCAATAGTGGGACCTCTCTATCTTATCCCAAAAGAAAAGGTAGCTGAAAACAAAACAGGGGCCTTATTGTCTAGGTATGTCAACTCGTAATCATTTCATTTCATTTCATTTATTCAATAACAATCCTTTTATAAATCGTGTCTGAATGTCTATAATAGAAATAGAAATAATAATAGAAATAATATAAGTACACATAAACAAACAAAAACAAATGTCAGAATAAATTAATAAGTCATCAATATATAAGTCATCAAAATGTCACGTCTGGCAGTCAATGAATTCCTCAATTGAATAAAAACACCCATCCAACAAGAGCTTTTTTAGGTGTGTGTTAAATTTGACAGGGCTTTCCAAACATTTCAACTCAACCGGTAATGCATTAAACAGTTTAACGGCTTGATACCGACAACAGTGTTTTGTAATTTGTAATTTCGCAGTAAAAGGTATATCAATATTCTTCAATCGACATCGGCTTCGTTTGTGACATTTGAAACCTAGCCTAGACTTTAACTGTCACATTCGTATTGTATAACTATCTGACATAAGCAACGCCACCAGAACCAAAATGCAAACCTAGAGAATGAATGAAACTTGATGGATTAGGATTAGGAATTAGACAGTTTGATTAAAAAATATCTTATACCTTTCAACAAGAAAATCTTGTATATAAATATATACATATTTAGGATCTCGGAAACTGCGCCAACGATTTTCATGAAATTAAGTTTATAGAGGGTTTCGGGGGCGATAAATCGATCTAGCAAGGATTCATTTTTAGAAAATGATTACTTAACCCTGAGTTCAATAATTAAACATAAACTGAATATGTGACTGCTCCTGCCATCTATTGACGATTGTGAGCAACTAGATGCAAGCATATCCAGCAGATGGCGTTGTTCAATAAGAATAAGCCAATAAAGATAATATGACTCTTAAGATTTCTTAAAAATACAAATTAATAAATAAAAAATACCGAGCGAAGCTCGGTCACCAACTGCTAGTATAACCTTATCTAAGCATTGCCTTGCAGGTCACGCAGGTTAAAAACATGCCAATCAATGCACGGCCCTAGTAGCCCATAGTACTAAGTTTTTCTAATCAAATACTTTCTCGCAAACGGTGAAGGAGAACATCGTCTGGAAAGCATATGTCAAGTGCACGCAAGAAGCCTTCCCTCCCCACATGGTCAGTGACATGACAAGAAGAAGCAGTGTTTACCTTTGCGAGAACTCAAACTCTTCGATGCCGTACTTCTTCATGAACGGCAGCCGCATCACGTTGAGTGCGGCGAAGAGCCAGCAACGACCCGAGTTCTCCTGGTTCGTTACTGGCTTGCCTTCCGACTCCACCTGTACCACCAAATAGAAGCACCTGCTTAGTTTTCTCCAGTACTAGTCAAATAATAAACAGCCATATTTTAATCTAATCACATCCCGAACACTTGACCAAATCCTGTACAACAGCCGCGTTTGAAGTACATACATATTTATGCATAAAAAATGTCGTTCTGCACCCGCGCGTCTGTGTGCGGTTCTTAGACAGACACTACAGAAATATCATTTTTAACACGCGCATGTGTGTGCGCCTAACGCGTCCTTTGCTCGATTTATTTTCGAATTTGAAGAATTGTTTTATGTTCTGTGATCGAATGTACTAGCGTGGGGTATTATATTATATTATTTGAAATTAGTTGACCGAATCCACAGAAAAGACAAGGTCAATACGCGCGTAGCTGACGAAGTCGCAGGTTTCCCCACGATGTTCTTCTAAGACCGTTTGAGAGCATAGCAATATGTAGCAAAAAAAATCGAATAGAAAACCCGGAAAAAGGTAAACGACTGGATTCGAACCCACGACTGGAGAGGTTACTACCACTAGACCACCATGTGATAATAGTCATAGTGATAGTGAATTTTATCACTAACCAAATACTAATCAGTAAATAATTAGTTTTATCAACAATGGGTTGTTCATGTAATCTAGATAGTGCTCTGATAGTAAGGTGGTTGACTGATAAAGACAAATAGCAATCATTATAAGCCAGTTACAATCAACTGAATTCTTAGTACAGGGAAAGAACAGGGATATACAATAGCCGTAGGCTTGGCTGCTTTAAAATAAAATAAAAAGTTTTTATTTCAGACCTGGATCCATAGGGGTTAGTAACACGAAAAAATCTAGTATATATAAAAGAAAGTCGTGTTAGTTACTCCACTTATAACTCAAGAACGGCTGAACCGATTTGGCTGAAAATTGGTTGAGAGGTAGCTTAGAACCAGGAGGAGGACATAGGATACTTTTCTCCCGAAAAAGTAACGGGAACGGGGTGTTACGGGAACGGGCGAGCGAAGCCGCGGGCGGCCACTAGTAACTTATAAAACTATGTTAGTAATAAACAAATAAGTATACACGCACACTCAATTACTTGGCCACTAAGCGAGAGATCAGCCCAAGCACAGCCAGCCAGTGTCTCATAAAAGATGAGTACATGTCCTCATCCTCAACAACGACTTTCAGCAGACTGTTGGTGCCTCCTCGTAAGCGGCTCATTAGGGATGCTTTCGTAGAGCGCCATCTCTTTCTGACGCACACTACGCTCTAGGAAGCCGAAATTAGCCGATGTGCAATATTTGAGGTTTTACGTCAATTTGAATCTAATTTCTTATTGAAATGCCCAAAAATTTAAAGTTACATATCGTAAAGTTAAATTTATCGAATATCTCTAGTAAATCAAATGGGCGGCCTTATCGCTAACAGCGATCTCTACCAGGCAAAGCTGAGTTATTATTTTAACTGTTTTAGGGGTTCAATTGTTCTCAATAAAATCTTTATAATCCTGTAAGTTTTTGTGTGGACCACACAGACAATAAAGAGTTCTTATCAAATCAAACTTCTTCAGATCTATCGTCCTCTTGGCTCTTAACTTTTTGACCAAAATCTTTTAGTCATCTATCTAATACAAATACCCTTATTACCTTAATATTGTAGACATGTAGACTGGAGTCAGCTCGTTTCCTGCTGATCGCGACCTCGAAGGGGTCAAACCGAGTGCAAACATTCTGAGCGAGCTCATTTTTTGGGTCTGCGTAGAAATCAGTCCGCAGTTTGGCTGTTGTGTCTAACGTCAGGGGCACTGTAACAATAACAAGGGGCTAAGTTAGTATTGGACCACAGTGGAACTTTACTGCTATTATTATTTGTTTTGTAAAAGGATCATACAAAAATACGGTAGGAACCAAGCCGTAGTTTGTCGCCTGTTCTTCTAGGCTTGGTTGTGTGGAACTGGCACCTAGGCTCACCTTAAGATGTTTCAAAGTGATCCTTGAGATACTACTGAATAAATACATATTTGAATTTTTATTTTCAATGATCAACAGCAAGCAATCCATCAGGTAGTTGTATAAAAAAGCAACAGAAAACAAAAATACAAAATAAAAAAATAATGGACACCCACATAATTTCTCCCCAAGTAAAGCAGAAACACCCACATAAAATTTAGCCCAAAATTAAGCAGAGCTTGTACCATGAAAACCAGATAGCTGATTTATGTACTTTTTATCTATAAATACAATTGCATAGAATACAATATTACACCTAGACAGAAAACAAACATCTGCATTCACCACACAATTATTTGTTCTCAGTGGGGATGGAACCCAAGCCATACAGCGCAGAAGGTAGAGCTAATACCAACTGGGCTGGAAGGGCTATCAAGGGCTTATTATGGGGGTAACTTAGTATATTATAAGTGATCAATTAAGCAAAATTAAAAAATTTAATAAACAATTTTTTGGAATATACGAACCCGCCAAATGAGTTCTAACAGACTGGTTGGCTTGGTCACCATCGTTGGGAAACTCCAGTTTTATTTTTTCTAATTGTGTACTTGTCAAAAGAACTCACATGCATAAGCAATATTTGAGTTTAATCTTATAATTTTCACAATCTGTAGTGGCAACTTGATTTTAATCATTTCATGATGCAACCGTGGAAAATACCACATGAATATAAGCAGTATTTTTGGTAATTTTCTATCAATTTTGACTTGACAGTTGACAAAAGAACATTTCTGTTATCTTAAAAGAGTTTGCAAAACTTTTTGGTCGTGTTATTTTTTTCTGAGTCAGAACTTGGGTAAAATAAAGGATAGATAGGTAGCAATTTGTCATCGGTGAAGAAGGTCATTAGAACTTGTATTGAAGTAGATGAATTTAATCAATATCTTTATGTACAATGAAAAACAGACCGAATGGAATAAATATTTAGAGTTACAGAGTTAGCATAAAAAATCTATCTTCTTTTACTTGAGAGGTGCTTTTTTTTATTTATTTTTTATTTTATTAGTTACCTGGTTATCTGCTTGCATAAATGTAGGCATATAGATTATAAAGTATTGCTAGTAGGTACGTAGTTAGGGATTGAGTTTTTTTTAAATAACTCAGTTCAACATGACATTGCATTTTTCATTGTTTTGAACTAAACTACCTACCTACCTGCACAAACTATTTATTTAATCGTGGCTAATCAAATAAGTAATAATTGCTAACTCACGAGTACTATTTTAGCTCAGTTATTTTAGAAAACCATGTCATTTAAATTATAAAAAAAATGTAAACACAACTTTACAAGTTACAGGAGGTTATGTAGAGAAAAAATAAATACCATTTCAAAATGGTACATATTTTATGTGAACAAAACTTACATTGTGTCATTGTGCACGAAGATTCTCTTTTCACTAAATTACACGTCTGTATCCTCAATAATACAGGTGAAAATGATTTTAACTTCAGCAACATTTATTCAACCAAAAGTTTATTCTACTGGCCGGCTGTGTGAGATGAAATAAAAGATTATTTATTTATGCACCCAGCTAGCATGATTACACAGAAGTCGTAATAGTCTTTATATTGAAGAAATAAAGTTCAAAGTGGTGTTGTAAGCAATGAGTTTTGACAGATCGAAACAAGGAAACTGCAGCTTTCTCTTTTTACTCATTCAGATGACAGTTCATAGGGTTCACTCTTTCGGTCGTTGAACCCTGCACTGCAGCTGACGTGCAGCTGTTTTCGATTAGCGGTTTGGTAAAATGTTGCCAGTCATTAAAAACATTTCATAGAATTTTGTAGTTTATCATTTTATTTTACAACTACTGATCTCTAATAGAATTTGAGACCTAAATTAAATAGTACAGGCATTAAAAAAAAACAATATTTCAAAACTTTCAATTTCAATGTTTGCTTTGATTCATATCTTATTATTATTCTCTGTTTAGAACTGGCAGCATTAAACATTCCTGGCGGGAAATTCAAATTATTTTAAATCGATTTAAGTTTATTAGACTCTAATTTCATGAAATAATTCCGATTTAACCATGTATGTAACAAATAATACAGTATTTTTGCGTGTCAGATGGATACATAATAGCTTTATGGCTTAGCCGCAAATTGCGTTGCAATCACAACGGAACTATCAAGTTCCTTGAAAAATCAATACTTTCTACAAAGTTGGCCACCCTTCCCTACGACACGATAATTTGGGTCAAGGATTCAACCTCTCTGCCAGCTTTGTGAGCCTTGCCAGAATTACGAAAACTGGTGTTATTAGTGTCCAAGATGTCTCTAAAAGCGTATGAAGATGCGTGCACAAGAGCTGAACTGTTTGGTCAGCCATTACCGGATAAGGAGGAGTTTTTGGCGAAAAACAAACACCTCGATGTCACTGAGTTTGAGGAAGTGGAAATCAAAACTGCCGAGGTTAGTATTTTTGTATTGTTAAACGTATTTAGTTTTTTTTTAATACCTGCCCAATTTGCCCAAAATGATTTTAGAAGCTAAAGTAAATAGTTCTTGTGTTTTTTTCAGAACACTGCAATGCTTGACGAATCAATCAAAGAAGGGGCTAGTGGATTGTCAGAGCTTAATACAATTTTGAATTCTACGCAGGCTAAAATTAACAAATTAAAGGTAAGATCTGACGTATTTCGCAATGAGACGATTAGTTAAATAGTGTGGTAAAAATTGTAGAGGTTGATTGTGGCGGAGATTTTTATTGTAAAGTTCTAAGATCCATATTTTTTTATAATACCCCTATTTCCTGTTTATAAACGATATAATGTCAATAAAAAAAAGATCCTTAAAATTTGATATTGTTATAAAATCACGTTTTTTTGGGACACAATTCGTTTTGTAAACCTAGGTCCTCACAATAAAGTCTTGAGTGGGTGGGTGTCCACAATGAGAATAAAAACCCTTCAACAAAGAGTTTCAATGCTTATTATGGGCGTCCATTCTTGATCCATTTCATCCTTATTTTTTCTCTTTCTAAAGTATAAGCAATTTGACAAACGTGGTTGCTCCTGGAAGTTTGAAGTGTCTGACTCTCCCCCTGTATATTTTGCATTGCGGGTCCTAAATAAGAAAAAAAACTCTTCAGCAAAGAGTTTGAACGTCTATGGGTGTCCATTCTTGGTCCATTGCCTCTTCGCTTTTCTCTTTAAAAAAGTGCTAGCAATGTAACAAAAGAGGTTGCTCTTGGAACTTTGACAGGCACCTGATTCTCCACCTGAATTTTTCAGGGCGTCTGCGGCAGCCTTACAAACTTCTTTCGCATCAAAACTACAGGCAAAGGGAACCTATCTTACTCCAGCGAACCTAGTTACGTAGGCCAGAAGAATTACGACAAAGACTACGTTCCTCCTCGCGAACTCAGTTCCATAAACGAGGGTTTAGGGCCAAATGACAATGAAATGACACCTCGTAAGCCTCATCAGAAGAGCGAGAAATTATCTGGTGATATTAATTCAGCGCTGGATGAACTAAAACAGATGGAAGACGTGGAAAATACTTCGTTAGTGAGTAAAGCGACTGTTGTGGATATATCAAAGCAGGTGAACACCCAGTTAGGTAAACTGGATCAGATGATACATCAGGCCGATAGAGCCCAAGCGTCCTTGAACAGTCAGAATAAGCAGTTGAGGTCTTTACGGTAAATTTAGATGAGAAATGTGGGATTTGAATGGGTTGGATGCGTCGGAAAATGTGACAGCTGTGACATAATAAATATACTTGGCGTTAAAAATAATGCCATAGATTAAAAAACTGATTGGTTGTTAAACAGGTTATGGACCCAGAAAAAGTCAAATAATAGTACATTATTGCAAAGGCAGCGAAATAGGCAATTGCAGGTCGAGTATGAGTTTGAAGGCCGAGCCGCAGGCGAGGACTTCAATGATACGAGACAGGCAATTGCCATTTCGGCCGAGGCATATATAGTGCTTTTCTTAAAAAAATGCAAGGAAATAAGGGTCTTTTACATAATAAATTTATTTTTTTATTAACCAAATAACAACGAACTCCGCTTTACCGCCAATTTTTTTTTTAATTTTACAGTTTGTGCCGAAAGGTAAACGCATCTGTGGCTACAGCCACGAGAACGCAATGTGTACGATAGATGAAAGAGTTCTAAATTCAAACAGCACGCCGTTTCATACAACATTGCCGGAGCGAGAACGCGCCGGGAAGTGATTTTGGTTTTTCAGTCTACGTAAATATGATACTTCGCGTGTTCTACATTCAAAAGTAATGACAATATTTCCGCGCATGTTTAAGAAAAAACAATTATTAAGTTGTTCAGTTTCCATCAACTGAACATTTTCCGAAGTAACGGAGTGTGCTCAAATAATAAAATTTAAACGTTTAAAGTTATTGATTTCGTAGCTTTGATAATGTTTCAATAATGTTGACGTTAAGTAGGTATTTATATTCGTGCTTTGATATCAAGTAAAATATAAGCCTGTTTATAAATTAAAGTAAATGAGTGCTACAACATAAAACAGTTCATTCAATCTGGGCCTCTTCCAGGCAAGAATGAGGCGTTTTCTAGACCATCCTGCTCTATGGTCGCTTACCATCAGTGTGATTGTGGCCAAAGAATGGTCTAAATAAAAAAAAATACCAGTTACATTCAGTTAACGATTCTGCATTTCCGCAAGCATTGACCCATATGTGGTAACCTTGGATTAGGCTGACGACTGATGAATAGAACGGTTAAGGCTTCGTTCACACGGCATTGTCCTGCACGTTTTTTTCGTATTCGTTTTTTTAACGTACAATCATCCGGGTCTTCACACGGTAAATTATCATTCGTGTAAAAGACGAATAGCCGCAGTCTTCACATAGTTGTCACAGCGAGTAGACGTCACTGATGGATCCACGCGTTAAAGTTCATTCGATTTGCTTGACAAGTCCGTTGAGTATGCGTTTAAACGTATAAGCGGTACACGTTTTTTTGCAGTACAATCGACGTGTGAATGGATATATGTACGTTGTATGGTCACTATTTATACGTTAAGACGTATACTGCAAAAAAACGTGCAGGACAATGCCGTGTGAACGAAGCCTTAGAATAGGAACTTGGTTTGCCCTACTCTATGTAAAACCCAAAAGTTCCGTACTGCAGAAAGTTCCGTAAAATGAGACATGGGTAAAAATAATTCACACTAAATAATTACAAACAAAAATCATTTTAAAAGATAAAAGCCTCAAGGATATTAATTTTAACGTTAAAATTGGTGCTTTGTATAATTATTAATAGTGATTAAAGATAAGAATAAATGTAAACATTCCGAGCGGCTTAAATTATTTTTAATTTGGCCTTATTTTTGATTTGCCGCTAAAGCCGCTTTCACACCGAAATGTATAAGCCGCCCCGACGAATTATAAGCAAGCTCTTTTTGATCGTGAGCATAGTCGGTCCGGTTTAAATAAAAGTTGAATAATGTATGGAAAAGTCAGCGTCTGACAGTAGGTATAGGTATAGGTATCGTTACTCAAAAAAAGAACGCTGAAAAAGGTGGAGAAGGAGTTTTTGCATGCAAAACCCGCACCTCTTAAGAAATAGTACCTACTATTTGAACGTTTTCAAGTCAAGAGTGAATATGTATCTTCTAGGTAAGCGTGCTACACCGTCTCGACCGCTCATGAGATTGCGGTAAAACGCAAGCCTGTAAATTGTAAAAAAAAATTGTGGGTTTTGCATGTAAAAACTTCTCCTTTTCCCAACGTTCTTTTTACATGTCGATACCTAATTGTTTGGTGTGAAAACGGCCTAATTATAAAATTCTGTAGTTAATAAAATAACAAACAAATATAATCTATATTATGTAGAGTAACTTATAAAATAAGTTGAATCTAACCCTTTCAGGTTTCCAGACAATATCTTTAGGTATATCACATCCACACCCAGAGTCGTCAACCCATATTGTTCAATATTTATATTAAAATAATTTAGACTTAAACTACTTCCAACAATTTTTTTTTAAGGATTATTTTATTAATTGTCTATTTATACAGTTGGTTATATGCGAAGAAAATAAATTCCATTTATACAGGGTGTAATCGTTAAGTGTGCACAGGCGATTATTCCGTAACTATTGCAGATATCAAAAAACTTTAAACTGATATCGAAAGTACTTTACCTAATGAGTAAAATGACATTAATAACTTTTTAAAAATAAAACGAGAAATATCCAAAAAAATTACATTAATCACTCCCATACATTTAGTATGAGATAGTAGAAAGGTTTTAGTTTCCTTATTTTAAGTGGAATAGTACCTACTCATTTTACCCTTGTCATTTTATAATTATGTACGATATGAAGGTATTAATGAATTTCAAGTAGATACACGTGTAGATTAATTATCTTACCACTTCAAATTTATAATAAACCTTGTTTCAATATTGTATTGATTTGAACTAGCTGAAAAGCAACATACTAAATAAAAACAAAAAGAAAGATACTCTTTGGTGTTCGTTCTAAATTCAAATTCTTTATCGCGGGTTCTCGTTCCCGCCAATTTATTGTATTTTTCAATTTGAAAAACCTTTCTACTATATCATACTAAATGTATGGGAGTGATTAATGTAATTTTTTTGGATATTTCTCGTTTTATTTTTAAAAAGTTATTAATGTCATTTTACTCATTAGGTAAAGTACTTTCGATATCAGTTTAAAGTTTCTTGATATCTGCAATAGTTACGGAATAATCGCCTGTGCACACTTAACGATTACACCCTGTATAACTATAGTTATCTCTGAGAAAAAAAAATCTTCGCAGATCACTGGTTATGTTAGTAGTTATCTGCAAGGAATAAGCCCTAAATGTGATTGGCGTCTCTGAGAGTGGATAATTAGTTTGTTGTAACTTTTTATATCTTCTAGCTTTTTATATCTTCTGATGTATTCCGGAACTAAATTCAAGTGGTACCTATATGTTAGTTGCAGGGTAGGCAATACCCTTGCGGTGTTATAAGTGTCTATGGGAGATGGTGACCGCTTATCATCAAGTGGAAGCCCTTTTCTCATAGACACAATTGTCTTTTACATTGACTGGCCTCTCAGCTATAATAAAAATAACGTTTATTTCCAAACAAACAAGACATATAGTTATTTAATATTCCTATTACTAATACTAATTCCATTTTAGCTCAGATGGTAGTAGCTCTGCCTTCAGCGTCGTTTATGTCGTGGTTTTGAACCCCAACGAAAACAATTATTTGTGTGGTGAATACAGATATTTGTTCTCTGTCTGGGTGTTATATTGTATTCTAAGTATGTATTTACAATAAAAATATATTTTAAGTATTATATCAGCTATCTGGTTCCCATAGTACAAGCTCTGCATAATTTAGGGCTAGATAGTGTTGTGTAGATCGTCCACAATATTTATTTTAAGAGTACCGTGGAATGGGGTGTCATTGATCAATTTAAAAATTCAAATGGCCGTATTTTCAAAAATACAAACGAACCGAAGACGAAAAAAAAATTGGAATATCGGTTTTTACTATACAATCGATACAATGAATTAGATTCTTTTTTAAATAAATAATATGCCGATGAAAAATATAAATGTGAGTGGTCAATGTTAAACCGTACGTGGGGTTACTTTGATACCCCCTAATATTTTCACGGCAAATGAAAGTAACCCCTTTAAACGTTATTATTTCGAAAGAACAAAAAAAATCGGTTAAGTGCAAAAAAAGATATTAATTTTTTTAAAGTTTAGGGGTGACATTGATCAAGGAAATATGAAAATACTTTTTGAAAAATCACCTTTATTTTAACATTTCATTGAGATATATTAATTGTAAAAACATAATGAGGAACATTAATCAGTCAACATGTCATTAATGTTAAATAAAAATAGAAAAATAATCAAAAAAGTTTCCTTGAGATCAGAAATATTACCAAGAAATTTATAATACCATACGGTATTTACCATTTTAAAAAAAATATTTGTAAAATACCATACGGTATTTTAAATTTCTCTGAAGCCCCACGTAAGGTCATACGACCTTCCACAACTGCAGCTACTGCTCGTTCTAACACGTCTTCATTATAATTTTGATAGGCGCGAGCGCCTAAACGCTTCATGTATGTTCTTGGCATAGCGCTGAAAGTAAAAAAAAGCATATAAAGCAGCCATCATTGCAAATATATTGATAATTTATGTTAAAAAAGCACAAACAGCAAAATTGCTAGGTTATGGGGTGAGATTGATCAATGACCAAAGTAACCCCATGCCTATGATCAATGACACCCCTTATAGAAAATAAACCGCCACTGAATGAAATTTTTGAGGTTAGAATACAAAAACAACTTCTTCCTCAAGCTAATTAAACACATAACAACATAAACTATCATTTTTTCTAGCAACTTTCATATCCAATCTGCTACCCTGGAAGTTATTTTAACCCTTAAAATACTATAAACACAATACTCACCGTTTTTTATGAAAATCTCCGCTATCGATCTGTTAGTACGTGCAGCGCTTGGGCAATGTCAAAGAGCGACATTCAGTGCTGCCAACGCAAAAGACAAAATTTTTCGGTTGCGTTCAGAAATTAAACAATTCCTGTTTTAAAAAAATATAAAGTTTTTATCAATGTTACCCCGTGAATCAAACTAACCCCATTCCACGGTACTTAAATTTGTTCTTAACGAAAACCCATTTCCTACGTCACGGAATTTAGTTCCGGAAAACGGGAATTACATTTGTTATAACTATTTCATGTTGTTCTAGTCATACATTTGTAACCAGCTTTATCTTATCTTCCAAATGTTTACTAATCTAGAATAGCTAATTTATAAGTAAATCTTTCCAATTATATATATTATCAAATAAATATTAAATAAAAGTAATCTACCTACCTGTTTATCGAACTATGTACCTACTACAAATTATGAACAAAAAGAAGTAGAATGTCTTGAAAGTTCTGAACTCAACAAACTTCTCTGAAAAGTGTTCATTATATTTTTTTATAGGCCATTGTTCTTTTATAATATATTTTGTATTTTATTCACATGATGTTTCATCATTATATTCTTCAGTTTATAGTTAAAAAGGCAGATAGATACGAATTACATCTAAATTATTAAATTGTAAAGGTTTTGTTGTATTTAAGCCGAAATACATAATATATAACTATAGTAATGAGGTTAAAGGATTATACGTGGAGAAACCGGCATGTCGTAGAACCTAAACAGTTCGAAAGCTGTGTCAAGTAGGTACACAAAATTTAAGGAGACTCTTCGAGGTAAAAATCATTTCACCGCACTGGTTCAAAACTGGTGACACGACAAGAAGATAAAAGACTGGCCTCTCAGCTCAGTTGGTAGTAGCTCTGCCTTCTGAGCCGTAGGTCGTGGGTTCGATCCCCACCGAGAACTAATATTTGATGGTGAACACAGATGTTTGTTCTCTGTCTGGGTGTTATATTGTATTTTAAGTATGTATTTACAAAAAAAATGTATATAAGTATTATATCAGCTTTATGGTTCCCATAGTACAAGCTCTTCTTAGTTTGGGGCTAGATAGTGTTGTGTGGATTGTCTATAACATTTAATATTTATTTATTATAAGAAAAGGATTATATATGGGGAACGAAATGAAAGAAAGCAATGTGGGATTCCATACAGATACTTAGTTCATAATAGTACGTACGCTGTGTTCGATACAAATTCTCGCCACACATAATTATTATAGATTATTTTTTATGGCAGCTATTTATCTTATTAAAATTATACGATTGCGTTTCTTTATTGTTGTCTATGTGCTGTTAAAAGTATAAATTATCTCTGGTGTCAAACACGAAAAGCTCACATACATTATTTAAATTACCTACCTGTTGTATGAATAAAAATGTAGTTACTTATGAAGTTTTATTTTTAACGTTATCCAAAACATACGGGGATTTGCGTCAATTTTGTTTACTCGGATTTTACGCTCAATATTTTCTTTGGAAAGTGAAAAAAGGAATGAGTTAAATAAACTGACGTACCTACCACTTGAATCTTTTTGAGTGGCGATTTCCGCTGTCTAAAAAACCAAGGAGGTTGGAAACCCATTACATTGGAGAGTCATCGGTTTGAGTAAGATCTAAGGGATCCAAACTCCATCCTAGAGTTATTGGCCACCACGTTAAATGAATCTATTCCTTAAGTTAAACTGTTTCCAAACAAAAAGCATCATTAAAATGCCAATAAGGAAAACCGTTTTTCTTAATCAATGATTAGATTAATCTATTGAAGACTGCTCGACATTGAACACGCCACGGTCCTGACCACGGTCGATCAAAACAACGAAAAACAGCTATTTCAACCGTGAAAATCCGATTATATAAGAACCTTTTTATCACGACCTGACATAACAGTACAGCCAGTCAACGAAATGTTACTTGCTTTAATACTCCTACCAGTATTAGCATCGGCAAATCCCTTTCACAAGTACCCATATGTGTTTCTACTGGACGTTGGTAATGAAGAACTGGAGAAAGTCAACACGGAACAGATCAGACTATCCAGCCCCGGAGGTTCAGTGGCCCTCAGGTACCCTGCGATTGGAAATGGAGACGACATAGGGCATGTAAGAGTCAGTGGCATCGATTTTGGCACAGATCTCAAAGCTAACATTGTAGACGGTGGTCCTGGTTACAAATACGTTGTAATAGTATTATTGGGTAACTCAGGAGTGGAATACGATGCTGTTATAACAATACAAACGGTGCCTAGTGTTGTGAGTGACAGCATTCAAACTATGGAAGATAATTCTATAGAAAATCCAGACGAAGAAGTGTCAAATCAACCGTCTGAAGATTACCAAAATAATAGTGCAGAAGATTTGAAAGATTATCCAGAATCAAGTCAAGTGGAGATAAGTAACAAGAACGGAGAACTAACTCAAGAAAGTTCCAATGTGTATAGCTATTCGCAAAACGAAGCCTTAAATGGCTACAGCCAACACAATGAAGAAAGTGACGATAATAGAGGTGATGATGACAGTGATGGCCATGACAGTATTGGTCAATTAGAAGAAAATGATCATAAAGTAAATGTAGAAGAAGATTATGACCTAAAAGAAGAAGATTCAAGAATAAACCAACCATCAGCTGAAAAGTATACTGCAGACGATGATTATGGCCAGTCAGATAGCGATCCACCAGTGATTGTAGATCAGAATTTATACAACAAATACATTGCATTAAAGGATCACTTTTATGGTTTTGAAGTGTATCCTCAAGATGGAAACGAACAACCAAACCCAGCATATGATGTTTACCAAAATTATGAAGACAAAGTTGATATAGAAGAAGCGTATGACTACTACGAAGAAAATAATCCAACTAAGTTTAGGGATGAAAATAACAATTTTATTGATGCTAATGAAGCATCAGCAGTTGAGCAATAGTCAGTATTAAGTCATAAGAATCCAATAGATTTAGTAGTTGTTAAAGTTCTGAATAAAATGCAATGGTGCTTAGGTTATTAGAAAAAATAGTTATACTTATTCCCAAAGTTATTTACCTCCGTTTGCACTACAACGGACTTTTTGCCAAACATTGGCAAAAGTGTAAATTTGAACAACTACGTGTGTATGTCTCACTCTGGCTGCCTGCGGGCGGACAGACCTCCACTTTTGGTGAAGTTTGTGGATCTTTGTCGAAAAAGCATCAGTTACGTGACAGCGACACGGTGCGGTGACAGTAACGCGAGTTTATTGTTTTTTTTTTTCCACCAAAAAAAGGTCAAGACCGCCTAAGAAGTTTTCCTTTCAAAAAAAATTGATACACGTTCCTCGGACCTACTTGCACCACAAAACTGAGCCGTAGGCGTACACGCGTCAAGCGTGTAGATTTGTTTTTATTGCGAAGGGTACGCGCCCAATCTCATTCTCAAGGAAAAGCAGTGATTTTCTCAGCATGGGTCGGTTTGTTACTGAAATATTTTAGCACAGGTAATGATACTTATCTGTTTTGATACACGTGTAAGATACTTAAATATGGCAATGATTGAAAGGTTGATTGATACAGCGAGAACAGAGAACGAGCAATGGCTGCCCCCCATGAAGGCGTGCTTGTTATCGAAAGCTTTATATTATCACACACGTGTAACCACTTCATACTTGTTTAGGCGATTGGATTCTGATGCTATTCAATAAAAGTGAAGTGAAGAAATGGAACATAGTTCATGTACCTAACCCTACGTAGAGTACCTAGCTTTTGTGCTTGTTGCTTTGTGGTGTGTTTTGGTTCTTAATTTTGTAACGCTGCCTGAGAATTTTCTTTATGACGAGCCTACTTTCTTGTTTTGGAAGGAACATCGTTTGTTTCAAAGAGATTCTTGCAATGTTGACAACGTGTTTTGTGATATTCAAAGATTGAAATCGATGCGTCTCTTTTCCCGCCGAGTTGGCAACGCTCTATTTTTGAATTGACATTTGAATTTCGAATTGGGTGTGAATGTTTTTGTGCTAATTATGTAGTGTTGTCAGCCGACATTTTTTGTATTATTTATGTGAAGTATTGGGTCTTGAAGTTTGGGAACGAAATGAAAACAGTATGGAGAGTACTGAAATCTTAAAATGCTAGATGACAGATTTATCATTATCAGATTGAAAATGTCGGTGCTTTCTGATGCGGAAATGATGTTTGATTCTTCATTGTGCGTTAAATATAATTATGGAGAATGACGCACACCTTTGCTACTTTGTAACTTATATTTTATTTAGTCGTACGTGTACGCAATAAATGCAGGTATGTATTTATTTTCTATTTATCTACTAAGTCTATTATGCCTTCTATTCTATTGGTTGTAAGAAATTAATTGTATTATTTAAGAAAGATCAACTTGTACTTTATTCCTAAGAAAACTTTTGTTTCTTATTCCCTGTTGTTTCAAATACTCACATCCTCTAGCTGTCAAAATGCATTTTGAATATCTCATGAATTTCTTTGGGAATCACAGAGACACAATTCATACATGCAGTCACAGATTAGTTCATACCGCAAAAACTGTTTCACGGACCAATTCATTGAATATAGAACGTTCGAAATTTGAAATTTAAATCTCGACCGTTAGTGATTTTGAATTGGTGTCGCTTTGTGTTATTTTGTGCGAGGTAGGTACCTAACTAGACAAACTTTTGTGTTTCTTTTTATACTATTTTAGGATAAGGGCGTTTGGCAGAATTTTCTTCTTATTCTTCTAGACCTAGTGCAAAGGCATTTCCAAGTGACATTTTTTTTTATCCACTCGCCGTAGACGTTGTACAGCTCAATTATCATAGGAGTTGAAGAGTGCCTTATAATCTTATTTGGGACTCTTTTCAGGGTCCGTTAGGTACCATCTTTCACGGGATTCATACATATTATGTGTAATAAGATACCTAACGATAAAAAAATGATAAAAAGTGATAGCTTATTTTTTATATTAGCTTGCCAACTTTATTCTGGAAAAGTGCTGTAAGCTTATTTTTTTATCACTTTTTATAACTTTTTTATCACACGGCCAACCAGCATCAACAAAAAAAAAAACTTTCGTCCATCTGTTTGAGGTTGTCAAGCCTCATCCCTGAAATTACAGAGACCTAACTGAGGGTAAGAAGTAGGTACTAACCTACAAACACCCAAGGCTTAAAATTCCTATCATATAAACAAGTAACCTACGCAAATAAGATGATCTGATAATAGAAAATGTCTTTTGAAACGTATTTAGAAGACCTTGCCCCAAATATGGATTGGGATTAAATTACAAATGAATCTAACTATTACAAGGCTGAATGACAATTAACCATAGACTAAACAGGTTCTAGATGTTTTTTTTAATTTACTAAATAAAAGCTAAAGATTCTTACAGCGTTGTTTGAACAATGGCTAGCGTGAAGGCAAAACTACTTATTACATAAAATAAGTACATAATAAAGATGGCAGTAGCAGTACATAATGAGTCCTCGCTAGTTAATTAAAGAAAAAAAGGTTTGGTCACGTTAATCTGGCATCTAGATCACGTGAAGCATATACCTATTAATTATCGTTTTTTTGTTGTCGGAGGGAAATCTGGTAACAGACACCATAACGCACCGAGGGATGCACTAAGGTAGTGTGAGGTTGACGAACTCGTCAACTCACTAAAACCAACCCGTGGCCAGCCTCGATGCATGTGAAGGGGTTCCGAGATCTCCAACGGAACGCACCGGTACCCCTCTCGCATTTTACTAAGAGCACTGTCCCGGGAATGACACCCATAGCCACCCCCAAAGCTCACGGTGACACTAGCTAGCCAATAGTGGACAATATGCTGAGCTAAAGACCCATTTGCTTCTATGGCATACGGAATATTGAAAAACTTATCATGAGGAAAAGGATGTTGAATTTTTAGATTTCTGGTGTATTCTTTTTAAATGTAACTCATGTCATAACTTCAAAATCCATGTTCTGTTCTGTTTAATTTATGTCCTTCTCTTTTTTATCATTGTTATTTCTTATGTAAACTTATTTATAATTGTTTTTTCATCTTTTCATATGCGTGTTAAGAAGCAAATAAATGATTGCTTACTATGTCTATGTCTACTAGCCAAGAGTGACGCCGCCTTCCCGGGACCGCATGAAGACCAGCCAGGGCCCTCGCCTCGACCAGCCGCGGATCCCAAAAAGGCCCCTGTTTGTCAGGGGCTACCACTCGCCCCCTCTCGGGGCAGGCTTAATTATTGTCTACGTTAGCGTAGCACACACATACACACACACATTATATTTGTCAAGTATTTTGAACTTGATAATTTTGGAACCAGGTTTATTATTGAAGCCAGTACCTAACCGAGTCACATGAATTCCACAACATTTCGCAATTAAATCAGATCTCTACCCAATCTAGTAATCTAAATGCAAGCTGGTGACATCTCTGTGGATTTACATCGTCGTCGAACGATGGGCGGACGTGGACGAACTCAGAATATTACCGTAAGAAATTGTTCATTATTGAATGATGATGATTTGTGATGTGATTTCACCAAGGATTTCACGTCCTATCCTATCCTACTTGTCTAAGAAAAAAAAGAAAGAAACTTAGTACTTGCCCTACTTCTTATCTAACTAATCCCGTTCTAATCTTATCCCTTTTTAGGGTTCCGTAGCCAAATGGCAAAAACGGAACCCTTATAGATTCGTCATGTCTGTCTGTCTGTCTGTCTGTCTGTCTGTCTGTCTGTCCGTCCGTATGTCACAGCCATTTTTCTCCGTAACCGTAAGAGCTAGACTGATGAAACTTGGCAAGTAGATGTATTCTGTAAACCGCATTAAGATTTTGACATAAAAATAAAAATAAAACTATAAATTTCGGGGGTCCCCATACTTGGAACTGAAACTCAAAATTTTTTTTTTCATCAAACACATACGTGTGGGGTATCTATGAATAGGTGAATAGTTTGCGCGAGAGACACTTCCAAAGTGGAAAAAAGTTGGTCCCCCCCCCTCTAACTTCTAAAGTAAGAGAATGATAATACTAAAAAAAATATATGTTGTGCATTACTATGCAAACTTCCAACGACATTTGGTTTGAACGAGATCTAGTCAGTAGTTTTTTTTTATACGTCATAAACCGTAAACCGCAATTTACCTTTCGACGAACTACAAGAACCTTATTTATGTTACATCAAGTAACATAATATAAAGGTTCTTGTAGTTCGTCGTGCTACGGAACCCTTCATGGGCGAGTCCGACTCGCACTTGGCTGCTTTTTTTTCTATTCTATCCTATACTTCCTGTCCATTCCTATCCTATCCAACTTCTTATCCTATCCGACTTCCTATCCTTACGTGCTATTCTACGTTCTATCCTACAAATCGTAATCTATCCTACTTTTTCTCCTATTTTCTATCCTAATTTCAATCTTATTAATCCTGATTTATCTCTATCCTACCCCACTTAACGAAAATAATAATCTACAAAAAAACTGTCGACTACATTTTTGTCACCTTAGAATAATGAATCAACCAATCGGTTAAGTTCAATACTAAAATCCCTTTCAACTGTGTTCGATATTCAAAATCCTATATTATTGATTTATTATGACAGCTAAAAGCTTCTCAATTCGGCCTCGTGTATGTCTGCGTTCTACATTGTAACTCTCTCAATCTTTGGCGCAGTAAAGTATTCAAATAACTAGGTATGAAAATGTATGAGACTACGGATCTGTGGCTCAAGGAGATTACTCCTGTTATGTTTGCATCTTGATACTCAATCAAATTAGACTCGTAATATGGAGAAAATAAGGTTCAACAGTTCAAAACAGGCAATGGCGCTTACGACGCAATGAGGTCAGAATTTGAGAAAATAACAGTTTTTTTAGTATTTTACATGAATAAGCGATGTGCACAAAGAACTGTTTGCTTTTTTTTAAGCGGATAAAAATCCCGTCATTCATTTTAGCCTCTAAATTTTCAGATTTATCACCCCATTCATAATACTTGACACTTTTTTGCGACTCGGTAAAAGTCTTTTTTCTATGTACTATTAGAGACAATAGATGATAATGACTGCTATAGGACCATAATGAATATGAGCCATTTTACTGTAACGTAGAACGTACAAAAGAATGGTTTTAAATTGCCTACTTGGGACATGTCTTACGGCATGAGTATTACCATCTGTTCCAACTTATTATGACGGGAAAGTTGTTGGTCAAGAGAGGAGTAGCTAGAAGAAAAACATCATGACTTCGCAACATCAGAGAATGGACTGGAATCAAGAAAGTAGAATATCTAGGCTTGCTCTAGATAAAAGAGAAAGGTTAAAAGGATGCCTAAGAAGAAGAAGAAGTGAATGTACAAATAAATAAATATGTAAGGCCAAGATGAGTGAATGTCTCTCATCAAAGTAAAAATGCATGTTTTCTGCATTTATTATTACAAATAAGTGTTATTATTTTAATTTTAACTTTTTTGGGCCTTTTTCTTGGGCCTTTCATTTTAACAGGCCTGTGCCTGTTAAAATGAAAGGATGTAGCGATGCGTTCTTCAATTGAACTGTATTTTTAGATTTCTGCATGGCTGTGACTCAGAGCTTATTTCTTGCGTGTTGCAATCGTTTTTGTTACTCTTTTAATACGCGTCTTCTTAAAACGTGGACAACCATCAGGATACTTCTCATTCACACATTTAAATATTATTCTTCTTATCCTGTCATTGGTTCTTTCAAACCAGTGCGTGTGGTGAATAGGTATATTTCATTACAAGTGCGGGAAGGCTGTCATTGCAAAGAGTTCCGACAAATGTCTACCCGAGCCGAAGGCGAGGGTTGACAGTCGGAACAAGTTGCAATGACGGTTCCGCACGTGTACTGAACGACTATTTTTAATACAGTTGCGAAAAAATTAAGCAATTTAATAAAATAATAAAAATACCATTTGCTTTTTTCTCTTCTCTCCACGCAATAAGTTCGTCGTATGTATGCATGTAGCGACTTTTTGACTTTTCCGGTAAAATGTTCTCCGAAGCATTTTGTGCAATTATACTGAGTTCCGGTGGTGTTAATTCAAAAAAACTAGGGTCGAAATTACTCATTTTGTGCAACAAACAAATAAACTCGCAAAGAAAATTTCTGAAAAATGGCGCCAACCGTAAAATATAAGCAGAGAAGTTTTTTTTTTTCTTCACCCATTCTGGAAGGCAAAGGGAATTATACCCATACAGCCAAGTCTTCAGTAGATTTTTTTTATTGATATGAATTGAAAATGAAATTTAATGAGATGAAATGAAATGAAACCTAACATAACTCATTCAATCAAATCATTAAATCTGTTAATGAAACAAATTAGTAGCTTCTTTTTAGAAATAATACGTATTTGCATGAATCATAAAAACTTCGATGAATTTTTTTAGTAAAAACTTCATGGTTGGTTTTTCTTTTTAGACATTATTTTGACAGTTGGGAAAGAAAAAGCACTAGTGCGGGAATGGTAAAAAAAAAGCACGCGTGTGTAATAGCCCACATCCCGAACGCTATACGTCCCTGCAATACGCCACTTTTTGAGCAACTGTATTAAAAAGGATTTTAAGTGTTTACGAATTTTAATATTTGAGGTCTCACACCTCACACACAGACGCACCACCCATTCATAAAATTATCATAATAAAACTATAAGTGATGAAAGAAAACATTGTGATAAAAACAATAAGGAACCTGGTAGCGACGATAAGCTTGCAACCTGTCACATATTTTCTGTGTATTTCGTACATTTTGTAAATATTTGTTTACTTATTTGTAAGTTGCTTTGTGAAAAAAATATAGACAAGTTTCTCGAACTACAACTGGGAGAATGGGCTCAAATGTTCTATTTCGTAGACCTTGCTACGGAAGAGGCTCTACGATTTCGTAGAACCAATTTAACTTTGCTACGAGTACCTATCACTCTCATATTTAGTTAGTCTTTGAAGTACTTATAGGTTCGCGCTAAATCTACGTCACCTTGCGAGGAAAGGACGACTTTCTAGTCGCCACCGCAACTGTCAATGTCACTGGCGAATCAGGCCAATCAATGGTTCGCGGCACCCCGTCTAGTCTCATCGCTCGCATACCGCAGGAGGTGACTAGCAGTTGTACGTTCACCTTAGACCTTTTATCCTAGGTCTAAGACGTACATACACTAAAACAAAATATAAACCGTCCGTCCCCAAGTTTCCAGGAGGAACTGATGGCAGCAAAATCATTAAGTATTTCATCAAAGGTTGGGGTTATTGACCGACCTGTTTTGACAGTCCGTCACGGCTGGACATCCAGTCATACGGTTGACGAGTTCATTCATATCAAGGTGTTGAATGGAAATACATTGAGCGCTTTTGCCACAGTAAGTACGCGTGACCCAAACGCTGGTGGGTATTTGGCACAGTGCATTAAAATTGCTATTCAACGTGGCAATGTCACCAGCATCTTGGGGACGCTTCCGTCTGGTACTGATTTGGATCAGTTGAGCTCTCTCTAGACGATGCTATTTTTTGTAATAGTTTGTTTTTATTATCATATTATTGTATTTTTTTTTTGACATTTCCAAGTGTACCATGGTATCTTACTGGAATAAAATAAAATGAAATGAAATGAAATGACCTGTTTCTTGTGTATTTTTACATTTAGTAAATATTTGTTCAATTGTAAGTTTCCACAGTAAAATACTCAGTGATGCCCTGTTTTAGTGCGACGCTGACGAGATTATAAAATATATAAATATTGTGGACCATCCACACAGCTCTATCTAGGCCCAAACTAAGCAGCTGGGCGATTGTGTCTGTGTGTTGTCTGTTGCAATCAAAATTGGATAGGTACTAACAAATAAATTATAGGTACCTACTTACCTACTAACTTTACTAACAAATAAATATTACTAACGAATAAATTATACTATCAAGGAACAGCGATCAAGTATCTTGTTGCCGTAATTTTTAAGCCGCTCAAGTATCGATCTAAGATTTATGGATATATAAGAATGAGAATACATCAAAATCTTACATAATACAACTTGTAAACAAACAAAGACAGCATTTCTCAGTAAATACTGTTTCTGAAAGTTACGAGAACTGCCATGAAGTAAGTATTGTATTGTCAATAAATAATATAATACCACACAATACTAAGAATCTATTGTAGAAACCTGAAGCCCTGAACTTGACAGAGACGGGTTGACAACATTACGTTGTAGTTATGGTTACGGAAAACACTCACTCAAGCTTAAGGCGACCAAGTGCGCCAATTAGTCAGGATCCGAGGCCCCAATTCGCCCCAACCTCACAGAAGAGTCAACTGTTGGACATAGGCTTCCTCTACACATTTCCAGGAAGAACGATTCTGAGCCATTTCCATCCACCGACTTCCCGCGATCTTAACAATGTCGTCGGTCCATCTGGTGGGTGGGCGCCCTACGTTTCGTCTTCCGGTTCATGGTCGCCATTCGCGAACCCCAACGGTTGTCGGTCACAGAAGAGAATGGACAAAAAAAAATCTGGATAAACTGGGATGAATTATTAAGCAATTAAGAAAACAACCGAACCGATCCGATAAGGGCAAGAAGAAGAATAAGTTTTTCATCTGACACTATCATGCCCTTAAACCTCTCTGTTATTTATTGAGGATTACGCAGTTTTACTGGTGTTACCTAAGCTTATGGACCGACAACATTATAGCAATCGGGATAATAGTATAATAAACTAATAGCATGTGCTATTACTTATTATTAGATATAGTATAAGTATCGCTATACTATATCTAATAATAAGTAATAGCACATTACTTATTATTAGATATATTATATTGTTCTTCTTCTTCCTGCCCTTCCCACTTTATGTGGGGTCGGCAAAACATGTTCTCCTCTTCCATTCTCCTCTATCAGCATTCTTACTTTTATATTGTTCACCCTTGTTTATTACGACTCATATTAAGTGGCATAAAACATTTTCTTTTTATAAAAATTCGCAGGGTGGAAAGTTCTCAAAATCGTTCTTCCTCGAAATGTATAGGGACGGCCTGGTGCGGCCTACGTCCAGAAGAGGACATCTTATATTATATTTTAATCTATTTATGACTGTGTTTGTATGTTTCCAGAGAAATAGTGTAAATCTGTTGTTTTAGTTTTTGTGTCGAATTAATGAGAATACAAAAAACTTCCTCAATCTTGTAACTATTTGTCAATTTCTTTTGTCACAGCACTTTTTGTGACGAAACTTTTTGTTCGCAAAAAGTCATCAATTGACCTTTTTATGTCTTCCTTGATCATCAAACGCCCTAAATTGTTTTCTTTTGTTTCGATTTGTTGTCCGTGACGGCCTTCGTTTTTTTTTAATTGTCAGTTAGATACAATCTACTTTGGTCTATAAGGTACCCACAGCCAAGTTGTTACTACCAACCAATATTAAATTCTAATCTGAATTTCGATTATGTATATGTAAATTGGATTTTTTACAGACTGAAATCATATACTACATAGGTTTCCTGTCAAAAACTAGAGATTGGAATTGGAAAAGAGTTCTGTACTCCTACCTTAACTCATTTTGCAAATATATTTATAGAAGGTCCATCGTCAAAAAAAAACAGACTTTGAAACTCCTTGCTCATAAACTTCTTGCTCGAGTTTCTCTTCTCATTGGGTAGATGGCGCACATTTAGACTGGAATATTCTACCAAGGTAACATTTATCGCTTCCTTGCGGTCTTCAATCCCAATAATAATTCGACGTCGTAATAATAAAACATTATGCACTTGGAGAATTGAGATTTGACAGACATTTCCATTTGGCCGGACTTGAAGGTCAAATTGATGCGTTCGGCTATAACTCACGAGTGCGAGGGAGAAAATAGAAGAATAGAAATTTATAAATTTAATATAAAAAATAAAATATAAATTTATTGCACACCAAAATAAAAGTTAAAAAAAACATAGTACAAGTAAGCAAAAAAATAGCTGCGCTGTCAACTTTATTTCAAATCTTGTTTCATTCAAACAATTTTTAGAAAAACAATATAGAAATTTCTACCACATTACAGTATTTGCGGTTCTGCCGAATGCAGTTTTCATAGGTCAATAATATAATCATTCCACATTTGGTAAAATAAGTGCTTACGTCCTTTTTTCCCCCTCAAAATCTAGTAAGTATTCAAAACAGAAGACTCAAATATAAATAGTATAGTTTTAAAATGGTCAAATATTTTTTTTATGGTATTAGCTATCTTATACCTTTAAACGAGAAAATCTTGTATATACAGGGTTATTCATAATTAGCTGCAAATACTCAGGAATTAGGTTCAACAAATAAAATAAAAAATATTTA
Source organism: Thera britannica (assembly GCA_939531255.2). Lineage (NCBI taxonomy): Eukaryota > Metazoa > Arthropoda > Insecta > Lepidoptera > Geometridae > Thera > Thera britannica. Next base: position 8,049,181 of record OW618039.2, on the reverse strand, counting down.
TGAAATGATTTTTTTTAAGTTTTGTTATGAAAATCCCGAGAAAATCGACAAAGAATATCCTTTGGAATCATTGGCGCCTGACCTATTTTGACCTTTGATCCGCGCCCGCGCGCCGTGAGCGACACTCTGCGTTCAGTCACCGTCTGGGTGGGTCATCGTCCTGTTCTCCATGGCAATCATTATGCAATAGCCGTAAAAAAATTAATAAAAATAAAATTTTGATACAAAAACTTAAATCAAAATTAAAAAAAAATAATTACATATATATTTTTTATTTTATTTGTTGAACCTAATTCCTGAGTATTTGCAGCTAATTATGAATAACCCTGTATATACAGGGTGTCCCATAAGTCAACGTCCAGCCGAAAATATATATTTAGGATCTCGGAAACTGCGCCAACGATTTTCATGAAATTATGTATACAGAGGGCTTCGGGGGCGATAAATCAATCTAGCTAGGATTCATTTTCAGAAAATGAGTCTGTTCGTTAAAAAAAAACTAAAAACATAAACTGAGTATGTGACTGCTCCTGCCATCTATTGACGATTGTGAGCAACCAACTGCAAGCATGTCCAGCAGATGGCGTTGTTCAGTAAGAATAAACCAGTAAAGATAATAATATGACTCTTATGATTTCTTAAAAATACAAATTAACGAAAAAAATTCCGAGCGAAGCTCGGTTACCAACTAGTTAGTTACATAATATATCCAATGCGCTATGCTACGTACTATAAACATATTAGAAAAAGGTGCCATAGAGGACTAAAATTAAAATAACTTTGTAAGCATTTCTTTCTCTTCAAACAATAATAGAAAACAAAAAATATGTACCCACCTACATAAGTAGGTGTATAAAAATAAACAATTTTGGTAATTAATTACCTTAGTTCTAATTAGGTCCTGCAAATTTTCCGGCTATGATGCCTGCGTGTTTGTCCGGCTAAAGTGCCACGTCCGACTTTCGTGATGGGCTAACTCTATAACATTGCATCTGTTATCGTGCGTAGCCCGATTTACAGCTGATTTATGATTGGGGAAAACACTGTAGCAGTTTTATTCCTGTAAAGGTAATTAGCACAGTAATACTTGGGAAAGGAGCTACCTTTGTACGTGTGGATTAGCTTTGTCCTAGCATACTCCTGTACCACACCACCACAAGCCACAAGCTCTGCCTGGCTCTGGTTTTAAGTCTGTGTGAGTGCTCACCAGTGTATACTGTGTGTGTGACGTTTTGACGTAGGTATATAGGATTTATTTAGTCAACACTCACACAGACTAAAATTCAGAGCCAGACAGAACTTGTGGTAGGCCTACTGGTTTTCCCCAAATCAGCGAACTGTCAAGTTTTTTTACAAGTAAATTTGACAGCTCGCAGATCAGCTAAGGATAAGTTGTCGAGGTAATCTAAGTATAAGATGTCCCGTTAGGTACCCAACACCTGATGAAAAGGCACAAGGTCTTGAGAGAGCTCGTGCCGTTCCTGTAATGAGGCCATTGTGTCAGAGGCATGTCTAGGTGGAACTTGAAACTACAAAAGAAAATAGGTTGATAGGTTATTCTAGGACCCACTTATTTATAAAAAGCTTGAATTTTTATCATCATTTTTTATTTAATAAATTTTGACAAATTCAGTTACTTAATGCTTTATTTGGGTTCATGAATAAAATATGTTTTTGTTTATATTTTTTAATAAAATTATTTAAAATCTAGGATCCAAGAAAACATTTTCCCCCTCATTCATAATGGTAGCTCGCAAAAAGTCTCTTGTCACTGTCAGTTTTATGTCAACAAATAATGATGGCGGTTTTCTTCAAAATCATCGGAAACGTTTTCAATCAAATCAGGATATCACACATACATACTTTGTGCTAAGACCTCAAGCAATGTTGGTTAAAAAAACCACCGAAATTACACAACAGAACTCAACATAACACAAGAAAAACAATTAAAATGAAAAATCTGTGTGACTTTCCAAAATGAAAGAAAACGAATCCCGCATTAATCCCTACCATTCGTCATCTCAGTGCTCTCTCCTTTCTTGTCTCTCTTCTCTTCTGTTCATTGTTGTGCATCTTTGAATTAAGCTTAGGATATTCTGAAGTTTTATTAATAAGAGGAGGGTGAGTGCTGTTTACCGGCGACTGAAGTACGAAGGTTGTTTGAACACTAAAAATTAGGTCAAATATCTTTGCTGATATTACCCGGAGTGGTAGTTGGGATTTTAGAGTTTTTTTTCTAAGAATTACTCATTGTAAAACTGTGTAAAGAGATCTTAGGTACTTCTGTTCCAACAGTCTACCCGTTTCGGGAGTACAATATTGCTATTCTCAATTATTTCAAACTATTGGCGGACGTTGGGACACTTTGTCCCAGCGAAATTTGTCCGAAACGTCAGCTATTCAAATTTTTAAGGGCGGCAAAATTTTGAAAGCTAAAAAATATAATATGGCGCCAAATAATGAGTGTACCGTACATCGGGGCTTCACCGTACCACGCCGCATTTCTTAGAGGCTAGAACATTGATTCCCAACGTGATCCAGGTGGACCCCCAGGGGTCCACGGTACACTCGACGGGGGTCTAAGATGGCGTGACAAAAAAATGGAGGTTCACAATTCGTAAGCTTCGACTTGACTTCACTTATTAATGTAGGCAGATAATATTTTAAGAAGCATAGAGCAACGGTTATTTGTATAAACTTTTTTCGTAATCATTTAATTCGTGGTAGGAACTCAGCCGCAACGCAAATGTCCATAGTTAGATCGAATCTTCTTATTTTATACAATGGAACTTCACTGCTATTATTGTTATTTTTGTTTTGTAAAAGAATCATAGAAAAAAACGGTAGGAACCGAGCCATAGTTTGTTGCCTGTTCTTCTACGCTTGGTCGCGTGGAACTAGCACCTAGACTCACCTAGCTTTTAGACGTTTCAAAGTGATTCTTGTGATACTACTTACTGAATAAATACATTTTTGATTTTGGTCCGAATAGCGCTTGGGGCTTCTGCCCTTAGGTCTTTTGCCTGTTAAAGGTAATACAGAAATTATTTAACTTGAGCATTTCTCTTGCTAGGGTATTTCGTTTCACATCGGCGCCGTTCAAACAACGCTAAAGGTACAGTAACCATCGTTATTGTACCCGTTATAAAGCGGTGTTAAAAAAACTTCTACCAATAAGTTTTTTTTATTTTACAATTTATAGGCTGAGGGCGCTTGTACACGCTAAGAAAATTTGCCGTTCCTGCGGCAGACAAGACAAATTCTTCGTGTAGACGACAAGAATTTTGTCTTTTCCACACACGAAAACGCAACAACGTTCGCCGCGTCGTGTCTTGCGCAGATAAAGGCGCGTACGCACGTACGAACACGAACATAGCGAACATAGTGAAAATGAAGATTGAATTGCCGCCTTCCTTCGTTTCGTTCTAGTAAGTTCGCCTTCCCGGTTGTGTTCGCTATGTTCGTGTTCGTACGTGCGTACGCGCCTTAAGATTTTTTTCGTGCACCGCTGCGAGCAGTGTACACAGTTATTTTCTAGTTACGACACGAATTCTTGGGTAGACCCGGCGTTTTTTCTTAGCGTGTACAAGCGCCCTAACGCTTGACCGCAATCTCACTGTGATGATGCGATCGACGATGTAGCGCGCTCACCTAGAAGATACCTATTCACTCTTTTTTTAAAAACGTCCAAATTTTAGGTATTCGGAAAAATAGACGCCGGCAACGAGTTCCACTCTTTGGCTTTCCGCATTATAAAAGTGGAGACGAAGCTCTTAGTGCGGGAAGAAGGTGTATCAACCATGAGTGGATGCCTCGTTTCCGTACGTTTAGTGGTCCGGTGATGGAATGGGGATGGGGGAACCAAGTTTAAAAGTTCCTGGGCACACCCCCCGAAATGTAGGTATCCTATAATAAATAAATATTCACAACAGACAGACAAACCATACAACCCTATCCAGCGTTTATACGCTATCCAGTGACGATGTAGTCACTATATCGTCGGCTACATTGTCGCTTACTATCAGGGCCGTTATTCACTATTGCCAAACCACGCGCGTTACGTGAACACGTTAAGACATCGGCTTAGCAATCGTCGGATTTTGAACGAATCATGTGAAATAACCAAAACATCAAACGTGGGGCATAGACAACTAGTCTTGTGGCATACAGAATACCATTTTTCGATTCCACACCAAGGCGCGTTTGCGTTTAGATCACGTTGTAAAGTCACACGTTTTGGGCACGGAATCTCCAATGGAATAGCGAATAAGGCCCCAGGTGAGATTGTGGCCAAGAAATGGTCTATGCATATAATGTAAAAATACCCCAAATTATGCAGACCTTGTACTATGGGAATCAGATAGCATCAGCTATAAAACAAAATGAACATAAGTATTAGGTATAATCAATACCCAATACCTACTTATGTTCATTTTGTTTAATAAATGCAAACTTAGAATACAATTTAACGCCCCGGAACATAAACGAGTAGAAGTCTAATTGTACTTGGGTTAATACGCTCCATCGTCAAAATGTACAATTAACACCCAGACAGTGAACAAACATCTGCATTTACCAAAAAAATATTTGTTCTCATCAGTGGGGATCTAACGCACGAAAGCCGTTTCGTCAAAGTAGATGAAAATAGGTGTTTTTGCGGGAAGATGGTGAAGGTATGTGATGGTTGTAGGCTGTGAGGATAGATAAACTATAATCTTGTTAAAAAAAAACACAAAGTTTTCGTTTTAAAAATGTGATTTTATATAATTTTTCTTTTTCAAATTTACGCTTCTGCTCTACGCCGTAGCTTATAAGACCCGGACTTAAAAGCTCATATTGTCAGACTGTCGGGTCTCACTAGTGTCATATTGTACGAAGGTCACTGACCTTCACAACAACACTATGTCCAGGCTAGACAACTCAATGTGCATCTCGGAAGTTAGAAATTTAGCTTCTATCGTGGATATGGTGCTTGGCGTTTACACTTTTAACTTAAAAATTTTTTTAGATAATAAAAACGCATATCTTATCTTATCTTATTATCTTATACCTTTAAACGAGAAAATCTTGTATATATAATATATATATATATTAAGGATCTCGGAAACTGAGCCAACGATTTTCATGAAATTAAGTATACAGGGGTTTTCGGGGACGATAAAACGATTTAGCTAGGATTCATTTTGAGAAAATGATTATTTCTTTCCGAATTCAATAATTAAACATAAACTGAATATGTGACTGCTCCTGCCATCTATTGACGATTGTGAGCAACTAACTGCAAGCATGTCTAGCAGATGGCGTTGTTCTGTAAGAATAAACCAGTAAAGATGATAAATGTGACTCTTATGATTTCTTAAAAATACAAATTAACGAAAAAAAAACCGAGCGAAGCTCGGTTACCAATTGCTAGTAATATAATAATGTACTAACAAAAATAATGTACTAACAAAGAAACTTACAATTAAACAAATATTTACAAAATGTACAAAATACACATGAAACAGTTGAGTTATCTGCAGACTGTTACAAACGATCCAGAGATAGCTCAAATATACTTAGATATCACTTTTAGGTACTTATATCAAAACTTTATTTTATTTCTATGATAGGTATATTTTTTGATACAACTAGCTGATGGAACAATCATATTATGATCCACCTGATATTCAGTGGTTACCATCTCCTTGACAAAGCATTTTCAACTGCTACACCGTCGGCCGCATCTCCACTTAACAGCAGATGAGATTGCGGTGAAACGCAAGCCTATAATGTGTAATGTAAAAAAAATCGGTTTTCTGTAAAGTCGGTATACTGACGTTAGATGAACGTGCCAACGTCATACAGCTGTCCTCGCGGACGCATCGCTCACTCACAGCAGGAGAGAGACAGATGTCGAACGCTGCCGAACACGGAGGCCGATTGTGCCTCTTTGTCGCTCGTTCCGCGCTCTCGCTTGCACTTCAAGCCTTAAATGGAACGCCTCAGCGCGAAGTAACGCCGCATGAGACATGTTTTTTCATGCGTGCATCCGGCTCCATCGAATTATAAGACGTTGTCACGTCAAAAAAGGCCTAAGCCCTGCTGTGTTTACGTATGGCTGCGGATGATGATGATGAGATATAAAACGGGTAAGTAAATTTTCCACAGATTTTCTCAGATCCACGTTTTCTAGGAAGTAAACTTGTGACAATAAGTTATTATATTGAATTACAGCACTTGCCTTGGACCGACGAAGACTGAGTGGAGAAAGATTGCTTAAGTAGTGATGGGATACTCCATTATCGATAAAAGTCTAAAGTCTTGCACACGTCTAAGTCAACTTTGATGTTGATATGTGTGTGTGTTGACAGTTGTGTGCGGATGTATGCAAAACCCTATGCTGAAACAGTAGGCCTACCATGAACTCTGTCTGGCTCTGTCTCTGGCTCTGGTTTTAAGTCTGTGTGACTGCTCACCAATGCATTATACGTATACGTATAATGCATTGGAGCTCGCTCCCGCTGCTGGGCAAAGGTAAAAATCTTCCACACATACTGGTCTAGCGGCGTTTAAACAATAAACAATGTAGTTGAATAACTCATAAGTTCATAGCAGTAGAAAATAAAACCCGGAAATAAAACATTCGATATCATGGTTCTAATGACACATCACTATCGATAAAAGCTCCATTATGGATAACCACAGCTTACATAATAGCTACTAAGTTTAGCCCCGAGACAAAAGAGTGCGGTAGAGATGCGATTTTTCTATTAGATATGTACCTACCTACTCGTAAAAGAAGTGTAGTTGAAATTGATAAACTTTATAATTCTACGTTTCCGGGTTTATTAGTTTACATCATCAGTTACATAAAAAGTTATGGAAAAAAATAAAGAAAGTCATCACAATATTAACAAAATTATACCAAAGAAACACAATAAAAAAATAGTTTTTTAACATTCTTAATCATTTTTTTCGGAGTGTTCGGAGTAACGTTATTCGTCGAATAAAATTAGGTGGGCAATATGCTTGTTGGTTGCTACTTTGCTGTGTAAAAAAAAAGATAAAGAAAGTTATACAAATGTATTTTTATTGGGTAAAATTTTAAAATTCTATCTTGGCACATTTTAATAAATTGTAAATATTGGATTTGTATTTGGATACAAGTAAAGCGAAGATTTTATATGTACGCGAAACACGAAAGCATTAGTCAAAGGCACTTGTTAATTTTTCAAAAGTGTCAAAAGCAAGACTAATCCTATAGTTTCGTGGAGATTCTGGGATTACGGGTCACTGCCCTCATAACAGAAGGTCAAATAGTCACGTGGAACTGACTGAAATTAATCTAACTTTATGACGTTCAAAAGTGATCCTGCCTATTCAAATAATTAATTGTTTTTAGAACACTAGAACATCATGCTAGGTATTTTTTATTTTTGTTTTGTTAAAGGATCATACAAAAAACGGTAGAAACCAAGCCGTAGTTTGCTACCTGTTCTTCTAGACTTGGTCGCGTGGAACTGGCACCTAGACTCACCTAGCTTTAAAAAGTTTCAAAGTGATTCACTATTCACAACTAAATAAACACATTTTTTGTACAACTAGTTGTAGTTGATGGAATAAGCTTAATGCCCACCTGATGTTAAATGGCACCATGGCCTATAATAAAGCTATGCTTAGGTCACGCGTGTTAAGAATGTGCCTTACGATGCACTGCTCTCCGTCCATCAACTTGAGGCATATACAGATGTTCAGGCTCACGTGCCAGTAGATAGATAGATAGATAGATAATAGATAACTCTCTACTCTCTTGATTACAATGACACTATAGGTAAGTAGGATACAGTTTTTGGCTTATAAATAAACAGTCACAGTAAAACAATGGGCGGCCTTATAGCTAACAGCGATCTCTACCAGGCAACCTCTCAGTAACTGCTGAATGAATCTTTTGCATGATGTAAATGTCATCAAATTTAGATGATGTATGTTAGAGTCTGTTCAGAAAGAGAACCGTCGTGGGATTGGAGGGCGCTGCTGTGCTTAATCACCTTTTTTGTTTAGTGGGCAATACAATAGCGCGTCTTTTGCGTTTTGATCCTATCACAACTAGTGTACTATTCCTATATTTAATTTTTATGATGCAAAATGCTGACAGAAAGAAAGGGATGAGCTGCCATATAAAAATCGAAACGTTAGTTCTCAATTTGGCCACGACGGTTCTCTTTCTGAACAGACTCTAGTATCTAGAGAGATAGAAACGTGTGATGTCTCAAAGGTTGTTGCCCTCACAAGGGATCAAGGATTACTCCATCCAAAACTCAATCTATCTGGATGGGTGTACCTTATGTCAAGCTCCCTAATCCTGAAGGGTTTGCAACGTTCTTACACGTCGCTTGGGTATTATGGCTATTCCACAAGGTCGAACATTATCTTTCCAGGTACTATGTATTATTTTTAACTGAATTCAATTAAAAAAGGAGTTTGCAATTCGGTATTTTTTTTTAAAGTTTTTTATCGCATAACTTCGCCATTTATGAGACGATTTGAAAAAATATTTTTTTCTGAGAAGTAATTTAGAGATAGTAGCAGTCGGTTTCTTAAGTTTTTTAAATTTATTTTATATTTAACTGAGCTTATCAATATACACAGAATTTTTTTTGGATATGTTCAGGTTATAAACTAATCTACTTTTTGCTTTAAAAAAGTAAGAAACGGTAAAAGTATTCAAAGTTAAAAAAGCAGATAAGTGAAAAGGCAACTCGCAAAAGTCGTTTATAAAAATACCTACACGTAAAGCTTGAAGTTAATTTTAAGTCGTTATCGACACATTTAGTCATGAGATCAATGACTTATATTTTAGCTATGGATTAGTTACAATTACAATGAGTAAAGCCAGACGCAAAGAGCTAGGCGACCTAATTGATAGCTCGGTCGGACGAGTCCCATACGCGTCCTAAATACACGGCCTCAATCGCGACAAGAGGGATTGGGCAATGTTGGATGTAGCAGATGGCTCATCATATCAATATTTTCGCAACGACCCGTGATCCCAGATCAATTTGTGTTCACATCATCATCATTAGCTTTTTGACGTGACAACGTCTTATAATTCGATGGAGCCGGCTGCACGCACGAAAACATGACTCATGCGGCGGTACCTCGCTCTGAGGCATTCCATTTAAGGCTTGAAGTGCAAGCGAGAGCGCGGAACGAGCGACAATAATATCGAGCGTAGCTATGATTTAAATAATTAAAACATAAATGTTAAATCTTCCTCATATCATAACTAATTTTGAACAACAACTTTTATTCAGTTTACTTGCTGAACGAAATAATGTCTATACAAAATGTATAATTATAGAACAATGTCTTAAAATACAAATAAATGTAACTTGATCAATTTAATTGTGATATCCATTTACCTCCTTCTCTATATCCATACAAAATATCTATGAAACAAATAAAATTAAAATTTTCTTTTGAAAAATGCAAATCAGTATTTTCTTATGACGTTGTCACGTTCAACTATCGTCAGTAAACCGACTTTACAGACAACCGTTTTTTTAGTAGTAGAGCTCTTTGTGTTGTCCAGAAAGCACTATGCCTATATTTCTGTCGTGCAGCAGCATATTTGAAGGGTGTGGGTGCCGGTGAAACTGGCACGTGAGGCTTCTGCCTCACATCACAGATCACAGATGTTCACATCTGTATGCCTCAAGTTGATGGACGCAGGGCAGTGCATCGTAAGGCACTAAAAAAACAGACTAATCAGTTGGCTGAAAACAAAGTAAAAAATGGTTTACTCAATAAAAGGGAGGTATCACTTACCTCCCATACTCAATTGTAACCGACTTTAAATAAAAAGGGAGGTGGTTAATTCTCAATTCGTTTTATTTTAATGTTTTCATCCTTAGACAATTTTTATGAAGAGATTATTATTTTATAGGAAGAACAGTTCCGAGCCCTCTCCATCCACCGACTTCCCGCGATCGTCGGTCCATCGGCTTTTTTTAAGTTGTGGGTTGGTGTGTTCATAAAAAGCCGATGTCTTCAAAATAATAGTCCTTAATTTACTCAAATCAGTGGTTTTATAGATTGAATGAAATGGTCTGACGATCCTGTTTTTTCAGAGAATAAACTTCACTTCACTAGAAGAACTAGTAAAGCAAAATACGCCCAAAATAAATCAAAGCATGTGATCAAACATGTTCAAGCGGCAACGTGCCGAGTTTCTCACTTTCTTTGAACTGGCATTATTATTTTTATTTATTGATGTTTTTCCTCATCTTACACGATGTGGTAGGTAATTGTTAGGTTTCCTAGCAACTTCTGAGTATCGATTTATAAAGTAAATTAGTAGTTATTCACGATTTCATACGCGTTACCTTTGTAGAGTCACCATAGCGGTCGCCCGCGGCCTCTCTCGCGAGTTCGCTCAGTCCTGTTACTTTTTCGCGATGCAAATTTTAATGTTAACGCATTGCCTACAAATTTAAAATCATCCATAAACCAAATGTATTTCAAGTCAAACTGAGAATGTTTTGGTTGAAAGGGTGTTTCTACTCATTACAAGACTTTATGTCTACTATTTAATTTGATTTTTTTTTGTATTTACTGTGTTAGGATTATTATGTATTTATTGCTACTGTTATTTATAAGGTTTTCAGATACGATTGTAAAATTGTTAATGAAACAACAATTTCATTTTTTATATTCTTTTTAAAGTATCAGTCAGCCAGAACTATGATTCCTTATTATTACATACATTTTTCATCGCGTGACGCTGATGAAATGCCAGCCTATTGTGTTACGGGTGGGAAGTCCTTATATCTGGTTGTACGGGATTCCTTCGTCTTCTTGAAAGCGTTGACCGTAATCAATGTTAATTGTGAATCATCATCATCAGCCTGAAGAAGTCCGCTACTGAAGATAAATCTCTCTTACTTTATTTTTAATTTTTAAATATACGATGTGACTTATTAGCCAAGAAATTAACAATTAACTTTCTTCTTAACAATTAACTTTCTTCTTATCAATTATAACTATGCGAACTAGATAGCTGATTATAATCCATATTTTTTTTTAAATACTTAGAGTACAATATAACACCTAGACAGAGAGCAAACACCTGCGTTCACTTTTCTAATATTTGTTATCGGTGGGGATCGAACCCACGTCCTACGGCGCAGAAAGCAGAGCTACTATCAACTGAGCTGAGAGGCCAGTCAGTAAGTAAAAGGATCGATGATTGTAAAAGGATCATATAAAAAACTGTAGGAACCGAGCCGTAGTTTGTTGCCTGTTCTTCTAGGCTTGGTCGCGGGGAACTGGCACCTAGACTCACCTAGCTTTAAGACGTTTCAAAGTGATTCTTGTAATCGAACTGATTATAGAAAATTTTGATTTGTTCATGGTCACGTTTGGAGAACTTTTGTCCTGGAGTTGGTCAAAGTACGGCCAGCATTTTCTTGGAAAATTTATGTAAGAAGTACTTAATAGTTCCTTATTATCAGCCACCTCATTTGTGGTACTGCCTGTAATTATTGGCTTCTCAGTATCAATGCTAGACAAATCCAAGGTCGATTTACTGGAATAGGGTAATTTTTCAGTTTCTTACGCATTCTTATCTGAAACTTGGTATCTTTGGCGCTGTCAAATATTTAATTTTGACATTTACTTATTGAACCATTTCGTTACAGTATTGACATGTACGTAGGTTCTCTGTCATTTTGGGAACTCACGCATTTCATTTTAATTGTTTTTCTGGTGTTATTCTGAGTTTTGTTGTATAATTTCGGTGGTATTATAACCAACATTACTTGAGGTCTTAGCTCAAAGTGTTAGCAGTTGGAATAAAAGTGTATTATGTGATATTCTGATTTGATCGAAAAGGTTTCTGATGGGTTTGAAAACAAAAGACCATCATTTTAATTTCAAAGCCAAGTAAAAAGTGTCCCAAAAGTTAAGAGCCGAGCGGGATTTGAAACCGGGTTCAAATCCCGCTCGGCTCTTAACATTTGGGAAATTATAAAAATCTTTGTGATTTCCTTTAGTGTAGTAAAATCAATAAACAGTTCAATAATGTTTTAAGAGTAATCTGATTCTCCAATGATCGAAGGTAACTCCATTATCCAATTAGTGGGACCTTGATAGCTAGTGGCAGTTCAAGGATGATGCTTATTGACAAGATTACCCTATCAGTTCTTCAAGGATTGTGCGCTCCAAGGTTTCGCCAGCTCAAACAATTAATAGGTATTTGGTTACGTTAATCTATTAACGTTTGTTTATCCTTTTATTGTTTGCATTTTCTTTACAACGAGCTGGTATGCTCGAGGATTGCTCGGTATTTTTTTTTTTATTTAAATACGAATTACATAATACTCTCTACGACAGCTAACTCGTGATTTTGACTACTCATCAACAGATGGCGTTAAAATTTTTAATTATTTAAATAACTTCTCTCCTGCTTTTTTTCTAAAAATTAATCCTAGCTAGATGGATTTATCGCCCCCGAAACCTTCTCTATACTTAATTTCATGAAAATCGTTGGCTCAGTTTCTGAGATCCTAAATATATATATAAACTAGCTGTGCCCGCGACTTCGTCCGCCTAGAATAGTGTTTGGGTAGCATTTTAATTTCTAACGAAAAATTCCGTATTCTTGTGCATGTGGCACAGTCAGTGTTGGGCAGACCCATCCGGGTAAGCACACTTTGGCATATTTCCCCACCTACACCCTCCCCTCTCCCATTTTTTTTTGTTGCAAGCTTAAATAAAACATTTACATAAACCTTACAAATTTCCAAACAAACTTTCAAGAATAGTCTTATTGATATTTTACACTCTTTGTAATAAGTACAATAATTTGTGGGGAAGTAGAAGAGAAGATAAAGAAAAAGTTAATAATAGCTTTTCAAAGAAATAATATTTATTTAATAATTGTGTCGGCCAAGATTTTACAAAGTTTAAGATCAGATGTGGTCGTACCAACTGACTCATTGTTATTCAAGTAGTTTTTTTTGGTTATAGTCATAAATTAAAACTTAAAACTTGGTCTCGCTCAGTTTTACCAACACACTTGATTCAACCAAAGTTTACCGCTGTTGCTTCTAGGAACTCTAGGATCAATGATAGGTATTTATGTACTTGAATACAGGATAACCGGTATAACAGACTGACCACGCCAAAACTGGTCCGTCTTGGTACCCAATCGGAAAAGATGTGGTAAAACTCCACCAGGTTAAGCAATGGACTGGTGTAGTATTTTTTTTCACTGGAGAGACCTTTCTTCACACCTTCTTTTTATCTTCTTTCATGTTCTGACACTTAGGTACTTCTGCAAATACAATAAAATAAAATATGTAAGTAAGATGGTGATTGACTAAATTTAACATTGGACATGCAACATGTAGTTACACTTATAGCTTAGTGAAAACTTACCAGTCCATAGATATTTTAGTTCCAAATCAGATCATTATTTCGATAACTCCTGCTACGTCCTTCAGATTCGCTGTAAAAGAACAGCGCGGCACTCATGGTCATGTTCATACAATGCATGGGCTAACCATGTTTTAATTAGCACAGATTATGAGTTTATTCTATCTATCGTCTTGCGTATAGGATTAATTTGTCTGCACATTACACAACTACTCATGTATCACGTATGTATGTATTTCAAGCGTAATTTTATTTCTATCGAAACGATCAGTGAAAGAAAACAAAATTCGTTGTATAATTTTATGTCAAAGTCTTGACCAAAGATTAATAATACATACTACCGAATTCCAGTGTTGCCAGTGAGAGTTAGTCAAATATAGCATAAGACGGCTCAAAAACTAACATTTTCACGTGAAAAGTAACATACCATTAATTATGTGGAAAACGATTTACTCCTTTATAATGGTACTTTATTACCAAAAAAACAAAAACATTCTTAGATGCCTTCCGTTTCACGATATTTGCTTGTTTTTGCTGGAAAACATTTTGAAAGTTTTATTGAGTAATTAATTTTTATTATACAAGGTGCAGTTTTGGATCTGCAAAACATTTTAGGAGGTAATTATGTTAGTGATTCTCGACCCGAATCAACAATAAAATGGGCAGGTATTTTTTTTTCATTTTATTCTTATTAACGTAAATCGGTAAGTGTGAACTCCCCTTTTTAAAACGCGACCAATCTGTACGTGTCCTTAAACTGCGCTTTCACACACACAAACAAACGCAACCGACATTTCTTTCATAAATCCAAACCAAAGCACCAACCACCGGCCGCTCCCTCCCCCCCGCCACCCCGCCACGCCCCCGCGGCCATCGCAAACGCATCGATCGGGTCAATTTATTAGTGTATTTGATGACGCCGGTATGTGCATACGCTTGCAAATTCCGCCCCTCAAGTGCGCCTTCGATTAACGGTCGGGATAGGTACCTACTACCTAATTGTAAAGATGACGGACTAATACTCCAATGTAGAGTTGGTGGAGATGGTCCGCTTGTAGGTATGCCATCTGTGGAGACAATGTATCTCGAGCCATCGAAATGTTCGCGGAGTTATTCCCCAATCGGCAACGTCATCATTGAAATCCCGTGTTTCGGTAAGCACTTAATTAAAGCCTTTGGTTCGAACTGATTTGTAGCTCTCGGACAGTCGTTAGGTACCACACGGGTCGGTACGGGTCAACGACCTTACAGCCCTGCCGTACGGTCGGACAATTAGCAAATAACAAATGGGTATCGTGTTATCAAGTAACTGGTTTGTTGAGGTCTGATACGCAGTCGCCCTGCGAGATTCACTGGCACTCCATGCAGTGAGCTGCATACAGTTAAAAATTCGAACTACATCTAAGGTAAAATTATTTGCTATAAGTTGCTGTTGCTACAACAACTTGTACAGGTCGCGGCACGTTGGTTGAACCTTCGATGCGCAGTAACAGATTTTCGAGTCTAAATCGAAATGCGGTATGACGAGAATCGCGGGGTTCCCCGTAACCATAGCAACGACCTTCATTTTAGTTTAACGTAGTGCCGCGTTCGATTCATAGAAATGTGGACGGAGGGAGACTCGTACAGGCTGACGTCACTGGTCATCGCATTCACGCACACAGTGACATGACACGCGATACATGGGTGATTCTGTTTTTTTGAAGAGGGTTATTCTGAAAATCAATAAAATTGAAAAATCGAAAAGAAAAAGTATTATTGATTATTGACTTGGTATCGTATTGTTATATGATTATTTACGAGTCTCCTAACAACCTCCTGAAATGTTTTGCAGGTTCAAAACTGCACCTTGTATAATTAATTAAGAATTAAGAATTTATATTGAGGCTACACGCCTCAATATAAATTCTTCTTCGTTACATGCAGGTAACATGAGAGGGTCAAAAGTAACGTAGAATGTTAAAAAAGTAACATTCTGGCAATGCTGTTAATATTACTGTTAACTGTTACTTGTCAACTGTTACTCGCAAATGTTGGCAACATTTGTGAGTGAGTTACAGTTGACACAAATGTTGACACGTGACAGTGCGGTTGGCACTGTCAGCTGTCAGTCAGTCACACGTAAACAAAACAAACAGAAAGTTCTCGATCTCGAAAAAAGCAAAGCGAAATTAACATGAAAAATAGTGTTTACAAAAAGTATTTTGCATTGATAAGTTGCTTAAATGACCTTTCTAATGCTTTAGCCTATCTGTGTACCGAATTTCGGTGATCGGCATGTAATCGGCGAAGTGGTTTAGTGTTAGAAGGAGACAGAAACATCAAAGAATTGCTCTTTAGAACGTGTTTTATAAGGTTTGTAAAACCTTTTTCACAATAAAAAGTAGCCTATGTCCTTCCTCAGGCTCTGAACTATCTGTGTACCAAATTTCATTTCAATAGGTTTAGTAGTTTTGGCGTGAAAGCCAGACAGGAAGACAGACAGACAGACAGAGTTACAAACGCATTTATAATATTAGTATGGATACAAGATTTTCTCGTTTATTTTTATTTTTTTGTAAATCGTATTATTATAAAAAAAAAAATATTATTTAAAGAAAGAAAGAAAGAAAAGAAAGAAAAACGTTTATTTATACAAACTGTACACGACAAGACATAAAACTAACAATAAAAAAGTAAAAAAAAAAAACAGTGTTAATAGCACAATACGCAGAGTTCTGGTGGGTGTGTGTGTGTGTGTGTGAAATGCTGCCATGTACGGTCTGTATAAAAAGCCCTGAGCTCAGCATGGGCTGAGAACAAGTTCTCAGCGCTGGTTTTCAGCACAAGGCTTTCGGTGACGCACAAACTGTAGGTAGGTAGGTATTATGAACAAATAAAAATATATATAGTTGGTATTAAAAACAGTAGGTTGTAAATATATTAGTAACTAGGGTAGAATATATGCATAATATAAGAGCCTGTAAGGAAGTTGTATATAATTTATAGTAAAGGTATTATGTAGGTATGTATAGCATTAAGAACTAAACTAAAAACAAAACAAAAACCGAGTTCACGTAAAGGGGCCCTTCCGTCAACACCAGCCTCTTAAGAGCCTGGGTTACCCAGGAGAACCCCGTGATAATGTTAAGTAAGAAGTATAAAGCCAAGATAATAGTCAAACATTTTGTGTTCACTTGGATCACTTCAAAACATAAGCAAGTACCCAACTAAGCGCAACGTTTACACTCTTCAGTGTAGGTACATATCCCATATCCTAAATCCCCGCGACAAGGTGATTTTATTATTTAGGTAAGTATACTTAGATATTTTTTATATTCTATTTATTTTATTTTATTTATATGTAGGTACTTAGATATTTTATACCATCCGGTATTAAAAAGAACATCTATTTGCAATTAAAAAAAGGGTAAGCTAGTTGATAAAAGGGCCGAGTAAAAAAAACTAGAAATAATTATGATAATAGATATAGATAAATAATAGAATAGGTAATAATGTAGATATATAAGTATTGAGTATAACTAGATAGGGGCAACTAAAACTGAGTAGGTATTCACGTGACAGACTTTTGCAAATCTATTATGATTTTTTTTAGCTTTAACCGAAAGTTAAACTTGCACTGTAGTGCACGTAATGGTGGGGGAAGAGAATTCCAGCATTTCGTGGCACAGAAACGAAAACTACCACGAAATGCAGCAGAACCGTGTCGCGGGGTGCGCAGTAATAGGGATGATGTACGGGTCGCATACCTGTTGTAGTCTCGAGCCCATACAAATTTGGAATAAAGATACCGAGGTTTTTGATACTTCATCACATCAAACATCAACGTAGCGAGATGCAAGTCTCTTCTGTTCTTCATGTTCAGTATATTATACTGATTCAAGAAAGGTGTTATATGGCTACGTGGGGGAACATTGAAACAAAAGCGAGCGCAGGCATTTTGAACAATCTGTATGCGACGAGAAGTTTTAGCTAGAAGGCGAGGACCATAGACGCAATCAACGTAGTTGAACTTAGAGAGTACAAGTGAGTCCACGAGCATAATACGAAGGTCTATGCTCAAATAGTTTCTTATTTTATATAGGACTTTTAGACGGTAGAAACTGTTGCGGACCGTTTCAGATACATGCCGTTCAAACCTCAACTGCTCGTCCAAGATAAGGCCAAGATTTTTCGCCTCTAGAACACGCTCGATAACCTCTCCACCAATAACTAGTTGTGGATTCGAATTTGTCATTTTAATAACCTGATTTTTTGTTCCTAATAACATGTACTTTGTCTTTGATGCATTTAGTAATAAGGAGTTTGACATGGCCCAAGTAGTAACTTTTTCCAGATCCTGTATGATCTTAACCTCAGCCGCTCGTATGTCCTCTGGCTTAAAAGATAGGTACATTTGGATATCGTCAGCGTACACGTGGAATTTACAATGTTGGAAGCAATTGGTGACGTCAGCACTGTATAGAATAAATAATATTGGACCAAGTATTGAGCCTTGCGGCACGCCCCTAGAGACCTCTCGCAGATCGGATGCTAACGTTGCACCGTTTTCCTTACTAATTTCAACAAACTGCGCCCGATTACTTAGGTATGAATCGAACCACCGTATCACATCCATGTTGAAGCCATAGTAGCTAAGTTTAGAAAGTAGAAGAGATGTATTGATAGAATCAAACGCGCGGGAAAAGTCAAGAAGTACCAGAATAGTGCCCATACCTGCATCCTGCGCTGCAAGAATGTTGTCAGTTACGTCCAGTAGTGCGGTATTTGTACCTCTGTGTTTTCTAAATCCTGATTGCATATCGGGTAAAATATTGTAAGTTTCCAGGTATTTCGTCATTTGGGAACAAACTACTTTTTCCAGCACTTTAGAGAGGCAAGGCAGGAGACTTATTGGACGCAGATCTTTGAGCTCGAGAGGGTTAGGGATTTTGGGTATGGGCTTTATCACTGCTTTTTTCCATAATGTAGGAAAAACTCCAGAAACAAGGGACTTATTAACAATTGCTGTAATTGCATTCAAACTTTGAGGAAGTGTAAGCGTGATCATGTCCAAGGATATTTTGTCTATACCAAGAGCATTAGTCTTTATCTGTCTCAGAAACCTCAAAATAGTTGTGGAATCGGTTGGCTCAAAGGAAAACGTGGTAGTACAGGACTTATGGAACTCAAAAAATGTGAGGTTAGAAATTGTAATGCAGGAATTATCAGGGACACTTAAAAAATGATCATTAATTAGGTTAGGATTATCAAAATGTAAGGGGAGCTCTATGGATTTAGGCGGTAATATTTTCGATTTTAAATTCTTCCATAACAGTTTTGAATTGTGACTATTACAATTAATGTTTTGCTCAAAAAACGCTTTCTTTTCGCTGTTCAGCGCCACGATAACTTGTTTTTTTAAGTCTTTATAGAATTGCTTATGGGTTTCCAACTGAGTGATCCGATGCCTAGCAAGCGCTGCATCACGAAGACGCATCATCAATTTCACATTGTCGGTTAGCCAAGGACTAGGCAGTTCTTTAATGACTCGCGACTTCATTGGAGCATGCAAATCAAACATCAAAGTAATAACGGAGTTAAAATCAGCTACCATATCATCAACGCAGTCAGCACGTCGAATAGAATCCCACTGGATAGACTCCAGGTCACTAGTGAATAGGTCGTAACAGATATCTTTAATAGGTCTATAGGTTATAGATTTGGGGACGATCTTAGGTTTCTTGAAAACAAATTCACATGTAAGAAAGGCGTGACCAATGTCTGACCCTATGAGTTCAACGCAGACATTACGCGATCGTACATTAGAACAAACCACATCAATAAGCGATTGGCTATGATCTGTAAAGTGAGTGGGTCTATCTATAACTTGTATTAGTTCTGTAGTAGTGAGGAACTCATTGAAAAGCAAGGTTTTAGCGTCATGTGCTGTCAACATATCAATGTTAAAATCTCCTAGAATTATTAAATTATCACAGTACGAGAATGTTGCAATCGAGTCCATTAAGGCTTCAAGAAATTCATTAACATTAACCCATTGTGGGCGGTATGCTGTGCCAATTATTAGCTTCGAGGATTTAACAGTAAGTTTAAGCCACATCTGATCTATGTTTGGGTTTATAGGGTGAGGGCATGTTCGTACGTTTACTCCGCGCTTTATATAAAAACCAACGCCCCCACCACGACCACCGCGCGTGCTAGTTGGACGCGGAACAAACCTCAACCTATAGTTGGGAACTGATGGGGCACGTCCTATTTCACCCTCTCTTATCCATGTCTCGTTAATAGCCATAATATCTACAGATAATTTTTCCATAGCTGCAATAAAATTGTCATGGCCGGTGCCCAGAGAACCAGCATTATGGAGACCAACCTTGAGAAGTTTGTGATTACCCATTTTTTAAAATTATGGTTTTACTAAAAATACGTGTATATTTCATAGGTAGATATAAATAAAATATAATGCTGGTCAATAGGTTATTATAATATAAAATATGTAAATGCGGCATTGGTTTGGATATAATATAGGTAATAATATATAGATTAAGTAGGTATCGATAAATTACTTTATAATCTGTGCTAAGATATATACGAGTAACGGGGCTCAATATACAGGACGCACCTTGGCCACACTCCACACTCACACACAAAGATAACAAGCTGCACAACAAAACAATATGACTTTCAAACATTGAAGTACAGAATCCGATGATACATGGTGGAATATAATAAAATAATAACAGACACTGGCCTATTACTACAATGGCGAAAAAAATATAGAAAAACGTAGGACACAACTTATATAATAACTTGTTGTAACAAAAAATAGAGAAATACGTAACTATAAGTAATGTTATATACCTAAAGTTGCTATGTAAAAGTGACAGCGCAAAGAAATAAAACAATAACTTTTTCAAACTGGGGTTTTGGTAAAAATTTGACCAATGTCCATTTCGTTTCTCACACGGGAATACGGGGTCCCGTGTTCCTTCCGAACATAGATGCGCCCCTCTTTCGACCAGCAATATTTCCACGAACGCGCTCTGCACTCTTCTCTGGCCTTAGCGAATATTTGGCCATTCAGTTTAGTGAGGCGCTCATTGACGTAGATGCGGGCGGGCGCCCCCTCCACATTGAGCTCAGTAGTAGTAAGGCCGCGTCGGACTCGGGCAGCTAACAGGTACTGATCCCGGGTAGCACGTCGTGTGAAACGAACTACGATGCGGCGCGCGCGCACTGCTGATAGGGAAGCATCCTGGGCGCGGCGGGGGGCTCCCTCCCTCTCGGCAAGAACTATGTCGCGCTCATCCAGGGTTACGCCCATCGTGGTTCCTAGCAAGGAAACCAAGTGCGTCGGGCTATCACCATTCTGCTCAGGAAGGCCAGTGATGACAACATCGTTCAACAGAAATTCCTGTTCACGCTCGTTGAGCTGCATTTTAACTTCAGCAAGGGCCTGTTCAAGTAGATTTGTTTCATTCGATCTGGTGGGGTTGTCCCGTGCTATCTCCAGTGCCAGCAAGCGCGCCTCGAACGCGTCCATTCGCTCATTGAAACTGGAACGGACAGCAGAGAGCTCACTTTTGAGCTCGCGCATTTCTTCTATGAATGAACTCATGCCTGCCTTTGATGATTGGAATTCCGCAGTCATAAGGTCGTGTATGTTCGAGAATTCAGACCGCATCTCCTCCCTAATAAGCGTGCGAACCATGTCGATACTAATCTGACCCGACCCCTCGGCCTCACGACTCATAGTCACAGGAAGAACGGACTCAGCTTGGTCAGCGCTGGCCTGTGCCTGATCTAGGTAGCTTTCCCTGCTGACGGGCGTGGACGGGTCGCGGCCTTTAGGCGCCTTAGCTTGACAGTCGCCACATCTCCAGGTATAATCGACCATGACTCCGATTGGTACACGGACACATTCATTGTGACTTCTCGATTTGCACTTAGGGCAACTAATGCCCTCTTTGGACCCCAAAAACTTTCCACAGGCTACGCACTTTACCATTTTTCGTAGAATGGTAAGGCTCTTTACTAGGTCCGGTGCAGTAGTTATGTTCCGGCACTAGATAATAGATGGTTTAAGCGAATATTGAACAAACCAATAAACACATCAATAGAGGGTAGTTAGGTAATTAGACTCACTGTTCGTGTGATTAAAATCCTTTTTACCAATAACTTCACTAACACAATTGTTTGATGTAGGATAACAGTTACACCGGCTTGTTGCTCAATAAACTACAGTTTACTATACTTTTATAGGTCTAAACAACTTCCGAAATATTTTTAACGCAATAAATTGTAAGGACCGTATGTGTAGTACACGGCGCTCGTGACGTCACGACTATTTGCCAATAGATGTCAGGAAGTCATAATCTTTAGTGGCTTAATTTTAAAAACAACTCCATCTGCTGGAATAGCTTGCAGTTAGTTGCTCACAATCGCCAATAGATGGCAGGAACAGTCATATATTTAGTTTATGTTAGATTATTGCAAAAAACCATTTCTCGTCATTTTCTGAAAATGAATCCTAGCTAGATCGATTTATCGCCCCCGAAACCCTCTGTATACTTAATTTCATGAAAATCGTTGGCTCAGTTTCCGAGATCCTAAATATATATATAAATACAAGATTTTCTCGTTTAAAGGTATAAGATATATTGTGGCACTGTGTAGATCATCTAGATCTACACAGTGATCTAGATGATCTACACACTCTAGATCATATCACGTCACACGTGATATGATCTATATAGAGTTCTAGACGGTACGACAAATACTGAGCCAGGGACCTAATTTAATTTTAGATTTTTGTGGTCAATAAATGTGTTTTATTTCTTCTTTATTTCTATTGTTAATTAGTACCGCTCACCGTCAGGTCGCTGAGCTCGTTTATATTCTCTTTTACATAAAAAAAGTATATAATCCTAATACTACGAGTAGCTCTAGTCAAATTCACGTGGTACACAAGGATACGCATCAGACTATACACTGCTAGCTCTTATGTCCTTGCAGTAAGCGTCATTTTTCTTTGTTTTTAGGTAACTTGAGGTGTATCCCACTGTACACGTGCTCACACTGTCGTATTTATTTTAAACCTACGCGTGTCATACATGATTCATGATGTTCGTACTACGCTACGTTGGGTTTGTATTTTATTTTTAGTTATTTAAACGTCATCACTTGCTGTTTTATTTTTGGAATATTTACGCCCATATTCATAAATATAAATAAATATTGTGGACTATCCACACAACACTATCTAATAGCCCCAAATTAAGCAGAGCTTGTACTATAGGAACCAGATAGCTGATATAATACTTATATACATTTTTTTTTGTAAATACATATTTATAATACAATATAACAGCCAGACAGAGAACAAACATCTGTATTCAAAACCGACTCTAAGGTGACGAATAGTGTTGCCCAAATTCAGTCTTGGTCTTGCAGTCTTGGTCTTGTTCTTGCGTTTTTGCAAGACCAAGACCAAGAACAAGACCGCGTATTTTTAGCAAGACCAAGACCAAGACTGACCGTGCAAGACTTGAGCAAGAACAAGACATAGCCTGCAAGACTCTTGCGTCTTGCAGCTAGGACTTAGCGCTATTTCACTGAGTAGTTAGGTGTAACAGTTCGGTGTATAAGTAGGTACGCTTAGGAATTCTATGAGACGCAAAAACTGTATCAAAGAATATGAAAAACTGGACCTATGCGCATTACGACTAATACCATAAACATAGCGAATAAAAAAATATCTATTAAAATCAAACTGAGTGCATGCATAGTTATGTTTTAACCATCGGCACTTTGATAATGCGGCATCAATAGTACATTGTTACCTGAGTGTTGAAAGTCACGTTTTTTGAGTCCCGAGACGGGTTTGGCGCCAGAGCGTAAGCGAGGGCGCCAATGGAGCTTGAGGGACTTAAAAGACTTTCACCCGAGGTAAACACTGTGCTTTTCATTACGAATACAAGGAAAGTAAAAATAAAAACATGAAAGAAAAATTAGTGAAAATGAAGATTGAATTGCCGCCTTCCCGGTTTTTTTTTTATTTTTCTTTGGCGGGCCTTCGGCTTCGGCTCGCCAGCATTATTCAGCCATTATTTTCATTCTCATAATTTAAAAAATGGTAAATTGTTTGCTCAAATCTATGTTATTTTAAATAAATAGTTGAAGCTATATATTAATCAAGTAATTTAGAAGATATATTATTTATTTAATACTATCTTTATGTTATTTAAATTTAAATTTTACATTGCGCTCTAATTAGACTTTTTAAACTTCTCACCGTTGTAATGGGTTTCCAACCTACTTGCTGAATAAAAAGTTGGAATTTGGTTCAACGACCTCCTTGCAGTTAGAAAAACTTTAGAAAGTTGGAACGTGGTTGAATGAAATAGAACTTGTTTTTTTTTTATAATTTGACAGCTGTCAGTAGAAAGCGATTCTCCCTAGGGCTGAAAGTTTTACTTTCAATTAGGCCCCTCAGGCAACTTCAAACCTACTTTCAGAGTATGAGTAATGAAAAGGTTTTGTACTTACGTCAAGTTATTGTAATTAATTTGTTTTTTTACATGTTTTAGCAAATGTAAGCTTATAAATCATAAATGTTTATTAAGAAACAGTTACTTCCATGGAAAACGACATATAGGTCAGTTGATTTTTCGAATTTCTTATCAAATCTTCAGTTATTTATTAATCTGCTTGATCTTTACTATGGCTATGTTAATTCAAGCTCACAATGTTCCAATTCTAATACGTTTTTCTAAGATTTAAAGTAAACTTTAATAAATAGTAATAGACTAATAGGTAATTGCAAGACTTGCAAGACTCTTGCTGCAAGACCAAGACCAAGACCAAGACTGGGAGCGCAAGACCAAGACCAAGACCAAGACCAGGTGTATTGGCGCAAGACCAAGACCAAGACTGGCTAAGTCTCGTCTTGTTCTTGCATTTGGGCAACACTAGTGACGAACATTTTCATACCGCGACTGTACGTTCTACGATTTTTCAATATGGTCACGTGTTTTAATAACACTTAAAACGTGACGCTTCTGGTGAAAAATGTTCAAAAGTTATGGTCAAAGTTTTGAAGGAAGCCGTCAATTTAAAAATACGAAATTGATGTAAGCTGGTTTTTAGGCGGGATTTATTAGGTAATAAGAGTTGTTTATATACACTTGTAGATAGCCACAGGATATATATAGGTATAATTATGGTCAATATAATTTATGGACTACGAAATACGTGCATTGAATTAACTCCGTCACAAATTTCCTCAATAGAAATTTCCTCCAAAAGGAAGTTCCTACTACCACCATGCCTATTTCTGTCTTGAAGCAGCGTTGCTGTGATTCGCTTTGAAAGGGTGTGGGTGCCGGTGAAATTACTGGCACGTGAGGTTGAACTTCTGTATGCCTCAAGTTGGACGCAAGGAAGTGCATCGTAAGGCACGTTCCTGACGTGAGTGACTTACGAGGCAATACTTTGTTATAGCCATATGCTTGTTCCATCAGCTAGTTTTAATAAAAAAAAGAAGAATTTATTTTTGTAGTACAAGTTTTATTTTGTTGGTTTCTCTATGTTCTCTTGTTTACTGATATTCATTATTGAAAATCGCTATCAGCCTGCATAGTTGACATCTTGCCAGATGTGCCACGGTGATGCAAGCCGTGAATTACTGTTTTGTGCTATTTTTTGGTTGTTATGCAATTGTTTCAGCGGTTCATTCAGTAGTAGAGCTTTTGAAAGAGTAAAACTTCCATTGTACTTTTTTTTGGATCCTGACGAACCCTGCTGGCTTGGTAAATGATTTTTATGATATATGTCACCTCATTTTTTACGGACTTCAAAGAAAAAAGATTAAGATTCCCAATTGAGCTTGTTATCACATCAATATCAAGAATTCTATAATTTTGGCATCGCACAACATCGTCATTTATGAATTGATTTGAAAAAAAAATGATTTGAAATGTATAATGTAAGTTTTTTTTATGTAAAAGTTAGACAAACGAGCTTACGGCCCACCTGATGATAAGCGGTCACCGTCGCCCATAGACACCAACTACACCAAAGGGTGCTGTCGTTGCGTTGCCTACTCTGGAGGAATGTATTAATGTTTTTCTTGAAGCTATTCATATTGTAGTTAAGAGGGAACACCTTTGGTGATAGCTCATTTTAAATAATTAATAGGAGTATTATATTTAGCTATCTGGTTCCCATAGCACAAGATATTATGCTTAATTTCGGGCTAGATAGTGTTTTGTGGATTGTCCAGAATATTTATTTAATTTTTATTTTATAAGCGAAAGCGTCTAGCGACAAACTATTGGCCGAACAACTAGGAAGTATCGAATGACTAATGACTTTGACTTTGGCCGAAAGTTCATACAACTATGAAAATTTATATTAAAAAATGCTGCGTTAAAAGCTTTTTGACAATACCTCCTACGTTTATTTATTAAGAAACATGACTGTTTTTGTAAATAGGTCGGTACCTAATATTAGAGCAATCATCTCTAAAGTATACATAATACGGAAGAATAAACAAAATACCACAGCTCCAAAAAACAAAATGAAGATCGGATTGCTTCCGACCTTCATGCTTTCCCACCAATTTTGTTTTTAGGGCTCCGTAGCCAAATGCCAAAAACGGAACCCTTATAGATTCGTCATGTCTGTCTGTCTGTCTGTCCGTCCGTGTCACAGGCATTTTTCTCGAAACCGTACGAGCTAGACTGATGAAACTTGTCGAGTAGATGTATTCTGTGAACGGCATTAAGATTTTTACACAAAAATAGAAAAAAAAACTAAATTTTGGGGGTCCCCATACTTGAAACTGAAACTCAAAATTTTTTTTTCATCGAACCCATACGTGTGGGGTATCTATGAATAGGTCTTCAAAAATGATGTTGAGGTTTCTAAGATCGTTTTTTTTCTAAACTTAATAGTTTGCGCGAGAGACACTTCCAAAGTGGAAAAAAGTTGGTCCCCCGCCCCCCCTCTAACTTCTAAAATAAGAGGAAGATAAAACTAAAAAAATATATGTTGTACATTACTATGCAAACTTTCAACGATATTTGGTTTGAACGAGATCTAGTCAGTAGTTTTTTTTTTATTATACGTCATAAATCGTAAACCGCAATTTACCTTTCGACGAACTACAAGAACCTTTATATTATGTTACTTGTTACGGAACCCTTCATGGGCGAGTCCGACTCGCACTTGGCTGATTTTTTTCTAAACTGAATAGTTTGCGCGAGAGACACTTCCAAAGTGGAAAAAAGTTGGTCCCCCCCCCTCTAACTTCTAAAATAAGAGAATGATAAAACTAAACCGCAATGTACCTTTTGACGAACTATACTAGAACTTCTGTATTATATTACTTACTGCTACGAAACCCTTCATGGGCGAGTCCGACTCGCACTTGGCCGCTTATTTTGCCGCAGGAAAGACAGTGACAAGATAGTTTTGTGTAGGTTGCCCACAATTGTTCCAAAGAAGTACTTAATTAGGCACTAGTTAGTTTGTAAGGTGTACAATAAAGAACTATAGGCCTCGTGCACAAGCTCAAAGTCGCGCAACGAGCTATGGAGAGAGCTATGCTGGGAGTTACACTACGTGATAGAATCAGAAATGAGGATATTCGTAGAAGAACCAAGGTCACCGACATTCGTAGAGCTCGTAGAGTTAGTGAGTTGAAGTGGCAATGGGCAGGCCATATAGCTCGAAGAACCGACAACCGTTGGGGACGAAAGGTTCTCGAATGGCGACCACGAACCGGAAGACGAAGCGTTGGGCGCCCACCCACCAGATGGACCGACGACATTGTTAAGATCGTGGGAAGTCGATGGATGGGAAGGGCTCAGAATCGTTCTTCCTGGAAACGAGTAGGGGAGGCCTATGTCCAGCAGTGGACTTCTTTAGGCTGATAATGATGATGATGACAATAAAGAATGTTCTACTCTATTTAGTATTTACCCACCCTGTGTAAACAGAATTCCTGAAACTTTCCGAGTTAGTTCACCTTATTGGCTGCGCTCTGAAGCTAATAAAGTAGACATAACTTTCCACCAGCGGTCAGTCATGTCATTGACCTATACACGTGATATGGGAAATGTCACCTTATCACTACTTGCCTTACCTTGTTAGAGACCATAGTTTTAATGTTTTAAGGGCTCCTATAAAAGTCAGGTTTATAATAAGGTAGGTAGGTACCTTATTATTATACTTATTGGACGTACCTTGGCTACACACGTCAAAAAAGAATCTAAAATCATGAAACACCACGAAAACCGGTATATGAAAAATAGTAGTTATTGATGATTCATGGAAAAATTACTAAAGGGGGAGAGGGGGGAGGGTTTATCGTCTCGTTATACAGGGTGGATACGACTGATGAGACAAAAAATAAACTGCATATACTAGGCACCATTTTCAAGCTCTGTACCAAAAATCTTTTAATTAGGAGCAGTAGTTTAGCCGCAAATAATTTTTCAAGTTTTTTCATATTTGGAACACGATGTATTTTTCATAGCAGATGATTACCTGTACCTACGAAGCGTATTTGCCACTCCGACGCAAGTAATACACACACAGACTCGCATTTTCACTACGAGAGTGACATAGAGAGAGACAATGACATAGCAAAAATCCCGCGGGTAAAAGAAATAGACATAGGTCAGTGCGTTCTTTCTTATTGCTACCTAACTACTTTCAACTTCAGTTCGCGACCGCTGACCGTTCGGAACGGATGTGCCTACCTACCGGAACACGGAAGCTTACGTTTTTATTTTTACGAATTGAAAGCGAAGGCAATTTGTGATAGGACACTAAATAAGTTTAGGACAGTATTTCTTTTCTCTATTGTGACAGGATACGTAACTTGGGATTATTATTATTTAGTGTTACTGTTTTTATTGTGATTGACTGTTTTTTATTGTGATGTGATGAAGACACGTTATTAAAATTTGGTTTTGTGTGTTCAACAATGCCTCGTGTAACTTACACGGCGTCAGAATACACTGACATGATTTTTATTTACGTTTGTTGTTGTGATCGTACCTACCCAATTCAAAGGCGGCTCAGGCCTCCACTCGCGTCGCGCCAGGTCATCGCCCCGGCCGCCGCGCCGCCTGCCTGGGCATGTCGCGCGCTTGCCGGAGCGCGTTTTACTATCAAGGGTGTTTGCGTTTTACTCGGATCGGTAAGCTATTTAGTTTGTTTGAAATAAAAAAAATCTCATTTTTGTAGCTTTTTATTTTTATACCGTATCGATTTAATACTTAACACGTATAGTGTACGTAGTGTAATTTAATGCCCATCTGTCGTATCCACTCTGTATACGCTATTCTCCTTCTTCTTCTTAATTTATGGCTTATCAGAAAACTATTCCTATCCGCTTCCACGCATCAGGGGGCTAATTCTCGGGACGATCTCGATCATTTTGCAATTTTATTTTATTGCTTCTTTTCGAAGAGAGAATGGGTGATTTCCTTGAGTAATTCATCAACGACCTCTTCGTAAAGCCTCGACAGCTACGATATACGGAAAACGTACAAAAAGTGCGGGGTTGTGAAAAGAAGCAATAAAATAAAATTGCAAAATGATCGAGATCGGCCCGAGAATTTTCGTATTTGCGACTTGTCAAAATCATGTGCGAAGTTGGTAAAATATCATTACTTTATCAATTTGTTATAGCTTGTGTTCTTTGCACACTGGACCTATTTACTTTATTTCATTATAATTGTGGCTTATGCCTTATGCCCAGCAGTGGGCCTCTTTGCTCTTGCCATTCACCACGATCTTGGGCTACCCTCATCCATCTGCGGCCCACGACGCATGGTGGTGAACGGCCACCACTCCGTCAATCTTTACACCACCTGTCGTCGCCACGCCTTGTTACGTTGTTTATCAATTTACTTAGACCAAATGAAATGCATGAAGCTTTCCATAAAGTCACTGATGACCACCACGCGTCACTCCGTGGAAAACTTGTACGGCTTTCAAGGTGCGGTGCAGCGGTATATAGCTTTTATAGTTATTAAGTAATGCAGTTCTCTAGAACGTGTCAACGGAGCATGGAAACAAAGATTTCTTGGAAGCAGGCTAATAGAAAAATTCGAGCTTACATGGGGGAGAATGGAAAAGTATAAAGCTTAGAACAGATTGTGCGAACAGTTACGCGCCACTGGCTCTGGTCTCATAGGTCGTGGGCTCGATCCCCACCGAGAACAAAATATTTGAATGGTGAACATAGATATATTTGTTTTCTGTCTGGGTGTTATATTATATTCTTAGTAGAGTATGTAATTACAAAAAAAAAATATAAGTGTTATATCAGCTAGAGGGGGGTCTGCTTAGTTAGAGGCAAACTAGTGTTATTTTAAGTTAATTTAACAAAACTGTTTTTAAGGTCGATGTAAAGATTATTTTATTTCATTTCATGGCCTCAAAAGATCTACCAAAACGTAAAAATAAAATTCAACATGAGAAAAACAAGTTGAGTTGAGTTGAGCCAACGAACAGAAGCAAATCATGTAATACTTACGTAATAAGTATAGTGTTAACCGGTTTTGAGAATAGGACATCCCTTACTGGATCAAGCAACGGGACTCATCCCTAGGGTAGAGAAAAAGAAGAAAAAGAAAATGGGGTCGTAATGCGTTAGTTGTTTTGTTTTCCGTGTAATAAAAAGTAAAACTAAGTTGTAGCTATAATGATTATATTATAAAGAGTTTTCGCCGTAACGGTAGGTACTACGTAAGTAGAATGAAAACCCTTTCTATTGGTAATAGAAAGAGATCGGTAAGGTAATAGAGTAAAAATAAAAACACACCCCAAATAAAGTAATTCTATCATAACATTAACACGTTCACTGCGCCATCATTTTCAAAAAACTTTCAGCTGGTGCTTTGGAGACCTAAAAGATCTCGAAACTAACCTACCCTTTGGTGCGTTTGAGACCTAATCAGTCTCCTAAAAATACAGTTTTGAAAATAATTTATATCTTCCAAAAAACCAATGGCATAATATTTTGAAGTTATTGTGGGTCAAGAGAGGCTATTGCTCTACATTTTGCTAGGTTCGCACGCAGTTATGACATTAGAATAAACTACAAATACCAAAAAAAAATTAGGTATCGATTGTATCTCTTACCGCAACCGAAGATAGTTCAATATGTGTAGTAAAGTAGTGATGGGAATAAAATAATATCTCGTCGATTGAAAAAGTTTTATTAAAAGTGTTTTGCATTAAAACATGTAAGCACATTGATTGTTTGCATTGCGCGCAAATGGTAATAATTCTTTTGGCTTTTTAGAAGCGTCAGTGCTGTTGAATGTACGTCGTAATTTTTCTAATGTTCGTAACAACCCACGCAACGTCTTTTTTTGTTGCCACGTTGGAAAACATGATCTGTACATCTTCGTTCGGGAAATTCTATAATAAAATGCATTATTTATCTATAAAGCATGCACCCACATCACGAATAAATGCGATGGAGTCTAATTTTATTAGTTTTTCTAATAGTGAAAAGTTATTCGAGTGTCTTATATGTATTTTTGATCTTATGCTGTTGTTGCTTTAAAAGAATATTATGGTGGTATTAAATTGATGACTTTTTTTGAAATGTGAGGTTCAGAAGAAAGATGTGAATTCCCTCCTGTGTAGTTTAATGCTTACATAAATATAACACTCTAGCATTAGAGATAAGTAGCAAAGCCCACCAGAAATGCTACTAAGCTAAGACAATCTCAAAAACACAGAAAAATATCGACCTCCCACGTCGATGCTAGGACAACACTAAATCGAGTCACGCGGCGCCCGCACCGCCCACCCTCCCTCTCTTGCGTCTACGAGGCTTACGATTTCCCGAGTACCGACAGGTCTCCTAACGCAAGGAATGGAAATAATTATACTACTGTGCGTTAGGGACCTAATCCATCTCTATATTTTTTTTTATGTCCTTGAATTCACCTTTAAATAGGAAGCAAATATGTCTTACTCATACTTAAAGAACTTTACACGTTAGAGCCTCCCGCAAGGAGTGAAACAACACGATTATAGTCAACGCACAATACAAAAGTCCTGCAAGAGATCTGATAGGTCTCGTAATGCAGCAAACGTGTTAAGGCGTCGGAATAGCCAATAAGGCCCGAGTCCCACCTAGTGCCCTACGTTCCCAATTAGTGGGTAATAAAAGATGTCGGGATAAAAGGCAATTGTGACAGATATTAGGCCTACCTACTTTGCTAGGTTTGGTAATCTGTGGTAAGGCTTTCTTAAGATGCCGGTAACTGCCATGATGACGGCGGGCCTTTTAATAATTTGAGGTATTATGGGTTGTTATTACAAATTATATACGTAGAATCGAGGAAGTAATGAAGTTCTTACGAATTTAGTGATTCTGGTTTTGTTTCTTTTCCTTTTTCAGATGTTTATCGAAATGTACGATTTAAATGTCGCTGGAAGACAAGTAAAAAACAAACATAAAGAGTAAAAGTTTAAAAGTTATTTCATCGAAAACAGTTTTCTTAATAATTTATTTAACTAGTTTAAAATAACATACCTAAAATAACGTTTGTAATATGACAGTTTCCGCTACTTAAAAGCTCTATAGGCGTTAGTTAACCAGACCCCTGCTAAACCCCATTATGCTGAAACTGATCGCCTTCGCCACCGCAGATCGCCTAGATGTGCGCAGGGCGTTCTTATTTTGGTGAAGCGCTTATATTTGATATTGGTGTTACCAGCGTCCTAAAAGGAACACAAAGAATGATTATTAGAGCAAAGTTAGGTAAGAAAGGAGAAATAAAATATGCCGGGGTATTTTTACTGTTGGTCGCTCAATCATGTAACGGTATCACCGATTTGGGTGAAATTTGGAATAAAATACAGTTATTGATCCGGAATAACATCATATTGCCATTTTTGTAGGACAAGAACGGTGGGCGGTAAAGGCTGACATGATTGTTAGAGCTTCGACCTTAGATGAGTACTCAACTTTTGCTTTTGTATTGCCTAGGTCTCATTATGTTGGGCACAACACTGGAACTTCACTGCTTTTTTACTTTGGTTTTGATAAAGGATCATACAAAAAACGGTAGGAACCAAGCCGTAGTTTGTTGCCAGTTCTTCTAGGCTTGGTCACGTGGAAGTGGCACCTAGACTCACCTAGATTTAAGACGTTTCAATGTGATGCGTTTGGTACAGCTGAGTAAACGAATATAGAATTTGAATCTTTATTTTTATTCCATAAGTACTTTTCCGTACAAATACGTAGCAAAATAAGATTATAAACAACAGTTTAATTACAGTTATTTCTTTAGGAGGTTTATACCTATCATCATCATCAATCTATATCAGTCCACTGCTGGACGTAGGTCTATCCCAAGACGTGTCACTGAGTCCGGCCTTCGGCTCTTCTCCTTACCACTCTACTCGGTATGTAAATCTGCGAAATGTAGCTTGCCAGCTAACATTTCGCAGATCGTCGCCCCACCTATATATACCACACTAGCAGCCCGTCTCGGCTTCGCACGGGGTAGACAATATTGTTGTACATTATTTTGTTCTATCGCTAATAGTTTCGCCAGCGCATTCGACAAAAGATATTTTACCAAGGATCCCTAATTTTTTTTAAATGAAATGTAGCCTATGTCAAATTGGAAGAATGTAGCATTCTATTGGTGAAAGATTTTTTTAAATCGGCCCAGTACTTTTTGAGCCTATTCATTACAAACCTACAAAAATAGGTACAAATCTTTCCTCTTTATAATATTAGTATAGATATAGATTATACCTATGAAGGCATTGAAAATGTCTTCTTACTCGAAATCCGTGGATGGAGGGGGCTCAAAATCGTTCTTCTTGAAAATGTATAGGGAAGTCTGTCCAGCAGTGGACTTTTCAGGCTGATGATATTGATTTCGAGAAGTTAATGATAGGTAAAAACCCATCAAAAGACTTATCCATCTCCCATCCGCCAGTCTGCCAAGCGATGGATCATTTTAGTCGATTCGCACATTAATTTTAAGTCTGATCTAGAATCTAGATCAAACACGTGGACGTATAAATCAGAGATGGTTTTGGCATGAAGTTTATTGATCCTGAATGACAGATGAGATTTCAATGGAATTTATTCGTTTCCTTTTTCTTTTTTTTTTGTTTCTAGAAGCTGACGTCAGTAAGTTTCTTACCCATACATTTGTCGTTTGGAACTACTGGGAAGTAGTTCTGTTGACCGAACTACTAGGATATTTTTTTCCTACTAGTTCTGCAATTTTATATCAGGCTTTATACCACCCGCGACTTTCTATAATGCCTGTGGATTTTTTTCGAAGAAGAAACAAAAGCTTTTGCTAATAATTATTGTTTTACCAAATAATAGTATTTTGTTCATAATTATGGCTTTTAATTTTAAGTCTAGACCACCTGTAGCCATTGTTTATAATAACGTCGGGGGGATATTAACATGCCTCCAGTGCGCACGTACTTTTTACACTACTAACAAAATTGGGTACCTCAGTCATCAGAGAGCACATGAAAGGGCTGACCAATTAAGTTCTAATTAGTTTTATTTATTAGTTTTAAGTTATAGTTATTAATGCCTATTCAGTTGTATAGTCACAGTAGCCGAAATCACCAGTTTTGTCATTAATAATTTATCAATCTGTCATGTAGCCACCGGTCACCTATCCTAATTCTGAACGCACTCTGCGAAACAAATAGGAGTGCAAATGGAATTTTACACGTGCAAAATCCAGGGGGAAGTAGGGCATTGACTCACAAACAATAAGTTTTCTCCACTGTGCAGGTGTACAACTACGGCTGTTATATAGCGGTATACGAAAGTTTCATTCGAAAAGCTCGTTCACTTACTTCGTTGTTAAGTAAACTTAAGTCAGCCTATTTAGCAGGCTTTTTATCCTGCAGTGGGACGACCTAAATAAAATAAAATAAAAGTGAGACAGTTCCGCACCAGTACCCCTACCGGGAACCAATCGTACACCAGCTAACGTGGACACGTCACCGTCTCGCAATCGCTATTCATGCTTCTTGAAAAATCCGCTAGGGGCGCTTTTGGTTTCTCCATACAAAATGGTGGCAGAGGTGGGCGATACGATCGGCGATAGGCGTCAGGCACCGCACACCGATTGGTTCCCGGTAGGGTACTGAACAATGAAAGTGAAAGTGACTAGAAACTTTTAGCGAGCCACTAAGAAGTGTCACACATTATTAATGAGGGAGTTATTTTAGGGTTTACGGGCGTTATATTTCGGTCTACACTTATTTGAAACTAAACCATGCGTCCTTGGGCAAGCCACAGGAGATCAAAAAACTTATAATTGGATGCAACTGTTATTATTTCAACAAATGAAATTGTATTGCTTATAAGGCCCACAACACACTCTGTAAGGTATTGCAAAATTGCAAAATATACTTTGCCAAAACTCTTCTTTTTTTGTCGAGGCAGCGTTTATTGGATACACAGTAAGACTTTTATAAGGCTATAGGCCTCTACACACTCTGTAAGGTATTGCAAAATTGCAAAATATACTTCGCCAAAACTCTTCTTTTGTTGATGCAGCGTTTATTGGATACAGTAAGACTTTTCATATTTGTTATACATATGAGACCTTCCACGTGTAGAGTGTGCAATAGAACAAGTCATTGACTTGTGGAAATTGTAGTTTGAATTGAAACACCCAGCGGGCTCAACTTTAGATTGAACACTGAAGTTCAACTATGAAAATAACAGCGTAGGCTACACCTAACGAAAACATAGGTCATATTAAAACGCAGGTACCTACATAACTTAGTAAGTAATAAAAAATAACAAAAACAGGATTCTGGGTCCGTGGGGAACCGAGACCTTGGGGGATCTATTCGACGCGTTACCCACGGGCTGGTGGGTATCTGGCGCAGCGCATTAGCATTATTATTCAGCGATGGTAATGCTGTCAGCGTCTTGGGGACGCTTCCGTCTGGTATTGATCTAGATCAGTTGAGCTATCTCTAGATCGTTTGTAACGGACTAGCGTTTTTCTCAAAGCTTTTCATGTTGTACCTATAAAGGGGGTAACCTCTGGGGAAATATAAAGGGTCAGGAGTAACTTTTTAACCGACTTCAAAATAAGGAGTTTCTAAATTCATTTGTGTTCTTTTGCCTTTTAGGTTTTGGATCTCGTCGTTAAGAAACCAATTTGAAAAAATATTTTTTTTATTTGAAATGAAAACAAATTTTGTTGGCAAGTATTGTAATTTTTTAGTACGTACCACTTTTGGATACTGTAAAAGTGGGTGTGTGTTAAACATAGAAAACACCAGCCAAAAAACCTCATGTTTTCGAGGGTCGCGGTCAAGGTCTCCTGGCACGAATGAATGATGTGTCTGCGCATATATCATCCAATGTTTTTCAGAGTACTGATGGTCGTGTGGTAGCTGTTCCTAAGGTCGTAGGTTCAAATGTCATCGTGTACCAATGAGTTTTTCTGACCAAAACAATATGTTCACTATAATGTGCACTCTCTCTCTAACAGTGAAGGAAAACTGCATGTCGTATAATCTAAAAGTCGAAAAAATGTGTCGGGTGCACGAAAGGAGCTTGTCTGAGGCGCACTTAAAATCCTTTCACAGTGACTTTAAAAGGACCAGTGACATAATTATTATGACAATAATTTTTTTTTTTTGAAGATTTTTGATGCTATTATCCAAACTGGGTTGTTAGTGATTTACCTTACCTGCATTCAGTTATTGTATAAATATGTTCAAAATAATGTATTCGGTACAATCCACATAACACTATATAGGCCCCAAACTAAGCAGAGCTTTTACGATGGGAACCAGATAGCTGATATAATAATGTATTTTTTTTTGTAAATACAGACTTAGAATACAATATAACACCCAGACATAAAACAAACATCTGCGTTCACCTCACAAATATTTGTTCTCGGTGAGGATTGAACTACCAAATGAGCTGAGAAGCCAGTAATTTGTGTCATTATGTGCGAGCATTAATTTATTTGACAGCTGTCATCATCATAAATAGAATAAATAAAACTAAAAAAATAAACTAAAATAAATAAACAAATAAATAAATAAATAAACTAACGATGGAGTCCATAAAAAACGCACACAAAAGTAGGTATCGTATTACCGCCGTGTTTTGGTATGTATTGTATTCCGTTTTCATTTGTATTGTTTAAATATTTATCGGTAATAGTCTGGGTGATAATAATATATGAATTCCAAATCAGATTTGAGCCTTGAAAATGAATTTAGTTTGAAAATCTGGAGGTCGAGTATCTTTTGTTTTCTTGTATTAGCTATATCCTTTCCAGGGATTCGAATTGATACGTAGAATAGACATTATTAACTTGTTTAATAACATTAAAACTATTGGCGGATTTGCAGATTTGCAGTCTTGGTCGCCCTAGGCCCCCGGCCATGCGCCGCTTCTCAGCACTCATCATAATAGGCTAGATGCAAGAAGAATAAATTTCCCATTTCAATTAAGATAAAAGTTGGCAATAAAGTAAATTCATTATGCATAATGAATTTACTTTATTGCCAACTTTTATGAAATGGGAAATTTATTCTTCTTGATTTCCTAATTATATAAAACTAAGCACATTCTATACCGTAAATCCTAAAAAAAGTGATATATGAAGATAGGTACTATACGTTGTGTTGCGGTTCGCCGGCGCCGTAATATGTGCAGCCTTTTAAATTTAGGTACTTTGCATTTATTTTGGTACATTTCTTAGATAGATAGATAGATAAATCATTTATTTGCCAAGACAGTAAACACACACAAAAGAAATAACAGGGAAAATAAATCAAAAGCATAATAAAAACTAAAAATACAACTAAGTAGGTACAATATAAAGTAAAAAAATAAATGAAATGGTGTGCGTGTTACAGCTAGGCAAAATGGGAATAGCTCAGCGCATAAGCTTTGCTCGAGAGCAAAACGCTGATTTTCAGCTATTACTATTTCAGCTATTCTTGCTAATCAGTGATTTTTTTTGTCACGATTTGCCGAGGCCCGGGCCTACTGCGCATTAGGGCAAATCCACCACTGCGCATTGTTATGTATATTTACCGCTTGCATACCGCAGGAAGTGACTAGCAGTTGTGCGTTCACTATAGAACAGTAGTAAATAGTGCAGTGAGTGTTGCATTCCACATATTGATACGTAGACTAGGTTAGCTCTGGAATAAGGCCAGTTAAATTTAACCTGCGCCCGGACCGTCTGGAATCTCTCGTCTAACTGACTAATGCGTTTATTTGTTAAACAAAGATTTACCTTCAAATTCGAAGGTTCAGTTTGCTTTTGATTTATTTTTGATCTTGAATTTAATCAAATCAATGACATATTTATGATTGGAATACAGAAATGGCAGCTTTTTTTATTTATATACAACTTGCTGGATCAAGTTTATAGATAGAAAATACTTTACACAAAAAAATCTTCTTCTTAATGAATGGCATCTGTCCATTTCAGGTCAATTTTGCCGAGTAATGCGGATATATTACATAAGTAGATAAAATACTTTTCATCCCACCAGCTCTGAAAGTGTGTTTTTGCTCTTTAATTTCTGACTGGAAAAGCCGTTTTTATCCGCTAGAGGATAAAGTAAATTTGAATTTAGAATATCGTAGTTTGTGAATACACAACCTATTTACTTCTACCTCCATGGTGCCGAACTTATCATACAACCTATTTTATTTTGTTAAAAACTCGCACTCGTAACCTTCTTGGTGTATTTGTGAATTCAAAACACCATTAAACCTATTTACTTCTACCTGCATGGTGCCGAATTTATCATACAACCTTTTTAAATTTGTTAATACTCATACTCGGAACCTTCTTGGTGTGTTACTTTTAGTCGCGCCATGTTCTTTTTTGCATTAGTCATTTCCTCGCTGAGGTGGGATGAAAAGTTACGTGTTGCACTCGAGTGCAAAGATTTTTCACCTTGTGCTCTTTTGATTCCTTCGCCAACGCTTAGGATTCTAACTTTTAAACCACTCGCTACGCTCGTGGTTAAACTTTAGAATCCTGCGCTTGCTCAGTCATCAAAATTGAGCACGCGGTTAAAAAGCAGCTTTGCACTCTTGTATAACAAATAACTATTTCCGTCAAGTCAAGTCAGTCATAGACAAGTCGGCCCTACTTGGATTTGAAAACAAAATGTTTGTTTTTAAAACCATCAGAAATCTTTTCGATGAAATCAGAATACCTATGGCATAATACACTTTCATTCCAACTGCTAACACTTTGAGCTAAGTAAGACCTCAAGTAATGTTGGTTAAAATACCACCGAAATTACACAACAAAACACAAAATAACACCAGAAAAACAAATAAAATAAAAAAGCTATGTGATTTCCCAAAATGACAGAAAACGAATCTCGAAAATGAATCCCAGTTGCCATCTCTATTTATTGACACGAAGGTGACATGAGACTTAGCGAGCCGTTCAAGTGTCAGAGACTATGAATGGCAGTTTAAACCTTGAACTTTCATGATAATGTTTTCGTGGCTGTTTTTCTGTTCAATGCAGCTATTTCTGATGCACACGCATAAGCATAATAAGCAAAGCATGTTTGTTTATGCTAAGGGGTGTGGTATCGTACCTTTGGATCCATGTTTACTGAAGAAACCAAGCCCCTGACGATACAGTTTTCCACTCTATGTACTATGCTATACTAGCTATGTTATGTAGGTAAGATTGGTAACATCATTATCGCTGTCTGTCATTGGTATTTTCAGGTCACTGTTTTGTCTGTTATGATATGAGATTAGTTTTTGACGTGACAACGGCTTATAATTCGTTGGAGCCGGCTGCACGCACGAAAAAACATGATTCATGCGGCGTTACCTCGCTCTGAGGCGTTCTATTAAAGGCTTGAGATGCAAGCGAGAGCGCGGAACGAGCGACAAAGAGGCACAATCGGCCTTCGCGTTCGGCAGCGTTCTCCATCTGTCTCTCTCCTACTTGAGTGAGCGATGCGTCGGTGTGGACAGCTGTATGACGTTGTCGTTGTCACGTTCAACTATCGACAGTAAACCGACTTTACAGACAACCGATTTTTTTTTGGTAAAAAAAATAGTTTTTTTTAATTTTATTTTTCGCTTGAGTGATTTGTGTTGCTGGAATCGACGCCCTGTAATCGAGTACTTGTACTTGTAGTGGAGTTACTACATTGTTTTTTTAAAATCCGTGGCATTGAGTGGGAAGTAAGCGTGATGGCATTGGTGGGAGTAGTTTATTACTTCTCATGAAGAGAAGGTAACCAATGCCAATGGCAATAACGCCAAATATTTAAGTACTAGGTGATGGTTGTCATGTCATATAAGTCATAATTTTAATAGATAGAACATTATTTATTGCACTAATACAAAAAAATGCATCGTTTTGATAGCATTCTCTTCGAGTAGGCCTACCACAAGCTCTGTCTGGCTCTGGTTTTGAGTTTGTGTGAGTGCTGTCTAAATAAATCCTACATTGTAACGACACACACACAATATACACTGGTGAGCACTCACACAGCCTCAAAACCAGAGCCAGAGACAGAGCCAGACAGAGCTTGTGGTAGGCCTACAGTTTCTTGTTCGATGACTGTGTGTTTAAATGTTTTATTGTACTTTATAGTATAATGTAAGTTAATATTCAGACACAATTTACAAGAGGATTTTTAGTGAATAAATAAATGAAATGCAACTTTTGTGTAATTTTGACATTCTCACGGAATGTAATAAATTATTATGGAATTCCCGAAAACAAAAATGTTGAATAGGTATCTATATAAAGTTATTACATAATCATGTGTAATAAGATCGTGAGCGCGTAGTAGGCTGATAAGTAATAAAATGTTTACGTACCTACACCTAAATATCACGTACTTAGTGACGTCATTAACACATGTTTGACATAAAATCGATTTACATTAAAATGCTCATTTCTACCGCGGAGTGCAATGCGACATAGGGCACGTGATTGACCATACGACAGGGATTCGTTTTATGTCATTTTGGGAGGTCACATATCTTTTCCATTTTAATTGTTTTTCTAGTGTTATTTTGAGTTCTGTTGTGTAGTTTCGTGGTATTTTAACCAACATTACTTGAGGTCTTAGCTATAAGTGTTAGCAGTTGGAATGAAAGTGTATTATGTGATATTCTGAATTTCTGATATGATATAAAAGGTTTCTGATGGATTTGAAAACAAACGACCATCATTTTGTTTTCAAGCCAAGCAGGGCCAAGAGCAGGGCCGACTTGTCTATATGACTGACATGACGAAAAAGTAATTTATCTATGTAATAATTAAATCCTCATTACTCGACACTGGCAAAATTGATCCTAAATGGACAGATGCCATTCATTAAGAAGAAGAAGAAGAAGAAGACCACACGACACTGCGACTTGCGATGGCGAACTCATCGCACGAACGAAACAGTTGAACTATCTGCAGATCGTTACAAACGATCTAGAGATAGCTCAACTGATCCAAATCAGTGCCAGACAGAAGCGTCCATGAATTATAGACAATCCACACAACACTTTCTAGCCCCAAACTAAGTAGACCTTGTATTATGGGAACCGGATAGCTGATATAATACTTAAATTCTTTGTTTTTGTAAACTATGAATAACACCCAGACAGAGAACAAACATGTTCACCTCACAAATATAATGTTCTCGGTGGGGATCGAACCCACGACCTACGGCGCAGAAGGCAGGGTTACTACTAACTGAGCTGAGGGCCAGTCATCAACACTGCAGTCCCCAATCCACCTATGCTGGGACCACCACGGTACGGTTGCAGGCATTAGATAATATAGATAGTGCAATTCACGAAGACGCGCCCCTCGCGGGGTGCGGGGAGTTTGCTCCGAGTGGCAGTCGTGAACCGTAGTCTATTCATTGTAGTGTGCGTGTGCACTCATAGGTAATTAGTGTGTACCGATAACACTCAAACATTGACGGAAGCTTGCACACATATACTATAAACGGCTAGAAGGAATAGTGGGGCGCGTCTTCGTGGATTGCACTATCTATAAAGCACATCGGCTTTGTAGAGCGCTATCTCTTTCTGACGCACACTACGCTCTATGAAGCCGAAATTAGCCGATGTGCAATATATTTGTTGCCCACTACTGTAAGTGCTTGTGCTGTTGTCATAGGCAGAGGTTATTTCACATTGGATGGCCAGTTTCATCACTTTTTCTAAGAAAAATCAAAATATATGCGTAGGTTATGCGTATTTATTTTCACACATTCGCTACGTCGGCCGTTGTGTCTGGGTATTTAGTAATTAATCATAGTTCGAAGAATTAGTGTTGTGATATTGGAGACCAAGACGCCCCCTTCGACGCCCCTGGCGGTAGATGATTTACGCCTAATTTTGTACCAATGAATGAGCCATCTTATCAGTAAACAGTAGGTAAAAGTCCCTAATAAAAAGAATTAATAAAAAAACAGTAAACACTGTAGTTCCGTTCCGTTGCATCTAGTGTAGTAGTAGAGCTCTTTGTGTGTGGCTCGTCCGGGTGTGTACTACCATCATGCCTATTTCTGCCGTGAAGCAGCATTGCTGTGTTTCGGTTTGATGGGTGTGGGTGCCGGTGAAATTACTGGCACGTGAGGCTAAACATCTTAAGCCTCAAGTTGATGGACGCAGGGTAATGCATCGTAGGGCATGTTCCTGACGAGGCAATGCTTTGTTATAGGTGATGGTTGCCACTTAACATCAGGTGGGATATATGCTTGTTTCATCAGTTTGTTGTATAAAAAAAGTACTAAAGAATCAGACAAACTTGGTAAATGGCTACCTACAATCTTTGCAACTTATATGCATGTATAGTCGATCATTGACTGAATCAGAGATCCTGGTCAATACCGGAGGCCCACTATCTTTTCAACTGGCTTCTAATTTGACATCATATTTTTTGTTTTTAATACTTTTTTTTACTTTTTAATCTGTGTAGATACTTTATTATTACTTTGAAGCGTAGCATGTCTGTCTTTGAAACTTTTGCTTTTGTATTATTGCATTGCATACATCCTACTGAGTGAAGTGGCACCACACTGGAACTTCACTGCTATTAGTTTAGGTTATTATTATTGATTTGTAAAATGATCATATAAAAAAACGGTAGGAACCGAGCCGTAGTTAGTTGCCTGTTCTTCTAGGCTTGGTCGCGTGGAACCGGCACTTAGCTTTAAGACGTTTCAAAGTGATTCTAGAAATTGAACTGAATAAAGACAATTTTGATTTGATTTTACCTACGTCGACCAAATTTCTCGGTCTCGGACCCAAGACCCATGCTTTGTGCGTCGCAAACCGGGCTCTGCCTCAGCATAATGTTGGTTGGCTAGCAACCAACGCTGGTCTTCTGACAGAGCCTTCGAGATCTCTGCCACTAAAATAACCAGAGAAAATATATTGGTGGTAGGGAGGTAGGTAATTACCTACTCAAATACACGCTTTATGTACCACGTGTCAGCTGTACCTATTTTAAAGACAAAACATGTGACTATTTCCAGAGCACTATGATTCAAATCAAATTGACCGTGGTTAGTTGTTGATAAAACAAAGCAGAAACATAATCATTTGGTTTCGAAATACACGCATAAAATTACTGAAGAGAAGGCTAAGCCAGCACGAGTTTAAATATATTTCCATAGGCTTATTACTTTACAATATAAAGCTTTTAGCATCTTTTGTTCATTTACAAAAAAAGTATGTACACACATCAATGTCTAGGGATATTTCATTTCAAATTGATTTTCCGATTTTTCGAGATTTTGTTCCTAGGTACTTTAATTTTGATTAATAAATAATATCAGTTGTATTTTATTATTATAAATAATCAACACAAAATAAAGATTTTGGCCATACCTAGTTTTCTACAGAAATTAATTTCAGTTTTTGTAAAAATCAACAATATGTGGAATATCCCTAGATAATGTTAATGTTTGTATATTGTGGACAAATTACAGAGCTTTATTTTTATTTATTTATTATTAGCTGCCTTCTGCGCCGTAGGTCGTGAGTTCGATCCCCACCGAGAACAAATATTTGTGTGGTGAACCCAGATGCTTGTTATCTGTTTTGGTATTTTTGGTATTCTAGGTATGTATTTACAAAAAAATTGTACACAAGGATACGCATCAGACTATACACTGCTAGCTCTTATGTCCTTGCAGTAAGCGTCATTTTTCTTTGTTTTTAGGTAACTTGAGCTGTATCCCACTGTACATAAGTATTACCTATATAATCTATCTTTTTTTTAGAAACGTCTAAAGGTGAGTCTGGTGCCAGTTCTACGCGACCAAGCCTGATGAACAGACAACAAACTACGGCCTTCTTACAACCAACCTTCGCCCGATCAAAAAAGGGTTTAGTTTGTCTGTGGTCTTGAAGCTTCGAATCTAACGCTCCGATATCCATGCGGTTTTTTGAAAGTTCTGAAATGATTATTACTATTATTAGTAGGTAATCCATGCAGTAGTTTTCATATTTTGAGGTAATTAATTAACCCAGTCGGGGTTTTGTATTTTGTGTTGAATAACAATTTTTCTTTGAATTCGCCAAAGTTTCGTTCTTTTTGGGAATGGAAAGTTTTGTTGTTTGTATACGGATAAAGGAAAACGTGAAAACTTCGGGTTTCCGTTGCCGAAATAACTCTTAATTTTCCGTTAGGTGGGTTGTTATATAATCAAAATAGAATAAGCTTATTTCAATGTTATTGTATGAAATTAATAAAATATGAAATTTAGATACGCAGAATTTAAGCTTCATAATCTATCTATGCTTCTATATTAATATTATAAAGAGGAAAGATTTGTATTAAGAAGGCTTAAGGTTGTTCGATTCCGATACAAACTGAATTTACACAACTATGGGCAAACAAAGTATAAATGTACACTGAAATAGCTGTAATAGAATTTTTCATTACTCATACTCTGAAAGTAGGTCTGAAGTTGCCTGAGGGGCCTAATAGAAAGTAAAACTTTCAGCCCTAGGGAGAATCGCTTTCTACTGACAGCTGTCAAATTATAAAAAAAAACAAGTTCTATTTTATTCAACCATGTTCCAACTTTCTAAAGTCTTTCTAACTGCAAGGAGGTCGTTGAACCAAATTCCAACTTTTTATTCAGCAAGTAGGTTGGAAACCCATTACAACGGTAAGAAGTTTAAAAAGTCTAATTAGAGCGCAATGTAAAATTTAAATTTTAATAACATAAAGATAGTATTAAATAAATAAT
The DNA here is from genome assembly GCA_939531255.2 of Thera britannica. Taxonomy (NCBI): domain Eukaryota; kingdom Metazoa; phylum Arthropoda; class Insecta; order Lepidoptera; family Geometridae; genus Thera; species Thera britannica. Next base: position 8,004,469 of record OW618039.2, on the reverse strand, counting down.
ATATCTTCTAAATTACTTGATTAATATATAGCTTCAACTATTTATTTAAAATAACATAAATTTGAGCAAACAATTAACCATTTTTTAAATTATAAAAATGAAAATAATGGCTGAATAATGCTGGCGAGCCGTAGCCAAAGGCCCGCCAGAGAAAAAGAAAAAAAAACCGGGAAGGCGGCAATTCAATCTTCATTTTCACTAATTTTTCTTTCATGTTTTTATTTTTACTTTCCTTGTATTCGTAATGAAAAGTACAGTGTTTACCTCGGATGAAAGTCTTTTAAGTCCCTCAAGCTCCATTGGCGCCCTCGCTACGCTCTGGCGCCAAACCCGTCTCGGGACTCAAAAAACGTGACTTTCAACACTCAGGTAACAATGTACTATTACAGTGGTCTTTATTGCCGGCCAGTTATATAAAGTTGGAGAAAACTGTAGGATAACAGAAATATTAATAAAAAAACAAAAAAGAAATTTTCTCGTCATTCTTTCTAACGGGTACTAGCTTTTAGCATAGAGTCAATTTTGTACATCACTGTTTCAAAATAGACGTAAAAGTCTGTTAGTTTTTTTTCTGAAGCCCCGATTGCCACGACCAACGGCTGACACTCCAACTTTATATAACTGGCCGGTAATAAGGACCACTGTAAAAGCCTATTACAGCTATTTCAGTGTACATTAATACTTTATTCGCCCATAGTTGTGTAAATTAAGTTTGTATGGATATCGTACCCCCTTAAAGAGGATTTAATTTTGGCATATGAACTATTTATGGGATGTGAACAATGGAAAATGTGCAAATGTGTCGTACACGTGATGCGAAGACTAGCCACGTTAAAGTACACGTGGGTACATGCAAGCAATGTAGTGAAATATCTGTGCTAATGCATTTATGTACTGAATAGTAAATATGTGTGAAGAGACGGACTCACGTTTATGGGGAAAAAATACATTAGCAATATATGTATACATATAAGCAATGTTCAGTGTGATCAATATTTTGATGACCGCAACATTATAAAATCGAGGTACTCGTATGTTTTCTCCATCAACATCTTTATCGCCAACCAGGGAAAGTAAAATACATACAAAAATAGTTTAAATATAGTTTTAACATAGTTAGTACTTAGCTAATTTACTACTACCTATTATTGTACATTCGAAACGGATAGACTGTTGTTGTTTCCATAGTTTATTTATTTATTTGTTTTTTTAAGACCTCTTTATGTACACCGTTAAACAATAAAATTATTCTGATTCTGAAATAAAGAGGAGGCCTACGTAAAAAGAATACGTGCAAGATTAAAACCTTTTTTGGAAGTCTGTTACAACCTCGTTATACACAAAAGGAATGTTATGACAAGACGTCAGTGGCCCGGACATAGCTCTTCTTTCTTATCGTTCGAGTTAAATGATTTTCCGGGTATCATTGACCAAAATTTTCCTTCATTAACTTAGTCTTCCGCCATGTGTATCCTTATAGGTTTGTTGTTTGTTTGAGAAAGCATGGGTAAATTCTGCTTTTGAAAAAGTTGGATAACTACGCTTAAGTCAAAGTTGTACTTATTCAGTACCGTAAATGCATACAACATGAGACAGGTTTAAATTTCAATTCACAGTTTAGGGTGTAATTCTTAATAATTATGGTTTGAAATTTTACTAGAACATGAGTCTCTATCTAAGGTAATAGGAGCATATTGCAATATTGAGCCAATCAATGTTGTTTTTTTTATATATATTTATTTCGTCTTGTCTCAATTTATCTGCAACATGCGGTTAACATAAGACACCTTAAAAAAGTCATGGTTTCCCATGTAGAATTTCAATGTTTGTTAATTAAGACGTTAAAAAATAACAAAATATTGAATTTGCGCAAATTAAAACAATAATAAATCAGTTATAACTAGAGGTATTAAATAAAACAAAATATTATCTCAAAATCTTACCAGATCTTTTACCAGTTCATCAAAAATCAAATAAAAATTATATAAAATGTAAAACAAAAAAGAAACTTCTTCATAAATCGTCAAAAAATAAATTAATGTCTATTTCTCAAAAAATACTACTTACCTGGTAAAAAATCCTTCACGACAGCAAGTATGGAACCTCACACAACAAATTTGAAACTGAACTGTCAGTGTTGCCAAAATAATAACGATACTACATGTAATAATATATGCCATGGAAGTTTAGTCTCAGTTTACCTTCGAGTCTCATGTTGTACGCGTTTACGGTAATAACTCAAGGATCACTTTGAAACATCTTAAAGCTAGGTGAGTCTAGGTGCCAGTTCCACGCGACCAAGCCTAGAAGAACAGGCAATAAAATACGGCTTGGTTCCTACGTTTTTTTTGTATGATCCTACAAATCAAAAATAATAATATTAGCAGTGAAGTTCCAGTGTGGTGCCACTTCACTTAGCTTTGGTTATGTTCTTTCCACTAGGGAAATCTTAATTTACTGAGGCGTTACTGTTACTGTGGTTTGTAGGTTATGCCTGACTTATGACAGCACTTGTCAATACCTAGCAATCCATCGGTGTACTATTAGACCAGACGAGATTGGTTTTCTTTGGGAGCCAATATCAAAACGTTCCTTATTCAGTAGAATCACATGGATCAGAGCTGTTAAAAAAACATATGATAGCTCCGTGTAACTTTGTGTTTATGCCATCTTAAGTAAAGTTATCTGAATCTATATGTTTAATTTAGTGTATTACATCTAAGGTTATGCACTTAGTTCATATCATTGGGTATTAGAAAAGAAAGTGGTTACAAAGTTTGCCCCCACAAAAACGACCTCAGTCCCTCCCCGCATAGTTACAGTCCGAATAACACGTTTTTTCTTAACATAAAAATGTAGTAAATGTAAAGATTCTCTTCCGAAGTCCAGACCGAGGTATTACAATAATTAAATAGGTCTGGTATTTTATAAACACATATTTAACATTATTTTTACAATTACTTACAATGTTTTATTTAAGTAGGTATTAATTTTAATATAGCTGTACTTTTGTAACCTTTTTCTGGGAAATAAATGTTATTATTATTAAAAAAAAAAAAAAATTGGAGCATTTTCATTTTTACAATCCATTTGATAACTTTGCAAGTCAAGTTGATCGACATCAAATAAAATGGTGGCGGCTTTCTTCAAACACATTCAAACGAAGTCCTAAGTTATTAATCATATTTTAATATGAAATGCTCGCTATGTCTTTTGGTTTTCAAGGAAAAATAAAGTGGAGTAATGATAATAGATTTTATAAAATGATTTAGCACGTTGATTCTAAAAACTAGCACCATTAGGAATTTTTTTATGACGGGAAAATTGTCTCGCACTCATTTTACAAATTTTCTCGCAGTTTTGTTTACGAATTCAGTTTTCCGGGAGTTCCACGTGAACGTAAAACAATTTATTTATAAATAGAGGAAAAAGTCAGATCTTATCAAAAAATCCTTTAAAAATTGCTGATCTTGGTCCAGTAGTGGGACCAGTAGGCCTACCACAAGCTTTGTCTGGCTCTGGTTTTGGGTCTTTGTGAGTTGTATTATTGCACCATTGTATTATTCTGTGTTTTTGACGTTTTGACGTAGGTTTTATTTAGTCAACACTCCAGTGGTAAAAAATAATTAAAACTGATTGGCATTTTATTTGCCAAATTCAAAAGAGAGTTCACAATTTGGGGGTATTTTTATGTTTTAACTTGTTTTAGATGCGATTTTATTCAGAATGATTATAGAAAGAAAGAAAGAAAACGTATTTATTTATGACGGCACACGGTAGATAAAAGAAACACGAACATTTTAGACAAATAACAAAAGAAAACGCATATCAACATAAGAAGTGAGGTGATGGAAGAATACATAGTAATAAGTACATTGAAATGGTGTCTCTCAATCCCCCGCGATGACGTCACAAAATGGTATCCAACTCAGCTTGGTGTTGTGTTTGGTGTAGGCAACACAACATCAAGCTGAGTTGGATACCACAGAAATTAAACTTCTACATTTTAAAAAATAAAATTCAAATTAGGGCTAAAAGGTTTGAGTAATCATCAGTTACCTCGGACACTGTTTAAATCATGAACATGATGATGATGCCATTCAAAATAAGTTATTCAAAATAAGTTATATCACAAGGATCACTTTGAAACGTTCGTATAGCTATTTGAGTCTAAGTGCCAGTCCCACGTGACAAAGCCTAGAAGAACAGGCTACAAACTACGGCTTCTTTCTTTTCTTTCTTTCTTCTTCTTTCATGTGTGCAAGGCTCTATGAACAACTAGCGGCCGCCCGCGGCTTCGCTCGCCCCATTCCCGTTACTTACATCCGTTCTCCGTTACAATATCTTTGTAAATGGTTATTCTGATGTTAAGCTATATTATTGTAAAGTTTTATTTAAATTAAACTTTACCTTTACTTTACTTTTACTTTTTTTATGGTTTTTAAACCATTCAGTTGTTTTTACGTGAAAGAGTAACAAACATCCATCCATACTTACAAATATTAGTATATTCTTCGATGAATTTGGCTGTTATTAGCTTAAGGGCGCTTGTACACTAAGCTAAGAAAATTTGCCGTTCCTGCGGCAGACAAGACAAATTCTTCGTGTAGACGACAAGAATTTTGTCTTTTCCACACACGAAAACGCAACAACGTTCGCCGCGTCGTGTCTTGCGCAGATAAGATTTTTTTCGTGCACCGCTGCGAGCAGTGTACACAGTTATTTTCTAGTTACGACACGAATTCTTGGGTAGACCCGGCGTTTTTTCTTAGCGTGTACAAGCGCCCTAAAGGTAAGTTATACGCAGACTAGTTCAGACACGTGTATCATTATTGAATCCCACGCAACGACCGAAAATGTCAATTTATTAGATCAGCAATCATTAGTTGCTGGGTAAGAAAAACTTGTAGGTATAATACCTCAGTCCAATGTTCACCAATACGATTACCCACCGGCTAAAGAGGCTTCTTATTTGTCGTCTTGGTTTGACAAATGCAGCGCCTAGGGCGTCGATTTTTTTTTTTATGTAACTAGCTGATGGATCAAGCATATGGCCCACCTGATGTAAGGTGGTAACCATCGCCTATAACAAAGCAATGCCTCGTAGTTCACGCACATCAGGAACGTGCTCTACGATGCACTGTCCTGCGTCCATCAACTGGAGGCATACAGATATTCAGCCTCACGTGCCAGTAATTACACCGGCACCCATACCCTTCAAACCGAAACACAGCAATGCTGCTTCACGGCAGAAATAGGCATGGTGGTAGTACTTCCCCGGACGAGCCCTTCACAAAGGGCTCTACTACGACTAAGCCGATTCCAGCAACACGGCTCGTTTGAGTGATTTTCAAACAAAAATTGACATCACATTCACATTGATTTACGCGGTCGCTTGAGTGATTTGTGTTGCTGGAATCGACGCCCTGATGCCCGGGATACAGAGGCTAAGTTTTTCAAGCCAGGATAGCAAGCTAGCAAACTAGCCTTTACAGCTGTAACATGCTGTAATACCCTGTAACAGCTGAGAAGAGCTCGCACAACGATGGTAAGATTGGCGCAGCACCGTTCACAAGACAACTGTGCAGTTTGAGACCACTCGACTAGAGCGCCTTGACGCCAAGCGCCATCAGTATCTGAAAAAAAACCCAATATAACTCTTTTGGCCAGCTATTGTCTATCCTGTCATAGGACATTTAAAACCAAGTCCTCAGCCAGTCACTGAGCTGAGAGGCCAGTCGCTTCTGTGTTCATCACACAAATATTTGTTCTCGGTGGGGATCGAACCCCGAACTTCGGGGCAGAAGGCAGAGCCAACTGAGCTAAGAGGGCAGTCGCCAGTCGCTATTCGCTCAATCTAAGCCCTTAATGTACGTTTATTAAAAACAATTGGCATAAAGAGCCGATCGCATGCTTGCGCATGTTTGTCTAATGGAATTGTAAAGAACACACGTGCTGAATCATAGTCTTAATACATATAAAATAAAATAAATAAATACTGTGGACAATTCACTCAACACTATCTAGCCCCAAATTAAGCAGAGCTTGTACTTATGGGAACCAGTAGGCCTACCACAAACTCTGTCTGGCTCTGTCTCTAGCTCTGGTTTTGAGTCTGTGTGAGTGTTGAATAAATGAATACTACGCCGAAACGTCACATACACAGTGTAATACACTGGTATGTGACGTTGTGGCTGTGGCCCACGGCACTGAAGGCAAAGCTTGTAACTGAGCTGAGAGGCCAACTGTAATGAAAGTGTTTTTTTATTTGACATTAATGTCCACTAGGTCCTATTATTTAGTACCCACCTATCGTTTCCATGCAGCTTAGGGTCATACTACACGGGCGGTTCTCCCGCCGCGGGAATCCACTCGACAAAGCTACCGCAGACCGGAGCACACCTCCGCTGCGGAACCGTTAAAGCGGCACCGCTAGATGAATTTCGTAGTGATCAAGTGAAAAAAAAAATGGCGGCCAGAGCGCGGAAGTGTGGCTGGCGTCGGAGCAGATCGACGAAACCGCGCGGAGAAAAAGATAGAATATAGTAAAATCTACGCGTTAGAACAGGCAGTTTCGCTAGTGATCCGCATCTTATAGACGGGACAAGACATGACAAAATTTCTGCGGTACCGCTGTAACAGTTTCGCAGCAGAGGTGTGCTACGGGCATCAAAATACACGGGACGTGGTTTATCGCCATCTTTTGTTCATTTCAACAAGGACTAACATGGTACGCAAGCGCACAAATGACGAGCGAGCGCCAAGGCCCGGCGCGCGCAGAATGAAGTACCAACGGGAAACTACCAGTGTAGTTTAAAGCGCTGGTTATCAGCGGCAGCGGTTTGACGCTGCATGCGGTGGTCGTATTTCTGCCTGCCTGTGAACCACGACGGGAAACAGCAAAGTGTAGTATGCAGCATACAACTTTCTTATAAAATTGTGACTATAGTCACCGCGTTACCAACTGAGTCGTCCGTTGGCCCTTTTCTGGGCCACAATACTATCTACTATGTTTCTGTCTGATTTTATTCTTATCGATATGCGCCTATAACTATCTTACGCACATCACTATGCGGCTCTATAATACCCACAAGTGCGAGCAAGATAGACATAGTGAAATTATTTATGACCGCACGACACAGTTGGTAGCCGCACGACTCAGTTGGCACGGAGGGCGTTGATGTTCGCGACACAGTGAACTCCTGTGAATTTCATCGTTTTTCAATCTGTTTCTGTACTATTTGTAAAAAGATGCAAATATTTTTTTTTGAAAATTTGCTAACGCGGTGATTATAGAGCGGTTCAGAAGCAGATTCCCGCGGCAGGAGAACCGCCCGTGTAGAATGACCCTTAGATTGATTGTGGTGGGCGTTGAGCTTCAAGATCGACCTTTCCGATGTTCCCACTAAGGATCCCACTATTCTATCGCCATTTCAATCGATAAAATATGTGTTTCGCTCATTAATTTATTGCTCTTGGGATTCGATACACGTGCCTCGATGAATCAAACGAGCAGATGTTTTAATTTAAGTGCTATGAAACTGCAATATACCACCTGCATGGGTTTGAGATTCAAACTGAAATATCTGTGAATCTTTAAAATCCATCCGTCTCCATGTTTGCTATACCCTATGCAGGGTCCGTCTGATACCTTCTTACACCTAAAAACTATGTATGTACAAACTAAACCATGTGTAAAGCAATAAATGTATTGAGTATTGAGTATTGAAAATCCATTCCGTAGTTTTTACGTGAAAGAGTTACAAACATACTTATAGATAGTGCAATCCACGAAGGCGCGCCCCACTATTCCTCCTAACCGTTTATAGTATATGTGTGCAAGCTTCCGTCAATGTTGAGTGTTATCGGTACACACTAATTACCTATGAGTGCACACGCACACTACAATGAATAGACTACGGTTCGCGACTGCCGCTCGGAGCAAACTCCCCGCACCCCGCGAGGGGCGCGTCATAGGACATTTAAAACCAAGTCCTCAGCCAGTCACTGAGCTGAGAGGCCAGTCGCTTCTGTGTTCATCACACAAATATTTGTTCTCGGTGGGGATCGAACCCCGAACTTCGGGGCAGAAGGCAGAGCCAACTGAGCTAAGAGGGCAGTCGCCAGTCGCTATTCGCTCAATCTAAGCCCTTAATGTACGTTTATTAAAAACAATTGGCATAAAGAGCCGATCGCATGCTTGCGCATGTTTGTCTAATGGAATTGTAAAGAACACACGTGCTGAATCATAGTCTTAATACATATAAAATAAAATAAATAAATACTGTGGACAATTCACTCAACACTATCTAGCCCCAAATTAAGCAGAGCTTGTACTTATGGGAACCAGTAGGCCTACCACAAACTCTGTCTGGCTCTGTCTCTAGCTCTGGTTTTGAGTCTGTGTGAGTGTTGAATAAATGAATACTACGCCGAAACGTCACATACACAGTGTAATACACTGGTATGTGACGTTGTGGCTGTGGCCCACGGCACTGAAGGCAAAGCTTGTAACTGAGCTGAGAGGCCAACTGTAATGAAAGTGTTTTTTTATTTGACATTAATGTCCACTAGGTCCTATTATTTAGTACCCACCTATCGTTTCCATGCAGCTTAGGGTCATACTACACGGGCGGTTCTCCCGCCGCGGGAATCCACTCGACAAAGCTACCGCAGACCGGAGCACACCTCCGCTGCGGAACCGTTAAAGCGGCACCGCTAGATGAATTTCGTAGTGATCAAGTGAAAAAAAAAATGGCGGCCAGAGCGCGGAAGTGTGGCTGGCGTCGGAGCAGATCGACGAAACCGCGCGGAGAAAAAGATAGAATATAGTAAAATCTACGCGTTAGAACAGGCAGTTTCGCTAGTGATCCGCATCTTATAGACGGGACAAGACATGACAAAATTTCTGCGGTACCGCTGTAACAGTTTCGCAGCAGAGGTGTGCTACGGGCATCAAAATACACGGGACGTGGTTTATCGCCATCTTTTGTTCATTTCAACAAGGACTAACATGGTACGCAAGCGCACAAATGACGAGCGAGCGCCAAGGCCCGGCGCGCGCAGAATGAAGTACCAACGGGAAACTACCAGTGTAGTTTAAAGCGCTGGTTATCAGCGGCAGCGGTTTGACGCTGCATGCGGTGGTCGTATTTCTGCCTGCCTGTGAACCACGACGGGAAACAGCAAAGTGTAGTATGCAGCATACAACTTTCTTATAAAATTGTGACTATAGTCACCGCGTTACCAACTGAGTCGTCCGTTGGCCCTTTTCTGGGCCACAATACTATCTACTATGTTTCTGTCTGATTTTATTCTTATCGATATGCGCCTATAACTATCTTACGCACATCACTATGCGGCTCTATAATACCCACAAGTGCGAGCAAGATAGACATAGTGAAATTATTTATGACCGCACGACACAGTTGGTAGCCGCACGACTCAGTTGGCACGGAGGGCGTTGATGTTCGCGACACAGTGAACTCCTGTGAATTTCATCGTTTTTCAATCTGTTTCTGTACTATTTGTAAAAAGATGCAAATATTTTTTTTTGAAAATTTGCTAACGCGGTGATTATAGAGCGGTTCAGAAGCAGATTCCCGCGGCAGGAGAACCGCCCGTGTAGAATGACCCTTAGATTGATTGTGGTGGGCGTTGAGCTTCAAGATCGACCTTTCCGATGTTCCCACTAAGGATCCCACTATTCTATCGCCATTTCAATCGATAAAATATGTGTTTCGCTCATTAATTTATTGCTCTTGGGATTCGATACACGTGCCTCGATGAATCAAACGAGCAGATGTTTTAATTTAAGTGCTATGAAACTGCAATATACCACCTGCATGGGTTTGAGATTCAAACTGAAATATCTGTGAATCTTTAAAATCCATCCGTCTCCATGTTTGCTATACCCTATGCAGGGTCCGTCTGATACCTTCTTACACCTAAAAACTATGTATGTACAAACTAAACCATGTGTAAAGCAATAAATGTATTGAGTATTGAGTATTGAAAATCCATTCCGTAGTTTTTACGTGAAAGAGTTACAAACATACTTATAGATAGTGCAATCCACGAAGGCGCGCCCCACTATTCCTCCTAACCGTTTATAGTATATGTGTGCAAGCTTCCGTCAATGTTGAGTGTTATCGGTACACACTAATTACCTATGAGTGCACACGCACACTACAATGAATAGACTACGGTTCGCGACTGCCGCTCGGAGCAAACTCCCCGCACCCCGCGAGGGGCGCGTCTTCGTGAATTGCACTATCTATACAAACTGTCGCATAATAGTAGGAAGGATAGCCAGAACTATAGCTTGACCGCGACCGCTGTACCGCGCCTGAGGTAGCGCGCGGCGATACGGGAACCGAACTGCCTATGTCACACGCACAAGAGATACATATCCAAAGATGGGACGAGCGTTATCCTGGGATGTCAAGACCGTTATTTTTAAAGTGGCCGTATATTGTTTGACAGTTCTATATTGAAAAGTGTCAAACATCTATGCTTGAGGCTCCACTCAGACTCAAGCTCCGCCTTTGCATACAGGCCTTAGAAGTGATTTTTTTAATTCAACCCCAAAAATGGGTGCAGCGGGGTTGAAGATTGCATGGACTAAACTCAACACCAACGAAGTCGCGCGGGATTCCACTAGTCGCTAGATAAAATAACAAATCGTTTACGATATCCTAAGATCTATCTGACAATATCGAGATATCGTGTGCACTCTTGTTCTTTTTTCCTCGGCCCCCACCTCGCCGCATTTTATTAGGGAGCGGCACAGTGGTTGCGGTCAAACTATACCGAACGACTCTAACTGCTTTGAATACATTAATAAAAATTAAGTACTTGCGTAAAAATTACGCAAAGCACTCACAATTAGAACAAATGATGTGTGTGGCGTTCACGCATGACGTATTGCGAAATTCGAGCGCTGATTTCTACGTGGTTTGAACTGAAATGATAGAATACATGTTTTTTGTCGTATCAATAGCCGAATGAGTGACGTAGATCAATGTTTTGATAATGATATTATCGTAGATATTAGATCGTCATAGTTTGGTTAGTTTCAGATATAACTTCTATAGTCTAAAGGCCTGCGGACCAAGCCTGAGAACCAAGGTCACCGACATAGCTTTTAGAATTAGTAAGTTGAAGTGGCAATGGGCAGGTCATATAGCTCGAAGAACCGGCAACCGTTGGGGAACAAAGGTTCTCGAATGGCGACCACGAACCGGAAGACGAAAAGTAGGGCGCCCATCCACCAGATGGACCGACGACATTGTTAAGATCAAGGGAAGTCGGTGGATGGAAAGAGCTCAGAATAATTCTTCCTGGATATGTGTAGGGGAGGCCTATGTCCAGCAGTGGACTCCTTCAGGCTGATGATGATGATAAAGAAAGGCCTGCGCACAGCTAGAAGATAGCGAGATCAGTGAAACGCTGTGAAATATCGCTGTCATATTTGAAAATGTGTCACTGATCGCCATCGCAGATCGCTCATCAGCTGGTTCGACAGAGAGAAGGACTAGCCATTTGACAAGAAGAGTATGTTACTTAGATTTGATGATTTTTATCTATCCTTTCCATCCAAAGGTTGTCTGGAGGAGATCGCTCTTCGCGATAAGGCCCATTGTACTGATTATTTTTGTAATAGTTTCTGTATTTATTTATTTGTGTACAATAAAGAGTTAATATATCTACTCGTATCTTAGGGCGCCATATTCTGTAAACGTGCATTTTCATGCATATTATATTATACAGATGTAGGTATATGCAATTCGTAATAGTGAAACCCCAATTAGCAATAACATGCATTACTTACTTAATTCATTCATACTAAATTAATAAAAATTCTCGTAGTAAAAATATTTTGTTAGAAATTAAGGATACATCTGTTTACTATGTAGGTAAAAGCGTCACACAGTGTGTTTACAAAAGTATCTACTTATAGTTGCATACAACGTCATCCAATGTTGAATTTTATGAAATTCAGGAAATTCATTCAACTAGCGTCTGCCTATTATTATTATGTGCCCACCAGTAGGTCTACCACAAGCTCTGTCTGGCTCTGTTTCAGGCTCTGGTTTTGAGTCTGGGTAAGTGCTCACCAGTACACTTACTATTATTATATACCTATTTTAAACTTAATATTTTTCGCGAGAGACACTTCCAAAGTGGTAAAATGTGTCCCCCCCCTATAACTTCTAAAATAAGAGAATGATAAAACTAAAAAAAATATATGTTGTACATTACTATGCAAACTTTCAACGATATTTGGTTTGAACGAGATCTAGCCAGTAGTTTTTTTTTATACGTCATAAATCGTAAACCGCAATTTACCTTTCGACGAACCACTAGAAATTCTATACTATATTACTTACTTGGCTGCTTTTTATACATTTTTATGTCACTTGAAAGCAAACTAAAATGTTAATAAAAAATATATTTAACCTATATTTTAGATCAGTAGCCAAAGTATATTATAAGCCGATCGCAACCACCGCGGTCGCCGAATGCGTTCTTTACGGTGTTACATCCTATTTTAAGATAATTGCGCGATTAGCAATGAGTTATTTGGTAATGCGGTGGTCTAAGTAGTCATAAAATGGTGATAGCTGGTTTGATGATGGAGCCAAGATCAGTTCAATGGAAATAGGCCAATTGAGCTTTTTCTTCTTATTGTGTCAATGATTCTTTCGAACCAAGCGTGGTGAAAGGATTTTAAGTGCGCCTCAAAGAGGCTCCTTCCATGCACTTGACACATATTTTCGATATTTTTAGGTTCTACGATATGCCAGTTTCCTCAGCAGAGAGCACTGGCATAGTGTAAGTACATACATTTTTGGGCAGAAAAACTCATTGGTACATGACTGTATTTGAGCCCACGACCTTAGGATCGGAAGGCGGGGCCGCTACCACTAGGCCACCAGCTGAAACTTGGTTAATCCACTTTGCATTTGTTATAGGACCGAAAACACAAGATCTCAGTTCGGGTCGTTGTTTAAAAAATAATAAGAGAAATAGTACATTTTGTCGAAGTCAAATAATGTATTTATCACCAGTTCCACGCGACTAAGCCACCATACCCAATTAGACCTGATTGAAATTAATAATAAGAATAATAAACAATGCGTAAAATCCACTCAACACTTTCTAGCCCCAAACTAAGCAGAGCTTGTACTATAGGAACCAGATAGCTGATATCATACTTTTTTTGTAAATACATAGGTACCTACGTAATTGCGTAAGTATACTTTGTTTTACACGTGGCATTGATTGTCTTTTTATAAAGATTAAAAGTCGAATAAGTACATAGGTAAGTTTATTTTTATTTAATAACAAAGATAGTATTTTTTTTTTATAATCTGTGTTAGTAGGACCGATTCAATTGTCTGATAACTTTTTACACGTGTTATCATTTGACCTTTTTGCTGAATATTTTGACAAAAGGTCGAATGAGTTAGTATATTTTTAAAAACAAACGTCTCGTGTAGCATTTGTAGATATTACATAAAGCACAGAGTATTAAATAATACCACGCGTAAAACAGACACTGTGCCCCCCCACCAATTCGGTGGCATTTGTAGACCTATAGCACAAGTATTAAATAATACTACCTACGCCACTTTATTAATCTGTGCCTACGCGTAAAACAGACACTGTGCCCCCCCACCAATTCGGGCTTCCGCAACCCGCGGGCTTGTGGTGAGCCTGATTTGGGCAAAGGCATACGCGCGTTTAGAGTCTGTTCAGAAAGAGAGCCGTCGTGGGATTGGAGGGCGCTGCTGTGCTTAATTACCTTTATTGTTTAGTGGGCAATACAATAGCGCGTCTGTTGCGTTTTGATCCTATCACAACTAGTGTACTTTTCCTTTATTTAATTTTTATGATGCAAAATGCTGAGAGAAAGAAATGGATGGGCTGCCATATAAAAATCGAAACGTTAGTTCACAATTTGGCTACGACGACAGCTCTCTTTCTGAACAGACTCTAAAAAACTAAATTTTAGCAAAATTTATGTTCACCACTCAAATATTTGGGATTGTCTTAAGTGAGTTTTAGCAAACAGTTACAAAAATCTAAGGCAGTATTTTATTAAAGTTGATTAATTGGGGTATTGATAAACTGAGTTGTGAGGCTCGTAATAAATAAGTCTAATAAAATATCTGATGGCCCTCCCATCTACTCTTTTGGTAGTAGTATTAAACTATAATTATATCTTCATAGTGTATCTTTTAAACCAGTTCTCCACTTGTAGTTATAAATACCTAAACACGTTTTAAGTACTTTCAAGTACAAAACATGACAAACTTCTAGAAACTGGTGACGTGATTGCAAATCACAGTTTCGTCAAATAAGCATTACTTCTAAGACTTTAACGGTTTTACGACAATTCTTTGAACAGTAAACTTTGCAGTACAAATAAAAATTTGACGCGACAAAAAACTGTTGTGAGAAGTCTGGAACGCCAAGTATAAGTGTTTTAAAAGTGTTTTCATTCCTATTATTCTACCACAGCTTATATCCAAATCTCTTTAGGTCTACCACAAGCTCTTTTTATAACGCTTTTATTAGCTTCACCTGTATGTATGTATGTATGTACTCAATACTCAATGACAATGCAATAAAATAAAAATAAATAAAAAAAAAAAACTAAAAAGTTAAAAATAAATTATAGTTTAAAAAACTAAAAAAAAAACGCTTTTATAACTAAATGAACTAAAAATTTAAAAATAAAATTGTAATTATCAATTGAAAAATTTATATTATTTGTACAAAAAGCGTGGGGGGCTTGATTTTGATTGTTGTAAATATTTTATCAATAGTTTATTATATCTGAAGTTATTATAAAAAGCACCCCTCGCTTTTTTGTACAATAATATAAATTTTTCAGTTGATTCAATTTTATTTTTAACTTTTTAGTTAAATTAGTTTTTTTTTTAGTTTTTTAAACTATAATTTAGTAGCTCTGGTTTTGAGTCTGTGTGAGTGTTGACTAAATAAATCCTACGTCTCCAAACGTCATACACACATTATACACTGGTGAGCACTCACACAGACTCAAAATCAGAGCCAGAGACAGAGCCAGATAGAGCTCATGGTAGGCCTACTGTTGCGAGAAGTCTGAAGCGTTAACTTAACGATAAGCA
The DNA here is from genome assembly GCA_939531255.2 of Thera britannica. Lineage (NCBI taxonomy): Eukaryota > Metazoa > Arthropoda > Insecta > Lepidoptera > Geometridae > Thera > Thera britannica. Next base: position 7,989,308 of record OW618039.2, on the reverse strand, counting down.
AGTTTAAGTGTTTTCATTCCTATTATTCTACCTCAGCCTATATAATATCCAAATCTCTTATCTTAGGACGCCTCCCTTTCGATGGAACGAAAACATTGTAATCACGGGCAGCAATGGTTGGGGATGGGGGATGGGGTCTGGCAATATGTAAAACAGTGTGATGAAAGGATATTTTAGGTGGACCTCGGAGAGATTCCTTTCATATGCACATGGCAAGATGTTTAGAAACTTTTTTGGGTTCTACAAGTCCAAATCAAAATCGAAGAGTGATAGTTCCCGCCCGCGCCACAAGCTTAATGGCAATGCAAGTCATACTTAAGTTAGTTAAGCTGAAGTGGCAGTAGGCCGGTCATGTTTCCATAGAACAGACAATCGTTGTAGTAAACGAATACTAGAGTGGAGACCGCGTTTAGGTAAGCGTAGTGTAGGACGCCCTCCGGCAAGGTGGGGCGACGATCGCGAAATGTAGCTGGCAAGCACTGGAGGAGAGCCGAAGACCGAACTCAGTGACGCGTCTTGGGAGAGACCTACGCCCAGCAGTGGACTGATATAGGTTAATGATGATGAAGTTATACCAATGAAATGGAGTTATTAAAAATGTTCTATTTTGTATGTTGATTAAAAAAAATGCTACGAAAGTTCGAGAGATACTTGATGAAGTTGGTGCCGCGGCCACGAAGCATACTTTCCAGCCGCGCCACGCAGTGTTAGACTGTTTATTAGTACTCTTACTAATTGATAAAGAATTGCGTGGATACATTGGACTAAAGGTACGGCCACATCTAGGCGATACACTGTGGTAAGTGGCAGCGATACAGGTATCATTGCGATATTGCGATGTGACCGTACCTGTGACTCAGAAAACTATCATACAATGTTTCTAGGAAACGGGAAAGTTGAATTAACCACAATACCTGAAATAAAGGTGTTAAAGGAAAAATCCTGAAACTAACTTGCGCAATTCCTATTATAGTAACTATATAGGAAAATTTGACACTTTCCTATATATAATCGGAATTGTGAATATTATACTCAAATTATTATGCATCATATAATTAATTGCCTATATTCGGTAGCACTTAGTTGATAATGCTAAAGTTGTATAAACTACCGGTGTGGTGCCGGTGAAATTACTGGCACATGAGACTGAATATCTGTTTACCTTAAGGGCAGCGCATTGTAGGGCACGTTTCTGAAGTGCGTGACCTACGAGGCAATTCTTTGTTATGGGCGATGCAGACCACTTAATGTCAGGCCATATCTTGTACCATCAGCTAGTAGAATAAAAAAACAACTTTTGTGGAGTCTCCTGTTCCGGAAAACAAGACTTTGCCGTCACATTCAAAATCTCATTGGTTTTATAACGGATCTCTAAAATATTCAATTCACTGTTACTTTCATGCCAACAAACAAATATGTGTAACACCATAGCGGCCATCTTAAACAACCAATTTGAATAAGGGCCTAAATAGTACGAACTGTAGTTAAGCTGGCATGGAATACCGTATAGTAACAACCGGGGCAAACCACGCGGCGACTGTGCGCCGGTTTCAAGCGACGCGAACCTCAAGGCTCGGCTTGAAGCGAGCGAACACAGCACTCATTCCTCAGTTGTCATCAGACTCTATACCGAGAAAGACGCGGCCGATCCGACCAGCGTGTTCTCAAAACTTTACGCGACTAACAACTGCAGTGAAAACAAAAACATTAGCTGAGAGTGTGGAGTTGTGTCAGTGTTAGTGATGATAGTTACATGGAAGCTCTCGTATCTCCTGGACAAACGTTGATGTCAGAGGGGATGGCGAGGGATCGACTTGTGGAGGAGATATTTCTCCTAGCGCTGTTCCTGGTGTCGACTGCAGCGAATTCCTTGGCGTTGCTCGTGTTCAGCAGGCGCCCCGGACTTAGGACTATATCTAATAGGTAAGCTGCTTTGATTTACAACAACCTGGTTCTTATAAACGAGATTTAGTTCAGGATGAACGCGAACTAATTCAAGGTTAACTCGTTTCAAAATTCGCGAACTCAATTGACTTTGAAATAAATAAAGACATTTCGACATTTATCAATGTGGATGAGCTTGGAGAGAGTTAGAATCTTATTTTTTAATTCGTCAAACGTGAGCTACTTGAAATAAAAGCGAAAGTAAAAAATATAAACTTTCGACACAACACGTCAAGAATAATGATGTAGATGCAAAATTCAGGGTTAAGAAACAAAAAGTTTTCACAATCGTGCAGCTGGTAATGGCGCGGACTCAGTTACCGAAGACAATGGAGCGGTTACTTCGAGGTTTTTTACTTGAAGTCGTTTAAAAAGTAAGTTCCGCTGTGGAGCGTCCCTAAGTTGGGTTACAGCCAAAACACACTGTATTATTAGACTATTAGTGTCGGTCAGTCAGTCCGTCTACCTGAGCTCTTGTTACTTCAATGGTTCCACAGTATGCTGATTTACGGTCTCCAAATTTAAATTTATTACGAAGCTTACTATAACCTCTGAATACTAAAATTTTATGGCAAAATTATAGTCAGGTAAACTCAAGAGCATCGTTGCATTTTGGTAGGTCACACTCACCCATCTACAGAAAGATTGGCACAAAATTATTGGTAACGGTACTTCGATTGCCTTGATGCAAAGACTACAATCTTTTTTGCACCAGAACGGCGAAAATTCTACAGTTGCCGTGCCAAAGTTCGCGAGGCAGAAGCGTCTTTCTTAAATCAAACTTTTTCAACTGACGAATCCGGGCTTATTCCAGGTCTATTAAAATTAATTTTTTTTCAAGAAGCTTCTCTAACAATTATAAATTAACAACTATAATTCAAACATAATTTTAACCTTAAAACAATAATTATTGTAATTTGGTATTTATGTAGATAAAAATGTTTGGTACAATCATAAATTGGAAAATAATTGTTTAAAGATGATTCATGTTATAACAATTTTATATATCAACTAGATTATGGACAATCAAATTTAAAATTGATTGGTTCTTTGCTATGAAACCAATTACTTACGAAATTGTTTCTTGACCTTACACTGTTCCGGTTTGGTAATTTAATTCTCATCAAAGGCATTCATATTTTGTTTTGTTTGCAAATACACACATACCACAATTATTAAGTAAGTACTTACCTACTTTGAGCATTTATTCTGATGTAATCGAAGAGTTTCATTGCTCTTTAACGATTTGGACATTTTGTTTTCATAACCTCATTAGAAAGCACTTTAAAGTATTTTTATACAAATGGACTGGGATCTAATCTAATACCATACTTATTTTAAACAAACAAATAGAAGTTTAATCTTTTAGGCTTATTCTAATCGTACATCAATTTTAAAACCAACCAAAAGTTTAATCTTTTAAGCTATTTTTAATTTTATGACTTTTGGTTCTTATCATTGTGACTCGACAGTAATTATTCTAATATTAGCTCGGAGTAAAGACTAAATTACTTGTAGCTAGACAGAGTCCAAACTTCAAATTGGTTTTTAAACTTAATTCATAGTTTTATTCAAATTCATCTATATCTACTAAATTAGCTCGAGTGACCTTTAAGTTTTTGAACCTTAAAACTTTTCCTAAGACCTTTATCAAAATTAAACTGATAACGGATTTTTTTTGACAAAAGTTGAGAGTATTTTGTTTGCAGTAAAAAACTACTTACAAACAAACTCCAATAAAAATCCATATAACACTCATTATTACAAATAGAATAGGTATTATACAATGTAACTAAGTCTTCTTCTTCTTCCTGCCCTTATCCCACTTGATTTGGGGTTCTCTCTTCTTAAATTTAAGAGCTTATCTCTTGTCGGGGTTTTGATGCAGTTGTTGGGGTTGGTGGCACAAAATGGTATCCTCTTCCATTCTCTATCAGCCATCATTTCTGTATCAACTTCTTTCTTAAAATACACTCTATCTGCCGTCATCTTTCTATTCACTTCTTTCTGAAAATACAATGTTTCTAAGTAATTACTATAATAATTTGATCGGCTCTAACAAATTCATTCGACTGTTCAATCGATGATGAAACTACGGATCTAAGTTCACATTGCAAGATTACTGTTGCAATATTGAGGTATAATGTTAATGATAAAAATAGTGAACGTAAAGACAAAGGCCGAAACGCAACGAAATACGAAGCAGGCTAAGTAAAAACGGTTTTAAAACGGAGTCTAAACGAGTTTTATACGTATAAACCATACTTTGGATAGCAGTTTACTATCGTCATCTACACCTAATTTGTATCATTGATGAAAGATTTGTATGTAGATTATAATAATGCTACGTAATACGTTATGTATTAATACTAAATTTCAATTAAATAAGTATATTAATTAATAATATGCGCTGTGGAGTCTTATTATATATTATATGTGTTGGTTTCTCTGTTCGATGCCCTAAATAGAGTCAATGTAGGTAAACGTAACTGAAATATCGATCGAACTTTCCAGCACTTTATTCTAATGCTTCGTAATGTCTGTGACCTGAAAGGCTTAGCTATGATAGGTAAAGCTGTAGAAGAGTAGCACCTAATAGAGACTCAAACTCTCGAATGCGTACAAACTGCAGAAGATTGATGAGTCGTAATAAAAGCAAATGATAAGAAAATGTATCTAGATACGAATTCAAATCACTTTTCAGCTAAAAAAGAAAAACGGTAGAGAACAATCTGTGCCAATAATGTTATTTCTGCTACTTAGACTTATGACTCCTATGAAAATAACAGGACAATTTTTCGAAAACCGATGTCTAAAATTACAATGTTTGGTAAATGAAGGTAATTAAAGGACCATCGAGTATGACATTTCCTGAGAACCCATTATGACTACGAACAAATTAGTACCTAAACAAATTGTACATGATGGAATTTGTTGTAATTATTTCAACCTTAGTGTTAAAGAAATAAGGATCATTGTTTTGCCTTCAGCAGATAAGTAATTAAAGTGCTACTGGAACATGACAAATATTTGAAGTAGGTAAGGCTTAGTAATCGTTATTCTTCAGTTCTTAAAACAGAGCACTATATTTTTACATTTTAAAAATGAAAACTAGACCCTTGCGCACATTTAGACGGACTGCGATGTCAATGGCGATGGAGATCAGTTTCAGCATAGGATTTTGCATACACTGATCGCCATCGCAGGCGATCTAGATATCACCAGGCTACAGTAATAGAAATACGATCATAATACTCCTGTCGGAGTGCAAATCATAAGCCGTTTGAGTATTAGAAATCAGCATTAAAACAATAAGGATGAATTTGCATTGATCTTTCCTCAACCTATGTTCATATTTGGTGAATGAAACCACATGCTTGACCCCAGCTTACACAGTCTAGTAAGATTGTAGAGAACTATCTCTTAGGGTCAGAATGATTCACAATCTACTCTCAAGAAACTCTTATCGAGTGGAATACCACCACGGCAGCGAATTATTAGGTCAGAAACCTCTGTTGACACAGATAGTGTGTGTGACTATAATAGCACACACTTTAGTTGTTGCGATTTCTTTTCCTAGTTCAAATTACAGACTATTTATAGCGTTATTATTTAATTTATATTCGTTAGCATTGCCTTTCAACTTGGTAGCAGCCAGGGTCAGGGGAAGCTTCTTATTGGTAGTGATTTGGATCAGAGAATTGTTTGCAATGAATTGCAGATAACTCATTCGTTCCATCATACTAATATCATAGTAGTTTTGTATTTTTGTAACGAATAAACAAAAACATCAAGAAAATTTGAATCATCATGCAGATGGAGTTCATTACCATTCATCATGATTCATGATGATTATAGTTTTTCTTCTAAAAAGTATTTTTTAAATAAGCAAAAAGGTATTGTTTTCCACAATTAAACATTTGCAAATGAATCACAGTTTTTAAATTGTTTTTATACGGATTCCCATACATTATTTTATCCACACAAACCCAAGAACGTTTGTAAGGTACAATATTAAAACTAAAAGTGTAGCTTTTGTTACAGTCAAATAAAAATAAAAAAAACATGCAGGTAAAATTTATTACGATTAACTCGAAGGAATATTTTATGGTAAAACTCATACGTGGCAATTATTGCTATCTACGTAGGTAAACGTGAATTATTCCCCTTTACCCATTTATCATTTTATTTTGACCTGCGTGAGTAATACCAACGATGCCCGTAAATGGATTTGACGGAAGCATATTTTTTGTTTATTTTCCGATTCTTGTCTTTAAAAAAATATTGATTGTTTAACATTATTAATCGTTTCCAATGGTCTGCAGATATTTTAATTGATTCATGTTATTTTTTTTTTTTCCAAATAAATATATAAATGATGAATACACTTAAAATTAAAAAAGTTTATTTAAACTTTTATTATTTTTTTACGAACAATGCAATTTCTTACATATTTGAAATTCCTGGCTATAGTAATTCCAATTTATTTATTAGGTAGGTATATTTAAAATTTTGTGTTAAATAAAAAAACTAAAAACTTATATACAAGGTGTATCTAAATATGTGTACTATGCGAAGGTGGGGGGTTTCAGACCACAATGGTGATCAGTTGTGGGTGGGAGAAAATTAAAAATTCCTATTTTCAGTTTCCCATACAAAAATATTTAATTTCATAATGCTTAAATAAATTGACAACCCTATCCTTGTAACTCACCTACCCCTTGACCTACTACCTCTGTAGGTCTACTACTACTACCTACTACCTCTGTAGCTGAGTTTAGGGTTGTCACTTTGTATAAAGTCAGCTGTTCATGTTGAAACTTCGTTGCAGTTTTTTTCAGAGATACCAATCGAAGTTCGAAAAGTCGTTGAACAAAGGTTGTTCCCCGGGGGGTGGAAATTTACCCCCCTTCAGGATAGTACACATATTTTGATACACGTTGTATATGATAAGTTTCTGGTTTTTTTATTATGTTAGTAATACTTACCAATTGGGGATTTGCCCAACTAAAGTACCTTTACATATCAATGAAAATGATTCATGAAAAGTACCTAAAACTGGTTCAATTATATATATAGCAGTTTTGTCATGATGTCATAGACCATCTGGGTAACGTAAAATATCGGCAAAACCAAATTGACTAGAAAGTCGTTGTTTTCCATTAGAAGTCGTAAACGGATACAAAACAACGGTGACGTCAAACTATTTCATAAAAAATGAATCACTTATTCATATTATTGAATCAACATAAGTCTACTTAATTCAAAATAGTTTTTAACAAATTCAACTTTTTTTGTGAAGTCGTTTATGCTGTTGTTATGCCACAGATGAAATAAGTAATTCTTTGTGATGTCAGACCGACAACTAACGCCTAAGGTATTCTATCTAATCGTATCGGGTGCATTACCTTTTGTAAACACAGGCATGGCGATCAAAGCCTATCTTATAAGCTTAGAAATATTCGTCACTGAGTGACGTCAAAACGAAAATCATACCGGTCTACATCTACATAAATCTGTTTTCACTCAAGATGCGACGTCAGCGCTTCTAATGACATTTTGTCTTGGGAAAACGTCTCTGAGCTGACGTTCAAAATTCGAATGGCTGTCAAAAATAAGCGATCATCACGCACTGACGTCATTTGACAGATTCGATGACTTTTATTACAAGCTTTGAACCGGCTTGCGTGAAACGGTTATAGTTCAATGTTTTTATTTGAGTGTTTCTGTGCTTCAGTTGTGCTATGACGGAGGCATTGTCTTCGTTGGTCGTCTCCAGTCTCCAATTCAAAACAATCACTTAGATGTAACCAAATATTACTAACGGACGGATAATACCGTCTCACATATTATGTGAGACGGGTGTATGAATCCGATATAATTCTGACGCGACACTAAACCCCCAACACGCATGACATTTTGAATGCATACATAATTTAGGACTGAAAAGGTTTGCATAAAAGAGGTTCAAAATAAAACTCAATAAATACAAACGTCCTTTTGATTATCGCTCACGACGTTCTTGACTCCATTGATCGGTCAAGAGTCTGTAACGGACGTGGTTTCTTCCATTCGATAACACGCTTATCCTCAGATAGTGAATGACTACTTACATTTTTGTTATTAATCATTTTCTTTCGTTATAATTTCATTATTTTATTATGTTGGCATAAATAAATATATTTCCCATTCGAACTTATTCATATTTGCGACGATTTTCTGCTCTTTATAAGCCAAATAAAGCTATTTATATTGGTTTATATAAGTAATCATAACTATAAAAAATAAAATAAATAAATATTGTGGACAATTCACACAACACTACCCAGCCCCAAACTAAGCAGAGCTTGTAATATGGGAACCAGATAGCTGATATAATACTTGAATACATTTTTTTTTTTTGTAAATACATACTTAGAATACAATATAACACCCAGACAGAGAACAAACATTTATGTTCACCACACAAATATTTGTTCTCGGTGGGGATCGAACCCACGACCTATGGCGCAGAAGGCAGAGCTACTACCAACTGAGCTAGAGGCCAGTCAATAATAATTATTATCTTCATTCTGCTTTATTAATGAATGAGTTCTATAATTATATACCTATGATGCAATATACATATAATTACCCTATATATGTATACGCGTGCACCCACACTTATAAGATTGATGCTAGATTATTTGTTTTGGTTGTGCTTGTTACCTTGCAGTACAACATTTAGGCATATCCGAGGTTATCTATGATCTTTTTAATCAGTAGATATTTTTATTGTACACGTTATCTTCTTGCTAAATGAGTCTACTACTTATTATTATGTGCCCTCCGGGTTCCACTGCTGGGCAAAGGCCTTCCCCATTTTCTCCAGACATTGCGATCCTGGGCTACGCTTGTCTAGTCCGTCAGGAAACCATCAAGCTCGTCTTACCATCTCCATTTTGGTCTGCCGCGTCGTCTTCTTGCTGAGTCTAATTGCCAATTGGTGGCTATCTTTGCCCACAGCTCACCTTACATACTGCATACTGCTATTTATAAATGTTTTTTTATTTTCTATACAATTTTTACACAGATAATAAATATTTATGTACTAAGCACGTGTAGTAAAATCAGTTCATTTGACATTTAATTTCGTCTTTATATTATAAAGTATTTTACATAATAAATTGTGCAAGCTGACCTTCGTTTATATAAAACCAATAGTTTTGATTAGTGTTAGCAGTATTATTAATATTCAACAATATGAATGAATAAGAACTGGTTACTATGGAAAATACTTGCGGTTTTCGATAAATAATGCTAGAATAAGTAAATATATTATCTATCTTATACTATTAGTTGCTTTGTCTTGACCGTTGGTCTTATAACCTTGATTAGTTTGAGGGTATATTTATTTAGGGGTAGGTTAGGTACTCTGAAAGTAATTGTATTTTAATTTGTTTACTTAGGTACTTATCTATTCCATTGTCATGTCTGTTCTAGTAGAAGCAAACAAATTATTGTCTATGACTTACTCCTGAAACGTGACTGGTGACCCTTAAACGAGTGAATTGTTAGCTTAAAAAGATTTCGTACTAGATTCTACTGTTAGGTGACTTAAAATCTTAAATAAAAATGTACCTTCTCACAAATTTATATTGATCACCGAACGATCCAATCTCTTCCTGGAAATGTGTAGGGGAGGCCTATGTCCAGCAGTGGACTTCTTCAGGCTGATAATTATGATGATGATAAGACCAATAAGAATACTTACGAGCCTTAGTTTTTAAGTACAAAGGTCATAGATAAGGTACATTATACCTAATACATTACCTAGCACATTCCAATAGATATTATTTTTCGTAAATGTAATAAACGTGACTAGATGAGTATTCCAATTAAGTAATTAAAGTAAGATTATGTTGAAACACATTAATATTAACCTTGTAGTATTGGAGAGACACTGTCAAAACGGTTAAAAGTGAAGGGTGTTGTTTCCTGCTCAATAAATAGTAGATGCAGTAGTTACACGATTAATCGAAAAAGAAAACAAGCGAACAAGACGACTCTTAGTGAGGAATTAAAAAAACAAGCCGGCAAGACAACTCTAGTACGGTTGAACTAAAATTACAACGTTTCTCGTACTTATAACTTACTACAATGCGATACGATACGATCTTTGAGTTGCAGATAAAAAATATATAAATTATTATTGTGACACATAAACTGAAAGTGAGAGTATTATTTTTAATTTTCAAGCAGCGGTACTCATTCGTCTTCAAATACAACCTTATTATAATCATAAGTAGGTTTTATTTGAAATACAAGGTGTATCTAAATATGTGTACTATGCGAAGGTGGGGGGTTTCAGACCACAATGGTGATCAGTTGTGGGTGGGAGAAAATTAAAAATTCCTATTTTCAGTTTCCCATACAAAAATATTTAATTTCATAATGCCTAAATAAATTGACAACCCTATCCTTGTAACTCACCTACCCCTTGACCTACTACCTCTGTAGGTCTACTACTACTACCTACTACCTCTGTAGCTGAGTTTAGGGTTGTCACTTTGTATAAAGTCAGCTGTTCATGTTGAAACTTCGTTGCAGTTTTTTTCAGAGATACCAATCGAAGTTCGAAAAGTCGTTGAACAAAAGTTGTTCCCCGGGGGGTGGAAATTCACCCCCCTTCAGGATAGTACACATATTTTGATACACGTTGTATAGGTCGTGAACATAATTAATTAATTAATTTTAATTGCCAATTTTGCTACGGTATTTAGGTATCTCAACGGTTTGCTGTGTATTTTGTATAATATAAATATTCATATTATTCGTAGCAATGAATTATTATGTAAACAAAAGAAAAACTGTACAAAATATGTTAAAATATTACGAAACTTGTATTTAGAATAATGCTATAATGTCACACACAAATTATGAAATTTAAATGAACTGGACCAATGGTCGAATAATGATTTGACTATGAATTTTAAATAAATAGCTCAGGGAAGCGTGATATGGTAATAAAGACAAATAACACGTATTTATATGTGATAAATCTGTGAATGTTTAAAAATACGCCATAGTTTTAATTATGAATGATTCATTAAAAACGTTTCTTTTGATAAGAAAAAATCATGCGAAAATGCAGTGTCTAATTTGCAACGAGCGGAATTATCGCTCATTGTTTTTTTTAATTATTATAAGTGTGGTTTTCACACTTTTTTCTGATTCAGTCCAGTCACATAATTATAATTTTCTGCTCTATGAATAATGCCATGGTATTAATACTAAAAACAATGCTATAATCTCTTATGCGTATATGTATAGAAATAGTTCTCAAAATTATGCAAATAATACCAAATTAGGTTTAAATAATAATAAATATTTAACAATTGTGTCAAGAATTGAAAAAATTATAATATTCATGTTTGCAATTATCATCTCAGATTCCAAAGTATGTCTTGTCATTTCGTGCTAGTGCACTGGAGATGATCTTATACTGTTTCGTAAGAAAATGACGTGGATACAGCCTCGATTAAACGAGAGAGAGAGATTAATCGAGTCAAACTGCCTCTTTGTGGTGGCAGAAGGAGTTAAAGACATAAGAGTAGAAGAACAAATCTGTAGAATAACTGCTGTTTAATGTGTTAAAATGCTGTTGTTCAAACAAACCTTTTTAAATAACAAAATAAATTAACATCAGAATGACCATTGGTTTTTGGGCTCGATCGAAACCATTAAGAACATCGATCATTTAGATAACCTTTATATATTTAAAATGTCTCAAACTATTAGCAATGGAAATTCACTATTTAGTTTATCCATAAATGCAAATTACTCGTTAACCCGCTATTTGATCGTGAACACAAAGATTTTATACAGAGACAATTTTGTAACTACATTGCCCCTTGTTAGTTTGTCCCTTGTGGTTTTGTCCAGTCTATGTTTAGGTTTGGTATAGATCTTTGGGATATTATCTTTGGGTTTGGTATAGATCTTTCCATGCAATATGAGAGTTTGTTTATGTAATGTGGTATGGAGATTGCAGATTGTATTTTTACACGACGATTCTACCACAATTACCAAGGGCCATGAACCATTTCGATAAAAATTACTATTGTACAAAACACAAGACTTGTGTGCCTTGAAAACAGTGCAAGAATGCCCTTACTGCAGCAGTTATGTTGTGCAACCAAATGACAGTACCTAAGTAACTTTCTACGACATTTTCACTCCATCGTATCTAAATGGATACCGTGGAATGGAACGTAAGTGATATACTGGCTGGAAACGATAATGTTAATGTAAAACCATTTTAAAAGTAGAACGCTAAACGACACGACACGTGTTGATGGAATTAGGTGGTTCGATATTTAAACAGTTTTAAAACGTTTCGTTTGACCATAGATAATACAGTATTTTTTTTAATCAAATAGCGAGTTCTTCTATACAGGTACAATCTAGAGACAATAAGAAATCAGTTTGAATTCTTATTTGTCATCTACCTAATAAATTTAGCATTTAGCTCTAATTCATTTTTGAACAATCAGCCCCTCCAGCAAATTAATTTATCCTTAAATATCATTTGAGCATTCATTTGACTTGAAATAATATTAAATATCAATGATATTTAATATTATTTCAAGTCAAATGAATGCGCGCTTAGCATTATGAAATGCTTACATTGGAAAGTATCTCCAAAGAAAGCTCTGCTGTCACTATCAAAAGATCTTGAATTATTGATGTAATTGCATGAACCATTTATTTTATAAGTACGTACATAGATATTATTGTCATGCGTAATTTTGAAAGTCATATTACGACAAAAGTGTTAGGTATGGATGTGGATGGTGGTTCTATAAGAGACGAATGGACTGTGTCAAAGATGTCATGAGCAAGAAAGGAGTGAGCACTGAGATGACGAATGATAGAGGTGAGTGGAGGAAGACAACCTGTTATACGGACCCCATGCAACGTGGGTTAAGGGCAAGAAAATGATGATAATGATCGATAGTGACGTATTGCCTTTGTTTACCCCATAACACCTACGAGTTCTGGATCTATTTGCGTCCATGGCGGGATCATCAGTCATCTCATGGTTGGAAGACATTTATAATTACCGCATTCCCTAAAATACCGATGCTTAGAGAATGTTTGAGAAGTTTACGATTAGTGAGAAACCTTGATTCGATATTTATATTTTTACGTTTTCTGGCAGACTTTTTGGCGCCGAAGCTTTAGTTTGTATTTCGTCATTAAGTACCTTGATTTCAATATTAGAGATTTCGGCAGTTTAAGTAGTGGTTTTTTGGCTGAAAAGTTATGTCAAAGTTAATTTGAACTGGTTTTTGATGAAAATCAAATTAAATTGAGTGCAAATCCAGCCTTATAAACAGCGGTGTATTCTTTGAAAAAACGCCAGCCGGAAATTTATGAAGATCTGAAAATTAAATCTTCTTTTCTTCTCTAAAATTAGATTTATTATAAACAATATGGTTCCAGTGGCAAACCGCCAGATGACTTACACAACGAAAATGCAATTAAAGACATAAACTTGGCTGTTGCTTCTTAAATTCAAATGAACAGAGCTAGCTAAATCATAATGAAAAAAAAAAATCGGTTGTGTGTTAAGTCGGTTTACTGACGATAGTTGAACGTGACAACGTCATACAGCTGTCCACGCGGACGCATCGCTCACTCAAGTTGGAGAGAGACAGATGTCGAACGCTACCGAACGCGGAGGCCGATTGTGCCTGTTTGTCGCTCGTTCCGCGCTCTCGCTTGCACTTCAAGCCTTAAATGGAACGCTTCAGAGCGAGGTAACGGCGCATAAGTAATGTTTTTTCGATGCGTGCACCCGGCTCCATCGAATTATAAAACATTGTCACGTCAAAAAATATCTTCTAATTTGGTCTGAATTCGTTGTTAGAATTATGAGAATTGCCCCCGAATACTGAAACGCAACTCAGATTTAAGCACGTCTCAAGCGACGAATATTTGACAGTTTTCAATGAAAATCTGTCAAATATTCGTCGCTTGAGACGTGCTTAAATCTGAGTTGCGTTTCAGTATTCGGGGGTTTATCTCATAATTTTATAATCGAAATTTAAAACATAATATTGATTTTATTCAAAACTATTTTTGAATTTGGAACATTTATTTTAATTTAAATCTTGTTTATAGCCTGTGCAGCAGGAAGTAGATTCGCTCAAAATTTCTAAACTCAGAAACAGCTAGTTTTAGACTTCGCCAATATATATTTGGCAAGGAAATAAATCAGCCTCTCCTGATCGTCTCATGTATTCGTCTCCATTAAGAGACGTCTGCCTGGTTTTAAAAATAGTGTTGAAAGCTGTTAGGTTATCAACGACGAAGTTGCCAGCAGTTTCTGTGGTTCAAGCGTTTGTGTCAAATTTGAATTTATAATTCCTTTGACACTTGACTTATTGTGTAGTTAGGTAGACTTACCTAATCTTTCGTGGCGTGTTACCCAAGACTTCTATTGTGATAATTTTCAATAAAAAAACTACATTCAAGTTCGTCTTATTCGACTTCATTGACTGTTTGTCCTATTTGTCTTTTTTAATGATTGTGTTTCATTCATGTTTCTTTGAAGTAATCAAACCTTCAAAAAACCAAAGGATTCCGGGTCAAATATTCAGTTTTTGTGTATATATTGATAAAATTTGGCTTTGAAGTTTTTATAGAATACCTATACTACCTACTAATTATTGTGCACCTGTTGTGTCTCACCTTTCATATCAACCTTTGTAAATTTAGGTTAAGAGATAACTATGCCTGTTCAGGAGGAGACCAGGACGTCATCATCATCATCCTTTAAATCAAATATAATTATAACCCTTTTCATTATTTCTTTCTGTATTTCTATTTTCTTATTTACCGGTATAACGACGTTGTTTGTTGCCATTATCTACTTACAACATGCCACATTTATTTAATCGTATTGTATAGTACAATCAGTCTTATTATCAAACATCTGTGTTCACACAAATATTTGTTCTGGGTGGGATCGAACCCACGACCTACGGCGCAGAAGGAGCTAATACCAACTGACCTGAGAGGCAAGTCAGATAAATTATGCATTTGGTTCGGTGCATACCTAGCTGTATAGTCTTATTTTGTTACATTTCCGAAACTGGAGCACTAAGCGTTTGTTCTATCGCTAATTGTTTGTAAATACTACTTCGTTTACTACGTACCTTATTGATAAGCCAAATGTGTTTTAGTTTAATGGTACATCAGTTCGTAGATGATTAAATTTACATCATAATGTGATCAGGGTCAACAATTTGACGCAAGTTTATTATACCGTTTTGCGGTCTAGCAATAAGGAATTTGGTCTATTTCGTCATGGATGAAAAAACAAAAGAGTCTCGAATCGATGAGGATTTTTTTAAATATATTCCATGACCACGCATCACTTTTTAAAAAGTCATCCGATTTTATTGTCTATGATGACGAACCTATTTTTTTTTATTTGATTTCGTTTGAGCTCTATAGATAATATGCAGGAACTGTAGATATCTCAACTGGTTCATGTATATATTGTACTTAAAACACTTGCGGTAAATAAAATTGTGAACATAACAAATCTTTATTTTTTTGTTGCATTTTGGTCAGTTAAAATGATCGTGATTTTCTAATTAATTTGACACTTGTGACGAATATTGCACCAAAAAGAGAGTTGGCAACAAATCAAAGCGTGACATTTAACGCTTTCCCTGTCTGCTAGCCAATCACAATGAAGTGATTGAAAGTAAATAATACCTACTTGATTACAAGAATATCTTTGCCAAGACGCGTCACAATGACGTAGGTAGGTACTCTTATTTTGGACATGTTGGTGTTCTTTTTGCATATTAATTAATTTTATTTAAAAGAGCTACCGCACAAACATTGTAAAGAAAAAATGAGGAAAAAATCTACCTAAAACAGATCTTCCTTGTTAAACGTAAAACAAATACTTATACATATGTAATTATTTATTTTGCAACAAAAACGATTTTAAAATGTCAAAAATAATTTAGGTGGATAGGTAAATTCACAGTTGTTGAACTAAACGTTTTTTTAAGGTCGTACATAATTTCCAGCATTCAACAATTAAGAGATAAAAAACAATAACCTGTTTCGAGGTGAAATTTTAATATCAAGTAGGTAGGTATGTCAGATTACCATAAAAACTTCTTAGAAGTTCCTAACATGTGCATTGGGCATTGAACTTATGTTAAAGAATATTTTTGCCGTGTAGGCAGCGATATTGGCCTGATAGGCACTAGGCCAAATCTCACGGTATGATCGCATGACGGCCAATGACTCATTCGCAAAACTATTTAGAAACCAGTTTTAATTAATCAAACATGCCAAATTAGACTTTAAACTCATAAAATAAGAAGTAAAATAATAACTTTTAGATTTAAATACTCGTATTATGGACAGCGACAAAGCGGTTGACAGCAAGACTAATAAAATTAAAACTTTTGTAGATCTAAAATGATAATGTTTTTTTTTATAATCTACAACTTTCAATCAAACCGAGGCTTCCGTCGACTCGGACCGGTAGGTACTCGGACCGCAGTCCCACTCGCCGGAGTAATTTAATTTTATTATTTTTCTTCCGGTGAGTCGGACCACAAACCACGTGACGTAAATTGTACAGTCGTCGTCAGAAACAGATCTGACATTAATACGAAATGTTAAGTAGTAGTGCAATGTAATTTTTTATTTTTTATTTTAAATCAACCTATTTTGTTCCACTGCTGGGCAAAGGTCTCCCCCAAAGACTTATCTCTCTCTCGAGCCTCCTCCCACCATCTCCTCTCAAAGGTGTCGATATCGTCCCGCCAACATTTCCTTGGGCGGCCCCGGGACCGCCGCCCGTCAGGAATCCAAGGTGTACTGATGGTCGCCCACCTATCGGGAGGCATCCGGCTAACATGCCCTGCCCAATCCCATTTCAGCCACTTCACTATAAATTCGAAAAAATATTATTTTATCAATTTTTTTTATAAATGTTATTACTATAAAATTAACTTAAATATAAACTTGCATCCTATAAATGTATTGATGATTTGTACCTTCCTATTCTAGACGTTGCGATAGTGACAGAATTGCCTTCAACCCAGTGTTTCCACTTAAGATTTTGGGTTTGCCCTGAATTCTTTAATGGTTATAATTTATAGTCAAAAATCTCAAATTTTGAAGACTTATGTGAATAAACATCGTTGCTTGTGTTTTCCACGTACCGTAATATTTATAATGTTAGGTTTATCATGTTATTTTATATAATATGATGACTGGCCTTTCAGCTCCGTAGGTCGTGGGTTCGATTCCCACCGAGAACCAATATTTGTGTGGTGAACGCAGATGTTTGTTCTCTGTCTGGGTGTTATATTGAATTCTACGCGTGTATTTAAAAAAAACGTATATAAGTATTATATCAGCTATCTAGTTCCCATAGCACAAGCTCTGCTTAATTTAGGGCTAGATAGTATTGTAAGGATTGTACACAATATTTATTTATTTTTTTAGAGCCTAGGTCAGATTTATCATATTATTTTTATTACATTTTAAATAACAAAGACCGTATTATCTAAGTAAGACGAATTAAGACTGATTTTTAATATTGTTTTCTTGTCTACTTCTTTTTAATTTGTTCATTATTTGTAGTATGATATATGTATATTTTAATAACTGTTAATAATTAGATTTTTTAAAATAAATTGTGTCTTCAATCAAAGAGTTATATTCTTTATGTTTACTTTCTACACCTACTTTTTCCTTTGACTGTACTTCATTGCCTTGAACAATGGATTTTTTAGATCATTTCAAAAGTGGTCCGAGTCGCCGGAAGAAAAATAATAAAATTAAATTACTCCGGCGAGTGGGACTGCGGTCCGAGTACCTACCGGTCCGAGTCGACGGAAGCCTCTCAAACCCACGTCGGTAATCAAGCATTCGATTTGAATTTAAAAATAGAACAAACTATAGATCCTGGTAAGTTACCAAATTTGTGCACGAAGTAGGTAAGTATGTAATAAACTATCGCATGCTTTTCAACCATTCGAATTTCGAACAATAGATCGATGTTACCATCTTAAAAAATTATTTCTGATTGACCTTCAGTACAGATAGCATGTCTTCTGTACATTAATAAAAATATTGATTGCTTACAAATTTAGCTTCTGAATAAACTTTTTAAAATTATTGTGAGTCTTTGTTTTACTATTTATATAGGTACCTAACTAGTGGCCAACAGCGGCTTCACCCGCGTTATAGTAGTGATTTTTATCATTAAAATGTTCCTGTTATTCTGGATAAAAGTAGGTTACAACCAGTATTTATTCCTAGTTTCAGTTAAATCGGTCTATTATGAGCAAAAACACCCAAACATCGTAACTTTCGCTTTTATAAGCAGGATAGTAATTTCAAATCACAATCGATTAGATTAGAATATTAAATCGACATTTCTTTTATCGATATCTGACAATTAGAATGGAAATTGCCAGAATATTTAAATCAGTTGACCACCAGTGAACCCACCACTGAAGTAAAAAAAAAGTCTATTAAACCTAATATTCTTCTATCACAAAATCACGTGATTCTCATTAAATCGAATTCTACAGGATAAATGATAAACGTGACCGATTAGTCGAAAGTACATCAATTGACTACGATGATGACATTAATGACAATGCATAATTACTTAGAAGCGGATTCTTCCTTTTGTTTAGACTTCTCACGATGTAAAAACTGTAATAAGTTGGTTGACAATGTAAAACCCAATTATTAGGAAAAAAGAGTTTTATGAGGTCATCTGGCTCGTACTGGTACAAGCTTTGATTAGTTTGGGGCTGAATGGTGCGTGATAATGTGTATCAATATTGTAATTACATAATTAAGATTAAATGTATATTTCCAGTGAGCGGAGCTTTTTATGATTTTCATAAACTTTAGGCAAAGGATACCTATATTTTTGACTTCTTCACAGGTCATTCATTAGGCACTGGCCTACGTCATTTAGGCGCTGCGCAAACATAGACACTTTTTGTTGCGCCCCGCCTCACATCATCACAGGGAATTGTAGTTGCTGTGGCCGACAGAATACTGAATACAGCAGGCGTAGAAAGGCGATCATGCGCCGTTTGTATGGGAGCCGATGTCGCCAGTTTTACATTTCCACTATTATATTTAAAATATCACTAAATATGAGGATTCTAAGAAAAAAGAAGAAAGGAATATGTTAAGAAAGTATTTCTATGTTTTATATTGTCGCTTAACTTGTTCGGAAAGTAATTCTTGCGCTGCTGCAAGGCATTTTTCACTTTACGACTCCCGAAAAAACTCTTGAATTTGTATGGAGAAAGGAGAATATTATGCTCATGTATTTAGGCGACGTCATGGCCGTTCTGTGCTCATATATTATTTTGGCGACACGTTTTACTTTGTTCTGTGCTGTGTCCTATAACGGCGATCGGTCACAGTTTTACGTATGCGCAGAGAGTGGATGATTTCATACTAGTTCTATAGAAATCAAATATTCATTGGTAGCTTATGGCTGACACCAGACTCAAAAGTGTCCACGTTTGCGCCCTGCCTTAGAGAAACACTTTTAGGTATTTTGTTTCTGTTTCAAACTGTACCTATCATAAATCAGGCGATCTCGGCAGCTATATTTATTTTGAACGCTCATCAGGGTATTTTCTCATGATATACTGGGTCAAGATCCCCAAGTTGTTTGGTGTTATTATAATTAGCTGTCATAAGCTGAGTGTTTCTGGCTTCAAAGCTGTCATTTACATGAAATTAGACACACGTACGAACTGCAAGTAAAAGTGAGGGTGATTCTTTTTGATTTTCCAATGGTGATATAAACTCACTTTTTGACTACATTTTTCTATATTTGATTTAGTAAGTTTACACTACTATGTTATAATAATAATTTAGTACTAGTACAGATTAATGACAATCAGTTCACTTGGGTATGTACCTAGGTATACTAACAAGTAAATGTACCTAAACTATGTCATTTTGACAATGATTTTTTGGTAATGGCCCGAACACACCTAGTTCGCTGGCGGTAGCGATCAGTGAAACGCTGTCAAATATCGCTGTCAGATTTGAGATTTGACAGCGAATATTTGACAGCGTTTCACTGATCGCTACCGCCAGCGAACTATGTGTGCGCAGGCCTTAAACGTTGAATCGCTCGCCAAGATTAAATCAAATTCTAAAGTATTCTATTTTATACAAAACAAAAATCGGGGAAATTCCTATCAACATACGATGACAACGCGAATTGAAAAAAAAAACAAATGATAGCGGAAACCAGCCAGTGCTTATTTCATTTTAATTTACCTGTTTCCTATGAACCATAAATTATAGAGGGGGAAATTAGGTCACTACCTCTCCAGTATTTCTAGGTGAAGGTCGATGCATTTTCTATGCCACGAGGCGGGATGTTTAAATGCTTATTTAGAGGCAATAGGAGTTTAATGTCACTTTTTCCTTGGTAACTAGTAACTACTACTATTTGTCTATGGTCCTGCAACAAAACTTTGTTTATTTTTCAAACACCATTTTAAAAGCTTAGCACATTTTAATCATATAGGTATTAGAGAAAAATTCAAGAATTTATTTTGAATTTCGAACCTTTTCAGCCGTTTTAAAGAATTAAAGAAAATAGGACTTCTTATTTTCTAATCTATTTTTTATTTGCTTAAACAAAAGCTATGGACATGCAACGCTATTCTGCCAAGAGGGGAATATCATCATACTCTATCGTTTTCTTGGTCAGGAAACCCTGCTCCGTCAACTGTCACTAATGCACCAAAGCACTTAATACGAAATAGGTCAATAGCCACAACGCTTGTGAGGTTAGGTAGCTAAACCATAAGCACACATTACCAAATAGGTAGGTATTTGTACATTTTACTCATACATTTGAGTAAAAGTAGTTGAAAACTTATAGATAAAAAACATTTTATAGGACAAACTGTGAATTTGGTTTCATGCAGTAACGACAAGGCCGATTCAGCTGAAGCTCGAAGTACCTAAATATAAATAGTGACTGACGGAAGATTTAAAAGTTTTAATACTATTTTACACGCAAAACTAATATAACTAGTTTAAATTTGATTTGAAATATTAAGATTTGAAATTTATAATATTACAATATTTGGACACAAATACGTAATTTGCCATGTTACAGCGTTCATTTTCCAAACATTTTTTATAATTAGAACAACAACTATACTTTATGAATGTATTCTCCTTGATCACCAAGAAGGTATTATTTGTATATTCAGCGTTCAAAATGTAATTAATTTTGCATGCTGCAGGCAAGGTTTGATTGTTCTGTCCTTAGCTCCAACTTCCAACTAATGCTTTCGTCTTTGTGGCCGGCGACCTTACATACTTTCGATAATTAAACCAATTTTATGTAATCAAGAAATAATTATTTGCACAATCATATCCTGGATTTATTGCGCCATTCTATCTTTAAATAGCGACCTTAGACTCAATGCAACTAAATTCTCAAAGGCTTTACACAAAAGCTATAAAGCTATACAGCTAAATTCAAAATACTCTGTACAAGGGTAACGGCATTAGAGTCGCACGTAGAAACAAAATCTCTTCTGAGTACACTCTTGAACATAGATTTTTTTACACTTTTTAATGAAGAGCTGTCAATAAATAATGCTTGACTCAGACTCAAGCATTGCATGTGGCTCTTATACTGTTTTGACACACTATAAGACTCGAGATCGAGCTTAAAAAAAAGGAGGAAGTCAAAATATTATTTCAATACTTAATTAAAACCAGACCGGATATAGTGAATATAGGTATCACGCTAATCAGTTATAGTGAGTGAAATAACGCTAAAGAGTTTATTTAGAGAGCATTTAGAAAAGAATATTATAACCTAAAAAATAGAAAATAATTACGGCTATGTACTTTATTTACGTATCTATTAAATATGTATTAAATTTACGTATCTTAGCGTTTATTAAATAATTAGGGTAACCTAGAATTCGTTAAATACGAGCCTAGTTATAAAAACACTTACCTATAGAGAAAGGAGGCTGCAGATATTATAAGGTCAAATATTATTTTAATAGGTAACCATTAAGTTTTGTATAAAGGAGTGTTTAATCTTACGACCTATGACTCGGCGTAGTCGAGCATAGATTTATGACATTTTTGACCATTTTCAATGGAGAGCTGTCATAAAATCTATGCTTGAGGCTTGACTCAGACTCAAGCACTGTTTCTGAATACGAGCCTTTGACTAATTGAAGTAATAAGCGTATATATGACAGTAGAAATAAAATATATTTAGGTAATTACATAAGGAGGAAAAAATTAACTTGAAACAGTATTTTTGTTAGTGCGATAAAATAAATAAAATAAATAAATGTATTTTACGGAAAATACATGTAGGAAGAGGTAGGTATCTTTCTTGGTAGGCATTGTGTGTATTTTGGTGGTTCAGACAGACTGATAAGCTATGCCGGGTCAAAACTCAGTCTGTAACAATCTAAGAGGAAAATACTTCGAAATAACACAATAGGTTCTCCAAAAGACTTTTGTCGAGATGTAACGAATACCGATAACACTTAGGTAGGTTAGGTAGGTAACCTACCTATATGTCACTTGAATAGTGATTACGTGATGAAAGATAAGGGGAAATACCTTGGGTTATACCTAATTATTGCATTAGTTTAAATAACTAGATTTTCTCCGCTTCAAGTACTTAAAAACTTTTTATTTTGACGTAGTAGAATGTTATCGAGCTTAGAATAACAATTAAAATTATAGCGCGCCAATAAAAAAAACTAATAAAAAGTATGACAGTCCATGTTTTTGACAAGCTTAAAAAAGAGATGGATATATTTTTATACCGACGGATAAATTTATATTTAGAACTTATTTTAAATGCCGGTGCTATTCTACCTGTCACAGCTAGGTACTAGTGAATGGCAACATACGTCAACTGTAGTATGTAAGTGAGAGGAACTGATTAGCATAGTCATATAGATCTGTTTTTTTCTTGGACCGGATTATGTATTACCATGGTAAAAAATTAGGCAAAAATCGAACTAAGTTATAGAGTAAACTCTATGATTCCTCTTCTAACGAGGTTTTTAAGTTAAGTCTGTTTTGAATTGAAACTTCAAGTCATAAATTTTAAAAAAAGTAGATGATTATTGTAACCCTGATTTCAAAACAGTTAAAGGTTTAATCATTACCGAGAATTCAAAGAGCAAACATGACACTTCACAGATTCTCTATCACCTGTTCAAACAGCTGATACAAACCAAAGACAATTTTATTGTTTCATGGCTGCGTGCGTTGCCAACATGTTGGTAGAACACAATAGATGAAAGGCTCATTCAAATCATGTCACCCACAGTACACCTGGCAATACTGTACCACTGGTTGAATGGTGTTTTTGAAGTAAACATTTTGAACTTCTCTAAGTGGGTTTGAGCACTTTTGAAGTAGGATAAACTTTTTAGCAAAGTTCGAAAAACTTCGCTAAAAGTCGGGGTGGGTTGGTGCCACGATTTTTTTTTGGTTGCTTATTTTAGTATTCTTAACACGTCATGTTCATTTTTACAATTAATATTATGTCGTGCCTTTTAATTGTCGTGATGGGCAGCAACTAGCAATTGCTTCGCTACTAAATAAATCAATTTGTTAGCTGGCTCATAATGACATAGCTACTGTATCGTCGGCACTGATAAATTATTATCACGTCTTTGCTTACTAAGGGCTTTGAAGTAGTCATTTGAGCTCATCCATTGTGCTATGCATCAAATTACTTCTTTGTTAAACTTTATATTTATATTTTGATTGGTCAGAGTGTAATATGTACAAGGCTTTGTTGCAACATAATAGTAACTTAATACGAGTTAAATAACATCGATATTTGTATAAAAATCATGGATCATGATGTACACAAAAAATATTTAAAAAAGGAACGAACATTCTGTCATAACTTTGGCGCGTACGAAGCATAGACAATCACTCAACCGTCGAAATAATGCAACTACATAAATAGAAAATAATAGAATTCAAGATAGGAATCGATTTATAATTAAAAACACGTAGGCCTTTGTCCACAGTGAAGTAATACAATACTTACATTATTCAATGTATTGCAGAAGGTCGTGGGTACCTACGTGGAGACACCATTTTTATTTGTATTCGAGTACCTTTGCTACGTGCCTTCAAATGAAGAACTTTACCTTACTTTACCTCAAGGGTTTTCATCGAATTCAATGAACCTAAAGTAAGAACGTAGATACATAAAATTAATTTAAATAAGGTATGTATTTAGTGAGACTAAAAATAACGGTGATATCAGAACATCTAACATGATTGATAAAATCAAGTTACATGATTGAAGTCAAGCCTGATTTAACACGTTGAAGTGTTTGTACCGGTTCCTGTTAATTATGTATTGGAACTATCTATATAGATAAATGTACATACATAGGCACTTATTGCGTAGTTTAATAATACAACTATCAAATCATAAAAAATAAAAATGTCTAAGCAATCAAAAATTTAAATAAGGAACTTCTATTTTCAAACTAGTATTGGTTGAATTCAAGCGCTTTTTATAAGGTCTGACATTACTGAATAGGTTTATTGATCTTTGGCAAATAGTTTGATACAGACTCTTAAATTATATTTATTATTTCCTGATCTATAAAGGAAAGTTTTTCCTGTGGAAGTACGAATTAATTATGATATTGATGACGAAAACAATGTGATTATTACCATATCTGGTTATTAACAATAAATGGCAGGAGGAAATAATTACTGAATTCGAAAGTTGTATGCATGTAATTTTTTATTATTATTACTTGGACATTTCTAATGTCAATGTCAAAATATCCTTTGATCGTTGTCGTGTAATGTGTTATTGAAACAACAGCTGTGCACATAATTGCATATGCTTTGCTGTAAATTAAAATATTCAAATGAATTCAAAATCTGAATTTTAAAATTAATAAAATTCATTGAAAAATGATAAATTGTATGTATTGATAAATTTAAAAATCATGTTTATTAAGTAATCCGATAAGTATTAATACGCTGATATTAGAAAATAAGTGTTTTTCACAGTGCTATTAACACATTGAAACGATTTTGAATTATCTAGATTTACGTTTTGATACCTAACTCTTGGCGCCATTTCTTATCGGTGTTACATAGCAAATGAAAACCAGACATTCTACCAACATTACAATTCAAGAGAGAGCTCTTTGCTACTGGCTTGAGAAGTTGTGACGGTTCTAAAACTGGTTCTTAGCTTTTTAATATCAAAACAAGAAAAAAAAAACAACTTCCGCTATCGCTAATAGTTTTTAAATTTATTTTTAGAGAAGGTACACACAGCCTATATTTTGGATTCGTGCCACAACACAACCTTTTTGATTTTTTTCCGTTGAAGCCACGTGTTAATGTACCAGTGTTTATAAGTTTAATTTAATAATTATACGACTAATGATTGCATTGTGCTGGCTAAGGTTCGTGCGATTTATTCCCGCCATTTTTGGACAACCAACGTCATAATGCAAACTATTTTTACGATGTTTTTTTAAACCACAAAGGTTTGAGTTTTGAGTTCGAAACTCTCAAGAGCGTCTTCTCAATCAGATACGTTCATAAATGCTGTTTAATGGCTTTTTCATTAGCCTATTAACGGACAAACGATTGGAATTGCGGATGCAATGACGGTATCGTACAAGAAACTAGTTTTCAGCATTACCTTAAGGTTGATATTGTCTATGAAAAACTAGGTAGGTATAATATCTAAACGGGAAAACCTCAAACTACCCACAACCTAGACTTAGAAGGAACTCAGGACTATTAATTAACCAGTTTCTAATGTCTAAATCCTATTGTCTGTTAATTAACTTTACGACTATATGGCTGTAGCTTAGCTTCCTGTACTGCATTGTGGCCTTAATGAGACCTAGATTTGAATTTGAGTCGAATTGCACGTGCAATAAAGCTGAGTTTCCGGCGAAAACAATGGTGGGAACTGTAACAATGAATGCAGATGAGAAAAAAGGCGCGGATTTTAACAAAAGAGGTTCTATTTGAATTTCGAACAAAGAACATTAGAAATCAAAGAATAATCTAAATATATAAAACTCTTACGTTACTGACTGACTGACTGACAATCAACGCTCAGCCTAAACCGTAAGTCCTAGAAGCATGAAACTTGGAGGGTATGTTTCTTTTATAGCATAGGGGTGCACTAAGAAGGGAAATTGGAAAATAATTTCCCTAAGCGGAGAAAAAGAGGAAAAACTTTTAAGAGAATAATCAACGGCCAAGGGGCGAGCGAAGCCGCGGGTGTCCGCTAGTCAAATATACAATAATGATTGTATCTATAATTATGCCAATATAAAATAATGGCAAATTGCATACAAAAACTAGAGCTATCCATGTTTTAAAATATAAATAAAAACTGAATGTAAAAAATACCAAATCTAAATCCTTTTCAGGAAATAATATCTTATAAAAGGATAGGATAAATTATATGCAATTGGTGTATATCCTGGGGCAGTCAATTGATCCCACGGTTGGTATGCATGCTCTTTTGTGTTCGTTTCTATGTACCGGACCAATGACATCGTCGAGGTCATTTGGGTGAATCAACGTCATGACCCTGAAGACTTCCATAGCTGATGATACGTCCTATCACATTCATCGTCCTATCATTGTTCCTAAGAAAAAATATATAAATGGGCATGGCTTATAGTTGGGACTAACCCTAGCGGGTGACATTTTCAAGCTATACCCCAAGTCCCAGTGTGGAGTGTGGTTACTTTATCGTTGTCTAAATAATTATAATGTTTTTGTTTTCCGTTTGTTGCGCTGCTTTTGTATAGAGATGCGATAAGCGGGTCATTGTGCACGCTGAGAACTGTCCCTTCTGCATACAAATCTGGCAATACGGAAAACCAGAAATGAAAAAAAAACTCAGACTTGGGGGTACTGATGACAACATAAAATAAAATATATCATAATATCACATTTAAGATAATAATTTCTAAAAGTTTCTTGAAAACACTAAAGCTGGTTAAAATACTATCGTAGATCGTTTAAAGAATAAACATATTAAACGTAGAATGTAAATGTTTATCGATTGAACGTTTTTATTATGTTCTGCATTATCTAAGGCAACTAAAAAAAATTGCTGGTTCTTTTGCAATATACGGGGAGTCCCCAACCTTGAGCGGTACTCAACATTTAGGTAACCTAATTTAGGTATAATTATAGTGGTTTAAAAACTTTTCATTTCATTTCAAACCTGGAGACCTAAGGGCCGTACTCAGAAACAGTGTTTGAGTCTGAGAGGAGCCTCAAGAATATATTTTGGTCACTTTTCAAACTGGAGAACTGTCAAAAAATTATGCTTGAGGATCAAATCATTTTGTTAAGGGCCTAAAGCCTAAATTCATAGAATCTTAATAAATACCTAGAGTACGGGCAAGATATGTAAGTCTAAAACATGGATAAATGGACCGAAAATATATTTTCCGATCACAAACATATCTTGAAAAATCGAACTTGCATTGCGTTTTGATTGATTATCTCGTTTCGATCGTTACGTATTTTTGCTGTCTCATCTTTTCTCCATACAATCGAAGAGAGAAAAATAGGCGAAACGAAAAAACATTTCGCAGACGAAATGTTGTAAATGAAAGTGGGACTTGCCCTTCTGTATGTTAAACATTTTTATCGTAACGTATTCATGTACGTACTACAAGCGCTTAAACTATAAATAAACAATTTTACAAAGAGGTCTTGGCTGTTTCGTAAGTTTATAATAAAAAGTATCTAATGATGAGCCAATCTTTTTATAGTATGAATGAATGCCATATCGAAAATGAGTCAGATGAATCAGCTGGTATTCTTAGTCTTCTTTCCCTCAAATTATAACAATTTCAACACACACAAATTAATATAGTTAAAAATAGTTTTTTGTACGACTTTTTGTGCATAGCTGTAAAAAAACTCATTTTGAATACAAATTAATTTTCCCAAAATGTTCCCAGTGCCTATAATCTGACTGAATATTCGGCCTTCTTTTTTTCCATAATAAAAAACTTGCGTTTCTGCTACTGATAGCACGCTATTGAAGCTTCTAAGCGATGGCGATAGCGATCAGTGAAACGCTGCCAAATATCGCCGTCTTATTTGATGGGTTTCACTGATCGCCATCGCAGATCGCTTAGATGTGCTCAAGGCTTTACTGATTTTGTGTTTTAGATGATTCTTAACTGAGTGAGCTTAAAAGTTGTTGACAACATCTAAGACTACCAGGCGTAAAAATAAGTGACCAAGGAGTTTTTATAGCATAACATAAAACGGTGTATGATATGAAAATATGTCTTGACATACTTATAGGTTTCCGGATGTAGAAGCTTTGATGAGTGTATATTGATTATGTTTTCATATTTTTCAAGGTTTTGACCAGTTTTCCGCGTCCAAATTGTTTACTAAATGCTTTCGACAAGTCGCTGTGAGAATAAAAAAGCAAGTCGGTTCCGTTATAGCCGTTTGAACTTCTTTTAATAATAAATGATGTTGTAGTCATTTTTTGTTGACGTCAGTCTGACTGATTTTAATAATTTTGAACTAAAGTTTATTTTTTTACTTACATGTATGACATGTAGGTATTTGATCATATTTGAAATATAAATAGAATTAGGTTAACATTGACGGCATTGCAAAATGAATTGTCATTTTTTTTAATTTATGGGCCAAAACTAATTAAAAAACTATGTAACTTTGACTATAACTATATGTTTTGTGACTTTGACCTTTATTAACCTAGACACACTTTTGTTGATTTGCAAGTTTTAATATTACAGCAACAGTTCATCGTTAATTAAAATAATTTTATGGATTTGATAACAAATTTGGTAAAACCAGTTTTATATATTATGTTGCTATAAACTGATAAAAACATATTTTGGGATTCCCGTTTAATAGTTTAACAAATAATAGTGTTTTTGCAAAATAAAAGACATTCATACATACTGAAATGGAATATTTTACTTTATAGGCATTAGCACAAGTGTTGGTGTCGCTTGGGATCGAACTCGGAACCTATATAATATAATATAAATAAAATAACATATAATACTAAAGTTATATGGCTACCAACCCATCATCACGAGCCTCAAGAGTTCCACTGCTAGAATTAGAAGAAAGTGAGCCCTCTTCATGCAACGACCTCCCGTGATCTTTGCAAAGTCATCGGTCCAGTGTTGGTTCAACTGAGCGGAAGACCAATCAAAATTGAGGAGTATAAAAACGTCACAGAATATTTGCGTCATAATACTATATAATATTACTATCACTATTAAGCCCGTAGTGTCCCACTGTTAGGCAAACCTCCTTCTATTTTCGCCAGTCACTACAATCTTCTATCATAAGTGGCCAGTCCCGCCCATAAGCAGCATCCAGCTCGTCTCTCCATCGAGGTCTGACGTCGCCGGCTCGCTGTCAGGGCACCGCGTCATAATACTATAATAATAGTGTCACATTATGAAGAAATATTATAATGCCAGCAGATTCGTGGTATTCTAGTTTAAACTGCATAATTTATAGCTTAATTCTCCTCAAATCACCTATGGGTACTTAAGTCTACGAAATATTTAATTCGCTTCTATTCCCTCAGGTGAACTAAGTTTGTAGCGCCGTTTTTTCTCAAATGACAATGATAAATGATTATAGCTAGAACCTTGGTCATCAAAGGATGATTCGGGTCAAGGCTCTCTTTAGGTGTTAATGAAACAAATCGTATACTGTAAAGTTCATTGGGAAACAAACCATCAGCAAATAAACATTTAACAGGTTACGTACAGAACGCAAATAAAACATTGAAGCATTCCTTCCGATCGCTAGAAAATGATCCAGTTCAAGTTAAAATCGTATATTCAGTTGCATCGCAAAGATCACTTTGAAACGTATTAAAACTAGGTGAGTTTAGATTCTAGTTTCATGAAACCAAGTCTAGAAGAACAGGCACTGGAACTTCACTGCTATTATGATATTTGTTTTGTGAACTGATCATACAGTTATCAGTCATCTTAAAATTGTGACATTGTTCCTGACGTTTAAATTTGAATACCACTTAATTCTCTTGGAAGAATGCTTCCTTATTTTATTTGCGTTCGCTACATTTTACAGGCTACGTAGAACTCCCGTTTGTCAATCAACGGCTTTGGTTTTTATGGTGTAACCTTCCCTTGTGCCAAGAGCTCACCTGTTTACATAAAATAAAATAAATAATTCAGATGATGATGCGATGAAATATTAAAGGTTATCTTATTTGTTTTATGGAAAATCTGGATCGATGTTACCTACGTACCTACTGTAAATTTAAAAGTCGATCCACGCTAAGTGGGGTCGCCACAACAGGTTTTCTTCTTCCACTCAACTATATCGACTGGATTTAAACCGACGACCTTAGAATCGGAAGGGATCGGGGATCGGTTCCGTAAATGTCTGATATTATTTTGTCGTGTACCAATGAGTTTTTCGGTCGAAAAATTGATGTACACAATGCTAGTGCTCTCAAACGGTGAAGGAAAACATCGTGAAGAAACCCGCGGCTTAGCCAGCTCCGCACGTATTGACCATGTTTTTCCTGTGGATTAGGCCGACTAAGCTGTCAGTAAGCTGTCAATTACTCCTCATTTTGTCCGTCACAGGAGATACTTTCAGAGTTCCTATAATATCTCATTCCTTATTTAATACATTCCTCACATCCATCGCAACATGCATTTATGTTCAACGACTATTATTGAATACACTACGATAATTGATACGCTACGATGTACTATGTATTTTAACATATTGGCGATACGTTAAAATACATAGTACATTTTTCAAAAAGCCAGTACCAATGGACCTTTTACCATTTCAAACAAGACAAGGTCAAATTTCCTGGGAAATAAAATAGTAAACAAAGAAGGAAATAATTCACGATTTTGTAATCATCTCGAAACTATTTGGCCTCTGGTTTTAACCGGTTTTACAATTTTAATTACTTCCGAATAGGAACTTCTAATATTAATAGATTTTTCTTTTCACGCCTTGTTCGATACGGCAATTGAATTTAACGGTTTGTTTTTCAATGTTTTATCAATGCTGTTTTTTTTCCTACTTGTCTTTCTCGAAGCTCTTTAAAAAAAAACACGCCTTTACATGTATTGTAGATGAATTATATAGCGTCAGGGACACTGGTGATTACACAAGCCCGACTTGCGGGACGCTATAGTGCCTGGGACAGGATTTTAGTTGGAATAGGCTTGCTCAGCATGTCATCCTGACAGCTTAGTCGTTCTAATCCACAGGAAAGACATGGTCAATACGTAGGCCCCGGATTTTAAAAACAAAATAAACTATTTTTTATCACAATTATACTTTTTTATGAATACTAAAGTATCTGTATAAATATTGGCTCAAAACACAATCTATTTTTGGAAATATCCTGCAAAAAATATTGCCTGAGGAATTAGAACCGCTATAGCTATAAATTATATTTACGTATTAAGCAAATTATTGCTATCGGATATATAATAACCGGTTCGGTTTCTTCCGAAACAAAATGCTGATTCAGTTTAGGCATTATAAACTTTGCGAAATTCGGTCAAAACAAAGCAACCTTAAAACGATGCACATGGCTGCATTTCATAAGGCCAATGTATTAGGACGAAATTAATTTAGCAAGCACATTATGTCCAAACTTGGCCATACGTCCGCAGTTATGAAAGTTCATGTAATTTACTCCTAATCTTTAGATCTATGTTGAGTTTTAAGTGCCAGGGTTACTTAGGCAAGCCCAAAAAAAAACAAAGACAACGAGATTTCAAAAGTTTATTACTCACTATAATTGAAGTGAAGACTTCCTGTAGGACCAAGGAGTGCAAGAACATAGTCACCTTTTTAGAATGCTATTTTGAATGTGGATGTTTTCACGGAATATGTTGTTTCCAAACATTCGAATGCAATACAGAAGGAATTCAGAATAGTTATGATTTCAGTTCAATAAATCAGCATAATCTCCAATAAATCATTAAACGGTTTATTTAGCTGGTCGATACAGGGTGTGCACAGAATGCACAGCCTTGGAGAAACTGCCCAGTGTTTGTGTTTGTCATAAACGTGGAACACGCCTACCCCGTGTAAATATTATCGTGGAGAAGGCAAACTAAC
This sequence comes from Thera britannica, assembly GCA_939531255.2. Classification (NCBI taxonomy): domain Eukaryota; kingdom Metazoa; phylum Arthropoda; class Insecta; order Lepidoptera; family Geometridae; genus Thera; species Thera britannica. The sequence goes on along the minus strand of OW618039.2, from coordinate 7,957,100 downwards.
GGCGTTTTCTATTGTTACAGGTTCGTGATCAACCTTCTGGCGACGAACGTGCTGACGACTTCCTTGCTCGCGCCCGCTCTCTTTGGCGAGCACTCCGCAACGGAGGACATTCGGCCGTGGATCGAGGCAGGGGATGCTGCTGCTTCTGCGTGCAGCCTGGCGGCGCTACTTGCTATCATGCTGATCTCTCTCGACCAGCACCACGCAGTGACGGACCCGCTGAGGTGCCACACGAGGTTGCTGCAACGCCGCCCCGCTTCTCTCTGCTCCGCGACTTGGCTGGCCGCTGGATTCGCAGCAGCGTTCAGAGCGACCATCGCCGTCGTCCGCCAGTTCTACCCAATCGAGCCCGCAGTTCAGGGAGTCGAGTTAGCTTACTACATCGTGTACTTAATCCTCGGAGTCATGGTTCCGACGGGCATCGTCTGCTTTATGTACGCGAGGATTTACAGTGCTGCGAGGTCGTCAGGACTCCGCGCAAGAGCGCACGGAGCCAGTGCGCTACAGCTACACGAGCCTCAGCCGATCCTCCCTGACTTGATTGAAGAAAGCGAGGGGCTGACTCTACGAATCGACGGATCGGAGAGCATCGAAGCTGATCGCAAATTTGGGCCGTTTCTTCTCCCCCCTGAGAGGCCGCTACGCTGCCCTTCCGTCGCTAGTCTCCGAAATTCAAAGAAAGATGCTAAGTCTAGTGAAGATCTCAGAAAAGGTCTGCCGGCGGTGAGCTCCGCGCCATCACTTGCGGCTCCGCTCCTTGCCGTGCAGCGACCTTCCCCTCAGCCGTCTCACAATGGCTCGAGGATAACGTCGATACGATGCAGGATATCCAACGCATCGCTGTTCCGATACCGGGAAGAATCTCGCGCCGCTCGCGTGGGCTTGCTGACCGGAGCGCTGGTGATGCTGCACCTGCCACATGCGGTGACAGCTGTCATTTCCGCTGCCGTGCCGGGATTGGCTGATTTTGCCAGGACGCCGTCGCTGGCATTACTTCTGTTGTCGTCAGCGGCGTCTCCGTTTTTGTTCGCGTTGCGATCCCGTCGCGTGCAGCGAGAAGCGAGACGACTGCTGTTGCCGGAGAAGAGTGCGTGGGAGAGGTCAGGTGCGGCGGCTGCTGCGGCCGCTGCAGCTGCGGACGGCCAGCGAGCCCGCGCAGCCTTAGAGTTGCTCCGCACATTGACACCTGGAGAAGTACCCGCTTCGGGAAACGGTGGTGAGGGGGCGGCGTGCCGGGGGTCCTTCAGCTCCGGAGGCAGCACGCAGCTATCGTCTGCCTCGGACGAGTGACAGCCGCCCCCCCGCGCGCCTTCGGGCGTGCCCCCCTACCCGCGGGTGCACTTCTCCCCGCGGCCCACCGCTCTACTCATCTGTGATACTAGGCTAAGCCGCACCGCGCTCGGCGCGACCGTTAGACTGATTTAGTATTAAGTTTAATTTATTAATGTGTCCGATGTACCTTTTCCGCTGAGCGGAACGATTTATACTACCTACCTGATAAATGTGTATTATAAACCTAAAACGTAAATAATTAAAACATTAAATTCGTATCGAAGTGATAAATTGTTGTTTTAACTGTTCTCTACCCAGCTCCTGCTCCCTCGAAGCCTGCTGTCCACTGAACTGTTTCATAAGTTTACTACATTTCATAACATTTTATAGTGATTTTAAAGAGCTATGCTTGAGTTGGCAATGGGCCTTAATAAAAGTGGCTTCTAGGCAAACCACAAAATAGTTATAACCTCATCAGAAATGTGAAGGCTAAAATGAAAATCGAGGTTAATAGGTAGCAAAATGTGGTCCATTACCACACTAGAAATTACCTTACGATGAAACATTAGCTAGACCTCATCTACCGAACTATACAAGTGATGGAACATGTATATGGCCCACCTGATGTTAAGCGGTAATCATCGCCTATAACAAAGCATCCTCGTAGGTCACGCTCGATAATGTTCAAGTATGACTCATCGAAGTATCAATATTTTATGAGATTATTTTTAGATCAGAGAAAATCTAAGACTTTGCTCTCTGTTCTCGTCGCAACGTGTTCTCGCCGCAACGCATCGTGTGCCCCCGCTCTTAGAGCGGGGGCACACGATGCGGTGCGGCGGCGGTGCGGCGCCGGAGCGGTGTCGCTGCGTCGTCTTACATAGAAATATCTGTGGCATGTCACACGATGCGCTCCGGCGCCGTACCGGACTTGCAACCACCAAAGACGAGGCGGGGAGGGGTGAATGCGTTGCGACGTCGGAGCGGCACCGCTCAGTTGTTTCCAACAATAGACGTCTTTTACGATCCATTTTCATTAACAGACTGTCCGACGGTGCTACGGCGCCGCTGCGACATAACAACGTTACGGCACCGCACCGCTCGTGTGCCCACTGACACGGTGAAATCTTTGCGGTGCGGCGCCGCAACGCATCGTGTGCACCCGCTCTTAGTCAGCTCGACGTATAGACCATGTCTTTCCTGTGGCCGAATGTTATGCTGTGAGAACATAAGAAGTGGGCATCGGGCCGGGCAATGGGCATGCCTGCTCCATCTAAAACCCTGACGCCCTGTATAGGTACCTACTGCCAAATCGCCCAAGTTCCTGCTAAGGAGGCTCGCATCGCTCCAAAGTATGCACAATTGATAAATAACAGTAGGTACTACAATTGAATAGTAGCCAAAGGAGATTCGATAGGTTATTTTGTTTTGTAGATGTTGAATTGAAAAGCTCCTTAAATATTGATATTAGCAATCAATACACGTGAGCACGTGAGAGTGTCCACTTCTTCTTCTTGAATTAAAGAGCTCAGCTCTTATCGGGGCTCTGATGAACTTTCCTCCAATTGATTCTTTCGAATGTGGCCTCCTTGACTTCCTTAAACGACATGACAGCAACCTTCTTTTATCTGGCCTAGCGTCCATTATCTACAAAGTTAGAAGACCTTAAGTTTATTTTCTTAAACATGCGCGGAAATATTGTCATTACTTTTGAATATAGAACACGCGAAGTATCATATTTACGTAGACTGAAAAGCCAAAATCACTTCCCGGCGCGTTCTCGCTCCGGCAATGTTGTATGAAACGGTGCATGTGCTGTTTGAATTTAGAACTCTTTCATCTATCGTACACATTGCGTTCTCGTGGCTGTATAGCCACAGATGCGTTTACCTTTCAACACAAACTGTAAATTAACAAAAAAAAAATTGGCGGTAAAGCGGAGTTCGTTGTTATTTGGTTAATAAAAAATAAATTTATTATGTAAAAGACCCTTTTTTATTTCCTTGCATTTTTTTAAGAAAAGCACTTTAAATGCCTCGGCCGAAATGGCAATTGCCTGTCTCGTATCATTGAAGTCCTCGCCTGCGGCTCGGCCTTCAAACTCATACTCGACCTGCAATTGCCTATTTCGCTGCCTTTGCAATAATGTACTATTAAAAAATGTGGCCAAAAAAAAAGTTGTCTCTATACACTTTCGGTATATTCAAACGCTTTGAATACCTACCTAATATAAGTCGAAACAAAGACTCATAAAATTGGTAGGTAAGTACAAACCATGTGGTCACGTTGGTAGTAATTAACGAGATAATTAGAAGTGATAAAATATAACTATGTGCCATCATAAAGCATAGAAGGAGTTGATCGTATGTATAAAACAAACGAAGCCGACGAAAAGAAGTTTAGTTGGTTTTAGTTTTCCATACAAAAATGTCCAATGCGTGGTGTAGGTATGTGATGTCCAATACACCACAACACAACAGACGATATGTTCCATAAATAATAGTACATTGTTACCTGAGTGTTGAAAGTCACGTTTTTTGAGTCCCGAGACGGGTTTGGCGCCAGAGCGTTAGCGAGGGCGCCAATGGAGCTTGAGGGACTTAAAAGACTTTCACCCGAGGTAAACACTGTGCTTTTCATTACGAATACAAGGAAAGTAAAAATAAAAACATGAAAGAAAAATTTGTGAAAATGAAGATTGAATTGCCGCCTTCCCGGTTTTTTTTTTTTTCTTTTTCTCTGGCGGGCCTTCGGCTTCGGCTCGCCAGCATTATTCAGCCATTATTTTCATTCTCATAATTTAAAAAATGGTAAATGTCAAATCTATGTTATTTTAAATAAATAGTTGAAGCTGTATATTAATCAAGTAATTTTTATTTATTTAATACTATCTTTATGTTATTTAAATTTAAATTTTACATTGCGCTATCTTATTAGACTTTTTAAACTTCTTACTGTTGTAATGAGTTTCCAACCTACTTGCTGAATAAAAAGTTGGAATTTGGTTTGACGACCTCCTTGCAGTTAGAAAGACTTTAGAAAGTTGGAACATGGTTGAATAAAATAGAACTTGTTTTTTTTTATAATTTGACAGCTGTCAGTAGAAAGCGATTCTCCCTAGGGCTGAAAGTTTTACTTTCAATTAGGCCCCTCAGGCAACTTCAGACCTACTTTCAGAGTATGAGTAATGAAAAATTGTTTTTAAGCAAGTCAAGTCAATCAATAGACAAGTCGGCCGATTGGCTTTGATAACAAATGGTTGTTTTTTTTTTTCAAAACCATCAGAAACATTTTCGATCAAAACAGAATATCACATAGTACACTTTCATTCCAACTGCTAACACTTTGAGCTAAGACCTCAAGTAATGTTGGTTAAAATACCACCGAAATTACACAACTGAAATTATAAAGACCAAAAAAATTAAAATTAAAAAGCTATAATGTGACTTCCCAAAATGACAGAAAACGAATCTCACTCCACTTCACTTCTTCTTTTTTGGCTACTGCGACTAGATGCCACAATTGGGTAACTCTAGTTACTGAAATAAAGTGACAGTGACATTTTATAAACGTGTCAGGACTTAGGGATTATGGGTCGTAGGGTGGTTCTTGGTTTTACGAGCTTTCACGGCCGTTGTGAGGCGGAAAGAGAAACGTAGTATTTCTAAGAAATACGCAAAGCTGCGTTGTTTAACATAATTGTAATGATGTTATTCGATAAACATGTTGACGACGTTACCATCAGGATCGTCACCTAAGATATGTCAATATTGCTGTGCATAATGTTGATAAACAGAATTGAATAAGAAATAATCAACTGTATGAAAGATAATATTATTATGGATAAAAAAATCGGTTGTCTGTAAAGTTGGTTAACTGCCGATAGTTGAACGTGGCAACGTCATACAGCTGTCCACGTGGACGCATCGCTCACTCAAGTAGGAGAGAGACATGTCGAACGCTGCCGAACGCGGAGGGCGATTGTGCTTCGTTGTCGCTCGTTCCGCGCTCTCGCTTGCACTTCAAGCCTTAAATGGAACGCCTCAGAGCGAGGTAACGCCGCATGAGTCATGTTTTTTCGTGCGTGCAGCCAGCTCCATCGAATTATTTGTCACGTCAAAAACCGGCGAAGTGCGAGTCGCATTTGTTATAGTGGCAACATAAATACACCACCTGTGAAAATTTCAACTGACTAACTATAACTGATGACAGATGGGCGGACAGACAGACGGACGGAGAGCGGAGTTAAGGGTCCCGTTTTACCCTTTGGGAAAGAAGCCCTAAAAAGGTTAAATTACTTTCAGATAAATAAAAATAAATATAAATCAAAATCGGCTAAAGAAGATTCGTTATGAAGTCAGTTTTTTAAACATTTTATTTAATTTTGTTTGTTTTTTCAATAAGTAAAATCACAAGAATCACTTTGAATCGGGTAGTAAATCTCTCTACCAACGCCTCAGGGGCTAGATATTACCTACATCGACCGAAAACAAAGGCACAAAGAACTTTGATACAAGTCAGAAGGACGATGACCTCAGAGTCTTATATTTTTTTTATTTTATGTAAGGATATTAATTAAATTGGCCAACTTGTCCGGAGATGAATGGGAAGATATTTTATGGTTGAATTTAATTTATAGGCCTCTGGGGTTGACCTTTTCTTATGTACACTCAGTCACAATATTTAATGCCACGTGCCAGTGATTTCACCGCCACCCACACCTTTCAAACCGAAACACAGCAATGGTACTTTCCCGGACGAGCCCTTCACAAATCAATCTACACAACACTCATTATCAGCCTGAAGAAGTCCACTGCTGGACATAGGCCTCCCCTACACCTATCCAGGAAGAACGATTCTGAGCTCTTTCCATCCACCAACTTTCCGCGATCTTAACAATGTCGTCAGTCCATCTGGTGGGTGGGCGTCCTACGTTTCGTCTTCCGGTTCGTGGTCGCCATTCGAGAACCTTTATTCCCCAACGGTATCAACACAACACTATTTTTATGTGATAATCTTAATGCGGTTCACAGAATACATCTACTTGCCAAGTTTCATCAGTATAGCTCTTATAGTTTCGGAACAAAGTGGCTGTGACATACGGATGGACAGACAGACTTGACGAATCTATAAGGGTTCCGTTTTTGCCATTTGGCTACAGAACCCTAAAAAAGGCCTACCAGGCAAAAATGTTTACCTATTTTATCAATATATTTCGTAAGAGTCGTTTTCAATTCGGTGTAATCTTGGGGGCACGACACTACGTCACGCCATTCATGATAACCACAGAGTAAATAGTAATTTGGGTGATAATTATTATGATTGTACAAATTGTAATGCGATGTAACTGTTAGCTATATCTATTTACTTGGGAAAACCAGTAGGCCTACCATGAACTCTGTCTGGTTCTATCTCTGGCTCTGGTTTCGAGTCTGTGTGAGTGCTCACCAGTGCATTAAATGTGTACGTTTTGACGTAGGATTTATTTAGTCAACACTCACACAGACTCAAAACCAGAACCAGAAACAGAGCCAGACAGAGCTTGTGGTAGGCTTACAGTTTCTACAGAGGTTGAACTTAATGATAGACATAGAGGAAAAGTACATACTTTTTAATCGCGGGTTACACCGCAGGGCGCATTTAGTAAATTTCAAATTAATTTATTAGTGAACTTGAACAGGTAAAAAATGTATGTTTAATAAATAAATAATAACACTACTGTCACTGTCACTGTTTTTTATAACACAGACAAAGTGAGAAGGCTCAAAAGAATCAAACCTTTTGAGTTAGTGTAATGTTAAAGTTATTGTGCAGTAATAATAGTGCTACTTTTAATGAACACAAGAACAAAGTGTCACCACAAAGTGTCACAAAGTCACACATTCTTAGTAATATTTTTTTTTTTCTATAAAAATAAATGATAGTAAAATTGCTCATTAGCCTACTTTGGCTAGATTGTAATGTTATTAGGGTACCGCATCAAAGGGGTATAGGTACTAATTTAAAGAAAGAAAAAAAAAAGACTGTCACTGTTTTAGATAAAAGTGATGTAAACAAGTCGGTCATCCGCCTAATGTTGGGCGGTGATCGCTATAACAATTGCGTTACCCCATTGTCTAAATGCAATGTTTATAGGTATAGAGCGAAATATAGTTTTATGACAATAACAATAAAATAAATAATAAACAATGTGAAGAAGTGGCTAACCGCAATGTCCGAACAGGTATCCGTTTCAGTTGAACACGAGGCGGATAGTATCCAGTAGGGTAGGCCTACCACAGACTCTGAAGAGCACTGGTGGTCTAGTGGTAGCAGCCCCGCCCTCCGACCCTAAGGTCGTGGGTTCGAATACAGTCGTGTAAATTTATGAACACCAATGCTAGTGCTCTCAAACGGTAAAGGAAAAGTAAGGTGTTTTCTTTTACTCTTTACGACTAGCTCTGTCTGGCTCTAGCTCTCGTTTTGAGTCTGTGTGAGTGCTCGCTCACCAGTGTATTATACTGTGTGTGTGAAGTACCTATATATCATAATTATTTTATATAGATCATAAAAATGTTCCTTTACATAGTAAACTTTGAAAGATCACTTTACTTTTAATAATATTATGATACGGGTGTAATTTATTTTAAGAGCTCTTATTTCTCGTTTAAAAGTTGGTTTTAACTTATCTGCAGCTATAAAATAACAAAAAAGTTAAAGTGACTGATTGTATTGCGTATTTTTATAATGTACCTACTGGATTTCCTGGTTTCGCAAATTATTATTAGCACAACCTTTTTTAACCGACTCTAAATAACAAAAGGAGTAGGGAAAAAGGGGTAGGGGTAGGATTCGGTTGTATTTTTTCTTTTATTAGTTTTTTCCGATTTTACGGGCTGGGCTACATTAGCGGGCTACGGCATCCTAAGTCGAAACGTCACACACACAGTATAATACACTGGTGAGCTTGAGCACTCACACAGACTCAAAACCAGAGCCAGAGACAGAGCCAGACAGAGCTTGTGGTAGGTCTACAGTTCTTCCCCGGACAAGCCTTAATTTTAAATCCTTTCAAATAAGTTAAATAAACTATTGTTTTTTATAAAACACTGCAACTAATAGCGGGATCAGAGGATTATCCGACTTAAAACACAAAGGTCAACTCTTGAACCCAAACAAAGGTAAATAATAAATCAGGACTAACTTTAGCTTTAAAAAAGAACTTTCGCACTAGCCTTCCGACAACACCAGGATTCACTCAAGGCTCTACAACTGCACCCAAATGATAATAAAAAAATAATAATTAATAAATAAATATTGTGGACAATTCACACAACACTACCCAGCCCCAAACTAAGCAGAGCTTGTAATATGGGAACCAGATAGCTGATATAATGCTTGAATACATTTTTTTTTTGTAAATACATACTTAGAATACAATATAACACCCAGACAGAGAACAAACATTTATGTTCACCACACAAATATTTGTTCTCGGTGGGGATCGAACCCACGACCTACGGCGCAGAAGGCAGAGCTACTACCAACTGAGCTAGAGGCCAGTCATATATGATACGATCTCCATACATCGTTCATGTCAATATTTTGAAAATAAATACTTGGCAAGCAAGGAATGATTAATTGATAATATTTTATGAAGTCAAAGTATATTTTTTAATGTAAGTTAACTCATCCTTAAGATCATATCTTTTAGATTTTTTCATTGTTAAGATCGTGGGAAGTCGGTGGATGGAAATGGCTCAGAATCGTTCTTCCTGGAAATGTGTAGGGGAGGCCTATGTCCAGCAGTGGACTTCTTCGGGCTGATGATGATTATGATGAACTCATCTTTGTCCGCTAAGGACCGCGATGAGTGGAAGTTTTTGTGGGAGACCTTTGACCAGTATTGGGACACAATAGGTCAACCAAAAAAAAAGATAAGGAAACCATTCGGTACAAACTTGACAAATTATATTGATGTAAGTTATGGAAACTACTCAGTATAAATTTGAGAAATTTTTAGGTATCGTTCCACATTTGTTTTTTTTTTAATTAAGACATTTTGACTATAATAATTTACTGACGACAAACTACCCATTCTCGTATGGATTAGTCAAATTCAAAATTTATTTATTTAGTTGTATCACAAAATTCACAAAGGTCACTTTGAAACTTTTTAAACCTTGCTACATCGAAGTGTTCTGCGGTGGCGAACAGTGAAACGCTGTCAAATACGACAGCGATATTTGACAGCGTTGCCAGTTCAACACTTGTATATTAACTCCTGAAATGTGTGTAAATATAATATGGGTAGAGTCTGTTCAGAAAGAGAGCCGTCGTGGCCAAATTGTGAACTAACGTTTCGATTTCTATATGGCAGCTCATCCCTTCCTTTCTGTCAGCATTTTGCATCATAAAAAATAAATAAAGGATTAGTACACTAGTTGTGATAGGATCAAAACACAACAGACGCGCTATTGTATTGCCCACTAAACAAAAAAGGTATTAAGCACAGCAGCGCCCTCAAATCCCACGACGGCTCTCTTTCTGAACAGACTCTACAATAAGATCGGTTCACAAACTGAAAGTCGCTCAGCGAGCTATGGAGAGGAGAGGGCTATGCTCAGAGAGTACTGGTGGTCTAGTGGTAGCGGCCCTGCCTTCCGATCCGAAGGTCGTGGGTACAAATCCAGTCGTGTACCAGTGAGTTTTTCTGTCGAAAAATTTATGTGCATGCACAATGCCAGTACTCACAAAACGGTGAAGGAAAACATCGTTAGGAAACCAGCGTACTGTAGAACCTAAAAAAGTTCGAGCAACACGTGTCAAGGGTCACGCAAAAAGGGCCCGCCAGCGGCCTACTTGCGGAAAAACCTGCCCGCACATCAAGTGCGCATGATAAACTTGCCGAACTTGCGAGATATGGAGAGGGCTATGGTCGAAGTCTCTCTGAAGGAGGTATCTCTTGCGTCCTTATGGTAGTTGTTTTATAGATGGCAAAATGCACTCGAATATTTTTACTAGCACGTGCGTTAATGTCTTTTCTATAAAAAAGTTGAATGACTTACATTTTAACCTGTAAGCTAAACGATATTCTAATAGGTTAGTCAAGAAAATTACGAGTTCACTCTATCAAGATTACTAAATAGGGTTTATTCCACTTAGCTCTCCTTACAAACTTATATGTTTTTATTCCTATGAGCAATATTTATGTGTAGGTAAAGTAACTTTGGAAACATGAAGAATAGTTGCCTCGAGTGAAGCAAGGTTGCCTGTAAGAGATCACTCTCAGCAATAAGGTCACTCATTGTTTTGCCTTATTGCTATGTCCTGTACTGTACTTTAGTGTGGTGAGTAATAGCTTTTTTTATAACGCTTTTATTAGCTTCACCTGTATGTAAGTTTGCTTGTATGTACCTAAGTAATATGTATGTAACCGACCCCTTTGAGCTCGATTTTGTCCTACTTTGAACGATCAGATTTGATTCAAACTTTGCACACCTGTCAAAGGTCGATATAATGCACTAATATGAAAAAAAAAAAAACTAAAAAGTAAATAATAAATTATAGTTTAAAAACTAAAAAAAAACGCTTTTATAACTAATTTTTATGAAGCAAAAATTGCTTTGCATCTATTTTAGATGATTTATATAACGGCAGGGGCAACTGGTTGTTTACTCATGCCCCTACTTACAAGACGCTATGGTGATATTTTCCTTCCCCGCTTGAGAGCAGATTTGTCAGTTATTGTACTAAGGGAAACCTTAGGAATAAACCCTCCAAATCTGTTTGAAAATACCTACCTCATTAGTTTTAGTATAACGTATAGTATTATCTTATCTGTGGTATAACCCAGCACTACTGTTTAATCTGTGGTATTAGGTCACACATCGGTCACAGACTAAAACTTTCCAGAGCACTAAATCCCATTTAACTAAACCACAGAACATAAACAAGTACTAGAGTCCGGGAAAGATAACTGTGCGCGTGACAGATGGTGAAAAATGTAAAAAAAACATCTTTCCGATGGAACAAGCATATGACCCACCTGATATTAAGTGGTAACCATTGCCTATAACAAAGCATTGCCTCGTAGGTCACGCAAGTCAGGAACGTGCCCTTTGATGCACTGCACTCCGTCTATCAATTTGAGGTTTACTGATCAGCCTCATGTGTCAGAAATTTCACCGGCATCCACACCCTTCAAACCGAAACACAGCAATGCTGCTTCACGGCAGAAATAGGCAGACTTGAAATTGAAAACATTTCTCAATAACAAACTATGAACTTATATTAAACGCAATGCAAGTTCGATTTCCACGTTCATGTTTTTAATCGGAAGATTAAATTTACAGCTAATCAAAAGTTTGATACTAACAAATAAACGATACCTACTAACAAAGACCAGCGATCACATGTCTTTTTGCCATAATTTTTTGACCACTATCTTTTGACATAGACTTTTGTATTGAGGCTCTGCGGTATCTGCGACGAGAAGATGTGGCGCAGTTTCCCGAACGCTGCCCATCCGAGTTGGCGTCGGCTTCTCTTTGTCGAAGTTGGCTCTACCTAATTGGATCGTCCGACCCAAATAAACATAGTGGTCCACAACTTCGATGATATCGCTCCCAACATGTTCCGGCATGGGTGTGACAAGAGCATTAGGCATGATTTTTGTCTTGCTCATGTTCATGTTTAGACCCACATGTTCATTACTGTGTTTGTGTGTCATGTGTTCATTGTTAAGTTCGCGGGAAGTCGATGGATGGAAAGGGCTCAGAACCGTTCTTCCTGGAAATGTATAGGGGAGGCCTATGTCCAGGAGTGGACTTCTTCAGGCTGATAATGTTGATGATGGTGATCTTTTACCATACTAGTTTTACAAAGCGAAGTACCTATTCGCTATCTCATGTTTATTACGTCAATATTCAGTCTTTTTGCAATCGTTTCTTGTTTAAAGATGAGTTTTGTTCCAATATTTTTTTTAATGCAATCGAAGCTCAAAATAGTATTAAAACTGACAGATGCGACTAAATTCTAGGCCTACCACAAGCTCAGTCCGGCTCTGTCTCTGGCTCTGGTTTTGAGTCTGTGTGGGTGCTCACCAGTCTATTATACTGTGTGTGTGACGTTTCGGCGTAGGATTTATTTAGTCAATACTCACACAGACTCAAAACCAGAGCCAGACAAAGCTTGTGGTAGGCCTAGTCCATTTTTTTAATGTTTTCTGCCATCTGTCCGCGCAGAGTTATCTTCCGCGGACTTTAAGGCGGGTGAATGACCTGTGAGTCAACAGGTGAGAAAATGAACTTTGGTTCCCAAGACAAGTGACGATTGAAAGCGAAACTGTATTCGCTGGCCTGAATCCAGGGTATGCAAGATGTGTCTAGAGGCTGGGGAGGGGGACTAGTCAGACTATTATTTTTAAGTCCTACTAGGTAACTTATTATTTCTATCATGTGATACAAATTTATTTATTCGAGAAATCAGTTTTACAAAAATATTTTTTTTTTTTAAACAATCCACTCAATTTTATCTGGCCAAACTTTATTATTATTTAGCTTTAACTATTTCCTTAAAATAACATAGATTTGAGCAAAACATTTACCATTTTTTAAATTATGAAAATGAAAATAATGGCTGAATAATGCTGGACAGCCGAAGACCCGTCAGAGAAAAAAAAAAGCAGGAAGGCGGCAATTCAGTCTTCATGTATGTAAAATAAAATTCACTCATGTTTTTATTTTTACTTTCCTTGTATTCGTAATGAAAAGCACAGTGTTTACCTCGGGTCCCTCGAGCTCCGTTATTGGCGCCCTCGCTAACCCGTCTCAGGACTTAATTTCGTGACTTTCAATCCTCAGGTAACAATGTACTATTAAATATTTTATTATAGGTTCATCTTGACTTTCTTTCTTTTACTACCTTCACAGCTCAGTTGGTCTGACCCCCCCAAGAACAAATTTTTGTGGGGTAAACGCAGATCTTAGTTCTCTGTCTGGATGTTATAATGTATTGTATTTACAAAAAAAAAATCACAAGTACCTATTAAACTATCAGTTATCTGGTTCCTTTATTACAATAATATAATATTCTTGTTAGTGTTGGATTGTCCGCATTATTTTATTTAATCTGACCAATTTTTTCAACAAATAAAAGAGTCATGCTTAGTTTAGTTTAAATAGTATAATGCTATGACATTTCATTCACTCATTTATTATTAGGGGCAATGACCCTCCAATAACGAATTCCACAACTTCCTTGTTTTCATGATTCATTCGAAATTTTGATCATAATAAGAGTAGGATGGGCAAGAATGCAATAAAACTGCAGTAGCTACGTCATTTTAGTCTCTTCTTCTTAAGGGGCCAGCGGAGGGAAAATTTTCATACAAACGGAATACCTAAATGATTTCTAATTTAGACAGATTTACACTATATTATTGTAATAATTGTATTTGTATAGTATTTATCTAGGTTCCTCAAGCGTTTTTATTTCAAATTACTTACCTAAAATGAAATAAACACCAATCGCATTTTACACATTTTTTTTCATTGTAAAATGTGATTGGCGTTAATTTCATTTGAGGTAGTAAGTAATTTAAAATAAAAACTGCCCAGGAACCTAGATAAATACAATAAAAATACAATTATTACAATAATATAGTGAAAATCTGCTTAAATTAGTAATCATTTTGGTATTACGATTGTATGAAAATTTGCCCTCCGCCGGCCCCTTAATTAGATGACATAAGTAAACAGGCCTTTGCATCTATTGTAGATGATTTATATAGCGTCAGGGGCAATTGTTGATTACTCATGCCCCTACTTACAGGACGCTATAGTGCCTGGGACAGGATTTTAGATGGAATAGGCTTGCCCAGCACCTATACCATCCTGACAGCTTAGTCGGCCTAATCCACAGGAAAGTCATGGTCAATACGTGCGGAGCTGACTAAGTCACAGGTTTCTTCACGATGTTTTCCTTCATTGTTTGAAATGACATACTCCTCCTGTATTATGTTTCTGTGTGGTGAACAATAAAGAGTTATCTAAGTAAGTATCTATTTATCTCTCCATTCGGAAATTTTTCCGATGTCAATATGGAGCACGTAGGTCAATCTTCTTTTTCTTATCGTGTCACTGATTCTTTCGAACCAAGTGTGGTGAAAGGATTTTAAGTGCGCCTCAAAAAGGCTCCTTTCGTGCACTTGACACATATTTTCGAACTTGTAGATTCTACGATATGCCGGTTTCCTCACGATGTTTTCCTTCACCGTTTGAGAGCACTGGCATAGTGTACATACATTTTTGGACAGAAAATCTTATTGGTACACCACTAGATTTGAACCCACGACCTAAGGATCGGAAGGCGGGGCCGCTACCACTAGGCCACCAGCGCTCTCACTTAGGTCACTTAGGAGCACTTAGGTCACTAATAGACGACGATGACCCATGACATCAATCACCTAGTGACATGTCCACCCACGTTCATTTTATAGACATACAATTCGTTCAGAAAGCAGTAGAATTCCAAGTAACGTATAAAAACCAGGAATTTTCCGTGTAGAAGCAATAAATAAACTGTTTTACGAGAGATTAACGATACTACTTTGTTAACGAGGGGCGTGTTCATTCATGTTACACTATCTATTACTTATTTATTTTGTGACACTTACCTACATAGTATTGATAGGGGGTTCTGTGGTAACACATAAGACATGAAAACGAAATTAAATATGAAATAAACGCAAACAGAAAAAAAAGTTAAGGTGAGTGAAGTATTAGAAGTTAATATTTATCACAAAGTTAATCAATAAGAGACTGGTGCTTCAGGGGACCTATACACTCACCCCACACACTCTCCCTCACCCCTCATACTCTCTCGCTCACACTCTCTCGCTCACACACCCTAAACCAAAACTCCACACCCGGTTCTCCTGTTGCTCAGTCTCTTGCCTCAGAGGAGAACCTCAACTTACAATCACTCTTAGATATTCGTCTACCTACAAGCACACTTACAACCTCAACCACACACCAAACTCACACGCCACTACACAATTCACACCTAAATCATCCCTCTTGCAAAAAAAGTTTGCATTTTAGGTATATTCTTAATTCCCTACGTTAAACTTTAAAATGTCGACTGTTGTCCGTCTGGTGGGTGGGCGCCCTACGTTTCGTCGAAGTTTATTTTTTTAAGCTTTTTTTCGTTATAACGAAGTTACCTATGCGACAACAACCACTAAAAAAAGTATTTTATTACAACCCCACTTACCTGGAATACAGCCCTGTTACTTAATTAAGGGCATGGTGTGGCTAGACCAATCAGGTCATTGGGTCAGCTTTGTTTGTCTAGTATCATCATCATCAACCTGAATGAAACTCCACTGATGGAAACCTCCTTCATTGTGAGAGTTTCCACCCAGTATCGATACAGATTAATATAATAGTCATAAAATAGATATAGAAAGTACTATAATGCATTTCATCAAAGTGGAATACAATGGGCCGTCTTATCAGAAAAAGCGATCTCTTCCAGACAACCTAGGGATGGACTAGACTTGAAAAGAACTATAGAGGACGATGATGGTATTATTTTTGCTAAAAATAATACCTAATACTACGAAAGTTTGTAAGTAAAACTACTGAATGGATTTACTAAATGGAAACTTAACAATAGTTAAGTTTCATTAACATAAAATAATTAACAAAATAATACATAACATTTAAAATATAAAATATATTTATTAGCTTATACATCAGAATAACTCATAGTAACAATTCATAAAGATATTGTAACGGAGAAGGGGTGTAAGTAACGGGAATGGGCCGTAACGGGAAAAGGGCGAGCGAAACCGCGGGCGGCCGCTAGTCTAAAATATAGCCCCATACACTACAGCGTCCCATCAATGTGCCGCGAACAGTTTCCCGCTGTTTTTCTAATTACCACACACAGTTTTTGAAGTGAAAACTTCTTTAGCGGCGTTGAGCACTTTTTCTGTAATGGGTATAAAATCTTAAACTCGCGTCAGCGCGTCAGGACACGTGACCTGATCGAAAAAGCGTAAGACGGATGGAGAGTAGACAGCTATCCCCTCTCTACCGCGCGGCGAAAATGTATGCCTGGGCCTACTGTTTCGTTTAGGCAGCGCAGGGCGCTTGCGCGAATGTTCGTGTATGTTACAGCGTGCCAAATAACAAACAAGCCCCCCCTAACCATTCCAAAATATCAAACATGCTCAACGTTAATAATCAAGTTTTCACTTCTGCCGGCACTCCCGGAGTGCAACCCGTATTTTTTTTTTTTACTGTAAAGTCCTGTCTTTATCAAATTTCACGTTTTTCGATTACCAAAAGTAATAAAATAATAAACAACAAGATAATGTCAAAATCAATGTTTTTATTTTGTTCCTCATCACTAAGTTTTACGACTGTTGTATACTTACTTAAAGATATTTTAAAAGCGTTGCCAGAATGTTACATAAATAAAATAAATATTATAGACAATCCACACAACATTATCTAGCCCCAAACTAAGCAGAGCTTGTACTTTTGTGACATTTTACGTTACTTTTGCCTCTCATGATACCTCCATGTTACACGGCTCAATATAAATAAACTTTAAACTTATTTTCCAGCATACAAAAAAAATAATTGTGAAACGGAACGCATCCGAGAATATTCTGAAAATAATAGATTTTAATGATTACAAGTTAAATAAATGGGACAGGAAACCTACTTTATTTTTTGTGTAATAAAATGCAAGGTGTTCAGTCATTTTCCACTTATTTTATAGATAGATAAATAGAAATTCTTTATTGCACTAAAAACAAAAATTGCATTGTACATAGGCGAACTTAATGCTAGAGAGCATTCTCTTCCAGTTAACCTTTGTGTAATTTGGACATTCTTAACGGGTAACATAAAATTTGTGAATATATACCTACATATGAAATGGAATTGTTTTCAAAATATCTGAACTAAGCAGAAAGAAAGGTAAGACAAAGGTTTTATGGTAATGTTACCTACTTTTCTCTTGAAAATGTTGCTATTTTAGCTGTCTCTAAACTCTAAACTTATTGTTTGGCCACATGTGAGTATCCATGTACAGACAAAAATGGCTTGTCCTGTAGATTCCGCTTTCTATTGAAGTAAAACCTCGTTGTTATCCATAACAGATTAATTCCAGTCACAATGATCGCTGGTCGGTCAAGCTACGCTTCTGTCCTTTGGGTTATTCGGTACTACTAATGCTTCTCCGCTTCGATTTTCTCTTCCTGTTCTCTATATGCCTCAGCTCCGCATCATTCACAATCTTGAATATATCCATTTTCAACCTACACTGCTCGAGTTTGGGTAGCGTTTTGAATGTCTGACTCAATCCTAAAAAGAACAAATCGGCTTCATCCATCACATTAATGATATCCTGCGTACTGCTCCTCTCAGGCTGTTCCTGGATCTCGTAAGTTGAATCTTCCGGTTCAAGCTTTGGACTTTTGAGTTTCTTTTTTCTCTTTTTACTTAGTTCTATAGTGAATTCCTCGATAGGATCTTGTGTTACGTTATGTTCGAGAGTATAGGTCGGGCTGGGTAGTAAGACGGTGTATGGAGTGTCGTCGAATCCTCGGCCGGTCATGAAGGGTTTCAGGAAGCCGAGTTCTGGCTCGAAGACCCAGGGAGGCAGGACTCTTCCGTCGCGGTTCTGGACGGCCACGCGACGGCGGAGCGCGTTCACGTAGCTGTTGCGAAGCTTCATCCATTCCATCTTGCAGTTTTGCACTGGAAATAAAATAGATTTTATGAGAAACTATATAGCTATTTTTGGAAGTTCCTTATCGCGCGTTGTGAAAGGGGGCTAGACGGAAAAAAATATTACGAAAAGTTGTCAAGACACTTTTTGCTATAGTAAGCTATTGTAAGCTGTGCGGCGTGCGCAATGTGCGCATGTTTCTCTGTCTCTCTCTCTCTTAAAGAAAGCAAGCCAGATATTTCATTTCTATTTCGCATTGAACAGTGTGGTGTCGCGACGATTATTTTTGTTGAGTATACAGATTTTTTGTAAATAATAATAAAGAAACTTCGTTCCATCCGGGTGTCCCTTGACACCTCTCAAGTTTTTTTTATACAACTAGCTGATGGAAAACGCATATGGCCCGCCTGATGTTACGTGGTAACCATTGCCTTAAAAGCATTGCCTCGTGGGTCACTCAAAAGGTGCCCTACGATGCACTTCCGTGCGTCCATCAACTTGAGGGGTACAGATGTTCAACCTAAAATAATGTAAGTAACAGCTATGTAAGTAACAGCTATGTAAGTAACAGCTATGTAAGTAACAGCTATGTAAGTAACAGCTATGTAACTTCCATGACTGTTCCGCTGTTCCGCTATGATGCTCGTATTATTGGACATGCATGTTCTACCATATTAGGCGCCCCAAAGAAATAGTGACTAAAGGGAAAGTCCCAGTGCATTTTACAACATTTCGCCTACCAAATGTTGTTTACGAGTGAGCACGTTTGTCTCTCTTTTGTATGGAAAATTGATAAGACAACAACTGGTTTCGATCGTCTCTACGTAACGTACTTTTGCTGTCTCGTCTTTCCTCCATACAATAGAGAGAGACAAATAGGCGAAACGAAAACAATATTTCTTAGACGAAATGTTGTACCTAAATGCAGTGGGACTTGCCGATCTTGTCAAATTGACAGTTCTTGTGATATAAGTATATCTACCGCTTAGACAATTAGGTTAAATTGTCTAAGATCTACCGTGACAAAAAAGTCACTGGTCTAGAATTGAGCCCCTGGACTTGCCCTTCTGAACACGGACTGAACTGCCTGACTAGTAGTAGTCACTAGTCAGTCCTACATTACCTATCGAGCGATCGCCGAGCGCAAGCCGCCATCGTACGCTGTGTGATGCCGAGGCACGAGTGTTGCGTTTCATTTCGTGGCGTTGCCACTCCGTACGGTAACATTTTGTAAAAATGCGCGTCGTTATCATTTACGCAAGTACTATTATTACACGTAAAGTCCCTTGGTTGGAAATTCCTATACGGCAACAATCACCATGGTCACCATGGTTGACAGTGTCATTTACAACTTTTACAATAGGTAAAGATATTTATATTCTTACATCATGACGATGGCTTTCGAGTGGCTTAAAAACTCCGTCACCCGAGCACTTATATTTTAGGAATCTTCAGAGACAAGTAGGTACCTGTCATATCCATCTCTGCAGCAATCTCAGTCCAAGCCTCACTCCTGGATGCGGTATCCTTGTATTCGGGAAGAGTTGTGTTGAACAACACAGCGTGATTCTTTATCAGTTCTATCAGCCTACGTCTCGTGTCCAGATCCATTTTCAAGGCCGTAATCCCACGTAATACTTGTACAATCACTCTCACAGTCTGACGCGAACTGTCGTGACGTTCGTTGAATCGTCGCGATGCGTGACCCAACGAAACGTTACGGGCGCGGTTGTATAGCGCTGTCTCGCTCTGACACGCTATGAGCGCTCATGCAACGCCGCGCAACGGTAGACTGCGTGTTGATCTTTGATCAACCAGAAAAGAGGTCCGAAACCTGCGCAGCAAGGCTGTGAATAGACTTTGAAACTCCTTGCTGCCCTCTCTTTATTTATTGGGGTTATTGGGTCATATTTTGTCCAACTTATTGTGTGTGGAGTCCACACTGTGGACCAAACAAAACCTTTTTGCTCGTCTTTTAACTCGGTAGGTATTTCTTTCAGTGGCTAGGGGAAACTTCGTTGTCCGTAGATACGAACATGTGGTTTTTAAATAAAGGGTTATAAAATACATGCAGTTGTTTGTTACGCGTTTTTAGTTAAATTATTAAATTATTTTTGTTAGGTACTTATTCAGCTAGTTATTTGTGTAGGTAGGTATATTAATTATGTTTAAAATATAGGATCGTTTTTAGAACTTTTTAGATGAGAAATAATTCCCATCCTATCCCTTGAAAAAACACTTCCAAGAAAAGAGCCTTGAAGGCTGGATATAATAAAATTACACTGGAAGTCAACAGAGGAACTAGACTAACAATAGACTAGCAATCGGGTTAAGAAATAATACTTAGATACATAATTATGTTAATAATTATTTAATTACAGAATAGAAATCAACCGGATGTTAGAATTTATGATCGTAATGTTATTTAAAATTATTAAGTGCATTGTCCTACTTAGGTCCTGTAGGCCTACCAAAAGCTCTGTCTGGCTCTGGTTCTGGCTCTGGTTTGAAGTCTGTGTGAGTGCTCACCAGTGCATTATACTGTCTGTGTGACGTTTCGACGTAGTATTTATTTAGTCAACACTCACACAGACTCAAAACCAGAGCCAGAGCCAGAGCCAGACAGAGCTTGTGGTAGGCCTACTGATTTGAATGGCAATGTTTCTAGACTCCACGGAAGATAATTTTGCGCGTGACCGCGTGACATAATATCTTCCGAACACAAACATGAATGGGGAAATCGAACTTGTATTGCGTTTAAAACAACTCATTATTTTTGATTATGAGATGATTTAAAGTCAGTTTTTTTTCCGCCATCTGCCACGTGCATAGTTATCTTGCGCGGGCTCTAATAGGTTCTAAATGGAACCGCCACCTTTTCTTCACAACAAATGATGGCCCATTGTTCCTTCGTATAAAAACCTGATTTATTGAGAAGCTAGGTATTTATTTTGTAATCTAGCATACACTAACTACTCACCCTTTGCCACACACAATTCAGCTTAGATGGGTACTAGCGTACCTACCTTAGCGTGCTTACCTTTACAAGCAAATGCATGCCTATAGTATTAGATTTTGTTATTTTCATTTGCACATCCTTTATTTTTCTTTTTAACCAACTTCAAATAAAAAAGGAGAAGGTTCTCAATGCGGTTAGTGTTTGTTATTAGCATAACTTTGTCATTTTTGAGCCGAGATATAAAAAAATATTTTTTTATCTGAAAAGTAATTATTTCCAAATAGGTCCCGTTAAAATTTCATCAAAATCAGTTGAATAGCTTGACCATGGAGTCCGATTCACAAGTTTTTTTAACTTATATTATACTTTTGAAACTATCATGGTTTTTAACACTATTTTTATGAAACAACGGAATATTTACCATGATTAAATTTTTGAGTTCACTTCTGATTGATATTTCGGCACAGTTGCATGCACCTTGATCACTTTGAACTGTGTGTGTGTATGAGTCAACTAAAAAATTTAATTTAATCATGGTAAATATCTCGTTGTTTCATAAAAATAGTTATATTATACATTGTTTTAAGTTTTTGATACCTACTGTTAACCAGTTTTGGGAATAGGACGTCCCTATTCGGATCAAGCAAGAAGTTACGTCTCTAGTGGAGAAAAAGAAGCGGAAGAAGGATAATATGGCGTCGTTATTTGTTGGCCGTGTAAAGGCCTGCGCGCACATAGTTCGCTGGCGGTAGCGATCAGTGAAACGCTGTCAAATATCGCTGTCAAATCTAAAATCTGACAGCGATATTTGACAGCGTTTCACTGATCGCTACCACCAGCGAACTAGGTGTGCGCAGGCCTTAATAAATAAAGTAAAAACGGAGTTGTAGCTATAATCAATGAAGAGTTTTCATCGTAACACTACTCATTTGTATAATGTGTGTCAAATAAACAAGTTTTTTGTTTCTTTATTCTTTTCTTTCAATTACCTATGTGATTTATTCTGATGTAATAATTTATGCCATTGTTCCGATTTCCGCTGTGTAAACTTGTAAATCAGTGTCGTGAATCTCTTTAGCCTATATCTAACTCGACTAACAACAATAATAAAGGTTTTGGAAGGAATTAGGTTAGTAGCTCAGTTTTAATTTACTTTTCATTACGTGGTACCTACCTATACTTTTAAAGATTTATTTATGTTATTCAAGGCAAGAGTGAAAAGATAAACGGCCGAAGAGGAGTTCCTAAGAACACGCGAATGAAAATTAATGAAGTAGTTGAATTTTTTAAGTAAGTATTGTAAACTTTAGTTGGTAAGGAAAAATATGGGCTTTTTATTATTTAGACTGAAACCCTAAACCGACGAGCATGTATGAAGAATGTTATGAGAGTGAATGAAGCGAAAGAGGTGTGTCAGGATCGTAGCAAGTAGAAATCCGTGATCTCTGCCTACCCCCATGGGAATGAGGCATGATTTTATGTATGTATATATTAAGAGTGAAGGACAGAAATTAAAAAACTTACAGAAAATAATGGATATAAAAATTATGACACGAGTTACATTTAAAAATAATAAAGGAATTTAAAGGAGCCTCTTAAAGAAGCGCACTTAAAATCCTTTCACCGCACTTGGTTTGAAAGAATCAGTGACTCGAAGAAGAAGAAAAAGAATACATTGGACATATTTTTTTTTTTTAGTGGTCGGGGTTTTTCTAGTTTTTCTTGTAAGTAACTTGTTTGGTAGTTGCCTTGTGGTAATGTGGTAAGACAGGGTCTGTGACCCACGGAGCTATAACATTGAAATAGGATTTTTATAGCACAATCGTGAGCATTGTTACATTGTTATAATTCACGTGTACAGTCAAAGTTACTGTTTTAACATATTGCTAAATTCACGTGTTAGTTTTAAACGATTTATTTCTTCTTCTTCTTCATAATTTTGTTGATACTAATAAACTGAATGATACTAACAAATAATTTTGTTAGAAAACTAGTAACGTATGACAAAAATCTCATTCCGTATCTTGTCCATTCTTGTACTCAATCTGTAAGTATAACTTTAATAATATTTATTCAAATGGATGAACGACGGATATATTATGCGGTAACAAACTTAAAAAAAACATCCAAAAAGAGAACTTTCTTCTTTTTTTGAAGTCGGTGACAAAAGAGGAAAATATCGAAATTGTCGTATGTTTAAGGTCCTCAGAACTTATCTAAGTGAGCTACGAACATTTAGAACAGCGTAGCTGAGATGCTACGAAACTTCGTAGCATTATGAAATAGCAATTGATTTGATATTAGTTGAAATATTTTGTAGTTCTTCTTCTTAATTAATGGCATTTTGCAAATGAGGATATATTACATAAATGAAATAGTTTTTAGTCAAGTCAGTCAATAGACAAATCAGCTGTCATTGGCATTGAAGAAAAAGATGGCGTTTTTCTTCAAAGCCTCAGAACACTTTTGTTCAAATCAGGAGACCACATTATTGCAGTCACCACCAGACCACATTATACCAGTCTGCGTTCGGACGCGAAAGCGAGCGAGCGTATTGGTTATTGGTGTGACTCATCCGTCACAATGACGTCCAATGTAGTGAAGTGCAATAATTGCAACATAGTGATTTGTGAAGTTCTAGCCTTTATACAGAACAAAATAGATGTGATGAGCGAAGAATCAATCGTCAGAATTTGTACGACCTCGTTCTCGACTGAAGAAATTGAACAAGCGAAGAACTTGTTGTTTGATTCCATAACAACAACAAAACGAAAGATCTCAAGAAAAAGGGACGGGCGTTCACAGCGAGATCTCTACGATGTCATTAGTGTTTTTAAAGAAACTGATCCTAATGAAACTCCTGTCTTTGTGGCTAGAATGCTCCAAAAACTACCACCCATCCTCTGGGACCATTTGGACGCCACCAGAATACTAAAGGATATTCTTTTAATCCAGAATGATTTAAAAACACTAAAAGAAACTTGTGTATCGGTTGACAAGTTTGAAGAGGTTAAAAATGATTTGGAGAACTTAAAACATACTTCAGTTGTAAATAACTATGAATGCTACGTGAACAAAAAACGCGGAGGTGGCGGTTTGTCCAATAGTTATTTTATGGACAGTGGCCCCACCGGCCTACCGCATATAACGGAGCGCAGTAAAACAGCTGATATGACGTCACCGGGCGAAACTTGTGAATCGCCATCGAAAACTGCATCTCATGCCTCGATTCAACGCCGTACATCGGGCGACATAGATTATAATAGCAACGTGTATAGACAAATTCGAAGCAATAGTGATGGACATCCTGGCATTATTAATATGAACATACAGCCAGAAACGTCAGCTTTGCCTGTGTTACCAAAAAGTATATTGTCAACGCAGGTATGCCCGATAAACGAGGGTTCTTGTTTGAATCATATACCTAGATCTATGGGTTCATGTATGAGTCGCCTGCCCACTTCTACGCCAGCGCAGCCATTAAAGACTTTTGCAAGTACTGTCAGTGCGGAGGGACAATGGAAGGAAGAAACTCCGGATGAGGGGTGGATTTTAGCTCAGCGAAAGAGACATAGAAACCGTTTTATTACTGCGGAGGGTAATGCGCTGGTAAACCCTAACGAGAAGTTTAAGGCTGCAGAATTTAAGGTACCTTTGTTTATAAACAATGTTGATGGAAATACTACAGAAAGTGACATAATTGAGTACATATTTACCAAAACACAAACAAAGGTATCGTTACAGAAAATAAATAGTAAGGTCCCAAAACAATATAATGCCTATAAAGTGGATGTGCCTAATTCTAAACTGGCCCTCTTTCTCGAAGACAGCTTGTGGCCAGTGGGGGTGACTTTTAGAAGATTCATTGAATTTAAAAAAACAAATATTAATGGAAGACAACATAGAAAAGAAAATAAATAGCTCAACTTTTATGAGCTTCAATTGTAAAAATGTTAAAACAAACATAGACTTTGTCAGGCCGTTGTGTCGATCAGCTGACATAGTTGCCTTGCAAGAAACATGGCTTTTGCCACATGATGTTGCGCTCCTGGGGACGATTGATCCGGATTTTGGCTACACTGGCAATTCGGCGGTGGACACCTCAGCGGGCATGCTGCGGGGCAGGCCGTACGGTGGTCTTGCTATACTGTGGCGTAAAAGTGTGTTTCCCTCGGTCTCGGTTGTGCAGTGTACGAGTGCGCGTATCATGGCAATTAACCCGGGAACGGTGACCTATATGTCTGTGAGACCGGGTGACTTGAAAAATTCGAATAACTTTTTCCCCCGCCGCCGATTTTTGTCGCGATTTTGAGTAGCTGCCTGATTTCCCTTCCCCCACCGTTAAATCAGCCCACGAAATCGGAGTGGGCGCAAGTTCCTGAGTTTTGATGCCAACCCGGTGCGGTAGACCGGGGTCACCGAATATGTAAGTAAAACATGCAGAGTTAAATTATTGATTTTTCGTTTTTTGTCTGGTTTATGTACATTTTTTGCTTACATTTGTTATTGTGTCATTGAATTATTTTATAATCAGTAAATTTATTGCTTGATTTTATCAATTTTATCGTAATACACAAAATTTTTCTTCATCCTGATTAAAATATAAACTTTGTTACAGCATGTTGTACGAAAGGGAACAGCATCGTTTAGAATCACTTCTCCATGAACTGCTTGATGACGACAGACTGGCATTGACTTCACCTTCATCATCACTTGCCACAAGAGCAAGAAACATTTGTGTCTTGAGCACAATATAGTGCCTTATTGCAGTATTTGCTTGACTGAAGAAAAGTGATTTTCATAGTTTTTTTTTTGTTGTTTTTTTATAGTTAGGATGTCATTTTTTGTTTATTTTAAGTAAGTTTAGAGAGTCTAGAAACTGAAACCGCTGAAAAATTTCATAAATATGTTGGTTGTTGTGTTTTCAAATGTTTAGAAAGCGATAATGTGTAAAACTAACAAATTAGATAGGTTCTATGTGAAGTTGTCTAATCATAAGAAAAAGTGAATAAACGAGGCTGTGATTCATTAAGTACGGTTGTTTTATTGTCAAATAATTTATAATTAATAAAAAAAGTTGTCAGTTAGTATTAGATTCTGAAAAATCTTCCATTGAAAACCCCGGTGCGTGAGACCGGGGTCACCGAAGATGTAAGTCAAATTGACGTCACCGTTGGCGGGTTAAGGTTGTGCTCGAGGACCGCCAGTTTTTAGTGTTCTCAGTATACATGCCTACTGATAGTTCAAATAAGCCAGATAACCTAGCGGAGTTTATAAACTGCTTAAGTGAAGTTAGTGCTATTGTGGACAACAGTAACGTGGATTCTGTTTTCATATTAGGTGATTTTAACGCGGACCCGAGTGCACTTTTTGGTAAGGAACTTGAACATTTTTGTGCTGATTTGAATTGGACTTGTGCAGACATAGATATTCTAGGGGTGTCTTCGGGCGCGTACACTTTTATTAGTGATGCACACGGTACTTCATCGTGGTTAGACCATGCAGTGGTGACTGAGGCTGCCAGACAGTCGATTAGGAGCATTAATATAAACTATAGCTTTTCACTATCTGATCACTTTGCCTTAGAAGTAATCTGTGATTTAAATATTATACAGCCAAAAATTGCTGAGATGAAGTATGTACCGAATACTGTTATTTGGGGTGAAAGGGATCAGTTACAGTCTCAAAAATACAGAGAATTATGTGCATTAAAGCTTAGGGAAGTGAACTTTCCCCCCGAATTCAGAAAATGTGCTGATTTTCATTGTGATGACACTGGACATAAACTTATCATAAATAACCTGTATAATAAAGTTGTAAGTATTCTTAGCGAGTCGGCTACCGAGTGTTGTTGTTTAAATAAAAATAGTAATAAGAAAAGAAAACCTCAGGTTACAGGATGGAATAAATTTGTATCTCAAGCTCACAGGGAGGCTCGAATTTGGTTTCGGGAATGGTTATCTGTTGGAAAACCAGTGCATGGGTCTACTTATCTTAAAATGCGAGACACGCGAAGTTACTTTAAATCACAACTTAAATGGTGTAAAAATAATCAGAGCCAAATAAAAATGGACATTATTGCGACCCAACATAAAGCTAAAAATTTTGGAAAGTTTTGGAAAGAGACCAACAAACTGAACCCAAGGCCGAGTGTCCCGGTGAGCGTTGAGGGCATTAGTGACCCCGTCCAGATTGCCAATCGTTTTAAGGTGCATTTCGGGGTCCAATCCCCACTGGGGCCTGCGCCAACTGAGTCGGATAGAGAAGAGGTGCGCGGGGGAGACCAGATCGTGCATATCACAGCGAAAGAGGTGGCACGGGTGGTGAAGAATATGAACAGAGGAAAATCGCCGGGCCATGACTCACTGAGCATTGAACACCTGCAAAATGCAGGTGTTCACCTGCCACGAGTGCTTGCCATGTTGTTCACCCTCTGCGTTGGTCACTCATATTTGCCAGCGGATATGTTACGGACTGTAGTTGTACCTATAATTAAAAACAAGACTGGTGACGCTTCCAGCATTGACAACTACAGACCTATATCCCTAGCCACTGTGATAGCCAAAGTGCTGGATGGTGTCATTGATTCGCATTTGAGTAGGCATGTTAAACTGCATGACGCCCAGTTTGGATTCCGAGCTGGGCTGTCCACTGAAGCTGCGGTACTTAGTCTAAAGCACACCGTCCAGTACTACACTAGCAGAAGCACACCTGTCTACGCCTGTTTTCTCGATTTATCGAAGGCTTTTGATCTTGTGGCGTATGACAGGTTGTGGCAGAAGCTGCACAGTGATACTGATCTTCCCCGTGAACTCATTTTACTCCTCAAGTATTGGTATGGGAACCAGAGAAACAATGTTAGATGGTCGGGATCACTTTCGGACGAGTACGGGTTGGAATGTGGGGTGCGACAGGGCGGATTGAGTTCGCCCCGACTTTTCAACCTGTACACGGACCGCCTGATCCGTGAGCTCAGCAGCGCCCAGGTCGGCTGCTCGATTGATGGTGTTTTAGTTAACAACATTAGCTATGCTGACGATATGGTGCTGCTGAGCCCATCGATCAGTGCTCTCAGGAAGCTAATTGGGATCTGTGAAAGATATGCGGTGGACCACGGGCTCAGATACAATGTAAGCAAAAGCGAATTTATGGTTTTTAAATCCGGTACTAAAACCTACGGTACCATCCCGCCGGTTAAGCTTAACGGTTGCGAGCTAAAGCAAGTAGCATGCTTTAAGTATCTGGGCCACTGGGTCACTGAGGATCTCACAGATGATAAAGATATAGAGAGGGAACGCAGGGCATTATCCATTAGAGCGAATATGCTGGCACGTAGGTTTGCACGTTGCACTAGGCAAGTCAAAACGACGTTGTTTACGGCATACTGCCAGTCGTTTTATACGTGCAGCCTCTGGGTCAAGCATACGAAAAAGTCCTGGGATGCCCTGCGTATCCAGTATAACAATGCGTTTAGGGTGCTGATGGGGCTACCGCGCTTCTGCAGCGCATCAGGAATGTTTACCGACGCACATGTAGACGGATTCGCGGCAATAATGCGCAAAAGATCTGCGTCCCTGATGCGGCGGGTGCGCGATAGCTCCAACAGCTACCTTCACCTCATTGCCGAGAGGCTGGACACCGATTGTCTCTTTATGGAGTACTGGACAAGAGCGCATGTGCTATTCTCTTGACCAGTATGTACTGAGGGCTATAGTTATGTTTTATTTTATTTTATTTTATTTTGTATTTGGTTTAAATGTGTGTGTGTGTGTGTGTTTATTATGTACCTGCTATGGACTTTGTAATATAATAGTTATAAGGTCTGAAATAAAAATATTGAATTGAATTGAATTGAATTGCACTTTTATTCCAACTGCTCACACTTACCGCTAAGACCTCAAGAAATATTGTTTTAAATTCTACCGTAATTACACAGCGGAACTCAAAATGACACCTAAAAAAAAAAGTTATGTGACTTCCCTAAATGACATTTATTTTTCCTTCTTTATGCTCGTCAAGCTCGTCAATAAAGATCATGTCATTGCTAATTTTCAAACGAAAACTGCAAAAAGGTCGCACACCTCGATCGTGTTGATTTTTTCTCGAAAGTGCAAATCTCAACCGATCAACAAGTCAGTGATCCGCAAAATTAGACCTAAATGTATTTGCTTAGTCCCGATATCACCACAGTGGGTACAGTGACTGCAAGTTGTGCTTTCTTAGGTCATTGAACCTTATCAAAAAAAAACGGTTGTCTGTAAAGTCGGTTTACTGACGATAGTTGAACGTGCCAACGTCATACAGCTGTCCACGCGGACGCATCGCTCACTCAAGTAGGAGAGAGACAGACGTCGAACGCTGCCGAACGCGGAGGCCGTGCGTGCCTCTTTGTCACTCGTTTCGCGCTCTCGCTTGCACTTCAAGCCTCAAATGGAACGCCTCAGAGCGAGGTAACGCCGCATGAGTTATGTTTTTCGTGCGTGCAGCTGGTTCCATCGAATTATAAGACGTTGTCACGTCAAAAAAGAATCATCGTGTTAAATTGCATTTTACTATAAAAAACTACGCATTGGAATAAAGCATTCGCCCTCCAACATTGCCCTCCGGCAAGGTACCCCACCTTGCCGGAGGGCAATGTTGGAGGGCGAATGCTGCGATCTGCAAAATGTCAAATGTCAATATGAAAAGACCGAAATAAAGGCCTGCGCGATGGCGATCATGTGAAACGCTGTAAAGTATGAGATATTTGACTGCATTTCGGCTAATCGCCATCGCAATCGCCTAGATGCCCACAGGCCTTCAGTGGCGCGCCTTGGGAGAGGCATGTAATGTATTAACTAATTCATTAAGAAAACCAATTCTACTCGGCGAGTAAGTAAAAATCTGTTCATTTATATAGGTATTGAAAAAGTAATAAAATTTTACTATCTTTTAATGTGGAACTTCCTTGATGAGATAAATTTATATGAAACAATGTTGATGTAAGTATAATAAAATCACGCCTGTTTCCCACAGGGGTAGTTTATTTGTAAGCACAGATTACATTCTTTTGTACTTAAATGTTTTACGCAAGGATCTCTAACACTTACTTTTACTCTTTCTATGTGTAGTGTTTCAATGCTACTTATAACATTATCTTTGGTGCCAATGCCTACTTTTTAACCGACTTTAAATAAAAAAGGAGGTTTTCAATTCGGTTGTATTTAATATTTTTTAAATGTATGTTATTGCATAACTATGTCATTTATTGAAACAATATTTTTATCTAAAAGGTTCTTCTTTACTTCTACTAACACTTATTTTTCCTCTACTACGTTGTGTAGTATTTCAATGCACACTATGATCGCTGCCTACTTTTATTTGCTAAATAACAAACAAAACTATGGTAAACCCAGATTGTATGCACAACTTTGTATTTTACAACCCAACCCATCACCGCTAGTTTTCTAGAAGGATCTCAAAATGCAACTCATATCCGCTGAAGATTCATCGTAATAATACCTACTTATCCACCGATGTAACCTATGTTTGTTTTACTAAACAAAACATGTACCTACACTCACCCGCAAAAATAAAGGGTCATCTTTGAAAACTTACAATTAAACAAATATTTACAAAATATACAAAATACACAAGAAAGAGTTGAGCTATCTGCAGACCGTTACAAATGAACTAGAGATAGCTCAAACGATCCAAATCAGTACCAGACGGAAGCGTCCTTAAGACGGTGGCGGCATTGTCACGCTGAATTGCAATGCTTATCCATATGCTTATGTTTTGTTTGTTTGTTTGTACCAGCTCTTAGGTAACGCGTCGCTTCAATCAGTCGCCTAGACAACATTTTGAAGAACCGCAAGGCCTCGGTACCCCACGGACCCAGAGTCTCTTTTTTTTTAGTCGTAGTAGAGCTCTTTGAAGGGCTCGTCCGGGAAGTACTACCACCATGCCTATTTCTGCCGTGAAGCAGCATCGATGTGTTTCGGTTTGAAGGGTGTGGATCGCAGTGAAAATATTGGATTGTTCTCGGCGGGGATCGAACCCACGACCTACGGCGCAGAAAGCAGAGCTACTACCAGCTGAACTGAGAGGTCAGTTCTTTCAGTGGACGTCAGAAGTGTAACACGTCGTTTCTTGATTGGGTTATGAACTATGAAAACACTCGTTTAATATTGTTAACATCGTAATTATTATAATAATTATAGTTTTTATAGTTTTTATAGTTTTTATTTAGGACAACAAACAATTGCACTCACATATTACAAAACAATTATAAAGTATACTAAGTAGTTCTTAGAGTGTAATCAGCCCCGTTATCCGCAAATGAGACATGAAATATCGGGCGGTATGAATGCATGCATAAATAATAAAAAATAAAGTAAAGTAAGTAGGCACGCAGGTGTATTCCTTCGTATAATTATTCGAGTAAACAGGCTTATGTATCTATTGTATTTGCTATATAACGCAATTTTAGAAGAAACAAACCAATACACCTACTTACCCACTCACATACCTAAAATTAAAGATATAATAATTTGAGTTCAACCTAATCAGTGTCTAACAAAGACATCATACTGTCTTGTATGTTTTTTCTGAACGAACCAGGTGAAGTTGCAAAGAATTCAATGTTTGTGAAATGCTTATTATATTGATTCATAATTCTATGCAAAGGTGCACGTTTACCTGCGTTCGTTTTACAAGGAGTGGGAGCGAACAAATAGCGTTTGCGAGTCTCTCGTATATAACAACGATGTGGAATGTGAATACAAATTTGGTTGACAAGTTTACTACAGTCGAATTTCTCATGACATATATTATATAATAGCATTTGATCCAGAAGCAATCTTCTCATTTTAAGAGTTTGTAAGGAATATTTATCTAGAAGTGTGACAATAACATCGATATTCACATCCATCCATCGAATTCACACAATAACATCGATAACTGTGTAACTATAGTTCGGCCGTTCAGAGAATGCGTTCCTGACACGTCGCGATTGAACTGACAACGTAACTTTGTAATGGCGTTGCAGTTACGATAAAAATATTTTTGCTGGTTGTTTACCGTTTTAACAATTGATGAGCATTAAAAAAACATTATTATATCAATAATCAATGAATTTTATAATTTTGTGCCAAACTGAGTGTCAAATAACTTGTTATACAATATTTTTCTAAATCTATACTGCGCTATTACAAGGTTATGTCAGCGCTTTATATTTGTAGTGCTGTACTAACTATGTATTGTGACTAACTGTGACTAACTGATCAAACTGTCAAACGCATTCTCTGAACGGCCGAACTATAGATCTATATCTCCTCTTTTTTTTTAATCCCAGCGCGCGAAACCCTTTGACACCCCGACATGACAGTGACAGATGACAACCTGACATAACAGAATTATGTAGCCATAATGACATCGTTACAGTTGTTTCAATGTTATTTGGAGACAACTAGGGGAACCTAAACTTGTAAGGTTCGTTCTTCCCGAAATGTGTAGGGGAGGCCTATGTCCAGCAGTGGACTTCTTCGGGCTGATGAGGGGACCCTTTATTTTTGCGGGTGAGTGTAGCAAGCATATACGTCTGTTACAAACTACATCATTACTGTGTTGATGAGAGTGTTTAGAAAATAAATGATGTTAGAAAACCTTGAAATTAAATGAGATGGAAAATTCTATGTATGACTGTTAGACTTTACTCCGCATCTTCTTTATAAGTACCTGAAATCGACTTCATGGTCAACCTGCTGAATTGATTTTGAGAAAATTTCCACGGGAACAATCTGGAAGTATTATACCTTTCAGATAAAGAAATATTTTTTGAAATCGGTTCATAAATTACGAAGTTATGCGACACTTAACAAACATTATAAAAATGTATACAACGGAATTGAAAACCTCCTTTTTTATTTGAAGTCGGCTAATAAAAACGAAGAGGTCGAAAGACGAAAATGTCGATGAATCCCACAAAAGCATTATTCGCCTAGGTACTAGGTAGGGGGTAGCCCCCCCACTCCCTGGGAAGTGGGACTATGAACATACTCTCACTCCTCAGCAACCAGTTGACAGGGCCTGCCGAAGCCAAACTCATTTTTGTCACTAGTTCTTGCGAATTAATGTGTTGACAGGATTGTAAGTGCGCCCCAAAGAAGCCCCTAAAGTAGGTGGACCCATGTACACTTATGGCCTGCGCACAGCTGGCGGTAGCGAACAGTGAAACGCTGTCAAATATCGCTGTCAAATCTTAAATCTGACAGCGATATTTGACAGCGTTTCACTGATCGCTACCGCCAGCGAACTAGGTGTGTTCGAGCCTTTACAGCCAATTCAAGCGGCAACAGTGAGTTTCTGGACCGCCTAATCGTAATCAGATATCGTATTCAGTATATTTATTGCCTTATATGTCTGTATATTTAACAGTGTCAGATCTTAGAACTAGTTCTTGAATCAATATCTAATTTACCCTGTAAAGTGGGTGACAGACGTACGAGCAAGTACGCGTACTTATGGCTCGCCGACCTTTTTCGCTTGTGTGTCACCGTAAGTACGCGTACTTTAAAACCGCCGAACAAAATCGTCGGCGATCCAACCGGTCTGAAATCTTGCTCGTAGCTCGTCATGGCTCGAACGTGTGGCAGCATTGCGAGCCGCGAGCCGCGATTTTGTTTCGCCAGTTCGTGGATGCGCACGCAAATATAGAGTGAGTAAGCTTCACGTGTGTCACCAACGTCGAGCCGAGTAAGTTCGCGATCTTAAAAACCGTGTACTTTAAGTTCGTACGTCTATTACCCACTTAAGGGTATTGCGATACAGTAGAAGCGGACCGATATGATTATAATCACGCGGACTGTAAGCAGGTTTAGTATAAAATGATAAAAAAGGGTATTTATAATTAACTTCATTCTTTTCGTTCGTTGTTAAGGGGCCGGCGGAGCGCGAATTTTCATACAAACGTAATACCAAAATTATTACTAGTTTAGGCAGATTTTCACTATATTATTGTAATAACGGAATTCGTTTAGTATTTATCTAGGTTCCTTAGCAGCTTTTATTTTAAATTACTTATCTGAAATGAAATAAACGCCAATCACATTATCAATGAAAAAAATGTGTAAAATCCGATTGGTGTTTATTTCATTTGAGGTAAGTAATTTAAAATAAAAACTGTTCAGGAACCTAGATAAATACTAAACGAATTCCGTTATTACAATAATATAGTGAAAATCATTTTGGTATTACGTTTGTATGAAAATTCGCCCTCCGCCGGCCTCTTAAGTGTGTAGTAAGTTTTTTGTAGAAGCATCAACTGTTGTATTTTTCTTTCGTTGGTAGCCCCGCGTTGGTTTCCCAGTAATAACCACACTATTTATCTTTAGTATCATGCGAGTCCGTGGAACAAGTGACCAAACAGGTAATTACTGAGACAATGATGTTGATTTGCAATCATTGATTTGCATAGCAGTTTTATGAGTTTACTCGCTTATGACATAACATCCATGACCGGATTAGAATTTTTAGAATAAGCATGAAGACAGTAATCAAGTATCGCCAAAATATTTATCTGATCTAATGACAAAGGATTCAAAGATTTAAAAAATGTATTTATTCTCTTATTAAGTAATGTCAAGATTAATAATTTATTTGTTAAAATAAATCTACAAAATACAACAATCCGCCATGATTGCTTAAACACCGGTCAGAGCGAATAACGTCACGTCTCAGTAAACGTCATTCTGATTTAGTACAAAAGCGTCAATGTTTACTGTTGATATAGGTACTGCACCGTGACGTAATAATTTGAAAATTTAAATTTAAATGTTGTTTATTGCACAAAAACCTTAATTTTCTACAGAAATATGATATATTTTAGACATAATAGATACTTCTGAATATGATAGCAGAGATTTTGAAAATTAGTCGTCATGCCTATTTTGCAATGCTTTGTTAGAGGTCTTCTTTTTATCGTGTCACTGTGTGTGTAAGTATGTTGAAAGGTTAATAATATATTATATTAAGTTAAAGGTTAATAATAAATAAATTATTTTTTGCGTAATTTTATATTCTTTGACATTTTAATTTTTTTGTGTTATTTTTGTAAACTATTGCTTGCTTTAAATAGTTGATTATGGCTGAGCTATATTAATTTTATTTATTATGATTATGACATGATTAAGAAGGCTTTAAAGTGCGCCCCAAAGAGACTCTTTTCGTGCACTTATTTTTGAACTACTATAATATAGGTATTTATTATTTTGTTACAGGTGACAAGCGGCCGCGGCTTCGCTCGCTCCGTAAACGTTGCATCCCACTCCTGTTTTTCGGGATAAAAAGTACTCTATGTCCGTATCCTGGTTATAAGCTACGTCCCCACCAATTTTCAGCCAAATTGGTCCAGCCGTTCACCAAGCGTGACCAAGGGAAATAGTAAAACGCTTGCTTTTGTGTTATTGGCTACTTCTCACAAAGTTGTAGTGGCACCACACTGGAACTTCACTGCTATTTTTTTTGTTTTGTAAAAGGATCATACCAAAAAATAGTAGAAACCAATAAAGCCGTAGTTTATTGCCTGTTCTTATAAGCTTGGTCGCGTGGAACTGGCACCTAGACTCCACCTAGGCACTTAGACTTTAAGACGCGATACTTGTGATTCCATTGAATAAATACAAAATTGAATTTCTCCACCATATTTTTTTTTTATTATTTATTTATTAATGCAGCCGACTGTACCTAGGTATTATAGCACGCGTTTTATGAATGAGCTAAGTGTGAATGATTGTAAATGTTATAAATACGCCGATATTTGTTTTTGTTATAACAATATTTGT
Source organism: Thera britannica (assembly GCA_939531255.2). Lineage (NCBI taxonomy): Eukaryota > Metazoa > Arthropoda > Insecta > Lepidoptera > Geometridae > Thera > Thera britannica. The sequence continues at coordinate 7,921,316 of OW618039.2, read as the reverse complement.
GGTATCTAAGGCCAGAGGGCGTTGTACTACTATTTGTAATAGTTGTGGGTAAGTTACGTTAATGATACTGTATTGGACACTATACAATCTGTCAGACGATATTGTACAGTCACGAAATGAAAAGGCCCTTACCTTAGAGTCAGTTTTCACGTGCACCAGAGTTGGTAATTTGACATTATTGACAAGACTTACTCATACACGGGTATTTATGCTGCCGCGACCACTGTTATTGCAACATAGCTAAAGCGTCAGGAAAATAAAGAAAATAAGGTAATATACGCGTTATAGCCGTGTAATTCAGTTTCAGTATGTATTATGATCGCGAAAGTTTATAAGGTACTAAGACTAACATAGTGTATTCTGTCTATTTCAAGATCTGTTCAGTTTCAAAAGAAATAATGCTTGTAACAATGTTGAACAAATCATGTTAAAATCTATAGTTTTCAACAATTTTTTTTGTTTTTATAACATACATAATTTTAATTCCGTCATTGTACAATACGTACGTATGTACGTATACGTTAAATATAATACAATACATACGGGCCAAATCATGGTCATGTTGCCCCAATAATATAAATTAATTATTAAAAAAACTGAAAAAGTCAGAAAAATAGGATGCATTTAAAAATCTATCAATAGCTAAAGTACTTTTCGGACTATTAATTATTTTGAGTTTTGAATACTGTTATTCGTATCAATATCGATTGAACGCTATATTTATCTATTCATGGATGAAGAATTTTGACACCAATATTAAATTTAAACCCAGTTTTATGGATGAATAATCGTTCAATTATATATTTGTTTTTATTTAACTCAAATTTCTTCGTGAAAATAGTTGAGGCGTTAATAAAATTCTCAAATTTTATTAACGCCTCAACTATTTTCACCTACAGATGATAATGCAGTGTCAGCAACGGAAAGAGTCCTACACGTGCCATTGTTGATACAACAGCATCCTCCTCCAGCAAATTGTCGGTTTTACTGCGTAATTTACTTTAAGTGGAATTCGTCTTGACTCTATTTTATTATCCAAATACTTACATCCGCCATCGGCTTTGCTCGCGGGGTAGTCAGCTGCAATAGAATATATTTTAGCTTTAGTATGAGATAGTACAAACATAACGGTAAGCCTACCATGAGCTCTGTCTGGCTCTGGTTATTTATTTATTTATTTATTTTTATTTCTTAGGAAAACAAACAGTACTTATATTCTAATTGATAATTTAAAAAGACAACTATGGACCATTAATCAGTTTTCGCATAGAGAGACTATTAGAGCTTACATAATGATTTACATGAGAAAGATGACAAAATTAGATATAATGTAACGAGAGACTACGGTACACATACTATAAAAAAAAAAAATTAAAATTTTGTAGAAATTATTTAAAAAACAGAAAAACAAAAAGTACAATAAAATAACAGACCTAGGGAACCAGGGAAGTCCAGGGATTAAGAGTCTGTATGAGTGCTCACCAGTGCATTAATACTGTGTGTGACGTTTTGACGTAGGATTTATTTAGTCAACACTTAGACAGACTCAAAACCAGAACCAGAGACAGAGCCAGACAGAGCTCATGGTAGGCCTACTGACCATGGCTTGGCAGCTCTGCATGTATTGACTCCGTATGGTATAGGTATTGGGCAAGTCTATTCCATCTAAAATCCTGTCCCAGGCACTATAGCGTCCCGCAAGCATGCTTGTGTCAGCATTAGTTGCCCCTGACGGTATATAAATCATCTACAATAGATGCAAAAGCCTTATTACTCTGTTTCTATTAAAACTACAAATGCAGCTAAAAAAACAAATCTAATTACATCTAGCTACATTAATAGAGCGCTGGTGGCCTAGTGGTCGCGGCCCCGCCTTCCGATCCTAAGGTCGTGGGTTCAATTCCAGTCGTGTCTGCCCAAAAAATTATGCAAACCAGTGCAAAGTCAAACGGTGAAGGAAAACATCGTGAGGAAACCGGCATGTCATAGAACCTAAAAAGTTCGAAAATATGTGTCGAGTGCACGAAAGGAGCCTCTTTGAGGCGCACTTAAAATCCTTTCACCACACTTGGTTCGAAAAGAATCAGTGACACGAAAAAGAAGATAGCATACGTTTATCAGAAGACGCCTACTAAAACAATGACTCAGCCCTTGACCCACATGCATCAAGTTCCACACGTGATTGCTATCTAATTGCAACTCCTAAAAAGTTATGTTAAAACCGCAGTGAATAGTACCTTCTTAAGCCTAGACACTCAATCAACTTAACCAGCCGTTAAAGACCATGACGACTAGAAAGAGACGCTATTGAAACATTATAGAATAGAATGGAATAGAATAATACTTTATTGTGAAAGGTTACAAAAAAACTAGAGATACAATGGGGGCCTTTTCGCTAAGAGCGATCTATTTTTTTTTAATAATGCGGATGTATCTGTAGGCTATAAATGGCAGTTCAATCTTGCTCATAAAAAGTTAACGAAGCAAATACTTTTTCATCCCACTCAATTTTTTACGAGTTTAAAAATAGAAGAGAGAACGAAAGAAAAACATTACAATGATTTTAGATACTGCCCGCCTAAGATATGTCTTAGGCGGGCAGTATCTAAAAATAAGAGAAATAAAAATAAAAAAATAAGAGGGTTTTTTGTTTAGAGTCGTTTATTACTCTAAATAAACTATATCAATTACATATTATTATTTGGAAGTTAAACGCCTTGTAAATCAAATCCACCGTTTGGCGTTGGTGAACCTAGCCTGGGTTGATGTTCTTACTTATTTGGTTACAATGTCATGCTTGGTTCCTGTTGCGAATTGTTTTAAAATACCTTGATCTTGATAAACATTAGTATTTTTTTTGTTTTTGGTTCGTAAAACTATGCCAAAATATATGTACATACTAAGTTATAATAACAGTTTTAGAGTGTGTTCAGATTTCCTAATAGATGGCGTTTATTAACAGCGCATCTGAACAAAATGTATCACCCGCGTACTAGGAGAACAGACTAATAGGAGTAGTCATTCCCCTTGTTCTATAAACAGTAGAAAATAGACCTTGATTCCCAGAAATAAGGAACGGGAACTGTATGAAGCGGAGAAAGAATATTCGGCATCATTTGTATATTCAGTCCATATAGTAAGTTCTTTTTCGAGAGTAACAAAGATTTTTAAAGTAGAAACAGTAGAGTTCAGCACTCTTAAAACCTTTGTAATTTTAAAAAGCTTCTTGGAAAAATAGTGCCCTATAATTTTTATATGATTTTTCAAAGCTTTTTACAAAGAAATATCTGTCACAAAATCCGAACTATGAATAAGCGTAACCACATAACATAGCGCCTCCTATTTTCCCCTGCGAGAATCAAACCCACTATTTCGAAAGGATTTCAAGCCCCGCATAGATGGCGTCAATTTCACAGTCCGATATGTCCAAACTCTGAAACGCGTGGACACGGAACGAAACTCCATGACCGAAGTACCAGGCAAACATGACTTTATAGGAGCTATCACTCCCACTCTCCCTGATAAAACAGGGAAACGTGCAAATAAAAATCAACCCTATTCTTTGGGAGCTAGAGTCGATCCAACCAGCGTGTTGTGCTAAGATGAATAATGGAATGGATAATCCGTGTGCCTTTCAATAGCAACCCTGCCTAAAGTGAAATAGAGTTCTTTATAGGTATTTGAAATCACATCAGCAAGAAGTACGATGAATGGAACTGGTTTTCACCGCCCACTTTTGTGATCGTCTGAAAAACAAACATTACAAAACTGAAGTTCAGAGGCAAAGTAACACACAAAGTGGAAAGATTTGTATTGTTGCATGCGTGTAACACTTAAACTCAAAAACTACTGGACCGATTCCAAATATTTTTCCACCATTAGAAAGCTACACCCCCCCTGAGTAACATAGGCTATATTTTTTACTAGTAATCCGCCCCGGCTTCGCAAAATTATTATTTAAATTCAATGCAAGGCAAAAAAAAAGAACTTTTCGTATGTAGCAACAAAAATTTAATTAAAGACTTAAAAAAACTGTTTCAGCTCACCGGGTGGAAAGTGGCAATTTTCTGCCAGCTGCACAAACCGAAGTTGCCCCTTTCCGCCGTCGTCGAGCAGAAATATCGTATACACACCACGGGAAGTAAAAAAGAAAGCCTCAGAGCCCGAAGTCCCAGTGCATTTACAACATTTCATTACCAAATGTTGTTCTCGTTTTGCCTATTTGTCTCTGTCTATTGTATGGCGAAAAGATGAGACAACAACTCTAAATACATAACGTATTTTTGCCGTCTCATATTTTCTCCATACAATAGAGAGAGACAAATAGGCGAAACGAAAACAACATTTGGTAACGAAATGTGGTAGCAAAACCCCGACTTCCGGCTCAGATCACATGTCATGGTGATCCTGAGGCTTTCTTTTGTCATCACACACATTTCTTATTTTACTTCCCTGGATATATACCTATGTAATATGTATATGTTCCAGTACGAGGAGGGAATATACTATTCCCTCCTCGTTCTGGGCAGTTGGGTAAAAATAAAAATGGCGTAGCGTACTGATCGCCATCTTCTCTACCGGAAACGCGCTAAAACCTCATGCAGGTTATACCAGCGTACCAAGCAGTCAGGAGTTATGAGGAGGTCCATCCTTCATACGATGAATCTGCGTTAAAAAGACCTTAAACCCTTCAGACAAAGTTCACAAACAACAATCACTGTGAAACGGGAAGACCGACCCAAAAAGTAAACTTAGAAACGTGTTCAAGGGAATATCAATCTTAATACCTGAGTAGGAAAGCATAAGACTCTTCGCTGTAGAAAATAAAACTTACGGCAGACACTGATCTAGGAGACAAAGGAAAGCCCAACGTGCTCTTATAAATCCAAGCAACTGATTACTCTAGCTCCTGTTGCTAAAGTTCATTTTCGAGTGTAGTTGCTAGAGCCGAGCAAGTTCTTCATCCCGTCTCCATGAAATATAGAACGAAGCCCAATACAAATAAGATTCTAAATGGTTTGGGGTTCTTTCGTATTCCCAGGGAACGTGAAAGCGGTAATAAATAAGGAATAACATCCTTGAGGCTTCTGTGCGCCTGGTATTTTCCGGTCCAGAGAGGGTCGGGATACGGGATAGTTCTCCACGGAATCCGTTTCCGGGACGTTCAGGTGACAAATCCCGGGGACCAGCGCCATCTTGAAAGTTTATAAAGACTGGAAACCAAAGGTTTTTCATGAAAAATATTTTGAAAGTCTATTTAAACCTCACTGTAGGTTGTTATTGTCAATTAATTACAAAAGATTGTTTACATTCCAAAAATACAATCAAGAATATTAAAAGCATAGTAATACTACTGGCGCCACCCTGCGTCACTCTTTGAGACTTTAATGATAACCCAAGAACCTTAGGGTTCCCGGCCAAAGGAATATTCCTATTTATTGATAAGTTATCTCATACGTCATTCAACACAGAAATAGTAATATTTTTACGGTTACCTACTAATCTAAAATAGCGTGATAAGGGATTAATTATTTCATGTTTTTTTTTAACTATACATATTTATTTACACAAAGAAACTTACAATTAAACAAATATTTACAAAATACACAAGAAACAGTTGAGCTATCTGCAGACCGTTACAAACGATCTAGAGATAGCTCAACATCATGATATGACTTTATTCCATTACAATTTTTTATGTAAAATATCCTTCGAAATTAAAGAAGTGATTTTAGTGAAACTATTTGAACATTTTTATACACTTAGGCTCGTATTCAGAAACAGTGCTTGAGTCTGAGTCGAGCCTCAAGCACTCTCAAGCATAGATTTTTTGACAGTTCTCCATTTAAAAATGTCAACAATCTATGCTTGAGGTTCGACTCAGACTCAAGGACTGTTTCGGAATACGGGCCTTAGATTGCAAAAGAAAGGCTCTCCGTAGTCTATACTTCTACACTCATTAACTCATTATACATAGAGGAAACTTAAAAACGTCTGTATAACTCAAAAATCTACAGTAGGCCCTACCACAAGCTCTCTCTGGCTCTGTCTGTGTCTCTGGCTCTGGTTTTGAGTCTGTGTGAGTGTTGACTCAATAAATCCTACGTCGAAACGTCACACACACAGTATAATAATTACACATACTTAAAACCAGAGCCGGTAACAAAGCCAGACAGAGCTTGTGGTAGGCCTACTGGACCGATTTCAAAAAATATTTAGCCATCAAAAAGCTGCATTATTTCTTATTAACATAGGTTTTATTTTATACTAGCGAGCCGCCCCGGCTTTGCACGGTTATCATTTAGAGAAAAGAAGATGAAAAATGTGAAATCATTTTTTCGTGCAAAGCTGGGATCGCTAGTTTTATATAAGTTTTATCAATAACAAATGCAAAAACCGTATTTTTCTAAACTGTAACAAAATTATTGAGTATTCAAGACATGCTCTACCAGACAAATCCATTGTACATTTTATTATACAAATGTAAATAATATGTTACAAAAATAAACTTTTCGACCGTGACAGGACTCGAACCTGCAATCTTCGGATCCGAAGTCCGACGCCTTATCCATTAGGCCACACGGTCGCTGTAGGTAAGTGCGAAATAGGTCGACAAATCCCGTGCGCCGAGCCTCCGTTGTGACGTCACGGCAAGGTCGATTACCTTGCTGTGACGTCATAGCCGTAGATTCTTTGAACATGATTTGAGACGTGAACTATGAGGATATGAGTAAATTTGGTTGATTTTCAGTTTTTTATGGGTGTAATAGGTAAGTACTGCAAATACGAAAGGTATTTTTTTATATAGAAATACAAATTTTCTGATCTTAAAACTTGTTTGGATCAAAATTGTATTTATGCAAAACCTTGTGCAATGTTATTGCACCACATTTTGTTGAAAAGATGGATGGATTGTGTGAGAGACGCTATGTCTAAGAAAAAAAGTGGGCACCGAGATGGCGAATGATAATAGAATGGACGAAAAATACATGTTGTACCGACCCCACCTAGTGGGATAAAAAAAAGAAGAAAAAGTTTTTTTTTTCAGAAAAAAAAATATTTTTTATGTGTTTTTATTGTTTACCTTTGATCTATTTCAGTTTTCTGGGCCCCTTAATTTGTTTATTTCTGACCTTTTATCCCCAAGAATAGGGGCGGAGGGTAGAAGGTGCAAAAATAAACATGGGCCTCAAATTGCCAAAAGAAGTGGAGGTTTAATTTCAAATAAGAGGAAACTGAGCAAAGCCAAGGCTGGTTGGTTTCAATTTGACCGCAATCGTGATTGAATTGAAGTGATAACAAATTACGAGCATACTATTGACATTCTTGTCACGGTAACAATACCTTTTCCTTGTTTACATTATTTTTTACAGCTTGCTGTTGGAACAAGCTTATGGCCCATAGAGTACAGAAGAGAGTAGTAAGGCGTAAGACGGATATGCCGTACGTATGGGAACCGCTGTCGCCAGTTATACATTTTCACTGTTTTATTAAAAAAATCGGTTGTCTGTAAAGTCGGTTTACTGACGATAGTTGAACGTGACAACGTCATACAGCTGTCCACGCAGACGCATCGCTCACTCAAGTAGAAGAGAGACAGATGTCGAACGCTGCCGAACGCGGAGGCCGATTGTGCCTCTTTGTCGCTCGTTCCGCGCTCTCGCTTGCACTTCAAGACTTAAATGGAACGCCTCAGAGTGAGGTATCGCTGCACAGAGCAGCCAACACTATCGCTGCATGAGTCATGTTTTTTCGTCACGTCAAAAACTGACTTCATAACGAAACTTCTAAGTGAGGTAACGCGGCATAAATAAAGAATTCTTAGACAGAGAAAGGAAAGGATAAAAAGAAACTATTTATTTATTTGCTTGACTTCTTGCTCGGAAATTATTTATTGCGCATGAAGGTATTTTTCATTGCATGACAACTGAAATAACAGATTTGTACGAAGAGGTACTAAAATGTTGATAAATCAGGCTTGACGAGCCAAGGACTTTGACTGGCCTCTCAGCTCAGTTGGTAGTAACTCTGCCTTCTGCGCCGTAGGTCGTGGGTTCGATTCCCACCGAGAACAAATATTTGTGTGGTGAACATAGATGTTTATTCTCTGTCTGGGTGTTACATTGTATTCTATGTATGTATTTACAATAAAAAAAGTATTTAAGTATTACATCAGCTATCTGGTTCACATAGTACAAGCTCTGCTTAGTTTGGGGCTAGATAGTGTTGCAGGGATTGTCCGCATTGTTTAATTTTTTAAAGGTTTTGTGACACATAGCAATTTATTGCTAAAGTGTACTTATGTTTGTCAATAAATTACTCTGATTCTGATATTGACGGGCTCTTGTATTTTGGCGACACTTTTTTGACCACATGACCGTTCTACTATGTTTTGTGACATGGCGGTACTTCCCCGGGCGGGCACTTCACACAGAGCCCCTATACATCACCAGTCCGTATTGAAATTCATGTCACAGCACATGTCCTTCGGTACTTTACCATATATTGGCGCTATAAGGCATGTGTCATTCTTCATCAGCCTACATATGGTTACTGCTAAAAGCCGCCATAATATGAATGCGTATGCGTCCACACCACATAAGTATCATGTTATGGGGGCTTTTAGTCACCATGCTTGGCAGACAGATTGATGATCCCAGTGTCGGTGATATAATGATGTCTATCTTCTGGTTATCATGACATCATAAGTATTTTGTTCAAAGCGGTTGTCGAAGACGGTGCTGCACTATTTATGCTGCCTGAAATCCAGCACTGCTTGGGGTGGTAGATTCATACCACGCTAAGCAGCAAAAGCTAATTTATTGACCTATTCAGCATATTATGCTGAGCTGAAACCTGTTGAGTACAACATAATGTAGCTCTTATAGGTAGATGAGTGGGTGCGCGGGACTCTTACCTAGTATTTAGCCAATTTTCATATATTCCCTTTTGTCTCAAACCTTTCACCCTGTACCTATACCCTGTTTAAGGTTCTAGTTTGTTTTTTTTTGTGTTTGTGTTCATTCAATGAACTTTTTTCATTTCATTTCATTTCAAAAGCTGAGTCATTGGACCAGTTGAAACCGCATTCTGGATTGGTAAATTGAGGTCACCCATCCAAATGTACCACGTTTACATCTGATCGCTTCCATGTTTTGGCGACACGTTAGGCTGTAGGTGCCGGCTCCTGAAAGCTTTGTAACTAGATTTGACCACTAGCTAATATAAACCACTTATTAAAAGAACTTTTGCTTGAATTACTAATTTTCTAAGAATTCTTTTAATTTCAAGCCCACTCAAATGATTATTACTTCTGGGAAGGCACTGCTGTAATGGGATCAGAAATGGAAAGGGATTTAGAGTTTCCGAAAATCCAGAGCCTAATCTATCGATGTCGATAGTTTATGAACTAACACAAGTAGTTATTTAGCCAATCACATTGCCTGGCATAAATATTTTGGATACTCCACGCAACACTTTCTAGCCCCAACTCAGCCTAACTGGTAACTGGCTAACATGCAGCTAACTAAAACAAAATGTAACATCAGCTAGCTGCACCAGTTAGCTGTTACATTTTATTTGTAGAGTCTGTTCAGAAAGAGAGCCGTCGTGGCCAAATTGTGAACTAACGTTTCGATTTTTATATGGCAGCTCATCCCTTTCTTTCTGTCAGCATTTTGCATCATAAAAATTAAATAAAGGAATAGTACACTAGTTGTGATAGGATCAAAACGCAACAGACGTGCTATTGTATTGCCCACTAAACAAAAAAGGTAATTAAGCACACCAGCGCCCTCAAATCCCTCGACGGCTCTCTTTCTGAACAGACTCTAAATACACACGTAGGCCCGTATTCAAAAACAGTGCTTGAGTCTGACAGTTCTCCATTGAAAAGTGTCAAAAATCTATGCTTGAGGCTTTATTTGAGCTGCACAATCTGAATCGTAGGTTGAATTTCGAAAAAGGCGTTCCTAGGAGAGCTTCTTCAAAGTAAGAGCAAATGTGGCATTTGATTATACTATTTTAGTGTCTCCTTGTTTTTACATGTATTCCATGTAGTTTACCGGTTTTTTTGTATAATAATAGATTAATATCTAAAAGTTATTATAAAATTGACGAAGCTCTGTGTGACTTATTTATTAATTTTACATTCCTATTTTAAAATAGGAAATAACCTAATTTAATTTACAATTGTTTTACTTTTATTTCATATTTTATTGTATGTGTTGATTAGAATTTATTTTATTTTTTTGTTAATCATTTATTTATGTTTATTTGTATGACGTATATAGGCACATGTAAAATATCTAAAGACAAATAAAGATTATGATTATGATTTGAACCATGTAAATGTTAAGATACGATTATTTTCAATACTCATCGATATCGATATTTTTTTAGAGACTATCCAACACTAGCCACGTATGTTTTCACCGTAACATCCCACACACAACATTGTCTAAGTAGTGCCTCTTTCATGTATCTATTGAATAATCAGCTGTTTACTTTCAAGTTCAAAAACCTTTGCTAGTGCTGTTATGGTAGAATTTGGGGCATGAGACTGTGTCAGTAACGACTAGAAAATTATGGCAAAATAAAAAGTTTGGTCACCGTGTATACTTTATACTACTTAAGTATCAGGGTTATAGTGCCTGTGAAGAACTATGTGAATCATCCTACGATTCAATTATTCTGTCACGGTTTCCAAAAAGCTTATTCGCCTCGTGTGAGCTTGAATCCCTCGCTGCACTCATGATTCTATTCATTTAATATCTGGAATCCATCTTTGACCCGGGATTCAATATTCTGCACTTGATAATCTACTATTCCTACCAGTCCAGTAAACTATGATAATACTTACAATATGTTGACCTACCAAACTCCATGCGGCGCGTCGTACAACTCACTCGCTTCGCTCGATCACCTTAAGCCTTGCGCTCATAATTAAGCAATTTGCTATGGCAATGGCGATCAGTCTTAGATTTTGCATACACTGTCGCGAACTTGGAGAGTGCTATATTTGACAGCGATATTTTCATTGCCATCGCAGGTGATCTAGATGTGCTCAAAGCTTTTAGTCATACTTGGAGATTGTGTCTCTTTGCAATATTCTTATAAGTTAAAAATATGTTTACTTACTATTTATGGGCCCTTTCAATGCTTTCCGTAAGTCAAGCCCACGTAATTAAACAAAAGCTCAGAAATCCAATGGGTTAGCACAATGTATGTCAAACCTATTGAACAATAACCTATTGATGCGGGTGAAGTTACCTAAATAACATGGTATTTTTAGCTCCATTATTCTGTGCTAAAACAATATTATTCCTGCAACATTTCTATCGATATCGCTTTCATTTGGAGTTCTCTTCTCTTCCTTGCCTGGAAAAGATCACTTTAAGCGATTCCGAAAGCGCTAGCGACAATTATCGCTCCCGAAGCGATAATTGTCGTCCATCTTTTTGCCTAATTATGTACCTTTATGTCAAGTACTATAATTCTGTATGATGAACAGTAAAGTGCTATAACTTTTGAAACTATCATGGTTTTTAACACTATTTTACCAGTTCAACCGTGATCATGGTGCATGCAACTGATGTGCCGAAATATCGGAAGTCAACTCAAAAATTTAATCATGGTAAATATCCTGTTGTTTCATAAAAATAGAGTAAAGAGCCATCTATGTCCCTATCATAACTTCAATCAGGTCGGTAGAGCTTTTTGTGTTCGTCCGAGGAAGTACTACCACCTATTTTGACTGGCCTCTCAGTTGGTAGAGCTCTGCCTTCTACGCCGTAGGTCGTATTTCTATCTCCACCGAGAACAAATATTTGTGTAGGGAACACAGATGTTTGCTCTATGTATGGGTGATATATTGTTATAGTAACTAACTCTCGGCATTTAAACGCTATAAAAGCGAGTGCTATTCTAAGGATTATTTATTTTTTTATTTCGCATTGGACTCTGTATCTGTCATATTATTTCTTTGTGAATAAATAATTTGTAATTTGTATTCTATAGCGCTGGTTTTCCGTGACCCCACTTTCCGTTGTTACACATGTAATTACTTTTAAAAACACAGATATTTACACAGATTTTAAAATATATGAAACAGAGAAAATAGAAAAAGGTTTGACTACGCTCACAGTTTATTAGTAGCATTGCCTTCTGTGAGTATATAGGTTCTAAAAATCTTCATTGAGGATTAACATTTGTGCTGACAAGCCTAAATGCTTGTTTCTGTGTGTCTAATATAGTGCCTGGGCCTAGTTTGAGTCTAGTCTAGGGATGGGGAATCTTTTTCCTTCGCGTGCCAATATTTATTTACACAATAATAGCGGGCCAAGTTGTTTATAGCTTCATTTTAGATTTTCGCTCATGACATACCGCCCGCACTCGCGAAAATAATAATACGTGATTGTTTTATGTGAGCCGCGCACTTGCAATGAGAATAACATTTTTAACCATGCGAAAACTTCACTTGAATTTTGATTGATGGTCCCGGGCCGGATATCAACGGTTCGCGGGCCGGGGATGGCCCGCGGACCGTAGTTTTCCCATCCCTGGTCTAGTCTATGGTTTTTAGTCATGGTGCCTGAGAACCACAAAATATATAGTCTACGGGTTCGTCGTGCCATGTGACTTCGCAATAAAAAAATACATTTAATCAATCGATAGACATGGAGGTAAAGTGAGCAATTTAGCCAATCAATCAACTGACCACGCCAATATTGATACCTAAAGTGCCTAAACTGATGCGTCGGCCGCATTAGAGAGACGATAAATAGGCCCATTTGTCGATTTGTCATTTGTTGAGTGGCCTAAACACTTCCAAATTGGATATTGATGAGAAGATAAATGTGAATGGGTTCAAGAGAAGTTCAAGAACGTTATCATTCAAAGCACTTGCAGACGTTTATCATCATCAACCTGAAGAAGTTCACTCCTGGACATGCAAAAGCTTACCATGCATTTCCGCTAGAAGAAAGAACGATTCTGAGCCCTCTTCATTCAAAGTTAATAGTGTATTTATTCAGTTGGATTGCAAGAATCTCTTTGAAACGTTCCGCGATCTTAACAATATCGTCCGTCTATTGGGTGTCCGTCGTTTTGTCTTCCGGTTCGGGTCGCCATTCGAGAACCTAGCGGTTGACTGTAGAAAATGTACGACTCCATCTTTCCGACGCCATCTTTCTATCTCCCCCGACTAGTGATGTGACTCGTTGCTCGGTCGCCGTAGTGATGTCCTATTCCCAAAACCGACTAGCAATTTATTGAATACATTTTTACCCTCGCTCTGTACGAGCCACTATTGATATTCCTGTGCTAATCTCATCCAGGTCTTGCCCGCGATGTTTGTCACATCGTCTTCCCATCTTGTCCCAGGAGGTCGCTTCTACATCCAGCTCTTAGGCACTTCTATAGAGCCGATATAAATAAACGAGGTTCTAATACTTCATCATCAGCCTGAAGAAGTCCACTGCTGGACATAGGCCTCCCCTACACTTTACCAGGAAGAACGATTCTGAGCCCATTCCATCCACCTACTTCCCGTGTGGGTGCCCTACGTTTCGTCTTCCGGTTCGTGGTCGCCATTCCAAAACCTTTTTTTTTCTTTTTCTTTTCTTATACTTATGGAAGATACTTCTTCAGATTAACATAAGTAACACGTCGTTTCTTGAATGAGATATAACTATGAAACACTCGTTCACTATTATTGATAACATCGTAATTATTAAATAATATTCCGCAAATCGAGACACTGCTTGCTATCAACCTATTTCTTTATATCCTTCCTCTTCTTGAATCCTCCTGAACACGCGCCAAATACTTTTGACATTTCATGGCAATGACAGCTAGTAGTGTATGACAGATGACATACCTATAGCCCAGATTTATAATCATATCTATTGAATTAGTAACTTAAATAATGTGTTTGTACGCTTAAAATAAGGAAAACCAAAGAAGAGTAGTTCATTATGTATAAGTTAATAAATTATAATTTTAAATTCAAAACATTATTTGAGTGCTTTTCCGTGTAGCGTGTCCTTGTGGTCAGGCTGTTTCCTGACTGCGTCGTAGGCCTATGGTATAAAAAACTGTGGTGGCTAATTGACAAGTAGCTATGATGTGACATGCGAAATAGTACCTACCCACCATAATTACGGCCTCATTCTCACCAATCGATCAAGTTTTTTTAAATAATTTCACGTGTATCTTCAAATAAAAAATAAATGTATAAAAAAATAAGCGCACTATGTTTTTAACTTTATTTCCAATACTTAGCGTCTAGTTTAAAATTGCACGTGCAGCTCATCTAGCTACTAGCCTTAAAAAGCATGCAACCTACTTTTGAACCAACCTCTTTTGACTTCATAGGAACCAGCTTATAAAAACAGCCACTTATAAAAGCTCTACGTGGGAATTTCTTGGAATACCCATACAATAAGTATCCAGTTCTATTAGACACCTACGCAGTCTACGCACAAAAATGAGAAACCTATCAGGTTAGCGTAAATATGAATAAGAATTATCCATACTAATATTATAAATGCGTTTGTAACTCTGTCTGTCTGTCTGTCCTTCTGTCTGGCTTTCACGCCAAAACTACTAAACCTATTGAAATGAAATTTGGTACACAGATAGTTCAGGGTCTGAGGAAGGACATAGGCTAATTTTTATTGTGAAAAAAGGTTTACAAACCTTTTAAAACGTTATAAAGAGCATTACATTGATGTTTCTGTCTCACTCTGACACCAAAACACTCCGACGATCACCAATCACCAATTGCAATGCAATTTGGTAGACAGATAGGTTAAATCATTAGAAAGGACATTTATGCAACGTATTATTGCAAAACACTTATTGAAAACACCATTTTTCATTAGAATTACAATTTTTTGTACAATTTCGACGGCTTTCGATCGAGAAATTTCTGTTTGTGTAAGTGACTGACTGACTTTTTTTTTGTGCTGGCGGGGATGCAAAGTCTTTTCGCCAAGTCCTTATGACTGACTGATTGCCGACCAGTGTTGCCAGTGGCAGATAGTCATATGCGTCGATGGATTAAAAAGATCGATATTTAAGCTGGGAACATATTAGGCGGACGCGGCTGACAGCCGCGGACGTAACCTTGAGCGTTCGGACGTCTGACAGAAATCTGGCAAGCCAGGTCCCGTTCGACTGTGCACACTGTGTGTATCAGTCGCGGCTGTCTTCTCTTCTACTTCCCCACAAATTAATGCATTACAAAGGGTGTAAAATAACAATAAGACTATTCTTGAAAGTTTGCATGGAGTAAGGTATGGTAAGGTTTATGTAAATGTTTTATTTAAGCTTGCGACAAGAAAAAAATGGGGGGGAAATATGCCTAACTGTGCTTACCCGGCGTCTGCCCGACCCTGACTGTGCCACATGCACTCGAATACAGATTTTTTCGTTGGAAGTTATAAATGCTACCCAATCACTATTCCAGGCGGACGAAGTCGCGGGCACAGCTAGTTTATTATAAAGCTGTGTAAAGAAATCTTGTAGGAATCTTGGCAATTCTGTTCCAAACAGTCTTACCCATTTCGGGCGTTCAATATTGCTATTCTCAATTATTTTTAATAATCAATATTAGTATTTAAAAGGTAAAGGTATCTACCTATCTCATAGTAGGTAACATTTAATAACTTACAGCCCTACTTATAAACGCAATTTAAATATAATCATTGCTTAAAGTTGGCCCTGTCACTGTTTGTCATTACCCAGTGGAAAGAGATGGTAACCTCTGTTTATCTTTTGACATATTTTTATGAGTAAGGCCATTAGTAACAAGTAGGTATGGCATTTACTTAATATAGAGGTACTTTTCTATACATAATAATATAATAAATGAAGCGTATCGGTCTGTTTATTTCTCATGATTTCTCATTTGCCGGAATCTACTTTTACAATATAGGGAATCCATCATTTTTCTAGCATTTAAATAGCAATTACTTATTTTTTTATATAGCTAAGTTAGCAAACAATCATACGCAAAAAGGCAAACACACATTATTGTCATAAGTCATAACATTCATGTGAAAAATCATTTACCAAAATGTATTATGAGTTAAACTTCAAAAATTGCATCGTCTACCTCTTAGGTAACTACCTATAAACTTAGTTTGCACTTAGCATCAGGTGGAATGCTCGTCAAAAAAAAATCTTGAATCAGAAATTATTAAAATATTGAAAGCAAATTATTTCTATTGTAAATCTATATCTATTCTACTCTATTCGACGACGTACCAATTTTAGCAAGGGGAAAAAGTATTTTTGGTCTATTGAATCTACTTTTCATTTCATTCACTTCCTGTAATATATCATCCCCAACTTCACAAATATAACCCAAATAAATAAGCCACTCTAAATACAGGATTTCCGCATCTTTCTATCTAGGGCGGCTCTTTTCTTCCTTAATAAAAGGGTAACCTACCCTATATTAAGGGCATTATTTTGATGTTGAAGTTTATCCCAAACATATTTTTACAGAAACTTAGAAAATTCGGACAATAAGTGTATAAAAAATAAAAAATAAAGTTTCTTACTGTCAATTTAAAGTTTTGGTGAAATTTCAAAAAAACGAGTTCTCTATTTTTGTCAGCGTTTTTTTTTATTTTAATATTGTCTGCCGACATACAAACATATTCCACGTCTGTTGGTTAGTAGGTGTTACAAAACAATCGAACCAAATATATGCGGATAAATAAATAATGTATGACCACTTGGTCCCAATTGGAACATTCACCTTTGCAACCCAATACTTCTACAAACTTCTCCCCAATCTGTGGTGCAATGCATCGAAAGCTCTCGCCAGGTTCTGTTCGCCTGGTACCTGTAACGGAGATCGAAGACGTTTTTCCCCGGAAAGTAGGATTTCGGAGTAAAAAAACAAAAACTTGCTGGGAAAAGAGCGTTAGAAAGAGAAAGATGTATTTACCTTTTTCGTTGCAAGATAGCCGCGCTTCATGGGGCGCTTTGGACTTAAACGTTTTTTATAGCTTTATCTAGAGACCTTAGCTTCAAGAGTCTCTACTGAAGAAGCTTTATATAAATGACCCTAGTAGTGTCATTTAAATAACAGATTTAATAAGATCACGATATTTTTGTTAAAATATCCCCCAGATCCCCTGGCATTCGAGATAGTCTCAAATTTAGGATACAGTATTTTGCACTCAATTTATATTGGCTGTAGTAAATCAGCGAGAGTCCAATATAAACCAAAATAACTATACTTTTCTGCAGGCCTACCATGAAAAACAATATGCGAAGTTTTGGCGCCGTAGACTTATTTCACCTAAGGTTCCCCTCGGTTATACTATTTCGTAGACTTAAATACCCTGAGTGGCTTGAGGAGAATTATGAACTAAGTTTACGCCCGCCGCGGAAATTTTGTAGTTTTGTGTTATACTGCGAAGCAACTCAGCCTTTTCAATACCTCAATACGGGGAATTCAGGTTCTTACGAACTTACCTCAGGCACCAGTCTTTCAAAATTGAAAACCTCTCTTTGTTTATAATAGACATTACGCATTATCTTAAATTATATGGATATAAATCCTATTTACTTTTTTTCATTATCGTTTTTTCAAGGAACTCTCAAAGAAGAAATAAAATAAGCCCCATGGTAACAAAGTACCGTTCCGTACAAAAATGTACGGAATATTTCTTCTTCACAGTGGAAAATTTCCATTTAGACCCCAATAAAAAAATTATTGCCGCTTTTGGTATTGTTCGATAAAGAATCGTCAGATCATGATCAATTCTGATTCTTCGTTTTATGACAATTTTACTACGTCGACAGTATAATTCAAATTAATGTCTGTCTGTGGTTTGAAAAGAAGATAAGAATATTTTTTTTCTCAAAAACATGCGAACAGCGGCCGGCAAAAGTTGTATAAAAATCCATATCTGCTGTGTTTAGCGGCCAAATAAATTACATAGTAAACTTCTGTTGTGTTATTTAAAAATGGAACGATCTTTTACTCCGAAACATCCGAATAAACAACCAAGGAGTTTGCCTCACAAAGGTTTTATTATCAAATGAAAAGTTCTGCCTAGGTAGGCTAAGCAAGGTTCTGATAAGTAGGAACTTAGTTTTAATTTTCACACTTCTGTTGTGTAATTTAAAAATGGAACGATCTTTTACTCCGAAACATCCGAATAAACAACCAAGGAGTTTGCCTAACAAAGGTTTTATTATCAAATGAAAAGTTCTGCCTAAGTAGGCTAAGTAAGGTTCTGATAAGTAGGAACTTAGTTTTAATTTTCACACTTCTGTTGTGTAATTTAAAAATGGAACGATCTTTTACTCCGAAACATCCGAATAAACAACCAAGGAGTTTGCATAACAAAGGTTTTATTTTCAAATGAAAAGTTCTGCCTAGGTAGGCTAAGTAAGGTTCTGATAAGTAGTAACTTAGTTTTAATTTTCACGCATTATTTGAGAAAAGTACTTGAAGAAAAGCCTTGGCTAGCTAGATATTAAATCAATGCCTTAATTTTCTGGCCGCTGCAGTAATGGTAGGCCGAAAAATGTGCAACGCACAAGTTGTGTTTGATAGCCCTCACAAGTAAGTTGGTAGAGGCTCTGCCTTCTGCGCTGTAAGCCGTGGGTTCGATCCCAGTCGAGTGCAAACATGTTATAGTTTTGTTCGCGTATAACAAGCTTATTAGATTAGACTTTAGTTTTAAGTTTTTGATCATTTTAAAAAATTAGGTGTACCTTAAAAAACCACTCTGTGCTGCTGTAAAGCTTTATTCAAGAAACTAAAAGCACCAAAAGTAAAATAAAATATTTCCTATTTGTTTTACCCTGAAAAGCGAAAAGAAAACTCGCTAGCAAAGTTTTAAGCAGTATTTATCGCTTTGAACTCTTAAGAGCTTTGCCCTCGTTACCAGGATTGCATAGCACGGAGGAGGTCGTTACACCCTTATCTCAAGTAGCCATAAAGGTGGTTCGTGAGTTCGATACACTTGGGAAGTACACGTAAATGCATTTTTTTATGATTCTGCATGGAAAATGCAGTTTGATGTATCTGCTATGTGTCGTCTGGAGAAAGTAAATTATTCGAGTAGAGGACTTTCACCCTCCACCTTCTAACCTACCCACCAAGTTATCCTGGTAGCTACCAATTACCAACGAAAAATGATGAATCATAATGATTGTAATATCGATACGAAAGAAGAAGAAGAAGACCAACGAAAAGCTTATAAATTTATCCATGAATTGCCGACAAGTTAGAATGGTAGAATGCTTTGGGGGCCTTGCCCATAGCGACAAAATAAATAGGACTTTGTTGTATGCTTCTACGATGTCGCTACGGTGCCGTTACGTCGCCTCTATGGTACTGTACGGCAATACTACGACCCCGCTACGTCAACGCTACGTGCACTCTTTGATAATAATGAGATTTGCCGCCTTTGAAGCTACGGTGCTATACATATAAATGTGAGAATTCATGGTTATATGTATATGTGTATAATATAAACACTGTCTTTATCGTCATCGTGCACTCAAACATTGAAGGAAAGACGTGCTGAAATCAGTCAGCCTCGTACTTATTAGAAACACTCCATCAACAACTTTTTTCAAGATATTTTGTACAGAGTCAAAATTTTCTCTGATAGAAAAATGCTTCACGCATAAATTATTCACCACATTGAACTCAGACAAAGTCACTGAAACTTTCACGAGTAATCTTGATACCAGTTGAACCATCTCCTACAAACCTATGATCGCCTGTTATTTCAGCGTATCAATATCGACTACTATCGGCCCCTGTACTCTCAGCTCAGTCATCAATGAATGAACGCACACAATCACGCATACCTACCAAAAGTACTCCATTATTCTCAGCTCACTCACACATAGGCCCAGCGCATCACACCTGTAAGTACATAGACGTCTATTTTACGGGAATGGGGCGGAAGCTATCGAAGTATTGATCGGTTCGGAAGCGCTCCTATCTGTGTATGAGCGCCTGGTGTTTTTCGATCAGTTGTCCATTATTGGGAATCGTCGATAGCTTGCCAATAAGTTGTCGATAAAAAAAGTAAGGGCATCGTGACTTATAACTTTTTTATTACAGTCGATTGGTCGAATCATAAACCATATAAATAATCATAGTTTATTTAAATTATGCAGGTAAATTAAAGAATTGATTAGAAGTTGATATATTATATTTTCTAGGAAGTTATGTAGGTAAAGCTTTTTCCCAATATCTGATTGGTTGTAATAAAACAAGTAAGTAGGTAGGTAAATGTTGTAACAAATTAAATAACATCTCACCAATTACGTATTACGGAAAGGTTCTATTTTCAACACCCTCCTACGTCATCGCTTTAAATCCTTTGAAATATTAATTATAATCTTTTTGCAAAACCTTTTGAGATTCCCAAAAGAGTTTGGTAAACAACAACTACGCAGCATCTTATTTTTAATTATTACTCTATACTTTCTAAGAAATTAGTTTAACTTTAACCAGATTCCTTCCTAGTTACCTACTTCTAGCGTAGAAGCAGGGATGAACTAAGTATGCCATCGCTACAGAATATTTTTAAGTTCCACGTAGTTTGCATTTCCATCGTACATGTCGTTATAAATATCGAGAAATGTAACAAAAAAACTACTGAATTTAGAACCTCCTCCATTTTTAATACTAATCATTTATTTATAACAACAAAATAAAAATTCATAATATTAACAAAAAAAAAACTAAAACTAATTAAAACTAAACCCTAAAAATCTAACAAAAGTGGGTGTCCATGAGGCATGGTGCCAAGAACGCTGGCTGCATTCCCACGTTGAATAGCAATAGCCATTCTCTGTGCGAAAAAAGAGCCAGCCCTCTTGTCACCAGTGGCGTCGACCAGCCGAGGAAACAATTGCTTAAAATTTTTTTTTGTACTGGGACCCCATGGACCAAAAGTTTCAAAGCCAAGGGGCACAAATATGTAGTCGCTAGGTCCAGCAGTCAAAAAATCAACAATAAAAAAAATCGAAGCGTTTCTATTGAAAAAATTACAGGTAGGACAAATATAGGGTTAGGATCTCTTCTTATAAGTTGTTAAACCTGTATTAGAAGAGATCCCCTCTTTTCAGTGGCTCAACATTGCCTTGTAATTTAATTTAGGTGATACGTTATACATAAATAGGTAAAGATCGAGCTAATTTTAATGATAAGTATTAGATTTGATAAGTAACAATAAAAATAGCAGTGGGCGTTCCAGGCTGTTGGTTATCTTTTTTATACAACTATCTGATGGATCAAGCATATGGCCCACCTGATGTTAAGTGGTCACCATCGCCTATAACAAAGCATTGCCTCGCAGGTCACGCACGTCAGAAACGTACTGTAGGATGCACTTCCCTGCATCCATCAACCTGAGGCATATAGATGTTCAGCCTCACGTGCCAGTAATTTCCTCGGCAACTACACCCTTCAAACCGAAACACAGCAATGCTGCACGTATCACGGCATAAATAGGTATGGAAATGATGAATCCTTAATCCGTCCACGTAGAAGTGAAGCCCTTCGGAGAGAAAAATGTTATTAAATTAATTTGAAATTTTATGAAAATGTTGATGACGTAATCCGAACAACTTGTTCTATTTTAACTTCGTGAGATATTTTTAGCCCAATAATATGGGAGCGTAATTAAAGAAACTCTGCAATGTTCCTATTTTGGTGTGTTCTACTGTATCTCGAATGGCTAGTCCGATTCTTATAGCTAGTTGTGTGTATAAGTTTGTGTTGACAGTTGGGGGGGTAAAAGTAAAACTGCCCTCTCTTTATTACATCACTCTTTCCGGTCTCTTGCGAGTGACATCCATTCATTCCCAGCATTTGCTGCTTGCAACGATGTTGTTTGACCGCTCACGATGGAATACAATGCTTGAGATCTAAATAGCACAACGGCATATCACTTTTAGACCACGTATAAAGCATTTTTTTTAGGGATAATATTTTTATTTACCACTAGTGGACGCCCGCGGCTTCGCTCGCCCGTTCCCGTAACACCCCGTTCCCGTTGCTTTTTCGGGATAAAAAGTATCCTATGTCCTTCTCCCGGTTCTAAGCTACCTCCCCACTAATTTTCTGCCAAACCGGTTCAGCCGTTCTTGAGTTATAAATAGTGTAACTAACACGACTTTCTTTTTTAATATAGATTTTATCAAAAAGCTGCAAGGTAAGCAAAATGTAGTTTTAGGGGAAAGTGAGGCATTTTAACGTCAGTGAGGAGCTCATTCCCAGCCTCCACAAGTACCAGGCTCGCAAACCATGTAGGAGGTAGCTGCATTCCGATGCCTGTTAGCCTACCTACTGTTCACTCATCTGTGGACCTGTTGCCATCCTTTCCCAGCGGTTGCCTGGTCGATGAACCCGCCAGACAAGGAGGTAAACGGGACGTCTGTTTCTGTCTCTCTCATCGTAAATTATTTAACGAAGGTGTGTAGGCTTTATTTGATAAAACATAAGGTTGAAATTCGGATGCTGTATGAGCCAGTACAGAAGTGGTATCCTGCTGCGGGCTATAAAATCTCGTTTGAATTTCAAAGCAAGATATTTCATACCTTATGTTTAGGACAAGAAAGTTCAAAACAATAATTGATGTCGGTATTCGTTTTGTTTTAAAAATGGGATATGAGCGTGAGAATTTCGGGAATGGATCCCTTGGATGGTACTAGGGAAGCATAGATGGAAAGGATATGTTTTTCCCACGTTTCTTAAGACGATTTCACGGTCCATTGAGATGAGCTCTTCTTTAACCGCCTGAGAGAAATGTGTAATGTTTAGGGGGTTGTATCAGATTCGTTATTACGAGAGAATTGCGTACCACGAAATTTGTAGACCATTTTAATTGGTTCACTTGATACTTCTGAAACATTTTCACAACATACCAACATGTAATTTCTTTGATGCAGAAAAAAATAATAGTTTTTTTCGATCAGAATCTTTCGAAACTACGAGTAGCAATGGCAGCCTCTAAATGTACCTGAGTATACTTACTATTCATTATTCTGTAAGTTTAGGTACGTTCGCTCCACATCGATATCCAGCCGGCAAACAGCTACTAACAACTACCATTTATTCTGTGCACTCACCCCACCGAACCATCGATAGGGATGGTACCTAATCGAACCAATTGCCAATCGTCGATAATCGAAGACCGTTCGGAAAATACCAGGCGAGCATAACGTAGCAGGAGTTCTATCGAACCGATAGATACTCGATACGTCGCCGATAGTCACCCACACATGCCCGATACCCCCTACATTGGAAACAGGTGGTTGTATCCGCCCCTAGCTTCCTGTGTGCGATTTATTTCTTTTTCCCAATTTCGCGTGGGATCGCTGACCTCGCAGATTCGATACCCGTGAGAAGTGAGGACAGTTTTGGACCTTATGTTCGTTTAAAAATTCCCGACAATCCCTTAAAATTGAATGATAATAACTTATAGATTGGAACGTTATTAGTTTGCTATGTCACTAAAACTTAATCAATATGAAAGCTTTACTTCTCATTGATAAGGTTACTTCTAGTAATGCCTATACTGTCAAAAAACAATAACCTTCTCATTTTATCAAAATATTTTATTTATTTATTCATAGATATACCCTGTGTATTCCGTTCTTCCGTGTTATTCGATATACAAGCAACCATTCAAATGTACAACGAAGGTTGAGAAGCTGTCGAAGAAAGCTCACGAAGGCCGAAGGTTCACAAACAATCCAGTCCTTGATTCAAAATATCTAACCTCGAGGTTCACGAGTTTCTTTGAACAAAGTACCTACGAGTACTTTTATCATCTTTGATGGTTGATATAAGCATCTTTGCCAACGATTCTATTGCGGTATTCAAAGAATCAATCGAGGTTTTTTTATCAACGCAATATCTTAAAAAAATAAGCATAATGCTCTACTGGTTCTTTCTCAATTGATATAAACTGCTAACTTAATTTCTTCAATCGAGTCCTCAGTTGCTATAAAATATATCGATAGTTTTTTTTTTTTTTGCGTCGCATGGGTATCGATCGATACTGTTATTCTAGCAGAGACTATACGATTTTAGTTCCATTTTCAAAAGTAAAATGTTTTTCTTTTTAGAAGAAACAATGATGACGATAAATCATGATTATACTACTTATGACTAAATACTTTTTAGTTTTTGTAGGCACATTGTCGTTTGAGAGACAAAAATTTGGGGAAATAGGTTTTTTTGCGCTCTGTTAAGGCCTGCGCACATCTCAAGGCGATAGCGATGGCGATCAGCTGAAACGCTGTCAGATATCGCTGTCATTATTTGCCGGTGTTTCAGCCACAATGACAATCTTTTTGAGCAAGAGAAGGGAAAAAAACTTTTTTCTAGCTTATGAAACTGCAATCGTAATAACTTTTACTCAAAATAAAACAATTCAATAATGTCGAGTATATATTTTTTCCAATGCCATAAAAACGATGCGAAAACCATATAAAAAGTAAGGTTTCTGAAATCCAATTCTTCTTTTGCAGATCTTCGTTTACCCTGAAACCGAAAAAGAAAAATATTTACATTTTCAAACTATAGTACTACATAGTATTTAAAACTATTTTTGAAACAACGGGATATTTACTATGATTTAATTTTGTGAGAGTCAACCCGTGATCATGGGATTTACAAAACTAAATCATGGTAAATTGTTGTTCATCTCTGTCCACCAATTTCACAATGTCGGTGGTCCAGCGGGCTATGGTAAAAACACATGAAAAAATCCAGAATTTATACTAGCTTTTAAAGATAATGTCCAAATTATCTTTAATTTGGACATTATCTTGTATATTGTGTTTGACAGAGAGAAAAAAGGATCGTTTGATATCAACAGCAATTTTAAGATATAATAAGCTTTCAGTTGAAGGCTCAGTTTTCTAAGCGCTCAAAAAGGCTTAGACTTAAGAATAATTTCCGTAGAGCTTTCGTAGGCCTCTTATTTAGGTAGCTTTTAAGTCCATTATTCTTCAATATGTTACGTATTACTTATTAACAATAAAACTATACTGTTGTATAATGAATTATTAATTTACCTACTAATAATAAAATAAGTTTCAAAGTCTATACTAAACAAAACGCTTGTATTGTAACCAAATCTCCTATTTAACTACACAAAGCATCAAAATTACAAACAAAGAACAATTAGGCTATTGTCTAATTGAACTGAGGCGTTTACGTAATGATAACGTGTTCAATATTATTTAAGTATTGTAATATTAAGTACAGGATGTTTTTTTGAGAAGTGCGGTGATGGCCAAGTCTGAAACCACGAGAGTTAGGGAAAAGTTGTGTAAAGAGTCATGCCCTCGATTTATAAGAAAACAATAACTGCATATTTATTTTTGTCAAAAATTATTTAATTTTGACAGAAACGGAAAACAAAGATTAAAAAAAATATATACCATGCATTTTGTTGCTGGTTCAATCTTTGCAAAAAAATGTTTTACTAAAAATTAATGGAAAAAGCAAATTTTCACTATTCACTTTTATTATCATAACTTTTGTTCCATTTCCTACAATATTATTTTGACAACCCTTCGTTTGTCCTTCACTACCAGTTAGTACGAATTTTGAAAACCAGCCTTTTCAGAGCTTAAAAAACATCTAACAATTGTGCAGCAAAGTTGATTTAAATCAGTTTGAAAGAGAATTATAAGAAAAATCGTTTTCATGCATAAACTTTATGATCAAAATTTATTTTTAAAGTTACGGTACATCCATCTTGACTAACTAGTGAGGTCCCTTATAATCCCCCTACCCTTCCAAATAATCACAGTCCTCACTACGCTTCTACGAACTACGAGCACACACATGTCATCGCAACGTGCAAATGTGTCGCTCATATGTACGCACGTGCTAATCCCTCGGTCAATCAGAGATGAACGCATTCTATACTGACGTACCCTTTCGTAGTTTAAAGTCATCGAAATGTACCGGCTAAAAAAGTCTCGTATAAAAGGTCTTGTAAAAGGTCCCACCCAAAATGTCCAAATGTCGTAGAAAAAAGTTATGGCAATAGAGTCTGTTCAGAAAGAGAACCGTCGTGGGATTGGAGGCTGCTGTGCTTAATCACCTTTTTTGTTTAGTGTGCAATACAATAGCGCGTCTGTTGAGTTTTGATCCTATCACAACTAGTGTACTATTCCTTTATTTAATTTTTATGATGCAAAATGCTGACAGAAAAAAAGGGATGAGCTGCCATATAAAAATCGAAACGTTAGTTCTCAATTTGGCCACGACGGTTCTCTTTCTGAACAGACTCTAACAGTTTCTTAGCTTAGTTATGCAATAGGACAGGAGCCTAATTCTCGGGCCGATCGAGATTTTCAATGTCCCTTAAAATCACATTGACATTGCACAACCCCGCACTTTTTCTACGTTTTCCGTATATCGTAGCTGTCGAGGCTTCTACGATGAGGTCGTTGATGAATTACTCAAGGACATCTGCCATTCTCTCTTCGAAAAGAAGCAATAAAATAAAATTGCAAAATGATCCGAGATGAGCCGAGAATTAGGCTCCAGGTCTTCATGAGTCATCTCGCGAACGGTAGCAGGTACATTTTACGAACGGGAGTACAGTACATTTTTCGAGAGTAAAGGACATTTTGCGAGCGATTTCCAAATGGGACATTATGGTTTGGATCCCTTTGGATGACCACAAAGTAAGATTTAGGGCAAATTATTTCTTTCTACAGATAAATGATCCGTCAGATAAAAATATCCATCTCATTTTTAAGCTTGTCAAAAACAAGGGCAGTCAGTCCTTGTTTTGGGCCAGATGAAAAATTTTGGCTTTAGTCAAGTAGTTTATTTGTAGCCTTTCATACGAGCTCAGCTAAGTTCCGTGCTGTCAACGTTTGGATCCCTCCTGATCAGAAGGTGTAAGAAGCTAAATGTCCAACAGAGTGAAAGGTCTAATGAGCATTAAGTCTAATTAGCAAAATGTCCATGTAACAAAACGTCCAACTATTATCAGATGGTCTGCCAGAATATCTATTATAGAATTATATTGATTGGGGACCGCTAAAGCCATTTTCTCCTTTAACCTTGTGTTTCGGAGGGTACAGGCTAAGAAAACTGCTTTCAGATCGAGTCCTAAAACCAACGACCCGTGGCGAAAAGTGTGGTATTTCACAGCTGGGATGTGTGTAGGGATGACAATCGCAAAGTGCGACTTCGTATGTGCATGTGTGGGTGAAGTCACACATCACGGTCATAGGGATTTATAGGCATTTCCAAATAAGCCTGGCTTTAGAGATTTGTTAGGGTATGAGTACCGGCTACAGGCTGTAAAAGAATTATCTGGCAAACGAAAGCGTCACTACTATATTAACATTTGTATAGAGTTGAAAGTTTATAGGTGTTATGCTTAGACAAATAAAGTTTTTATCTATCTAGGTATCTGTCTAAAAAGTAATGAATATTTTGGAAGACGGTGACTGGAAGAGGTTAGAATCGTTCTTTCTTCTTCTTATAGAGGAGGAGAACTTCAACGGGATGATTCTTGTTATTTTAAGAAGGCTATGGCAGTTGATAAGAAAGGACCCTTATTTTTTTTTATTTTTTTTATTTTTAGTCTGGGTCGTCCCACTGCAGGGCAAAGGCCTCCCTCCCCTTCTAACACACCTCTCGATCTTTGGCTACAATGCGCCAGTCGTTTAAATGACAATCGAGATCGTCCCGCCATCTTCTCCGGGGTCCTGTATGAAGGACTCTTATAAATAAAAAAATAAAAAAAATAGTTCATTATTTTAGCGAACTGTTCACAGCCATTTTGCCTCTCCAAAATGTGTAATCGTAGGTACCTTCAGTTTCTGGAAGCTAAATTGTTACACCCTGAAGCCATATAGGATCTAATTTATGTATTTATTTTTATTGCTCAAATGGGCCAGTAGGTAATGTATACCTACATTTTGAGTTGCTAGGCAGTATTTGGGTTGGATTCCGTATTTCCATGAATAATGTGAGCGGAGATCATTCCAGAATTTGAATAATTTTGTAGCGTGGATTAACATAAGTACCTCTATGATGGAGGGTCTACATTTTATCCTGAAAATTTTACCACTCCGTGAGCCACCATGTGAGCGAAACCGGCGTTTCCTTGTAAAGTTTCTTAGGTTGGTAGAGTCATAAAGAAATAAATTATATTTAGTAGTACCTAGTAGTGCTCTTTGGGAAGGGCTCGCCCAGGGAAATACTACCATCATGTCTATTTCTGCCGTGAAGCAGCATTGCTGTGTTTCGGTTTGAAGGGTGTGGGTGCCGGTGAAATTACTGGCACGTGAGGCTGAGGATCTGTATGCCTCAAGTTGATGAAGCAGGCCAGTGCATCGTAGGGCATGCTAACGCTTAACGTGCATGACCTGCGAGGCAATGCTTTGCCATATACCTATGGGCGATGGTATGGCATCCATCAGCTATTAAGAAAATCCTTCGAATGGGAGTTTTATACTATTTATTGCTTGCCTCGGTAGGTAGAAAGAGGTCGCTACAATCCCAGGTTCAACGCCATTTGAATTGACCGAGGGAAATGTTCACGTGCTTTACCTATTCAGTTTTACGACCCTATAGGAAACTTACGCCCTAGTAAACTTACACATGCAAAGTAGGTAGATACCAAATTAGATATACATTTCTGATTAACCAAATGGGTCCGGCTAATGTACGGCCAGTTAATATCATCATCATCAGCCTGGAGCAGTCCGCTGCTGGACACAGGCCTCCCCTCTGCATTTCCAGGAAAAACGCTTCTGTGCCCTTTCCATCCACCGACTTCCCGCGATCTTAACAATGTCGTCAGTCCATCAGGTGGGTGCCTTCAGGTTCGTGTTTCGCTATTCGAGAACCCCAGTTAATGTACAGTCGCGGTATGAAAATATTCGTCACCTTAGAGTCGGTTTTCGCTTGCACCAGTGCCTTGATCATGAACACATTTTGACATAATTTGTGACGTTAAATTATCGGTGTATTCTGTCTATTCAATTTCAAAAGGTAGTATGTGATCGTGATACGTTAAACAAATCAAGTTGAAAATCGACGAAATTTTAATTCCGCCACTAAACAACCAGTTCAAACGAATCCACTTTTTGCACTGTGAAATTGTTGAGGTTGAAATTGGTGAATTGAAATCGCAGCACGCTCGCTTTGCTCGCTCGCCTTGTGCGTAATTTGTATGTTGTAACCTAACCTTTCCCAGTCGGATCCGACCTATCAAGGTCTCACGGACTCGTACAAGTAGGTATCTAGTACGAGAACAAAAAATCAAAATCAATGACTTATTGAATTGCTATAGCGTACTGGCTCAACTGGCATCGTTTTAACTGGGTGTACATTCACTGGCCGTACATTATCGCCTCCCTACCAAATTACAGCTAAATGTAAAGTGGCCATAACTGACTTATTGTCCTGGGAACTTGTGAATTGAATCTTTGAACTTACTTAACTTTATAAAGGATTCGTAAGCTGAAGTGGCAGTGGGCTGGTCATATTTGCCGTAGAACAGACAATCGTTGGAGCAAACGAATACTAGAGTGGAGACCGCGTTTAGGTAAGCGTAGTGTAGGACGCCCACCGGCAAGGTGGGGCGACGATCTGCAAAACGTAGCTGGCAAGCACTGGAGAAGAGCCGAAGACCAGGCTCAGTGGCGCGTCTTGGGAGAGACTGGTATGGGTTGATGATGATGATGAACTTTGTTTAGGCAAGGGCAGTAAACTCGAAGAAATGATCCGTTTAAATCTACTACGATCACCAAGACGACATTAAAACACTCTTAATCTGTGTTCGTAATTAATGTTTTATTTAAAAGACTAGGGACTGCCTTCTACTTTGCCCGCGTGGCTGTGTTCACGGAGACTGAATACTTCAAGTTGCTGGACGCAGGGAAATCCACCGAAAGGAGCGTTCTTATCCTGCGTGACTGGCAATGCATACTATAGCATTGCCAAATTACACCAATATCAGCTTAACTGCCAGTACCTAATAAAGTGTGACAGACTGACAGACATTTTCTCTTACAATTCATCATTAGTATGAAGAAAGATTAGGATTTAGGGGCGTGTCATTGGCCGTTGAGAAGTGCAAAGGTCGTGCTCTGTCCCCATTGCCATTGTTCGCTTAATAAAAGGTTTATTTAGTGAGCCTTATCTACTTGGGTAAGTATAAACGTTTATACAACCTACACGGTAAATAAAATTTCACCATCATCTTCCTGCCCTTATCCCACGCTGCATGGGGTCGGCACAACAGGTTTTCTTCTTCCACTCATCTCTATCATTCGTCATCTTAGAGCTCACTCTTTTCCTGCTCATGTCATCCTTGACGCAGTCCATCCATCTTTTCTTTGGTCTACCTCTTCCTCTATAACCACCATCCAAATCCATATCCAACTCTTTCCTCGTAATATGGCCCTCATCCCTCAAAAGTGATTGAGTGAGAAAGTGATTAAGAGATTCATCCCCAATTTTGTATCATTATGAGGATAGCATGTTATGCTTAGGTATAGGTAATATTGTAAGTACCTTATTTTAGAAAACGAATTCTAGATTTTTATTTTTGATTTTTAATATCTCAATTTCGGGAATTCAGTTCCAAAAATGTGCACTTGAGGCGTCAATTTAAATTCAGTTCGTCAACTTCTGTCATCGGTCAACGACATTTTTATTGCATTCAAATAAGAATTTTTAATATTTTAATTCTAAGATCGGTACTTTGGTAGAGCGATGATCTCTCAGTGCAATGTCGTTGACTTAAAAAAATATATTAGAACTTCATAAAAAAATCAAGGGATTTAATAATAAGGCCCGTATTCATAAACAGTGCTTAAGTCTGAGTCGAGCCTCAAGCACTCTCAAGCATAATAGTACATTGTTACCTGAGTGTTGAAAGTCACGTTTTTTGAGTCCCGAGACGGGTTTGGCGCCAGAGCGTAAGCGAGGGCGCCAATGGAGCTTGAGGGACTTAAAAGACTTTCACCCGAGGTAAACACTGTGCTTTTCATTACGAATACAAGGAAAGTAAAAATAAAAACATGAAAAAAATTTTAGTGAAAATGAAGATTGAATTACCGCCTTCCCGGTTTTTTTTTTCTTTTTCTCTGCCGGGCCTTCGGCTTCGGCTCGCCAGCATTATTCAGCCATTATTTTCATTCTCATAATTTAAAAAATGGTAAATTGTTTGCTCAAATCTATGTTATTTTAAATAAATAGTTGAAGCTATATATTAATCAAGTAATTTAGAAGACATATTATTTATTTAATACTATCTTTATGTTATTTAAATTTTACATTGCGCCTTAATTAGACTTTTTAAACTTCTTACCGTTGTAATGGGTTTCCAACCTACTTGCTGAATAAAAAGTTCGAATTTGGTTCAACGACCTCCTTGCAGTCAGAAAGACTTTAGAAAGTTGGAACATAGTTGAATAAAATAGAACTTGTTTTTTAATATAATTTGACAGCTGTCAGTAGAAAGCGATTCTCCCTAGGGCTGAAAGTTTTACTTTCAATTAGGCCCCTCAGGTAACTTCAGACCTACTTTCAGAGTATGAGTAATGAAAATACATTTTTTGACAGTTCTCCAATAAAGTTTCAAAAATCTATGCTTGAGACTTGACTCGGGCTCAAGCACTGTTTCTGAATAAGGGCGAGAGGCAGTACGGGAGTCGAGAGTCGATTACAAAGATGAAAAATATGGGCATCACATCCGACAGAGAACGAAGGTAGTCGACATAGCTCAAGGATTATATAAGCTGAAGTGTCAGCCGTTCTTGTTTGACGCAGAACAGACAATCGTTGGAGCAAACCAATACTAGTAGAGACTGCATTTAGGTAAGCGTAGTGTAGGACGCCCTCCGGCAAGGTGGGGCGACGATCTGCGAAATGTAGCTGGCAAGCACTGGAGGCGAGCCGAAGACCGAACTCAGTGACGCGTCTTGGGAGAGACCCACGTCCAGCAGTGGACTGATATAGCTTGATGATGAAGTCAGTATACTTGCACGGAAATTTCCGTATTCTGTTTTGGATATGGGTAGGTATTATGGCGAAAAGAGTTAGAACTCTGTTTATCTATAAACACGGAAAACAATCATCTACCCATTCTGACGCCATCTTTTTTATTTTATTTTATTTATTAAACAAAATCCACAGCCCTTAAAGTAGTACAATTATGCTCTTAATGCTAGTCTTACGGCCAATAACGGATATACTTTAAGTAAATTAGTTTTATCTCCCAACTAGTGATGTGGCTCGTTGCCCGGTCTCAGTAGAGATGTCCTATTCCCAAGACCGGAAAACAGTATCCGCCAGGATAATTAAGTTCCGTGGTAGGTATACCACACGTGGTGGTACGGGCATATCATTATGAGGGATGAGAGTTATGTGACTAGGAGAGTAATGAGTATGGATATGGATGGATATGTGAGCAGAGGTAGACCAAAGAAAATATGGATGAACTGTGTGAAAGATGACATGGATAAGAGAGGAGTGAATGCAGAGGTGACGGCTGACAGAGGGGAATGGAGGAGGAAGACATGTTGTGCCAACCCCACATGAAGTGGGATAAGGGCAGGAAAAAGGAAGGTAGGAATACGAAGCCCGAATTGGTAGGGGGCTAGTGTCTGTTCTTTAAGTAGTAAGTACTATCGTATGTTCTGTCATTAAAGGTAAATCCATGAGACTGCGCTCGATTTGCCACTTCATCAAGCAATTGCGCTTGCATTAATCGACGGGGTAAATTTTACAAGGGGAATTTTCCGTTTTACGAAATGAACACATCGGGGTAGATGAACTACGTTGTTGTTGAAGGAAATATGCACATGAGTGCCTGTCCAACGGTGTGTAACCTAACCATAATATAGGCAGCCAAATTATATAGGTAGGAACTTTTTTTTATACAACCAGCTGATGGAACAAGCATAATTGGCACACCTGATGTTAAGGGGTAACCATAGATAGATAACTCTTTATTGTTCACCACACAAAAATAAAGTAAAGAACATAAAAGTAAACAATTGATTATGCAAAACAATGGGCGACCTTATCGCAGAGAACGATCTCTTCCAGAAAACCTTGGAGCCTGGAAGAGATCTTGGATGAGAGAACAACCATCACCTCTATAGCAAAGCATTGGCTCGTAGGTCACGCACGTCAGGAACGTGCCATACGATGCACTGCCCTACGTCCATCAACGTGAGTCATACAGATGTTCAGCCTCACGTACCAGTAATTTCACCGGCACCCACACCCTTCAAACCGAATCACAGCAATGCTGCTTCACGGCAGAAATAGGCATGGTGGTAGTACTTCCCCAGACGAGCCCCCTTCACAAAGAGCTGTACCTACTACTAATAGTACTAACCATAGCTTCACGTACCAGTAATTTCACCGGCACCCACACTCTTCAAACCGGAACACAGCGATCGTGCTTCACGGCAGAAATAGGCATGGTGGTAGTACTTCCCCAGACGAGCCCCTTTCACAAAGAGCTGTACCTACTACTAATAGTACTAACCATAGCTTCACGTACCAGTAATTTCACCGGCACCCACACTCTTCAAACGAAACACAGCGATGCTGCTTCACGGCAGAAATGGCATGGTGGTAGTACTTCCCCAGACGAGCTCCCTTCACAGAGCTGTACCTACAACTAATAGTACTAACCATAGCCTCACGTACCAGTAATTTCACCGGCACCCACACTCTTCAAACGAAACACAGCGATGCTGCTTCACGGCAGAAATGGCATGGTGGTAGTACTTCCCCAGACGAGCTCCCTTCACAGAGCTGTACCTACAACTAATAGTACTAACCATAGCCTCACGTACCAGTAATTTCACCGGCACCCACACTCTTCAAACCGGAACACAGCGATCGTGCTTCACGGCAGAAATAGGCATGGAGGTAGTACGCACCTGGACGAGCCCCCTTCACAAAGAGCTGTACCTACTACTGCTAGTTCAACTATGTAGGTATTAGCACTAGCCGACTGTCATTATAAGATCCACTTTCTGTTCGCAAAACTAAACGCATTTTTTTTCCTGGTGGGTTTGTAAGCTATACTGTACAGTATGTATCGGACTCCTGTTTCCGCAATTGGACTCAAAAGTCGGACCGTTTCGCGACGTTGAGTTGCTACACCCTCGCATTCCAGGACTACGTGGGCAGCTGATTCTTCTTCGGATAGGCATCCCCTGAGAGTGGACTGTCTGTGGCTCCGATGTTGTGTAGGTGTTTGTTCAGTGGACAGTGGCCGGTTAAGGTGATATCAGACGGTTCACTCGAATGATTGTTCACTCGAGTGAATGCTTCATTTTTTTTTCATTCTATGTTCACACGGCTTAGATGAAATGATACAGAAATGAACATTCATTGTTCTTTCTTTTAAATATGTCATCGAATGAAGTCGTACGTCTTGGAATTAACTTCGTCGACAACGTGATGTCCGTCGGCTACAGGACTCAAAACAAAATGGCCGAATCCGAATGAACGTTCTCTCAGTGTTCAGACCGTTCATTTCTCGTTCATTCGGAGTGGGAATGAAAGATACCGGATGCCAATATCCAACACTGTTGGATCGGTTCACTAATGAATTCATTCGGCACTCATGTTTCATTTTTTGTTCAGACATTTCATTTCGAGTGAAATGTACCGAATGAAAGGTGAAAATGAACAAAAAATGAACCGTCTGATATCACCTTTAGGGTTCCCACGATGGTTTTGAGGTTTACGACGACGACGTACCTACTGCCCCTATATACCACAGAATACAGAAGAGAGATGCTATGCTAATGTTCTGTGATAAATACCGAAAACCCTTTTTACTTACTTCACCGATAAAATCTTAGCATAGTCGAACGTACGACCCACCTGATGGAAAGCGGTTACCATAGCCTAGGAATTTTACTACCCTAGTTTTAGGCAAAGAGAGACCCTTAAAAAATCAGCCATATACTGTAATATCTAGGGTAAGTATAACCATATCTATAGGATTTTATTGTAAATTGGTAAGTACTTTTTACCAATTTTTGGTATAAAAATAAAAAAAAATATCTCATATTTGAATTACAGGGTGACTAAGAAAGGGTCAGTAGAACGAAGAGAGAATTTAAATATAGCCAATTTTTTCTAATTAGTTATGTTAGGGGTAGGTATGAAATGAAATCAAATTACTACGATCAAGAATATAATACTCTTACATAGTATCAAAATATTACAACTAAAACATGATTACCTACTAATTAAAATCATTCGATACAAAAATAAAAGTACCAACTTCATTGCTATTGATTTAAATAAATAATTAGTTATGCTTATTTTTAACACCGAATCTACTAACAATGGTTCAATTTGTATTTTTTTTTTAGTTTTTAAAAGTACAATATTCAACAGGCTACTTTAAAACAGCACAAAGACGTAAGCAATATACTCTAGAACTTGAAATAACATTTACTTATCGACAAATACACTAGTTATCGATAATAACATCACTAGTAGGTATCGATTTTTCATACAACATTATCTCTAAAACTTAGGTGCAGTGGCGTAGCTAGGAAACCAAACACCCTTGGGCAATAAACAAATTAGGGCCCCAAAAAAATAGGGTTGGGGCCCCCAAATATTTGATAGATTAAAATATTTTTTTCCGTATTCAACGTACTTCAGATTTGTAAGTCAGAGTCCGAGGGGCCCCTAAGCTAAGGGGCCCCGTCCAGTCTTCTGGTGGCTACGCCACTGCATAGGTGTTACGGTGTTTGTACGAAGAGACTGCGATTTTATTCGATATTGTCGATAAACTATGAGCGATTGTCGATCGTCAACTTTATTGATAATCGACAACGTAACTGTAACGATAATCTCTAAAAGGTTTAACTAATACAATCGATTATAAAATAAAATATCGATTCATCGATAAACTTTACCACAAATCGATAGAATTTACCTATACAACAGAAAACTCTATCAACTATCGGTATAACGCTTTACAGAACTCGATACTTATTACCAACTTTCGATACATTTTACCAACTATCGATTAATTTTACCAACTTTCAATACACATTACCAACAAATCGACATCTACTCTACAACCGATACTCTATGGTTCGCTAGTAGTGAGATTAGTAAGCGTGGTTGGCCACGAAAAGACCAGCCTCCGCGCCCGCACCTGTGACCGATCCGGCGACGTATTTGCCCTGAGACGCCTGTCCGTTAGCCTGTAAAAAAGATTCATAATTAAGATTTTGGAAAAATAACTAATAAATTATTTGCCCCGGACTTGTTCTGCGAGTAGAAGCAAAAAGGGCCCGCTGGTGGGCCCTTTTTCCGCTGTGGGTTCTATACGACATTCCGGTTTCCTCACCATGTTTTGCAGAGTATCTACTGACATAGTGCACATACATTGATGGACAGAAAAACTCGTTGGTGCACGACTGGATTTGAATCCACGACCTTACCATCCAAAGGCCTCTACAACTAAGCCACTCAGTGCTTCTGAAAAATTTTGGTAACTACAACTCTTTTATAACTCAATTAAAAGATGTGGGATTATTCAAAAGAATAATCACATACGTAGGTCTTTGTATTCTACGCACACCTCTATTTTTTAACAACAACAAAAAAATAAAAACTGTTTTAGCCAAGGCTAATTAATATCTTTTTAATACAGTTGCTCAAAAAGTGGCGTATTGCAGGGACGTATAGCGTTCGGGATGTGGGCTATTACACACGCGTGCTTTTTTTTACCATTCCCGCACTAGTGCTTTTTCTTTCCCAACCTTGGAGGAATTAGAAATGGAGATGTCAATACAGGGCTTTCCCCTCTGCTGGTCATATACCGACCTCGATCATATCCTTTAAATAAAACTGTTTTACTCGCAACTGCAGCCATTGTGTGTCGTTTCATGTCGCGAAGTGGAGCTCCGCGAAAATGGTGAATTGCATGGTAGTTTCTTGTAAAAGACGATCAGAGACATCAAACTTTCGGGAACATGGTATTTCCTACCACAAGGGAGTATTATTTTGTCAATTGTGTTTGTAATTTTGTAGAATTTTAGTTCAAAAGAAATACCGGTTGCGACAGATTAGCGACAGTATTACGACAGTATTGTCAAAGATTATACCTTGGTAGAAGGCATAGTGTTGGAAAAAGTTGAATGAATGAATGATAAAATAAACGTTAAATTATTATCACATAATGTGTTGTCTAATTACGTATTTGGTGCTTTTTAAGCCCCGACGTAAAAACGACGGGATGTTATAAGTTTGCGGTGTCTGTGTGTGTGTCTGTCTGTCCCATCGTAGTTCCCGAACGAATCAACCGATTTTAATTTAGTTTTTTGTTTGTTTGAAAGGTGAATAGTCGGGAGTATTCTTAGCTATTTTTGATGAAAATCGGTCCGAGATGGCTGCCGCCACGAAATATCGGATTACATTTATTCACATATCCCACAATATGGTTATCCTAGGTACCAGTCATCAAACCCTCTACTCATCAATGTATAAAATAGGACATGACATCATACTCAAAAATAAAGTCGTGGGCGTAGTGAAAACATTTTTTTAATACAGTTGCTCAAAAAGTGGCGTATTGCAGGGACGTATAGCGTTCGGGATGTGGGCTATTACACACGCGTGCTTTTTTTTACCTTTCCCGCACTAGTGCTTTTTCTTTCCCAACTGTCAAAATAATGTCTAAAAAGAAAAACCAACCATGAAGTTTTTACTAAAAAACTCATCGAAGTTTTTATGATTCATGCAAATACGTATTATTTCTAAAAAGAAGCTAGTAATTTGTTTCATTAACAGATTTAATGATTTGATTGAATGAGTTATGTTAGGTTTCATTTCATTTCATCTCATTAAATTTCATTTTCAATTCATATCAATAAAAAAAATCTACTGAAGACTTGGCTGTATGGGTATAGTTCCCTTTACCTTCCAGAATGGGTGAAGAAAAAAAAATCTCTGCTTATATTCTACGGTTGGCGCCATTTTTAGGGTTCCGTAGCCAAATGGCAAAAACGGAACCCTTATAGATTCGTCATGTCTGTCTGTCTGTCTGTCTGTCTGTCCGGCCGTGTCACAGCCATTTTTCTCCGAAACCATAAGAGCTAGACTGATGAAACTTGGTGAGTAGATGTATTCTGTAAACCGCATTAAGGTTTTTACACAAAAAAAGAAAAAAAGCTATAAATTTTGGGGGTCCCCATACTTGAAACTGAAACTCAAAAACATTTTTTTCATCAAACCCATACGTGTGGGGTATTTATGGATAGGTCTTCAAAAATGATGTTGAGGTTTCTAACATTGTTTTTTTCTAAACAGAATAGTTTGCGCGAGAGAAACTTCCAAAGTGGAAAAAAGTTGGTCCCCCCCCCTCTAACTTCTAAAATAAGAGAATGATAAAACTAAAAAAAATATATGTTGTACATTACTATGCAAACTTTCAACGATATTTGGTTTGAACGAGATCTAGTCAGTAGTTTTATTTTTATATGTCATAAATCGTAAACCGCAATTTACCATTCGACAAACTACAAAAACCTTTATATTATGTTATTTGATGCTACGGAACCCTTCATGGGCGAGTCCGACTCGCACTTGGCTGCTTTTTTTAGAAATTTTCTTTGCGAGTTTATTTGTTTGTTGCACAAAATGAGTAATTTCGACCCTAGTTTTTTTGAATGAACACCACCGGAACTCAGTATAATTGCACAAAATGCTTCGGAGAACATTTTACCGGAAAAGTCAAAAAGTCGCTACATGCATACATACGACGAACTTATTGCGTGGAGAGAAGAGAAAAAAGCAAATGGTTTTGTTATTATTTTAATAAATTGCTTCATTTTTTCGCAACTGTATTAAAAATAGTCGTTCAGTACACGTGCGGAACCGTCATTGCAACTTGTTCCGACTGTCAACCCTCGCCTTCGGCTCGGGTAGACATTTGTCGTAACTCTTTGCAATGACAGCCTTTCCGCACTAGTAATGAAATATACAATTTTTGCCTATTTTATATTTCTTTTACGTCCTGTGCAGGTTTCCAAAAAACCCTGTTGCTTGAAGAGTGGACAAAACTTTTTGGCCAAAAAACTACTTGGCATGTAACAAGAACGAGTGTGATTTGCTCGGAACATTTTACAGAAAGTTCTCAAACTCGGGCAAACAAACATCTGCGTTCACCACACAAATATTTGTTCTCGGTGGGAATCGAACCAACGCCTCCGGCGCAGAAGACAGAACTACAAACTTCGCTGTGGTGTGAAGGCTGACGATGTAATGTGATTTCACTTTATATATATTTTTCAAT
Source organism: Thera britannica (assembly GCA_939531255.2). NCBI lineage: Eukaryota > Metazoa > Arthropoda > Insecta > Lepidoptera > Geometridae > Thera > Thera britannica. The sequence goes on along the minus strand of OW618039.2, from coordinate 7,881,960 downwards.
TATTCAGTAAAAGACTAAACTTATGTGTACTATGCTATAACATGTTAAGAACTATTGATTCAAACTTATAACCATTAATAAAACATAACAACTAAATTCAGTTCTTTTATTTTCTGACTGTTACAAAATGTGAAACCTGTTGTGCATAACTTATTCATAACACTCACTATTACCTGTACCTAAAAACCCATTTCATTCATTAGTTTATTCATCGTTCAATTTACCGGTCTTACTGAATGCCCATCACTAGAGATTATCCTAATGTGAGTCTTGACACTGCGTAACTACGTTATATTTTTTATCTGTGTGCAAATTTTAAGATCGTGTGCGGGATTGTCAATGTGTGTGTTTACATGAATAGGATTTTGCTATGCGCGTGTGCCATGCGTGTTTACCTCGTCCCCCGTCAATTTTGGCAGAAAATATTGTTCGTGGATTTAAACGTTGACGCCTCCATTTCTAATTCCTCCAAGTTCCCAACTGTCAAAATAATGTCTAAAAAAAAAAACCAACCATGAAGTTTTTACTAAAAAAATTCATCGAAGTTTTTATGATTCATGCAAATACGTATTATTTCTAAAAAGAAGCTACTAATTTGTTTCATTAACAGATTTAATGATTTGATTGAATGAGTTATGTTAGGTTTCATTTCATTTCATCTCATTAAATTTCATTTTCAATTCATATCAATAAAAAAAATCTACTGAAGACTTGGCTGTATGGGTATAGTTCCCTTTGCCTTCCAGAATGGGTGAAGAAAAAAAAATCTCTGCTTATATTCTACGGTTGGCGCCATTTTTCAGAAATTTTCTTTGTGAGTTTATTTGTTTGTTGCACAAAATGAGTAATTTCGACCCTAGTTTTTTTGAATGAACACCACCGGAACTCAGTATAATTGCACAAAATGCTTCGGAGAACATTTTACCGGAAAAGTCAAAAAGTCGCTACATGCATACATACGACGAACTTATTGCGTGGAGAGAAGAGAAAAAAGCAAATGGTATTTTTATTATTTTATTAAATTGCTTAATTTTTTCGCAACTGTATTAAAAATAGTCGTTCAGTACACGTGCGGAACCGTCATTGCAACTTGTTCCGACTGTCAACCCTCGCCTTCGGCTCGGGTAGACATTTGTCGGAACTCTTTGCAATGACAGCCTTCCCGCACTTGTAATGAATAAATATACTATTTCAATCTCAATCAAGTTATGGAGGTCTATTTTTAGCTTCTTTTTTCAAATGCTGGTGATCATCTGATGATTCTTACAGCGCTACCGGACAATGGTGATCGCAGAGGTTCAAAAACGCTTTGTTTTTTGTAGTAAAAACCAAGGGTATTTTATGAGAAACCTACTCTCAAATCATGTCTCATGGGACTGATTTTCGATGGAGCAGACTTGCTCAGCATATATACTATCTAAAGCAAAGATATCTTATTCTTAGCAAGTTAACAATTACAAACGCCTTCTGAAGAATTCTGGGCAATATTTAAGCGTGATATGTCTACGTAAGTAGGTAAAAGAAATTGGATTAAATGTTCCTCAAAGTGATTCCCGGTCGGGCGGCGCTCGGCAAACGACACGCTCAGAAGGTAAGCGTGTACGAGCAACCGCGACCGACCGGGAAATGAGATGTTCTTGTACAGGGACCATACCAAAAAAACTGGCACCTTACGAGACTTTTAGAGCAATACTTCGTCGTGGGTTTGAATCCCATCGAGAACAAATATTTGTAGTGAACATAGAGGTTTGTTCTTTGTCTGGGTGTTATATTGTATTCTCAGTAGGGTTTTTAAAAATAAAATGTATATGAGTATTATATCAGCTATCTGGTTCCCATAGTAAAAGCTCTGCTTAGTTTGGGACTAGATAGTGTTGTGTGGATTGTCCACATTATTTTATTTAAATAGGGATCCTAAAACAAAAGGCGAATATTTGATAAATATGAATATTTAATTATTGTTTTCTCATAACCTTTTCACGACTTTTCCCTAACTCTCGTGGTTTCAGACTTGGCCACCACCACCCTTCTTTAAAAACCACCCTGTATATGACTGGCCTCTCAGCTCAGTTGGTAGTAACTCACTCTGCCTTCTGCGCCGGTCGTGGGTTCGATCCCCACCCAGAACAAATATTTGTGTGGTGAACACATGTATGTTCTCTGTCTAGGTGTTTTATTGTATTCTAAGTATGTATTTACAAAAAAAAGTTGTAAGTATTATATCAACTATCTGGTCCCCATAGTACAAGCTCTGCTTAATTTGGGGCTAGATAGTGTTGTGTGCATTTCTGCAATATTCATTTAATACTTATTTTATTTATCATGGTTCTAAACAATATTTTCACAAAAAACACATGCTTGATACTTGTTCCATCAGGTAGAAGTTTAAAAAAAAAATATAAATCATACTTATAAAACAATAAAACACCCAGACAGAGAACAAACATCTGTGCTCACCACACAAATATTTGTTCTCAGTGGGGATTGAACTCACGGCCTACAGGCAAGGTTACTACCAACTGAGCCGTGACGCCTGTCAAAATAATGTAAATAACGGAATATTTAGGATTAGGATATTTAAATATTTAGGATAATTTTGATGAAAATACTATCTTTCTACTAATACATGGTTACTATTCAACAACTAAAATGGGGTTAATGAAACAAAAACAAAACGTTACATCTGTATTTTATTAGACACAATGGTTGTAAGTAAATGCAACAAATTCAAGCCAGTACTGTAGGCCTACCATAAGCTCTGTCTGGCTTTGGGAGTGAGTGTTGACTAAATACATCCTACGTCGAAACGTCACACACACAGTATAATACACTGGTGAGCACTCTCTGACCAAAACCAGAGCCAGAGACAGAACCAGACAGAGCCTGCGGTAGGCCGACTGTTCAACTTATGAAAAACGAACGACCGCTGTGATTGGACGAGCAGAGAAATGACGTGATTAAAAACTGCGTCCCATTGGTCAGTTTATTCATAAGTTGGTCATACATAATAATATTATCTTAGATCAAGGACAGTTTTGTACAATTCTTTGTATTTTGTAATGAACGGTCTGGTACTGATTTGGATCAGTTGAGCTATCTCTAGATCGTTTGTAACGGTCTGGATATAGCTAAACTATTTCTTGTTTTTTTATATATTTTTAATATTTGTACTTTGGATGTCTTGATCGAAGATATTTTAATACATTAGTACAGTTAAATGTATGCAAACTAAAAATCTAATAAAATTAATACAAAAAATTTAAGCTCTGATTGTAGATTAGATTAGTCTTTCAAGTTTTTTTAAATAAAGTTTTTTAAATAATTGATTTCAATTGGGTTTGAGCTAAGATTTTTTATAAATTAATTTTATAAGTTTAGTGATGAAGAGTTAAAACACAAATACAACACAAATGTATGCCAAAATTTCTAAACTTCATAACAATTTTAAATTGATCATCAAACATGCTTGTAAAAAGCTAAAAATCTTTTAAGGGTAATTGTTCAATCTACAGATAAAATTTGTCAGATAAAAATATATCCATCTCTTTTTTAGATTTGACAAAAACAAGGACTGGCATTATTTATTCGACGAATAGTGGAAATAAAATAAGAGGGATATATTTTCACTGATTAATAAATTTATATAGACCTCATTGAAGTCGTTGAGAACAGAAGACGAAAGATGATTGGCCATCTTGTACGACATGACAGCTACAGAAATATCTTTGAAGGAAAGGTAGAAGGAAAGAGAGGAAGGGGAAGACCAAGGATAAGCTAATAAAAGCAAAGATCGCTGTCATGTCGTATAAGTCAAGAAGATTGCCTTTAAAAGAAATACCTGGAGAAGAAATAAGAAGAAGAATAAATGTATCTGTAGATCGAAAAGTTAACCCTTAGTTCAATATAAAAATCTTATAAAAAAAAATGTGCAGAATATAAATAGCACAGTCTTGCGATAGACCCATTCTGGGCCCATAACCATAGGACGTTGGGCACTATGTATAGGAAATACCCAGAGCTGACACGAACCAACCATATTATTATGTTTTAAGGCCATAAGCATTTAGTTTTTATTTTATTTTAACAGTTGTCGCTATAGGAAAAAAAAAATACTGAAACGAGAAATAAAGAAATCGAAACACTTGGCACACAGCAAATTTTGAGTTAAACAACTATCAAATATTTGATTGGGTGATTAGTCATCCGTGAAACCGAGCTTTACAGTTAAAACAGTTGCAACAAGTAATAATTGGTTCGTGTTCAACTTGGGTCAAATCTACGCATACTTTTAAAGACATATATGGGCCCATAGCCTAATTTGTTAATTAGTAGGCATGGGACTTGATAAAGTTTGACTTGGAGGCCGCCAGAGATGGAATTGAACCAGCGACGTATTTGCCAGAAGCCGCTTGGCCGTTAGCCTACAGAAATAAAAATAAAACATTCCGAAATTAAAAAGGTATGTTCCACATTCAAATAATTCAGAGACAAGATGCGTAGGAAGGTGTGACGTCTTCAGTGCAGAGTGAAATGCAAGTGCATAGACAAAAAACATTAAATTAGTATTGTTACTACTTATTTGCGATATGCCAGGAATCTATAAAGTATGTTTTCAATTTATTGGATTTTTTAAACTTACTAGTATAGTAACATCAAAACTCTAAAGAGACTGACCTAAGATTGCTGGCATATGCAAACAAATGTTAATAACACAAAATGGGTTCTAAAAACAAGCAGTAACTACTACTACAAGGAAAGCATGCAAAAACAAAAACGTTTTTTACCAAAATTATGTTCTATGTCGATTGTCGCTTTATTAATGGTCATTTTTTTTATCATTGTCTTACTTCAAACTAAGCATAGTTTTAACTATGGGAGCAAGATATAATTCAATTCTCTTTTGACCAAATTATGGACCAAAATACGGATATCAGACTTTTTCATTGTTACATAATCCATGTCATTCTCGTTTCAGAATACACTATAGCGCCATCTAGTGCATCTTTATAATAACTACTAAGCGTTGGACAGGCACGCCATCTACCGGGATTGCCTGTCAACTCATCCCGTACCTACGTCAGGAACAGCTGATTGAGCTATCCTAGAAAGCGAGGTAAAAAACCCACAACTTTCCGCTCGCTCTATTGAGGCATCCTTTCAACTTTCCATTCCTAGGCCTAGATTAGTTACCTAGGCGCATTAGCTAAGATCGCAAACAGGGACCAACAATCAGTTTTTCAGTACTTTCGTTCCAAATAAGCACTATTGACTCTCTTAACCTTGGCAAATTTTTATCATTTGCACTTGATGTACGGTTTTTCCGCAAGCAAACGCTGGCGGGCCCTTTTTGCGTGACCCTTGACACGTGTTGCTCGAACTTTTTTAGGTTCTACGACACGCCGGTTTGTTCACGATGTTTTCCTTCACCGTTTTGAGAGTACACATATATTTTTCGACAGTATAGTGCACATATATTTTTCGACAGAAAAACTCATACTTTAATGACCAATCATAAAAACTGAATTAAAGGCAGTAATCTACCCATTACCTCTCAGTATGCTTACCTTGGCGCGCTTAAGAAGCTCGCCCTGTCCAGCGAGTAAGTTCTCCGGCTTGCCAGCCCAGGCACGCAGCACGGACGCTTGCAAAGCGCGTCCGTAGCTGAAGGTGAGAGACCACGGCCGCTTCAAATCAACGGTGTTGATAGCGTTCAGGTTCACGGAAGCTTCTTCTTCGGACTGGCCACCGGACAGGAATGTTACGCCTGGAATATTGAAAGGGAAAAGTTGAGTAGATGGATTTTTGTCTTCGTAAAAGTCGGTGGTCTCAATCGATGAAGGAAAACATCGGGACGAGACCAGTTATAGTATTCAAATGGAGCTTGCAACCACCCTTGTACTTGTAAGGGTTACGTGTTGCTTGGACCTATGGAATATCCATTCTGTAAAATGAGGGTATGTAGATAATAAATAAAATAAGCTAAGCAGAGCTTGTACTATGGGAAACAGATAGCTGATATAAACCATATATATTATATATAATATATATTTATTAAAAATATATATTATATTTAATATATACATACTTAGAATACAATATAACACCCAGACAGAGAACAAACATCAGTGTTTACCATTATTATTTGTTCTCGGTGGGGATCGAACCCACGACCTACGGCTCAGAAGGCAGAGCTACTACCAACTGAGCTGAGAGGCCAGTCCCATAGTAAATAAGACATATCTCAGAGTTATTGGAATATCTTTAGAATCTTCCAGTTGCTACTAAAGAGATTTAAAAAATCTATGTTTGATGATGCACATCATACATATTTTTGTGAAGAAAAACATCAATATCCAGTACAAAATCAATGTTTCACAGAATAAAGTACCAGGCGCGCATAAGCGATTAGAAGTATGTCATACCAGGAACGGCAGCAGGCACAGTCCTGAGCAGAGCGGTGACAGTCGCACGTCCAATGTCCATAGGAGTGTAGGTCGTCTTGCAAGACTGACCAGCGGTAACCTGGAACGAAATAAATTGCATGAGGAACAGAAATCTGGAGCCTAATTCTCGGGTCAACCAAGATTTTCAATGTCCCTTAAGGGGCCAGCGGAGGACGAATTTTCATACAAACGTAATACCAAAATGATTACTAATTAAAGCAGATTTTCACTATATTATTGTAATTATTGTATTTGTATAGTATTTATCTAGGTTCCTGAACAGTTATTATTTTTAATTACTTACCTCAAATGAAATGAACGCCAATCACATTTTGCAATGAAAAAAATGTGCAAAATGCGATATAATAAGTAATTTAAAATAAAAACTGTCCAGGAACCTAGATAAATACTATACAAATACAATTATTACAATAATATACCTAGTTAAAACGCTTAAATTAGAAATCATTTCAGTATTCCGTTTGTATGAAAATTCGCCCTCCGCCGGCCCCTTAAATACACATTGGCATTGCACAACCCTGCACTTTTCCTACGTTTTATATCGTAGCTGTCGAGGCATCTACGATGAGGTCATCGATGAATTACTCAAGGAAATCACTCATTCTCTCTTCGAAAAGAAGCAATAAAATAAAATTGCAATCCGAGATGAGCCGAGAATTAGGCTCCAGTACTTTTACAAAAAGAACATGGAATGGAAATGGAATTTCGTAACTTATGCGCCGATTAGAAATCTTTTTTTCATGTGATAGATAATACTTCCAGATTGGTCCCATAGAAATTTCAACAAAATTGGTTCAACAGTTCGGCTAAGAAGTTGGTTTCTCAAGATTTTTTAAACTTCTATTATTTTTTTATTTGTCAGCGATTATTTATAGTGCCCCAATGGATTCGTGTAAATTGAGAACAATTCTACAATATTCGGGGTACACAGAGGTCAATGTAATTCAGCTAGAGGTCAATCTTATTTAAAGATGCGTCCATTCCAATGTCATACGTGCGAAGTGATCAGTAGTCACGCTGTTTACATACTGTTATAACATGATAGCTTTGTTTGGCAATATGCCACGAGTTTATTATAGAAATTCTTAAGTTTCGGATACTGTCACTCTGCTGGACATGGGCCTCTAACATTTCCGTGAAGTACGATTCTGAGACCTACATCGGGTCCGGTTAATGTACACCCAGTTAAAACGAATCCACTTTTTTCCACTGGGAAATTGTTAAGGTATAGTGGCGGAATGAAAATGTTCGTCGATTTTCAACTTGATTTGTTCAACGTATCACGATCACATAATTAAAAATTAAAAAATTAAAAATTTGTTTATTCAGATGTCAAAAGATCCATTTTCTTAAAACTAACATAACACATACAAATAGCACATCAAAAAATAATAAAATAAACAGAGAACATTATAGTACTGTAGGAGTTCACACGAATGGTTACCTAGTTAATGTAATAAACTTGACTGGCATTGGGATTGATTAAGGCAGCCACCCAGTAGTTTTGTAGTGGGCTGTCCCATCTGCCAGCCAGTACTCTAAGTATACTGTTGGAGCTAGCCAACATTCTGCGCTTGACGGAAGCTATTTTATTACGCATTATGGCGTGAAAGTCATTGACATGTGCGTCAGCAAACATGCCCGACGCACTGCAGAATCTTGGTAGCCCCAACAATACCCTAAACATGTTATTGTACAGGACACGCAAGGCGCTGAGGGACGACTTATTAAACCTACACCACAGGCCGCTTGTGTAAAAAGATTGACAGAATGATTTAAATAAAGTTACTTTGACCTCACCTGAACAATGCGCAAACCTGCGGGCCAGCATATTGCCCCTTACCGCCAGCGCCCTGCGCTCCCTTTCTATGTCGGCATCATCTTTCAAATCAGTAGTGACCATATGACCTAAATATTTAAACACAGAAACTCTTGCTAGCTCACAACCATCAAGATAAACGGGGGGGATGAGGCTGAGGCAGCAGCCACGAGCTGAAAAAACCATCATTTCACTTTTTTTGCTATTGTATTGCAGCCCATGCGTTTTAGAATAGTTTTCGCAAACCCGCAGCAGCTTCCCCAGGGCGCAGACCGACGGGCTCAGCAGCACCATGTCATCCGCATAGCTAATATTGTTAACCATTTGGCCATCAACGGAGCACCCTGCATGCATGCTGCTCAGCTCGTCGATGAGCTCGTTCACGTACAGGCAGAAAAGCTTCGGGGATGTTAACCCCCCCTGCCTCACTCCACATTCCAGCCTGTACGTGTCCGATACCTCACCCGCCCACCTCACACAGTTATCCTGATGCGCGTACCAGTGCCTAAACAGATTTACAACCTCACATGGCATACCAGTGGCCTCTAGTTTCTCCCACAGTATCCTATAAGAAACACGGTCGAACGCTTTTGACAGGTCAAGAAAGCACCCATAGACTGGCGTCTTTCTTTTCGTATAGTACCTGACAGTCTCCTTGAGGGCAAAGATGGCGCTTTCTGTTGACAGCCCAGCTCTAAAGCCAAACTGCGCATCATTGAGTTTAAGGTGTTTGCCCAGCTGCTTATCAAGGAGACTATAATACCTTTTGAAACTGAATAGACAGAATACACCGATAAGTTAACGTCACAAATTATGTCAAAATGTGTTCATGATCAAGGCAGTGGTGCAAGCGAAAACCGACTCTAAGGTGACGAACATTTTCATACCGCGACTGTACACTGTAGCGGATAAATATTTCGATTATTAATTTTGTTTCTCTATCAATGAATAATTGCTTTGAAGAGGATAACGCCTTTGATTTCATTGTAAAAAAAACATTTTCTGGCACTGCGGCGGCCGCTGTCGCGTGATTTTTATGTTGTAACATAACCTAACCAAACCTAGTCGGATCCGCCCTTTATATAAAGTATCAAGGAAAGTTTATATCTAGTGCCGGAACAAAAAAGCAAAAATCCATGTTTGAATTGCTACAGTGTACATGTGGCTTAACTGGCATCGTAATAACGGGGTGTACAATATTATGGTGTACATTATCGCCTCCCCCTACATCCACCGGCTTCCGGTTAGCGGTTCCGGTTCCGGTTAGCGTTTAATATTATGAGACAACCGTTTGAGAATTAAGGTAACCAACCACCTTAATTCTCAATGATTGTCGGCCATAATATTGGCATAATAATGTAAAAGTACCAGGCAAGCATGAGTTCATAGGTAGTGTACTCACCATGTTAGGCTTGAGAAGGGTACCCTCAAGGTAGACGTGGTGATCATTGAGAGCTTTGTACACTGCGGCGAGGACGGTTTCTGTCACCTTCTGGGCGCGGTCCAAGTCGTGCTCACCTAGGGATAAAAAGAAAGAAACTTAAATTATCTTCTCAGAGGCAAAGGCAAGGTTTTTCATCTGAACAAATTAGGTACCAGGTGAACAGAATTATTGAGATGATGCACAATACACCCCATCGCGGGACGTCAGTGCAGATCGTATTCCCCCAAATCAATTAGGTACATGTTTTACTTCTGTACTCTGCTACAGCGATTTACCCAATGAATGTCGTAAAAGTGACGTCATGTCGCTAAATTTTTTGTAGCTTATTAGTAATATTCTACAGTCACATTTCAAGAAAAAAAACCGTGAAGCAGCATTGCTGTGTTTCGGTTTGAGGGGTGTGGGTGCCGGTAAAATTACTATTGAACATCTGTATGCCTCAAGTTCATGGGCGCAGAGCAACGCATTGTAGGGCACATTCCTGACGCGCGTGACCTACGAAGCAATGCTTTGTTATAGGCGATGGTTACCACTTAACATCAGGTGGGCCACATGCCTGTTCCATCAACTAGTTGTCTATAAAAAAAAAAATGCAACTAAACCCTTTTCAACATAAGTACTAGGCACGCAGAAGCCACAAGAAAGTCGTCAACTCACAGAGAACAGTAAGTGGTTCCACTCAAATAATATTGTGGTCAAGAATTAAGTAACAGGCTGGCATATCTGGCCAACACACTGGTAGGAAGGCATATTGCTTCAAAGTACCAGGCTATCATAACTCTGTTGGTAGTGTCACTCACCATCAGGCAGAACCTCGGGCTCCACAATAGGCACGATGCGCTGGCTCTGGCAGATGGAAGCGTATCTGGCCAACACGGTGGCGTTCTCAGTGATGGACTGGTATGAAGGCGTGTTACGGCCAATCTTGAGCACGCAACGCCACTTGGCGAAATGGCAACCGTCCTTCTTGTATTGAGCGCAACGCTGGGCCAAGTCGTCGAGACCTGTGAAGGAAGCAAATTGAAATATTAACATGGGGGAAGTCTTTGCGCAACAAACAACTTGTAGGAAGCCGTTCGTTGCCTGTTCTTCAAGGCTTAATCACGTGGAACCTACAATATTCCGTGTTCATATTCATATTCATTTATTCATTGCTTCATGTGTTTTATAGGTCTTAGGGGGTAATAACGTCCAGAACATGAGCCCCGCTGGGGCATTACAATTATTATGTTCAGAGGATAGTCATTACGTCGGTCTCGATTTTGCTTTTGTATTATTGCCTATGTCTTACTAAGTGGAGTGGCACCACACTGGAACTTCACTGCTATTATTATTTTTGTTTTGTTAAAGGATCATACAAAAAAACGGTTGGAACCAAGCCGTAGTTTGTTGCCTGTTCTTCTAGGCTTGGTCGCGTGGAACTGCCCTTCACCTAGCTTTAAGACTTTTTTAGGTGATCCTTGTGACACCAGAATAAAGAAATATTAAAAATATTTCTTTAAAAAAAAATATTTGGTCATTAGGTTTTTTTGTAAAATTAGCTTGTCATCGAATAAAAGAATAATCGTGGATATTTTGTAACTTGTTTACAAAGTTTTGACAATGCTATCTAATAATAGATAAACAGTCGAGCCCCTCGCAACGAAAGTCGATAAACTTGAGTCCAAAAGGTCAGACGCAATCAAAGCCGTATTATTTGAATATAATTATGAAGTAGACTAGGCCCGTTTTCAGAAACAGTGCTTGATTCTGAGAGCCTCAAGCATAGTTTTTTGTCAATTTTCAATGGACAACTGTCAAAAAATCTATGCTTGAGAGTGCTTGGGGGTCGACTCAGACTCAAGCACTGTTTCTGAACGCAACATAGTACTTATATTAACTTTTGTATGTTTTTGAAAGGTGTGTCCGACAGAGGACATTACCTAAGAACAAGCAATAGCGATAGCCGTAGTCATTGCTTGTCAATTTAAACGCTGCAAACTGTGAAACAAATCGCTCGCACACTTTTGATTTTTGTTTTTTTGTTCTGGCAGCGGATACCTACTTGTATTTGTCTTTGAGACTTTATAGGGCGGATCCGACTTGGATAGGTTAGGTACCTTTTGAAAGATAAGAAATAAGGAGGAGGAGGAGGTTATTGAGTGCGAGGGAGAAGTCCATCGACAGTTATTTTCACTTTGAACAAATCTCACTGTTAAAGCTGTCTGTCGTGATTTCAAAAAAGTAGTTTTTTTATGACATAGATTTTCCGACAGGCCCAGTCTTCAATCAACCGAATAATTTGTATGTTAAACAAGCAACATCACTACAGCTGCTGATATTGCTTATACATAGGTAATAGCTTCGTGAGCCCAAGAAATACAAAGACATTTTTATGTTTTTTTTTACTGTATCTCTTAACATTAAGTATGTACATATAAAGCATTTGGCTGCCATCACACTTATTGGAAAGTGAGGATGCAACCTAAGATGGAGCATGCTTAGCCATAATCCACCTGTTCACTTTATCTTATCTTATTATATTTATTGTCAAGTAATAATGGTGGCTTTCCTATCAGTTTAAATAGATAGGCTTGTCAGTACGACTTAGGGTTGTCGGTTTGTTTCAAGATTCCCTGATCCAAGTACCAAGTAAGCATTCTAATCCTAGATTTTAAGATTACAACAAGCTATATGGTTTTCTTCAAGTGTTATGTGTTTGTTAATATGGCATTGCACTGTTTCTAAATCTCTGAGAGATTAAATTTAATTGTTAAGAGGTTTACCCTAAGGACTATAGCATGGGGATCTTCAAAAATGGCGTTTTACAGGGTCGGCAACGCGCTTGTGATGCCTATAGTTATAGCCTATGGACATAGGCTACGGTAACCGCTTCCCATCACGTGGGTCGTATGCTTCTTTGTCCAATTAGTTGTTTAAAAAAAAGAGACACATAATATCCTTTCACCACACTAGTTCCCAAAAAGACAAGAGATTATAGTATCTCACCCTGTGTAGTGCATTCGTCTTCAGAGCCGAACAAGGGAACAACACCCTTATCGACCTTGATGCCGGGAATGATGCCTCGCTTCTCCAGCAGCTGGACCAGAGGAGTGCCGTCATCGCTCTTCTGGTACAGAGTCTCGTGGAACAGGATCACGCCGGAAATGTTCTCCGAGAGAGCCTGGAAGGTATAGTTGTGTAATTATAGAGAAAACAAAAAAATACGCCTGCTAAATAGGTAGGACAAAAACTGAACATCTCTTTTGTGATTTTGGTGGTCCTTCCATTTTCTCTCCTCCATGCCCGTTCGTCGGAAGACATTGTCGGAGTAATTGGGCAGCAATGGTGGAGACTGGCACAGGACCGATCAGAGTGGCGTATTAGGGAGGAGGCCTATACCCAGCAGTGGGTGTAAACAGGCTAAATAGATAGATGGTCCAGAGATGGTGTATCCCTGCCAGTCTGCTCCGATTTCCTATTAAGTACTTTTCTTTCCCGAATGGACTAAATGCTGGTGATTGTCTGACGATTCTTACAGCGGTACCGGACAATGGTGAGCGCAGAGGGCGCTCAACCGGTAAAGTTAGGTTGCGACAACAAACTCAAGGGCACCACTATGTTACGACCTCGGCTTGGGCTGTTGCCAGGGGTTTGAATCTAGTTTAGACCTGGAGTGGGCGGGCACTAAGCGCCGGCGGGGTCGATTAATCTGTGCAGTGATGTTTCTGTCCGAACTGGATGGCTCGATCGCCTCCGCGTTAGCGAAGTCATCGGAATCATCGAGGATATGCCTCGGTCTACGGAGGGATTCTCCTATCTATACTAATATTATAAAGCTGAAGAGTTTGATTGTTTGTTTGTTTGGTTGAACGCGCTAATCTCGGAAACTGCTGATCCGAATTGAAAAACTATTTTTGCGTTGGATAGACCATTTATCGAGGAAGGCTATAGGCTATATAACATCACGCTAAGACTAATAGAAACAGAGCCTCAATGCAAAATGCAAAATCTATGTCTATCCTTTTTTATCTTTCATCATCATCATCAATTTATATCAGTCCACTGCTGGACGTAGGTTCACCTACGAGTAACATAGGCTATATTTATGTGTTTAAAAAAATAAATGTCCGCCCGTGCGAAGCCGGGACAGGCAGCTAGTAACTAGAATACAGCTGAAACATACAAAAATACAAATCTTTCCTTTTTACATTTTTAGATTCAACAGACCAACCTATCAATGGTCAGTAAAAACAGATTCCATAACATTACACCGACTAACAATAGTTTCAAATGAGATTCTGATTTGGCCATAAACCGGCTCTCTATGTAAGTTAGCGGTAAATGACGCATACGACCGGTTTTGGACTACGTGATACGAGGCATGGCTTGTCAGATGATGCAAAAAGGGGGTGTGACTTCGACATATCGAGATGTAAGAATTTTGTCGAATGTGAAGTCTAAAAAACTTGAGAATACGACTTCATGGTCAAACTGCTGAACCAATTTTGACTATTTTTTATTGATTTTAAATCACGAAGATCTTTATAAGTCAATAAATTAACCATTAAGCCATTATATAAGCCATTTTTAATCCAATGATTTAAACCCCGCTCGGCTCTTAACTTTTGGGAGATGAAAATTATATTTCTATAGGACCAATCTGGACCTCTAGATAAATAATTAGAACTTGCTCATTAATGACGAAATTATGTGTTATTATAACAAACAAAAAGTCATCTGAATTGAGAACCTCTTTTTTTATTTGAAGTTGGTTAAAAATATCGATTTATGACATTCAGCGATTCCAAAACAAAGTACTCAGGGGCATAGTGAACGCTCCCTGGTACATACGCAACGACGATCTCCAAAGGGACCTTAACATTGAGATCGTCGATAAAGTGATTAAAAAACACGCAGAAGCTCATGAAAAAAGGCTTCTTCACCATGTGAATGTCGAGGCAATCCAGCTCCTTGACAACACGGACCTAGTGAGAAGGCTCAAAAGGAAAAAACCTTTTGAGTTAGTGTAGTGTATATACAATAGTGAACTGTAGTGTAAGTGTAAACTAGTGCTACGTTTTAAGAACACAAGAACAAAGTGTTTCCCCTTACGTGAATAGAGACAATAAGAAACGTGCTTATGGACACATTCTTAGAATAGCAATATAGAAATTTAAGTCAGCATAAAATTGCTCATTAGCCTACATTATGGCTAGATCGTAATCTTATTAGGAAAAAAAAATGACATTCAACAGCGACAAGTGGTCCCCTATCCTTGCTATTTTATCAAACCATAATCCTATGTGGGTCCCAAGTACAATACTCTTCTTTTTCCAAACCGCGGTGGGTCCGAATTCCAACGTGCTGGTTTCCTCACGTTCGTATCAAACATGAGGAAACCAGTTTGATACCAGTTCATAACCAGTTTTCTGCAGCTATTAGCTGTTGCAATGTAACCTATTTATGTACATAACCAACTTGTAGATTATGTGTCGAATGATTGTATTATTAGGAAATACCACTTCTGTTTGGGCTGTTGCTGTCAACAAATTAGTGAGTAAAGGAGGAAAACAGCATTAAAGTAGTTAAACTACCAAAGATCGATTTGGGATATAATGAGACGATTTGGGAATTTAAGAGTCATGTTTATGAGAATGCCTCAAATTGATGGACGCGGGGAAATGCATCGTAGGGCACGTTCAGACGTGAGTGACCTACGAACCAATGCTTTGTTATAGGCGATGGTTACTACTTAACATCAGGTGGGCCATACGCTTGTTCCATAAGCTAGTTGTATAGAAAAAAAGTATTCAACTAAACCTTTTTCAACATAGGTACTAGGCACGCAGAAGCGACAAGAAGGTCTTATGGTCCATTAGCTAGTGGTATAAAAAATAAATACTCACAGGGTCTGAGCTGAAGAGCAGCTGACGGTATTTACGGCGGTTCTCCTCTGTGTTCTCCACTCCAATGTCTTGGAGACGCTTGCCCATGGTCCCTTTAGAAAAGTAGAACGTTTTAGGAAATCCATCAATCCATCTTTTATATCTTGTAGGTATGTCCTGTGTCTACATTATATAATTTTGTTACATTGTATTCTAAGTATGTCATTATCATCATCAGCAGCCTGAAGGAGTCCAACTGCTGGACATAGGCTTCCCCTACACGTTTCCAGGAAGAACGATTCTGAGCTCTTTCCATCCACCAACTTCCACCGACCTTAACAATTTCATCGGTCTATCTGGTGGAGTATATCAGCTTTTCGGTTCCCATCGTACAAGCCCTGTTTAGTTTGGGGCTAGATGGTGTGGTATTGAAAGGCCATATTTTTTTTACTTTTATTTTAGTTAAAACTCTAAGGTGGTCCAGTATGCTTTGGCTATGTGTGAAATATATGAATTTTTGTTCAATATCTGAAAAAAAAAAAACATTTTTTTTGTTTCTAAGTCTGGGTTATCTTACCGGTGGACTCATCAGCAGCCAAAATTCCCTTGCCGGGGGCCACAATAGCCTGGGCAATCTTCCTCAGCTCCTCCTGAAGCTCAGGGGTCGGGTACTGGAAGTAGGTACTCATGGTTGCTGCAACAAATAAGACAGATTACTACTACTGTTTAAAAGCCTCAGCCACCATGTTGCTATTCCCTATACAGGGTGTGTGTGTGTGTGTGTGGACTTACACCTAAGAACTATGTATGTACCTAAACTAAACCATGAGTATGCAACAAATAAAGTTTTGAGACCAATAATATTATCCCAGCTTTATTATTGGTTATAGATAACAAACCATTAAGATTTAAAACAAATATTATTATCAATGCTTCGAAAATAAATTGGTAATGATGCTTGAAGACGGTATGTTGTTTACTTTACTTTTATCAGTCTACACTAATATTTTTAAGAAAATGGTTTGTATGTAACTAATTAAAAACTACTGGACCGATTTCAAAAATTTCTTCACCATTATAAAGCTACATTATCCCTGCGTAACATAGACTATTTACTAGCAACCCACCTACCACGGGTGTAAAAATGACATCCAAGCTGGGGCGAATTGCTGGTTATTTTTAAGTAACATACCAATGGCTATCAGCAAATGCAGGGAGCATAGACCATAGCTACAGAGTATTTGAAGTAAACTTTTATCACATGTGGTTAGATCCAGAACCTACATAGAGGAAGAATCTTTGCACAATAAAGCAAGGACTTATGATGCCCGCCAGATAGGTTACACTAAATTGTAGGGCACCAGTATTTGGAAGTAGCAAAGTCAAACCTACCCTTGGTTCCAAAGCCCGGCATCCATCCTGATTCTGCCGGGCCTTTTTTCTTTCCTTTACCTTTTGGTGGCATTTTAGTTTGATGTTATAAAAAATAAAATTAGTCCTTTATGTAGGTACGATTAGTAAAATATTATAATCGACATTATTTTTTCGAATATAATGTATCAAAAACTCACCAAATTAAATACTGATCGCTTTCAGGCCGTCAAACTGTCGGAAAACTACACTGTTTCAGGAAAATTCACTAATTTTCAAAAATAGAATCCAACAAAACTAATCTCTTTGATTGATTGAACAGAAACTTTTTTCTTTTTTTGTTGTTTTTGATTGATTGATTTTTGAGCATGACTTTGATATATAAAACTGCTGTCAATAATCCCAGTTTATTCTTCCACTTCTTCCACAGTTTTTCAAAAAAGGAGGTTCACACAAAAAAGGAAAAAATAAGGTGCTAACCGCACTAACCACCTAAACTTTCAGCAGCAATTTTTATTTGAAGCAAACAAAACCGAAAGAAAGTTTTTACCCATCAATATTATGGGTATTAATTAAGTAGGTATGTGGGATTCCTAATTCCTATTTAAATAGTGTTCAAGTTTATTAACCTTTGGCTTGGCATTTCTTTATCGCCATTGACCTTCAAAGGTTAAAAACAAAGTCAGATTTAGAAGATGGACCCAATTTTCAAGTTCAACTGCATAACATGCGGCTCATACCAACAGCTACATCCATGTCTTTTTTTAGAACCTTATCCACGTAGATAGGTATACCTAGCTAGTATGCAGAGTGTATAATTATTTTCCCTAGGACCGCAATAAATAGTTTACATGATGAAATTGTTGAAATGTAAAGCTCTAAGAAATAAGAATCTACTCTTTATAAGTTGAGCAATGAATGATGGATTTGAGAAACAAATACTTAGGTAGCCGAAGTTACGTATCATTCAGTCAACATAGATTAATAGCAATTTTCTAACTAACCTCTACAGCCTACATTATCCAAATAAAACATAGGTAACAATCTATGCATGTTTCAAGACTTAATCCTAACAAAAGAATTAAGTAATTCCTGAAACAATTAGAGGAAAAAAATAAAACTTACATATTTTTTTAGCTAGACACCGTAACACACAGACACTCCCGAACTGGTTACTCAGTTTATAGAACTGACAGGCAAAAGTCGAAGAGAGGACAAACAGAAAGGTCGTTTGAAGGTCTTGTGATAGCGCGTATGCATGCAATGTTAACTAATTACAAATAGCGCCATCTAAACTAATCTTATTGAACAAAGATTACCTATGCGTAAGAAATGATGGTATTTAGTTAGACATGTTTTGAATAGATGGCGCTGTTATTATTTTCATAATACAGCGCCATCTATCGAACTATTTTCTAACCACTGCGCTTTGAGGTGCTTAAGTGTTTCAAAAGAATGATGATAGATGGCGCTGTTCGACATTTACTGCAAATTACAAATTACAAATTATTTATTCACAAAGAAATAACATGACAGATACAGAGTCCAATGCGTTAAATCTAGAAATTAAGATAAACTTATAATATTACACATGAAAAACAAGGCCATAGAACTAAAAATATAAACATTCAGAAGTTACTTACAAGAAATAAAAAAATAAGGGCAAAGCCTATAAAACAAAAATAAAAACATACTTAACTCTTATTTTAACGAGAGAATTCTAAATAATTTACTTATATTATATAAAAATCATTACTTGAGTACCTAACACGTTAAGTTAGGTACTATATAGTTATCTATGACTTCTGACTAGAGAGTGGCTGAATCGGTGTAACAGGTGTCACTACTTGACGCTATTTACCACGGTAGCAAGGAACTAGGTTCCTCACAGTAACCTAGACATGCCTTTTCCAGCGTTCGCCATCTATCATAAAAAATATCGCAATCTGCGTTCCTTGTGACTAGAGCATTTAGGTGTCGCTGTGCGCGGCAGACTGCGGATTGCTGGCGCGCGACTGTACGCGCGTTTCTTGGAGCCAGCAGTGGTACTCGACCCGGGCGGAATCTAGTGCAGTGATCTGGCACGCATAGTCTGCTCACTTCATGAAGTAGGTCAGGACAGTTGACGATCCCACGCAAAATGCGACAGATAGTAATCATTTGCTCATACAGCCTCCTAGTTTCAAGAGAATGGAATCCCAGTGTACCCTGAAGATATTTGGTTGGGTACATAAACGGATAGTAGCCGTACACTCTTTTGTAGAGAAAGCGCAGAAATCTTTTCTGCACTTTTTCCAACATCAGAGTATACGTCACCTCGTGGGGATTCCAGACACAGGCGCTTGATTCCAATTTCGACCTGACTAAAGACGTGTACAGCAGTTTAATCGCACTAATATTGGTAAATTCTTTGCAATTACGGGTAACAAAGCCTAGTTTTTTAAAAGTATCTACTGCAAATGGTGAGTATAAAATGATTACGGTATTTCTTTAGAGTACATATTCGGCTTCCGTTTGCATGTAGTAGGTCTGTAACCATGAAGGTGTTGGCAATAATATTATACACAAACATAGACATAATAATCTAGTTGTTAATTATCACTGTTTGTAGGGTCAAGAGTTATCACAAAAGAGCAGGGTGTTCAAAAATAAATTGTTCATTTAATCATTTTATTCTACGCATCTAAAGCAAAAGTTAACACGAGTACATAATTGATACATTAATAAATGTACTTATAAGTTTCTAAACTATAAAATATTAAATGACAAAAATGTATTTCAAGAAAATTTTATTATGAAGTTACGTAGCCTATAAAATCCGACGTAGCTTTTGGCTACGAATTTGCTACGAAATCAGATTTACTAATTAAATTTTATTTCTTATTAAATAACTGGATGAAGGATAGAGAATTATCTTCTGCGCATTTATAGACAAACTCCTTGAAGAAAGGGGTTCCTCATTGAGGCATACTACCATAATTATCACCGAGAGATATTATTTCAAGAAAATTCAACAGTAAACCTCGGGAATACAATCTGATTTGTAAAAAAAACTAAGCAAGTTTACTAGCACCAGATTGGAGTACAAAAAGCTATGCAGCCAATGTAGCTCTTGGCTACGAAATTTGCTACGAAATAATTTTACGATTTTTGCTACTGACATAAATTATAAGCTCATCTTCTTTGCTCAAAATGTTGTCGTGTTTTGTTTTTCTCTAAGGCAAAGCCTTGCGTACACCTTACGTTCTGCGGTGATGACCTAAGGTGGAGATCCCTTAAGCCCTGTCAGATATACCCTATACCCTATGCAGGGTCCATGTGATACCTACTTACACTTAAAAACTATGTATGTACAAACTAAATGATGTGTAAAGCAATAATTGTGTTGAGTATTGAGTATATTACTGCCATATCTGACGGCGTTTCGCTGAGCACCCCCGCAGAAAGCTTAGATGTGCGCTTTACTTAATAAAAATATGTCAAAAGATAAACAGTGTTTAAACTATTGCATCTCTTACCACTGAGTAAGGTCAAACAGTGACAGCTTACTTTAAACTTTAAACAATGATTAAATTTAAATTATTGCTCTTTATAAGTAATGGCTTTATAAGTAGTGTTCCACCCAGTATCTCTCAGATATAAGGTTATTTAGATAGTAAATGTTATTTGTTTATGATGATCGCCGGTTTTACTCGGAGCTCAGTGTGTCGTTATCTTTACAACCAAAGTCACATAATTTGTATTCAACTGTGGAACAGAGTAATAGCAGATTGGAATAATTTCGTTTTTTGTGAGTGGATTTTTGTCTAATAGTGCTCAGTTATAAGAATAAAAGTAGCTAAAAATTACTCGGTTTTGTAAACGGTTTAGGTTTTAAGACGTTCCAACGTTTCTTTTGTTTCAACCAACTTTTAGTCAATGGTGGAAGAAGGGTGAAGTTTGATACGTTTTTTTTAGAAAGCTATAATTGTTCTGAGATGATTACTAAGTTGTGGTTGATATGGAATGGTGGTTAGCACGTTTGGTAGAGGTAAATGCAGCCGCTACCATGTTTTGTGGTTATTTTAACCAAGTTCGGGAGTGCTAATTGTTTTTGTATGATTTACTTAGTTTAAACTTTGATATTCCAACGAAACTTTTTGGTTACTACCATTTAGTAGGTACGTACCTGCCAATGATACGGCTCAGTTTACTCAGTTACAGAGTAGTAGAAGAGCTTTTTGTGACGGATTCGTCCGGGGAAGTACTAATACTACCATGCCTATTTCTGCCGTGAAGCAGCATTGCATTTCAGTTTGAAGGGTGTGGGTTCTGGTGAAATTACTCGCACGTGAGGCTGAACATCTGTATGCTTAAGTTGATGGACCTAGTGCAGTGCATCGTAGGGCACGTTCCTGACGTGCGTGACCTACGAGGCAATGCTTTGTTATAGACTATTGTTAACACTTAACATAAGTTTAAGTTGTTTAAAAAAAAATTTGTTAATAGAGGTTTTGCAGTTTCGATACCACCGAAAACAAAATATTGTAGGTATTTGTTTAATAGTTGTGGTTTGGCTGATGAGTTTACTTCTGTTTTCAGGATATGTCGACCACCTTCTCTTACCCTGACCCTAAGCTCCAGGAGGAGCTGAAGAGGACTGCAGAAGCCATTGTTGTTCCAGGAAAGGGCATCCTAGCTGTTGACGAATCAAATGGTTGGTATCATCAATTCTTAGTGTAACTTGTTATTACTGACTCTATTTACTATAGTCATCATCAGCCTGAAGAAGTCGACTGGCCTCTCAGCTCAGTTGATGGTAGCTCTGCCTTCTTCGCCGTAGGTTATGGGTTGATACCCGAGAACCCCACCGAGAACAAATATTTGTGTGGTGAACGCAGATTTTTGTTCTCTGTCCGGGCGTTATCTATTGCATTTTAAGTATGTATTTAAAAAAAAAGTATGTATTATAATAAAATATGAGCCATCTGGTTCCCATAAACTCGGCTTATTTTTATTGATTTTGTAGTGTTTACTACACTTAAATCCCGCTCGGCTCTTATAACTTTTGGGCTTCTTTTGGGGCATAAAACGTTCTGCTTAATTTGAGGCTAGATAGTGATTTGTGGATTATCTGCAATATTTATTTATATGTGTTTCAGAGGGTATTGGAAAGTTGCTTGCAGCAGTTGGCTTGGAGAACTCGGAGAACAACAGGAGACGGTACAGGCAGCTTCTCTTCACGACTGATGATGTAAGTGAAAACACATAAACCATTTCCATACAACCATCACTAATAGTACTACCACCATGCCTATTTCTGCCGTGAAGCAGCATTGCGTTTCGGTTTGAAGGGCGTGGGCGCCGGTGAAATTACTGGCACGTGAGGCTTAACATCTGCATGCCTCAAGTTGATGGACGCAGGACGTGCATCGTGGGGCACTTTCCTGGCCTGCGTGACCTTTGAGGCAAAGATTTATTACAGGCGATGGTTACCACTTAACATCAGGGGAGCCATATTATGCTTGTTCTATCAACTTGTTGTATAAAAAAAGAAAAACAACGCAGCGGCGAATTCAAATACTAATTCAAATAAAGTGACTAGGGAGTATAAGAAAAATAAGGGCCTGCGCACACCTAGGCCGTTGGCGTCGGCGATCAGTGAAACGCTGTCAAATTTGACAACGATATTTGACAGCGTTTCACTGATTGCTACCGCCAGCGAACTAGGTGTGCGCAGGCCTTTAGGACTCTACGGGGGTTTAAATTGTAATAGAAAAAAAATCTATTACAATTTAAATGACTTCTTCAATGCCTTATAATTTAATTTAATTCACAAGACAACACTAACCGCTAGCTTTTATTTATTTTTTAAAACTTCGGCTCGCCCCCACTCCAAATATGCTATATGCCCTAAACATAGGGGCCTATTATGTGTTCACCATTTTAAACTTTCCAAACCCACCTTAAGGCCTACCACATCTCTGTCTGGCTCTGTCTCTGGCTCTGGTTTGGAGTCTGTGTTAGTGCTGTCTAAATAAATTCTATACGTCAAAACGTTACACACACAGTATACACAGTCAGTATGCATAAACTGGTGAGCACTCACCCAGACTCAAAACCAGAGCTAGAGACAGAGCCAGACAGAGCTCATGGTAGGCCTACATGTAACATAATAATTGCAATAAATAATATGAGTATGAGATTTTTTTCTCTTATATTCGTTTGACAGACAAGTTTTGATCAGGACACCACAGAGGCACAACCGCGATATGTTATTATATTTTATGAACCCAGGGGTTGAATTAATTTACATCGCAAGTAATTGGAAGGGTACGCTAAATTGCAAGATTTACCGCCTCCGAAATGAAGGAGTTTAATGAAAAATGTACCCCATTACAGGGCCCCCACTGGCGCGGGAAGTGGCACCACATATTTCATGCCCTGAATATTTAACAAGTCTCCCTTGTTATGTTGGCGTCTACAGTTTGCCGTGACTTAGAGGCTCTTTTGGTATCCATAAATAGTAATGAAGGCCTATCACAAGACCTACGGCTCTTTTCGACGTAGGGTTTATTTAGTCAACACTCACACAGACTCAAAACCAGAGCCTGAGACAGAGCCAGACAGAGCTTGTGGTAGGCAATTTTTTGGTTTCAATAAATAAAATAATTTTAATGGACATGAAGCTTAAAATTGTGCTTACATCGTAAAGGAACCTTATAACTACGCGTCACTGTCATCTTTTGTTTGCCAAAAATGTTTTCTTGAGGAGAAAAAAGGAAATAAACAAAATAAATTATTGACAAAATAGTGAACGAGGCGCGACATTTCTAGTAGCAAATTCCTGAAATGCCGATAAAGAGGGGTTCTTAAGAAAATTGGATAAAAAGGTACCTTATTTGATCCCTTGGGAGTTTAGGGAGCACGAAGGTAAAGTGTGATCCTGTTAGGCTGGCAACGATGTAACATTTCGGCTTATTGGTCCTATAGATAGGTATTCGCTAAGTCAAAGTAAAAAACTTAAGAAAAATGTAACATTTGTAATGTAATGTTTGTAACGATCTCCAGATAGCTCAACTGTTTCTTGTGTATTTTGTACATTATGTAAATATTTGTTTAATTGTAAGTTTCTTTGTGTAAATAAAGTTTTTAAATTATAAAAACTTAAGACTATCAAATAAAATCAAATCAAAAGTGTATCTATTCAGTAGGATCGCAAGGACCACTTCGAAACGTCATAAAGCTAGGTGAGTCTAGGTGCCAGTTCCACGCGACCAAGCCTAGAAGAACTGGCAACAACCTACGGCTTGGTTTCTACCGTTTTTAGGGTTCCGTAGCCAAATGGCAAAAACGGAACCCTTATAGATTCGTCATGTCTGTCTGTCTGTCTGTCTGTCTGTCTGTCTGTCTGTCCGTCCGTATGTCACAGCCATTTTTCTCCGAAACCGTAAGAGCTAGACTGATGAAACTTGGCGAGTAGATGTATTCTGTAAACCGCATTAAGATTTTTACATAAAAATGAAAAAAAAACTATAAATTTCGGGGGTCCCCATACTTGAAACTGAAACTCAAAAATTTTTTTTCATCGATCCCATACGTGTGAGGTATCTATGAATAGGTCTTTAAAAATGATGTTGAGGTTTCTAATATCGTTTTTTTCTAAACTGAATAGTTTGCGCGAGAGACACTTCCAAAGTGGAAAAAAGTTGGTCCCCCCCCCTCTAACTTCTAAAGTAAGAGAATGATAATACTAAAAAAATATATGTTGTACATTACTATGTAAACTTTCGACGATATTTGGTTTGAACGAGATCTAGTCAGTAGTTTTTTTTTATACGTCATAAACCGTAAACCGCAATTTACCTTTCGACGAACTACAAGAACCTTATTATGTTACATCAAGTAACATATATAAAGGTTCTTGTAGTTCGTCATGCTACGGAACCCTTCATGGGCGAGTCCGACTCGCACTTGGCTGCTTTTTTATGATTGATCCTTTTACAAATCAAAAATAATCGAAAATAATAGCAGTGAAGTTCCAGCGCGTCTTGATGAGTGTCTAGTTCACTGTATGTATTAGCGTGGAAATGTGGCCAGCCTCTTGGGAGCACTTCCGATTGGTTTTGATTTAGATTAGATGAGATAAGTTGAATGGGCTCTCAGCTTAGTTGGTTGTAGCTCTGCCTTCCTTGCCGTAGGTTGTGGGTTAAATTTCCACCGAGAACAAATATATGTGTGTGGTTAACATAGATGTTTGTTCTCTGTCCCAGACCTTGAGGCATATAAAATAAAGGTATGTTAGTATTATACCGCTATCTGGTTCCCATAGTACAAGCTCTGCTTAGTTTGGAGCTAGATAGCGTTGTATGTCCACAATATTTATTAATTGCAGGCTTTGTCAGACAACATATCAGCAGTTATACTCTTCGACGAGACTGTCTACCAGAGGGATGATGATGGAACTCTCTTCGTGGATGTACTGAAGAAGAAGAACATTATACCGGGGATCAAGGTGGATAAGGATGCTGTGCCTCTGTTCTTGTCTGAAGACGAAGTCACTACTCAAGGTTGCTCTAAATTAGGGTCCTTTTTATAGTTTAAGCTTGAAAGAAAGAGAGAAAACACATTTGACATAAAGGCAGGTAGGTATAACAAATACACAAAACGGACAGTTTGGTAAATCAGGCTGAAAGGTTCTCGAATGGCGATCATGAACCCGATGGCCCGACGACATTGTTACCTAAGATCGCGGGAAGTCGGTGGATGGAAGGGGTTCAGAATAGTTCTTCCTGGAAATGTGTAGAGGAGGCCTATGTCCAGCAGTGGACTTGTTCAGGCTTATAATAAGATATCTGATTGTATATACATATACCTTGCCTAGTAATAAGTCGTGAAACTGTTTCTGATTGTGTTTAAATTATAGGATTAGATGATCTAGCAAAACGCTGTGCTGAATATCGTTCCAAAGGCTGCCGCTTCGCGAAATGGCGGGCGCCACTAAAGATCAGCGCCACTACGCCTTCAGTCCAAGCTATCCAAGACACGGCTACAGTGCTGGCGAGATACGCATCTATCTGCCAGAGCGAGGGTCTAGTGCCTATCGTGGAGCCTGATGTCTTGTTAGATGGTAAGTTCCTCATGATCTGCCAAGATCAGCGCCACCACTACTTCAGTCCAAGCTATCTAGGACACGGCGATAAGTTGGAGTATGAGCTTTGGAGCTCATGCTCAAAAACACAGCCTCAAAATTATACTCTTCTTTTTAGCAGGGGTTAAATACAGCAAATACTCTCATATCAATGTATTTTTTCATAATGCCTGTCGCTTCTTCGCGGCTAAAAGTCTCTTGCCACTGTCAATTTTATGTCACATCATAATAGAAAAGGAAATGGCAATAGGCTTATGCCTTGCGCACATCTTAGCGTTTTGCGGTGGTGATCAGTGAAACGCTATCAAATATTACAGCGATTTTTGACAGTGTTTCAATGAACGCCAAGGCAGAACGCTTTAGACCCCGCGAAAGATAGCTTTGCGTGTGTCAGATGGCGTAAAACATGAACAAAATTGACTGAAAAATAGACATAATCCATATTTGTTATTGGGAGGATTATTGTAAAGTCAGTTTTTTTTACATTTTCCACCATATAACACGCGAAAAGTTATCTTGCGAAGACTCTATTGCTCTTTGCTAAGCTAAATAACTGCTGTATAATCATTTTGAATATGGGGACAATACTTTTAAAATCATTTTTATTATTTTAGGTGACCACGACATCATAAGAGCGCAGAAAGTGACAGAAGTGGTTTTGGCTGCTGTCTACAAGGCACTGAACGATCACCATGTTTTCTTGGAAGGGACTCTCTTGAAGCCTAATATGGTAACGCTACTTTACTCCTAGGGTCTTATTATTAATCCTAGCGTAGTGTTGGACAAGTTAATCCGTGTTTTGTCTCTTGCATTGACATGCAATTGTCAACAAAAACAAATGTGACAAAACACGGATTAACTATAGTCGGATTTTTAATTAGACGATACTGACTGACAGTAGCTAATGTCACTTTGTAAAATAATGTTGCCTTATTTAAAGTAATAGTGCTGCGTTCAGTTCTCGTTCAATCAGATGAATGAACAATGAGTGAATAGGTTAATCATTTCAAACTATAAAATAATATTGAAATTTGTATAAAAAATGTATAAAAGTGCTCTGATATAAGTTACTTGTAGTATGTAACTACAATCAGTTTTTTGACGGTTTATTACAAAGCGCGGCGTGGCGACTAGTGCCAACACCGATGAACGCCATGCGCGTCGGTCACCATTTTGTTTGTAATTCGGCTTCAAACCTTTGGTCTGATAGCACGAATGTTTTTTTGCGCTCACGCTGTTTAGTTATTGTTTTTGTAAAGTTTTTCGTTACGTTGTGTTTGTGGTAATTCTTATGTATTTTGTTGCTATATTTTTTCGCGCGAACGATATGAATCCTCAACCAAGTACGTAAAGTCAAGTTCGGCCAATTGACTATTCACTAGAAAAACGAGGCAATTTCATTCATTCAGGAGTTTTTTCAATCATTCACTTTGTCACAACACTATTTTTATTTCATAAAAAACTGACAACACAGTAAACGTCAGCTAGCTTCGTCTAATTAAAAATCCGAGTATAGTCCAACGCTACGCCAGGATTATTAATAACACCCCTAAAGTCCAGAACAGATTGTGGTGAACAGCTATCAAATGGCGATGGCAGTGGCGGTGGCGATCAGCTTTAACATAAGGTTTTGCATATATCCACATATACTACGTTACTACACATTATTTCCTTGATTTAACTGTGTTAGATTAAACTCTACAAACGCCAAAACAGTGACAATGACGACTAATGTGAAGGCAATGGTGAATGAGGAGGCCACTGTTCGCGACGGTGTGTGTGGGTGCTGTTCGCTCGTAGTTCACGTGATCAATTTACCATTGCAGTTTGCAGCTGTTTGTCTAAGTGTGGCCGATCACTAAAATCGTGGGTAAGCCCTCGGCTTAGTCAGCTCCGCACTTATTGACCATGTCTTTCCTGTGGATTAGGTTGACTAAGTTGTGTGTGTGGGCAAGCAATACATCTAAAATACGGGATGCTGGAACACCCGAGCATCTCGTTAATAGGGGCATGAGGGAACAGTTGCCACTGTATACATACATTAGACGCAAAGGCTCCGATGGACCAGCGACATTGTATAGTTGCTGAAATTCGGTGAAAGGAAAGAGCTCAGAATCGTTCTTTCTCGAAATGAATACGAGGCCTATGTCTGTGAGTCTTTAGGCTGATGAGATTATATTAAAGCTCGAACAAGGGATTTCTAAGGCGGTTGATTTCCATTTTCAATGAACAACAGTAAATAACCAAGTAATTTATTATTCTTTGACCTAGACGTACTACGGCAACCCTTAATTTATTCAACATCCCCTCATTATTGTATTATTCTTGGTCAGTAGCCAACAATTCTACCAATCAAATAGAACCACGTCAATAAGGTACTTGTCCGACCGTCAGCGAGGAGCGAGTAGGCGAGAAGCGGGTATGTAGTTCTATAGTTCTTGTCACTGGGCGTTGAAAAACTATGCACAATGCTTATTTCTGCCGAGAAGCAGCATTGCTCTGTTTCGGTTTGAGGGTTGTTTGGCAAGTTTTATCACGCGCACTTGATGTGCGGGCAGGTTATTCCGCAAGTAGGCCGCTGGTGGGCCCTTTTTGCGTGACCCTTGACACGTGTTGCTCGAACTTTTTTTGGTTCTACAACACGCCGGTTTCCTCACGATGTTTTCCTTCACCGTTTTGAGAGTAATGGCATAGTGCACATACATTTTTCGTCAGAAAAACTCATTGGTACACGAGTGGATTTGAACCCACGCCCTTCGGATCGGAAGGCGGGGCCACTACCACTAGACCACCAGTGCTCTCGGTTTGAGGGTTATGGGTGCCCGTGCAATTAATGGCACGTGGAGCTAAACATCTGTATGCCTCAAGGTAAGGACGTAAGGCAGTTTTCATCGGAAAATCAAACGTTTATGACAATGCTTTGTCATAGACGTTTATTTTTAAGCTGAACCCTACTTATAAAGTGCGTCATGGTAATTATTTAAGACTTATCTATCTAAGTTATCGAAAAGGTACTAACTAATTTGTGACGAACTGGTGCCTGAAGTAGGTGTAAGAACCTGTATTACTGGTCACCAGGCCCCACTCTGCGAACAAAAGAGAGAAATTAGTTGATAAATGTTTCCTAAACTAAACACCCACACACCCTCACATACTCGAAGTAGTTCCTGTTGCCCGGACTCTCAAGAGGCCGGTGTCCTCATAAATACCTACACAAATACACCCTCACGCATTTACGTATATACCAACAACAATATTATGTCTCACATGGTCTATACGGTCTTGGCAGAATACCAGTGCTTAAAGCTTCCTCACAGTAGCTATATAGGCATTATGCTGAGTCAAGGCCCTTTTGCTGCTGTAGCACACAGAAACACGACGCACTTCTCCTGTATCGATGTATCTATCTGTATCTTTATTATTTTTGTATCCTTGTGTTTTGCTTGTTTATCTTATATCTTATCTTATCTTATACCTTTAAACGAGAAAATCTGGTATATACAGAGTGGATACGACAGATGGGCATTAAATTACACTACGAAAACTATACGTGTTAAGTATTAAATCGATACGGTATAAAAATAAAAAGCTACAAAAATGAGATTTTTTTTATTTCAAACAAACTAAATAGCTTACCGATCCGAGTAAAACGCAAACACCCTTGATAGTAAAACGGCAACGTCGCGCGCTTGCCGGAGCGCGACATGCCCAGGCAGGCGGCGCGGCGGCCGGGGCGATGACCTGGCGCGACGCGAGTGGAGGCCTGAGCCGCCTTTGAATTGGGTAGGTACGATCACAACAACAAACACTAAATTTATAAGTAGTACTTTCGTATAGTGCGGGCGTTTCTAGAGCAACTGCGGCTGTCACCAAACCTCTCTCTGTATGTTCGTAGAGCCAAAGATGCGTTTCCACGGCATTCGCCGTAAATAAAAATCATGTCAGTGTATTCTGACGCCGTGTAAGTTACACGAGGCATTGTTGAACACACAAAACCAAATTTTAATAACGTGTCTTCATCACATCACAATAAAATACAGTCAATCACAATAAAAACACTAACACTAAATAATAATAATCCCAAGTTACGTATCCTGTCACAATAGAGAAAAGAAATACTGTCCTAAACTTATTTAGTGTCCTATCACAAATTGCCTGTCTTCGTTTTCAATTCGTAAAAATAAAAACGTAAGCTTCCGTGTTCCGGTAGGTAGGCACATCCGTTCCGAACGGTCAGCGGTCGCGAACTGAAGTTGAAAGTAGTTAGGTAGCAATAAGAAAGAACGCACTGACCTATGTCTATTTCTTTTACCCGCGGGATTTTTGCTATCATTGTCTCTCTCTATGTCACTCTCGTAGTGAAAATGTGAGTCTGTGTGTGTATTACTTGCGTCGGAGTGGCAAAAACGCTTCGTAGGTATAGGTAATCATCTGCTATGAAAAATACATCGTGTTCAAAATATGAAAAAACTTGAAAAATTATTTGCGGCTAAACTACTGCTCCTAATTAAAAGATTTTTGGTACAGAGCTTGAAAATGGTGCCTAGTATATGCAGTTTATTTTTTGTCTCATCAGTCGTATCCACCCTGTATATATTTAGGATCTCTGAAACGGCGCCAACGATTTTCACGAAATTTAGTATACAGGGGTTTTCGGGGGCGATAAGTTGATCTAGCTAGGATTAATTTTAAGAAAATGATTATTTCACCCCGAGTTCAATAATTAAACATAAACTGAATATGTGACTGCTCCTGCCATCTATTGACGATTGTGAGCAACCAACTGCAAACATATCCAGCAGAAGGCATTTTTCAGTAAGAATAAGCCAATAAAGATAATATGACTCTTAAGATTTCTTAAAAAAACAAATTAACAATAAAAAAAATACCGAGCGAAGCTCGGTCACCAACTGCCAGGTTGTGCATATGTAGTAAATAAAAAAATGTCTACTTCTATAACTAATCGCTTGCTCGCTTGCGGTCTGACAAGTGCCTATAACTCGTAGGTAACTCCGGGCCAAGGGCACATCAAATCCGCCCCTGAAGAAGTAGCAGCCAGGACAATTACAGCCTTTCTGAGAACCATACCAGCTGCAGTGCCTGGTGAGTATTTCTAGGCTTCTTGATATCGTACATTTGGATCGGTTGGGTTATCTCTAGATCGTTTGTAAGGATCCGCATTTGATTTGAATAAGTTCCTCCTCATGGTAGGCCTACGGTTAAATACAATTATTGAAGGCATAAAAATACATTTACCTATAGCTAAATCCATTAGTTTCGACAGGAAAAACAAATCCTAAAAAGGAATAATTAAAACACTTTCATTTCCATTAGAATGTTTTTTTTATTTCCTTATTTTTAATTTTATTTATAAAATCATCAAATTCCAGGAATAACCTTCCTCTCTGGAGGTCAATCCGAAGAAGATGCGACCCTCAACCTGAACGCCATCAACCGACTCCAGCAGTACAAACCCTGGACCCTGACCTTCAGCTACGGCAGAGCTCTGCAAGCGTCAGTCTGGAAGACCTGGGCCGGAAAGGATGAAAATGTCAAAGCTGCACAACAGGAGCTGTTGAAAAGAGCGAAAGTATACCATCTTCTTCAAGTGCTTGCTAAATCCTTTCATCACACTGGTTCTCAAGAACTAGTGACGCAACAAGAAAAGAGATTTAATATTTATAATAACCCTGAAGAAGTCCACTTTTAGACTTAAGGTGTAAACCCACTATCCCGTAGCATACCATGACCATGCTAGGAACGTAGCGGCCAAAAAAATATTCTTTGTATTGTAATGTATAAACACTTGCCTACTTGATCGTTCCGTCACCGAACGACACCGTCGCGTGCCATGCACGGACCGTCAAATATTTGTCGGAGGGAAACGGGTTCAGAACGCTGTAGACCCGCTTCAGTGGGCGAAGTACAGCGTACCGGATTGCTTTCCGTGCCCGACACGTTCCTAGCACGGCCATGGTATGCTACGGGATAGTGAGTAGAGACCTTTAGCCCTTCCCTATACTATAAAGGGAACGCAGAGCATTGTCAGTCCAAGGGAATATGCTGGCACGCAGATTTGCGCGTTGTACAGATGCAGTGAAAATCACCCTATTCTAGGCATACTGTACTTCGCTATACTCTGCGAGTCTGTGGACCAGCTATACCCAAAAGACTTACAATGCTTTGCGGGTCCAATATAATAACGCATTTAGGGCACTGTTGCGGCTTCCACGCTACTGTAGCGCGTCTGGTATGTTCACCACGATGCGCACAGACACATTCGACGCCATCTGGCGCAAAAAGACAGCGTCACTGCTTAGTAGACTGCGCGGGAGTATAGCAGCAGCATCCTAAAAGCGATTGTTGAAAAACAAAATTGTCCTCTGGTATTCTGGTATGGAGACTCATCTAGAGGACTAAATCATTACTAGTTATAAGTTACTAACTATTGTCTAAGGCACAAAGTGATAATAAACAGTTTGACTTCAACTTAATGCAATCTTCAGGAATACCTTTAGGTGGCCTTCATTAACTTTTGACTTGTTCGCCGGAGAATTTTTTTTATATCCTTTTTTCACAGTTTGCCGGAACAAAATCGAGTACCTGTAGAAAGAAGGGCATTTGTTCTCTGTTATATAGTATTCTAAATATATATTTACAAGCTCAGTCTGGCTCTGGTTTTGAGTCTGTGAGTGTTGACTTAATAAATCCTACGTCTAAATGTCACACACACAGCATAATACACTATTAGTGAGCGCTCACACAGACTCAAAACCAGAGCCAGAGAGAGCCAGACAGAGCTTGTGGTAGGCCTACAGCTATCTAGTTCCCATAGTACAAGCTCTGCTTAATTTGGGGCTAGATGTGGTGTAATAACTCTTTTATTGAACTATAACTTAAACAACAAAATAAAAATTCATAATATTAAAAAAAAACTAATATAATTAAAACTAAACCTTAAAAATCTAACAAAAGTCCATGAGGCATGGTTGTCCACAATATTTATTTATTATTTTCTCAATTCTACTTCAAATAAAATTCACAGAACCCAACAAACCTGCATCCAAGTTTATTTACCGGTTCCATTCGCAGGCAAATGGATTGGCGTCCCTGGGGAAATACACCGGCGCCGCCTTCTCATCAGCAGGCAGCCAGTCCAACTTCAGCACGAACCATCAATATTGATTGAATGCGGAACTGAGAACTTGTGTGAATTTTGTTGACAACGGAATGGAAGGGAAATGTTTTTTTATTAAAAATACCATTCTTTATAAGAGGTGTGCACTTGTTATTTTTTTGCTTGACCTAATTTTATTTTTTTTGTATTATTTCTTGGTGATCCTAATAAATAAACAAATAGACAAATAAGATACAGTTAGTGCTACCATGAGCTCTGTCTGGCTCTGTCTCTGGTTCTGGTTTTGAGTCTGTGTGAGTGCTCACCAGTGTATGTAACATCTGTGTGTGTGACATTTCGACGTAGGATTTATTAAGTCATCACTCACACAGATAATAACCAGATATAAACCAGATATAAAGATATAACCAGAGCCAGAGCCAGACAGAGCTCATGGTAGGCCTACAGCTAGTGGAATTCGCCATATTATATTAAACTGCCTAGCCGTTTTTCTAAACAATTTATATTCATCTCTTTTCGTTTGATTTAATTCGGCTACGAAATCAGATAGATAATGCTTTATTAAGTTTTTCGTAGTGTATCGATACTTGGTAATTTTTAATGTAAAATTTAATGAAACGGCTAGGCGATTAATTAAATGAGAAGTTGAACCCACACATATTTATTTAATAAATAATGTAAATATGGTGGACAATCAACACAACACTATCTAGCTCCAAATTAGGCAAAGCTTGTACTACGTGAACCAAATTAATTTTATTGTAAATACATACTAAGAATACAGTTTAACACCTAGACAGAGAACAAACATCTGCGTTCATCACACACATAGGTATTTGTTCTCGGTGGGGATCGAACCCACGACCTACGGCGCAGAAGGCAGAGCTACTAGGTATTATAATTATGTACTATAGTATAGATACGATAGTAAAATTTACACTTAGGGCCGTATTCAGAAACAGTGCTTGAGTCTGATTCGAGCCTCAAGCACTCTCAAGCATAAATTTTTTGACAGTTGTCCATTCAAAAATAGCCGCGTACTGACCAAGCGAGCAGCCTCGCGAGGCAGCCTCGGACATTTGCCGCGGTACGTATGCCGCGCGAGGCGGCCTCGGTCTGTGAGTTTTCTAATCCGAGCCTGCCTCGCGAGGCAAGGCCGAGCCACCGTGAGCATCGACGCTCAGTTCACAACTAACACGCAACGAATAAGCGAGGCAAAACACTACCGTCTTGAGTGAGCGTGGCAAACGTGCTGAGGCGTTTTTGAGCATCGACAAAAACCGACAACGATCGGCTCGGGCCGAGGCACGCTCGGGCGAGGCAGCGCGTGCGTTTGCCTCGGGCGAGGCACGTCTTGACCGACCGAGGATTTCTGATTTCTGAGGCTGCTCGCTTGGTCAGTACGCGACTATTGACAAAAAACTATGGTTGGGGCTCGACTCGGACTCAAGCGCTGTTTCTGCATACGGGCCTTAGACTAGAAGTTTTGGAACAACCTTCTAAGTTCTACTCGTAGCGTACGTCATTAACTAAGACAGCACGTTCCGATACAGAAGTTTACCGATGAGGATTCAAAGTTTGCCACTCAAGTTCCAGTTAGTCTCAAGTAAGTACTTATCTAGGCTTAGATAGGCATGTAGTTATCTTTCTAACTCGAGTTCGTAGTTTCCTGAAGCTAGAGTTTCTACGCTAGTCCCGCGTTGGCAGAAACAATGCTTCAGGCATAAATTTTTTGACGTTTCTCCATTGAACAATGTTAAAAATCTATGCTTGAGGCTCGACATAGACTCAAACACTGTTTTTTGCATCGCGTATAAAGAAACTTAGACATTAAGCGCGAGGTCTAGCAGACCAAAGCATAGACACTTTCTGTTTTCAATCAGCTTCAAATCCTTGAAGCATTGGTTGGGATAAAAAAAAGTACCGTGAAAACTTCACTAGACTTAAACAATGTGTGGGATCGATAGCACACCACGACACACGGGATGGGAGAAGTGAAACTCTGCCTTAAAGCTGCTGGAGTTTTGGGATGTGAGACTATAGAGATAAAATAATATTACTACCCTTATGCACAGATGGTATAAAAAATGCTTTACTTCTTCTTCTTTTTCGTTAACTCACTGCTTTTTATTCTCGCGTCCCGGCCGTCAAGTGAAAAGGTGCACCTCAACGCTTTTTTAACTGTCATCTAACGAACCATCTGGAACTTTTACCTGAGTCCATAAATTAAATTGTTGAAGTAGCAAAAACCAGCCCTTGAAGTTAAAACAAAGTTTTTTGCTCCGTCACTCAAACTCTCGCAAGAGAATAATATTACGAACACAATTTAAAAGTTGGCGAAAGTTTTACACCGCGTTCGTCGTTTAAAACTTGTACCTTGCAAACACAATAGAATAAAATACAGGCATTTTGCTGTCTCCATTTATTAGACTAGGCGATACGACTATTTTCATATCTTAAATTTTTCGGATTTATTCGGACCTGCTATTACTAACTATAACTACTATAACTAGACTTATAACTTTATTATTGGAGTGTTTCTTATTTTATTTTAAGTTTATGTAATTTCGTTGGTGAAACATTAACATTTATATATACCATGAAATATATCTGGCTATAATTATGAAAGGATTGCTTATCCGAGACATAGATTTACTAAAGTCTGAGACAGCAGAATACATTGATATCAGCGCACAGTTTTGTATGGTGACACAGTTCTCAGAAGGCCCGATAGGGGCGCTTATGGCGTCTCCCTACCAATGAGGTTCAAAACCCATTAGCAAAAAGTTTCTTGAGCCGATGGTACATAGAAATCTGTATGCTCACGAAAAAACAAAGTTGATTAAAAAACTCTAGGCTTGTAGTAGGTACGGTAAGTAGGTAAAGGTAAAACCGCGCTTAGGAAACCGTACTACAGCGGAGAAACCATGTTGTCATGTCAAACATTATGTATGCTTTCATGTATGTACCCACGTAACGTATTTCATGTAAAAAAACTATGACGGTCCCGTTAATGATCGTATCGTCAGCTGTTACCCAGGTTGTAGCCAAATGCTCCTTCAAGCGTGACGTCCTTTGAATACATTACGTCTTCGTCCCCAGGACATGAAGACGTAATGTAACTTCACCTGAAAGGACTGCCTCGAGATAAGCTCTGACACTTCTTTTTAATTTCTAAGGGGACGCCGATAAGTAAAGCTCGTGAACAGTTAACTGTGGTGCTTTTCAAACTACCTTTGATTTTTGCGTGTGCGCGTGGCACGTCTTTTGCTTAAATGAGGCTAACCGCAAGCCCAAGAGGGGACGGGGAGCGCAGTGTCTGTTCTATGCATAATATTATTTTATGTTCTATGCCCGTGGTTTGCCACGTTGACTGTCCCTCTCATTTAGTATGGGGCAGATAGAGACGAAGATATAATAAGCCAATTCAGGCGGTCTGCATCTGAATTGACTTCCTATAGAGATTACTACTCTATAGAAAATGTATGGGACCAATAGGCTTCTGATGCACTGCAACACACAGATCTGTAGCCAGGCCCTGTCGATTGTGACTGGGGAGTGGGGTTACTTCTTCTTCTTCTTATCGTGTCACTGATTCTTTCGAACCAAGTGTGGTGAAATGATTTAAAGTGCGCCTCAAAGAGGCTCCTTTCCTTCCTTTCCTTTTTGGGGGCTACTTACAAGGGGTTACAAGTGGTGAGCGAGAAGGCAAATAATGCTTTTGGGAGTGATCGATAGTTTTTGTTTTATAATCTATCTTCGTCGTGGCGCAGTCAAACAACGTTTCGATTTCTGCGCAGCTGTATCAAGACAAGGAACCCTGGTTCAAACCTCAAAACGGTAGTAGTCTTTTAGCATTGAAAAAAAATAATCAACGCCATCTATTTTGTATCCCATGAACTAAGAATTTATGTTTCCTCCTTTTTTGTATGGACTCGGAGTTCTTCTCTTGAGATAGATAGATAGATAGATTAACACTTTATTGTACACAAAGAAATACATATAGAAACTATTACAAAAATATTCAGTACAATGGGCGGCCTTATCGCTAAGAGCGATCTCTTCCAGACAACCTTTGGATGGAAAGGATAGATAAAAATCGGATAGACGGCGGTGCACAAAAAGTTTTTAAATACTATATTCAAAAGAGAAATACAATAATAGTAATAACCAATTAATTCCTAAAATCAACTTGTTAAAATAATAATAATAATACTGTGAATACATATAAATACATGCTACTTAAATAAATATACAACACATACAATAAGATAGATACCTAAATATTAGCAGACAAGGATAGGTAATGATCATTAACCTTTGTTTTAAAAATGTTGAGCGATTTGGATAAGCGAACAGACACAGGCAAGGAGTTCCACAATTTCACAGCTTTTACCGTAAAAGATTTACCATACATAACAGAGCTATGGACTGGAGTTGCGAGCTGCAAAGTGTCAGTGGATCGCAGGTTTCGATCATTTGCCTGATGCAAAAACTCGAAACGCTCTTTTAGATAAGGTGGAGAGGAAGAATTAAAAAGAATATTATAAAGCAACGAGAGAAAGTGCGCATTCCGGCGAAAACGAATAGGGAGCCACTTGAGCTTTATGCGGAATTCAGAAACGTGGTCATATTTGCGTAATCCAAATATGAACCGAATGCAGAGATTTTGTAGGCGCTCAAGCTTGTTTAGCAGGACTTCAGAGAGATCGAGATAGCTGGCGTCGGCGTAGTCTAGAATGGGGAGTAGAAGGGATTGTGCAAGCATAACTTTGGTAGCAGTCGGTAAAAAATTACGCAGTCTACGCAAGGAGGCAGATGAAGCAAACATTTTGCGACTGATCTCACCGATCCAAGGTTCCCAGGATAGTTTAGAGTCTATGATGATGCCTAAGTTTTTTACCGTCTGACTGATAGGTATAGCAGTTCCATCAAATACAATTGAAGGAAGCTGGGCGAAATCAATTTTGGAAA
The DNA here is from genome assembly GCA_939531255.2 of Thera britannica. Classification (NCBI taxonomy): domain Eukaryota; kingdom Metazoa; phylum Arthropoda; class Insecta; order Lepidoptera; family Geometridae; genus Thera; species Thera britannica. The sequence goes on along the minus strand of OW618039.2, from coordinate 7,843,753 downwards.
GTTGCTTGCTACTACCCACAACAATAACTTGTGTTTTACTGGGATTAACTGTAAGCCCAAACGAATTACTCCAGTTGCAAACTCTATCCAAATCAGTGTTGAGCAGGCTAACGGCTCCGCTGATATTGTCGGTGGTTGTTTGGTAATAGATTTGCAAATCATCTGCATACAGGTGGTAGGAAGAAACAAGGTTTTGGGATACGGAATGAATAAAAATAGCAAACAGAAGAGGAGATAGCACGCCGCCTTGAGGGACGCCAGCAGAGAGGTTGCACCATGAGGAGTAGGTATCCTCAAGACGGATGCGTTGCCGGCGTCCAAACAAGTAACTACGAAACCAGTTAATAGCCGTTGGAGATATGTTAAGAGAGCACAATACACCCAGTAGTAAGTCAAAGTCAACGTTATTAAAAGCACTGCTAAAGTCCAACAGTGAAAGTATTGTTACTTTTCCGCTGTCCATACCAAATCGAATGTCATCGGTTATTTTGACCAATGCAGTCGTAGTACTATGGCCAGGACGGAAGCCTGATTGCAATGGGTTGAGTAGGGAATTTTGATATAGAAAGGAACTTAACTGTTGGTGAACAAGACGTTCAAGAACTTTTGAAAGATAAGGAAGGATGGATATAGGACGATATTCAGAGTGAGCAGTAGGATTGGGCTTTTTGGGTAAGGGAACAATCTGTGCTTCCTTCCAGGCCACGGGAAAAGTACCGGACATGATAGACGCATTTAGGATGTATGTGATGACGGGAACAATTTCATTTAGAATGGGTACAATCATATTGCGGCTGATGCTGTCACTACCAACAGCGCTTGAAGTGATGGATGCTATGCTCTTCTTAACATCACAATCGGCAAATTTACTAAGATGAAATGAAGAAATGTCTGGGGTTGGTAAAGAAGAAAGATAGTTAAGCGTGTTGAGTTTAGTAAAACTGTCAACAGTTGACGAGTTTGAAAATTGTATGTTGAGAAGATTTATATCTATGTTTTTTGAAATATTTTCTTGTTTGGATTTGCCAACTCCCAGTGTTCTAAGAAATTTCCACACCTTAGATGGATCACAATTGTCTACAGAGTCATGAATAAATCGGCGTTGTGCGTCCCTACACAACCTGTTGCAGTGATTCCGACGTTCATGATATTTGGCTTTATTTGTATCAGTGGGTTTGCACATCAAACGAACCTTAGCTATATCTTTCTTATGCATGGCCGTGCGGATCTCATCAGTAAGCCAAGGAGCAGGTAAATGCTTCAGTTTGACAGGACGCATAGGTGCATGCACATCATATAATTTGATGAGCTGGTTGGTCAGACAATCTACCATACCATCAACGCCGCTCCCACGCATAAGCTCGGACCAGTCAATTTTCTGAGCATCCTCACGAAGGTTCTCTAAGTTCATTCTACCAAAGTTACGCTGCTGGATAGTTTTTGGCTTAGCTTTCGGCGGGCGAACCTTGTAGGATAGGAAGATCAGGTCATGGTAAGAAAAGGCGGGAGCTGAGGTTTGACCGTGGCTAGAGACATTATTCGGTGAGGATACGAGGATCAAGTCAAGGAGTGAGGGATTACAATGTGGAAAAAAGTGTGTAGCGGTTAAAGGAAGGATCGTTAAGTTGCTCGCCTTTGCCAGGTTTTCTAAGGAAGTGGACCGAGAATCTTGCTTCAGAAGACAGGTGTTGAAGTCACCCATGATAATGGTGTGACAATATGTAGGAGTAAGGTCTTCCAAAAGCCTTTCAAAGGAGGGGAAAAAGTTGTTGTGTGAGTTTTTGCTATAATAGACTCCGAGTAATATCTTGGTACGACACAGGAGGATTTCGACAAACAAGTGCTCACCCGCACCGGCTGATGGAGGTTGTGGAGACATGTGAACTACAGTGTGAGGAATATGAGCGCGTAAATATATAGCAACGCCACCACCGCGTCCATCAGTGCGGTCATTCCTAATAAGAATGAAACCAGGTAAGGAGTAGGAGGTCGTAGGTAGACATGTCTTGAGTATATTGTGTTATGTGGTCTGTAGTAGTGAAACTCTGGCATTAGGCATGACGATATTTCACGCCCAATTTACCATGGCGTTCATAAAACTAGGACCGTAAATATTATGAGCGACCGTAGCGCACTGACGAAAGCTCGTAAGTTATAAGCGTTTGGTTGAGCTTGTCATCAGTTTTTTCCTGATCGCTACAATTTATATTTTCAAGTTAGAGCGAAAAATCTTTTGATGTCAATGAATAAAAAAATATTGTTAATAATCCACACAACACTATCTCTAAAGCTATTAGAAACTAAGCACAGAGATTTTACGATGGGAGCCAGATAGCTAGTATAATACTTGTAATGCTTTTTATTTGTTCTTAAAACATACTTAGAATACAATTTAACATCAAGACAGAGAACAAAATCTGTGTTCACCATACAAATATATGCTTGACCATAACATAGGTATAATATCGCAAGGTGTTTTTTGGAACTTGATAAATATAGCATTTTATTATGTATTATATATACATTAGGTATATGTTTTGATTTTGTTCTCGAATGGGATCAAACCCACGCTCTCTTGTGCAGAGCTACTGTTCTCCACGGTCTTCTTTTTATCGTATCACTGATTCTTTGAAACCAGTGTGGGTAAAGGATTTCAAGTAAAAACTCAGAGAGGCTTCTTTCGAGACACAAGTTTTAGAACTTTTTAGATTCTACGATATGCCGGTTTCCGCACGGTTTCTGCCTTTACTGTTTGAGAGCCCTTTTTGAAAAACCCTGTAGTCATAGGGACAACTTCCGGAAGAAGAGTATTCCACAACCTTAGAGTGCACATACATTTTTCGATATAAACTCATTGGTACACGACTGGATTTGAACCCATGCCCTGAGGATCGGAAGGCTACTATAATACCTACCACTACCACTTATATCGGTACCTACATAAGACTACTAGCCCAGTAGACATAGCTTCTCGATATGATTAGATTACTAATTGGACCACACAGAAACTGTCTCTTTATTTAAGATTCGGACCACGCGTGCCCATACGAGTTTGAGAGTACGTGGATCTTGCTTACGTGACGGAACTGAGTCTCGTTGTTTTGGAAGAGGAGTTGTCTATGTCAGCACGCCCCTTGTACTCTACAGAAGTACAGCATTTTTAGGCCACTACTACATCTAAGTATTAGATCAAAAATTTATATTGACAATGCAAAATGGAAAATATGATGAAAACGGTTACCATAGCCTATGGACGCTTGCAACACCAGAGGCATCACTTGAACCTTGCTGACCCTTTAAATATTTTAAAACGCCCTTTTTGAAAAACCCTACCTGTAGTCATAGAGAAAACTTCAGCAAGAAGAGTATTATTCCACAACCTTAGTGTGCGTGGGAGGAAGTTCCTCTGAAACCGAACGGTGCACGACCATGCCAGCTCCGAGGTCTGGAGCTAAACAAGTTTTATTTTAGTTTTTCAGCAACTTCTACAAAAGCACAAATATGTATGTATAAGATACGCACAGATTCAATCCCCACCGATGTTTGTCCTCTATCTGAGTGTTAAATTGTATTCTCTATGTGCTGAATGGATTGACCACATTATTTATTTATTTAATTATAGTCGTAATAAAGCTACCCACCCTACATACTTATATATTATCTGCTCACATAATTAAGATTCGAATTGGTTAATAAATAAATTCAACTGTGAGTCTAAGAACAAATGAATAAACATAAACCATTCTGTACGTATTACAATATTCTGTGGCTAAGTCAAAAAGTAAGTAATGAACTGTTGAAGAACTTATCTGGCTATGACGATGGCGCACATCTAGACGATGACGATGGCGATTAGCTGAAACACTGTAAAATCTGACAGCGATATATGCCAGCGTTTCAGCTAAACGCCATCGCCTTGATTTGCGCATCAGGCAGGCCTTAAAAGGCCATCCTCCATCAAGGTTTAACGATAACTAGAGCCTGTGTCAGCTCGACGTGTCCTCGTTAATATAGTTACGTCCCGGACGTGAGGTCCCATTGGTCCCATCGACTCGGTCGTTTGTTCTCGGTGGGGATCGAACCAACGGAACACCCCGGACACCTAGGGGGCTATTTTACTTTACACACTTTTATCATTGCAAAATGTGATTGGCGTTAATTTCATTTGAGGTTAGTAATTTAAAATAAAAACTGTTCAGGAACCTAGATAAATACTATACAAATACATGCAATAATTACAATAATATAGTGAAAAATGTTGTTTTGGTAAATAAATAATTTTATATTTTTTTTTGTACTTCTTCACTGACATACATAAATAATGTTGTCTATATTTAGTCATAGGACGAATAATTCGTAAATAATTTGATCAATAGTGGCAGTGCTTATTATAAATGCACTACCAACAAAACTTTGGTTATCTTAAAATATTCTACCATTCGGAAAATAAAGTCTTGAGCCTCATCTTTATTTCTTTATTCGTCTTCCAACAACGAAACTATTTTTGAATTCCAACAATGTACGGAAAACAAGCTTAAAAACTTTATCGTGAGAGCGTAGGGGTGCTACGCCGTAGCAACTTATTCAAAGTGTTCGGCAATCAGCTATGCCGTAGCTACTACTACCGTAGCAATGCCGTAGCAACTACTAAAAATAGAGAAACGCCAATTTTTCAGTCAACATGCCCAACTTTTGCCTTTCGGGTGTACAGCTGGATGACACAGACTCAGAAAAGTTTATTTTGGAGCGCACTTAAAACCCTTTCACCACACTGGCAGAAAACATAAAATAATACGTAACACTAGATTGGAAAAAATAGTGACATGAAAAAAAATCAAAGTCAAAATTTTTATTTTGATCTTTTAACAAATCATACAAAAACAAAAATTTTAAAACGATAATATTCGCAGCAGTTGAAAAACTGTGTCACAAATAATAAAGAATTCCACATAAAAACAACACAGAACAGAATAGAACAGAAGAGAAGAAAAGACAAGAAGATGTTCCATTAGTGACGAGTTGCAATTCCATCGCTGCAGATAGAAAATTAACTGGTTTCCTTCACCGAGAAAGCATGCTCACAATTAAGGTCGAAGCTCAACCCTCCAGGTAATAAAAGGACTTAATTACTTTTATAACACACTTAAGTTCTTTTTAGGGATCCGCGGGTTCCTCCATGTGATTACAACTCTCAGAGTTCCGTAATGGTATTGTTATTTGGGAAACCTTTTAGTATTATTGCTGTACAGCTCTCGGATGTTGCTTTGGCACGTGAGAGCTTACAAACTCTGATGTAATTTTGGTTATTTTAATCACGAAATAAAGAAGCAAAAGCGTGTTGGCTGCTCTGTGATTTTAATGTTTTAATGCATTTAACTACCTACGCGCATTGCGTTAACACGTTCGCGCGCGGTGCTCACTTTTTCGAAACTTCTGATGGAGCACTGTTTTCTCCCATACATTTATTTTGACGTTTATAAACGTTCTTTAGTAGCCCTATTTATTTGAGTAATCAACTATGATTAGAACGACATTATACGTCGACGTATGGTGACGTTGCGCAACATTTAATCATTTTTCAGCCTTTTTTAATTAAACACAACGTCACGATACGTCGACGTGCAGTTACGTTCTGCCACATTTTATCCTTAAAAACGTATTAAGTTGTACAAAACGTATCCGCACGTCGACGTATATATACGTTCTGTAACATTATATATATTTCCTAATCTATTACAACGTAATAGAACGTTACACGCAACGTCTTACTACGTCGACGTATGGCGAAGTACCACCAGAGGAAGTTGGCTCAAATATTTTCATTTTTGAGTGGTTTCGTGCTGTTTTTTCCATCTACAACAAATAAATGAAATTAAGTAAGTGTAATTATCAGTAAACATATTATTAAAGCAGCCTTAAATACCTATATTTGGCATAAAATAGCATTGTTATAAAATCTAGATACACATACGAAATATTATTTCGATCGGACAACAGGACGTAAGTCAAATGTAATTTACTAAATTTGATTACAGACACACACAGACAAACTGTCTTAGCGACACTGAAACAGTTAAACTTAAATAAAAGCAAATAAAATTAATATTACAGTCAAAAAACGTGTAAATCTTTTATAAACAACGTTCAGTACGTAACGTTAGTGTTATGCCCGAAGAACATGGTTCTGATGGATCCTTGCTTGTTTTGTCACCTTTTTTATTAGTTTTCTTTCTTCTCTTTCGCTTTGTTTTGTTCATCTAAAACAATGGAATTTCTATAATAAGAACTAAAATAAAACTAATCAGGTTGCTCAAATATGAAAATAATTATTGTATTCTATATAATACACACTATTATTTAAATCCAGTACAAAATAATTATGTGATAACTTACGATTTAAAAGTTTCGTAACTTGGGAGCTTACTTCACTGTACACGTGCGTCGCGTAACGGTGCACAGCCCGACTGACAGTATGGCGGCGCATACTCCAGTTGACGTTTATGCACGTTCTGCGTTTGTGAGTAGGTGTCTTTGTATGTGTGAGAAGCACCCACAAAACGCTTAAAATGACGATGCTGTGTGACACTACGAAATCAAAATTTTGATATGTTGCGGCACTGTGACGTCACTATAGGAGCATTATATGAGAAACGGACGTTTCCTTACGTTCTGGTTGATAGAGAAACATAAAATTTGACGTATTGATACGTTGTGCGACATCGTATCTCGATTTTTTTACGTATCCATACGTTCTGCACGCGAATGTGTTAAAGAACTTTTTGATTCTTTTTAATTTACTTGTTATCGCAAAAAGAAACAGGATAAATAAAACAAAGGGTTGAAAATAGAACGAGATAAATAAATTAATATTGCGGACAATCTACACAACACTATCTAGCCCCAAATTAAGCAGAGCTTGTAATAAGAGAACACACAGACAGAGAACAAACATCTGCGTTCACTACACAAATATTTGTTCTCACACGACCCACGACCTATACGGTGCAGAAAGTAGAGCTACTATACTAACTGACTAGAAAAGTCAATCAAAGAAAGTATTTTTTTTTTCTGTTTTGATATCTCTTGCTGCTGTAGCTCACTGAAACACGACGCACTTCTCCAGTATCGATGCATCTATTTTGTATCTTTCTTCGTTTAATGCCATTGTTTTCTACTGGTTTATGTGTGCTTATTTAAATAAATATATAAATGTCTATTTCTATGATTGATAGAAACTGATTTTGGCAATAATTACCACCGTTCAAAGCTGCAGGAGGCAACTATGTATGTAAATAAGTATAATCCATTAGCTAACCACACTTCACTTCAGTACGTTATCATATTCCGAAGATGAATATTCATTAAGCTCAATATTATTCAACGTGAATATGAATACTTCCAGAAACAAAATTAAAAATGGCGCTGCTTATCATTCTCTCTCACTCGCACAGTATTATTTACAGTTAAATAGAGCGAGAGGTAATGAGTAAACGCTCTTTTTATAAGATTCGTTTTATCCACGCGGGTGATACGATATTTCATATCTGTACATGCTGAAATAAATTACAGTTATGGCTCGGTTTCTTGTAAAAACGAAGACGGTATATTACATAAACGAAGACCCAATTATTATTGGACAGTGCAGTCAATTTAAGGCACCTAAAGCTTGCACTAAAATTCATAAAATACTTTTATTAAGGGGCAGACTGCCGTCGATGAACTTATCACTATCATGCATACTTTGACCTTTTGTAAGATAATAATTTATTATTATTATTATTTATTATTAACACCTATACACAATTTAAATTATTATACAATAGGGTATTTAAAATGTAATGTTATCTTCATTCTTAATATCTGAGTTAACCTTGACGATTTTTTCGCATTGACAGTTTTCGTGCATTTTTTGCTCAAATTATAAAATTCAATTTCAATTTCAATTCAATTTCAATTTATTTATTCCAGTACCACTTTGAAACTTAACAAAAACTTAAAAATACTTAATCTAATAACTGTTATTTACTAATAACAATAGCTAACAATTTTAGATTTTTTAGGTGAATGTTTAATATTATTATGAGAGTAGGTATACTAGCATCTAAAATAAATCTAAAGATACATTAAGCAAAAGTGGTGGTATGTGTTAGATTCCGATTTGCAATACACTCCGAACTAGTTTAAAAAACTGTATCTCGGAGGGTAGTACGCGTCTTCCTCGCACGCAGCCAGTTGCCGTAGCTTGACCTTGATTCTAATTATGTTGCACAGTATAAGCAAAAATTACAGATAAAACCAAAAGAACTGGGTTTCATACATATTAGTTAGCACATAATATCAATCCGAATACCTAACGTAATCGGACAGACAACTGTCTAAATTATCTACTCATAGTATGTATATTATGTAGGTACTCCTGTACATAATTGAGCAAAGAAAACCTATTTTGGTGGATCTTAATGGGTAACTTAAATAGTAGAGGTACTTAGGTGTAAAATAATAGGTAAATAGGTACTAGGGTTCCTAAATTACCTATATATTATTTTAATTTTTGATATTTGTTAATGTTCTTATTTTATAAATCAAAATCACCATAATGTATTGATGTTGAGTGTAAGATTGAAAAAGTAAAAGATGAATACAGATTGATTGTGAATTGAGTGTGGGTGTGTTATGTATAAATTGGTGTGTAAGGTGTGTGTGTGAGTTTATATAAAATGGGTATTGCAGTGTACAGAGTAAGCGATATTATAATAGTTATAATGAATATATTCAATTTTTTGTTTTTATTTATTTATTTTTATTTTTTGTTTACTATAGATATAAACTAACTGAACTTATTTATCGAAAATTGTAAGCAAATCTTGTGTGCAATCCGATTACTAGCTTAGCAAAAAAAAATATTTTCATCCTAACACTAGTTTTCGTACAAAATTTAACTTACTTATGTAACGAAAACCAGTTCAGAAAGCTTTTAGGTAAGAAAACGTGCTAGGTGCAATCAGATTTTTGCACACAAAAGTCAAAAGTCAAAGTTTTACAGTTTCATCATCTGCCACGTCTTCTGTAGGCCTACCATAAGCTCTGTGTGGCTCTGCCTCTGGCTCTGGTATAGAGTCTGTGTGAGTGCTGTCTAAATAAATCCTATACATTGAAACGTCACACACACAGTATAATACACTGGTGAGTACGCACACAGACTCAAAACTAGAGCCAGAGACAGAGCCAGACAGAGCTTGTGGCAGTGCTCACAGATATCGCAGAGCCGCAAGTCGAAAACAGTGAGTGTTGTCATGACATGTTGAATAAAATAACGGCGGACGTTTTTGAGGAGACCAGAGATGTGAAACATTCTCTCTTATCGTAAAGGGAATAAAAAGTAACGTGTATATTTACGGTAGCTTCTTAAAGATGTGTAGGTATTCACTAGGTATGCATACCATTCAATAAATGTACCCCCATATTTTTTTTTCTTTCTTTTTTTAGGCACCGCATCGTTCTTTCTAACTTGAACGATTTTCAATTGTTTTTTGTTATTATATTCATCATCATCATCATCAGTCTGAATATGTCCACTATTGGACATAAGCCTCTCCTACACATTTCCAGGAAGAACAAATCTGAGCTCTTTCCATCCACCGACTTCCCACGATCTTAACAAAGTCGTCGGTCCATCTGGTATAGGAGGGAGCCCTACTTTTCGTCGTATTAATCGTCAAATTAATCTTATGTACATAAAAGAAAGCCGTGTTAGTTACACTATTTATAACTCAAGAACAGGAAAACCGATTTGACTGAAAATTGGTGGGCAGTAGGTACTTGGAATCAGGAGACGGACATAGTATTTTTAATCCCGAAAAAGTAACGGGAATGGGGTAAGCGAAGCCGCGGGCAGTCGCTAGTCTAAAAAATATCGCTGTCATATTTGACAACGTATCGCCATCGCCATTGCCCAGATGTGCGCATGGCCTTAAGGCTGATGATGGCACGAAAAAAATTGTTTACCAGTGAACATACCTCTTAAAAAATATTGTGATGAAAACAAAATGAGTTTCACAAGCGCGTTGTTTTTGCCAAAAGGGTTTTAGGTTACTGGCTTTTTTTCAAGTTATCCTTTTAACATTACTCTATTTTCTTGTGAAATATATTTTTTTCATAAAAATCAAATATTTACTTTGTCTCACGACTGTAATCTCAAGTCACGGTAAATATATTTTCTTAGATATTTTGTTCCCTTAGGTGGATGTGCTTCAGCTGGCCTACCATGAGCTTCATATGGTTATGGTTATGGCTATCAAAATTGTGTCAACAGTGTCAACACATTCAAACCCAAGAAGAAAATGAATGTGTGGGTCAGCTTATCTATACATCACAATTTGACAGCCATAGTCATAGTCCCCGACAAGAGCTTAGCTCTTAAAGAAGAAGAAGAGTTTTTATTTATGACAACAATTGCAATCCCACATTTAAAAAAAAATAGTATCTAAGTTCTAAGTACTTCTTAGAGTATAATCAGAACTTATAACCGCAAATAAATAATTAGAAATATAGGGCGTTATGAATGCATGCATAAATGATAAAAATAAATTAAGTAGGCACGCAGGTGTATTGCTTCGTATTCTTATCTGAGTAAACAGACTTTTGTATCTATTGTAGTTGATTTATAATTATTTAACCGGCGCCCAAATCCTTCAAAACGAAACAGCGATGCTGCTTCACGGCAGAAATAGGCATGGTGGTAGTACTTCCCCGGACGAGCGCTTCACAGAGAGCTCTAATATTACTAACTTCATTTTGGTATTCCAAGCTCTGAAGTTACTGTTATTATGCGAGTTACTGGCAAATAAAATAATATTGCTGGCGTAGATAAACTTCAAATGGATAAAATAACAAAGTTGGGTTTATTTACAAAGTTAGACGGTTCAATGCGTGGAGCAAGGAAAGCTTTGATAGCTACAGAGATAGAGACAGATTCCAAACTTTTGAAATCATCACAATTTTCGCACTGTTTCAGCCTTGCGCATATCTAGGTTATCTGCGATGGCAATACCAATCAGATTCAGCATAGGGTTTTTCCTATATATAATCCGCACACACTGCCGCGAAATTTGACAACTCTCGCCCTCTATCGCTCGGCACCATAGTAAACGCCTGTGTTTACTTACCTACCTACCTAATTATAAAATATACTCTTTTAATTCCCAGATCGTCTCATTTTAAAAAGACGTTAAACTTATTGATTTAGATCATATGGTTGGGTGAATCTAATAGGCACCAGTCCTCTAAACTAGATTTAGAAACGGCGAGAAACTTGCGGTTTGGCTCCTAGCTCCTTCTTTAATTTATTTTCTTTACTGAATTTACATTAGTTTTTGGAATGACTTAGATTGATAATCTGTCGTCGAGGCGCCCAACCTCTATTGTCATCATGTATCGCATATATTTTTTCTATTTAATCAGCGTCTATGACACCTCTATGTGTTATCAAATACTGTCTCTACTCTACGGTTTAAAACAGTATGATAGTATTTGTTTGTAGAACTATGCTCCAACCTGTTTAAACTTTGCGAGGTAAAGTTCAATGTCTGCTGAAAGGATCGCCTTTCATCAAAGCTTTGCAACTTCCACCATGTTTCTACCTCTATTGTTACTTGGAAACTGACAGTAAGCTGTCAAAGTCATCAAACCGGTAGGGTTGTAACATAACCTTAAAACAAGATTAGATTTATGTCATTTTGGGAAGTCACTTAGCTTTTTAATTTTAATTGTTTTTCTAGTGTTATTTTGAGATCTTTGTTGTGTAATTTCGGTGGCATTTTAACCAACGTTATTTGAGGTCTTAGCTCAAAGTGTAAGCAGGTGGAAAAGTGAAAACACTTTCATTCAAACTGCTCACACTTTGTAAGATGTGATATCTTGATTTGACTGAAAATGTTTACAATGGTTTTGAAAAAAAATGGTGGCTGACTTGTCTATTGACTGACTTGTTAAAAACTATTTTTTGTAATATACCCTCACTTGGCATTGGCAAAATAGTCTAACGAAATGGACAGATGCCATCTAAATAAAAAATTTAACATGTTCAAATTTTAAATGTTTTAAGTAACAATCCTTCTTCTTCTCGTGTCACTGGTACCAGGCAGTGTGGTGAAAGGATATAAGTGCGTCTCAAAGAACCTCCTTTTGTTAACCTTTCGGGAGTAACACAAGTTACTCAGTTACATAGTATAATTAGATCGATAATATGGATTTTATAAACGGCCAACAGTTTTAAGACACGTAGCTATCTCCGTGCTATCTAATATTTATGATGGGATATCGCAATACGTACACAAGAACATACACTGCTAGCTCTTATGTCTTTGTAGTAAGCGTCATTTTTCTTTGTTTTTATGTAGTTTGTGCTGTATCCCACTATACTGACATGAGGAGTTTTAATTATAGTATAGCACCCTCTACTCATAGTACAGTTGGCTGAAGGCTGAAGAAATGGGGGAGGCCTACGCTAAGGAAGCGACCGCTTACTTTTAATTTATTATTGACGATGTATAATTACTAACTTAATCTATAGTATACTAACTTAATCGTAAGATATTATTTATCCTTATGGACTTAATAAAAAAATTATAAGATAATTGTAAGTTTTTAGTGGATGCGTATCTATGTAATAAGAGGACATCACACAGGCGACTCTCCATACAAAAGTAGTCCCCTGTTTCCTCCCTGGATAATGCCTCAAGAGTAACCATTTTTAGGGTTCCGTAGCCAAATGGCAAAAACGGAACCCTTATAGATTCGTCATGTCTGTCTGTCTGTCTGTCTGTCTGTCCGTCCGTATGTCACAGCCATTTTTCTCCGAAACCGTAAAAGCTAGACTGATGAAACTTGGCAAGTAGATGTATTCTGTGAACCGCATTAAGATTTTTACACAAAAATAGAAAAAAAACTAAAAATTTTGGGGGTCCCTGTACTTGAAACTGAAACTCAAAAATTTTTTTTTCATCAAACCCATACGTGTGGGGTATCTATGAATAGGTCTTCAAAAATGATGTTGAGGTTTCTAATATTGTTTTTTTCTAAACTGAATAGTTTGCGCGAGAGACACTTCCAAAGTGGAAAAAAGTTGGTCCCCCCCCCTCTAACTTCTAAAATAAGTGACTGATAAAGCCAAAAAAAATATATGTTGTACATTACTATGGAAACTTCCAACGATATTTGGTTTGAACGAGATCTAGTCAGTAGTTTTTTTTTATACGTCATAAATCGTAAACCGCAATTTACCTTTCGACGAACTACTAGAACTTCTAGAACTCTATGTGATATTACTTACTGCTACGGAACCCTTCATAGGCGAGTCCGACTCGCACTTGGCCGCTTTTTTCTCATAAAATCACGATCTGCTATATACGTGCTCGTATGTTTTCCTTTTTTTTCAGGAACTTATTGATAAAGAAAATATCACCTCCAATTCATATTTCATATAAATCATAATGAGGGTCATATTTTCTTTATCAATAAGTTTCTGAAAAAAAGGAAAACATACGAGCACGTATATAGCAGTTCTGGATTTTATGAGACAAAATGGTTACTCTAGAGGCATTATCCAGGAAGGAAATAGGGGACTACGTTTGTACGGAGAGTCGCCGGTGTGATTCCCTCATAATGGCTTGTGCTCAGCTCCTCAAGTATAAACCAACCTTAACAATTTTAGATGAAGTGAATTAAGCAAGTTGTTCTAAATTTAAATAAAATTGGCATAAAGGTTTCGGTTACAAAAATATAACAAAGGCAAGACCCCACTTTCTGTATTAATTGTAATTTTCTTTGTAAATTAACGTGGACCCCACTTTAATTAGTCGAAGTAATTTTAGAAATTTGTTTCTTTATTAACAAGCACCCTGTACTTCGGTGCTTCAAGGTTGGGGGCCGGACTCAGGACGGGCCAGCAGGGCTGCTTTAAAACATTCTGAGATGTTTCGGAACGAAAACTTCAGTTGCTATTACTTTTTTAAAACGAATCCGATTTTGTTCGAAAAAAAAACTAAATTAATAGCAACTGGCCGAACCTAGGTTATTAATGGAGTAGATATTTAGCAGTTTTGATATTCGGTTGAACATCAACCAAAATCTAAATATATAAAACTCTTTCGTTACTGACTGACTGACTGACTGACTCACTGACTGACTGACAATCAACGCACAGCCTAACCTAAACCGTTAGTCCTAGAAGCATGAAACTTGGAGGGTATGTTCCTCTTATAGCGTAGAGGTGTACTAAGAAAGGAAATTGGAAAATTATTTCCCGAAGAGGAGAAAAAGGGGAAAAAAGGTTTAAAGAAAAATCAACACACAGCCTAAACCATTAGTCCTAGAAGCATGAAACTTGGAAGATGTGTTCCTCTTATAGAGCAAAGGTGCACTAAGAAAGAAAATAGGAAAATTATTTCCCTAAAAGAAGAAAAATGGGAAAAATAGTTTAAAGAAAAATCACAAAAAATTGCTTTACAAAATACGCAAAAAAACAGTAAAAAAAAATCTGCTACCGCAGCTTCTGTCACCAAATTTGAATACACACAAAAGTTTACATAAACCCCACCGTAACCACTAAGACAAAATCGCGGAAAACACCTATCATACCGAAACTAAACACCGCACCGCTTCAAAAAATGGCTAAAGAACATGCTCAAAACTATGGTAACCAGCTGGTCATGTCAAATTAAAAAAATCTGATTCGATTATACACCAACACGCATACGAAACCCTAAATTAGCCACTAATACAACATAAAATCACAAAAAATTGCTTTACAAAATACGCAAAAAAAAACATTAAAAAATTTTCCGCTACCGCAGCATCTGTCACCAGGTTTGAATACACACAAAGGTTAACAAAAAAAAACAATGATTGTCACTTAGACAAAATTGCGGGAATCATCTATCATACTTAAGCTAAACACCGCTGAAAAAAATCGGCTACAACAGCACTCGCCTTCAAATTCAAATAAACTCTAAAGTACATCCTCAAAACTATGGTAACCAGCAGTTGGTCACGTCAAATTAAAAAAATTGATTCGATTATACACCAACACGCATACGAAACCCCAAATTAGCCACTAATATAACATAAAATCCCAAAAAATAGCTTTACAAAATACGCAAAAAAAAAACATTAAAAAAATTTCAGCTCCCGCAGCATTTGTCACCAGGTTTTAATACACACAAATGTTTACAAAAAAACCGATGATAACCACCAAGACAAATCGCGGGAATCATCTATCATACTTAAACTAAACACCGCTGAAAAAAATTGGCTACAACAGCACTCGCCTTCAAATTCAAATACACTCTAAAGTACATGCTCAAAACTATGGTAACCAGCAGTTGGTCAAGTCAAATTAAAAAAATTGATTCGATTATACACCAACACGCATACGAAACCCAAAACTAGCCACTAATATAACATAAAATCACAAAAAATAGCTTTACAAAATACGCAAAAAAAACATTAAAAAAATTTCAGCTACCGCAGCATCTGTCACCAGGTTTGAATACACACAAAGGTTTACAATAAAACCAAAGATAACCACTTAGACAAAATTGCGGGAATCATCTATCATACTTAAGCTAAACACCGCTGAAAAAAATCGGCTACAACAGCACTCGCCTTCAAATTCAAATAAACTCTAAAGTACATCCTCAAAACTATGGTAACCAGCAGTTGGTCACGTCAAATTAAAAAAATTGATTCGATTATACACCAACACGCATACGAAACCCCAAATTAGCCACTAATATAACATAAAATCCCAAAAAATAGCTTTACAAAATACGCAAAAAAAAAACATTAAAAAAATTTCAGCTCCCGCAGCATTTGTCACCAGGTTTTAATACACACAAATGTTTACAAAAAAACCGATGATAACCACCAAGACAAATCGCGGGAATCATCTATCATACTTAAACTAAACACTGCTGAAAAAAATTGGCTACAACAGCACTCGCCTTCAAATTCAAATACACTCTAAAGTACATGCTCAAAACTATGGTAACCAGCAGTTGGTCAAGTCAAATTAAAAAAATTGATTCGATTATACACCAACACGCATACGAAACCCAAAACTAGCCACTAATATAACATAAAATCACAAAAAATAGCTTTACAAAATACGCAAAAAAAACATTAAAAAAATTTCAGCTACCGCAGCATCTGTCACCAGGTTTGAATACACACAAAGGTTTACAATAAAACCAAAGATAACCACTTAGACAAAATTGCGGGAATTATCTATCAAACTTAAACTAAACACCTCTGAAAGAAATCGGCTACAACAGCAATCGCCTTCAAATTCAAAGACACTCTAAAGTACATGCTCAAAACTATGGTAACCAGCAGTTGGTCATGTCAAATTAAAAATTCAGATTCGATTATACACCAACATGCATACGAAACCCCAAATAAGCCACTAATATAACATAAAATCACAAAAGATAGCTTTACAAAATACGCAAAAAAAAACATTAAAAAAATTTCAGCTACCGCAGCATTTGTCACTAGGTTTTAATACACACAAATGTTTACAAAAAAACCGATGATAACCACCAAGACAAAATCGCGGGAATCATCTATCATACTTAAACTAAACACCGCTGAAAAAAAACGGCTGCAACAGCAGTTACCATCTTTCGAACACACTTTATATAGTTTTGAATGCAAACTCAAAACTAAGGTAACCAGAACTTGGTCATGTAAAACCAATGCATACATAACCCAACTTAGCCACTAAGGCAAATTCACGAAAAATAACTCTCAAAATATAAGCAAAAAACAGTGAACACATATCAATAGTTGTCCGCTTTCCACCATAAAATAGTTTCTTTTAAACGAACTCAAACTATGACTTTATACTAACCACGCGGACGAAGTCGCGGGTGTCAGCTAGTATAACATAAAATCACAAAAAATAGCTTTACAAAATACGCAAAAAAAAACATTAAAAAAATTTCAGCTACCGCAGCATTTGTCACCAGGTTTTAATACACACGAATGTTTACAAAAAAACCGATGATAACCACCAAGACAAAATCGCGGGAATCATCTATCATACTTAAACTAAACACCGCTGAAAAAAAACGGCTGCAACAGCAGTTACCATCTTTCGAACACACTTTATATAGTTTTGAATGCAAACTCAAAACTAAGGTAACCAGAACTTGGTCATGTAAAACCAATGCATACATAACCCAACTTAGCCACTAAGGCAAATTCACGAAAAATAACTCTCAAAATATAAGCAAAAAACAGTGAACACATATCAATAGTTGTCCGCTTTCCACCATAAAATAGTTTCTTTTAAACGAACTCAAACTATGACTTTATACTAACCACGCGGACGAAGTCGCGGGTGTCAGCTAGTTAATTATAAAACGCTGCTTGAAATATACAAATCGTAGTTTTATTACAAATCTTCAGATTGTGGTTTACAGCTTAGTGTAGGCAATATAATAACGAAGGTAATACCAACACACTGAAATAAATATGGTTGTGTTCTCATCAACTAGCAAGTAGGATTTATATTTCTGACTTTTCGACTAAATGAAATGAAGTGTATCTTTATTTTCGTGAGGTATGGTAAATGGTGGCCCTAAAGAAGGAAGAAATCTGCCCCCCCCCCCCTTCAGTGAAATTTACTTTAGTCCACCCCTGGCTCCTAGTACGGGCAGCCGTAATGAGGATGACATCAAGGGCCACTTGCCCTAGCCCGTTGTCGAGCAAGCGAAATGCACAACCCACGCCATTATAAACCTTATTTCTAACTACCAAGGTTCAAGTTCAGATTTTCTGTTTCAAGTGACGTTGAGGCTCATATTTTCCGTCGCAATTTGTAGCTTGTAATTTAAATGAATTCTAGGAACTGGTAAAGGACAATTTTTTTCCCGAGGAATATTTGATTTATTCAGAAAATCATATATTCCTCTGAGAAAGTTAAATTATTTCGGAGGCAGAAGAGTCTTGATTATTTAGTAGATTTATTTTTTCTGATTTCTGTTTTCTTAGTAGCTTTTCCCTTTGGCTTCGCTTGCGCGTCAAGTTAGTGTTGTAGATTCCATGTCTTTGTTGTCTACCGTGAAGCAGTATTGCTGTTTCGGTTTGAAGGGTATGGGGTGCCAGTGAAATTACAAATTGCCTCAAGTTGATGGATAATGCTTCGTTATAGGCGATGGTTACCACTTAAAATCAGGTGGACCATAAGCTTGTTCTATCAGCTAGTTTTATAAAAAAATGACACAAACATGTCATCAGATTCGTGTTATACTCGGATCCAACAACTAAAAACCTAAAAACCCTCTTACGAACCCTAAAACGCTCTACAAACTTGTCGAGAAATCAAATGAGTATAACCAATTTGCAACAGTTATCATAAATCAGGTGATAAATATGAATTTGGTTACTCTTTTATGCTATATCTAATGAATAATAAGTAGGTATATCCTTATTTTCAATTTAAATCGCCAATTTCGAATTTCCAAATTAAAAAGTAGAACAAAACAAAAACCTTAGCTTTTTTGTTTTACTTTTTTACAGAAAAAAAGTGTTAGTATTTTTTTATTTATTTTTTGTTTGAAGGCCTTTGTCGTAACATCAACTCGAAAAACTAAACTTATGAAACATGAAACCTTAATATTCAATATATTTATTGCATTGGTTACAAATAATTCTCTAGCTAAACATTTTTCTGCAAATTTATAATACCATCTTGGCTTGACCCGACAAGGGACAAGTTAGGATGCCAATAAAGTGTAAGTACTTATACTCTCTATTCGCCGAATTTAAACATGAATTTCACATTTTCGAATTTAATATTACACATAATAATATTGCTACATCACATTTCAAAGGCTTACAAAATGGCGCAGCAAATATTAAAGTCGTTCTATTCTTGAGGCACGTATTAAATTCCTGGATCACGTGTCGGGTCGTGAGCATTTCTTTCGGAAAACGGCAGCCGTCATTTACTGATGTGATATAGCGTAAGAAGGTATAGTGGGAGAAAGAGAAGGCTAGAAATAAGATAAAAAATATACATAAATGCAGCGTGGCTTTACACATGTAGGTATATATTATTAGGTAGCTTCTGTATTCTGAAAGGCGGGCCCACTACCACTAGACCACCAGTGTTTAATCCTAAAGCCGTGGGTTCAAACCCAGTCGTGTACCAATGAGTTTTTCTGTCGAAAAATGTATGTAAAGCTAATAGTGTTCTCACAAGGTGAAGGAAAACATCGTGAGGAAACCCACTGCTTAGTCAGCTCCATGTATTGACCATGTTCTTCTTGTAGATCAGGCCGACTAAGCTGTCAGGATGGTATAGGTGCTGGGCAAGCTTATTTCATCTAAAATCCTGTCCCAGGCACTATAGCGTCCTGTAAGTAGGGGCATGAGTAAAACACCAGTTGCCCCTGACGCTATATAAATCATCAATAGATGCAAAGACCTATCTCTCTCTTTTTAATCTGAAAATAGAATGAAAAAGAACTTGGCACTTCATTTCTTTGGGATTTAAGCTGAAAATCAAAAACTTGCTTATCTACATACATTTAAGGGTATTTAATTTTTAAACTTCTCATCGTAGTGTATGTTTGAATCTTACTCGAGTGCTATCAAATTATTTATTGTCACAAAAATACCTCTTCTATTTTTAAATGTTAATGACGTCATTTCACGTCTGCCGTCTCACCGTTCCCAGCATTACAAAAGCCTCCAGCTGCAAGTTTTGTGTGATTAATATGTTTCTGGACAATAGGGCAGAGTGGGCAGTGACGAAGGTATGTGACAGATAATATGTCCGCCTGTGATGAATCGTGTTATGTTGGAATAAACCGGAATATTGGACTCTTATGTAATTAGGAATAGATAATAAATTCGAGAGATCTTTGAGAGGAGATGGTGAGAGGAAGCGAGAGAGAGAGAGATAAGTGGAAATCTTTGAAAAAAACCTTTGCAGCAGTAGGGCTAACTATAGGTTATTTTGAAAAATCATTCATATTCCTAATAGTCATAAGTAGCAGTAATTTAAATAGCAGGCCGCCATTTTAGCGGCTCGCTAAGAGTCTCTTGTCACTGTCACTCTGACGTCAACAAATAGAGATGGCAATATATGTTTTGCGCACATACAGATACGGCTATGGTGGCAATCAGTTTTTCGCTGTCACATAGCGCACTGAAAAAGTTTGTGGCAGTGTGATAAATTTAAATTGTATATAATAATAATTTGTGGATGTATCTAAGTCCTATGCCTAATGTGCGCAATGCTTAACTCTTCTTCATAATTAATGGCATCTGTCCATTCGGTCAATTCTGCCATTGTCAAGATAAATTATATTACATACACGAAATAGTTTTTAGTCAGTCCAAGTCAGTCAATAGACAAGTCGGCCGTCGTTGGCTATGTCTATTTGTTAACAGAAAAATAAAAAAATACGGCATTATTTTATCTGTTCTTTGTGTCTGGGTATTATTCAACATTCAAATAAATTATCTTTGAATGTTATTTCTTGTGTAGAGTTTGTAGAAATAAATGTTTTTCTCCTTTTGAATATATTCTCAGTAGAAAAAAATATCATATTTACACAAACAATAATAAACCACGCCACGAGTTTTGAAACTAAAATGTGGCACAGGTTTTTTTATAAGGGTAAGAAACATTTTTTTTTAATTCACTCTCAGTGCGAAAAAGTCGTACGGGATTCCACTATCCCTCTTGTAACATAACCACTTTACGAATTCAAACATAACTTTTATTGCCTTTACACGGCCCGTGCTAAATTACACCAAAAGCCTATCAATATAAAGTACAATTTGCCATATCAATGTGCCTACAGCTTCGTATAGTTTCAGCATGCGTTTATTACCACCTAATAACGTACCCTAGGACCAGATAACTAAGACCTCCGGATAGAAAATTGCTCGTTGTCTTTCGCACGGGGTTGGGATTTTGCTCAAGTTCGTAAAGGCCAAGATTTAATGGCGACGAAAGTTGTGTAATTATGGAAGGGCGATGGTAAAATGAGATGTGGGATTTATCTCAGGATTTCGTAGGTTCGTATTATTATGATTTGCAAATATTTCAGTATATGAGATCCGTTTCTACTGTATATTACCTACTATACTCCAGCCAAATCCGATGTGGAATGTTTGTAAACGAACATCAACCGAAAAATTTAAAATTCTCTTATTGGTGTCAAGTTTAAAGAATAATTATTTGACTGGCCTCTCAGCCCAGTTGGTTGTAGCTCTGCCTTTTACGCCGTAGGTCGAGGGTTCGATCCCCACCGAGAACAAATCTTTGTTTGGTGATCACAGATGTCTGTTCTCTGTCTAGTAAGTTTTTTCCCACCTAAAAAACACTGAAGCCAGATGAAGTTGACACTTCGAAAATTATATTGATCCCAAAGTTTACCGACCAAAAACTTTGGCTTGGGTTTTCGTACCTAATATGCAAACTTTTCGGCAGGAAAACGGAACCAGTGCCAGTGTTTTTTACACAACTTGCTGATGGACCAAGTGCCTACCTAGGTGTTAACCAACGCCTATAACAAAGCATTAGCTTGTAGGTCATGCACGTCAGGAAACGTGCCTAACATTGCACTGCCTTGCATCCATCAACTTGAGGCATACAGTTCATCCTCACATGCCAGTAATTTCACCGGCACCCACACCCCTCAAACCGAAACACAGCAATGCTGCTTCACGGCAGAAATATACATGGCACTTCCTCAGGACGAGCCATACATCTCTACTACTTCATAAAGTGTTCGTATATACGTTATTTATTAGAGCGATGCTGGTTCTAATTCAATTACATCTAAAACATTCCCAGACGTTACCTTTTACGGACTGTGAAATAAATTGGCCACTGGAACATTTTACAGCTTCAATTAGCAACGGTGGGCATTTTCCACTTCGTTAGTTTTACGGGTAATACAAGCATTTTGGCATATCAAGGTACTGGAAATATATCTTTTGACCACAAACCTATGAGGAATTTGAACTTGACTCTTGACTCGACTATTTTAGAATTAATTTTAATAAATAATTAGTTTTCTCTAATAAAAATTACATTTTGTCATACTTTTATAAATGTTTTATTTACCTTGCATTAATGATGTAAAGTAGAATGCTTACCTCGGTTGTAAATAGCTATTGCACCCTCGAACTACTCGTATAATTGCCTAAATATCTCGGATGCATTAAATAAGATCTTGTTTTGCATGACTCACTTACTGCCCTAGTGTAACAATCTACTATTATAGTATAGGGTAGGAAGCAGAGCTGTCAAATGACGTGTGGCCCCAACCTCATCAAAAACAACATCAACCCTAATTTATTTCTATTACTCCATCCTCCGGTAAAGTAAAACTTAGTCCAACATTTTAGTTTCTATTAGAAACGGCCCTAAGCCTCTGTAATTTATGGTTGAACGAAAATTTTAATTAAGTCAGATTTAGTTACCAATGTTTGCTGCCGAATTAGAGGGTTCTTCGTTTAATTAAGTTTTTGTCGCTCCAATTAACATACTTATACAATTAACATAAAAATATAGCTGTATCAGTATTTTTTAACAGCCCTCACAGCTCAGTTGGTAGTAGCTCTTCAACGCTGCAGACCGTGGGTTCGATCTCCAACGGGAACTAACATTTGTCTCATAATTTTATTAGGTGTTTTCTAGGAGAAGGGTGCTACTTAATATAAGATGGACTATCTTGTAGTTTTAACGACTAGGTAATGGAACACGCATGCCCACCTGATGTTAAGTGGTAACCATCGCTTATAACAAAGCATTGCCTCGCAGGTCACGCACGTCAGGAACGTGCTTTACGATGCACAGTTCGATGAGGAAGTAAAAAAAAATGAAAATTAATTCTAGGGAGGAAGAAATGGTGCCCTTTTAAGGGTCGGGTTTCAGGAATTCGTTGGGGGTAATAAAGTTTGCCTGAAAATAGCTATAGCCGACTAAAGTTGCGTAGGAGTTAAATTTGTATCCAAATACAAAGTCAAGGTTAACCATGCTTCTAAAAAATATGGGCTATCTGATTTAGTAATATTAAACTTCAAACAAGCAAACAGAAACCGAGTAAACAGTACAAGCAATAGCAAAATACAAACAGAATACCCCATAATAAGGAGTTATTAGTTCCATACCGATTTATTTGCTACTATCAATCTACAGTACCTATACCAACATAACTAAGTTCTAGGCCAGAACCACTAAAGGCTTGTTTAGATATTGAACAATTTACCACCAGAAGAAAACAGTTTACATTGCCCCATGTTGGGCGCCAAATTATTTTCTTAGAAATAAATTGTCAACTTACATTAATAATGCTAAGTATAAAACAAAGTTGGCGCCCTAACATGGGGCAAGTTTAATTTTTAACTGAATAATATACAAACTAACCACAGTTTTATGACCTTTGTATGATCTAAGTAATGCATTTTTAGACACTGCATTGACTAGCCCCAAACTAAACAGAGCTTGTATGATGGGAACCATACAGCTGATTTAATGCTTATACATTTTTTT
Source organism: Thera britannica (assembly GCA_939531255.2). NCBI lineage: Eukaryota > Metazoa > Arthropoda > Insecta > Lepidoptera > Geometridae > Thera > Thera britannica. The sequence goes on along the minus strand of OW618039.2, from coordinate 7,820,172 downwards.
TTGTATACGCATACATACTTAGAATAAACTATAAATCCCGAACAAAGAAGAAGCATCTGCGTTCACCTCACATATATTTGTACTCGGTGGGGATCGAACCTACGCCTTACGGCGTAGAAAGCAGAACTACTACCAACTAAGCTGAGAGGCCAAATGTTTAAAAGAAAGGTCTGAACAAGCCCTAAGCTACCACGAACTGCCATTTATAATTCAGACCAAGAAACAACGGCTGTAGTGCACGTGTTGGTTCCCACCACTTCTACCTGAAGACCTGACTTTGAAATACTGAATATACACGTCATGGTGAATGTAATTAAAATATAGGAAATCGATCACTCGTACCACTAAACTCGTGAATGTCAGACGTATCCGTGAAATAAATGCAAAAAAGATGAGAGTGCTGATATAGTTGGAAATAATTCAATTTAGAAGAAGTGGTTGCTTTGGGAGGGTTTTGGAAGAAAATCTTACAAGGTTCGAAATTTGAATTTTGACTTTTCTATCTCTTATAAAATATTTGAAGGACAAACTGAAACAGTTGAAAATAAAATTATTATTTAATACAATTAACAAGTACAAAATTATACAAAACTTAAATGTTTAGAATTCAATTTTAATTTGTATGTAAATAATAGTAAAATATTTTTTTTTTATTCCACCCGGTCTTTTCCACTGCTGGGCCTCCCCTTTTCTTTTACTCATCTCGTTCTTGCCCCAAATTCGGCCACTCCCTGCAGAACGCGTCCAGGTCATCCCACCAATGCTTCCTGGGTCTGCCTCGGCGACGACTTCCGTCTGCAGGGACTCTGTGCTGGCCTTGGCCCTCTTTCGGGTTTTATACGGGAGATGTGTCCATCCATCAAAATAAATTGGTCCATGGGGTCCCAGTACAAAACATTTTTTTAAGCAATTGTTTCCTCGGCTGGTCGACGCCACTGATGACAAGAGGGTTGGCTCTTTTCTCGCACAGAGAATATCTATTACTATTCAACGTGGGAATGCAGCCAGCATTCTTGGCACCATGCCTCATGGACTAGATACTTTTGCTAGATTTTTAGGGCTTAGTTATAGTTTTTTTATTTTTATGTTTTTTTTTGTTATTTAAGTTATAGTTCAATAAAAAAAAATCTCTGAAAGAAAAAATAAATAAAAAAACATGTGTTAGTGATGAGAGCGAGAGATTTCTTTTTTAACACAGTATGTTTCAAATCCTATTACAATACAATTTTAGATGATGACCAAAGCGAAACATCAAGGTCTTGTGGCCGACTTGATGCCGAACATCAAGTTGATGCAGTATGCTGGACACTTCTTGTTTAATTATCTTGACGGTAAGAGGCATTATATTTTTAACTATATGTTAAGAACCGTGTTACAACAGACGACCACGGCTGTTGTAACACGGTCGAAACGTCGGGAAATAATAATAATCACAATAGATACCCGTTTCTTCCATATGCATAACGATTGCGTTAATTTAAAATATGCTAATAAGTATATTTTTTTGCAATGTTTTGTGATATTTCTAATATTTTATTTTTCAATTCATTATTTCAATATATTTTATTTGTGTTTGTTGAACTGTCACTGTGGAGTCCTATAACTTTACCCTTGCTGAGTAAGTTTGGATTGTTAGCCGGTTTTGGGAATAGGACATCACTAACTGAGACCGGGCACCGAGACATCACTAATCGGGGGTTTTCTATAATTATTAAGATAAACAGAATTATAACTGTATTCAATGGCTATTCGTTTTTACCTTATTAGTACATATAAAATCTAAATTGATATTTTGTTCTTTAATTATGTTTGTATTTACTATAAAGGTTAATTTTCTGATTTACTATAAAGGGTAATTTTTCTGGTTATTTTTCATGACTGGCCTCTCAGCTTAGTTGGTAGTAGCTCTGCCTTCTACGCCGTAGGTCGTGGGTTCGATCCCCACCGAGAACAAATATTTGTGTGGTAAACACAGATGTTTGTTCTCTGTCTGGGTGTCTTATATTGTATTCTATGTATGTATTTACAAAAAAATATAAAATATAAGTAGTATATCAGCTATCTGGTTCCCATAGAACAAGCTCTGCTTAGTTTGGGGCTAGATAGTGTTGAGTGGATTGTCTAGAATATTTATTTATTTATTTAAAATTTTATCATGAGTTGCTTATTATATGACTTTAAACTCTCGTTATTTTGATATTACGCTTGCTATTACTTTGTTTAGGTGCCCATTAGTAAAAGAAACGTTTATTTTACGACGAACCTTATTCGATTTCGCTATAACCGTTAACTTTATATGTATCTCAGTGCAGGGTAATGATTTTGAAGGGTCACTTTGAAAAACCTTTAACTTAAGCTCAAATATTTTTGTTTAATATTTTGTTTTTCATAGTCTTTTAATAGTTACCAGTAGGCCTACGTCAAGCTCTGTCTGGCTCTGTCTCTAGCTCTGGTTTTGAGTCTGGGCTAGTGCTCACCAGTGTATTATACTGTGTGTGTTTCAACGTAGGATTAATTTAGATAGCACTCACACAGACTTAAAACCAGAGCCAGACAGAGTTTGTGATAGGCCTACTGCATAGTCAAGTAGTATAAACCCAAACTCTATTTCTTTTTAGAAAATGCGGGGATGTCATTGCTTCTTCGCAAGATCTACGCGTCCACGCATGCCATTCTTATCATCATCCATTTCATCTTCATGGCCATCAATATGGCTAAGTATTCCGATGAGGTCAACGAACTCACAGCCAATACGATAACGGTGCTTTTCTTCGCCCACACGATCATAAAGCAGATGTTCTTCTTTATAAACTCCAAGAGTTTTTACAGGTGAGTGTGTCGCAAGGGACAATGTTAGTACCTATGGTGTTTTTACTTTTCATCTTTGTAAAATAGAAGGCTGGTGTAATTTTGGTTATAAAGTTTAATAATGTATTGCTAGCTGCAATCCGTGGCTTTGCTCGCGTAGTAGAAGTGATTGTTAATATGAATGTTTAAGCACTTTCCCTTTGGTTTTTTCACTTTTTTTATCAAGGTATGTTTCGCATAGAATAATGCATCAACTTAATCCAGATTATCAAGATATTTTCAGTTGATAGGACATGATTTAGCTACAAACATCCAAGTATCAAGTCTACGATTTTTGAAACCAGTGCTGTACTCAATCAAAATTATTTCGAAGAAACAATTTTAACGGAGGTGAACGAGGTCCTATCTTTTTTTATTTCCCTGTTAATTCTCACAATTTAAAATTCAGGCCCATAACCTGTTTTATTTGGATCAGATAACAAAGGCTCCATAAAATTTCAATTAAGTACCTCCCTGAAATTGGAATGTGCTATAAGCACTCCGCACCGTGTTCAAACATAATAAAAGCCATTTTATTATATAGGAGTTTATTCCCCGTTATATTTAACAATACCATCCTATTGTACACGAAACCTATTGTACGGACGTGCTAAATTAAAATTGAGCGCGAAAAATTTTCCGTTCCTCGAAACAATTTCCAATTACGGAATTTTTAATGGAATTTTTAATTATAATAATTTCGCTTTCACTTTGAGATCGCTATTTATCTTTAAGATGAAAATTTTTGCTTGAATCGTTTTTCTTTTCACCGTTATCGTAAAAATCCTCTTTGTTTTGGTTCAATGGTTTTGATCGGAAATAAAGTAGTCTGCCATGAAATATGGTCAAATAAGTTTCGTATTGACGTTTTGAGATCCCGTGAAACAAGTCAATAAAAAACTTTTTTATCTTGATAAAACCAATATTCCTATTGACGCTTTGAGATCCACTGCAATGTAATTTCAAAACGACAACATTGAACTTCTTTTCTTTTGAGTATCGTTTTTAAGGTAGACGAGCAAACTTGGTGTGGATTATTACGGCAAGAATTTCTAAGTTTTGGTTTTGTCTCTGTAGTTTTCGTATTTCAAAGGTTTTAGTATCAAGTAAAATGCATAACAGCATATTGATACCTCGAGTTGAGGATAACAGATTAATCAAATAAAGGTTGCCTTCAACAAAACTCACTAAAGTCAAGTGTAAGAAGAAGTTATAGCTTCTTATGGACGTCGTTTAGCCGATAAGATGTTTGTCAAACATTTTTATTATAGCACCAAGATACAATGCTAAGCAGGCCTTCTTATAATATCATAGATCTTATCAAATCTCTTTTAGAGCGCTGGTGGCTTAGTGGTAGCGGCCTTCCGATTCTTAATTCAAATCCAGTCGTTTAACAATGAGTTTTCTACCCAAAAATATATGTAAACTATGCCAGTGCTCTTAAACGGTGAAGGAAAACATCGTGAGGAAACCAGCATATCGTAGAACCTAAAAAGTTCAAAAATATGTGTCAAGTGCACGAAAGGGGCCTCTTTGAGGCGCACTTAAAATCCTTTCACCTCACTTGGTTCTCTTTCCCAGGACCCTGGCAATATGGAACCAGGCAAACAGCCACCCACTCTTCACGGAGTCAGACGCTCGATATAAACAGTTGGCACTCACCAAGATGCGAAGACTGCTGTACTTGATCTGTACTATGTCCTGTTTGGCAGTTGTCAGTAAGTATTTCATCAGGATACCTGTATTGCTGTCAAATATTGCAGCAATATCGCTGACTGATCGCCATCGCTGATCGCAACTGATCGTTTTGATGTACGCAAGGCTTTAAATCATTCATTTCATAAAATAAACATCATTTCATTTCCTTTCAATACTCAATCAACCATGATAGCTCTTGAATTTCGTAAACTCCTAAAATGGATAGCCTGTGGAGACTCTTTGGGGGCGTCCTTATATTACATGAGGTGTATTTTTAAATCTTCTGTCCCTCTCTCCCCCCCATCTCCCAATCTCACGTGAGATTTTTCAAAATGTGGGTTTCTTACGTAAACGCGTTGGATTGTTATTGTAAATAGAATAGAAAAAAAATGTTTCGTGCTTTTATTTACTAATTAATACATAGTAAGTAATCAATATTGCTGAGAGTTATAAGTGAAAATTATAAGTGTAAAAGACGGGCTTAAAACGGGACCAAAATAGTATTTTTTTTTGGTTTCAATAAATAAAAAAATTGCGTGATATTTGCCGAGACCCGCCCTCTCTCCAACGTAAGATTAGATGAGATTTGACTTGACCCCCTTCCCCCCCTTAAACATCTCACGTAATTTAAGGACGCCCCCTTTCAGACTGGGCGAACCAAAATGAATTTTTCATTACTCATACTCTGAAAGTAGGTCTGAAGTTGCCTGAGGGGCCTAATTGAAAGTAAAACTTTCAGCCCTAGGGAGAATCGCTTTCTACTGACAGCTGTCAAATTATAAAAAAAAAACAAGTTCTAACTTTCTTACATTCCAACTTTTTATTCAGCAAGGAGGTCACCCATTACAAAAGAAGTTTAAAAAGTCTAAGCGCGATGTCTAATTTAAATTTAAATAACATAAAGATAGTACTAAATAAAGAATATATTTTCTAAATGACTTTACTATTATTTAGCTTCAACTATTTCTTTAAAATAACATAGATTTGAGCAAAACATTTACCATTTTTAGGGTTCCGTAGCCAAATGGCAAAAACGGAACCCTTATAGATTCGTCATGTCTGTCTGTCTGTCTGTCTGTCTGTCTGTCTGTCTGTCCGTCCGTCCGTATGTCACAGCCATTTTTCTCCGAAACCGTAAGAGCTAGACTGATGAAACTTGGCGAGTAGATGTATTCTGTGAACCGCATTAAGATTTTAACATAAAAATAAAAAAAAAACTATAAATTTCGGGGGTCCCCATACTTGAAACTGAAACTCAAAATTTTTTTGGGTTGTCTATGAATAGGTCTTCAAAAATGATGTTGAGGTTTCTAATATCGTTTTTTTCTAAACTGAATAGTTTGCGCGAGAGACACTTCCAAAGTGGAAAAAAGTTGGTCCCCCCCCCTCTAACTTCTAAAGTAAGAGAATGATAATACTAAAAAAAATATATGTTGTACATTACTATGTAAACTTCCAACGATTTTTGGTTTGAACGAGATCTAGTCTTTAGTTTTTTTTTTTATACGTCATAAACCGTAAACCGCAATTTACCTTTCGACGAACTACAAGAACCTTATTATGTTACATCAAGTAACATAATATAAAGGTTCTTGTAGTTCGTCATGCTACGGAACCCTTCATGGGCGAGTCCGACTCGCACTTGGCTGCTTTTTTTTAAATTATGAAAATAAAAATAATGGCTGAATAATGCTGGCAGCCGTAGCCCTGCCACAGAAAAAAAAACACGAAAACGGCGGCAATTCAATCTTAATTTGTTTTTTCGCTGTTTTTTATTGTTATCTCAATACACAATGAGTTCATCTGATTCAGATATGGATTTAACGCCTGAATTTATAAAAGAAGAGGCTAAGGCCATAGTGGAAAACCTTTTACCACCTAAATCAAAAGAAAGATACCTAAAAGCATACGACGATTTTATGAACTGGCGTGCTGAGAAAAAAGTAAATTCGTTATCAGAAAGCGTTTTGCTAATATATTTCAACGAATTATCAAAGACTTACAAACCTTCAACATTATGGAGCGTGTATTCTATGTTAAAGGCAACATTAAGTACTAAACATAATGTACATTTAAAGAATTTCGAGAGACTTACATCGTTTGTCAAAAGGCAATCTGATGGATTTAAATCGAAAAAATCAAAAGTTTTCACATCTCAAGATGTAGAAACCTTCTTGAACCAAGCGCCTGATGAAAAATATTTAGCAATGAAGGTAAGTAAATCTTTTTATTGTTATTCGCTTAAATTTTTAACAAATTGTAACTTTCTATATTTTATAGATACACCAATTAAAGAGATATCTACTTTTCAGGTTGTGTTGATACTGGCGATAAGTGGCGCTTGCAGAAGTATCGAACTAGTAAATATGACGATTGAGGACATTGAGAAACAAGGTGATATAATACTGGTGAAGTTACGTGGCACTAAAACCAAAGTTGACCGAACCTTCGTTATCAAAAAAGAATTTGTAAATATAATAGAAAAATACCAAAAATTACGACCAAGTGGTATACAAACGAACCGTTTTTTCATGACCTATAATAATGGAAAGTGTGTGCGGCAAGTAATTGGCAAAAACAAGATTTCGAGTATTCCTAAAGAGATAGCCACTTACCTTAATTTGCCAAACTCAAATCTATATTCGGGTCACTGCTTTCGCAGAACATCGGCAACTTTGCTGGCTGATTCCGGAGCCGATTTAACTGTCATTAAAAGGCATGGAGGTTGGAAGTCGAGTAAAGTAGCAGAAGGCTACATAGAGGAGTCAGTGGAAAATAAAACTAAGATATCACACAGAGTAACAGAAATGATAAACCTGCAATCCACTGACTCTCCACAACCAAGCACTTCAAAAGATTATCCGATGCAATCCAAAAATATTGCTGTGACAGCTGAAGAAAATAAACTAATATCAATGTCTCCAACATTCACCCAAGAATCCCTGGATACTTCAGAAACTCAAGTTTCAACCCAGAAAATATCTAATATCCACATACCGGGGGAAAACCTTGCACTGAATATTAGTAATTGTTCAAATTTTACAATAAACTTTAAGTAACAATGTACCTACCTAATTACCTACCTGTAAAATAAAATTCACTCATTTTTCTATCATGTTTTTATTTTTACTAGCTTCAACTATTTATTTAAAATAACATAGAATTTAGCAAACAATTTTCCATTTTTTAAATTATGAAAATGAAAATAATGGCTGAATAATGCTGGCGAGCCGTAGCCGAAGGCCCGCCAGAGAAAAAGAAAAAAAAAACCTGGAAGGCGGCAATTCAATCTTCATTTTCACTAATTTTTCTTTCATGTTTTTATTTTTACTTTCCTTGTATTCGTAATGAAAAGCACAGTGTTTACCTCGGTTGAAAGTCTTTTAAGTCCCTCAAGCTCCATTGGCGCCCTCGCTACGCTCTGGCGCCAAACCCGTCTCGGGACTCAAAAAACGTGACTTTCAACACTCGGGTAACAATGTACTATTACTTTCAGGCTGGGTAACCCTAACGTTCTTCGGAGAATCCGTCCGTATGGTCACCAGCAAGGATACGAACGAGACGCTGACTGAAGTGGTTCCTCGACTACCCGTCAAGGCTTGGTACCCATTTAATGCCATGAGTGGTCCTATGTATATCTTCGCATTTGTTTTTCAGGTAGAATTCTTTATATCATTCTCTTTTTTCCAACAAAAAAGCTACACAACAAGCTAAAGGATTTTTTGAGAACAAATACTTGTGTGGTGAACACAGATGTTTGTTCTCTGTATGGGTGTATATTGTATTCTAAGTATGATTTATAAAATAAAAATACATTATAAGTATTATATCAGGTATCTGGTTGCCATAGTACAAGCTCTGCTTAGTTTGGGGCTATATAGTGTTGTGTGGATTGTCTTCAATATTTATTTATTTTCTTAGGTTGTAGTGTTAATTTTGTTTCTCATTACTTGTAGGTATACTGGCTACTATTCTCCATGAGCATATGCAATCTCATGGATGTCTTGTTCTGCTCTTGGCTGATTTTCGCATGTGAACAGCTACAGCATCTAAAGGCTATCATGAAACCCTTGATGGAACTTAGTGCTTCTCTGGACACATACAGACCGAATACTGCTGAACTGTTCAGGGCTTCCTCTACTGGTACGCTTTTATCATCAGTAGCTTATTCTGATCACTGAGTCTGTCTGGAGTGGTTTGATAGAAAAAGGCCTGAAAAAAAAATCGGTTGTGTGTAAAGTCGGTTTACTGACGATAGTTGAACGTGACAACGTCATACAGCGGTCCACGCGGGCGCATCGCTCATAATAAGTAGGAGAGAGGCAGATGTCGAACGCTGCCGAACGCGGAGGCCAATTGTGCCTCTTTATCGCTTGTTCCGCGCTCTCGCTTCCACTTTAAGCCTTAAATGGAACGCCTCAGAGCGAGGTAACGCGTGCAGCCGGCTCCATCAAATTAGAAGACGTTGTCACGTCAAAAGATACCATACATAATGCACGCATTGCTTAGCCCACACTAATAAATAAAGTCGCGAGTCTTTTTTGTAGAAAAATCTGAAAAAAACCCGGATAATGTAGACGTGGATATCCGTGGCATATACTCCACGCAGCAAGACTTTGGGATAACTCTACGCGGTGGTGGCGGCAGGCTACAGAACTTTAGCCAGAACAATCCAAACAACCTCACGCAGAAGCAGGAGTTGCTGGCCAGGTCTGCCATCAAGTACTGGGTGGAACGGCATAAGCATGTAGTTAGGTAACTTATACATATTTATTTTTATCTTCGCCTGTCCCAGACAGCGTGCAGTCGGTGAGTTGATCTATGTTTCCTATTCTCGATTTTATTTATATAAGTAAATTGAAGATTTAGAGAACTGACAAGGGGGTCATGCGACAGGCTTTCAAACAACACTACTAGAGGTATTCCCTCCTAACTACAACATGAATAACTTCAAGAAAAACGTTAAAAAACTCCTCCAGAGTAGGCAACGCAACGACAGCACCCTTGATGTTGTTGGTGTCTATGGGCGACGGTGACCGCTTACCATCAGATGGGCCGTAAGCTCGTTTGTCTATCTTTTGCATTTAAAAAAAAACTGTAAAGTCGGTTTACTGACGATAGTTGAACGTGACAACGTCATAAAAAAATACACAGATGTCGAACGATGCCGAACGCGGAGCCTCTTTGTCGCTCGTTCCGCGCTCTCGCTTGCACTTCAAGCCTTAAATGGAACGCCTCAGAGCGAGGTAACGCCGCATGACACCATGTTTTTTCATGCGTGCAGCCGGCTCCACCGAATTATGAGACGTTGTCACGCCAAAAAACAAGTGAGCTATGAGGTGATGTCCTACGCATGATAGTAAGCAGCAACTGGATAGGGAAATACTTTTTATTAACCGACTTCCAATCAAAAAGGAGGAGGTTCTCAATTCAGTTGTATTTTATTGTTTATTTTTTTTATGTTTGTTACCGCATAACTTCGTCATTTGCGAGCCGATTTAAAAGTTATTTTTTTATCTGAAAGGTACTGCTTTCAGATTGGCCCCATATTAATTTTATTAAAATCGGTGTTGCCATTTTTTTTAATGTTTTTAGTTGCATGCCTCCGTCATTTATGAACCGATTTAGAAAATTATTTTATACCATACCCCCTCTAAAAAGCTCATTTTATTCACTGGAAACAGTGAATAAAAAGCTCTTTTAATCACTGTTTTGGTGTTTGAATTTGGAACACACGAATAAGGTCAACGTCCATCTCAATACCTTACAACCTCCTTGCGTCATAAATACTCTCGATTTGATTGGTCGAAATTTTTGACAAGGAGTTTAGCATTGGATTAAAAACTGTTTTGTGTTCTTTGTTGTCATTGTCATTCATAAGTAAATTGGCGCTATTTTGAATACTGTTCTTAGTAAGTTATGCAGCAAAAAGTTCGATAATAATAAATCGATTGAAAATGCATTCTAGGAATGAAAAAGATGTGCTGAGTTGTTTGTTGTTCAATTGAGTTTTTGAGTTCATGAAAGAGAAGTAGGTATAGTAGAAAACTTGCATTAATTTATCTTTCTTTATTACAAATCAAATCAAAATCTAAAATTATTTGTTTTATGTCATATAAGAATAGTATAAACAAAGTTCATAGTTTTTAATCCTTTTTCGCTTAAATCTTTCTTTTTCTCGAAGTCATGGTATAAAGTATAGTATGCAACTCTTGAATAAAACGGATTTATATCGAGGGCCATGAATCACTCGCGTCGTTTAGGATTCTAACACTTGAATCACTCGCTACGCTCGTGATTCAATCATCATGAATCACTCCCTACGGTCGTGATTCAGTCGTTAGATTCCTGCACTTGCTCGTGATTCATCTTTGGTCCTCGATTTAAATCCGTCTTTTATTCACTAGTTGCATAATATACTATTTTATTTGGAATGTTATTTTTACGTCCAGATTGTCCCAAACATATTTCATTAAAATCGGTTTACAGCAATGAAGTCGGTTTCTCAAGTTGTAAACTTATAAATAAGTAGACTATAATGATGATGAAGTACATAAACACTCGTCAATCAATATACATGTCTTAGACTCGCCAATAACCTCACAAGGTCGTCATTTCTAGGTCTAGGGTAAAGCAATTGAAGCTTATAATTTAAATGTTAATAATCAATAGATAAGCAGAATGCCATTTTCCATGTGAAGTTCACAGCTGTAGGTCTACCACAAGCTCTGTCTCTCACTCATACTGTATGAGTGACGTTTCGACGTAGGATTTATTTAGTCAACAATCACACAGACTAAAAACCAGAGCCAGACAGAGCTTGTGGTAGGCCTACAGGTGCATATCAGAATTGTATCAAAATGATAGTGATCTTTATGGCTTGTGTTTTAAAGGGCAGAAAATTATACACTTGTGGAATATCAAATTAATTCTGATACAAAGCAGAAAAAAAACAGTCATTATCATCAACAAAAACTTGGTTTAGGGTCTCATGTATCCGGCAGGCCTTTCTATGACAGCCTTCTTTAAATATGCATTTGCTATTGTTGAGCAAGCCTTGGATTTTTTTTCCAGCGTCTATCTTTTCAAGCACCTACAACTTGGACGTTTTCAAGACAAGAGTCAATAGGTCTTCTAAGTAAGCGTGCTACATTATCTCTTAGCCGCAGGTGAGATTGCGGTCAAACGCAAGCCACAAGCGGTAAATAGTAAAAAAAGCAGCCAAGTGCGAGTCGGACTCGCCCATGAAGGGTTCCGTAGCATCAAATAACATAATACGTATACAGGGTTATTCATTATTAGCTGCAAATACTCAGGAATTAGGTTCAACAAATAAAATAAAAAATATTTATGAAATGATTTTTTTTAAGTTTTGTTATGAAAATCCCGAGAAAATCGATAAAGGAATCATTGGCGCCTGACCTATTTTGACCTTTGATCCGCGCCCGCGCGCCGTGAGCGACACTCTGCGTTCAGTCACCGCCTGGGTGGGTCATCGTCCTGTTCTCCATGGCAATCATTATGCAATAGCCGTAAAGAAATTAATAAAAATAAAATTTTGATACAAAAACTTAAATCAAAATAAAAAAATAATAATTTCATATATATTTTTTATTTTATTTGTTGAACCTAATTCCTGAGTATTTGCAGCTAATAATGAATAACCCTGTATAAAGGTTTTTGTAGATCGTCGAAAGGTAAATTGCGGTTTACGATTTATGACGTATAAAAAAAAAACTACTGACTAGATCTCGTTCAAACCAAATATCGTTGAAAGTTTGCATAGTAATGTACAAATTATATTTTTTAGTTTTATCATTCTCTTATTTTAGAAGTTAGAGGGGGGGACCAACTTTTTTCCACTTTGGAAGTGTCTCTCGCGCAAACTATTAAGTTTAGAAAAAAACGATGTTAGAAACCTCAACATCATTTTTGAAGACCTATCCATAGATACCCCACACGTATGGGTTTGATGAAAATAAATTTTTGAGTTTCAGTTTCAAGTATGGGGACCCCCAAAATTTATAGTTTTAGAAAAAAACGATATTAGAAACCTCAACATAATTTTTAAAGACCTATCCATAGATACCCCACACGTATGGGTTTGATGAAAAAAAAAATTTTGAGTTTCAGTTTCAAGTATGGGGACCCCCAAAATTTATAGTTTTTTTTCTATTTTTATGTAAAAACCTTAATGCGGTTCACAGAATACATCTACTCACCAAGTTTCATTAGTCTAACTCTTATGGTTTCGGAGAAAAATGGCTGTGACACGGCCGGACAGACAGACAGACAGACATGACGAATCTATAAGGGTTCCGTTTTTGCCATTTGGCTACGGAACCCTAAAAAGAGCTTGCGGCTCTCCTGATGGTAAGTGGCTACCGTCACTTCTAATTGTGAGCTTGGCTTTCAGATTGGTGGGATCCATTGGAGATACTTACGGAGGCGCTCTACTATTCCACATGCTGGTGTCCACGATCACACTCACTCTGCTCGCTTATCAAGCTACTAAGGTATACCTGGCATTTTGATCGCGTGACCTCTCTTCAGAAGCGTCTTATGCTGTAGTGACACAGTTCATGTTTTGGTCCATTATTTTAAGGCAACTTAATTTTGCAATGGCTGTGCTATAACATCCCAATGTCACTGGTTTGCCGCGATCGTGAACGACCTATGTCTTGGAGTACTTTCAAGCCTGGAGTATCCCAATTTTCATTACATTTCTTTTTTCTTTTTTTTATATATGACTCGCTGATGGAACAAGCATCGGAAAATCATCGGGCAGCACCTATAACCCTAAACGGCATTGCCTTGTAGGTCACGCACGTGAGGAACGCTCCCTACCATGCACTTCCCTGCGTCCATCAACTTGAGGCGTACAGATATTCAGCCTCACGTGCCAATTATTTTACCAGCACCCACACCTTTCAAACCAAAACACAGCAATGCTGCTTCACGACAGAAATAGGCATGGTGGTAGTACTTCCCCGGACGAGCCCTTCACAAAGAGCTCTACTACTACTTAAGCTACTGCTTTTTCTATTTCTAGATTAATGGAGTAAATGTGTACGCGCTCAGTACCATCGGGTATTTGTGCTACACCCTCGGCCAAGTGTTCCATTTCTGCATATTTGGAAACAGGCTTATTGAAGAGGTAAGGAGGGACAACTTCATGTCAATATCTAGGCATATCATCATTATCAACTTGTCTAAATCTACTGCTGAACATTGGCCTCTCGCGTAGCTGTCCACGTTTTGAGTTTTCTTTATTTGGGGAGAGGTTTGCCGTAGTCATGACGGCTCTGTTGATCCTCCTTTGCACTCTGGAAATGACACAGCCCATCTCTGGGCTTCCTTTAGTTACTTCATGACAGCAACGTGTAGTGATGGAGGATGAAACTGCCCATCTCCTGATAAATTCTTTTAGCCACCATAAGACTTCCACGTGCAGTGATTTAGTTGCTGTGCTTCCACCATCGCTCTAACATAGAAACTAAATATGGAGTCAGGTTCTTTTACTCGTTAATTTACCTTCCAGAGCTCTTCTGTGATGGAAGCAGCATACTCCTGCCAATGGTACGACGGCTCAGAAGAGGCAAAGACGTTCGTGCAAATCGTCTGCCAGCAGTGCCAGAAAGCCATGAGCATCTCTGGAGCCAAGTTCTTCACGGTCTCTCTGGATTTGTTTGCTTCGGTAATTACTCATTTATGATGATTCTCTTTTCGTCCAGGATACCTTGCGCACATCTAGATTGTCAGCGATGATGATCACGAGCAGTGTGTTTGAATGTATGTGATACTGAAACTAACCGCCATCGCAGATCTCCTGGATGTGCGCAAGGCATGCCTACATGTTTCGGTATTTCTTTAGGAAATAAAGTAATAGAAGGAATGAAAATATATTATATTTATTTGACTTATAGGCACCAATACATCAAAACACACAGAACAGAAGAACTGAAGACAGGGAGAAAAGGTTTAAAATAATCTGTTTGAACTGTGTAGAAATCGTTGTTTTTTTCTGTTTGATTTTCATACATTTTGAGTGTTTTTTCAGGTCCTTGGTGCTGTGGTAACTTATTTCATGGTGCTGGTGCAACTGAATTGAACATTCTTAAGTTCTATAATCGAATGGCTAAGAGTACTGGATAAGAAAATTATTTGGAAAATATTTGTAAGAAAGTTGTGTAGACTTTTTAGTCCCATATTTTGTTCTAGGACTGTGACGTCATAGAACTTTTAATAGTTTTCATGTTTAGTGGATCCTGTCATTAGATTTGTAAACCACCTGAGTTTTTTAATTATTTATATAAGTTATAATTCAAAGTTATAATTTTTATGTTTTAAACTGAATTTCATTTTTTGTTTACACAAAACAGCCTAATGTTTTTGAACTCGTAAAGGCGCTTGAGTCTGAGTCAAGCCTCAAGCACAGATTTTTGACACATTTCGATGGACAACTGTCATAACTAGATTAAATAGTTTTATTTAGCATACTCTGTTTGTTGATGTTGTTGTTTTTATTTGTTTGTTTGGGTCAAATCTGGAGTGCTGTATTAAAACCACTTCCTTTAATTCATAAGGAGTTGAATTTTCCCATGACGGTTCAGTTCGAATTTTATTATAAAAATTCATTTTTTAACAAATCAAATAGCACAACTTTTTATGCATATTTTTATATGCAATTCTTTTTAGATACAAGTTATTATTTTTATCTTTTTGTATAGAATAGAGTCATAGTCGTAATAATATTATTAATATGTTAAATATCAAAATGATCCGTTTGAAATGTGTACAGATCGTTTAAACTTAAACTGTACGCCCCACTACTTCAGTCAAAGTAAATTCTCCTTTATCATTTAGATCACAAGGATCATTTTGAAATACTTTGCTGTGAGTTAACGTCAAGAAAACGTGGTGAAGGGGCGTGCATTTTTAGACTGTTTTACTAGGCGTTATATTTTTCATCAATAATTCCTTTTATTTAGTCATGTGTTTTTTTTGATAGAATGAAGAATAGATTGAAAAATTCACCATTTCGATGTTGTATTAAAATAAAAAAGTGCGTTTGCAGTGTATTCTTTCCTACTTCCAAAGCCCATACTTCCATATTTTTCTCCCCTAAAAATGTTCCTTAAAAAATGTTTGTCCTTGCAGTATGACGGAGAAGGTAATTTAAAAATGGAACGTTATAAATAAGTCATTGTATTGCAAAATGCCTCTTTGTACAGCCTCTTTGCACAACAGTAAATCCTTTTTAGTAAGCATGTATGACGTAAATAAATAACATGCTGTTTTGATGCAGCAATACTATAAGCCATCTGTAAGCCGCAACCGTTGGCATCATCGATCGTTTTATTCCCCAGGGCGCAATAAACACTGCTGTTCTGCAACACTGTTGGGATACAACCTGCAACAGCCTTGTTAGGGGAATATGTTTCTTCATGCATATGTTATACGAATTAGAATCCTACAGCTTTCAAAACGTAGCAAGCTGAAGCTGTTTTGTCTGGGGGCCAATCAAAAGACTAAAGCGCTAAGTTTGAACTAAGAACATCTATTTTGAATAATGTTCCAAAACTAAACAACGAGCTTGACGTAACGTAATGCATACTACACTTAGCGGCACAATTAACCGCCCACCCTTTTAAAGTGGCAAATTTTTATGTTATCGCAGTTGTAAGTTATTAGGCCTAAATAAGTCAAGTGTGAGAGAAATGTAGTGACGAAAAAATTACAAACTATCCATCTAACTTTGTTTTTTTTACGCCTATGTTGCGAATAGGATAAATATCGAACTTCGTCTCATTATCGTTATCGTTGCCATACTGCTCACATTGCTTCAGTGGCATTAAAAGTAAACAATTTGAGTTTGTTTTGGTTTCGTAACTTAAAGCTAGTGTTTGGACATCACAAACATGCCATTTGATGCTAATTCAGTGGCGAGAGCCGTCGCTCTTATCGACGAAGGGTTTAGTCAGCGTTACGTGGCGCGGAAGCTTGTTGTCGCACGTCCCACCTTAAGGGATGCAGTGAAACGGTTTCGGGAAACTGGCTCTTATGAGCGAAGACTCAAGAGAGGGCCGAAAAAGATGCACCTCCGCTCGTGACGACCGATTTCTTGTGACCAATGTTCTAAAAAATCGGTTCACTACAGCTGTTGAGGCACGAAACCAACTTCGTGAGGTTCGCAATATTCAAGTGAGTGAAAGAACAGTGAGAAGAAGAGTAGGAGAGAATGCCCTTGGAGCTTTTTGACCATCTCGAGTGCCACAATTGCTCGTAGGCGACCGGAGAGAAAGACTTCGTTTTTCCCGAAAGCACGCCGAATGGAATATGGAACAATGGAAGAATGTTATGTTTACTGACGAGACAAGAATATGCTTGCACGGTCCTGACGGTCGCCAGCGTGTATACAGACGCAAGAATGAAAGGTTTGCACCATGTACTGTTGTGGAAACAGTAGGTTACCAAGGTGGCTCTATCATGATATGGGGCGGCATTACTTACGAAGCACGCATCGACTTGGTTATCTTCGAAAGAGGTGGAATAAATGCTCAGAGGTATGTAACAGAAGTGTTGGAACCTCATGTAATGCCATTTGCTCCATTTATTGGCGTATATTTTTTATTAATGCAGGAAACGCTCGCCCCCACGTTGCTAGAGTTGTTACCGCGTACCAGGATACCGTCGGCATTCGAAAATTAACATGGCCATCCCGGAGCCCAGATTCAAATCCTATTGAACACTTATGGGACATTTTAAAAAGACGTGTTCGAAGCCGCATACCAGCTCCAACCACCGTAGATGAATTAAAACAATCCGTGATTGAGGAGTGGCAGAACATTCCACAACAACAGATCAAAGATGTCAGCGACAGCATGCCAAACCGTTTGATGGAAGTTATGAGGGCTAGAGGTGGAAATACGCACTATTAGAATTCATTTATTCAGCAGATTTTTTATTTTTAAGCCATTTCATCACATTTGTTAATTTACGGTCAAAGTGTTTTTCAGACTTTTTTATAAATAAACGTTATAATTAAAAACAATATTATCTTTCATTTTACTTAAATATACCTACGTTATAAAATAACATTCACAAGTAAGGCCACAATTTGTTTTTTTCACCAAAATCGTAAAAAATCAAGGTGGGCGGTTAATTGTGCCGCTGAGTGTACATAGTATGTATGGAGATTGAGAGACAATATTTCGTTATGGAACGGTGCAATCATTTCCCTTCATCCATTATCATCCAGATCCTAAATTTTAAATTAAGATTTTATTAAAAATTTTATAAATATGTTATTAGGGGGCATTGTAAAGGTCAAAGGAAACTGACCCCGAAGATCTCTCACCGTCCACATCAACTTTATGGACTCTATTAGTCAAGTATGATTGTATAAGGTCAATAGAGCGATTAAGAATGTCGTAATGTTTAAGTTTAGATATTAATGCAGCATGATTTATTTACACAGTCAAATCTCAGTCAAGTCTCAATCTCTTTTACACCCTGAATTAGTAGTACCACTATTACAGCCCCATTTAAACGAACACTTATTGCCCCATCACGGACACTTTGTCACGTAAACAGTGGCATTAGACGCCGTAAAACTAAGATGGCCGCCGTAATCACCCAACATTCAATTAAACTTCTACAGATAATTTACCTATTGTGTTTCGATTGAAAAATTAACAAAAGTTTCGTCATAAAAAAGTTACAATTGTAAAATCCAATTTTTTTGATGGAAAGGGCATATTAAACCTACTATAATATATACAATAGCTCAGTCATCAAGACGCTGACAACCATCCTATAATCTATCCACTAGGTGTAGAAAAAGCCACATGTATCTTAGTTTTGGAGTATCATTTTAAAGGTTCAGCAAAAATATTATTTTAATCACTCAGTGATCTGTGATTCATGACAGGCATGCTTGTACTGTTATGCTGTCACAGATACAGGATAAGCACAAGTTAGAAAAACCTCACTTAAACTTACGTCCGTTAAGTTACGGCTACCGCATGCCGAGAGTTTTAGAGTCGGCAAGATGTTTCTTAAATATTCAAAGCCCTATTCCATGTTGAAAAGAATTCAACACTTTTCAGTTTAAAGCGCCAACTTCTATTCACACTGAAAGCGTACACTTCAGATGCAATAAAGGCTCGAACACACCTAGTTCGCTGGCGGTAGCGATCAGTGAAACGCTGTCAAATATCGCTGTCAGATTTGAGATTTGACAGCGATATTTGACAGCGTTTCACTGATCGCTACCGCCAGCGAACTAGGTGTGCGCAGGCCATAAGAGTTATTTCCCGGAGGGAAATGCTGCATAGGGTTGTGACTTAAGATCGTGGGTTCAAATCCAGTCGTGTACCAATTAGTTTTTATCTCGAATAATTTATGTACACATTGCTAGTGCTCTCAAACGGTGAAGGAAAACATCGTGTGGAAACCTGCGGCTTAGTCAGCTCGTATTGACCATGCCTTTCCTGTGTATTAGGCAGACTAAGCTGTCAGTATGGTATAGGTGCTGGGCAAGCCTCTAGCTCAGTTGGTAGTAGCTCTGCCTTCTGCGCCGTAGGTCGTGGGTTCGATCCCCATCGAGAACAAATATTTGTGTGGTTAACATAAAAGTTTGTTCTCTGTCTGGGTGTTATATTGTATTCTATGTATGTATTTACAAAAAAAAATGCATTCAAGTATTATATTAGCTATCCGGTTCCCACATTGCAAGCTCTGCTTAGTTTGGGGCTGGGTAGTGTTGTGTGAATTGTCCACAATATTTATTTATTTATTTTTACCTATAACAAAACATTGCCTCGTAGGTCACGCACGTCAGGAACGTGCCCTACGACTCAATGCTCTGTGTCAATCAACTTGAGGCATACAGATGTTCACCCACACCCTTCACACCAAAACACAGCAATGCTGCTTCACGGCAGAAATAGGCATGGTGGTAGTACTTCCCGCACTCATTGCCGCAAACTTGGACAGCGATATACTGCAGGGCTACCACGAGCTCCATATGGTTATTTATGGCTATGGCTGTCAAATTGTGTATACAAGGTGTATCTAAATATGTGTACTATGCGAAGGTGGGGGGTTTCAGACCACAATGGTGATCAGTTGTGGGTGGGAGAAAATTAAAAATTCCTATTTTCAGTTTCCCATACAAAAATATTTAATTTCATAATGCCTAAATAAATTGACAACCACCATGTAACTCACCTACCCCTTGACCTACTACCTCTGTAGGTCTACTACTACTACCTACTACCTCTGTAGCTGAGTTTAGGGTTGTCACTTTGTATAAAGTCAGCTGTTCATGTTGAAACTTCGTTGCAGTTTTTTTCAGAGATACCAATCGAAGTTCGAAAAGTCGTTGAACAAAAGTTGTTCCCCGGGGGGTGGAAATTCACCCCCCTTCAGGATAGTACACATATTTTGATACACGTTGTAGATAGGCTGACCCACACATTCATTTTCTTCTTGGGTTTGAATGTGTTGACAATGTTGACACAATTTTGACAGCCATAACCATAACCATAATGGAGCTCATGGTAGGCCATCTGCAATCGCTATCGCAGGCGATCTCAATGTGCACAAGGCTTAAATAGCTCCCAAAGCCTTCATATTCCGATACAGCGATATAATATTTTATCGCATAACATAACTACAGTAGATTAAAATATTTATGATCTATTAAATCGAGCAGTAAGAACAATAATGCCTCCTTGGAGCCAAATTTTATGGATCTAGACGAAATATTAACTGAAGGGTATAGGCACATTACACTTTGGCTTGAGCCATGCCTCAAAGGCTGAATATCATAGTTCCTGCCCTTAATCCCCTATTCTGTCATACCGCCATGTATTCTCATACCGCTATCTCCTTTCCACCATAGGACTAGCAGACGGACGGACATCATTTTCTGAAAATTTGTTGTTAGCGTACTTTCAAGAGTTATCTGAAAAATATAAAGTGTCAAGTATGTGGGTAAAATACTCCATGGTTAAAAGTACACTCAATATTTACAACGAAGTTGACATAACTAAATATAGCAAGCTGATTGCATCAGCGTTTTATTTGCAATATTGTTTTACGTATGAGAGTAGATAAAGTAGTGTATGACACTGTACATAACTTGGTCTTATAACACTCGTGTGATACACTCATGTTATAAGAACCCTTAATAGGCAACAGTATCATAAACTACTATTATAATATTTTATTGTGCAATAATAAAAATTGTTTATGAGTTAATAGGTAAGTACTACCTAGTACCTACTTAGGAATACTTATTATATAAATGTATGTTTTTTTTTCTTTGTATCTGACCTATAATTTGTAATAATTATTAATAAATTAACTATCTGACGGCTCATTATAATACTACCCATACTAGTAAGCCTAACAAGCTCTGCCTGGCTCTGTCTCTGGCTCTGGTTTTGGGTCTGTGTGAGTGTTGACTAAAAAAATCCTACGTCGAAACGTCACACGCACAGTATGCACTGGTGAGAACTCACACAGACTCAACACCAGAGCCAGAGACAGAGCCAGACAGAGCTTGTGGTAGGCCTATAGGTGAGTACTGAGTATACCACCAATTCGCACCATGTGCTTATTGGCTCCACATTTATCATGCAAACATCCAAGGAGCAACTCTCTGCCTTCGTTTGTTTTTCCTGAGCTATACAATCTGGGCCTCTTTAAGACTAGAGTGAATAGTCTTCTACACTCAGAAAAAAATATTGTTGGTTCCAACAATAAAACTTTAACAGGGGAGAGCCCACAATGGTGTATAGTCCGTGCGTCAATGTTTTTATTGTCATGGATCAAGTTGTCAGTAAAACAATATTTATATTGTCAAGAAGTAAATTGTCATTGCAACAATGTTTCTATTGTCAAGAACTAATTGTCATTGCAACAATGTTTCTATTTTATCAATAAGGCGTGTTTTGATACTACAGCAATGTATCTTTCGTCAGCGGAACTAATTTCGAAAACAAAGGACTACAAATGTACAACTAGTAGGTACAAAAGACCCCAAGAGTGAGGGGTAAAAAAAGAAGATTTGATAAGACCGAAGTTGATCCGATGCATTCATTCATCGGATCAACTCCAGTCATATCAAATCTTCAACGGATTCATTAATCCGTTGAATACAATTTCATAAAACCACTTCTACAATATAAGGGAACGCCGTGCGTTTTCGTCAGCGCGTTCTAGGATCGTTACAATTTTAGTCACGCCATCTAGTTCTAAATTTAGAAAGCAGCTTTTTTGTTAGTTTACTTTACTAACAATGTTCACATTGACAAATTTGCAACGTTCCATTATCACCTCAGCGACATATTTATTGTATGACAAAAGGTAGTTGAATGCTACGACTATAGTTATTTTGCTAGGTTGTTTAACAATGTTCACATTGATACACTAGCAACGTTCTATTGTCACCACAACGACTTACTTACTGCATGACAAAATGCAGTTGAACTTTACGCTTTAGTTATTTTGCTAAATTGATTTACAATGTTTACATTTACACATTTGCAACGATCCATTGTCATCACAGTAATATATTTGTTGTGTAACACTGGCCCACTTCTACTCCAAATATTGCTATGCCCTAAACTTATGGGCTTATTATGTATTCACCATTTTTAACTTTAAAGTTTCACCATGTAACATAATAATTGCAATAAAGAATATGAGTATGAGTTTGAGTAGTCACATGCTCCGACTATAGGTTTTTTGTTAGATTTATTTAAAATGTTTGCATTGACACACATGCCAGTTTCATTTTCACCTCAGCAACATACTTATTGTATGACAAAAAGTACTCAAATGCCACAACTATAGTAACTTTGCTACGTTTTTTAACAATGTTCACATTGACACGCTAGCAACGTTCCATTTTCACTACAGCAACGCATCTATTGCATATCAAATGGTAGTTAAATGCTACGACTATAGTTACTTTGTTAGATTTATTAACAATGTTCACATTGACACACCTAAAACGTTTTATTGTTATATAATCCATTTTTTTATTAAGTTTGATGTAAGGACAAAGCTAAATTGTTCCTTGCACATTAAACGAAGGAAAATCAGCGGACAATAAAAACGTTGCTGAACTCAACAAAGCTCTTTCTGCTAAAGTAATAGAGTATTTAGTTGCTCCGACAGGAAATTTCTGACAATGCATTTATTGTGAGTTTGTTGACCCATTTTTTTCTGTGTGTAGACTGTCCTGCCACATCGTCGCTTACCATCAGGTGAGATTGAGGCCAAGGGATAGTATATTAAATACATGTAACCAAATGTATTTGGGTTTGGACTAAAATATCCTTAGAACTACGCAAGAAATACTCGTATAATTATGGTTTAAGATTATTTATTTCTCATAAAATTACAAATCACTTACTGAGAAACAAATCTTATACTACAAAAGTATTTACAAAATTATAAATGCAGTGAGCTTGATTAATTTGCACAAATACTTGGTATGTACACATTAAAAAAAAATAACAGAACAAACAATAAATGAATATTGAGTATTGAAAATAAAAATGTATTGTGACTTCCACAGGCTGTTGAGGATGATGATACATTTCCTTTTACTCCCTATCCTTGATTATGCTGACACCTGCTACCCCGATCTCACTGAAAAACACCTCGACAAACTTGAGCGCCTTCAAAATGTGTGTATTCGATTTATATTTGGCTTACGTAAGTATGACCATGTCTCTGAATTTCGTACTAAACTCAAGTGGTTACCCATCCGCCTTCGCAGGAATTGTCATATTCTCACTCTTCTTTACGGTATTCTATTTAATCCATCCACTCCTCTCTATCTCAAGGAACGTTTTGAGTATCTCCATCTGTCAAATCCTCGCTCGCTGCGCTCTTCTAAGACCCTCCAACTGAAGACACCTGTTCATAATTCTACCTTCCTGAAATACTCCTTCACTTTACAAGCTGTCCGTCTCTGGAATTCTCTCCCTTCCCATATCAAATTTGCTAAATCACTCCCTATTTTCAAAAAGCTTTTGTTCAATCACTTTTTCCCAGTCTAGTATTTATGTTAATCATATTATTATATATATATATTTTCTGTATATTATTTATTTATGTAGGTATATCATATTTATATAGGTATGTATTGTACATATAAATATTTATATATAATATGTATATTATTGTTAGGTGTATTGTATACTATATGTATGTATGTATTAGTACTATATTGTGTAATTGTGTGTACATTATACTTGTTGTTTTTATCTACACCATCGTCCTCTATCGTTCTTTTCAAGTCCAGTCCATCCCAAGGTTGTCTGGAAGAGATCGCTTTTAGTGATAAGACCGCCCATTGTATTCCACTCTGATGTTTTTCTGTATTTCTTTGTTAATTTTATGTGGTGTACAATAAAGTATTTTCTATCTATCTATCCAGGAAAAATGAGGAGGAAGATTCCTTTCAATCTACAAAATAAACACGAAAATTCTTATAATCTCTTTTATCTGTTATCCCAAGACTTCCTTAATTAACTTCAACTCAAATTAAAGTTCTGACGCGGTAATTGTCGAGTAATCATTTTAGAAACTCGAAACTTCTATGTTCAGTCATAATACAAATTTATCTAAATTATTTTCATTAATTTGAGAACAATTTAAACATTTAAAAATTTATAAATAAATTTATATACTACCTATTCTTGTAACAATTTCACTATTTAAGATACACTACAGGCGGTTATATTGCTGAATAGCGATCTCTACCAGACATAATTAAGGTACCATCAAGTTTTCTTCACCATTGGAAACTTTGGACCATTGGTGACCCAGTTTCAAACGCCGTGTACCCAAAATTAAGGGCTACGTAGATTCGTAGCACTGCTACGTAGACGCGTAGCAGTTTCTCCGAAAATGTTACGAATATTGACTCAAAGAAAAAATATTTCTCTGTCTTTGCTACCTCCCTCTTATAATAATTATCAGCTGAGCAGATTTTGATAAAAATCGGAATATACATACATGCATAGTTTTTAAATAGTTATAGCATGTATTACACTATTTATTATAGTAGTTACCCCGTGAGCAGAGCTGCCGGCGATATTAAATAATAATATCATAACCTGTTTCGTAGAAACACTTTGAAAGCGTAACATCAAAAACATTAATGTTTAAAACCGAGTATAACCCTTTTATCTTGGGTCCAGAATTATCCAAGAAGGGCTCGAAGGCACAAATTGATAGCTAAATAAAGTTTAATTTGCGCAGTTAAGGTGAAATGGTGAAAATTCGATTTTACTACTGTGAAATGTTAATTTTGCATAGAAATACTAGCTGGCATAATAGGCATACTTTTATCTTTGTAGAAACACGAGCCTTTATTGTTGATGATTATTATATATTAAATTAAATAAATGGCAGTACCAAAGATGAAAAGATAATAAAATATTGAAGTAAATAATGAAAAATCGTGGAACTTCGGGATGAAACTAAAAAAAAATTTTTTCATCGAACCCATACGTGTGGGGTATCTATGAATAGGTCTTCAAAAATGATGTTGAAGTTTCTAATATCGTTTTTTTCTAAACTGAATAGTTTGCGCGACAGACACTTCCAAAGTGGAAAAAAGTTGGTCCCCCCCCTCTTACTTCTAAAATAAGAGAATGATAAAACTAAAAAAAATATATGTTGTACATTACTATGCAAACTTTCAACGATATTTAGCGACGAACAAAATCTAGCCAGTAGTTTTTTTTTAAACGCTAGAAATCGTAAACCGCAATTTACCTTTCGACGAACTACAAGAACCTTTATATTATGTTACTTGATGCTACGGAACCCTTCATGGGTGAGTCCGACTCGCACTTGGCTGCTTTTTTTCAACAACTACCTGAGTAGCCTGAAGATTTTTTCACACTTGAAACAAGCGTCTGTTTCCTATCCGTTTTGTGTGCATTGTAAAAATAAAATAAAATAAGCCTTCATTTCACCGACCTTAGAAAACAGTGTTATTTAACTTAACTAATCCTACTTACTAAATATAACTAAGCAAAAGTTTGATCTATTATGACACCGGGGTGGCGGTACACAGGTCGGGTTGTCCTCCAACAAAAGGCTCCTCCAGGGTTTGCCACTTGGCGCGTTCCGCGTTGCGTTTTTTTTCTCATGGGTACCAAACTGTACAACCATAAGTCCATTTACTCCTTCGGGATCTTATCACGTGACCTGTCCAGCGCCACTTCAGCCTTCGAATTTTAGTTGTGCCAACATACTCGTAAACCCCAATTGAATCCACGGATAAACCAATCAATGGTTCAATAAAACACAAAACAAACATAGAAAACCATTCACTATCCCCAAGCAATATCCACTCTTATCACGAAAATAATAAAGTTTAAAATCAAGTAGGCTGAAAACCAATTAAAAAAGCATTGCAGTTTGAAAGGCCTGTCAAAGGTAACCGCAGGTTAGCAACATAGAAAAGAATGTTAGAGAGAAAAGTGATTGAAATAAAAAACAAAGAAATACGAGACGAAACCACAATAATTGCATGAAAAGCTCAAGCAAAATTCCCAATATCTCTAGGCCTGTAACGAGTAGACCAATAAAAAAAACTTTTTTTTTAATGTAAATGATAGACAAACGAGCATACGGCCCCCCACCTGATGGAAAGCGGTCACCGTCGCCCATAGACAACCAACAACACCTTAAAAAGACAAAGACTTAAAATACTTTTAGATAATTCACTGAATACTATCTAGCCCCAAACTAAGCAGAGCTTGTACTATGGGAACCAGATATCATTACATACTTATGTCATTTTTTTTGTAAAAACATACCTAGTAAACAATACAACACCCAGACAGAGAACAAACATCTACATTTACTACATACATATTTGTTGTCGGTGCGGATCGAACCAACGCTATCCAGCGTTGAGCTAGTAAAGTTGGTGGTACGTAAAGAAACGCGACACTAGTTTAAAATATAACACCTTCACCCCCGAATACTGAAACGCAACTCAGATTTAAGCACGTCTCAAGCGACGAATATTTGACAGTTTTCAATGAAAATCTGTCAAATATTCGTCGCTTGAGACGTGCTTAAATCTGAGTTGCCTTTGAGTATTCGGGGGTTAATCAACTTAAATCTCGACTTTACTGACGCATAAAAATAGTCACAAAATTTAACGAATAAAACTTTACCACTTCACTGTACCGTACTTACTAACATCAACAACTGAAAAAATACCTTCAAGCTCCGAAAATAAGACCTAAAATTGATTGTTCATGATTTTACTGTGGGTAGCATACTCTATACTTTTCAGCAGCTGAAAATAGACCTTCGATCTACGAAATACGAGCTAAAATTGATTGTTTTAGGCATTTATTTCGCTCTAATAGTTTGCCAGTTCAAACGCAGAGATACACGCTGTGCTGGGTCGGTATTAATGTGATTTTGGGAAAATCGTAAAAGCTTTTACCGGAAGTTTTATTGCGTTTCCTGGCTTTGATAAAGGGAAACTCATTATAACTAGAAAAGTCGAAAATGTCTGGGATTGACGTTGAAAATCTATCAAAAAATTCGTTTGTTGTACGCGCGCCATTTTTTTTGCATTTAGCCATTTCTTCGCTGAGGTGGGATGATTTTGATCCCTCGCTAACGCTCAGGGTTCTAACTTTTGAATCACTAGAATCCTTCGATTGCTCGGTCATCAAAATTGAGCACGTGGTTATAAAGCAACACACACTATAAAAAATAACTATTATTGCTAAAATCCATCAAAGTCCGCGCAACATAGCTTTGCGCGTGACGGATGGCGGAAA
Source organism: Thera britannica (assembly GCA_939531255.2). Taxonomy (NCBI): domain Eukaryota; kingdom Metazoa; phylum Arthropoda; class Insecta; order Lepidoptera; family Geometridae; genus Thera; species Thera britannica. The sequence continues at coordinate 7,792,777 of OW618039.2, read as the reverse complement.
ATGTACAAAACCGAACTAGAAATAATCTCGTAGTAACTTATATGGGCTTGCATTAAACGCAATGCAATTTTGATTTCCTTATTTATGTTTATGATCGAAATTTTGAAAATGTAAGTTTTATTTCGAAAGTATAGTACCTATCTTTGTAAACTTAACACACCTCAAACTCCAAATGTTGCCCAGAAAATAAACAAGATTTGCAGAAAAGGAGCCTCTTTGAGGAGCATTAAAAATCCTTTCACCACTCAGCTGTGAAAAAACTAGTGACTCTACAAAGTCAATTGAAGATACCAATTTCTACGCTTCAAAATTATCTCGAACAGCAGGTAATCCTTAAAGACTTAAATCCCGGTTCGTAAGAAACAGTCTTGTTTCTTTTTTTTTTTCATTTATTTCTTGTAAAAAATAAAATGTAATTTCCCGTTTTTCGGATACTTAATCGTTAGGAAAAACGTATTTTTTTTTAATTTCATTTCTAAGTAGGCCATGATTGACGAAATTGGTGGATTTTAAAAATTTACCTGCTTTTTTATTTAAATGATAATTTATGCTTGACGGTTGAGAAAGTTTATTTATGTAATACAAAAAAAGTTTAAAAAAAATACAACCGAATTATCCTTCTTTAATTGAAGCCGGTTAAAAACTATTCAAACCTCAACATTAAATCCGTATTTTACTGGAAAGCGGCCGTGAAATAACGGCTACTGCTTCATAAATACTTAAAGCCTAGGCCAAAGCGGGCGACACATTGGTAATAACTGGTGTACTTGGGGCTTCGATGGTATGCCGATGTAAGGAGTGAGCTGAAGCGATTTGACTCAAGCTGGCCATAAAAAAAAGAAACCACATTTTATTTGACGCTTACCTGCGTGTTATACTGTCTGTGTGACGTCTCGACTTAGGATTTATTTTGACAGCACTCACACAGACTCCAAACGAGAGCCTGAGCCAGACAGAGCTTGGTAGGCCTATATACTGTTTCTGAATTCTACTGTTTCTGTTTGGCCCGACAGAGCCGCGGTAGAATCCAATCGGGACCCCGTAACTCTGTCAAGTTCCTTCCAAGTGGTTCGATGATGCTCTGGCACTGAGGTGAGTGAAGGAACATCGGTGGGTTTTAGTCAGTATGCTGTCAGTATGACAGAGAGTCTGACATCCCCTCCTACTCTTCCCCAAGTAGGAGGCATGCGTAAAGCATTTTCCCCCGTAAAAAAAAGGCCTACTGTTGGTAGTAACTCTGCTTTCTGCGCTGGATGACGTGTGTTCCATCCGAGAACAAATATTTGTGTGGTGAACGCAGAGGTTTGATTTCTGTCTGGGTGTTATCATATTGCATTCTTAGAAACTTACAAAAAAATATATAAGTATTTGTCCCATATTACTTTGTCTCTGACTCCCATATTACTCTGATTAATTTGTGTCTAGATAGTGTTGTGTGGATTGTCCAAAACAAATCACGTACAAATACCCTTGAGTAAACCTATTTGTTATAAAAAAGTTAGTGTCAAGCGTCTATCGAACAAAAGGAGCAAAAAAACACGTTTATTGTATGGGAGCCCCCGTAAATATTAATTTAATTCTGTTTCTTAGTATTTGTTGTTAAAGTGGCAACAGAAGTACATCATTTGTGAAAATGTTTACTGTCTAACTATCACGGTTCATGAGATACAGCCTGGTGACAGAGAGACAGACGGACGGACAACGGAGTCTTAGAAATAGGGTCCGTACGGAACACAAATCAAAAAAATATTGAACCTGAGAGTCACTTATCCCTTAAGCCGAAGTCTCAGTAGTATTAAGCCGGAGCTTAGATTCTATAAAAGTGTAATATCCCCACTTGGGACCCTCAAGCGATATCTGCGTCGAATAAAAAATGTCAGTCCTGGTTTTTAGCAGGCCTAAAAAAGATATAAGTAGATATATTTTTAACCGACTTCCAATCAAAAAGGAGGAGGTTCTCAATTCGGTTGTTGTTGTTTTTTTTTTTTTTTTTTTTTATGTTTGTTACCGCATTACTTCGTCATTTGTGAGCCGATTTGAAAAATTATTTTTTTATTGAAAGGTACTGCTTCCAGATTGGTCCCATTTTAATTTTATTAAAATCGGTGTTGCCATTTTTTTTTAAATTATTTTTTTAATGTTTGTAACTGCATGCCTTCGTCATTTATGAACCGATTTGGAAAATATTTTTTTTATTTGGAAGGTTATTTTTACGTCCAGACTGTCCCAAACAAATTTCATTAAAATCGGTTTAGCCGTTTGGCAATGAAGTCGGTTTCTCAAGTTTTTTAAACTTATAATTATTTATGACAGATTTTATGCAATTAATTTTGCTAAAATTAATGACCTATCACTATAAATAATTATGAAATATGGCGTTGATGACACTCACAAAATGGCGTTATATTTTAACGGCCAAGATCCTGTGATAAATGAAAGGAGTAATAATAGACGTAGCGATTAAAACCTCTAAACTACAAGTCATATAGCTACAAGAACCGACAACCGTTGGGAATAAAGGTTCTCGAATGACGACCACGAACCGGAAGACGAAAAGTAGGGCGCCCACCCACCAGATGGACTGATGACATCGTTAAGATCGCAGGAAGTTGGTGGATGGTATGGGCTCAGAATCGTTCTTTCTGGAAATGTGTAGGGGAGGCCTATGTCCAGCAGTAGACTTCATTAGGCTGATGATGAAGCTATATACAAAAAAGTAGCTGCAGTTTCATTTCGCAGCGGTGTAAAATCGTTTACTGGTTCTAAGCCGCAGACCCAAGTTTCAGAGTAACTCCAGCTCAGGCATTCAATCGAATAATTGAACAGATTGAATTCTCGATGAACTGGCTACGTGCGACTGCGGTGCTTGGAAGATTGATAGCACTGCCATCTAGCGGACTGAAGTGCGGTCGCTGGCTATTTATTTTAGTCACGCCATCGAAAGAAGTTAAATAAATAAATAAATATTGTGGACAATTCAAACAACACTATCTAGCCGAAAACAAAGAGAGCTTATACGATGGGAACGAGTTATCTGATATAATACTTGAATACATTTTGTTTCGTAAATATATCCTTAGAATCCATACAGAGAACAAACATCTACGCTCGCCATACAAATATCTCAGATCTCTCTTGATCTCAGTGGGGATCGAACCCACGACTGGAAGGCAGAGCCTTACAGCGCAGAAGGCAGAGCTGCTACTCTACTACTACTAACTCAGCTGAGAGGCCAGGGACCTAATTCTCGGGCCGATCTCGATCATTTTGCAATTTTATTTTATTGTTTCTTTTCGAAGAGAGAATGGCAGATTTCCTTAAGAAATTCATCAATGACCTCATCATAGAAGCCTCGACAGCTACGATATACGGAAAACGTAGAAAAAGTGCAGGGTTGTGCATTGCCAATGTGTATCTAAGGGACATTGAAAATCTCGGTCGGCCCGAGAACTAGGCCCCAGAGTTTGATTAATGAGTATTTTGTGTCACGATGTTATGGGAATGGGTAACAGAAGGCAGAATTTTCACCATTCTTTCCTTTTAAAAGACAATTGGTTTCTTAACGATGTTTTCCTTTACAATTTTGAGTGCTAGTCACAAGGCACCTTCATCCAAACGTAAATAACCTAGGATAAGTAGGTATTTATCGACTGAATGGACCGTAAAATTGAGTTTTGCTATACCAAAGACTGCCCCAGATTTATACCACACTCGCATCTGCCTAAAATTTAAAATTAAAAAAGTTTTCGGCTTGCGCGGGAATTTTGACTCAATCGCGGTGTCCGTTTGAATTTATTTTCTTTTTTCGTTCTCCTTTTGAATTGTTTATTGCATAAACAATTCGGGAATTTTGACTTAATCGCGGTGGTCGTTTGAATTTGTTTTTCTTTTTTCGTTCTCTTTTTGAATTGTTTATTGCATGGCAAGCTTTATAGTTGTAAACTTTTAGGTAAAATACTCCTTGCTCTTAAAATTATCTGAGCATCAAAAGCAATCAAATTCTTAGATCAGATAATGTACGGCCAGTTAATGTACACACTATTAAATCGATACCACTTTTTTCCACTAGGAAATTGTTAAGGCCCATGTACACTGGAGCAGATAAATAGTTGGATTATTAATTTTGTTTATCTAGCGATGAATAATTGCTCTAAATAGGATAACACCTTTAATTTCATTGAAAAAAAAAAAACTTTCACCGCACTCGGACACTTTTGGTTCGAAATAATCAGTGAAACGATAAGAAGAAGGATATAAAATTATAAGTAGCAATATAAAAGTTGTAGGTTATATTGTTTCTTCGTGGGTTCTATTTTTTTTTCGGGGGTAGGCGTTAAAACTTGCAACAAACATTTTATAGAGCTCCATAAATAAATAATTAATAAATCAGTTATAAACAAATAATTTAATGAATAAAAGTTATAATTAGTATACCCCACCTGCCAACCAGTGAATTTCACAGTAAAACTACACCAAATCAACACTTTTGCACTATCACTTTCATGATGGAAAACATCAATGACTCGCTGAGTCACACACTGGCTGAGATGATGTCGACCTTCTCCACAAGGATGGATTCCTTTGATGAAACCCTACGCAAGAAAGCCACACCAGCCTCAAGCATCGAAGGCTTGTCGGAGGAGTTTGCGGCTTTCAAGAACTTCATCATGGGCTCCCTGAGATCTCTGCAACTACAAGTGGCTTATGTCGCCGGGGAACTGGACCAGCTTGAAATGCGAAGTAGGCGCAAGATCCTGTTACTTCATGGAGTTCCAGAGGTGCAGAAAGAAGATACAGCAACCGCCGTTGTCAAGACCGTTGTGGATTTGTTGAAGCAAAGCAGCTTCAAATCTAGTGACATAAGTCGTTGTCACAGGATGGGCCGGCAATCTACATCTGGTAAGCCTAGACCCATTCTATTCAAACTCCGGGATGTGGCAGTCAGAAGCAAAATATGGTCAGCGAAGTCAGCTCTGAAGGGGTCGGGTATAACTGTATCCGAATTCCTGACGAAACCGCGACATGAAGTGTTTATGGCGGCTAGACAGCGCTTTGGAATCGCTAAATGCTGGACGATGGAAGGCTTCGTGTACGTGATCGGTGCAGACGGCAGTCGTCATCGCGTCAGGCGCATGGAGGACCTAGGTGCCATCGAGGAGCCGAAGGACGCCACTCCGATGCCGACGCCACCACCGGCTTCAGCGTCATCGGCGGCGTCGTCGTCGGCGGCGCCCGCGACAAGGGCGATTGCCGGAACATCGAAACCAAGGCGGGCCGCTACGGTCAGAAAGTAGTGTTGCGATTTGCGAATGCTTCTTTTTCTTCCGACCGGGTAGGTAGGTAATATCTGTGTCTGTAGCAGTTAGTTATATCGTACGAACGTACCGTACTTTTTCAGTTTTTTAGTTACACGTAACTTCCGTTTATTTTGTACTAGCCATCGACTAAAATGAACGATTCCCATCCCAGCTAACCACTGCAATCAAAACAAACAGATAAATAACTGGATGTCACTGTCACTGTCTGCCGGATGTCTCCGGACTGTCAACTGTCATGTTAATTTCTCCTGCGTCATTGAAGTGTTGGCAGCATATGGTAGTGCATTCTACCAGTGCAGTTATTCTTGATTATGTTGCTTTGTTGTGTTGTTGTTTACATCAGACTCGGTCGGAAATTACCGTAATTTTTAATTTTTCTTAGTATTTTCGTAAGCAAGAAGCGTAGAAGTGTAGCTTATTTTTATTGTTCCACATGTACTTATCTTTATTCACAACTGGCAGGTGGACAGTATAAAACAAATTAGACAAATTACAAGTTATCTATAGGGACCTAGGTACTTACTTATTAGAGGTAAGTACTATATTTATATATTTTATTCACATATTTTATATATTTACCTAATACATATATATTATATTTGTATTACATACATATTGTTATTATTATTATTATTATTTACTGCTTAGGGTAGATGTCGCATGATGGTGATAGTGATGATGACTTTGTTTCCTGCTCGTCATCTGATGTCGACAGCGCTGACAGTTTCAGCAGTATCCCGTCTCTCTCCTCCACTGTAAACTCTTTTGTTGCGGATTTTTCAAAAAACTTTAACGTTGTGCATATTAATGCACAGAGCATTCCGGCCCACTATCCCGACATGCTGGCGTCATTTGAGCATAAAAACATCCACGCTATTTTAGTATCAGAGTCCTGGTTAAAGCCCTGTCTCCCTACAACCTCTTATTCTTTACCTGGTTTTGTCCTTATAAGAAATGACCGCACCTGGTGTGGTGGTGGTGGCGTTGCCATATATCTCCGCGCCCATATTCCTTTTTCAATTGTAAGTGTATCAGCGCAACCATCACCACCCAATGCTGGTGAGCATCTCTTTGTAGAAATTTTACTCTCGCACAGAAAAATCTTACTCGGTGTCTTTTACTGCCCCTCTGAACGCATTAACTATTTCCAGTCTTTTGAAAAACTTGTGGAAGATTTGGTCGGTACTGTTGATCACACTATTGTCATGGGTGATTTCAACACCTGTTTGCTAAAGCAGGATCATCGATCAAAATTGCTTGAGTCCATAGTAAACGCGACAAATTTGACCATTCTTCCTCTTAATGCTACCCATAACTTTCCTAATTGCACGCCTTCTCTTTTAGACCTAATTTTTGTATCTTCTTTGAACCATGTGGCTAAGCATGGTCAGTGTCCCGCGGATGCTTTTTCCTACCATGATCTAATCTTCCTTTCTTACAAAGTTCGTCCTCCAAAAGCCAAGCCCAAACTTCTCCTGCAGCGCAACTTTGGTGGTTTAAATCTGGAAAACTTAAAAACGGATGCCCGAAATGTTGACTGGACTAACATTTTGAATGCAAGTTCTATTGACGACAAAGTGGATCTTTTCAATAGCGCAATGATCAAACTGTATGATGTTCACGCTCCTTTGAGAACTATTAAGCTCAAGCATCTACCTGCGCCATGGATCACAAATGAACTTAGATCATCGATGCATAAGAAAGCCGTTCATAAATCCAGATACAAACAACGTCCGTCTGAGGTCAACAAGGTAAAGTATGTAGACAGTCGGAATCGCTGCAATAGAGTGTGATAATCAAGATCCTGCCAAAGTTTGGAAGTTTCTTAAGTCACTAGGAATTGGAAAGTCTCGTCAAGACAACACTCCTAAAGATTTGAACATAGATTCTTTAAATAAACATTTCTCTACTTCTTCTGTGTTCGATAGTAACAAGAAAACTTTGACCTTAAATAATCTTTCTGCTACTCCAATTCCTGACTACTCTAGTTTTTGTTTCACTCAATTTACCGATAGTGATGTTAAGAAGAGCATAAAGTCTATATCCTCGAATGCCATCGGAAGCGATAGTATTAGCCGAAACATGATCATGCCTATTATTGATGAAATAGTTTCCGTTATTCGGCACATACTAAATGCATCCCTGACTACTGGCGAATTTCCATCAGTATGGAAAGAAGCCCAAGTTACTCCTCTTCCCAAGAAACCAAATCCAACATCCTTTTCTGAATATCGTCCTATTTCTATTCTCCCATTCCTCTCCAAAGTCTTAGAACGTCTCGTTCACCAACAACTAAGCAGGTTCCTTATTAGCAACAGTCTCCACAACCCCTTTCAATCTGGCTTCCGTACCGGCCATAGCACCGTATCAGCCCTGGTGAAAATCACGGATGATATACGCCATGGCATGGATAACGGACAAGTAACCTTGCTGTCACTTCTTGACTTTAGTAGTGCTTTTAACAATGTCGATTTCGATATTCTGTTGGCCATTCTCCGCTCTCTTAACATATCTCCTATGGTAATTGATTGGTTTCGCAGTTACCTGCATGGCCGCCGGCAACGTATTCGCTTGGATGACTCGTACTCATCGTGGTGCGATATCAAAGCTGGTGTGCCGCAGGGCGGCGTTTTATCTCCTCTCCTTTTTGCAATCTTTATAAATTCAATTTCTCAGCACCTTTCTATGTCTTATCACCTCTATGCAGACGATCTCCAAATCTATACTCAAACCTCTATCACTCAATTGCACGAGGCATTTGAGACCACTAACTCTAATTTGCGTAGTATTTTGGACTGGAGCAAATCTTTTGGCATCTCAGTAAATCCAGACAAAACGCAAATCATTGTTATTGGCAGTTCCAGAATGATATCAAAAATAGACTGGTTTCATCTCCCCCAAGTGATTTTTGATGGTAAATGTATACAGCTAAGTGATACGGTCAAAAACTTAGGCGTATTCTTTGATAAGCAACTCTCATGGCGACCACACTTAGCTGAACTAAGTCGTAAAATATTTGCTTCTGGTGCTTCTCTTAGAAGACTTCGAAATTTTCTGCCTACTGCCACCAAAATTGCGCTTGCTCGATCCCTCTTACTCCCAATTCTTGATTATGCTGACGCCTGCTTTATAGATATCACTGAAGAGCAACTTTATAAGCTTGAGCGTCTTCAAAATTACTGTATACGCTTCATATTTGGTCTACGCAAATATGATCATATTTCCGAATTCCGCAATAAACTCAAGTGGTTGCCAATCCGTTTTCGTCGGAATGCTCACATCCTTAATCTTCTCTATAATACTCTTTTCTCTCCTATAACTCCTTCATACTTGAAGGAACGATTTCAATTTTTGCACCTTTCCCATACTCGTAACCTTCGCTCATCCGAAACCTTACAACTCCAAACCCCTGTTCACTCCTCTACTTTCTACAAAAGGTCATTTACAGTGCAGGCTGTCCGCTTGTGGAATGCGTTACCTATCGATATCAGAAAGGCTAAGTCCATTGATATCTTTAAAAGGATGGTCAATGATCACTACCTAACTAGTTTATAGTCTATCTTTATTCTTTGTATGTAGGTATATATATATATATATATATAAATATATATATGAATGTTTATATTTATATAATATTTTTATTTGTGTAATGTATGTTTATATACTTAGATATTTGTATTTATATAATATTTTTATTTGTGTAATGTATATTTATATATTGTAAGTACGTTTATGTAGGTAATATTTTTGAAAATACTCGTAATATTTATTTAATCTCATCAAATCAAACTCCCCCCCTCTCTTGTTTATGTTCGATTCTGTCCATCCCAAGGTTGCCTGGTAGAGATCGCTGTTAGCGATAAGGCCTGCTCATTGTTTTACTGTGAATTTTTATTTTTAAGCAAAATACTGTATTCCTATATTGTGTCATAGTAATCAATAAAGAATTATCTATCTATCTATCTATCTATCTATTTTTGACATAACATACCGACAAAAAACTTCATTTATTTTCCAATATAAAAATGTAATATAGCTTTCTTTGTTACATCAAAGAGATTGAACGCTCAGGTAAAGTATTTGCGGAGGAAATTGCTTTACCATGAAAAGGAAATAGAATTTTGATCAAATCAGAAAAAAATATAAAGATGATGCCAGCTAAAAATACAATTTTGATGGCTTTAGAAATATCTCCAGCGGCCTGCTTCCTTCACAAGGATTTTTTTAAAAGTGGTCAGGGTTTGCTTCATTTTATACTAAAAAAATTATGCCAGCTAAAAACGGGACCTATTGCTTGCTGAAAAGGATTTACTAAGTGGTCAAAGCTTGTTTTTTTTTATACGAAATAAATTATGACAGCTTAAAATGAGGCCTACTGTAGGCCTACCACAGGCTTTGTCTGGCTCTGTATCAGGCTCTGGTTTTGAGTCTGTGTGAGTGTTGACTAAATAAATCCTACGTCGAAACGTCACAAAGCACTCACACAGACTCAAAACCAGAGCCAGACAGAGCTTGTGGTACCTGCTTGCCGAAAAGAGGCAAAACACAGTCTTCCAGTGGCTAGTTAAGGGCCTACATCAGGTGAAACCGAAAATGTAAAGTAGCATTTTTTTTCGTTGTATGGACGAATCCATTTAATTTTTTTGTAAAATATAACAATTAAATGGTGTAAAAAAATTATGTTCCGGCTAGAAATTCTCTTAAACTCACTGGGTTCGATAAAATTGAACGCAAAGTTTGCCAAAAACTCTCAATTTTTTTTAGATTTGAAATGGTTTTTTTCCGTTGCTGTTAGAGCCATTGCAATGAAAGTTTTGTTCCCGTATACCTAAATAAATACGTAAAAACCTGATGTTATTGCACTTTTCTTAGTTGCCGTAGTTTTTATAAAAAAATAAAATTTTCATAAATATATATAGGTAGGATTTCCTAGCTACTTCTCTCAGTACAGCCCGCGCGGCCGACGAGGAGAGGTCTATGTCTAATTTCGCGACATGACATTTCATCTCTGACTACGTAAAATATACCCTAGATTAAATCATAGCTACTACTGGTACTATAAATTTGCCACAGTGTAACATAAAACAAATTGTCACAGTATAACGAAATGACATAATACCATCTTCATCATACATTATGATCGATAACCTGTATTCACATCATCATCAGCCTGTAGAAGTATATATTTTATGTAGCATATAACTTATCTAGTACATTCTAGGGCACGTTCCTATCGTGCGTGACCAGCGAAGCGCAATGCTTTTGTTAAATACCTCCATTTTTGTAGTTGCATAAGTAGCTATCTTCCTATCTACCCAGTGCTTTCCGTCATCATCATCAGTAAGTAGAAGTCCACTGCTAGATATAGACCTCCTTTATACATTTCCATGAAAAAACAATTTGCCGATTTCCCACGATCTTTAGAATGTCATCGGTCCATTAGGTGGAGGGGCGCTCTGGTTGCTTAGCACCGGTTATATTGTCGTAGCGACCCGCTTTTTGATTCTAAAGGCGTGTGTTCAAACCCCGTCATGCACAAATTAGTTTATCTGCCAAAAAACCTATGTGCACTATGTCAGTACACTCTAACGGTGAAGGAAAACAATAAATGAAACCAACGTGAAGTAGCAAAACTTTTGAGGCACATTCATAATCCACCACACCAGCTTTAATTTTCTATTGACATGACAAGAAGAAGACTCAAAAACTATGTAGCCGATTTTAGGCCTTTATAAAAATAGTGTCGATTTTGCAAAGAGTTTGGGAGCCCATTACAATGAAAAGGAAGTATATATATATATATTATGGACAATCTACACTACACTATCTAGCCCTAAACTAAGCAGAGTTAGTATTATGGGAACCAGATAGCTGATGTAATACTTAAATACATTTTGTTTGTAAATACATAGGTACTTGGAAAACAATATAACATCCAGATGGAGAACAAATATCTATGATCACCACACAAATATTTGTTCTCGGTGGGGATCGAACCCACGACCTATGGCGCAGAAGGCAGAGCTACTAATAAATGAGCTGAGAGCCCAGTCATAACAATAATATCATGGGTTTAGAGTATTTTTGATTGCCGTCTTTTAAATCTGGAGGTGTCTGTAATGTCCCGAATTCTGGAACTTTCTGTCAAAGGCTTCATGCATGGTGCGCTCAAATACCCAAATACCAAAATACATGTGCCTATTTCTATACAGGCAGCAAGGAGTTTCCCAAGATTTTGCGTTTGACAGAACTTTGAAGAGTCAGTTGGGGTTGTCGAAACTCTTTGGTATACCTAATATTTTTAAATGCCGTTAAAATACAATAATATAAGTCGAATAGACAGTGTTTCACAATGCTTCACTGATCTCCACCGCAATGAGCACCGAAGGCCTAAATGAGTGCAAAGCTTAAAGCCACCCATAAATAATTTCCATTTCAATTCATTTATGAATTGAAATGAAAATTATCTATGCATGTAATGTATTGTATTATGTATATCAGTTATCTAGCACCCATAACACAAGCTTTGCTTAGCTTGGGGCTAGATCATGTTGTGTGAATTGTCCAGCATTATTATTATTATTATTATTATTTATTTCCATAGGCATGAATTCTATGCACTAAGTTATACTTACTAGATTTACATACAGATCTGGAAGTATAACCTTTTAGATAAAAGAAAAAATTACTAAATTGGATCATAAAATTAAAATTTAATTTTATGATCCAATTTAGTAATTTTTTCAATAGCAATTTTTTAGTAATTTTTTTTTATTGTTTGTTACTGCATACCTTCGTCATTTAATGACGAAGGTATGCAGTAACAAACAATAAAACAAAACGGCTAAGCCGATTTTGATGAAATATTACTTTTCAGAAAAAAAAAGATTAAAAGGGAGAAGACGAAAGAGAAGAAAAAAGATAAGAATGTTATTGTACAAAAAAATTGCCCCCCTTGCCCCCCAGGACCCCCCTTTTTGTGAGTGCTACCGGATGCCGTCGAGATAGGGGGTTTTCGATTGGGGTTTCGTATAGAGGGTTTCTTCCTGAATTGAAAAAAACAAAAAAAACACCCCCCTCTTGCCCCTTTTTTCACCCCCCCCTTTCGTATCTTCCAAGCGGAGTGACTTGCAAGACTTTTTTTTTTGGGTCATGTAGGGAAGGTGAGATTATTTTGAAAGCAAAATAAATTTTGCCCCCCTCCCCCCTCTAGACCCCTTTATTATTTTTGACCCTTTTTTTCGAGTGGAGCATTGCGGCGAGCGAAGCGAGCCGCCATGCAACCATGGGGAACAGTGCGGCGAGCAAAGCGAGCCTGCTGTGACCCCCCCCCCCCCCTAAGCCCCCCAGAACCCCCTCCTCCTGAACCCGGGGGGAGGGTCGCGGCGAGCGAAGCGAGCCGTGCTGTGACCCCCCCCTCAAGCCCCCAGAACCCCCTCCTCCTGAACCCGGGGGGAACGTTGCGGCGAGCGAAGCGAGCCGCCACGCGACCACGCCCACCCTACTGAAATTTAGAACCCCCTCCTACTGAAATTTAGGGTGTCTTAGGGGTGTGAAAAAATGTTCACTAGACTGAGTTCAAAATTCAAAATGGCGGCTGTGCCACTTCCGGTTTTGCAAAAATCGTCCGATTAAGGTCGTTCAAACGGTTCATTCGACTGAGGACTATGATTGGAGATTGAATTTTAGGTTTTTTAAGGTGTTTGATTGGATCTTCACTTGGTTTAGGGTTCCGCCCCTGTGGGAACGCAGTGAGGACGCGAGCTGCTTGCAGCTCGCGATGCACGCGACCCGGTAGTCAACGTTTGGGTTCCTTCCAGCGGTTTCGACCCGTTAAGGGTTTTGGCTTGACGTACAATTTAGGGTTCCGTATAAGGTTTTGATTGGGGTTTTACTACATTGAGCAATTTGATTAAGTGTTCGACTTTTAGGGTTCCTTAGGACTTTGATTGGAGTTTCAACTACACTTAGGAGCTTGATAATGTTAACATTTTTAGGGTTCCTTAGGACTTTGATTGGGGTTTTACTACATTGAGGAACTTGATAAAATAAACAACTTTTAGGGTTCCTTAGGCCTTTAATTGGAATTTTACTTCACTTAGGACCTTGATTATGTAAACAATTTTAGGGTTCTTTAGGACTTTGATTGGGGTTTTACTACACTGAGGAACTTGATTCACTGATCGACTTTTAGGGTTACTTAGGACTTTCTTTACCTACTACTTTTTGGGGTTTTACAAGTGCAAGTGTAATGTAAAACTGGGAGTAGCACACCGACACGCGAGCTGCTTGCAGCTCGCGCACACGAAAAAACTAGTTAAGGGGCTGACGTATGGAAAATTTTCATACAAACGGAATACCAAAATGATTTCTAATTTAGACAGATTTTTTTTTTTTTATTGTAATAATTGTATTTGCATAGTATTTATCTAGGTTCCTCAACAGTTTTTATTTCAAATTACTTACCTAAAATGAAATAAACACCAATCGCATTTTGCACATTTTTATGCTAAACTTATCAAGTTTTCTACCTATTGGTTTCGTACTAAAAACAACAATATCTTACGTGTTTTTTGTTAAGGAACCTAGTTTATATTGTCTAGTTACAGAATAACAATACTATGTAAAGAATACAAAAAGTTTTCAGTCATCATTTTTGGTATTACGGAACACGATCAAATTCATGGCATTTTCGAACGGCTACTATTGCTATCGCGCACGCACGGTGCGGGTGGCGGGGTGCAGGGGGAGGAAACGCTTGAAGCACACGGGACACTTCGGTTGTGTGTGTGAATCGCTCGGACTTCGGACTAGTTAAATACCTACACTGGCATAAAACATAATGCTTAGATATTTGATAATTGTTAGTTTAGGAAGGGTACTAAGTGAAGATGGGAAATACTAAGTACCTAGGTAGGTTGTAGGTTGGGTAAACGAAATCAAGGTGCAGCACTAGGTCAAAAAGTCTGCCGAAATTTCGAAAAAAGCCAACATTTCGACTAAAACAAATTATGAACCATTAATTTCTATACAGGGTGGAATTTTGTAATGCCACCTGGAGGGAAAGTACTCTTAATACTGCAGATAGAAAATTTTACTCAAAGGAAACATTCCTTTATTTTTGGATAGAAAGCAATTTCTAAAATTAAAAATAAAATAATTTTTAAATTTTTTTTTTTTTGAAAGGAATAAATTTATTCTTTTAAAGAAATGAATTCGTTAAAAGAATAAATTTGTGTATCCAAGAGAATGGAGCCCATTTCAAGCAACTAATTTCAAGTAACTAGTTAGTTATCCATTTTTTGTAAATAATTAAATTAATTTAAGATTTCCTGGTTTTTCTTTCATTTAATTTATCATGTTTGTTAGAGAGATTTCATCCTTATAATTGACTAACGATCGATGCAATAAAAGTACAAGGTATAATTTTTCTGATTTTAGCCGGTTCAATTCCCGGGTGTGAGAGAATTTTCGAAAAACTTTGAATGCAGTTTGCTTTCTATTCAAAAATAAAGGAATGTTTCCTGTGAGTAAAATTTTCTATCTGGAGTATTAAGAGTACTTTCCCTCCAGGTGGCATTACAAAATTCCACCCTGTATATGAAGTATTGATAAAAGGTCTAAGAAAAATTACAACAAATTATTTTTTTTCTTTATTTATTTGTAGTTCAAAAAACTGCTACCACTCAACGTCCGGTGGAAATATTGATAAAAGGACTGAGAAATACTTGAACAAAATAGTTTTTTTTTTATATAACTGGAGCTCAATAAACAGAGTACCGCTCAACGTCTGGTGGAAATATTGATAAAAAGACTTGGAAAAATTTCAGCAAAATATTTTTTTTCTTTATTTATCTGGATCTCAAAAAACCGACTACCGCTCAACGTCAGGTGGAAAGATTGATGAAAGGACTAAGAAAAATTGCCACAAAATATTTTTAGTCTTTATTTATCTGGGGCTTAAAAAAACTGCTACCACTCAACGTCAGGTGGAAATATTGATAAAAAGACTTGGAAAAATTTCAGCAAAATATTTTTTTTCTTTATTTATCTGAATCTCAAACAACCGACTACCGCTCAACGTCAGGTTATAATATTGAAAAAAGGACTAAGAAAAATGGCTACAAAATATTTTTATTCTTTATTTATCTGGGGCTTAAAAAAACTGATACCACTCAACGTCAGGTAGAAATATTGATAAAAAGACTTGTAAAAATTTGAACAACATATTTCTGTTTTATTTTTCTGGAGCTCAAGAAATAAACTACAGCTCAACGTCAGGTGGAAATATTGATAAAACGACTAAGAAATTAAAAAAAAAACTTTATTTATTTGGAGCTCAAAAAACTGCTACCACTCAACGTCCGGTGGAAATATTGATAAAAAGACTGAGAAATACTTTAACAAAATAGTTTTTCTTTATATAACTGGAGCTCAATAAACAGAGTACTGCTCAACGTCTGGTGGAAATATTGATAAAAAGACTTGGAAAAATTTCTGTAACGTTCACTAGAAGTTGCTTCATGCAATCAAAATTGAGTTCTATATAGTAATTGTGATAAGACATAAATAATTTTTTTTTCAGTTTGTTTATAATCATTATACAGGGTGTCCCATAAGTCAACGTCCAACCGAAAACGGGTGATGCGCCAAGTCATGACAATTATCAGAAAAATATAAAAAAAAAAATTGTTATGTAACTTTCGAGTTATGAGTTTTTTCAAAAAACAGGAAAAACTGACACCCTGTGATGATCTTTTAAGTCCTGTGACTACAAATATTAACTTTTCATGAAACTTTTTTCTGCAACATAAGCATGAATAACCCGTCTGTAAATAACAATTCAAAATTAAGCCATAACTGCCTCAGTTTTTAATGAAATCGTGGAGCTTTGGCCAACATTTCATTTCAGATAATTACATCACCCAACTTTAACCGCCTGTATCGCAAAAAAAATGAACTACACCATCATGGCAAGTAATTTTAAAAAATGGCGCATTTATCCAGAATTCCAAAATGGTATAATACTTGCTAGAGTACTCCTTAGTTTTGGAAATAAAAAATGTTTTTTCAACTAATCCGGATTTCCAATCAATTTTATTTCATGAGATAAAATGTTTGTACCCTTTAAATCATGGGTTTAAAATGCCTACGCTGCGTTTTTAAGTGACTCACAATTCACAGGTACAAGTAAATACCATTTCGACGATGTAAATAAACAGTTAGAGGCACCATCTTGTCGAAAGAGTAATAACCATGGGTGTTCAAGTAATTTGTTAGTTTTAGGTGAAAGTTTGAAATAAAATTCAATTGAATTATTAGATCCATGTAGGACTGCACTTCAAGTATTAAATGGAACGCTTCAGAGCGAGGTAACGCCACATGAGTCATCTTTTTTCGTGCGTGCAGCCGGCTCCATCGTATTATAAGACGTTGTCACGTCAATAACCATGTAATAAGACCAGCGACGGGCGAAGGCAAACTTTAGATTAAAATCACGATTGAAGTAATCCTATGATTGAATTTTATTTCAAACTTTCACCTAAAACTAACAAATTACTTGAAAACCCATGGTTATTACTCTTTCGACAAGATGGTGGCTCTAACTGTTTATTTACATCGTCGAAATGGTATTTACTTGTACTTGTGAATTGTGAGTCACTTAAAAACGCAGCGTAGGCATTTTAAACCCATGATTTAAAGGGTACAAACATTTTATCTCATGAAATAAAATTGATTGGAAATCCGGATTAGTTGAAAAAACATTTTTTATTTCCAAAACTAAGGAGTACTCTAGCAAGTATTATACCATTTTGGAATTCTGGATAAATGCGCCATTTTTTAAAATTACTTGCCATGATGGTGTAGTTCATTTTTTTTGCGATACAGGCGGTTAAAGTTGGGTGATGTAATTATCTGAAATGAAATGTTGGCCAAAACTCCACGATTTCATTAAAAAATGAGGCAGTTATGGCTTAATTTTGAATTGTTATTTACAGACGGGTTATTCATGCTTACGTTGCAGAAAAAAGTTTCATGAAAAGTTAATATTTGTAGTCACAGGACTTAAAAGATCATCACAGGGTGTCAGTTTTTCCTGTTTTTTGAAAATACTCATAACTCGAAAGTTACATAACAAATATTTTTTTTTATATTTTTCTGATAACTGTCATGACTTGGCGCATCACCCGTTTTCGGTTGGACGTTGACTTATGGGACACCCTGTATAAGTATCCACCTATAGTAGGTTAGCTTGGTACACCTTTTTCGCGAGTTTTGTGCGAAAGCCGAGGTCCATGTAATTGTAGGTCGATGTTCGCAATCGTTGGTTTTGCGAATGTAAATAAGCAGAATAAAAGCAACCTAATTGCTCAACGAATAAAGTATATTTTTAAATGCAGTCACATTATTAGACTTTCTGTACTTTGGTAAGTGAGCCGCTTTGCGTGTTTTTTATTGCTGTGTGTGTGTGATCGATGAGGTCTGGCGAACCACACCCCACCTGATGTTGAGCGGACCTCCACCCATGATCTTCAACTGTAACGTCATGACTGGTTTTGAACCCACGCCCCCCAACCGCTAGGCCGATGAGGTCTGGCGAACCACACCCCACCTGACGTAGAGCGGACCCCACCCATCATCTATTACTGTAACGTTATCACTGATTTTGAACCCGCACCCTCCAACCACTAGGCCAATGAGGTCAAGCAAACCACACCACACCTGATGTTGAGCGGACTCCCACCCATCATCCTCTACTGGAACGTCATCAACCACAACTCCATCGCTCCGCGCCGGGGTCAATGGCTCTCTCAACTCAACTCGGAGTCAATGGTTCTCTTTACTCTTCTTCAATTTGGTCCAGAACCCGCACAAACCCTACCTGATGAATAAACTCACTCGTATCATGTTAGAGAATTTCCTGGTGTCTTTTCTAAGTGCGTAAATAGCTACTCTGAAGGTTCTTTATCGGTTCAGGAATGTTGTTTTTTTTTTCACTTTATTCTTGCATTCAGAGCATGACCAATCCTTGCTTATTGAATACTAGAAAAGCGAAACAAGCAAGCAATAAGCTTAGAGGGTTAGTCAGGTAATGCAGCCACAAAAAATAAAAACATAAAATTGTAGGGTGCAAAAAGTCAACTCTCTTTGACCAGATTTGAACTCCCGCCCACCTCGTCCTCTCAGTGTGAATCCGCACGCCCTAGCCACTAGCCTATCTGACGCTTAGTAACGTTGACGAAATTAGGCAATGCATAAAAATCGTTAGCAGTGGCTGACGCACACGCACAAGCGCGGCACTATGGTTGGATTCACGTATAGAAGTAGCGCGTCACACGAGCGCCTGTGTGTGTATACTACTATTATATATTCCGTGGCGCCCGCATCAAATGAATAGAGATAGCTATATTCGGAGCAATTTTTGCCCGCGCCTCGAATTGAAGTTGCGAGCTGCGTCCGTCACCCTCTTAATATCTAAACTTAAACATTACGGTATTCTAAATCGCTCCATTGACTTATTAAAATCGTACTTGACTGATAGAATCCTTAAAGTTGATGTGGGCGGTGAGAGATCTTTTGGGTCAGTTATTGACATAGGGGTGCCACAAGGTTCGATATTAGGTCCTTTCTTGTTTCTAGTGTACGTAAATGACCTTCCTTTTTTGGTTAAAAAACTATGTGAAACAGTACTATTTGCTGACGATACCTCATTAATTTTTAAAGTCGATAGATAGAAGGCTAATTACGATGACGTTAACGCATCTCTGTCGTAAATACTTAACTGGTTTAATAATCTTTTACTTAATGTTAAGAAAACCCATAAGTTTTATGAAAAAATATTTTTTGAGTGTCAGTTCTAAGTATAAAAATCAAAATGCGGTTTACAGAATACATCTATTTACCAAGTTTCATCAGTACATATAGCTTTTACAGTTTTGTAAGTACCATACTTCAAGCAAATAAATTATTTCTTTTCATTTCATTTCATTTTTTTGAAAAAAAGTGACTGTGACATACGGATGGACAGACAGACAGACATGACGAATTTATAAGGGTTCCGTTTTTTACCTTTAAAAAATACAAGTGTTCATTCACCGACTACCGACATTTATGAACTTGCAACTCACTCTGGTTTTGCATAATATGAGGAAAATCTCTCTTGGTGGAAGGTTTCTTTTATTAAATCTGGGGCTATTTGCTTGTTATACTATATAAATTAGACTACTACTACTACACTACTATATAAGTTAGATTTAAAATGTAGCGTTCGTGGTAGTTTAAAAAATACCGCACAGCTTGCCATTGTTATCACCAATCCTGGATGAAAAATATGCAATGGAAACTCTGCGACGGGAATCAGCTAACATAACAATTGGGTTATATTTATTTACTGAATATCTGTCTGTGTTTTTGTCTAACGAAGCGTATTCTAGTCAACACATTGTAATGTCGTGACAAATGTCAGACCCAAGCACAGAATAAGTAATAGTTGGTATCAAATACATGAATTCACAGCTCAGGTCAGGCAACGCCATCTTTATTTTAAATTTTTCCAACTTTCCGGTCGTGTTTTGTTTTTAGACCAGCGTATAGCGGAGGCTTAACAAAGTAAATCTGAACATTTGTCCTATTTACAAAACCACACTAATTAATTAACCCGAAAACTCAGGCCAACTTAATAGTTCATCCGACTTCTAGGCTCGACAGACGGTCAATAGGGTTGGTTGTCCCGTTCTGTTGCCATTGTTACTTATTCTGGGGTCATCATCATCATCAGCCTGAAGAAGTCCACTGCTGGACATAGGCCTCCCCTAATACATATTTTCATCATCAGGAAAAACGATTCTGAGCTCTTTCCATCTTTCCATCCACCGACTTCCCGCGATCTTAACAATGTCGTCGGTCCATCTGGTGGGTGGGTGCCCTACGCTTCGTCTTCTGATTCGTCTTTAATTCTCTACCCGGTTGCCAGTTCTTCGAGCTATATGTACAGTACATCTTCTTTTATAACCGCCATCCACATTCCTAACACTTTTCTCGTTACTTTTCTACTGCTCGATATCTACACTCCATAGATAGTCCCCTCACCATTACTTGTACTTATGCCTGTGAGTCCCGAAAACCCGCGTCCCTTCTAATCCCTCGGGAACTTGTGCCATTATTTACACTGCTGTTGACCCGACGCAGTGACGCAGGTAACGAAAATAGAGGAAACAGTTTCGGAAAATGTGGACAGAGCTCTTAGACAAGGTGCTTTATAATATACCAGCGGCCGCCCGCAGCTTCACTCGCCCCGTTGCTGTTACGCCCCGTTTCCGTTACTTTTTCGGTACAAAAAGTCATATAGCATGTCTGTCTCCAACTATTAAGCTACCTTCCCACCAATTTTCATGCATGCTTCTAGGACTAAAAGCTTAGGCTGTGTAGTAATTTTTCTTAGCTTAGGTAAATAATTTTCCAATTTTCTTTCTTAGTGCACCCCTACGCTAAAAAAGAAACACACCCTCCAAGTTTCATGCCTCTAGGACTTACGGATTAGGCTGTGCGTTGATTGTCAGTCAGTCAGTAACGTAACAGTTTTATATATTTACTAGTGAAATCCCGCGCGACTACGTTCGCGTTAAGCTTTTTCCGAACAAACTTCAACCACCGCTGCACACCTTTAAGGGTTGAGTTTCAAGAATCCCTTTTTTAGTGCACCCTTACACTACACCAGGAATCTACTCTCCAAATTTCATTCCTAGGACCTTTAGTGTAGGCTGTGCGTTGATTGTCAGTCAGTCAGTAACGTAACAGTTTTATATATTTATAAGAAGACTAGCGGCTGCCCGCGGCTACGCTCGCCTCGGTCCCTTTCCCGTTATTTTTTTGAAATGACTCATTGGGCGCTGGAGGACAGAAGGCGACGGCGTGGCTGGACAAAGAGACGATGGTGAGACGATCTGGAAGCTCTGGAGAAGGATTGGTGGGAAGTCGCCAACGATCGTGATAGTTGGAAGTTTTTGGGGGAGACCTTTGCCCAGCAGTGGGACAGTGCGGGTTGAAAAAAAAGTATTCTATATCCCTCTCCTAATTATAAACTACCTTTCCACCAATTTTCAGCCAAATTAGTTCTGCCCTTTTTGAGTTAATAATATTATAGTAAAAAAAAATAAAGACGGGTTGCACTCCGGGAGTGCCGGCAGAAGTGAAAACTTGATTATTAACGTTGAGCATGTTTGATATTTTGGAATGGTTAGGGGGGGGCTTGTTTGTTATTTGGCACGCTGTAACATACACGAACATTCGCGCAAGCGCCCTGCGCTGCCTAAACGAAACAGTAGGCCCAGGCATACATTTTCGCCGCGCCGTAGAGAGGAGATAGCTGTCTACTCTCCATCCGTCTTACGCTTTTTCGATCAGGTCACGTGTCCTGACGCGCTGACGCGAGTTTAAGATTTTATACCCATTACAGAAAAAGTGCTCAACGCCGCTAAAGAAGTTTTCACTTCAAAAATACGGGTTGCACTCCGGGAGTGCCGGCAGAAGTGAAAACTTGATTATTAACGTTGAGCATGTTTGATATTTTGGAATGGTTAGGGGGGGCTTGTTTGTTATTTGGCACGCTGTAACATACACGAACATTCGCGCAAGCGCCCTGCGCTGCCTAAACGAAACAGTAGGCCCAGGCATACATTTTCGCCGCGCCGTAGAGAGGGGATAGCTGTCTACTCTCCATCCGTCTTACGCTTTTTCGATCAGGTCACGTGTCCTGACGCGCTGACGCGAGTTTAAGATTTTATACCCATTACAGAAAAAGTGCTCAACGCCGCTAAAGAAGTTTTCACTTCAAAAAATAGTTAATAATAGTGTAACTAGCATGACTTTCTTTTTATCTTTTTAAACTGTGCCAAAATTCTTTAAACGAGAAAATCTTGTTTATATTATATATATATATTTAGGATCTCGGAAACTGCGCCAACGATTTTCATGAAATTTAGTATACATAGGGTTTCGGGGGCGATAAATCGATCTAGCTAGGATTCATTTTTAGAAAATGAAGAAGTAGGTGTTTTGCAATAATCAAACATAAACTCAATATACGACTGTTCCTGCCATCTATTGGCGATTGTGAGCAACTAACTGCAAGCTATTCTAACAGATGGCGTTGTTAATTAAGAATAAGCCAATAAAGATACGACTCTTCCTGACATCTATTGGCGAATAATATTACTATTTTTTTAACCCCGAGCGAAGCTCGGTCATACCAGCTCGTAAGTACTAATCGGAATATCATCAATAACCTATAAATCATGGTAAAGACTTTTACAAAGATTGATTTAAAACCGTTTTTTGTTAGGCAAGTCGGGTAAAATCTATTACTCCACCAAAACGTAATCTCTTACGTGATCAACTGCTGAGGTTTCGTTTGTAGCTATTGTTCGCAGTTTTGAGGTTTTTAGGGTTCCGTCGTAAAATGTAAGATGTTAAGAACTCTAAAGGATGATCTCAGTGGTTCGGTTGTTATTTGAAGATAAATCTCGTGTCTTCGTGCAAAATGTGAGCTGTGCAATAGGGAAAACCAATAAAGAAAAGAAAAATACAAAAAAAAATACGACTGTAACTAATATTTTATAAAAGTTCAAATAATCACTGTAAGTGCTAGAGTCTGACTGGAAAGGTACTACTACTTCTTACTATCTGACGGATATTTTTCTGTAGAATGTTAAAACCCCTTCTTATTTAAGAGCAATGCTCGCTCGTGTCGGTGTAATGTATGCATTTTTCGTTTTGAGGGCTTTGACAGGCTAATTCGGCAATTTTTCATCATTTCATCATCCTCGGGCTGGTTTTTCCGCAAGTAGGCCGCTGGCGGGCCCTTTTTGCGTGACCCTTGACACGTTTTGCTCGAACTTTTTTAGGTTCTACGACACGTTGCTCGGTTTCCTTTCGATGTTTTCCTTCACCGTTTGAGAGTACTGGCATAGCGCACATAAATTTTTCGACAGAAAAACTCATTGGTACACGACTGGATTTGAACCCACGACCTTCGGATCGGAAGGCGGGGCCGCTACCACTAGACCACCAGTGCTCTCTTTGACAGGCTATACAACATGATAGCCTAATGTAGCTTATCCTTGTAGTAAAAACCCCTAAGTAGGTATTTTAATCAGCTATCTGGTCATCATAGAACAAGTTCTGCTTAGTTTTTTTTAATTCGAACAGAAAAATGGCAAGATTTTGGAACCCTGGGGCGGTTGGACACGCCTTGAATATTTTTTGCAATAAGATTAGGACAACAAAGGACTGTGGTTGAATGGATGCGGAAAACCTTTGTGTGCCAACAATGTGTAGAATATTTATTATTATGGACGTGATTTCGCTTGTTTTCTATTGTGAATGCTTTTTGAGTACACGTCTTTTATTAGCTTGTGACTTTATGTAATGGTAATGCGTGTTATAACTATTTATCTTCTATAAGGAGTAAAGGTGGTATTAGACTCTTGGAGTAACAATTTTATATAGATAGCTGAGAATTTGGCTGCCATCACACCTGGTGGAAAGTGAGGAATGGCAGCATGCTTAGCCTTATTCCACCTGTTCACTCTTGTCATGAAAATTCTTAAATTGAAACGTTCCGGAAATACTGACGCCGGTAGAGAGTTCCACTCTTTTTTTTTTTAATATATACTAAACATTTGGCTGCCATTACACCTGATGGAAAGTGAGGATGCAGCCTAAGATGGAGCATGCTTAGCCATAATCCATCTTAGTCTAAGATCCCGCTATAGAAGGACCTTCACCGAGCTGGTTATTTAATGAAACGTATTTTATATATAATTAAACATGCCAATAAATATATTCTATATGGGTTGCCTACCAAATTTCAGTCCAGGATATGATTAAAATTACTTACCCCAAATGAAATTAACGGCAATCACATTTTGCAATGAAAAAAATGTGTATGTTCAGTTCATTTATTTACCACATTATCACAATTGACTGTAATACTAGGCATGCCAGTTTTATACAATATTATTAGTTACTAAAATCGATGTCTTAAAATATAAATTGGTAAAATAAATAAGAAACAAAAATTGCAAAATTAAAATAGATATTCTAGGGAGAAAGGTTGTAAAATGCGATTGGTGTTTATTTCATTTGAGGTAAGTTATTTAAAATAAAAACTATTCAGGAACCTAGATAAACACTATACAAATACAGTTATTAGAATAATATAGTGAAAATCTGCCTAAACTAGTAATCATTTTGGTATTACGTTTGTATGAAAATTCGCCCTCCGCCGGCCTCTTAAGCATGTAGTCAATGAGCCAGTCTTTACCAATGAGCCTCTTGGCCCGCCGCTCAATAGGATTGTTTCTTCATTGAACTTGCCATCAGAACTTAAGTTTTTTTTTTTTTATTCTGATGGGTAACTTTGGGATAGAGAAATAAAATAAAAGCTGTTCACAACGTTTTTATTGCACTGATTAACAATATAAAATTTCAAAAGAAATAATGAACTGTGGTGATTATACAATACACTTTTATAGTGCACTTCTGGCCATAAAAAAGAACATACGATACCTATCAACTATGTATTATTAATAATAAAGTGTGCGTTAGATTTTAAACGAAGCAGATACCTATATGTACTAAGATCAAATAAAAATAACGATAAAAATAAAGATCAAATATAATTAACAACAAAATCAGAGATCAATCTCAATTCGTCTATCAAATTATATAAGCGTTAATCTTAAAATAGTCAGATAATAGTCTACAACTTGAAATCTATAAATTAGTAACATTTTTAAACTTTCATACATTTTAATACAACCAAGTTTTAACGAGACTTCAAAGTTTAACAGCAAAGATTTACTTGAAGTCTAGATTAAACTATATGTATACCTATTTAACGCTATAGAATATTCTAGAATGTGTCTAATAATCTGAAAGGATCAAGGTCATACGAATTTTGTTTAATACTAGCGATCCGCCCCAGCTATCTACCCATGCGAAGTGGGTCGCTAGGAAAAAGCCTATGTTTTTCAATAGTTGTATGATTTAGATTTTCTTAACTACCTGACTCCCGAGAGCTAATAGATTTTCAAGATTTTCATAGCTTGTAACTTTGTATAATATCCATTTCAAATTATAAGAATATTCTAGAATACGTTTATTTAGAAGGAAGCACACAGGTAGAAAAAGCACAACACAGAGTTATATAACATACCTACTTTAACTTTACATTTAATTTTATCCTTTTATTTTACCTATTTATTCCAAACAATTTAAACATTTTTATTAATATTACAAAGTGTCAAGTTATAACAAAAGTACCTAGAGATAGGTAGAAAAGTGTAAAATTACCCTGAAAAAACAAATATATTTACATTTTATTTTTGACAACAAAAAGAAAATCGGTTATCGGTAAAGTCGGTTTACTGACGATAGTTGAACGTGATAAATTCATACAGCTGCCCACGCGGACGCATCGCTCACTCAAGTAGGAGAGAGACAGATGTCGAACGCTGCCGAACGCGGAAGCTGATGGTGCCTCTTTGTCGCTCGTTCCGCGCTCTCGCTTGCACTAAATGGAACGCCTCAGAGCGAGGTAACGCCGCAAGTGTCATGTTTTTTCGTGCATGCAGCCGGCTTCATCGAATTATAAGACGTTGTCACGTCAAAAAAACTTACTTAAAGTGCCGGCCACACTGACGTTTTCACACACACACACAGCAATGTTGCATTGCTGTTTTGGTTTGGTTCAACGAGAGTGGTGGGCACCGGTGAAATTACTGTCACGTGAGGCTGAACATCTGCCTCAAGTTGATAAACGCAGGACAGTGCATTATAGGGCACGTTTCTGACGTGACCTACGAGGCAATGCTTCTCTATAGGCGATGGTTACCACTTAACATCAGATGGACCATTATGCTTGTTCCATTGCTGTTGTATAAAAAACAAACACTTCTTGAAAATAAAAAATTATCTCTCTAAAAAATTTCAAAAATAAGGAGTCTAGAATTTTCAGATAACTCTTCATAAGCCGTAGAGATCGCTGCTAAAATCTTAAAAAAGCTCCTGTAATTCAAATATCATAAAGATTTGTTTAAAATGTTGAAGCTGTATTTTTCTCTCTTTTTAACAACCACGTTACAATACTTACAAACTACAATTTATTACTTATTTAACAACAATTACAATTGCATACTTAAAAACATGGTGAATTGATAACCGCTTTCTTTTGCTAGAAGAAGCCTGTAGAAAGATTCCCTTCACAACAGGAACCTAATTCTCGGGCTGACTGAGATCATTTTGCAATTTTATTTTATTGCTTCTGTTCGAAAAGTGAATGGATGATTTCCTTGAGTAATTCATCGATGACCTCATCGTAGAAGCCTCGCTACGAAGCTACGATATACGGAAAACGTAGAAAAAGTGCGGGGTTGTGCAATGCCAATGTGTATTTATATAGGACATTGAAAATCTCGAGAATTAAGCTCCAGAAGCTACGAGTACAAAGTCTATAGATCAAGACCTTTTCTACTATCAGTCACCGAAAAGACAACTAAAAATAAACTATACTTTATTTTTAGTTGTCTCTTCCTTTTTTTCATTTTTAGATTGATTCCATCTAAAAACGAACATAGGTACTATTGCTCAAACCATCTATGCCAAAAATCTATGCTTGAGGCTCGACTCAGACTCAAGCACTGTTTCTGAATACGGGAACGACGACGAATATTTGACAGTTTTCAATGAAAATCTGTCAAATATTCGTCGCTTGAGACGTGCTTAAATCTGAGTTGCGTTTCAGTATTCGGGGGTTAAATACTGGCAACGTTTCTGGACTAAAAATGTCTGAACTGACTGAAACTGTCTAAAGTACTTTGTAACATACATAAATTTAAACATATGTCGTTATTGCACACAATGTTTAACATTCACGAACTAACCTCATACCACTAAAATACAATTTTGGCTTCAAACTTTGAGCGGGAAAAGTTATAACAAGATTACTCGATATAACTACGACCAAGCGATTACGACGTGCCGGAAATACGACGGCGATTGGCAAGTACCAGTTTGTTATTTGATGTATAAGAGCGATACTTCTTCTTCTTCTTCTTAATAATAATATATTGCGTGTTTTTAGCAGGGTTGAAAGAGCTAATTTGACGCAATCTAAACTCAAAGTTGTAGCAAATGTGACTTACTGTCAAAATAAACCTGCTCTTGCCAGCCGGTCTACTCTTGAACGCGATTCCGATCCCAATTTTAAGTTTTGACGGAATTCTGACAGAAAACCCATAGAATTTCCGTCAAAACTTAAGATTGGGGTCGGAATCGCGTTCAAGGGTATGACCGGCTGGGAAGGCAATACAGACAGATAAGATAGACAGACACAGCGTGAAACCGCTTTAAAACGTTGAATTAGTGATGTGTGTCTGTGGTCAGAGTCACTTTAATAAATATTCTGACACAACTGTTTTGGGCTGATTTTGCACGATTTTTCAATTTTATCTCTTTATAGGAAGACGTAGATTTGTCAATGCCTTTCCGCGCGCTTACACAAAACTCAGAGGGTGTTATTAATAATCCTGGCGCAACACTGGAGTAGTTAAATCGTGTTTTGTCACATTTGCTCGAGTTGACAATTGCATGTCAATGCAAGAGACAAAACACATATCAACTAGTCCAACGCTACGCCAGGATTATTAATAAGACCCAGATAGACTAAGACCTACAGCCGTATTCACGTTCAAATCACACTTAATAAAAACACACAACAATGTCAATACCATCTTAATGCTAAGCAACCACACATCTGCTATCATGTGACCCTGCTCCTCCAGTAGAAGAGTCTGGAGGTGGTTCAGCCGATCTACCACCACCACTCCATTCTATAGAATCTATCATCTCCATTAACTCTTTGAAGACTGCTATAACCCTCCAGTTGTACTTCGCAGAGCACTCGACATACCCACATTTCCAATGCTTTCTTACCAAATTGACGATATTCCTTCGTTTTTCTCTAGAGTCTCCGCAAGCGCTCTCAGCGATCGCGAGCTGTTGAAGTCCACTGGCCGCTGAAGGGGTGTTACTGCATAACAGGTCCTGCTTGTTACCTACGACTAGAACAGGCACATTTCTCATATCCCTGCTCTCAACCATTTGTTCTCTCAACGTCCTGATGTACTGAAAGGTTTCAACGTTGGAGAGATCGAATACTAGGATGTATGCTGTGGCGTTCCTAAGCCCGTAGAAGCGATAGTGAGCCCATTCGTAGTAGGAGTTGATGGGGAAGTAAGGTATGACGGGCACGTCAGTGATTTTCACCTCGTATAGGTGATCGTTGATGATGACAGATGGGTAGAAGGTGTGTTTTCTGTCTGTAGGGAGGTAGTCTTCGGAGAAATCACTCCAAACGAATTGCTGGAACAAATAAAATTGTGTGTTAGAATTTGCATGCTAAATTATAAAATAACACATCAATTCAGTTCGTCTGGAGTTTTTATTATTGGTCTTAGTGGTTTTGGAAGTTACGCTAAATGAAATGAAAATGCTTTAATTGCAAAACATCAAAAAAACAGTGATAACAATAAATAACCTATCAAAACCATAAATACATACCTACAAACTAAACAAGAACAACAAAAAAATATCGATACGTGAGACAAAATATTTTTTTAGGCGGAAATTGTGACTATTTCAAATTTCAAAGCAACCAACAAAACATCTAATGATAGTTGAGCTATCTAATAAATCGTTTGTTGGAATATTTCGAAATACTTTTATTTGTTTTATCTATCCCTTTGTCACAGAGATGTCAGGGAAATCTACCGCCTGGGGACGACATTCCCCATTTTATTTTTTCTTATCCTGTGTACTCTGTAAACATATGTTACGTATCTTACGCTACTGACTGACTGACAATCAACGCACAGCCTAAACGAATGATCCTATGACGTAGAGGTTCACTAAGAAAAAATTCCCAAAACTCAACCCCTAAAGGCGTGTAGCGGTGATTGAAATTTCTATGGAAAAAAAATCACGTGAAAGAAGTCGCGTGGGATCCATTAGTAAACCAATATAAAGGTGCGGATCCACCACGGTGCACGCTGTGCCGTTGAACTGCGTATATTAATTTGTTTGACAACGTGGGTCTACGTTTCCACTGGAGTATCGAAGACTAAGTATAGCGTGGCACGGCGTACGGAGAGACTTACGAACGCACCACTGCAATCCACGGATGAACTGCGCTGCGATAAGCTAGCTGTATGTAGTCGTGGGTCATAAACAAAGGGCATTTTAAAATATTTAAAGGGTCAACAACGCGCGAGTGATGCCTCTGGTGTTGCAAGCATCTATAGGCTACGGTAACCGCTTTCCATCAGGTGGGCCGTATGCTTGTTTGCTAACATAGTTGATAAAAAAAATATTCGTGTATTCCAGTGGAAACGTAGACCCACGTCGACAGCGTTGAGCTATGTAATCGCCTATTCGAACAAGCCACGCGTGTGTCAATGACGTCAATTCATGAGAAGCCTTTATGTGTTGCAGTGGAAATAACCACATACATTTTCTTACAAAGCGAAGCTCAAAACACGTGCGTGCGTAACCTCTCCGTGCGCAGCGGTGGGTCCGCGCCTTAATCGCAATCTTATTTTTATCTCAGAATTCCCACGAAATAGCAATTAGATTTACACCCTTTTACCTACTTCACAGCTTATTCCAATACTGAAACGAAAACCGAATTTCAGGTGAAACGATATTGTGTTTACGAAGGGAATATATTTTGATAGATGAGAGATCTCTCAAAGTAATCCATCAGAAACCGCTGTAGCTAAATTCTATTGAAATACGCTGAAATGATATTTGGATATTATTTTGGGTGAATATTCAAATATAAATATCTGAAAGTATAAAAGGTGATTCATAATAAATGTGTAGCATGTCAAAAGATCCTTTTAACACGAAGGGTTTTCGAGAAAAATATACATTAAGTTTTTTTCAAGACTGTTTGGTTTTGCTATCAAATCAACGGGGTTTATTTCCATTTTTAGGGTTCCGTACAAAGGAAAATTTAATTTTGCAGCCACAGGCAGACCAGGCAGAATAAAAAAATCAATAGTGTGGCAGCAGCCCTAAGTCACAGAGACTCCTAAGGGCAATTTTTTTATTGGACTGATAAATTTAAAAATATATCCATCTCTTTTTTTTAGCCTTTTTAATAAACAGAACTGACATTTGTTATGTGTGTGTTAAGCCATTATCGATTACAGTACGTATATTGTTGCCGTTAGTACACTAAAAGCTTGGTTAAGTTGAGGAAAACCGCTTAGAATACCAGAGATAAAGCCACTATGTCGTTTATCTCGTACGTTCTGCACCCAGGGTGATTTATAGCCCAGGTGTAATAGATGTTGTTCCTTAGAATTGCTATAGGACGGGTTTGGTGTGTATGTTTTATGCGGCAAGTACCTAGAGAGCACTGGTGGTCTAGTGGTAGTGGCCCCGCCTTCCGTTCCGAAGGTCGTGGGTTCAAATCCAGTCATGCATCAATGAGTTTTTCAGTCCAAAAATGTATGTGCACTATGCCTGGTACTCTCAAACGGTGACTGAAAACATCGTGAGGAAGCTGGCATGTCGTAGAACCTA
Source organism: Thera britannica (assembly GCA_939531255.2). Taxonomy (NCBI): domain Eukaryota; kingdom Metazoa; phylum Arthropoda; class Insecta; order Lepidoptera; family Geometridae; genus Thera; species Thera britannica. The sequence goes on along the minus strand of OW618039.2, from coordinate 7,761,809 downwards.
AAAAGCTCGAAAGCATGACAATTTGTCAAGTGCAAGAAAGGAGCCTCTTTAAGGCGCACAAAAAACCCTTTCACCACACAATTTTTATTTTTCCATAAACTGGTAACACGACAAGAAAAAGAAGAGAGAGATAGCAGTAGTAGAAGACTTCATACTTCTGAACAGATTTTGATAAAATTTATATGGTAACAATGTAATGTGTAATGTAATTACGATAAAAGTTTTAGAGCCGAATTGAGAACAACCTTCTTTTTGAGTCGTAGATTTTTCAAAAATTTAAAAATTTAAATTTTAGAAGCTATTAGACAGAATTATCTGCGCAGGCAATTGTAGATTGTACATTGTATATTAATTTTGTATGCAAATAAAATGTTCACTATTAGTGCTTTGTATCCAACATAGGATACGCTTTGTCTACGATTGGCAGACCGTATTGGCGTAAAGCTACGAGTATGTATAATCCAATAACCTTAATATAATCTAAGGGGTATCCCAATGCAATCGAGCAAAATTGGATAGCATCTCTTTCTGAAATCTGCTACGTGTTGCAATATACTCGCTACTTTACATTCTCGCTATGATTTGTCACTACATGCTACCAAGCGAACAGTAGGCCTACCATGAGCTCTGTCTGGCTCTGTCTCTGGTTCTGGTTTTGAGTCTGTGTGAGTGTTGACTAAATAAATCCTACGTCAAAACGTCACACACACAGCTTATAATGCACTGTGAGCACTCACACTGACTCAAAACTAGAACCAGAGACAGAGCAAGACAGAGCTCATGGTAGGCCTACTGAATACGGGATGCTTCCCTACTTATTGTGTCACTGAATCTTACGAACCAAATGTGGTGAAAGGGTTTTTAGAGCGTCTCAAAGAGGCTTCTTTCGTGTACCTGACAAATATTTCAAAGTTCTAGGACATGCCGGTTTTTGGCCCGAAAAACTCATTGGTACTTAGCTGTATTTGACCCCACCTAAGGATCGAAAGGCGGGGCCACTACCACTTGGCCACCAGCGCTCTAAAAACCGAATGCTTCTACCACATATTATCAAAAACGCTGCAACAAACTTTTAGAGCGAAAACCCCTTCAAAACACAATATTTTACGGAAAAAAGCTAGTAAACGCTGAGTTACCTTTCTGTCCTACATTTTTTTTTTCCAAATTTTAACTGATAATAAGGAACTTACTTAACCACTATTTTTAAGTGAAAGAATTTTTGAAATCGGCACAGTTGTTTTTGAGTTTATTCATTACAAACATACACAAATCTTTCATCATTATTATAATATGTTAGTACCTATAGATATTACATTTCTAAAATATATATTGCTGTTTCCAAAGGTAACCCCTTATTTTTGCAGGCGAGAGGTTTTCTTCGCTATATTATATTCGTGAAAATACCTAACAAAGGGAAACCTACTATTACTTACCTAATGAGAAATGCCTTTACACAATGTCAGCTTGATTGATTGTAATGAAACTTCTTGTACCAGTAGGCCTACCATGAGCTTTGTCTGGCTCTGTCTCTGGTTCTGGTTTTGGGTCTGTGTGAGTGTTGACTAAATAAATCCTACGTTAAAACATCACACACAGTTTGCACTGTTGAGCACTCACACAGACTCAAAACCAGAGCCAGAGACAAAGCCAGACAGAGCTCATGGTAGGCCTACTGATATAAGTAGATTAGGTCTCTCTCCCTACTGAACGATGGGTTTATACCTCTATATAAAAGTAGTTAGGTATATTAAAGTATATAGGCCTTTGCATCTATTTTAGATGATTTATATAGCGTCAAGGGCAACTGGTGATTACACAAGTCCTACTTGCGGACCGCTATAGTGCCTGGGATAGAGTTTTAGATGTAATAGGCTTGCCCAGCACCTTTACCATCCTGACAGCTGAGTCGCCTAATCCACAGGAAAGACATGGATAAAAGTAGATAATGTACTTTTTAACCGACTTCAAATAAAAAAGGAGGAAGTTCTCAATTCAGTTCTATTTTTTTTTAATGTTTGCTCTCGCATAACTTCTTTATTTATGAGCAGATTATACAAAACTTTTTTTATTTGGAAAATTATACTTCCAGAATGGTTCTATACAAAATGTTTCTGCGTACTTTCTAGTTTCTACCCAAAAATGTATCAAATAGATAACAGAAAATCGCAGTAAACAATTACGTTTGTAGAACATTGCTTTTGACAGTTCATTTAATAGTAGGTGTTTGGGAAAAGCAAACCCCCGGGCAATCAAATTATCTGTGGTATGAAAGCGTAATATATTCATAGAATATTCAACAAAATTACCTACACGCATCGCCCATCGGTATATCGTATTGAATAAAACGAAGGTAGGAGCTGGCGGGGAAATCTATATTACATCGCGAGGGTTTTATGAGTAAAAATAAATAATAGTTTAAAAAAACACGCTCTATAAAACGCAACTAATAAATTGGAAAAGAAATTTAATAAATATGAATTAAGAATAGTGTAAATAGAAAATAAATGTATATTATTTGAAAAAAAATCGTGGGGGTGCATAGTGTCAATTATAAATGTTTATTGTTCATAATTTTTGCTGTCCGTGTGAAATTATACATTTGCATTACTCATTTGTCAAATCAATGTAAAAATTGTATCGCCGAGATAGAAAAATAGTAGATCTGTTTCAGTTGGTCGGTTTATTTGGTTGGAGTGGAAGGACATTAATTAATTTGGTCATGTGCCACCCTTAGCCATGTAGTGTGACCACGAGTAAAATCAATTCCTGTTAGTCACACCAGTGTGACAATCTGCCAGTTGATTCCAGCAACACGGCTCGATCGAGTGATCGCTAAATCCACATTCCATTTTCAAATTTATCAAACAAACATTGAAAACTCACATCGATATACGCGATCGCTTGAGTGATTTGTGTTACTGGAATCGACACCCTGGTGTGACCACGAGTCCACACCCAGGTTTTCGATCTCCACTCTTCTCTATAAGCGTCATTTGAGAAGTGAAACCTTTCTACCCATTTCATTCTACACAGAATCTATCCATCTTTTCATTGGCTTACCTCGAGTTCTATACCCATCCACTTCTGTATGTTTCACTATAGGTAAAATAATCTACAAAATATCAAGTATTATCATAAGCCTATCCCATCTAAAATCCTGTCCCAAGCCTACAGCATTTTGAAAATATGGGCATGAGGGAACAGTTACCCCGACGCTGTATAAATCATCTACATTAGACACAAAGGCCTTTGTAAGATACTCGTAGCAGCGTAACCTAATTCATCGCTTACTCCTACACTATAGTTATTTGAAAGGAAACAAATAAGGGGTCACCAGGGAGTGACTCGGGTACAAGGTTAAGGACCCTAAGCCTTCAGTACAAATAAACATTTTAATTCTTAGTAGTAGTAGAGGTTTTTGTGAAGGGCTCGTCCGGGAAAGTACTACCGATATGCCTATTGCTGCCGTGAACCAGGTTCCGGTGCGTACGTACGCCTCGTAGGTCATGCACGTCAGGAACGTGCCCTGCAATGCACTGCCCTGCGTCTATCAACCTGAGGCACACCGATGTTCAGCCTCACGTGCCAGTAATTTCCACCCACGCCCTTCAAACCAAAACACAGCAATGCTGTTTCACGCCAGAAATAGGCATGGTGGTAGTACTTCCCTGGACGAGCCACACACAAAGAGCTCTACTACTACTGAAATAAAGAATGTTATTCTCCCTTAAGAGAGAAAGAATTGCGAAATTCAGAAGGGTAAGAATAAATTTAGTGTGAAAACACAGAAACCATTAAAGACCGCCATTATCACAGCCATGAAGTACGCCACGTGAAGAGTGAATTACTGGGAAGTGGTTAGCAAAAGATTTAAGCGAGTGAGCACTCGTTTGTTTAATGCGAGCATACTCTACGGAACGTTTAGTATAGAATAGAGGATGGTTTTTTTTAAGGGCAGTGATGGCCAAGTCTGAAACCACGAGAGATAGGGAAAAGTCGTGAAAAGAGACCTCAACCTCGATGACCTCGATTTATAAGAAAACAATAACTGCGTATTTATCTTTTTTTGAAACCTTTTACTTTTGACGGAAATGGACCCGAATGATTTTTCAAAATAATACACGCTGTATTATTGAACCAATGGATTTTATTGCTGATAAGGAGCAATCTTTGCTGAACAAAAAGTTCACTAATCCCCGTTAACGGGGATTGTCAACGGGGATTAGTAGAATAAGCCAAATATTTTACTAAAAATGAATTTTAGTGTACTTACGAATTTTAGTGTACCTACCTGATTTAGTCTTGCTGACAGATTTTGATAATATAAGGTTCAAAACAGCCGAAATACAGCTAACAATTGCAGGGTGAATGACTTTGAACTACATTACTGGCGAGCTAAGCGAGTCGCACATTACCTGCCAGTCGATTCCAGCAACACGGCTCGATCGAGTGATCGCTAAATCCGCATTCCATTTTCAAATTTTACGAACAAACATTGACAACTCACATCGATTTACGCGATTACTTGAGTGGTTTATGTTACTGGAATCGACGCCCTGTACTGTACTACCGGCGAGCTAAGCGAGCCGCAGCGTACCTGTATAATACTAGTTTTTCCAACAGCTGGTGCACCGAGTAGCACCACCTTGATGAGATCGAGGGAGTCAGGACTGGGCTCAACACTTGGCGCGCCGCCAGCTGACAGCGTGCCTCCGCCACCTCTCTCCAAATAGTCCAAGTCCAACTCTGGAACAAGTATTACTATGAGAACTTTATATGTCATAATAAAATAAATATTTAATTTTTATTTCATAGTATAACAACCTCATTGCTTTAAGGGCCTAAGGAGGATTCATCTGCAGCCGTCAAATTAGTTGCGCAACCAAATGGCCACCATGACATACCCTCTATACTATTATAGTATATACCTTTTTCATTACTCATACTCTGAAAGTAGGTCTGAAGTTGCCTGAGGGGCCTAATTGAAAGTAATACTTTCAGCCCTAGGGAGAATCGCTTTCTACTGACAGCTGTCAAATTATAAAAAAAAACAAGTTCTATTTTATTCAACCATGTTCCAACTTTCTAAAGTCTTTCTAACTGCAAAGAGGTTGCTTAACCAAATTCCAACTTTTTATTCAGCAAGTAGGTTGGAAGCCCGTTACAACGGTAAGAAGTTTAAAAGGTCTAATTAGAGCGCAATGTAAAATTTAAATTTAAATATCATAAAGATAGTATTAAATAAATAATATATCTTCTAAATTACTTGAATAATATATGGCTTCAACTATTTATTTAAAATAACATAGATTTGAGCAAACAATTTACCATTTTTTAAATTATGAAAATGAAAATAATGGCTGAATAATGCTGGCGAGCCGAAGCCGAAAGCCCGCCAGAGAAAAAGAAAAAAAAAAACCGGGAAGGCGGCAAATTCCATCTTCATTTTCACAAATTTTTCTTTCATGTTTTTATTTTTACTTTCCTTGTATTCGTAATGAAAAGCACAGTGTTTACCTCGGGTGAAAGTCTTTTAAGTCCCTCAAGCTCCATTGGCGCCCTCGCTACGCTCTGGCGCCAAACCCGTCTCGGGACTCAAAAAACGTGACTTTCAACACTCAGGTAACAATGTACTATTGTTGGAGGTGCGGCTAGTTGCGCCGCCCCACTGGTATATTTGTGACCTTTGTGAGATTATTTAATACGTGTCGTAATAAGGTCAGAAAAGGATTTCTTTAGCTTGAAATTGAAATTTAGAAATACGATGTCGCAAATCGACTAATACACGAAAATTATGACCGCTATCTAGAATATTTTTTGAAAGATGAGGAGCATTATGTTAGCGTGGTACGGGCATGTCATGCGAAGGGAAGAATGTATCATGTAACTAGAAGAGTGGTAGATATGAATGTGAATGGGTTATGGGTATAGAAGTAGAGAGAGCCAAAAGAAAAGATGGATGGATTGTGTGATGGATGACATGGGTAAGAAAGGAGTGACTGCTGAAAAGATGGCTAGTAGAGGAGAGTGGAAAACAAAAATCTTTTTGTTGTTGTGCCGACCCCAAGTGAAGTAGAATAAGGACAAGAAAATAATTATATTTAGGATATTATTCGTAAAATCTGAACTAAAAATATCATTCATATAGCTTTTCGTTTGAAAGCGATTCTTGTATGATGTAAAAGTAATTACATTTGGCTATGTTACTTAATTTTTGAGCCAGTAAGTCACCGGTCGCCATATAATTTCAATATCAAATGAAAGGTTCATAATAAATGAATGAAACTAACGCCGTATAGAGATACGGCGTACGTTTACTAAGTTTTATTCAACTGAAGACATGTTTAAAACTTTATCTCAATAACTTTGGCTGGAAGAATTTTGTAAAAGGATTCTTTATTCAAAGGTATTTGGAAGAAAATATATTCCTTCTTTTTTTTGTATGTTTATTTTCGGCTAATAGGGTGCTATTTTTTTCAAAATATTTCAAAATTATTTAAGATTATTATGGAGCCCAAATATGAATCAAATGTGATTGGAACTCACGACCCTTCCCTTGATGCGGGAATGCCAATGTTTGTTTTTAAAATATCACAGCACCAAGAATTAAAAATATTTTGCCAAAACGTTGGTTCGTAGACGCATCCAGGTTTTTTTCTAGGCTTGTTTTTAGTATACTTGCTAGATTTTTTCAGTTTTAATTGTTATTTCTTTGAAATAAGATTTTTATCTTGTATTTTTAGTTTGTCTATCTTAATTTCTCGTTAGGTACATCTTTTTCATGTAAAATTAATAAGTTCCAATAGTTTCGCTATGCGAATACTTTTTAAAGGTCAATCTTTGTTTTTTAAATGACCAATTAGAATAGAGTACTTTTGGTTTTTCTAAAACATACAATTAAAATAAATAAATTACCTTATCGTTTGTTCTGTAACAAAATTATGATAAACTCCCAAAAAGGCGTACTTTCTCTTTGTTCCCGCATCCATTAACAGGAAGATAATGGAAGTTAGCACTTCGCTCCCTATATCAAGCTAATTGAATTGTGCTGATGACGATAGAGTGCTTTTGAGAAGTTTCAGCGCTTCGGGTAAGAAAATAAAAATGATCTACATTATTTTATGGGGCGTACGGAAACGAGGCATACATTCATGGTTGATACACCTTCTTCCCGCACTAAGCTCTTCACCTCCACTTTTATAATTTATTATTATTATTATTCAGTCGTTTTTGTCCTACTGCAGGGCAAAGGCCTCCCTACCCTCTTTCTACTCTTCGCGACTGAACGCAGTGACAGGCCACGATACGTCAAGTTCGTCCCGCCCCATCTCATTCTTGGTCTTCTACGTCGCCTACATTTATGATGCGGATAGCTAAAGAGTGGCACTCGTTGCCGGCGTCTATTTTTCCAAATACCTATAATTTATAGCTATTACTATTACCTATTTTTTATAGTTTTCAAAAAAGAATGAATAGGTATCTACATAGCTGAGCGCGCTACCGTCTACCACATCATCACTTAACATCAGGTGAGATTGCGGTCAAGCGTTAGCCTATAAATTGTAAAAAAAAAGTTCCTATGCACCTCTTTAGTCGGTGTGGAAATACGGAGAGCGCTCTTCACATCTGTATACTTTAGAACACTGGTAGTAGGTATGGTGGTAGCAAAAGGTGGGGACCTTCCGATCCCTAAGGTCGTGAGTTCAAATCCAATCGTGAATCAATGAGTTTTTCTGTCAGAAAATGTATATGCACAATGTCAGTACTCTCAAACGGTAAAGAAAAACATCGTAATGAAACCTACATGTTGTAGAACCTCTTGTTCCATGGTAAAAATGTAAAAAAAACTGAATAAAGGAAATTTGAATTTGAATGCCAAAAGAGGGTCGATAGTATTACAGCCTCCATAGTCCGACGCTAGTAACCTACCCAAAATTTTGTTATGCTTCGTACAGTTTCCCTTCGTATTTCTGTCATCTTCCTTGTCTGGTTTAGTTTCCAACCTATTCATTTCAACACACAACATTTACACATATTTACACATTCTTTATGTCACAAATTGTCAATAACTGGAGGCATCTTTTATCCACACTATTGTTGTCCATAGATATAGATCAAAATCACCACTGATCAATATTAGTCAGTTTCAACTTAACTCCTAACCGATTTTTATTATATTCCCACTCATTTAAAACTCAAAGGAAACAGTAAATTGAAAAAAAAACACAGTTCACGGAACGTATTTTTGAAAAAAAAATCTTACACCATTTTCTTCAGACCACTTTAAGTTTGAAATGTTTCAAAACAAACTTTGTAAATTGCGAGTAAGTGAAACATTCAAACTCTTTGCAACTGCTTTTATATTATCCTAAAACCACTGCTTAAAGAATTCTAAATTCAAAATTCGAACACTAAACCGTAATCCAATCCAAATTCAGAGATCTCCAAATTCTGCTGACTTGCAACCGAGAGCCGAACGCTCGCAAAATTTGGCGGTAAATTTTGGCACAGAGACGCGCATCTCTCTCAACGGTCTGTGATCAACTGCCGTGACGCTGACGTGAATCCAGAGGGTCCTTCTATCAAAGCGAGATAAGCCTAAGGACTGGTTTTCTATCGATAGAGTAGCGCTATCCGTCAGATAAATATATTCCGGATAGCGTTACTCCTGGGCGCTTGTACACGCTAAGAAAAAACGCCGGGTCTACCCAAGAATTCGTGTCGTAACTAGAAAATAACTGTGTACACTGCTCGCAGCGGTGCACGAAAAAAATCTTATCTGCGCAAGACACGACGCGGCGAACGTTGTTGCGTTTTCGTGTGTGGAAAAGACAAAATTCTTGTCTTGCCCAGATAAGATTTTTTTCGTGCACCGCTGCGAGCAGTGTACACAGTAATTTTCTTGTTACGACACGAATTCTTGGGTAGGCCCGGCGTTTTTTCTTAGCGTGTACAAGCGCCCTTAATGAAAAAAATCGGTTGTCTTTAAAGTCGGTTTACTGACGATAGTTGAACGTGACAACGTCATACAGCTGTCCACGCGGACGCATCGCTCACTCAAGTAGGAGAGAGACAGATGTCGAACGCTGCCGAACGAGGAGGCCGATTGTGCCTCTTTGTCGCTCGTTCCGCGCTCTCACTTGCACTTCAAGCCTTAAATGGAACGCCTGAGAGCGAGGTAACGCCGCATGAGTCATGTTTTTTCGTGCGTGCAGCCGGCTCCATCGAATTATAAGACGTTATCACGTCAAAAAGAGTCCTATAATTTCGTGAAGATCTACAGATAGCGCAACTGATCCTTTATTATAATCGAAGATAATAGATTCTACTACTACTATCGCCAGGCCGAAGAATTATTGGTTTAGGCTATCTGTGGAGAGTATTATATAGGCTTTTAGTTGGGTTTACAGCTTTTAATTCAGTTATAGAGTATGTATTTAAAGTGCCCCTAACGAACCTCTTACTAGACTAACCTACGAAGGTTGAGTACCAAAACATAACGATGTCTAAAGCCATGCGCACATCTAAGCGTTCTGCTGTGGCGATCAGTGAATAGGACGTATTTTTAACCAACAGAATAAAGGCTCCTAACAGTTTTTATTCAACAGATAAAATAATATTGTTGGGCCCAACGAGTATTAGATAATACACAGGCAATGAAAGATTTTGTATAACGGAAGTAAAGGATAAAAATAAGGTTATAAAATAAGGTTAGTAAAGGTGCCTAATGTGGGCCACTATAGCTTGGTACTTGTGCCCTTATAAAAGTTAATTTTTTTCAATATAAATCTGCGTGCGAATGTTAATGATAAGGTTGACCTTTCCCTGAAAAAGTGATCAATTGTTAGATTTCATTTCAGTAAATACGGACGTAATTTAGCAGTTAAGTTTGTATGAAGTGTTGAAATGACAGCGTCAATGTCGCATAGAGCTGCACAAAATGCACACGTCACAAGACAAAAGAATGCTGAAAAAAATTACAGGAGATCATCTTATCCATAATAGGCATGACGACTAATTTTCAAAATCTCTTCTATCATATTCAGAAGTATCTATTATGTCTAAATGTCGGATTGTTGTATTTTGTAGATTTATTTTAACAAATAAATTATTAATCTCGACATTAATAAGAGAATAAATACATTTTTGAAAATCTTTGATTCCTTTTTCATTAGATGAGATAAATATTTTGGCGATACTTGATTACTGTCTTCATGCCTATATTATTGATGATCCTTGCGATTGTCGCGTGGAACTGACACAAACTCACCTATATCTATAAGACGTTTCAAAGTGATCCTTGAGTATACTCTACTGAATAAATACACACTTTTGATTTTGATTTGATTTGACTTAAGACTTATTCCACTGACTGAGATCTTATCTTATCTTATCTGTCAATTATTGTTGATCCGTCTGATATAATTATTCTTTTGACTTTGACTTATTCCTCTTCCTTACGACACATTTATAAAAACGGTGGCATTATTTTGAACACCAGGGTCGTGCTAAACCATTAATTAAAAAAAAACTGATAGCCAGTTTTGATAGTATCACTGTGGTATAAATTAAGGTTTTCCTAAATTAATAGTTATTGTTTTAATTGTCACCATGATCGCCGCTAAAGTTTTATTTTTCGTGTGTTTCGTGGGGTCTTGTTACAGTGGTAAGACCAAATTATGATTATTTTGAACCTTTTTTTTAAGTTTAGACTTCAGTTACAAGAAAATTTTACATTTTCATCTTAGAATAAATTATGAATGTGCATAATATTTAAGTTATGTTTACATTAATAACGCGTACAATTTCAACTTTTTCGTCATGAAGGAAAAATAAATTAAATTAAATTAATTATTTTTTTACCCGCGGTTTCGCTCGCCCCGTTCCGTTACTTTTTCGGGACTTTTTTTAAGCTTTTAGCCAAATCGGTTCAGCCGTTCTTGAGTAATAAATAGTGTAACTGACACGGCTTTCTTTAGAGAGCACTGGTAGTCTAGTGGTAGTGGCCCCGCCTTCCGATCCGAAGGTCGTGGGTTCAAACCCACTCGTGTACCAATGAGTTTTTCTGTCGAAAAATTTATATGCACTATGCCAGTACTCTCAAAACGGTGAAGGAAAACATCGTGAGGAAACCGGCGTATTGTAGAACCTAAAAAAAGTTCGAGCAACACGTGTCAAGGGTCACGCAAAAAGGGCCCACTAGCGGCCTACTTACGGAAAAACCTGCCCGCACATCAAGTGATGCGCATGATAAACTTGCCGTCACGGCTTTCTTTAATATATTTAAAGATTACGTAAATACAGGCATCATTTCACAACCTTGCGAATAATATTGTATTTATAGTGTATGAAATTGTCAATATCAAGCAAGTTTCATCAAATCAGAAAAAAAAATTGGTACATTTTTCCCAGGTTTTGGATGAAAAAATTACGCATCAATAATATTTCGTAGTAGGTAATACCCCAAACGTACTTTTAAGATGTTAATAGCCAGGCTAAATATAATAAAATGAATTAAAATGAAAAAACACCCCAAAGTTAAAATTAGCCCCCAGAGCCCAGGCAGGCTTTACATTTTTCATAGTTAGCCCCTGTCGCGGTTTGTCCTGTGAGATTTGTATAAAAAAAGCGATAGATACAATACTTCTTCTTCTTCGTCTTATCATGTCACTGGTTCTGTCGAACCAAGTGAGGTGAAAGGTTTTTACGTTCGTCTAAGTGGCGCTTTTCGTCTCTTTGACACATATTTTCAAACCTTTTAAGTGTGATACTATGTATACTTCTATACTCTATGCTAATATTATAAAGAGGAAAGATTTTTATTTCTATATGTTTGTAATGAATAAACTCAAAAACTACTGTGCCGATCTCAAAAATTATTTCACCATTGGAAAGCAACGATCACCCTCAGTAACATAGGCCATATTTATGCGTTTAAAAAATAAATATCCACCCGTGCGAAGCCTGGACAGGCCGCTAGTACTGTACTAAAATATTTGCATGCAAAGTCATGGTTACTCTAGTATCTTTTCAGAGACCACCAATGATGTGGGGATCGTCGGAGGCCATCAGATCACCATCGATAAGGTGCCGTTCATGGTATCCCTGCGTCTTAATGGAACCTATCACTGGTGTGGAGGCTCCATCATCCACGAGAGATTCATATTGACCGCTGCGCATTGTATTGTACCGTAAGTATACAGCAACTTACAGCGTTCGCAGTAACTTTTCCTATAACAATTTAAATATATTTGTTTGGTAACAAGGCCTACCAAAAGCTCTCTGGCTCTGTCTCTGGCTCTGGTTTTGAGTCTGTGTGAGAGTTGACTAAATGAATCCTAAATCGAAATGTCACACATACACAGTACACTAGTAGAAGTAGAAGTATAAGATTGATTTGTATCCGTGAAAACCTAATAATCGGCTCACAGTTAATTAATATTATTAAGTTCTATAAGGTAATGGTTTTCCAAATCAGGGAAAATTAAATACAGGGGAAATTTATCCTGGCATTACCAGTTTTTTTTAACAAAAACGCAAAAAAATTGCTAGATTTAATGTACTCTCGATTCTGATAACCCCGTTTTCAGGTAACCCTGTATAGGCAACGCCAATTTTCCGAAGTTGTTTGAGTTTTTCCGCGCGCTAGTTTTTTCGTTCGCTAGATAAAAATATTCCCTAGTGATAAAAAAATACCTCAAACCAATTTATTCACAAAAAACAAATAAAAGGATGTGAAAAATTCGCTCTAACTTTTTGTAAAACGCCAAACGGTGCAACATTAGGTATTAATGGAAGAACTTTTTTCCCCAAAAAAGCTTTGCAAACGGTTTACAGAGTCTTTCATCGATGAGCAAAAACAGTGAAATACAGAAATAATTATAAATATATTATGGATAATCCACACAACGCAACCTAGCCCCATATTAAGCAGAGCTTGTAATATGGAAACTATTAAATAGATGATACAACAAATTCAACTATAGCGGCTGCCCGCTACCTCCCCACCAATTTTCAGCCTTATCGCTTCAACCGTTCTTGAGTTATAAACAGTGTAAATAACACGACTTTTTTTTATTTATGTAGATGTATAATATACCTAGACAGAGAACAAATATCTGCGTTCACCACACAAATATTGTTTTCGGTGGGGATGGCCTGCCCACTCCTAGGTCGCTGGCGATAGCGATCAGTAAAACGCTGTCAATATCACTGTCAAATTTAAGAGCGTTTCACAGATCGCCGACACCAGCGACCTAGGTGTGCCGCAGGTCTTTACGGCGCGCAGAGGAAATAAAAAAGCAGCCAAGTGCGAGTCGGACTCGCCCATGAAGGGTTCCGTAGCATCAATTAACATAATATAAAGGTTTTTGTAGTTCGTCGAAAGGTAAATTGCGGTTTACGATTTATGACGTATAAAAAAAAAACTACTGACTAGATCTCGTTCAAACTAAATATCGTTGGAAGTTTGCATAGTAATGTACAACATATATTTTTTTTGGATTTATCATTCTCTTATTTTAGAAGTTAGAGGGGGGGGGACCAACTTTTTTCCACTTTGGAAGTGTCTCACGCGCAAACTATTAAGTTTAGAAAAAAACTATATTAGAAACCTCAACATCATTTTTGAAGACCTATCCATAGATATCCCACACGTATGGGTTCGATGAAAAAAAAAAATTTGAGTTTCAGTTTCAAGTATGGGGACCCCCAAAATTTATAGTTGTTTTTCAATTTTTGTGTAAAAACCTTAATGCGGTTCACAGAATACATCTACTCACCAAGTTTCATCAGTCTAGCTCTTATGGTTTCGGAGAAAAATGGCTGTGACTCGGCCGGACAGACAGACAGACAGACAGACAGACAGACAGACAGACAGACATGACGAATCTATAAGGGTTCCGTTTTTGCCATTTGGCTACGGAACCCTAAAAAAGCAGCCAAGTGCGAGTTGGACTCGCCCATGAAGGGTTCCGTAGCACGACGAACTACAAGAACCTTTATATTATGTTACTTGATGTAACATAATAAGATTCTTGTAGTTCATCGAAAGGTAAATTGCGGTTTACGATTTATGACGTATAAAAAAAAAACTACTAACTAGATCTCGTTCAAACCAAATATCGTTGAAAGTTTGCATAGTAATGTACAACATATATTTTTTTTAGTATTATCATTCTCTTACTGTAGAAGTTAGAGGGGGGGGGACCAACTTTTTTCCACTTTGGAAGTGTCTCTCGCGCAAACTATTCAGTTTAGAAAAAAACGATATTAAAAACCTCAACACCATTTTTGAAGACCTATTCATAGATACCCCACACGTATGGGTTCGATGAAAAAAACATTTTTGAGTTTCAGATCCAAGTATGGGGACCTCCGAAATTTATAGTTTTTTTTTTTTATGTAAAAATCTTAATGCGGTTCACAGAATACATCTACTCGTCAAGTTTCATCAGTCTAGCTTTTACGGTTTCGGAGAAAAATGGCTGTGACATACGGATGGACAGACAGACAGACAGACATGACGAATCTATAAGGGTTCCGTTTTTGCCATTTGGCTACGGAACCCTAAAAACTATGTTATATACTACAAACTTATTTAACAGAAACCGCACATTCAAAATCCTTGCTGGAACCGACGTCGCTGAAGTCAACAACGACGGAGAGTTGTACGACATCGAAAAAATCATGATACACGAGAAGTACTCCAATGCTACCTTCAACTTTGACGTTTGCTTGATCAAACTGTCAAAGCCACTAAAACTCGGACCGAAAGTAGCTACGATCAATCTAGCGGATCGTACCGTGAAAATGCGTGATATAAAGATGCTGAATGTTACTGGCTGGGGATCTAATGGGGTAAGTTTAGCTACCACATTATTTCATCTACCAAATGTTGATTATGTGCATGTCTCTCTTTTGTAATGGAAAATTGATGAGAAAACAACTCGTTTCGATCGTTCACGTATTTTTGCTATCTCATCTTTTCTCCATACAATAGAAAGAGACAAATAGGCGAAAAGAAAACAACATTTCGTAGACGAAATGTTGTAAATGAAGCGGGACAGATGAATGACGGCTGATAGAAGAGAATGGAAGAGGAAAACATATTTTGCCGATTCAAATCAACACATACATAACTAAATATGTGTTATTAATTACAAATGTATACTTTTCAGATTTTCCTTATACTTGTAGTTAACTTGCCAAATTTCATAGTTCTAGGTCAACGGAAAATACCCAATCAATTTTGATCCACTTGAGAGTGTCGAAATACGTATTTTGTTTCAATTCGATACCTCCACGCGTTATCGATATAAAGGGACAAACTGTCAGACAGACAGACAACAAAGTGGTCCTATAAGAGTTCCGTTATTTTCCTTATAACCCTAAAAGCATTGTTGTTTTTGTCCATAGCATAATACATACTCAAAAAACCTGCAACAAGTAATGGTACCAAAGGTCAACCGTCGTGAATGCCAGATGATGTACTTCTCTCAAAGAATGACAATCACCCCTCAAATGATCTGCGCTGGCAAAGAGGGACAGGATTCCTGTCAAGTGAGTTTCTAAAGAGGGCATCACACAGGCGGCTCTCCATACAAACGTAGTCCCCTATTTCCTCCCTGGATAATGCCTCTAGAGTAACCATTTTTTCTCATTAAATCCAGATCTGCTATGTAGACGTGCTCGTATGTTTTCCTTTTTTCCAGAAACTTATTGATAAAGAAAATATGACCCTCATATGATTTATATGAAATATGAATTGGAGGTGATATTTTCTTTATCAATAAGTTTCTGAAAAAAAAGGAAAACATCGAGCACGTAAGTAGATCTGGATTTTAAGAGAAAAAATGGTTACTCTAGAGGCATTATCCATGGAGGAAATAGGGGACTACGTTTGTATGAAGAGTCGCCTGTGTGATTCCCTCTAAATGCCTGCACACATCTAGGTGATAGCGATGCCAATCAGCTGAATATAACAGCGATATTTGAGAGCGTTTCATGTAATCGCCATCGCCTAGATGTGAAACATAAATTACTTAACCGTTAACTGCGTTGACTGCCATCACAGCTCAGTTGGTAGTAGGTTTGCCTTCTGCACTGGAGGGCGTGGGTTCGATCCCCACCGAGAACAAATATTTATGTGGAGAACGCAATATGTATTTAAAAAAAAAAAGTATTATATCAGCTACCTGGTTCCCATTGTACAAGCTCTGCTTTGTTTGGGGCTAGATAGTGATGTATGGATTGTCCGCATTATTTTATTTATTTAACTGGAAGCGAATGCTCTCGAGATTTAGATTTTAGATAGTTTGGCGCTAAAGTAAGGCCATTTCTGTTGTTGAAATCATATTATTCTATTGATGAAACCTTGGCTGATGATTTTAGCATGTAACAGTTTTTTGCCTACGTTAGGTACCAACTTCATTTTTAATGACTTATTAGTTTTAGGTTAATTTCTTTGTCTAATCTGACTTTTACGAGTGTACAAAATGTATCAAAATTGAATAAGTTTTATTGAACTTGAACTTGACTCTCTAGCATTAAGTTCGCCTATAAAAGATGCAATTTTTGTATTTTTTTCTAACCTATATATATCGTCCCACTGCTGGACAAAGATCCCTCCCAAATTAGTTCAACCTTAATTTATTTATAAATGCAATAAATAATGTTCTATTAATCTAACTTTGAAATACGTTTATTTACAAACTAATGCTTTTAATTTGTACCAGATTTTTCATACTATGTATTTCTTAGGGTGACAGCGGTGGTCCCCTCACCAAAGACAACTACCAAGTGGCCATAACCTCTTTCGGGCTAGGCTGCGGAAAAGTTCCTGGGGTATACTTTAAGGTTTCCGCTGCTCTGCCATGGATAAGGAAAATGATTGAGCAAAATTCTGTGTAATCGTACTAATCAGTAAAATTTGCACGTTTTTTTGGAAATCATGAGGGTAATGAGCATTGTTATCAATAAATAAAATAATGATGTAAATAAGTGATTGTGTTTTATTGCTGTAATTACTACCTATATTTTTTAATTATATTTTCATGGAATAATCGTACAAGCACGAGAGAAAAAACTAGTCAGTTTTCAAAGAGTTTTCTTTGTCCTGAAAACTAACTAATTTAAAAAACTTTATGCCGGTTTTGAACCATTTTATTAATTGACCTATTATGTACGAGGAAATCGAGTTTTAATGGATTTTTAGCGTTAAACTCTACTTTTCACTACGATTGAAATAATATTCAATACATTATGAAATAGCTGAGGAAAGTTCTTAAGATTTCGCGTCAATGTCTTTTCGTTTCTCCGAAACTATAAGAGCTACACTGATGAAACTTAGTAAGTAGATGTATTCTGTGAACCGCATTAAGACTTTCTCACAAACATAGAAAAAAAACAATAAATTTTGGGGGTCCCCATACTTAGAACTGAAATTCAAAAAACTTTTTTCATCAGACCCATACGTGTGGGGTGGGTATCTATGAATAGGTCTTCAAAAATGATGTTGATGTTTCTTATATTATTTTTTTCATCCCACCAGCTCTGAAAGTGTGTTTTTGCTGTTTAATTTCTGACTGGAAAAGCCGTTTTTATCCGCTAGAGGATAAAGTAAATTTGAATTTAGAATATCGTGTTCAATAAGTTTGTGAATACACAACCTATTCACTTCTACCTCCATGGTGCCGAACTTTTCATGCAACCTTTTTTATTTTGTTAAAAACTCGCACTCGTAACCTTCTTGGTGTATTTGTGAATTCAAAACACCATTAAACCTATTTACTTCTACCTGCATAGTGCCGAATTTATCATACAACCTTTTTAAATTTGTTAATAACTCATACTCGGAACCTTCTTGGTGTGTTACTTTTAGTCGCACCATGTTCTTTTTTGCATTTATAGTCATTTCCTCGCTGAGGTGGGATGAAAAGTTACGTGTTGCACTCGAGTGCAAAGATTTTTCACCTTGTGCTCTTTTGATTCCTTCGCGAACGCTTGGATTCTATATAACTTTTAAACCACTCGCTACGCTCGTGGTTAAGCTTTAGAATCCTGCGCTTGCTCAGTCATCAAAATTGAGCACGCGGTTAAAAAGCAGCTTTGCACTCTTGTATAACAAATAACTATTTCTAAACTTAATAGTTTTTGCGAGAGACACTTCGAAAGTGATAAAATGTTGGTCCCCCCCCCCCTCTAACTTCTAAAATAAGAGAATGACAAAGCTAAAAAAAATATATGATGTATTACTATGCAAACTTCCAACGATATTTGGTTTGAACGAGATCTAGTAAGTAGTTTTTTTTTAATACGTCATTAATCGTAAACCGCAATTTACCTTTCGACGAACTACTAGAACTTTTATATTATGTTACTTGTTGCTACGGAACCCTTCATGGGCGAGTCCGACTCGCACTTGGCCGCTTTTTCATACTATGTATTTCTCAGGGTGACAGCGGTGGTCCCCTCACCAAAGACAACTACCAAGTGGGCATCACCTCTTTCGAGTTATTAGGCTGCGGAGAAGTTGCAGCCTAGCTCCGCTGCTCTGCCTAAGGAAATTCTCCTGCATAAGGAAAATGATTAAGCAAAATTCTGTATAATCGTACTAATCAGTAAAATTAGCACGTTTTTTTGGAAATCATTAGTGTAATGAGAATTGCTATCAGTAAATAAAATAATGATGTTGTAAATAAATGACTGTGTTTTATTGCTGTGATTTTAAATTAGATTTTTAATTATACTCGTATATTTTCATAGAATAAATCGTAAAAACACGAGAGGAAAAACTAGTTCGTTTTCAAAGAGTTTTCTTTGTGCTGAAAACTAACTAGTTTAAAAACTTTATGCAGGTTTTGAACCGCTTTCAAACTTGAGAGTAGACTATAAAACAAGTGTTAACTTAAAATACTTATAGTATTAGCACAGTATAATAGTAGATTGTTTTAAGGGACCTAAAATTTACCTATGAAGTACGAGGAAATCGAGTTTTAATAGATTTTTAAAGTTACAGAGAATATAAAATAATTCAATACAATATGAAATAGCTGAGGAAAGTTCTAAAGATTTCGCATCAATCAATGTCTTTTTAGGGTTCCGTAGCCAAATGGAAAAAACGGAACCCTTATAGATTCGTCATGTCTGTCTGTCTGTCTGTCCAGCCGTGTCACAGCCATTTTTCTCCGAAACCATAAGAGCTAGACTGATGAAACTTGGTGAGTAGATGTATTCTGTAAACCGCATTAAGGTTTTTATACAAAAATAGAAAAAAAACTATAAATTTTGGGGGTCCCCATACTTGAAACTGAAACTCAAAATTTTTTTTTTCATCGAACCCATACGTGTGGGGTATCTATGGATAGGTCTTCAAAAATGATGTTGAGGTTTCTAACATTGTTTTTTTCTAGACTGAATAGTTTGCGCGAGAGACACTTCCGAAGTGGAAAAAAGTTGGTCCCCCCCCCCTCTAACTTCTAAAATAAGAGAATAATAAAACTAAAAAAAATATAAGTTGTACATTACTATGCAAACTTCCAACGATATTTGGTTTGAACGAGATCTAGTCAGTAGTTTTTTTTTTATACGTCATAAATCGTAAACCGCAATTTACCTTTCAACTAACTACAAAAACCTTTATATTATGTTATTTGATGCTACGGAACCCTTCATGGGCGAGTCCGACTCGCACTTGGCTGCTTTTATTTTATTTCTTCTGTAGCTGTAACACATTGAATGCATTCTAAGAGATCACAGAGCTTAGTTCCATTTTCAAAAATAAAATGTAGTTTTTTTTTCAAGTCTAGTAGTTAGTAAAGTGGAGTATACGAGTAGACATTTTCGTTTTTGTAGGCTCATAGTCATTTGACAAACAATAATTTAATAAAAAAAAAGAGAAAGAAAATGCTATGTTGTCTTTACTCTGGTAAGCCACAACGACGGTATTTTTGAGCAAGAGGAAGATAAAAGTACTACTTTTTAGTTACCCAAGTTGATGTAAAATTTTTCCTAATGCCCACGTAAGTTCCAAGCAGTTCTAACCAGCTTTTTAGCCCTTTTTCAGTCAGTAACTTTAGAATCTAAAACGATTGAACGGATTTGGATGAAATTTGGCACATTAGATTATGGTCTGGAATAGCACAAATGCTTTTTTTTATCCTGGTAAAGTATATGGATTTGTTTTAATCATATTATGTATATATGAGGAAGTCGTATTTATATTATAACTCAAGAACGGTTGAGCAGATTTGGCTGAAAATTGGTGGAGAGGTAGCTTAAAACCAGAAGACAGACATTGATTTTTTTTTATCCCGAAAAGGGTTTCCGCCAAATCCCATAGAAAAAAACCCCAATCCCGGCGCAAAAGAATTGTATCTCAGATTTTAGATAATTATTAGTAGAAACAATATCAGGTGTCGCTATTTCCTGTTTCCGTGGCTAACATGTTTTTTTTACCCAGAGAAGTTTCATAGGCGCTCTACATGCAAAAATGACACTTTTTACGTTTGTGTTGTTAATTTTGTTAATGAGTGAATTAATACAGTAAAAATCTGAGATACAATTCTTTTGCGCCGGGACTTTGGGAATTTTGGCGGAAACCCATAACGGGAACGGGGCGAGCAAAGCCGCGGGCGGCCGCTTGTCTTATACATAAACTGAAGCACTGGCGCCGCAAAGGAAGTCTAAGGGAGCATGTTCCTTTTACAACAGAATTCACAGAGACCCGTTATCTCGTGAAATATTTACTGGTTAAACAATGGCTTTCTGCTCCATTGAACAATGCTGGACACTTTCCAAGGCCCACCCGACTTTTGGGCGCCATTTTGGCGTAGGTTGTTTATGTTCAGATATTAATGTAATTTTAGTAAGAGCCTTTTTATTTAACTGCAGTCAGAAGAAATACACTTATGTTTCGATCCCTATATGTATTAAGTGAAAACTTCTTAAGGCGGGTTTGAGCATTTTTTGAGCGTGGTCATGTGGAATTGGCACTTATTACTCACCATTCTTTCAAAGCGATCTTTGTGATAACCCTGACTATGGAAATTTTGAATAAGAAATTGAAGTGGGAAAAGATATTCATGTTTTCAATTCTGTTGACATTTCCGGAGTGCAATGATAATAAACATCGCATTGCCTCGTAGGTCACGCACGAAACGTGCCCTTCGATGCACTGCCCTGCATCCATCAACTTGAGTCATACACAGTCTCACGTTCCAGTAATTTCACCGGCATTCGAACCGGCAACCCTTCAAACCGAAACACAGCAATGCTGCTTTATGGCAAAAATAGGCATGGTCTACTACTGCTGCGATTTTTTATAGTACAGTTTGGTTTTATTTGGTATAAAGGCAAAATCTAATTGTGATTTTCTTTGTGGTTATCGAAGTTTTGAAGCGCTAAATTTAATTATTTAGACATTCCCCCAAACTTTTAAATGATTAGAAAACTTTTTGAAACATTGAGCAAGTATTTTGGATCGTACTTTTGTTTTGGATAAAGTGCTTGGATGTTCACCAAGTATAATCGTTATCAATTATTCCAAACTTTGTACAAATTCTTTTAACAATCATTAGATAATTCTGTTTAAATTCTTTTTTTTTACCTACATAATTTGAGCAAGTCCCTAGCCTACGTTAAGGACGTGCCCTACGTGCATTGCGCCCATTAACTAGAGGCATGAGAGAGAGATCTCAAGTTCAAGCTCAAGGACACAATGTTTTTTTTGAATATTTATTCGAATTGAGAGTCTTTTTATTGATATTTTAAATATCAAAAATATTTAGCTGCAGAGCTAATTAAAATACCAAGTAATTTTTGATTTGGCTCCAACTGCAACAAACGCCTGTCAGCTAGCAAAACCCCGCGCAATAACTTGCTACTAGTCTGCCTGCAGGCGCCAAATTGACTAGCATCCCAGCCACTACTACCGTTATTATCTTACTAACCGTGAGTTCCGGCGTTTCCCGGGTATTAATGAAGAACATTCAAGAACGTTTAGAAGCATTATACCTATTCTTATCAAAATTGAGATTTTTAGAAAAGTCCTTACGTGATAGAAAAGGATAGACATACAAAAGTCCCTACGTATTAGAAAAGGATAGATTTTTGCAACATTTTGCATTGATGTAGTCCTATTAGTCGTAGCGTGATGTTATTAGCCTATAGCCATCCTCGATAAATGGACTATCTACTACTAAACAAGGCTGAGCATATAGATAGATGTTCAGCCTTGTTGCTGGCCTCAAGTTGATGGACGCAGGGCAGTGCATCGTAAAGCACGTTCCTGACGTGCTTGATCTACGAGGTGTTACTTTTTATAGACGATGATTACCTCTTAACATCAGGCGAGCCATAATATGCTTATTGTTTCATCAGTTAGTTGTATAAAAGAAACATAAAAGCATGTTCCCATTTTCATAGAACCGTCTAAATCTAAAGTCTACAGTCATCCAAGTCACCATGTAAAGTCACCAGCGTCGGACTGGCTATATAGTCGAAATGGCATTTGCCGCTCGGGCCCCCCACGGGCCTGGCTTGCGGGGCTTGTGGCAACCGTAGGATAGGAGGCCAGCGCAGACTAGGCCCCAGGTCTTGAAAACTAAATGTAAAACTAGATCAGACAGTACGTTCATACAATTAAAGACAAATGGAAAAGAAAAATGGTTGCCTCTTCACCCGGCTTGTGACCTATTCCGGCCTAGTCCGACTGATTACGCCGCTACGTTTTCTAAGACTGAAAACCTTGCCTTGCTGCAAAAAAGCAACTTGTTTTCATGAAAACTTTGCAAGATAGTGAATGAGATGACTGTGGTAGGGAACTTGGCAGCCATCCAAAGTCGATATCGTGTACCCCGGAAACGTCGTACTGTGCTCAAGATCTGTCGAATGGTCGTAAAGTACTCTGAATATGTTTCCAAATGATGGAGAGGAAAACAGGCGTCACGGCTCAGTTGGTAGTAACTCTGCCTTCTACGCCGTAGGTCGTGGGTTCGATGAAATATTTGTGTGGTGATTGTAGGTTTTTTTTCCCTGTCTGGTTGTTATATTGTATTCTAAGCATGTATTTACAAAAAAACTAATCCGCCTGCAACTCGTGTCAATAGTTCCTTCAAACTAGTGTGAAGGAAGGATTTAAGTGTAACTCAAAGAGGCCTTTTTCCTGTCATCCAGCTGTAGCCGCTGGCGAACCGCGATCAATGAAATGCTGTCAAATATCGCTGTCAAATTTGACAGCGTCTCACTGATCGCGTTCGCCAGCGGCTTAGGTGTGCGCAGGCCTTTAGTCAGTCAGTCCCACAGAACAGAAAAACGCTTTGTCTTCAGTGAGTACAAGAACTCAAGTACAAAACAGCAAGTTAGCCACACCAGAATACCTATGAAGATGTAGACACTAGACAGGTATAATCTGCAACGTGGCGTGGCTTAAAAAGCTAGCGCTTCAGTTTCTATAGAGCGCAAGTTTTAATTAGCGTTCATACAGAGAGTCGCAGAGTTAGCAGAATACAGAATATTTTTGCATTGAGTGGTTAGGGAAGTATAGTTTTTTATACAAATAGCTTGTAATACTTGGTTCGAAAGAATCAGTGACACGATATGAGAGAAGAGGAAAGATTGATTTGAATTTTTGTGCGTATGTTTGTAATGAATAAACTCAAAAACTAATGCGCCGATCATCGACCTACAATTACATGGACCTCGGCTTTCGCACAAAAGTCACGAAAAAAGTGTACCAAGCTAACCTACTATAGGTGGATACTTATACTATATTATATAAACAAACTTAAAAAAAAAATTATGTCTTATCACAATTAGCACAGAACTCAATTTTGATTGCAACACTACCAGCATATCGCATGACGCACTTCTAGCGAAGATAACAGAACATAGAATAAATGGAGTAGCTTTTATTCCTATTTTTTTTTGCCTTGACTAGAATGATATAAAATATGTATGTTTTAGAACTTTATATTTACAGACACAATCGGGAAAGAACAAGAAAACGCTTCCTTTTTAAATGTTTATTGATATAATATTTACACAGTCATAATCATGGATGTATATTAATTGCCTTGAAATAAATTTATATGATTGTATAGTTGTCTCTTCGATTTTTTTTTGCTGTCAAACGTTTCTTTTTTGCCAATATAATGCAATCTTACATCAATGTATTTTTCAATCACAGCTTTCAATAAACTTATTCTGTGATTGAAAGTAGGCGGCTGCTGTAATGAATGCAAATGAATTATCTTGAAAAACATTGATTTGTATGAATGTTTTCATAACAATATGGCAGATTTCCCCCTTTTTCATTAGTTTATTCATGCGCATTAATCTCCTGATGGTGTCTTCAGTCATTTTGCATAGTATAAAAACATATTTTCCTGCATAAAAAAGACCGCCCATGTTCTTTACGTCGATCAATTTGTGAAACCGTAAATGTTCGGTTGCTAATAACGCTTTCTTGCAATCGGTGCATCTAATTCGTTTTTGCAGATGTCTTACAACGAAACCGGAAATGTAGCCAATAATTTGGTCAATATAGTCCCGTGCGTTGTGAGTTTGAAATCTACTATTTAAATACCTACAAAATTCTTTACAAATTACGAAACCATACCAAATAAAAAAATAAACAAGCGACTCCACTGCTTTGAGAATTATTGTTCCGCAACTATCGTCGGCTTGGGTTGATGCCAAAACAATGCCGGTCTCTTTCTTTCTGCTGAGTACGTGAGCGTAGAAAAGAGATAGCAGATATTGCCTGCTGTTGTTTCTATCTTATAAACTTTTATTCAATACTATGAAAATATCGTATTTTGAGACAAAATATAGACATAAATTTGAATAAAAGATAACTCACTCACCGATAATATGATATTCCATCTTTTTTTTTAACTTTTGCCGAGTAATTCTTGCAATCTTTCACAACACAGTACGGCATTGTAACGTGCGAGCGGTAGCGAGGTTGAATGCGTAATGGGGCGGGATTGTCATCTATATTTCGTTTTAGTCTTTAAGTTCAGTGGACACTTTTGAGCGCGGACCCGAAATCCATGTATTTGTAGATCAATGGCGCCGATTTCAAAAATTATTTCACCATTGGAAAGCTACATTCACCCTGAGTAGCATAGGCTATACTTATGAGTTTAAAATAAAAACGAACTTGTTTTTTTATAATTTGACAGCTGTCAGTAGAAAGCGATTCTCCCTAGGGCTGAAAGTTTTACTTTCAATTAGGCCCCTCAGGCAACTTCAGACCTACTTTCAGAGTATGAGTAATGAAAAATAAATGACCACCCGTGCAAAGCTGAGACAGGCCGTTAGTTATATAGTGGGATATAAGAACTAAATGGATAGTGCTTATTTTGTAACATTGCATAGGTTATAGCCGCATACGTTTGAAGTACGCAATATAATCGAGTTTTACGTATTTGTGCAACACTTTCAAATCGTGTTTATGCGTGTTTCATGTGTAGCAACGCTGTTAGAAATTTAATGCAAGAAAATATTTCAGTTGCGGTTGGATTTGCGGAGTGAGAATTTCTATCGTCATTGTTACTTTTTAAAGTAATGGCTTCGTGAGCTGTAGACCTCGCGAGCACGCTAGTTACAATAGCTATAATATAAGTTGAGGATGAGGTCCATAAGGAATGGCGCAAATCATGTCTGGACTGCGCCAAGTGGCATACCCTGAGGAAGCCTTTGTCGAAGGACAACCCGACCCGCCGGTGTCATGCATATAGATCAAACTTTTGCTTATTGGTATTTAGTAAGTAGGATATGTAAATAAAGGCTTATTTTATTTATTTATTTATTTTTTATTTATTTTGCTTACATTTCCATTGTAAAAAGCACTTTTTACAAGGGAAATGTAAGCAGAGTTAGACCAAAGAAAACATGGATGAACTGTATGAAAGATGACATGGATAGTAAGAGACGAGTGGACGCATCAGGGAAGACGGCTGACAGAGGGGAATGGCGGAAGAAGACAGTGCCGACACTATACAAAGTGGGGATAAAGGCAAAAAGAAAATGAGGTAGTACTTTCCCAGTCATCATCATCATCAAGAAGTCCACTGCTGGACATAGGCCTCCCCTACACATTTCCAGGAAGAACGTTTCTGAGCCCTTTCCATCCACCGACTTCCTGCGATCTTATAACAATGTTGTCAGTCCATCTGGTGGTTGGGTGCCCTACTTTTCGGCTTCCGGTTCGTGGTCGCCATTCGACAACCCTTAATTCCCCTGTATAAGACCTGCCCATTGCCATTTCAACTTACTAATTCTAAGAGCTATCGGTGACCTTGGTTCTTCTACGGGTATCCTCATTTCTGATAACTTTCCCAGTATCATTATAATACCTATAATAATATAGATAGATGTGATATATAAATATAAAACATACGTATTGTGTACTTCTTGTCGGAGTGCCGAGAAGACCTGCTGGTGGTTTGAGATGATCTCCGTTTGAATCCCATGATTCCCATTATTGATGAGGTCTGTGGACAGTCGATTACTAAGGTAAGTATAATTAAGTATTGTAATTTTTTAAAGCTTTTTGTGTTATTTTATTGAAAGGTTTTTTCCTGATTTTATAAATTTTTTTGATGTCCCGAGTTATTCGGCGAGTGTGTTTATGACCTGATGAGGCAGCGGTCAGTGCATCCTCGTACCATGGGAAGGTCGTGGATTAAAATCCCGCTCGGCTCTTAACTTTTGAGATATTATAAATACATAGTCAGAAAATAATAATAATAAATATCATTAATTTTTTGCCATAAAATTAAATTGCTATCGCAGCAAGGTAAAAATTTAAATGACCAAATCTGTCTTTGAAGTTCTTAAAATTACTTAACAGAAAATACGTGAATTACTCTCCAGTTCCATTAAATTTTGTCAAAGGACATTGCTTTACAAAAATATATTGACGTGGCGAAAGGTTAACGACCTCAGTGCGCGGTAAAATGGCCTGTCTAATGTTATAGAGACGAATTGGCCAATTTTATTACTGTAATATTATTATACTCGTACATGCAAGTGTAATTACAAGTAGGTAAATTTGATTTATTACCCTTATGATTTCTTAATTACTTGCAATGCAACATGGGGCCCATAATGCACGTGGCCTGTGAGGTAAACCAACTGTTATAGGTAGCAGCTAAAAATGAAAATGTAGTGGACCAAATCACTCGAAAAATTTTTTTCACAACAAAAAATTTAATAAATTTTTTGGACTTACCTCGAAATGAACTGTATTTCCCTTTAATTTTTTTTGACACAACCTTTTCACAACTTTGATTAAAATCCTTAGATATTATGCAACAGGAAAGATGAATCCACAATATATCAACAATTTTAAAATATCTACAAACACTAAAATATTTAGAGTCTAAAAAGGTTTATTGTACGGCGTCAGATCACGGTTTTTATTCCTAAAATCCTTTGCTAAAGCTTCAATGATATATTTAAAAACAATTTTCATTCATGAATGACACATTTTCATTCATAATTTTATAAAAAACCGATGGTTAGGGCGAAATTATTTCGCTCCAGATTACAGCGTTTGACATTTCAGGGAGTGCTGCCATAAAAAAGTACACTACTGTAATTTTTTAAGTATTTTTAATGTCAAAGCATAAATCAAATTGCATACACGCGATAATTAGAAAATGATAAAAGTAGCCAAATTTCAGAACTCGCAATTAGTTATAAACCCGGAAAGACTACTTTTGTTCTTCGATATCTGAGTGCAAAAGTCGTTTTTATCCGCTAGCGGGTAAAATAAATTGAATTTAAAACATGGTTTGCACTAAGTTTTTTTTTTTAATCTTTATTTATTAAAGAGGGTTTAATCTGCAAGATTATGCCACCCTCGAATTAACACTTAAACTATGTACAATCATCTACGCTTAATGCCAACTTTAACAATTTTTAAGTTCGTGAATTCAAAACCTCATTAAACCGATTTACTTCTACCTCCATGGTGCCGAATTTGTCATGCAACCTTTTTTAATTGGTTAAAAACTAAAACTTGATACTTTCTTGGGGACGACTCAAACTCGAAATGTTTTTTTTAAATTTGCTTTGCTATAATTTTCCCTAAAATGCATCACCCTCTCAATCGAAGCTATGGCAACACTGACACGCATGCGCGTAAAATATCCGGGTTCGCGCCAGATGCCCAGAGCTAGGTAGGGGCTATTGATCTGTGCCCGTTATGCTTTTCATCATCTATCATAGATTGACCTGAGTCTGAGTAGCTCTCATTTGACCTAACAGATACCCTCAAAGAAAATTAGCATAAAAAATCTTTTAGGTTGCACAGTGTTGGTTGAAAAACCATAAGCTTAGCTAGTTCAATTTTAGGTAGAAAAAAAAGTAATAAGTCTTCTTGAGGGCTTATGACCACCGGTGAACTTCCTTAGACTGGTTTTGGTCAAGGATGACGTCTGAAAACAGTGGTCAAGTTTCACAATAAAACCAATAAAACACAAGCTCCCACGTTTTAGAGTTTTCAATAATTTATCAGTAGTAGTAGAGCTCTTTCTGAAAGGCTCGTCCACAGGGAACTACTACCACCAAACCTATATATTATTTTCGCCGTCAAGCAGAGATGCTCTGTTTCGGTTTGAAGGGTGCCGGTGAAACTACTGGCACGTGAGGCTGAACATCTGTATGCCTCAAGTTGATGGACGCATCGCAGTGCGCCGTAGGGCAAGTTCTTAACGTGCGTGACCTACGAGGCAATGCTTTGTTAAAAGCGACGTCTATCACTTAACACTGCAATAGTTGTTACTTGTTCATAGTTTATATTAGCCTCGTCAAACCAACCTTTGTAAAATAACTTCTTTTAAACTAAAATAAAAATCTTGTGAAAATGCTATAAATCTAATCTCTGGCGAAGCTTTAGAAAAGACAAATCCGCTGACGAGGTGAAAGGTGTTCAAACCGACTAGCTAGCCTTTCAGCGCTTGAAATCTTTCAATTTGTTATGAAAAGTATTGCTGATCCTAGCAGAGAAGCCTTTCAGATAAAACATTTTATAATCAAGAAAACCTACTCGTATAGGGGCACGCTCACACGCGATTCGAACGCGATTTCAGTCGGACGAACCGCGCGTAGTCGCGTAAGCGCTGCTTGCGTCTCAGAAACTTTTACTCTTTATCTGAGTTTAATCATAATTTTGTCGTTTTCATTAACAAAAAAAATACAACTGTCTTGAGAACCTTCTCTTTTTTTATTTGAAGTCAGATAAAAAGGCATACACTTCTGATACTGGCAGCATTTGCCCCTAAGCCAACACTAGTAGTAACAGTAAACAGACTTGCACCATAATTATAGACGATTAATTTCAGTCTATGGCTTTGCAATTTTTGCAAAGGCATAGTGCAATTTTTGACAGCGATACACTTGATCACAATCGGCATCGTAGGCGATCTAGATGTGCTCAATGAGGCTCATTTTGCATGAAATGTAAATGCTGAATAGAACTGAAATATCACCCAGACCATTAAAAAGCCATTAGCAGGCTTTTTTACATCTCAGATAAAACAGATTTGGTTTAAAAGAGGTGGCCGATTTTTCAAGCCTTAATGGCTTTGTACGTGACTGGATTGGAACCCAGGACCTATATAAGGATAGTAAGATGAGGTACCATTTTACTAGTTTTTTCTTGGCCTCTAAGGACAATCTGCAACCTCAAATACCAGGATTGACCACTAGCAATTGCTAAATAGACGTTCTGCTAGCAGACTGTCTAATAGTTGGACGTTTTGCTATATACATGGACATTTTGCTAATTAGACTTACTGCTTAATAGACCTTTTGCTCTGTTGGACATTTAGCTACTTAGACCTTGCGATCAGGAGGCAAAAGAACTTACCAGTTCCAGCAACTCTGCACGTATTGAACATGTCTTTCTTGTGGATAAGGCCGACTAATAAGCTGTCAGGATGACTATAGAGGTAGATGCTGGACATTGGACAGGCCTACTGCACTAAATTTTATTCCAAGGCACTATTAGAAATAAGGGCATCAATGAAATATCCCCCTGACGTTGTATAAGCCCCTAAGTCTAAGCTGAAACCGTCAGTAATCGTTAAGTAAACTGAAGATTCCTAGAGTTAACTTTTAAATCTGTCCCTCACAAAAGTATGGATGGATGGATGTTTGTTACTCTTTCACGTAAAAACTACTGAATTGATGTTAATTAAACTTTACAATAATATAGCTTATACATCAGAATAACACATAGGCTGCAATTTATAAAGATAAGTATTGTCTAACGGAGAACGGGCAACAAAGCCGCGGGCGGCCGCTAGTAATACATAAAGGAATCACTGTGAGTCACTCACAACTGTACCCAACACAAAGAAATAAACAATTTTCCCCAATATCTGACATTTAATATGGCAACCTCGATATTATGACAAAGAGCACCTTAGCATTTTAATAAAGAGAGGCATTTCTTCATGAGAGCGTTACGTAGTATGTGTGGTGTAAAGTTGAGTGATAGAGTGAAAAACAGTGTGATAAGAGAGGAATGCGGTGTGAAAGAAAACTTAGTGATGAGAGTAGAGAAAGGTATGCTAAGGTGGTTTGGACATGTAGAGAGAATGGATGAAAGGAGATTAACAAAACAATTGCATGAGGCGAGCGTGAATGGAATTGCTGGAAGGGGAAGACCTAGGCGCATGTATCTCGATCAGATCGCAGACGTTTTAGAGAAAGGCCAGGTTAGGAGTACCCTAAACCGACGAGCATGTATGAAGAATGTTATGAGAGTGAATGAAGCGAAAGAGGTGTGTCAGGATCGTAGCAAGTGGAAATCCGTGATCTCTGCCTACCCCCATGGGAATAAGGCGTGATTTTATGTATGTATGTATTTCTTCAGTTTGTCTTGGTTCCTTGATCCCCATTCCCCATCGGACCAAATCATTCAGTGTTGGTAAGTAACACGAATAACAAAGTAAAAACCCCAATTCTGTTTAGAAAAAAATAAAAAATATAAAAGTTTTTAATCTGTGGTAGTATAGTAGCAGACATAAAAAAATAAAAATATAAATAAATATAAATATAAATCATCTAAAATAGATGCAAAGCCCTTTTTACTTTTTTTTAGTAGCAGACTATAAAAAAAACAAAATAGCCAATGGTAGGTTTTTAATCTGTGGTAGTCTGCAAGTCTGTCATTGATCTGCCTTCTTTAATTTGTATGCGTCCCTCGTTTGAGACGACTCTTTTACCTGCTAATTTGGTCTTTCAAGCTGCAAATTAATTTAATTCCCTGGACGCTGACTTTGATTACGAATTGTTTGGGTATATTGTGTACTGTCTGAACTGAATAAATTATAGTTTAAAAAACTAAAAAAAAACGCTTTTATAACTAATTGAACTAAAATGTTAAAAATAAAACTGTAATAATCAATTGAAAATTTATATTATTGTACAAAGCGTGGGGTGCTTTTTATAATAACTTCAGATATAATAAACTATTGATAAAATATTTACAAGAATCAAAATCAAGCCCCCCACGCTTTTTGGACAATAATATAAATTTTCAATTGATTATTACAGTTTTATTTTTAACTTTTTAGTTCAATTAGTTATAAAAGCGTTTTTTTTTAGTTTTTTAAACTATAATTTATTTTTAGTTTTTTTTTTTCATATTTTTTTTTTTTAATAATTGCATTTGTCATCGACCTTTGACAGGTGTGCAAAGTTTGAATCAAATCTGATCATTCAAAGTAGGTTTTTTTTTTATTATTTTTTATTTCTTTTCATTTTTTTTTATTTGTTTTTTCATATTATTGCATTGTCATCGGCCTTTGACAGGTGTGCAAAGTTTGAATCAAATCTGATCGTTCAAAGTAGGACAAAATCGAGCTCAAAGGGGTCGGTTACATACATACATACATACATACATACAGGTGAAGCTAATAAAAGCGTTATAAAAAGAAAAAAAAGGGATTGGTATTTAAAAACTGTTATTGGTTACGAATTTTTTTTACAATTTATTTAAGTACCTATGTACTCGTATAATATTATGTAGGTAAGTATTAAAGGAAAATCGTGTTACATACACTATTTATAACTCAAGAACAGCTGAACCGATTTGGCCTTTGGAAAATTGACGGGAGGGAGCTTAGAACTATGGACATAGGATACTTTTTATCATGAAAAAGTAACGGAGCGAGCGAAGCCGAGGGCGGCTGCCAGTTTTACAATAACATAACCATTACCATTTAACATTTTCGTATTAAACCATTTAGATGTCAGAAAAACTCAGAAAAATGATATTAACTTTGATTATGAATTAGGGTATTTAGGGAGGAGTAATTAGAATGGTTAGGGGCGGCAAAATTGGAATAGCCTACTGGCGGCAAATGTGTAAATCCACCACTGAGCACAATTAGATATATTAAATTTCTTGGCTCCATGTTGGTCTAAAACCTATATACTCAGAGTGCTTAACGTTACTTAGCACATACCCAAATTTTGGAGTTGTAAAAGTAGGTATTAGGTATTCACCTAAAATATAGGTTTATTCTAGTGTATACGCTTTTGTAGGTGCAGACGTAACTGGTTAGTTTCATACATATAACAAGCATATACAGGGTTATTCATTATTAGCTGCAAATACTCAGGAATTAGGTTCAACAAATATAATAAAAAATATTTATGAAATGATTTTTTTTAAGTTTTGTTATGAAAATCCCGAGAAAATCGATAAAGGAATCATTGGCGCCTGACCTATTTTGACCTTTGATCCGCGCCCGCGCGCCGTGAGTGACACTCTGCGTTCAGTCACCGCCTGGGTGGGTCATCGTCCTGTTCTCCATGGCAATCATTATGCAATAGCCGTAAAGAAATTAATAAAAATAAAATTTTGATACAAAAACTTGAAAATTTTTTTGATCAAATTTAAAAAAAATAATTTCATCAATATTTTTTATTCTATTTGTTGAACCTAATTCCTGAGTATTTGCAGCTAATAATGAATAACCCTGTATGTGTATAATATGCTTGTTGAAAATTGAATAAAAAAATATATTAAAATACCAAAGTACGTATATAATATACCTACGTACTTTGGAATTTAAATGTATTTTTTTATTCAAATCGACAACGAAAACTAAACTTTGCTTGGGTACCGTAACCCCGGTTTTGGAAGCTTGTCCGTGACCCAACACGTGCTTGACAATTTTTTTACTGAATGATTTCATCTCTTTTTATCGTAGGTAATAAATAATATTATTTGAATCTGTTTTTATAAACTCGCTGATTCAATTCTATGCAGACCTTGAATGTACTTTGTACTAGATGATCTTGAATTTGAATTTAAACTTACAATAAGAGAGGTTAGGCGTAGATAAATAAATAAAAAATAAAACCAAGTAAAGTTAAGAAAACAAGAGACACTTCATAGCCAAAATAATGAACCGATTTTGATAAAATTCAAGAGATCAATCTGAAGCTTTCAAATTAAAAAGAGTTCAAATCGGTTCATAAATTTATGACGAAATTATGTGAAAACAAACATAAAAAAAATACAACTGAATTGAGAACCATCTCTTTTTTGGTTTGAAGTCGGTTAGAAAAGAAACAGCCTTTATTTTCTAGATACCACCGACTTGAAGATATTTGGTGGAACCTAGACTTTAGCCTTTAGACGTTACAAAGTGTAGCTCTTCAATTGTTATACAACTGAATAAATTTTAATTCTCAGCTTTGGCGTAGTGCAAATTGTTATAGATAAAGGAACCACTTAACATCAAGTGTTTCCGTTTCAAACAGTTATCCTTACGTCAAGCAAAATATCATCATCATCATATCAGCCCGGTATAACCCACTGTTGGGTATAGGCCTCCTTCAATTTATTCATTAATTCATTTATTTTAATCAACATAGATCATTTTGTTGGCAAAACTTAAAAATCTATTGTCAGTAAGTACCTAATTAACCTATACAATATTTTTAAGAACCACACAGAACCCCGTAGCCTATAATACCTATACCTATAATATTATGACAGCCGCTTCTGTATTGTGCAGCTTTTGTGTTGGTGCTCATGCTTCCTGCGACCCTGACGAAATATATTATAATTTACTTATTGATTTTTTTTCTCTACAAAGCTAAAGTCACAATAAACCAGGCACCCACTACCACACAGATTAATTGATAGCTGGTACGGTGCAAATATTGTGATCTGGGGTCAAGGTGAAGCGAGACAATCCATTGGTGTGTCAGTTCCGCGCCAGCGCAGCCCTAGAGAGACGTGTGGTATGTTTGTTTTTATTTTTTATCTGTATCGCGATTTTTCGGCACCTGCCTGCAGTTGGTAGGGTCTGTGGTTATCGATATAGTTTTTAGTGATGGGGTTCTTTGTGTTTGTGCGTAGTCGAAATCTATTTATTTAAACATATTAAACTGTTATGCTGGTTTGTGTACGTTTCAAAAACTCGAAGTTCTGCACCGATCGAGCTGAAATTTTAGCATGAGATATAATCCGCATCAAGGATTGTTTTTTTTAATCACAATGTGTCACAGTCACAGCGAAGCGTGGCAGGGTACAGCTAGTGTTTTATAAAACGTTTGTTTTTTATTTTTTATCTGTATTGCATTTTTCTGGCACCAGTTTTAGTTGGTAGGAACAGTGGGACTCAAAATATTTTTGTGTGAATTCGAAATCTTATCTTTATTCTGCTTACGAGTTCACGATTATTTGATTTTATGATTTTTCATATTATTTTCAGTTTCTCAGTTTATTATAGAAAGTAAGGTTAGAGTTTTGTTTGATAAAAATTACATCAAAATCGTTTTAGCCGTAAATTCTTCTTTTATCTGAAAAGTAATAAACTTCCAGATTGTTCCCATTGAAATTACATCAAAATCTGTTTAATAGTTTGGCCATAAAGTCGGTTCTTCAAGTTTTTTAAACTTAATACTATTATTGCATACTGTATACCTAAATACGCTTCAGTATAATCAATGATAAGGAAATTAAAGTCAGTAATTTATAATAATTATGAGTATTAAATAATTATGCCAATATACGCGTTACTATGGAAACAACAAAAGCTTATTAACTCCAAATTATTAAACACTATTATTAATTCAAATTTTGTGTTTCCTTCCTTCCCTATTTTTTACCTAAACTGGCACTATTCAAATTAGTTCATACTATAAAGCCTTGCGCACACGTAGGCGATCTGCGGTGGCGATCAGTGAAACCCTGCCTAATATGAGTGGCAGCCAATTGTTATGCCATTGTTCTTTTTTTATTTTAAAAGCTTGTTTACACGTTTTCTTCCTGCCTTTATCCCACTTTATGTGGGGTCGGCACAACATGTCTTCCTCTTCCATTCTCCTCTGTCAGCCGTCATCTCTGCATTCACTCCTCTCTTATCCATGTCAGTATCTTTCACACAGTTCATCCATGTTTTCTTTGATCTACCTCTGCTCACATATCCATCAACATAATTGTACTTTGTAAAATAAATAACTTTTGATTTGACTCGTTGGTATCGCTTTTGATATTGCTGTCATATTTGACAGCGTTTCAATGATTGCCACCGCAGAATGCTTAGATGTGTGCAAGGCTTAACAGTGTTGTAGTAAAACCATAACGTTTCCATATACCAATGGTAATGTTACAAATATGGTACCAATTAGTGACTTCGCGTTTTAGCGCAATCAAAATTCTGTGAATTACGTAATAGATAAGAAATTTGCTTTGTTTAAAACGTTTCCTGGTTAATAATACACACTTTTTGACAAATAGTTAATGAAATAATTAAGTATATGACCCACTTGATGTTAAATGGTAACCATCGCCTCTGTCTGGAATATTACCTTTCAGATAAAAATAAAATATGATACTTACATAAAATATTTTTCAATTCAGCTCACAAATTACATAGTTATGCTATAACAAAACATAAAAAAAAACAGCCGACTTTAGAACCTTCTCTTTTTATTGAAGTCGGTAAAAAGGCCGTTAAGTATACAAATAGGGCGGTATATACCCGTCAGAACAATGCTCCTGCAAATTCATCAAAGTACCTACTTAATATTCTATGGTTTCCTACTACAAACCACTTGTCAAAACAATATTCTTAATGAATAGATTATAAATAATTCATGTATTAAATTAACATTTCACAATGTTGCTGTTTAGTGTCCAAGATGAGCATTATGACGTGTCTAGGTAATATCGATGACGAACTTTAAAGCTTTTCCCCACACTAGCGTTTTTCCAAGCTCATATTATGACATAGATGAAAGAAAAAGTCGCTGTCATGTCATATACGGAAGTCAAGGAGGCCGCATTCGAAAGACTTGATTGGAGAAAACTGCATCAAAACAACAAGAGCTAAGCTCTTAAATTTAAAAAAAAAAGATGACATAGAGCCCCTATGTCTGCGTAGTGACGTTGGTTCTCTGTGTGTGCTCTATCATCTCCACAATGAGGAGTGTTCTGAGGAACTGTTTGGTCTGGTGCCCGCGGCTGATTTTTATCATCGCACCACAAGTATCAGATTCCATCCTCACCACCTAGATGGCTGGTTTTCCACAATTGCTCGTTTTTCGCGGTCATTTTACACACTACACCGCCTTCAATTCGTTATTTCTTTCCATGTCAAGGTTACCTGGAAGAGATGGCTCTCAGCGATAAGGTCGCCCATTGTTTTGCCTAATTGTTTACTTTTATGTCCTGTGCTGTATTTTTGTGTGGTGAACAATAAAGAGTTATCTATATTCAACTTTACTTGCACTCACAACCATAGATTTTTTGACAGTTCTCCATTGAAAAATGTCAAAAATCTATGCTGGAGGCTCGACTTAGACTGCACTGTTTCTGAATACAGGCCTAACTGTACAAATAATAAAATAGTGTAACCTGATTTCATATCACTTTAGTAACAAATTGATCAAAACACATGCTCTGAATTAAATTGCATGATCAAAAACTAATTTTAGCTACGTTCGTATATAAAGTTTTCAATATGGCGGTAACGTCATAAAGGGATTTAATATATCGTTAAATTGGCAAAAAACACAATACACCATACGAATTATTTTGCCAAAGAGGATAAACAAGAAATACAATAAACATAGAGGGTGTTATTAATAATCCTGGCGTATCGTTGGACTAGTTAATCCGTGTTTTGTCACATTTGCTCGAGTTGACAATTGCATGTCAATGCAAGAGACAAAACACGGATTAACTAGTCCAACGCTACGCCAGGATTATTAATAACACCCAGAGAGATAGTATGTATAGGTATTGTGTGCTATACATAAACATATCACAGAATTTTGACAGAAAGTAGGTCTGAAATTGCCTGAGGAACGGGTTGCAAGTATGTAATAGGTACTTTTCAGCTCTAGGATAATCGTTTTTAACTGACAAATTTCAAAAAAAACTAGCTCTGT
Source organism: Thera britannica (assembly GCA_939531255.2). NCBI lineage: Eukaryota > Metazoa > Arthropoda > Insecta > Lepidoptera > Geometridae > Thera > Thera britannica. The sequence continues at coordinate 7,724,369 of OW618039.2, read as the reverse complement.
TTTCACATTTATAATGAATGACCCAGGACACGCAAGAATATCATGAGTAGGTACTTATTATTTTGTATATACACAGTGCTCTCAAACGGTGAAGGAAAACATCGCAAGGAAACCCATGGCGGCTGATTAGGCCAGCTAAGCTGTCAGGATGGTATAGGTGCTGGGCAAGTCTTATACCATCTAAACTAAAATCATATCCCAGGCAATATAGCATCCCGCAAGTAGGATTTGTATAACCTCCAGTTGCCCCTAACGCTAAATCATCTACAGTACACGCAAAGACCTGCGTATGTTTTTTTTATGCTACCAAACCGTCATATAACTTCACCGGTATTTATAGCATCCCATCGAGATATCGATTATCGATAATTGAGTCTCGTTCCCAGCTCTACCGCTGCAGGAAATCACCTCGAGACCGGCCTTGTCACTTCACTTCTTAAGGAGATGCAAACAGAGGAGTTATGTATCTACTTTGTCATTTGGTATTAAGGGGCGGACACGCAAAAAACTTTTCGCTCGCTTTAAGTAAAATCATTATTTTTTTTAGGAAAATAACGGGGTATTAATAAATAAATAAAAACAAATAAATATTGTGGACAATTCACACAACACTACCCAGCCCCAAACTAAGTAGAGCTTGGAATATGGGAACCGGATAGCTGATATAATACTTGAATACATTTTTTTTTGTAAATATATACTTAGAATACAATATAACACCCAGACAGAGAACAAACATTTATGTTCACCACACAAATATTTGTTCTCGGTGGGGATCGAACCCACGACCTACGGCGCAGAAGGCAGAGCTACTACCAACTGAGCTAGAGGCCAGTCAAACGTATTTCCACCAGTTTTTGTGTCCAAAGACATTGCATGCAAAGTTCTACAGAAATATCATTTTGACCCAAACAAGTTTTGCTACCAAAGAGTTTGCCTATGGATTTCTTACCAAAAAGTTTGCTTAATAATGAAATAAAAAATATAAGAAATGTAGTGGAAAAGCATTAACAGGCCCAACTTATGTTAAGTGGTCACTATGTAGGTAGGTACTCTGCATTTGCACTGCTTAATAATAGGTATTTACGATCAGTATCAAAAGTAGATGAACATTTCCAGTTTGTGAAGTTTTAATATTTTTTAGGTTAACCCAGTTTTGATCAATGTTTTGTACTCACCTTGAGTTATGTCTGTAAACTTAGGATTAACTAATCAGGGATTAAGATTACCTCATGAATTATGTTGTGTATGAAATTCCGTCATGACGGAACCAGTGGCGTAGCTAGGTAACCGAAGGCCCTGGGGCAAAAAATAAACTAAGGCCCCAACTAAAACTAAACTATTTAAAATCGTTTGGTCCGTATTCGTCGTGTTCTGATTTCCGAATTCAACATACAATTCTTCTTCTTCAACAGACCCATGAACATTTTCCAGTATGCTCCAGAAAGATAAGTTGCTATAATTAAAGTCGCTCTACTGGAATCTGGTTTATATTCTGAATGTGGGAGAAATTTTCATTTTCTAAGGAATTAACGCATATTCGGGCGAAATACAGCCACGCATCTTTGACGTCAAAAACAAGCATGGTTGTAATACTTCCCCAGACTTCCCTTTCACAAAGAGCTCTAACTTTAGGGGATTATCGCTCAAAGTGGTCTCGTTCACATCCACAATCAATTTGCAATTCCAAATTCCAATTCATATGATCTTACCACACATTTGAACTGAGACCGGATTTAAATCGGATATTTCGAACAATAGATTCTAATACCCTATCACGTCTTCCCCTTGACATTCCATTCCAATTTAGATTGAATTTAGAATGAATGCTCCGACGCACGCCGACAGCCATTTTAGTTCTCGTACCCAAAGAGTAAAGGAGGGGTCCCGTTTAGAGTAATCTATATCTATAAAAAATTCCTGTCCTAATTTGGAACGCGATAAACTCCGAAACTACTGAACGGATTTCGATAAAATTTTGTAACCGTCTATAATATGGTCCAACTTAAAAGATAGGATAGTTTATATTCAATAATTAAGTGTTATTAATTTATGACGGGCAAAAGTTTCGAAATCTATGTCTATCCCTTTCTATCACATAGGGACCTATATATGTCTATCCCTTTCTATCGCTTAGGGATTTTTCAGAAAATTCTCGACTTTGACGAGGAAAGAACGCTCTAGAATGTCTTTGAGGTTCTGGAATGATCAAATTGAATTCGAAGACTGAAATTATTCGGCTAGCATCCGGAATGCATCCAAACGTTAGTAATCCAGAATTATCTAGAATACTCGAATACACCAATGCAAACGGTTCTGAATTCTAGATTTGGACAAAATGTCCTAGAAAATAGTGCTCCTAAACGTTGTAGAATGTTCTTTCATCATCATCATCAATTGATATCAGTCCACTGCTGGACGTAGGTTCACCTTGAGTAACATAGGCTATATTTATGTGTTTAAAAAATAAATGTCCACCCGTGCGAAGCCGGGACAGGCAGCTAGTCTATATATATAAATCTTTCGTGTCACAATTTGGAACGCGATAAACTCCGAAACTACTGAACGGATTTCGATAAAATTTTGCAACTGCCTAAAATATGGTCTGACTTAAAATATAGGATAGTTTATATTCAATATTTAGGTGTAATTAATTTAAAAGGGGCAAAAGTTTCGAAATCTATGTCTATCCCTTTCTATCACGTAGGGACTTATATATGTCTATCCCTTTCCATCGCTTAGGGATTTTTCTGAAAATTCTCGACTTTGACGAGGAAAGAACGCTCTAGAATGTCTTTGAGGTTCTGGAATGATCAAATTTAATTCGAAGACTGAAATTATTCGGCTAGCATCCGGAATGCATCCAAACGTTAGTAATCCAGAATTATCTAGAATACTCAAATATACCCATGCAAACGGTTTTGAATTCTAGATTTGGACAAAATGTTCTAGAAAATAGTGCCCCTAAACGTTATAGAATGTTCTTTCATCATCATCATCAATTGATATCAGTCCACTGCTGGACGTAGGTTCACCTTGAGTAACAAAGGCTATATTTGTGTGTTTAAAAAATAAATGTCCACCCGTGCGAAGCCGGGACAGGCAGCTAGTAACTTAATAAGACTTCACTATTCGTCCGTCTGCTTGTCTGTCTGCACGTCTGTCACCACGCCATTTCTCATTAAACGGTAATAGTTACACAGTAGAAATTTAATAATGAAATAATTAATAAAATAACCATTGAAGCGGGCTCCCATACATTATGATTTTTTGGCGATTTTATAGATAAGTAGTACGAAACTCTTCGGTCCGTCTCGCATTTGAGCGTTTGTTTTATATTTTGCTTTGTTTTAAATAATAATTGTTCATCAGATAAAATTAGTAATTCTGTACAAAATTTGTGTCTTTTATTTTGATAGGTTCAATACTCAGACACACAAGATTTTTTAAGAATAATAATGAATTATGGCTCCGGCAAGGTGGGGCGATGATCTGCGAAATGTAGCTGGCAAGCACTGGAGGAGAAGAGCCGAATAGACCAGGCTCAGTAGCATGTCTTGGGAGAGACTTACGTCCAGCAGTGGACTGATATAGGTTGATGATGATGAATGGATTAAGGTGAACGACACACACAAGCAAGCCTATTACGCCAAATTAACTTGCAATAACAGTAAAATAATCTTCATCCGTCGTTCTTTGTGTCGCAACGTGAATCACAGTTCAACGCTCTAACAAATTACTTGCGTTTCTCTTTTCTGTGATTCTAATCCACGTGGAATGAAGTTTTTAAAAAATAATAAAAACGAAATTATCCGTAAAATTATACATCATAGCAATAACATAAACTTTTATGTCTGTAAATAAGGAAATGAAAATATGATTACATCACTTAGGCCCTGAATACACTGTGCGTTTCATTTGCGTCCACAGTAGCGTGCACTATGAGACGATGACTGTGCATTACGTAAGAACAAGCAACAGCGAATGTGACAGCGATCGGTTGCAACAAGTTGTTTGTCACTGCTGTCATGCTGTATCTACCACGGGTAAGTCATTCTAATCGAGGTTTTCAAAGGAGGTTGAAAACCTCTTGAGAAGAGATGGAATATAGTTAAATCTACCACTACTAGAATTTGACAGTTTTTGTGATATATATCTACCGTGACAAAAAAGTCACTGGTCTAGAATTGAGCCCCTGATCCGCCTCCGTGCGCGATATCACACACCGGTGGGAAGGGGCTATGACACTGCAGTATTTAACAGCGATAGACCGATTGTCATCGCAGGCGATCTAGATATGCACATACCTACGTCACCGCGAATGCCACCGCGGAAGGCTCGACGCTTTGGTTTGACCTTCGACTAACGGCTTTATGAATAGGTATTGGACCCAAGCTACCTATTTATATTTCCTTACTTAGAAAACACCTTCAAGCACGATTGGTTAGTCACGCTTTTTTCAAAGTTCACAAAGCTCTTTGTTTCCTAAAATGGGCTATTCCATAAAAATAATGTTTATTGACAATGAAAAATGCAACTATCGCTTCAAAAATTTTTTCGTGCGTGCAGCCGGCTCCATCGAATTATAAAACGTTGTCACGTCAAAAATAAGAAACATGCATATCATTTACGCCAGAAATATTGGCGTGGCCTATGACAAGTGAACTTCTTAGACTGATGATGATGAAGTAGGTATAATGACTGTAAGAAAGCGAATCTAATGCTTGCTGTACCGCAACACATTGGGTTCTTGAAGGCCAAGTGAGTTTAGTTCTAAGCCACTCACTGTCATAAGATTTTAATGTCGTGACTCATATTTACAGTTCTTATGGCCTGCGCACACCTAGTTCGCTGGCGTTGGCGATCATTGAAACGCTGTCAAATTTGACAGCGATATTTGACAGCGTTTCACTGATCGCCGGCGCCAGCTGCCTAGGTGTGCGCAGGCCTTTAGTGTAACCGATAATTTCATTGATTTTAGATCTAGATTATAATACTTAACAATGGTTGTACAGGAACTAAAAATAGTTTTTTTTTGTAGGACTACGTACATTGTAACATTAGTGCCATTCCTACATAATTATATGCATTTTTACGTAATATTTAGTCCTCAGAACTTTCACTATTCATAACAACTAAAATTCTTATTACTTAATTTCTATGTCAGCCTGTGTATCACAAAACTGGACTCTGACTCAGCTTAATGCTGGTTGGTTTGCAACCAACGCTGGTCTTCCGTCAGAGCACGATGTTTCCCTCTTCTGGTGGTCTCCGATGGTCTTGGAGGATAATTGTTTGGGTTGTCTTGGGGATATGCCATTATACAATGGTCGTCAGCAATAATATTGTCACACGTATCAAATGTAACTCACCACCAACCATCCTCAATTCCAGCACCAGAATGTCATCGGCAGCGTCGTTCTCCGAACGATGGGCCCGCGACCACCTCTCCCGAGAGGCCACTCCTCACGAGCTCCAGATCCTCAGCCTCTTCTACACCAGCTGTTCTGGAGACGAGGCGGAGGCAGCTGCAAGAGCCAGGAGGTACTACGCAGCGAGAGGACCAGGAGGCGTGACGGAGCTATGGCATAAGAGGAGGCCTGATGATGAAGAGGTGCTGTCTAGCTGTCAGGATGTGTAAGTTAGAATTATATGTGTGGCTAAAGTATAATAGAATTGGAAGCACATGTGATGGACTAGGTAACTCGACTAGTCCCAAGACGACATGACTAGGCCTAAGTTCTCACAAGAGCACTGGTGGTCTAGTGGTAGTGGCCCCGCCTTCCGATCCGAAGGGTCAAATCCACTCGTGTACCAATGAGTTTTTCTGTCGAAAAATTTATGTGCACTATGCCAGTACTCTCAAAACGGTGAAGGAAAACATCGTGAGGAAACCGGCGTGTTGTAGAACCTAAAAAAGTTCGAGCAACACGCGTCAAGGGTCACGCAAAAAGGGCCCACTAGCGGCCTACTTGCGGAAAAACCTGCCCGCACATCAAGTGCGCATGATAAAACTTGCCAACTTGCCTAAGTTCTCACTGAAAAATACTTTTTATACAACTTGCTGAAGCTTATGGCTCACATGATGTTATGTAGTAGCCATCGCCTATAGCAAAGCACCATCTCGCTGGGTACGCACGTTAGGAATGTGACCTACGATGTACTACTCTGTATCTTTCCCAAAGAGCAACTCTATCGATTCATCAAGGACTTATCCATAAACTGGTCTTTATTTTGGAGAATTCTAGAGACCACTTCCATGGCGGCCATTGTATTGTTGGTTGGCCGAAGTAGTTTTATTCTGGGCAGAAGTAGCCGCTCACCATCAGATTGGCTATCTGCTGATGTCATATCCCTTATTCTCTTCTTTTATTCTCTCTCTCTTGTCCAGCTCCATGAAGAGACATTCGGTGTCCAGCCTCTTGGCAATGATGGCAAGGTAGCTGTTGGAGCTATCGTGAACCCGCATCAGGGACGCAGATCTTTTGCGCATTATTACTATACGCAGCAGTGAGTGATACCAGGCTGAGGGTCTGTTTTTTGAGCAAAGCTTCTTCTTACTTTTCAGGTGTATAATCCCACTCCGAGTACGCAGCATCAGCGGACGACGGATGACAATAGTCCGCTTGCCAGCTCCCACGGCTCTGAACAGACCTCTGTCCGCTAAAGCTTTGCTGGCGAGATGGCTTATGTTACTGGACATCAGGTTAGTTGGCTTAGGCGTGGAAAATATTACTTATCTAAGAAACAGCAGAAGCAGTAACAAATTATCACTCAACCGTTCTCGATGTTTGTCTCCTAAATAATTCTCGGCTATCAAATAATCTTTATATACACGAGTCTTCTTCTACCTGCCCTTATCCCACTTTATGTGGGGTCGGCAAAACATGGTCTTCCTCTTCTATTCCTCTCTGCCATGCATCATCTTTACATTCACTCCTCTCTTATCCATACCATTTACGAGTATAACATAAATTTTCGTCAATCGACTGGCCCTCAAACTACAGCAAGACAATAATATATCAGCTACTACTATCGCGATTGTTTTAAGTTATAATCCCTCACCATTTCTTATCGAGTTTCTTCTTAAAATTAGGACGAAAACAAGTTCAAAAGACGCTGTACAAAATAAGTACGCGAAGAAAAAAGAAAAGCGAAATTCAGGCAACATTTTCGTGCTTGAAGAGCATAATGAAAACAAATGGAATATCTCTTGTTATTCAAATCCGCCAGATCCTCTATGTAAACAGGCTGGTGAGATGATGGCGCAGTGCACATTGAGCGGACAAATGCTATGTAGCAGATGGCAGAAGCCTTTACACATAATTTTATTGATAATGCACAGCCTACCTACAAAAAGTGCTAAGTTTTGTATTTTTTGTAAGTAGGCGTGCAAGTCTGTGGTAATAAGCTTTTGCTATCACTTGTAATTTTTTATTAAGTATTTCTAACATTGAAAAGGCTAGCACTAATAAATGACGATTAAAGTTTTTAAAGTTTCGCATGATGCGATACAATGCTTATAATGAAAAGTAAATTGTTAAGTATACAAGAAAAACCCGTCCCAAAATGACATCTTAATAATAATAATAATAATAATAAATATTGTGGACAATTCACACAACACTACCCAGCCCCAAACTAAGCAGAGCTTGTAATATGGGAACCAGATAGCTGATATAATACTTGAATACATTTTTTTTTTGTAAATACATACTTAGAATACAATATAACACCCAGACAGAGAACAAACATTTATGTTCACCACACAAATATTTGTTCTCGGTGGGGATCGAACCCACGACCTACGGCGCAGAAGGCAGAGCTACTACCAACTGAGCTAGAGGCCAGTCAACCAACTGAGCTAGAGGCCAGTCAGTCAAGAGAGGCTAGAGAAGTCAAGTCTAGAGGCTTAAGTGGCACGTCCGCTGTTAGAAGTCCGCTAGATGATAAATCGATCAAAAAACTCTCCCCATTGTCTGTAATAGGATCTCGTGCCATCGCGATACAAATCGGATTGCTATTCCGGGATTAGAAATGAGGCTCATGGAGATCCCTTCGATTGCTTTCGAACTAGATATTGTATGAAAATTGCAAATGTGCTTACAAAACTTTTGAAACTGTCATCTTTAACACTATATTTATGAATAACGGGGAATACGCCCATGTTTAAATTGAGCCATGGTAAATATACCATGATTTAATTTTTCGAGTTTTGACTCCCGATTTTGCAGCACGGGTTGAACTGGAAGACCCCGTGCGTTGTGCATGCAACTGTGTCGAAATATCGATAGTCAAAATTCACAAAATTGCCAAAGGATTAAATTGTATGAGTTTACACAAAACAACCACACCACAACCCACAAAATTACTTGAAATCAGGTGGGCCATACGCCATTTTAAGTGTCAACCATCGCTTATAACAAAGCATTACTTCATAGGTCACGCGCGTCAGGAATGTGCCCTACGATACGCTGCTCTGCGTCCATCAACTTGAGGCATACAGACGTTCAGCCTCACGTGTCAGTAATTTCACCGGCACCAAATCGAAACACATCGATGCTGCTTCACGGCAGAAATAAGCATGGTGGTAGTACGTCCCCTGACGAGCCCTTCACAAAAAGTTCTACTACTACTCTATTTACTTTTTGTGAACACAGAGACGACGGCTGATAGAAGAGAATGGAAGAGGAGAACATGTTGTGCCGGCCCCACATAAAATGGGATAAGGGCAAGGAGAAGAAGTGGTCTATACTTTACTTTGTGGCATAAACATAATATATTGAAATTCATTTCCAGACTACGCGAGGACCCGACACCAGGAGATGAAGTGGTCTTCATAGACGTCAGTGATCTCCAACCGTCTCATTTGAAGAGCCATTTCAAAGGGAACTACTGGAAAGACTTTATTTGGTGCATGAAGGTAAGTTCGATATGCAAAGTAAGGCAGTTGAAACTGTATTTATAGAAACAAAAGGTTCGCTAAATTGCGGGTCCTGCAACAAAATTATTTCCTTATTCTTTATTGTAAACATAGAAAAAAAAAAGGCAACAAAGACGTTAATCGTAATAATAGGAATAAGTTTTAAAAAAAAATGAGTATCAAACCTATTATTTTGATGATGTTTATCATTTTTATAATCCCTAAAAGAGTTCTTACCCTAGATAGAGTGTGGATCTTTAACTATTTTTTTTAATCAGACATTGCAAATAGGATTCGGCGAATGCCTGAACGAGCTGCGTTGCAGGAATAGACACGCTTATCTCGATTTTAATAAATATTTCAATACTTTGAATTTAGAATCAAAATAAAGTACCTACCTTTGTAGTTTTCTACTAATATTTTAGGAAGCGAAGGTTTAGATATTTGCGGCTCAATAACAATAACACCGCAGCTCTGAAAATAGCCGACAAAATAAAGCCTTTTTTGACAGTACGATGGACAGCGCTAGGCTGGCACAAGGTGATAGTGTCACTAATTTATCTACTGCGTTAGCGGGGAGATTTGTCAGATTATTCCTATTTGATCCACCATAAAGCCCATTTTAACAAGCTTTTTTAGTCAAAAAATAAACCTGGGCCTTACATATTGATGTTAGCAATTACCACCGCTAAGCAAATGACGGCAAAATCAGAAAAAATAATAATAACATGATATCCTAAAGAATACAAAATTACTTATAGTCTAAAAACTCTTTGACACTGTAAATAGTATATTTCATTACAAGTGCGGGAAGGCTGTCATTGCAAAGAGTTCCGACAAATGTCTACCAGAGCCGAAGGCGAGGGTTGACAGTCAGAACAAGTTGCAATGACGGTTCCGCACGTGTACTGAACGACTATTTTTAATACAGTAGCGAAAAAATTAAGCAATTTAATAAAATAATAAAAATACCATTTGCTTTTTTCTCTTCTCTCCACGCAATAAGTTCGTCGTATGTATGCATGTAGCGACTTTTTCACTTTTCCGGTAAAATGTTCTCCGAAGCATTTTGTGCAATTATACAGAGTTCCAGTGGTGTTAATTCAAAAAAACTAGGGTCGAAATTACTCATTTTGTGCAACAAACAAATAAACTCGCAAAGAAAATTTCTGAAAAATGGCGCCAACCGTAAAATATAAGCAGAGATTTTTTTTTTTTCTTCACCCATTCTGGAAGGCAAAGGGAACTATACCCATACAGCCAAGTCTTCAGTAGATTTTTTTTATTGATATGAATTGAAAATGAAATTTAATGAGATGAAATGAAATGAAACCTAACATAACTCATTCAATCAAATCATTAAATCTGTTAATGAAACAAATTAGTAGCTTCTTTTTAGAAATAATACGTATTTGCATGAATCATAAAAACTTCGATGAATTTTTTTAGTAAAAACTTCATAGTTGGTTTTTCTTTTTAGACATTATTTTGACAGTTGGGAAAGAAAAAGCACTAGTGCGGGAATGGTAAAAAAAAAGCACGTGTGTGTAATAGCCCACATCCCGAACGCTATACGTCCCTGCAATACGCCACTTTTTGAGCAACTGTATTAAAAAAGAGTTTTCAGTTAGAAACTGTTTAAGTTTTCTTAGGAACATTCTCATTGGAAGATCTACTATGTTTTTTGAGATTTTATTATAAATATGTCCACACACATTACAAAACTGTTTTTATGATACAGTGTCGCTCTTGGTACTTTAGACAAAACAACTCTATCTGGGTCTCTCACAGTCCTCGGATAGATATCTCGAGCTTTCGTAAAAAGATGGATGTGTTCCCTGACAAATTTAGCCGCTTCCAAAACATACATACTAGGCAGTGTTAATAACTTGAGGTTCACAAATATTGGCTTACAAGACTCCCAAGGCGGTATGCCAACAATTTATAACTTCTAAACAGATTTATAATTTCCAGCACGCCTACCCCCTTCGCATCTCAGAAGTCCACATCATCCACACAGCCCGGCTGAAGACTGTATCGCTACTTCTCCTCCACATCGGCATGTACCCGTGGAGACGTAAGACGTGCTTCCACAGTGGGGCTGATTGCATGGATGTGGACTTTCCGGTGGAAGGGCTGCCGTACGAGTATGGAGGAAAAGCTGGGGCTATGAAAGATCTAAATGGTTGGTAGCAGTAGTTTTTTTTACAATTTATGAGTTGCGCAACGAGCTATGGAGAGAGGTATGCTGGGAGTTTGAAGTTGAAATGAGGATATCCGTAGAAGAACCCAGGTCACCGACATATCTAGTAGAGTTAGCAAGTTGAAGAGGCTATGGGCAGGCCATATAGATCGAAGAACCGACAACCGTTGGGGAATAAAGGTCCTCGAATGGCGACCACGAACCGGAAGACGAAGCGTAGGGCGCCCACCCACCAGATGGACCGACGACATTGTTAAGATCGCGGGAAGTCGATAGATGGAAAGGGCTCAGAATCGTTCTTCCTGGAAATGTGTAGGGGAGGCCTATGTCCTACGTATGACTTCTTCAGGCTGATGATGATAATAACCTAAAAGGATATCTGACCCCATGGCCAAGATGTCTTTAAACACTAGCGCATAATTATATATCGAAATCTTTTTTTGAAAATGACAGATGCTGTCATTCATGTGTCATTTTCATACATTTTGTTTCCTTTCTCCTTTGTCCTTACATTACAAAGAGGCTTTAATCAATAACTTGGCTGCCCACTAATGTCCCTTTCATAAAAAAGTACCTAAGGGCCGTGTGCAGGAACAATTCTTGAGCCTGAGTCGAACCTCAAGCATATAATATTATTAGATTTTTTGTACCTTTTCAATGGGGAACTGTAATAATACTCGACCCAGACTCGAGTATTATTTTTGCACACGAAATTTGAATTTGAAATTATGTTTCAAATTAGGAATTTTATTTTTTTTATAGACGAATGGACAAAAAAGCTGCTATCCGACGCAAAATGGTTGCAAAGCGAAGAACGATTATTCTACACCACAGGTTTGAAGCCAGAAATGAAAACGAAGACCAGACATCGAGTCATGAAGACGCTGAAGAGAAATGGATCTTATGACATGCTCTCTAGAACCTATTCTTGCAAATCACTGAATCGAGATGATTTGGATGATGGGTTGTATGGGGCTTATAGAACACTGAAAGTAACTACTGATAAGTTTTATGTATAAAATGTCAAATGCCTGTTTTTATTTTCAATAGTATTGTAAGATCTCAAATCACACTCTTCTTCTCTAGTCTATTTTGTATGTTTTTTACTTGTTTCTTTATACTATGTAAGAGATAAAATAAACAGATCTAGCCCATTAGTTTGACCTTAATTTTAAAAAAAAAGCAGCCAAGTGCGAGTCGGACTCGCCCATGAAGGGTTCCGTAGCACGACGAACTACAAGAACCTTTATATATGTTACTTGATGTAACATAATAAGGTTCCTGTAGTTCGTTGAAAGGTAAATTGCGGTTTACGGTTTATGACGTATAAAAAAAAAACTACTGACTAGATCTCGTTCAAACCAAATATCGTTGAAAGTTTACATAGTAATGTACAACATATATTTTTTTTAGTATTATCATTCTCTTACTTTAGAAGTTAGAGGGGGGGGGACCAACTTTTTTCCACTTTGGAAGTGTCTCTCGCGCAAACTATTCAGTTTAGAAAAAAACTATATTAAAAACCTCAACATCATTTTTGAAGACCTATTCATAGATACCCCACACGTATGGGTTCGATGAAAAATTTTTTTTTGAGTTTCCGTTTATGACGTATAAAAAAAAAACTACTGACTAGATCTCGTTCAAACCAAATATCGTTGAAAGTTTACATAGTAATGTACAACATATATTTTTTTTAGTATTATCATTCTCTTACTTTAGAAGTTAGAGGGGGGGGGACCAACTTTTTTCCACTTTGGAAGTGTCTCTCGCGCAAACTATTCAGTTTAGAAAAAAACGATATTAAAAACCTCAACATCATTTTTGAAGACCTATTCATAGATACCCCACACGTATGGGTTCGATGAAAAAAAATTTTTTGAGTTTCAGTTTCAAGTATGGGGACCCCCAAAATTTATAGTTTTTTTTCTATTTTTGTGTAAAAACCTTAATGCGGTTTACAGAATACATCTACTCACCAACTTTCATCAGTCTAGCTTTTATGGTTTCGGAGAAAAATGCCTGTGACACGGCCGGACAGACAGACAGACAGACAGACATGACGAATCTATAAGGGTTCCGTTTTTGCCATTTGGCTACGGAACCCTAAAAAGGAGCACCTGCAAAGTTTCATTCTTCTTTTTATCGTGTCTTCTTTTTCTTTCGAACCAAGTGTGGTGAAAAGATTTTAAATGCGCCTCAATGTGGCTCCTTTCATACACTTGACACACATATTTTCAAGACGAAGAACTAAAAGACTTTATAGAAGAAGAACTTTTTAGATTCTACGACATGCCAGTTTCCTCAAGATGTTTTCCTATTGAGAGCACTGGCATAGTGAACATACATTTTACAGAAATCTCATTTGGTACTCAACTGGATTTGAACCTTAGGATCGGAAGGCCACTACCACTAGGCCACCAGCTCTCTCTTAGACGCTCATCGACCTTCAAAGTTTTCGGAAGAAGTTACAGCCCGTATAAAGCACAATATAATTATCCGTATGGGAATCGAACCTGCAACTTACAGCGCCGAAGGTAGAGCTCAGAGAAATAATATTAGCTACTGAGTTGGAAAGTTGTTAGAACTGTGAATGAATACTTTCAGAGTTTATTTCTTTTTTTTCTTCACAGAAGTTTGCCTTTCCTAAGAACAGTAACCGATACTTATAAAAGCAAAGCTTATTTTATCAAGACTCACGGGTTTTGAATAAATCAAGGCCTCTAACAATACAATAAAAATTAAATGTTTCTAAGTTGATAATTTATGGTTTGTATTACTTCAATCTACCCCTAATATCTTATTAATATTAGCTTAAATTAGACTTAGGCCTCTCACATTATTAAATATTCTAAAGACTTTGTGAAAAAATAATAAACCTATTATAGGTTAATATAGGAACGACATGTCTCTCGAATATGGGCCACCACTTAACATAAGGTGGGAAAGCTGGATCTAACAGGAAGAAAAAAAGAGACACACAATATAAAACGCAGCACAAAAAAGTGCAACAGAATACTATAATCAGCGGTCTCATCGCGCATATAGCGGTCTATACCAGGCAACCGTTATTTTAAACTATACAGTAAGTGTACTCACTTATTTATTCTAAGACTAGACTTAAAATAAAGTTTTCACTTCCACTTTACTGTTTTGCAAAACTCATGCATACAAGTCACTTATTATTTTTAAATAAATTTAAAATGAGGTCATATTCAATACTTCAAAGAGTCGGTTTAAGTTTTTATCGTTCTATTTTCAAATACCGCTAGCTAAAAGACATTTCTATCTAGCTATTGAACAAAGGTATGAACTGTGAATACTTATTTATTTGATTATGAACCTGTTGTGCCCCACTCTAGAGCAAAGGCCTTCCTTCTTTCCAGGCGTCTCTATTTTTTGCCACTATGGACTCCATTTAATCCCATTCAGGCTAAATACTATTCACGCAAGTCTGTGAATCAACGCAGTTCGTGTGACAAGGACAGCTCATTACGTAATTGCGTAAATAGATGAAAAGCATGTACACAAAAACGTTTTTCGTCCAATAAAAAAATTCAGATCTTGTTTTTGACAAGCCTTAATAAGAGATGGATATAACTTTTAATGGATGGATTTTATTTTGACGTGAAAACGTCTTATAATTCGATGGAGCCGGCTGCACGCACTAAAAAACATGACTCATGCGGCGTTATCTCGCTCTTAGGCGTTCCATTTAAAGCTTGAAGTGCAAGCGAGAGCGCGGAACGAGCGACAAAGAGGCATAATCGGCCTCCGCGTTCGGCAGCGTTCGACATCTGTCTCTCTCCTACTTGACTGAGCGATGCGTCCACGTGGACAGCTGTATGGCGTTGCCACGTTCAACTATCGTCAGTAAACCGACTTTACAGACAACCAATTTTTTTTAGATTGAATAATTTGCCCTGCGATGGCAGTGGCGTTCAGTGAAACGTTGTCAAATATCGCTGTCATATTTCCTATTTAACTTTACTAACATTTTAAAATTCGAAAGCAACGGGCCAATATGCTATAAACAGCACATGAATAATAATTGCGAAATATTGCTCTAAATTTAGAATACCATCATTTAATTATAACTTTCATCTACTTAGCACTTACCCGAGTATCGCAATAATTATAAGTAGGTATTTCTACGGCATTTGGGGCAACCGTAAGAAGATCCATAGCAATTAGGTATGATTTCCTTCACGCTCTATAAGCAGCTTAGCATCGCTCTTAGCGAATGATCTAACGGCAACAAAAATGAGCAAGCAGAGAGATAAATAAAACAAAATGGCGTGCAATTTTGGTGAGTGCATTCTACCAGGGATGGACTTACCCCCGAATACTGAAAAGCAACTCAGATTTAAGCACGTCTCAAGCGACGAATATTTGACAGATTTTCATTGAAAACTGTCAAATATTCGTCGCTTGAGACGTGCTTAAATCTGAGTTGCGTTTCAGTATTCGGGGGTGAGGCTAGCAGATAAAAAACAGGGTAACCCAAACCAATGCCCTCATTTTGCAAGACAAGCGAACTTCGTAATACAGCTTTCTATAATAAAGTTTTAGTCCAGGATCCACAGGAGTTATTGACGATATTTTTTCCCTTTTTGTATGTATGTTAAATATTTTTTCCACATTAACTGTGTTTTGTTCATCTGTTTTTTCGTGTCACTAGTAATTTTTAAAGTGGTTCTTTTCGCGCAATAATTAATTTGTATTGTATGTTGATTACTGCTTTCGTGATAAATAAATGTTTCCGAAGTAAAAACTTCATTAGGAAACTTGAGTTTTTACAGGGTGGTAAAAAACCAATGAACTCGTCACCGTCACGCGTCATGTGACACCTCTTCGGCAAACTTCGCCAAAATTCGAAGAGTATTGCTCAAGTTTTCACTTCGGTCGACATTCCCGGAGTCTACCTACTTATCTCCTGTTGCCCTGAGTCCGCCCCTGCCGGCACATTCAGTGAAAGGCGGCAGACCGCGTGGAGTCACGTCAGTAATCGCAAAATGGCGTCGCATCTCTAGGTACTAGGCACCTACTTCAAACATCGTAGAGAACGGTGCATTAAGTTATGCGGGCACGTTTTATATTAAGAGCAATGATGGAGCTAACTTTGGACGATGTTCACCAAGCACCAAAACAAGGCAACAAGCGCTTTGTTTCAAATTGTATGTTGCGGACAGCCAACGAGTGGAATTCCTTGCCGGCGTTTGTCTTTCCGAACACCTACAACTTGGACGTTTTCAAGAGTGAACATGTATCTTATTAGTAAGCGTGCTACACAGTCGCTGAAAAAAAAACAACTTCAAAGAAGTTTAAATATGTATAACAACTTTGAGGCTATTTGTTGTGTGTCATTCCATCTGGTTTTTTATTTATTAGATTTCCTAACTACATAATTAACCAATATGTACACTTTTCACAATAATACATATTTGTTATGTAGTCGCATCTTTAAGGGTTTTTCAGTAGGCTGTAACTCAAGGTGTTAAGGGTGGTATTCGTGTGTATTTTTTAGGGTAGAAGTGGAGCATTGTTCGTGGGCAATCGGTAGCACGCAACGCTTCACGCACTAATAAGGTGGTGGGGTGACCAGGAAAACCGTATTCTTAAATTTTATAGAAAATAACTCCACATTTACACGAGAATCTTTTGAGAACGCGAGAATACCCCGAGAAGCGTGAATGTAGAGCCGATGCTCCCGTTCTCGCCCCGTTCTTGCTGTGTTCTCCTCTTTTTGACGGTTTTTTGGAACGTGATAAAGGACGCGAGAATGCGAGAACGGGGTGAGAACGTGCATCGACTCCACACTCTCAGCGCAGTCTCTCAGTAGCGCGCGACACGTCGCGCAGGCCTGGCTAGAACGATACAGAGGACCGTGAGAGTGTGGAGCCAGTGACGTTCTCCAAAGAATCTTGCTGAGATTCTAGTGTGAGTGTAAAGGGCTCATAGAAATTCAGTACAGCTACGCTTCCATTAAATTTCCAGAGTCTTTAAAGATGCATGCAATGATTAGTTAGTAATCGACCACCAATAGGTAAACCATTTATTGGCTGAGCTAAGCGTCTCAGTTTCGAGATTGGCCAAAAATGCTTATGTCCGGCTGTCTGCATGTCAGTCTGTTTTTGCGTACAAGTCGCATTTTCTCAGCCAATCTGGACTAAACATACACAGGTTATATGACTACGGCGATTTTTGATTGGAGGGGCACTTTTTCCAAAAAGTTACAAAAAGGGGCACTGGATATTTCCAACGTATTAAGAGACCCGATTTCGTTGTCTTTTATTTGAACTTGTTAGGTATAGTATACTCCGTTTATTACGCCCCTCACTTTTGTAAACTCATAGGGAGTGGACTGCCTTGCGCACATCTAGGCGGTCTACGATGGCTATCAGTTTCAACATGAGGTTTTGAATACATCCGCACACGATGTCGCGAACTTTGATAGTGGTAAATTTTACAGCGATACAATGATCGTCATTGCAGGCGATCTGTGCGCAAGGTTACATAACCTAATAATCGTCGTTTATCCCACGGCTTTTCCCAAACTATGGTCACCTTAAAGAAAAACTGTAGTAAGTGATTGCACCTCCAAATTTAGCAACTCTTGCGCAACACGCGCGGTACAAACAATTCGATGCCAATCTTTGGATTTCATTTTGTAATGTAAACAATGATTTACCTAATTGCAGTATGACTAGACAATATTAATTAGTTTGTTTCGCTGTAGTTTTTCTAGTCTAGTTAGTAGATTAGCAAATTAAATTCATAAGACTACAGTCTCATTAGACATAAAGGCATGGAGTAATGCTTTTGGGTTTGGGGTATTTTTCAGTCACTTCTGCTTTTGTATCACTTAGAAATACACACAGACTCAAAACTAGAGCCAGAGACAGAGCCAGACAGAGCTTGTGCTAAGGTAGTTTAACTTAATAATTAAATCTAAATTAGAATTACGCTTTAAAGATTAAATCTAAATTAGACTGATGTTTCATAGACTAATTACGAAATATTTTATCGCTTTTCTAGTATGAGGAAATTCTTTTCAGTATTTTGTAAGAATGATAATTTAAATGTTTTCAAAGAATATCTAAATAGCTGATGTTTTTATATGATGGTGTTTGAATATAATCTATTCAAAATACCTCTTTTCTCACACACCATCAATGATCCTTTCGTCACACTGGTTTTAAGAAACAGTGACACGATATAAGAAGAAGAATTGAATATCGAGGATCACCTGATTCTTTTAAAATGGTTAATTTGTATCATAAGAACTTACTTTTATTTATTAGGTGTAGTGTACATTTCTGAAAATTTCTGTATTTTTATTCAAAAATGTAAGACACCAATAATTAGCAAAAATAACTGTTTTTGATCGCACGCTGAGCATCTGTTACATTACTCTCTCCAAATAAATTACCTATTTAATTTATTTATGATAAACACTTTCTTTTACTTTATTATTCATTACTTTTTTATTACATATGTGAATCAATTTTATTATTGCAAAATAATGAGTTTCTTACTAAAAAGAAAATTCTATTATCTGTAGAACCTACTTTTTTATGCATTGCTTAAAATAGACCATCCTTTGGCTACAATCTCACCTGATGGTAAGCGACGATGGAGCAGGATGGTCTAGAAGACACCTATTCACTCTTGCCTTGAAGAGGCCCAGATTGTGTGGTCAGGAAAAACTGCCAACGACAATATCTACCACATATGCCTACTGTTAACTACATGGTACCTACCATGTAGAATTTGAATATGAATTAGATAATTATAAGACATAGCTTGTCTTTTGCATGGGGCAACAGGCATAAGCCACATACACCATTTTGGTACTAGTAGAGCTCTTTGTGTGTAGCTCGTCCGGGGAAGTACTACCACCATGCCTATTTCTGCCGTGAAGCAGCATTGCTGTGTTTTAGTTTGAAGGGTGTGGGTACCGGTGAAATTACTGGCACGTGTGGACATCTGTATGCCTCAAGTTAATGGACGCAGGGCGGTGCATCGTAGGGCATGTTCCTGACGTGCATGCGTGATTTACGAGGCAACGCTTTGATATAGGCGATGGTAACCACTTAACATCAGACTTGTTCCATCACCTAGTTGTATTAAAAAAAACACATAACCAAAAAACCTTTGGGAGAATGAAGGTTTTCGAATAAATAAATATTGTGGACAATCCACACAACACTATCTAGCCCCAAATTAAGCCGAGCTTGTACTATGGGAACAAGATACCTGATATAATACTTAAATATGTTTTTTTTGTAAATCACTTATATGCAATATAACACCCAGACAGAGAACAAACATCTACATTCACCACACATACCTATATTTGTTCTCGGTGGGGATCGAACCCACAACCTACGGCGCAGAAGGCAGAGCTACTACCAAATGAGCTGAGGCCAGTCGAATGGCGACATGGAACGGAAATCGAATCAAATGGAGTTTTAGCATCTATTAGATTTCTGCTATAAATAGTATGAGATATAACCTTGTTAAATCTAATTTTAATGGTGAACATCCAAGATAATTTTTAGAGCGTTTTGAAATATTATAATAATCAGTTTGTATGTTTCCATTCTACCTGTTTACACTATATGGGTACAAGCTTAGCACTTAGGATAATCACAACATAGTAACGATTTCATTCACGATTATTAGAACAACCATAGTAAACTCTGTTGAATTTGAAAGAAAGAAAGAAAAATTATTGATTTGCGAAGCAATTAAAACTCATACTAACAATTTTAAACTTTTCACAACTATACTTATCACTAAACGAGAGTTAAGCTTTGTGCGTTGCAAAACGGACTCTGTCACAGCATATACTTATTAATTTGATTTGAATATGCTCTAGTTTATCGGATCTGTAAATAAAATATTCAAAATTTATTTATTCAGTTGTTAAATGTTGTAACAGGTCACAATCAAAAGAAAAAAAGTAGAGAGAAAGAAGGGAAGGGGAAGATCAAAGATAAGCAACATGAGCCAATAAAAGCGAAGATCGCCGTCATATCGTACAAGGAAGTCAAGGAGGTTGCCCTCAAAAGACTTAGGTACATACATGGAGAAAAATGCATACATTACGCCGACAACAGTTTTGCTCTTAAATTAGAAGAATTGCTCCTAATAGTGTGTTTGACTATCTCACGCAACGACTCACTAGAATAGGGAGTAAACACTTCCTTTTAAATCTATCACATAATATTTAGCATAAATAATCCATATGATGAAGCCTTTCGGTCGGTATGATAAAGCTATAGGATGATTATTATTTTTCTCGTGTAACGGGTTCAATTCCCGGTTCAACCATGTAATTATTTAAATATCTATGAATGCAGTTAAGATTGTTTTTTAAAATTAAAAAATGTCTTCTTTCAGTAAAATGTTCCATCTACAATATTCATGCAAGGTACTTTGCATGTGTCCTGCATGTGGCATATCCGTGAGACGCCCTGTATAAAATTCGGCAAATTCGTCATCCGCACTTGATGTGCAGACTGGTTTCCGCAAGTAGGCCGCTGGCGGGCCCTTTTTGCGTGACGCTTGACACATGTTGCTCGAACTTTTTGAGGTTCAACAACACGCTGGTATCCCCACGATGTTTTCCTTCACCGTTTTGAGAGTTACCAACTGGCATAGTGCACATAAATTTTTCGACAGAAAAACTAATTGGTACACGACTGGATTTGAACCTAGGACCTTAGAATCGGAAGGCAGGGCCGCTACCACTAGACCACCAGTGCTCTCATCGTGGTAGGTACAGTGGAAACGGTACGAACTCAAGTGGGGAACGGAATCATACGATGCAACGATGACTCATCATGAGAGATTTTAACATAGTAACTGCAATATCCAGTGTTTTACATCAATGGAATTACTATTGTGACTAACATTTTTTTTATTGTTTACTAGATTTCTCTAGTCTTTTGATAGTGATTTTTGTTTCAAGGCTTCATTTTATGTGTGCAACCGGATTGCACAAAAGAAAATTGCTCGCGATTTTAGTTACATTTACACTTACAACAAGTTATATTTTCTCCCTAAACTGTGTTCACGATTTGTCTTTTTCCATAGTCATCGAATATTCGTCATCTCGATGCTCCTATTTACTCATGTCATCAGTGCCATCTTTTCTTTGTTCATCATCTCCTTCTATCCTCATTTGAAATGCACTGGAAAAACACTGAACACCTCATTTGAAAAACACTGGATCACACATCTTACGAAAGTTTAAAGTGCGAGCAAGAAGGAAGGAGTTGTTTCACGGTTTCAAGCGTCTTAACATGAAATGAGGGCTAGAAAACAGCAAAAAAAAGCCCAATTTAATATTAGCTTAAAAGTTGCGCTTCTCTAAAATTCTGTTGACAATGTACACGTTACGCTAAGCATTAGGGCAGACATTATGGTCGTCGTGGTTTTCGTTTTGCGCGTACTTTTGGAGTTTCGCAACCGGTATTATTTCGGTCTTTGTAGCGTTGGAATATTTGACAAAAATAATACGGAAATAAGTTATACTATAATGAATAAACTTCATTATAGTATAACTTATTGACTATACTATATCACTGTTGATTAATACTGTAGAAGCTAAGTGAAAATAATCTACAATAAGGTTTCGGCTATCTGCGTTGTTTTCTTCTTCTTATGCTTAAGAGGCCGGCGGAGGGCGAATTTTCATACAAACGTAATACCAAAGTTATTACCAGTTTAGGCAGATTTTCACTATATTATTGTAATAACTGTATTCATATAGTATTATTCTAGGTTCCTGAATTGTTTTTATTTTAAATTACTTACCCCAAATGAAATAAACACCAATCGCATTTTACACATTTTTTTCATTGCAAAATGTGATTGGCTTTATGTGGTAAGTAATTTAAAATTAAAACTGTTCAGGAACCTAGATAAATACTATACAAGTACAATTATTATTATTACAATAATATAGTGAAAATCTGCTTAAATTAGTAATCATTTTGATAATACGTTTGTATGAAAATTCGCCCTCTGCCGGCCCCTTAAATGAAGTTAAAAATCATTGACTGTCATTGTTAGTGATGCTGTAAAAACTAAACGAAAATAATAATCCAAAATAATGATTCAGCAATCGTGCTGGCAAAAAGACCGTGTCTATAAAAGAGTTAGCACAATGCCGCGTAAAGCTTAATAAAATTTTCCATGCGCAAAAGAAGTTGCTAAAAAACTTGGTTGCCCAAAATATCCAAAAAACAAAGCGCAGACAAAAATTACTTTGTCTGTGACAGTATAATTATGTAAGTGATGTGCTAGTACAAAGTACATTATGTATACGTACTTTGACAGTACAATTGACAATGGAAAAAGTGCATTGACGTCTTTATAAAAAGAAGAATGTAAAACTGGCCAAGTGCGAGTCGAACTAGCGCATGAATATTTATTCCGTATTTATTTATTTAATTTAGTTATAACTTGGCTAAAACTTCAAATAATTCATTCGATAACAAATAATATAATTCTATATAAAAACAGCTAACAACATCATGTTTCAAAAGACATGATTTATTTGGGAGCCCTTATTGAATATTTAACAATACGAAACAACGAATAATATAACTCAATATTCTGTGATGATTTCAAGCGCGTTGTTAAAAATATCGAGCAAAAATTAAATATTTATTTTATTCTGTTTTTTAGTATCTATACAGGGTTATTCATAATTAGCTGCAAATACTCAGGAATTAGGTTCAACAAATAAAATAAAAAATATATATGTAATTATTTTTTTTTAATTTTGATTTAAGTTTTTGTATCAAAATTTTATTTTTATTAATTTTTTTACGGCTATTGCATAATGATTGCCATGGAGAACAGGACGATGACCCACCCAGGCGGTGACTGAACGCAGAGTGTCGCTCACGGCGCGCGGGCGTGGATCAAAGGTCAAAATAGGTCAGGCGCCAATGATTCCAAAGGATATTCTTTGTCGATTTTCTCGGGATTTTCATAACAAAACTTAAAAATAATCATTTCATAAATATTTTTTATTTTATTTGTTGAACCTAATTCCTGAGTATTTGCAGCTAATTATGAATAACCCTGTATATAGGAGTATGTTGTAATAGCGGCAATACATCATCTGTGAAAATTTCAATTGTCTAACTATATCACCAATGTCACGAAATACTGATGTCATACGGACAGACGGACGGTCAGCGAAGTTTTAGTAATAGGATCCCGTTTTACCCTTTGGATATGGAACCCTAAAAATGTTAGAGAGCTAAGCAGTAAACATTATCGGCTAATATTATGTGTGCATGCATTATATATTATTATGAGTTTCATAGCTAGTATTTTCAAAAGATTTAAGTTTACGAAATGTATTTCCCTGCGTGCATTATTGAAGTAGCAGGCCTTTGCATTTATATAGCGTCAGGAGCAACTGGTGATTACTCAAACCCTATAATACTGGAATGGAGGCCTGAGATAAGGTGCATCCATCACATAATATATAGGTATTATTATGATGAGTTTTATAATAAGCATTTTCAATAATATGCAATAAAGAAGTAAACTGGCCTTTGCATCTATTGTAGATGATTTATATAGTGTCACGGGCAACTGGTTTACTCAAGTCCTATGCGGCTATAGTGCCACGGCCATACCATCCTGACAGCTTAGTCGGCCTAATCCGCAGGAAAGAACATGGTCAATACGTGCAGAGCCGACGAAACCGTGGGTTTCCTCACGATATATTTCTTCGCCGTTTGAGAGTAGCATACATCAATTTTCCGAACAGAAACTGCGACCTCAGGATCGGAAAGCAGAAGCAGAAGAGGTTACTTCCACTAGGCCCCCATAGTGCACAAACGAATACAGAAAGAATAAAGATTTTGAATGTTTTAAAAAACCTCTCTCTTCGAGTTGCCAACTGGAAAAAGGAGGCGCAGGAGAGAGACCAGTGGCGTTCTACTATGTCGGAGACCAAGACCCATTTCAGGGTTGATGCGCTGGGATATTAAGTTTTTAAAATAATGATACTAAACCGTGTAGGAACTAACAATTACTATTCAAAAACATAAAAATTACATGATTTTTAAACATTTTAATGAATCAGAACGTTAGATTACTTTTTATATCCTACGGCACTAACCATTGGTTTTTCTCAAATGACGAGACCTGATGACGCATACTTAGCTTAGCTAGTTCTTCAGGTGTGGTGCGTGATGACGCGGTAAGCGGATTCTTCATCATTTAGAAGATCATCAAGGAGATATGCGCTGGTACAGATCTTATTATTCCTTCAAAAGGCGGGTCTATCACTTCATGAAAGGCTGGCAGCGCATCAGCACCACCTCTGGTGTTGCAGGTGTCTATGTGCGACGGTGACTACCTACCATCAGGTGGCCCGTCTGCTCGTCTGCCAGCTATGGCATAAAAAAATCATAAATGCACAATTTTTTTTTATGTGTTGGACACGGTAGTTTTGTATGCGCAACTGGCCTGCTATATTAACTCGTGCCCGTAACCTTAAAACCTGTGCCGAGACCTGTTTCACGAGCCTCCCCTACACATTTCCCGGAAGAACGATTCTAAGCCCTTTCTCTCCACCGTTTTCCTGTGATATTATCAATATCAAGTCCATCGGGTGGGTGGGCGTGGGCGCCCTTCACTTCGTCTTTCGGTTCGTGGTTTCATCCATTCGAAAACCCAAACGGTTATCGGTTCTTGGAGCTATATGACCATTGCCACTTCAACTTACTAAAACTACGAGCTATGTCGGTGACCTTCTAGGTTGCTAAGTCAAGAAATACTCGTTATAATATTCAGGATACCACGGCAAAGAGAGGTGTGAGTAGATTGGCATTTATTTGTTTGAAGAACTCCTGTTTGATCTAAGGACGAAAGTGTAGCGCGATTCGAATTTACCGCCACTTATATACTTACTAAATTCAGTGGTTGGATATAGATGAGTGATGGGGATGGATGTGGATGGATATACATATATACCAAAGAAACCAAGGATGAACTGTGTGAAAGATGACCATGGTTAAGAGAGGAGATGACAGCAGAGATGACGGCTGACCTCCTGCAAATCTTTGGGAATGGAGGAGGCGTTTTGTGCCGACTCCACATAAAGTGGGATAAGGGCAGGAAGAACAGTTGTTGGATGAAAGCTAAAATTTAAGTATTGTTATTTTCTAGTTCATGACCAGTCCCTGAGTTTATCAGCCACTCCTCTCCACATCAGCCGCTGTCACTCAGCCCGCACCAGCCACGCTAGCCACCACAGAACAGTGTCATATACCCCAAACCTCCCCCCCAGAACATAACATTCGCGTCCACACCGCGTGACGAAATAATAAAAGGACAGCTCGGAAGAACTTGTCCGCATTCGAAAGCGCGCGATAGCCCGCGCCACGATTTGAAAAAACTTTTGCAAAATCGACCAACACGTTGCGTCGAAGTGATAGTGTTTTGATAGTAGAGACTTTGGCTAGTGACTTAGTTTTCAATTTTCAAGGTGAATATTTTTTGAAAATCTATGAAAAGTTTCACATAGCTGAACAAAGTGTTTGAGTGATCGTATTATATTTTTACTTTATTTGGGGATGTGACAACTTTTTCTCAAATTTTTCGCGGTTGCTATTCTTTACGGACAGTGCTTTTGGTCTGGATTTGAATTTCGAAGTGTTTTATTTTTTGTTTTGAAGGAGCGTGTGTGTCAAGTTTATTTTGAATTTGGAATGAGGACTATGCAGTGACTTTGGAATGAGGATTTGGATGATGCTTGAGTTAGTGCGCTTGTGAAATGAGTGATTGGCGTGTGAAGGTTATTGCCACGAAGAGAAATTACAAGAGCTAGTTTGTTTACACGAGATCTCGATGCAAGTTGTGATTAATTGAGAACATTGTGCATTTACATGTGGCTGTACTTGTATACATTTTTTTATCTGTCAAATAAATGTAATTATCACAGTTTTTTTGATCCTTCTTTTGTGTACATAGAGTTGATTATTTAAAATAATTTAGGATAATAATATTGTTTGTAATCCATATTATTATGTACACCTGACTCCAAACAGTACATTTCGAAAGTTAAAAAAGTTAAAAGTGGATTAAAACTGGTCTGAATGTGAAACACAGCCTGAAGATTCCAGTCTAGATTGGTTCTGCAGGATTAACTGCTTTCTCTCAAAAACGTATTTAGTGCGTGCTTGTGCTAACAACTTCATTGTATACTTAACGGGTTGAAAACTCTTAAAGAGATGATAAACTTTAAAATTAAGTATTATTATTTTGGGGCGCTATTAGGTTCGATTCGATCGATTATTCTAAGTATAACAGTATGTACTTTATTTACAAAAAATATATAATAAAACTTTATTTTAATAAAAATAAAACTACATGAATAAAACTAATTCATTATTCTAAAAAATAATTTAATAATCAATTAACTGACCCACGGTTGTTGACATTTGTAAATTATCCAAATCATCATCATCATTTCTCTGTATGTGCCTCTGTTGACAGTCCTGTGATAATCTCATCCGGGTCTTGCCAGCGATGTTCGCCACATCGTTTGTCCATCTTCGCGTCACCTACGCTTCTAATACCCAGCCTGTCGATTCCAGCAACACGGCTCGATTGAGTGATCGCTGAATCCGCGTTCCATTTTCAAATTTTTCAAACAAATCGCATCGATTTACGCGATCGCTTGAGTGATTTGTGTTGCTTAGAATCGGCGCCCAGTTCTTGGACGCCAAATCAAGGTTATTGAATTTAGAGGCATTTTTGAAAATGGAACCAAATAATTATTGGTGTGGTGTACTGATCAAGTTTGTTCAAAATTTCAAATACCTTTTGAGTGCCAAGCCAATATAGATTTATTTTATTTAGCTTTTTGAAATCAATTTAAATTCTTCATTCAATTTAAACTCGAGAGCTTTACATGCTCTACTCTGTCTTTGTTGTGTGTCCTATTTGGATTATCAAACTGTATCAGGCACTGTAAACCTAACTGTAGACTGTGAAGTTGAAAGATTACATAGCAAACTCTAAAGAATCAACCAATACGTTTAATGGTAGTTTTTCGCGTTTATTCGCTATGGATTGTCTATAATGTTCTTCTTATGGAGTTAAGACTCTCTCAAGCCCTCCTCGACCAATATATAGCCACCTCAGTAACTCTATTTGTTGCTACAATGAGTCGTCCGTAGTGCAATCTATCAATTTATATACTGATTCATTGGTTCACTGAAGAGTGAAAATGCAATCACAACGACCACTTTAAAACTTCTTAAAGCTTTAGCTGAATCGGTGTCCCAGGTTCATACATGCTATGTAGCACAGTGGCCTAAACTGTCTGGTTTTTATTGGCGACTTCCTTTCAAAAAATATAATCTCACTCCGTAAGCATTTCGATTGAATGCAATACAATGGTTGTTAAAACGGTGCTCTTCGACAAATCGAGCAAAACTGTAGACATGACTTCCTCTGAGTATATCATTATACTGTACGGTCAGTAAATACCGTTGGTTTCGATGCAATTAATAAGAAAGTATACCGTTGCCTATTTGTAGACGGATTCAAAAAAGTAGGTCCGTGTTTTTGTATGTTGTCGATTAGAAAAATTGTATGGGTAAAAAGTTTGGGCAAGAAATGTGTACAGAGCGTCTTTTGTCAGTTGTACGTGTTTTGTAAGATTACTGGCAGTTTTTAGTACTATCTGTATAACCATACAGTGAGTTAGGTATTTTATATTATTTCTTTTATGCCAGTTTCGTAACTGTCAATTTGATAACTTCATAATACGGTCTCGTGATCCTGTAAAAACCAAAAGCTCACTTGGCAAACAATTTCAGTATAAAATACTAGGTAGTTAAAGAAAAGGACGGATTTCTAATGGGCTGATTAAATATTTGACAGCTACTTTTTATATAAAATTTAATTGATCGATAAGTAATCCGTGAAGACTGCCCTTATTGCATTTTTAGCCCCTGAGTTAAGTATCTATTTTAATTTTTTATTGTACCAAAAAAAGTTTTTACAAAAAGGGAGCTTAAAGCATTAAGCTTTCAGCGACAGCGTTTTTTAACAGCTAATCTTGACAGCTATCTGTTAAATACAATTATTTCTGTCTCTATTTCAGGCAAAAACAAAGATTATTACATTTTATCGTGCAGATAGCGTTGGTGAAACAGTCCATGAGTGTTTTTTTTTTTATTGTTACGACCTCTTCTGAAAAGGAACCGAACTAAAGTGAACCTTTTGAGGGGGTTAAAAGGTTTTTCACCACCAGAACCTTTTTGCAAGAATCTATTTGCCGGATACCTAGATGGCGCTGCTTCATTTTAATGATGATATTTTACATTATATAAACGAGAAAATCTTGTATATATATATGTATATATATATATATTTAGGATCTCGGAAATTGAGCCAACGATTTTCATGAAATTTTGTATACAGGGGTTTTCGGGGACGATAAAACGATCTAGCTAGAATTCATTTTTAGAAAATATCGGCGTTCAGAGTTAAGAACAAACTACTTTATCGTAATATCATTACTCCTAGCGACATCTATTGCTCAGAAGCAAAAACTAAGCTCTATGAGAACCTGAGAACTCACAGAGAACGCCATCTTTTGACGAGTTTTGAAATTCCGGAAGTTTCCATCTCATTGCACTCGTGATTTTTTTTTAAATAACCATTTCTTATTTTTTAATTATTATGTAGTATGTTAGTAAGATCGAAAAATATGATTTCATCATTCATACGTTATTAAAAAATACCGAGCGAAGCTCGGTCACAAACTGCTAGTTTTACATTATTAGAGCTTCCATCAAAGCTTTCAAACAGCTACGCGAATTAAAGTTTAGTAATTACAGACACATCGCTTATAGTTGATGGATGCAGAGCACGCGTTATAGGGCACGTTCGTAACGTGTGTGACCTAAAGAGGCAATGCTTTGTTGATGGGTGGTAAGGTAGGTGTTTTACATCACATCTCGTGGGCCATGCTTGTTCTATCAGCAAGTAGAATTGAAACGAAAACACAGAATCGTTTTGCATTATTTTATACTTTATTAACTACTAGCGGCATGTCCCGGCTTCACACGGGTGGACATTTATTTTTTAAACATAAATGTTTGTACCTAAAGGTAACCTATGTTACTCAGGGTGAATGTGGCTTTCCAATGGTGAAACAACTTTTGAAATCGGCACAGTACCTAGTTTTTGAGTTATTCATTACAAACATACAAATCTTTCCTCTTTAGTATATTTAGATACAGAGTTGCTCTGAGAAAGGCGTCTCAGAAATTCGACTCTAAAGCAATAAATGGTATAAATTACGTTTGTATCCACCTAATCAGATTTTTTGTATGTCTTCTAAAGTTATGTAGTGCGTGACAGCATCCGAGCATGACAAGAGAAAGTATAAAGTATTTTAAGATACATCAAATTACTTTTGTATCACGAAATCACTGTATTAAAAAGTTTCACATTTTTTATCTAAAAAAAAAGTGTTTACCTACTAAGTAGAACCTAGCTGCAGGGAGGGCCCTTTGTAAAAGGCTTACTATACCACCATAATATATTTCTGGCACCAAAATTAAGAAGAATAAGAAGGTTCGTTTTGAGAGAGAGTTCCCTCTGGGATGTGTCGATGGATAAGTGTCGAGATATGTAAAAAATAGAAATATTAAGTTATTTTTTAGTAAAAATAATTGTTGCATCATTCCCATTTCCAATATATTTGGTCAATACAGGCGGCTACCATAAGCCGGCAGGTATTTAAACAGCGTCTGTGCTTTTACATTGATTAGTGTGGGGGGTGAATTTAAGCAGGGCAAAGCATGCCTCGAGTTGCACCATAGTGCACGTCAAAGTGATAGTAGTCTTCTTATCGTGTCACTTGTTCTTTCGAACCAAGTGTGGTGACGGGATTCTTTCGTGCACGTGCATTTTCAAACTTTTTAACATGCCGGTTTCCTCACGATGTTTTTATATAGCACAATATTGATACCATTTAAAAATAGGTAAATAAGTGGATGGTATGAATTCCCAGAAAAACATCGAGATACCAAATAAACTAACACGACTTTATGTGTGGATAGGGATGTACGAGTATGCTTTAGCTTAGACTAAGTAATTAAGATTTACAAAGAAAACCACAAGTACAAGCTATAAGAAGTATTGACAAAATGTTAAAATATACACATGAAAATTTACCCAGTAAGTAATTCTAAACTTACTAGGGTGTGCTTTTTTGATACAGAACTTGTGGCACAGGACAATAAAATAACCCTACGCACTCGTGGAAAAAAAAGGAGAAAAATTGAGGAGCAACAAGCTGGCGTGGTGCAGGGCTATGTCATGAAGAGGGATGAAAGTCATGTGACTAGGAGAGTGATGAGTATGAATGTAGATGGAGTGGGTAGAGGTAGGCCAAAGAAAACATGGATGAACAGTGTGAAAGATGACATGGAATGAAATAAGTGAATACACCAATGACGGCTAAAACAGGAGAATGGAAGAGGAAAACATTTTGTGCCGACTCCACATAAAGTGTGATAAGAACAGGAAGAAGAAGACTTGTGGGAAAAAAATAACCAGAACTATCACAGGAACGAATTTCTCTGCAGATCGTAACAAAACTATGCAATAGTATATTTTTTTTAAAGTAATGCTAGTCTAATTTAGTTACCAGAAAAAACAGAACCAAAGAGCGGTTCGTGGTGGATGGCAAATTCAATTTCAATAGGTCTTTATTCAGTTGTATTGCAAAGATCGCTTTGAAACGTCTTCAGGCTAGATGAGTCTAAGTGCCAGTTCCACACGATGGCACAAACTAATGAAGGCCTGTAGGCCTATCATGAGCTCTGCCTCTGGTTCTGGTTTTGAGTCTGTGTGAGTGTTGATTAAATAAATCCTAAGTCAAAACGTCACACACACAGTACCTATAATTTACTGGCTAGCACTCACACAGACTCAAAACCAGAGACAGAGCCAGACAGAGCTCATGGTAGGCCTACTGTATTGGGTGAAGTCGGACTGTGGATGAAAATACCGATGGACATAATCAGTTTTAACTTTCAGAACCAGTCGAAGCCAAGATGACGCTCGAACAGCCCACTGGTGAGATGTGGCAGAAGATCCGCGAGGAGCTGAATGAAAACAAGGACACTAAGGACGCTGATCTGGCGCATATCAAGGAGTGGCTGAAGCAGGAGCCACATCTGCCTGACGAGTTCGGTTAGTTTTCACGTACCTAATGCTAACATTAGCTTTTTCTTTTAGTACCTAGATGAGATGGAAGCTACTCGTATCACGGTTTATGCATTTTTAGGCTAAAACACCTCAAAAAATGAACGATAAAAGATTTAGATTTATATATTTTACGTTTTGCATTATTTACACTACCAGTTGGTGACCGAGATTTGCCCGGTATTTTTTTTGGTAAGTCTTGTTTTTTTAGAAATTATATTTAAATGCGCAATGAGATCCGAAACTTTTGTCTCGGGTGCTTACGTAGTAGTTCAATAGATGACGTTCTTTGTCACACTAACTCGTGAGTTAAGCAACAGATGGCGCTCTGTATGCTATAGGAGTTATGATATTATGAAAAAGTTTATTATAGAAAACACGAATTAAACGATATTTTTTTAAATGATTCCTAGCTAGCTATATAGCCACCTGCTTGACATAAAATCAGAACTAAAAAAATGCTACATTTCCAGACGACCAGCGCATCATGACCTTCCTCCGCGGCTGCAAGTTCTCCCTGGAGAAGACCAAGCGTAAGCTGGACATGTACTTCACTATGCGCGCTGCTGTTCCAGAGTTCTTCAACGATCGTGACGTCACACGTCCTGAGCTCCAGGAGATTCTCAACATTGTGTGAGTATTATGATAATCATAGTCTATAAAGGAGACCTAAAATCTCAAGGTTACGAGCCCTAAAGAAACACAGCATCCATTTTTGCTTTTAAAACTCATATTTTCTACAATGCACAAAATACACAAACGATCTAGAGATAGCTCAACTGATCCAAATCAGTACCAGACGGAAGCGTCCCCAAGACGCTGGTGGCATTGCCACGCTGAATAGAAATGCTAATGCGCTGTGCCAGATACCTTTGGGTCACGCGTCGCTTCGATCAGGCGTCTAAACAAAATTTTAATTACCTAGACTTGGCCTTCTTCTTCTTTTCCTGTCACAAGTTCTATTGAACCAGTGTGGTGAAAGGGTTTTTAGTGCGCCTCAAAAGAGGGAGCGTCTTTTCGTGCACTTGACACGCTTTCGAACTTTTCAGGTTCTATTGGTGGGTCTTCTGAGGGTACCAAAGAGCCGAGTCGAAGTTTTTAGGCACATATTATACGGGTGTGTTATGTTACTGTAACACGCATTTTTGTATGAAAACACGTAAAGCGTTCCTAATAGCTACGACACGACAGGCCCTCCACAATCTTGGTCAAATAAGTATTGTACGCTCCTACATGTACTTTCATAGCAATACGCAGCTACGCGTTTTCTTCGGTACAACTTTGTAGCGTAGATCGTGTTTTAAAAGTGTGCCCAGTACTTTTGGATATCATCAACATTATTTTTGGTTTCAGACAAATGCCGCCACTACCCGGTCTCACTCCTGAAGGCAGACGTGTCGTCCTAATGAGAGGTAAGTTATATAAGCAATCTACCTTTGACTTTCGGGATAGCACATTACATTAGACCCATGCTTCTGATTCCGATCGAGTAAGCAAAGTGAACGAATATGTTATGACAACTAGCGATATTAGGTACATTGAATGCATGCATGTATGTTTGTTTGTTTTACTGGTATACTTATATGTACAAAATATGTGTTTAATTGGCAAGGGAGCATAAAAAAATGCTCTCAGAAATCTGAGACAATCAGATAGAGAGTAGGCTAATGGAGTATTATCTTCCAGGCGTAGACAAAGACGTCCAGACCCCGAACGTAGCGGACGCCTTCAAGCTGGCTCTGATGATGGGTGACCTCCGCCTGGCCGAGGAGAAGGAAGGAGTAGCGGGAGACGTGTACGTGCTGGATGCGTCAGTGGCTACCCCCACGCACTTCGCCAAATTCACGCCTACCCTCGTTAAGAAGTTTCTAGTCTGTGTACAGGTTAGTCGTCTTATACAGTTTATTGCCATTTCATTCTTTACCTGGGCGTCAATTCCAGCAACATCAGTTCGATTGAGTGATCGTCGAGTGATCGCTGAATCCGCGTTCCATTTTCAAATTTTTCAAACAAAAATTGACTACTCACATCCATTTACGCGATCGCTTGAGTGATTTGTGTTTTCAGAATTGACACCCTGAACATGACAGGGACATTATAAAAATATTTTTGGAGTAGTTGCAAAGTATAGTCATCATCCACAGCCTGACAATCCTGAACCAGCCTAACCCCTTTTCTTATAGTTATGATGTACTACTATTATTATTTTGAAATGTAGCGTGTCCTGTCTTTAAAAGTTTTGCTTTTGTATGCCTAAAGTCTCACTAAGTTAGAGTGGCACCACACTGGATTATTATTTATTTTTTTGTTTTGTTAATGGATCATAAAAAAAACGATGAGAACCAAGCCATAGTTTGTTGCCTGTTCTTTTAGGCTTGGTCGCGTGGAACTGTAGACTCACCTTAACAATCCACTGAATAAATACACTTCAGATTTTTTTTTTGTAGAATAATAACAAATAATGATTTATGTTTTCTCTTGCCCCCAGGAAGCCTACCCAGTTAAGCTGAAGGAGGTCCACGTCATCAATGTTTCACCTTTAGTCGACAAAATCGTCAACTTCGTCAAACCTTTTATCAAGGACAAGATCAAAGAAAGGGTATGTTATCACTATCACTAAAAATATAGATAGATACCTATATAGATAGATAACTCTCTATTGATTACCATAGCATATCTACTAAATACTGAGCTTAAATATTAATTCGTGAAAAAAAATGATTTTATTATTAATTAAAATAACGTAGGGCACGTTCCTGACGTGCGTGACCTACGAGGTAATACTTTGTTATAGGCGATGGTTACCACTTAATATTAGGTGGGCCAATTATGCTTGTTCCATCAGCTAGTTACATAAAAAAAAACACTAAGTAAGTATTAGGATACAGTTACAGTTAACAAAGATTTAAAAAATCATGCTGTATAAAGGCCTGCGCACACCTTGTTTGCTGGCGGTAGCGATCAGTGAAACGCTGTCAAATCTCAAATCTGACAGCGATATTTGACAGCGTTTCACTGATCGCTAGCGCCAGCGAACTAGGTGTGTTCGGGACATAATCATCTAACAATAAAGGCCTGCGCACACCTAGTTCACTGATCGCTGACGCCAGAGCGGCCTAGGTGTGCGCAGGCCTTTAGCCTGTTTACTTTACTTTTCGATTTCTTATGATGATTTTGATGACTTTTTCAGATCTTCCTCCACACTGACAGCAATGATCTCTACAAGTACGTTCCTAAAGAAATGCTGCCTACAGAGTACGGCGGTAATGCTGGCTCTATGAACGACCTTCACAGTAAGTTGTTCAACTATTATTGTCTTTGGACGTGAGCATAGAATAATAATGAGATACGTCATAGAGAAGTCATTAATCATTTTGATGGGATGACCAAAGCTGGCCCTCAGAGACACGTCCATGTTCTAGTACCTTTAAGTACCTACCATAAAATTATAGGTATGAAAAAGGATGGCTGTAAATATACCAAGTTTTCCAAAAAATAATAAGTAGGTATGAGTAAAGATACTTTGCTTCTTATCGATAGAGATTGATTGAGCGCGGCGGGGTATAGCGGGTGTAGGTGGAGAAATAGGTATGCCTAAGTGACGAAGACTCGAAAATCAGAGCCAGACAGAGCTTGTGGCTTATGACTTATGACTTACCAGCTAGTTACCTAATAATTTAATTTATATAATTCAAAGCAGTAAATTTAACTCAAAATTGTTGTTAGGCTTGAAACCTTTTTGCATGTCACCATCCGAATTCAAATGGTCGCTTGCAAAACCTTTTTGCATTAACACCTAAAAGTTAAATTATCATTCGATTGAAAAGTATTTGTATTTCTTTACAATTTACCTTCAATTTATGACACTCATAAAAACAAAAGCAATCAACTTCCCAACGCGGTTGGCGGGAAATAATATTTGACAGGATGCAATCTTCCTTTCTTTCTCTTCGATATCTGAGGGCAAAAGTCTTTTTGACCCGCTAGAAGTTATAGTAAAATTGAATTTTGAATATCGTGTGCACTAAATTTGTGAATTCAAAACATCATTCACCTATTTACTTCTACTTCCATGGTGCCGAGTTTATCATTACAACCTTTTTTTAATTTGTTTAAAACTCAGACTCGGAACCTTCTTGGTGTATTAACTGGATTTTATTTTGCAAAACCAAATAAATCTTATAAACATTCCAACCGCATTATGACTTTTGATTATGTTGCAGACTTGCAAAATCTTGAAAAACTCACTTGAGGATACTTACCTATGGATGTGTGTCATAATTTCTTCTCTTTTTCAGACTTTTGGGTCAAGAAAATGGAAGAATACGGGCCCTGGTTCAAGGAGCAGGAAGAACTCAAGGCCAACGAGACCCTAAGACCTGGAAAACCAACAAACTATGACGAGCTTTTCGGCATTGACGGGTCTTTCCGACAACTTGTCATTGATTAGAACTCATACAGAACGATGCAAGTTCTTGTCTATGCTTTGTATAAGTCTGCGCCTAAAACAAAATCTTAAATGGCGGCCTTTATCAATACCTTTCACGATTGCGAGGGAGAAGTAACTATAGTAAACAACAGTGTATATGTGAGAGACAATAATGATGAGGTGCCATTTTGGATTCGTTGGTTTGTAAGCGCGGGAAAGTATTTGGCATATTCGTGGAATGTAATAGTCTACTGGCATGCATATTTCAAAATTAGAACACTATCTCAGAAGAGGCATAGACAAACTTGCATTCGTTTTTATTGCTTTTGGTTCTCAAAGCTATTTCCTATCGCTTGTTTTAGTTACCTACCAATAATGGTACGTCTGCTATTAAGTATTGTCTACCAAAGTTGCTCATTTTTATCTCGAACTGG
This sequence comes from Thera britannica, assembly GCA_939531255.2. Lineage (NCBI taxonomy): Eukaryota > Metazoa > Arthropoda > Insecta > Lepidoptera > Geometridae > Thera > Thera britannica. The sequence continues at coordinate 7,688,103 of OW618039.2, read as the reverse complement.
TGATAAATATACTCGTTTGTTTGTAATTATGTTTTTAAGCGTTTTATTAATAAATATTCTTTATATAAAATGAGTTATTTTGTTTCTAACCTCTTTCATAGTTAGGCAGCTATGGACTCTTAAACCTTTGCAAGTAGGTATTTGTATTTGTATTTTGTATTTATTGTTTTACTTTAATTATAACGGTTAACACCAATTACAATAATTAAAGACATAGGTAATACTTAGACAGACAGAAAAATGAAAATAAATAAAGTCTATGTAAACAGTTTTGGTCAAATTTAAATACAATGTCAATAGTAAAAATATAAAACAAAATGTCAGGACAATAATATACTACCTACACCATAAAAATTGTAAGTATACCTATTATACTAATTCCTAATTCAGAAAAAACTTTTACGAAAAGTTAATATTTGTAGTCACAGGACTTAAAAGATCATCACAGGGTGTCAGTTTTTCCTGTTTTTTTTAAATACTCATAACTCGAAAGTTACGAGACAAATATTTTTTTTATATTTTTCTGACAAATGTCATGACTTGGCCCATCGCCCGTTTCCGGCTGGACGTTGACTTATGAGACACCCTGTATATGTAGGTACTTTTTTTGTAAGATACTTAGAATACAGTACAACACCCAGACAGAGAACAAACATCTGTGATCACCACACAAATATTTATTCTCCGCGGGGATCGAACCCATCCTCTACCCCCTCTGCCTCAACTGTTGAGGGCTTAGTTAGATAAGAGAGTGGACTTATTTTGAAATATTATACACAACTATTTTGTAACTACCAAAAAAAAAAATAGGGTAATAGTAGGGGTAGAATATTATGAATGTGCTATCAGAATTTTTAGTTGCGATAAAATGACAAAGTTATAATGTTGACAAAGCTATGTTAAAATTTTCAGAAATCCTGCATGAAATTATGGTCATTTTTTCTCTCTCTAGTTACGTAGTACTAGAGAGAGAAAAAATTACGCTGTTCGATTCCGCTTGGTATTTAGCGTTTATGAATGAAATGATTTTTGCTTGCTGGATCATTCCTCAATATTTGACTAAAAATTGTGGTTATTTAAAGATATTTTTTTTATGCCTTAAATTTTTTTTTTCGTGGATGTGTTCAGTAATAGCTGCCAATTTCGGCATTTTTTTTTTGGTAATTACAAAATAGTGGTGTATATCCAAGTTAACAGGGCGATGATTATCTAAATCGACGGTACCTAAGGTTCTAAGGTATGTATCAGACAGGTCCTGTCGCAAGCCATGCAGTATTGCCCAATATCCACAGCCTACGTTCACTAGTTAGTGTTCAGTATAGCTCGAACTTCACACTAAGTGCGCGTCAGTTCTGTGCTATTCAAAAAAGAGGTGAGTCAGTATACTATCTAATCATTGATATTTCCGGAAATTTGTAGATTTTAGATTGGTGCTTTTGTATTTATTTATTAAACTCTTTATTGCACAAAACTTAAAATTAATGTACAAAAAGTGGGCTTAATGCTATAAGCATTTTCTATCTGCCAACCTTAGGGAATGGCGTTGGCGTGCTTACATAAAAAGGAAAGCTTAGATATTAAAATTAACAACATGTACTATTAGTTAGTCTGATGAGATCTGCTTCAGGATTATGATGAGATATGCTTGTATAAATTTTGTTAAGTAAAAAAATATATAAGCTCTGGTAAGGAGTTGTTTAAAATAAAAAGAACGTAAATTTTAAAGAAAACTTACAATTAAATAAATATTTACAAAATGTACAAAATATGCAAGAAACAGTTGAGCTATCTGCAGGCCGTTACATACGATCTAAAGATAGTCTAACTGATCCATCTCAATAAAATAATTGGTTAAAATATCCTATCCTTTAGCTAAATATTTTATTAAAATACAGACACAATTTGAAGAGTAGATTGATTTAGTTTGACAATTTGATTTGATTATGTAGTTCAATCAAGTAATAAATATTTACATTCTATTTTCTCCCTATTACAAAACCATGACCAAGTTTTTTTGTAATTGTCTAGCTACATTCGTTTATTTTAATGTTATCTAGTTTAACATTTCCGGCATGGTGTATGAAAAAATTACAAAGTACGCAACACCACATGCACATTTCGTAGGGCCTGCGCACACCTATAGTCGGATTTTTAATTAGACGAAGCCAGCTGACGTTTACTGTGTTGTCAGTTTTTGATGAAATAAAAATAGTGTTGTGACAAAGTGAATGATTGAAAAAACTCCTGAATGAATGAAATTGCCTCGATTGTCTAGTAAATAGTTAGTGTGTCGAACTTGACTTGACGTGCTTGGTTGAGGATCCATATCGTTTGCGCGAAACAATATACCAACAAATAACACAACAATTACCTCAAACACAACGTAACGAAAAACATAACAAACACAATAAATAAACAGCGTGAGCGCAGAAAAAAACATTTATGCTATCAGACCAGAGGTTAGAAGCCGAATTAAAAACAAAATTTTGACCGACGCGCGCGGCGTTCATCGGTGTTGGCTCTAGTCGCCGCGCCGCGCTTTGTTATAAACCGTCAAACCACTTATTGAAGTTACATACTACTAGTAACTTATATCAGAGCACTTTTATACAATTTTTTATACAAATTTCAATATTCTTTTATAGTTTGAAATTATTTAATATTCACACTCATTGTTCATTCATCTGATTGAACGAGAACTGAGCGCATCACTATTACTTTAAATAAGGCACCATTATTTTACAAAGTGACATTAGCTCCTGTCAGTCGGTATCGTCTAATTAAAAATCCGAGTATAGTTCGCTGGCGGTAGCGATCAGTGAAATGCTGTCAAATATTCACTGTCAAATCTCTGACAGTCATCTTTCTCTGACAGATATCTTTCAAATATCACTGTCAGAGATTTGACAGTGAATATTTGACAGCATTTCACTGATCGCTACCGCCAGCGAACTAGGTGTGCGCAGGCCTATAGTTCAAAAACAAAGGCTCATCATAATTGGCTTGCAAACAATTGAAAAACAAGTGGTCTAGTGGTAGCAAGTGGTGATCGTGAGTTCGAATCCGTTCGTACCTACTGTAAACGTGAACGTAGTTCTCTGGATGACATTGGAGTCAACGCACGTATTGACCATGTCTTTCGTGTCATCATTTTTTTTTTTTTTTTTTTTATAGAAAGAAAGTACCTTTAATATCATACATTTTACTGAAAGAAGACAATATTTGAATTAAAAAAAAACTATTTAAACTGCATTCATAAATATTGAAATATTTACAAGGGAATTGAACCCCTTACACGAGAAAAATAAACGTTATATAACTTTTGAAACTATCATGGTTTTTAACACTATTTTTATGAAACGACGGGATATTTACCATGATTAAATTTTTCTGAGTTGACTTCCGATATTTCGGCACATGCACCATGATCACGGATGAACTGAAGTTCACGAGTAAAAGAAATGTTATTGGCAGATAAATCGATCTACCCTCTTTCGCACTCTTTTATTGGTTTCGAAAAATTTAATCATGGTAAATATCCCGTCGTTTCATAAAAATAAAATAAACGTTATATCTAAAAAATAATAAATAATTATTTTAGACAATCCACTCAACACTATCTAGCCCCAAACTAAGCAGAGCTCGAACTATGGGAACCAGATAGCTGATATACTACTTGTAAACATTTTTTTTGTAAATACATATACTTAGAATACAATATAAGCCCTTATAACCCGTGCTGGCTATAAGCCTTCTTTATAAGTATCGAATAATAACTTTATGGGAATGTTAACCTTTCGGAGTTCATAATTACCCCTTTGTTGATGCTGACACCTTTTGTGATCAAACACAACAGAATGACCTCGGTGTTCAGAGACATCGTGTTGAAACCATAAAGTTTTGGTTCAATAAAATCTGAAGGTTAATAAAGTTAGAAAGATCAAAAACGCTTCTGAAAAGGCTTATAGCACAATTGACAAAATGGACAGATGCCATTCATCAACAATTAAAATCAAAAAGCTGTGTGACTTCCCGAAATGACAGAAAACGAATCCGCCCTGTGTTCCTAAACTTGAAGCATACAGATGTTCAGCCTCACGTGCCAGTAATTTCACTTGTCACTGTCATACCTTGGGAAGTCACATAGCTTTTTGATTTTAATTGTTTTTCTGGTGTTATTTTGAGTTCTGTTGTGTCATTTCGGTGGTATTTTAACCAACATTACTTGAGGTCTTAGCTCAAAGTGTTAGCAGTTGGAATTAAAGTGTATTATGTGATATTCTGATTTGATCGAAAATGTTTCAGATGGTTTTGGAAAAAACGGCCATTTTTTTTCCAAAGCCAATTAGGGTAGGGCCGACTTGTGACTGACGACTGACGACTTGACGAAAAAGTATTTTATCTATGTAATTTATCATCATTAAACGACACTGGCAAAATTGATCTGAAATGGACAGATGCCATTCATTAAGAAGAAGAAGAAGAACGCAGGGCAGTGCATCGTAGGACACGGTCTTGACGTGTGTGACCTACGAGGAAATGCTTTGTTTTAAGCTATGGTTACCACTGGGCCACATGCTTGTTCCATCAGCTAATCGTATAAAAAAACTACCCGCGAGTCCCGCGTTGCCCGGGTTTGATTCCAGAATGTAAAGAACATTCTGGAACGTTTAGAAGCATTCTATTCTGGAACGCGTTGGCCAAAATGTAGGATCTTTAGAAAAATCCTTATGTGATAAAAAAGGATGGACATATTATATTAGTAGAGTTCGTACGTGTTAGAAAAGGATAAACATACATTTCTGCATTATTTTGCGTGATATAGCTTCCTTCATAAATTAACTATTAGAATTTTTCAATTCGGAGCAGTTCCCGATATTAGCGCGTTCAACCCAACAACTCTTCAGCTTTATAATATTTAGTAAAAGTATAGATAAAGCGCCAAGGGCAACTTTCTCATACTTCGATATATTGCTTGTTTTGCACAAAATAAGTAGGTAATACCTGCGGAAACCTAAGTTTAGCAGCTCACTTGAAGCACAGTGCCGGTTATGTTGAAACACAGCCAATTACAGGCGGATATCGCCCCTTTTACAACTTGTTGAATAACTTTGGGTTTCTAGAATACCCATGCAATAGTCACGCCCTTGACCTAATAATCATTAGTTTGTAAAAAAAATCGGTTGTCTGTAAAGTCGGTTTACTGACGATAGTTGAACGTGACAACGTCATAAGAAAATACACAGATGTCGAACGCTGCCGAACGCGGAGGCCGATTGTGCCTCTTGTTGCTCGTTCCGCGCTCTCGCTTGCACTTCAAGCCTTAAATGGAACGCCTCAGAGTGAGGTAACGCCGCATGAGTCATGTTTTTTCGTGCGTATGGCCGGCTCCATCGAATTATAGGACGTTGTCACGTCAAAAAATTAGTAAGTATTAAAAATCGTTTATTTCGGACCATATAAAATCACAAACACAATTATAAAAACACATTTCAAAGAATAAAAAAAAACAGTTTACTTTAAAACTAACGATCATGTCGAAGCCATCGTACTGTGGACGATCAATGGGAGAAATACATTCCTCCATTTATCGTCTAATAGAGGAATAGAGGAGAGGAGAGTGGAGAACGAAAACCTGTTGTGCCGACCCCACATGAAGTGGGATAAGTGGGCCTACCACAAGCTCTGTCTGGCTCTGTCTCTGGTTTTGAGTCTGTGTGAGTGCTCACCGACTCACCGACAAGAAAATAAAAATGAGTGTTGAAAGATTAACATGCGTTTGTTTAGATTCCACACCGCGATTGTATTCATGCGTTCATAATATTGATTATACGAAAAAATAGTACGTTTCCGCGGTATTTGACTATCAGTAATGTTTTGATATCGATAGATAGTAATCTAATTTAGATTACAACATCGAATACTCATAAACAACTCGTCTGTAAAAGTAGAATATTTACCCACGTCTATAATTTTTTTTTGTGACAGCAATAAAGTTTTTTTTTTATTATAAAATTTAACGAACTTGCAGTTGCTCAGAGACTATGGTCAACCCTGTAGGTACAGACTCAAAACCAGAGCCAGAGACTGAGCCAGACAGAGCTTGTGGTAGGCCTGTGGTAGTGCTCTAAAGTAATTATTCTCTCTGCTAAGTCAGCCTTATAATTATGCCACAAGAAAGACATGGTTAAAACGTGCTGAGCTAACTTAGCCATGGATTTTCCCAAGATGTTTTCTTTCGCCGTTTGAGAGCGTCTAAGAAGCATTGCACACGTATATAATTAAATCTTATTAGCTTCTATGAGTGTTTAATCTATTTAATTGTTATTTATGGGGATACCCAAGTTGATTATGGCGTATGCACATGGTACAGTGCCGTACCCCGATGCACGTGATGTCGTAATGAGAATCTAAATTGATTGGCCTTTCAACTCTAGATGTACGCAAGGCATAGGGCCAACAATAATGATGATGATCAGTGATCTTGAACCCTAAAAAAACTAATTTAGTGGTTTACGCAGGTTTATGTCTTTTGTGTAAAAAACATTGGTTGTCTCATCATTATATAATCAGTAATACCATGGACAAATTTTATATAATTTGTCCATGGTAATACTTTCAACTTATATGTAGCTAAAGTATTATTGACGTGACAACGTCTTATAATTCGATGGAGCCGGCTGCACGCACGAAAACACATGACTCTTGCGGCGTTACCTCGCTCTGAGGCGTTCCATTTAAAGCTTGAAGTGCAAGCGGGAGCGCGGAACGAGCGACAAAGAGGCACAATCGGCCTCCGCGTTCGGCAGAGTTCGACATCTGTCTCGGCAAATTCGGCCAATTTATCATCCCGCGCAGATGTGCGGGCTGGTTTTCCCGCAAGTAGGCCGCTGGCCTTTTTGTGTGGCCATTGACACGTGTTGCTCGAAATTTTTTAGGTTTTTTGACACGCCGGTTTCCTCACGATGTTTTCCTTCACCGTTTTGAGAGTACTGGCATAGTGCACATACATTTTCCGACTGAAAAACTCAGTGGTACACGACTGGATTTGAACCCACGACCTTCGGATTCATCTTGAACCCTAAAAAAACTAATTTAGTTTTTTGTGTAAAAAATGCTTGTCTCATTATTATACTCAGTAATACTTTCCGCTTATAAGTAACTAAAGCATTATTTTAAACATTACCCATTATGAAGTCAGTTTTCTAAAGATCTCAATAATAGTCTATTGTTCAGAAAATAGTGTTCCTCGTAGGTAACCTTCTACATGTACACGACTTTTTTATACAACTTGCTGATCGAACAAGCGTTACTCACCTGATGTTAAGTGGTAACCATTGCCTATAACAAAGCATTGTCTCATAAGACGCGCACGTCAGGAACGTGCCCTATTATGCACTACCTTGCGTCCATCAACTTGAGGCATAGAGATGTAATTTAGTGACTGTCAAGCCAAGTCAAATATATATTTCTGCAGTTGTATCACAAGGATCACTTTGAAACGTCTTAAAGCTAGGTGAGTCTAGGTGCCAGTTCCACGCGACCAAGCCTAGAAGAGTGTAATTTATACACACAACACTATCTAGTCCTAAATTAAGCAGAGCTTGTACTATGGGAACCAAATAGATATAGCTGATTATAATATGTAAATATATAGTAATAGGGTGAAAACTCTTTACTGAATATAGCTAGAACTCTGTTTTACTTATTACACGACAAAACAATACGTATACAACTACATCACGACGCCATCTTCCCTCTTCTCTTTCTTCCTATGGATGTGTCCTGTTGCTTGATCCAATTAGGGATTTCCTATTCTCAAAATAAATTCAATTTCACTAATTACTACTTAGAATACAATATAACACCCAGATAGAGAACAGACATCTGTGTTCACCACACAAATATTTGTTCTCGGCGGATATCGAACCCACGCCCTAACGGCGCAGAAGGCGAGCTGTGAGGCCAGTCAAAAAGCCGGTTATACGCAACGCAAACTTTTGCATCTTTTTTTCTACTTCTTCTTCTTCCTGCCCTTATCCCACTAGGTGGGGTCGGCACAACATGTATTTTTCTTCCATTCTCCCCTATCATTCGTCATCTCAGTACTCACTTCTTTCTTAGACATAATCATCTCTCTCACAATCTCCATCTTTTCTAAGGCCTACCTCTACATTTAAATCCTTAGTGCTTAACACTCTTTTCGTCACATGACATTCTTCTTTTCTCTTATGACCATACAACGTTAGCCAGTTACTCCTCATTTTATCCGTTACTGGCGCTACTTTTAAACTTCTTCTGATATACTCAAAATAAAATAAAAAATCTAAAATGTTTATTTTGGAATTAAATAGGTACTCGTTTCGTATTATGACTATTCCAACGCAAACTTTTGCATGTGAGGAGGTATTTGTGTAAAGGTGCAAATACAAAGACTTCCAAATTACCTTTTTATTACAAGTGGAATCTATACAAAGTTGAATAGTTTTTTATGAGTTAGGTAGCTGTTTACCATCCTCTTAAAATGAATGATGCCTACTTATTTATTTATGTAAGGTAGGTACATATTTAAATTTTTCGTGTCGATGGTACAATATTTTTTATTTGGCCAACTAAAGGCCAGGGGCCTATATAGTTCTCGGACCAATCTCGATCATTTTGCAATTTTATTTTATTGCTTGTTTTCGAAGAGAGAATGGATGATTTCCTTGATTAATTCATCGACGACCTCATTGTAGAAGCCTCGACAGCTACGATATACGGAAAACGTAGAAAAAGTGCGGGGTTCTGCAATGCCAAAAATAAAATAATCGCTTAGAAAATCTCGGTCGGCCCGAGAATTAGGCCCCTGCGCTCACCTAGGTTGATGGCGATCAATGAAACGCTGTCAAATATCACTGTCAAATTTGACAGCGTTTCACTGATCCCCATCGCCAGGGACCTAGGTATGCGCACTGCGCAGGCCTTAAAGGCTCGAACACACCTAGTTCGCTGGCGGTAGCGATCAGTGAAACACTGTCAAATATCGCTGTCAGATTTAAGATTTGACAGCGATATTTGACAGCGTTTCACTGTTCGCTACCGCCAGCGAACTAGGTGTGCGCAGGCCATAAGAGATCCTACAGTGGTTTAGTTTTTTTTTTTAAATGGATTTTCATAAAAAAAAATACTTAAGAATAAACCTGTTCATAATTATCAGCCTGAAGAATTCCACTGATGGACATAGACCTCCTCTATTACATTTCCAGGAAGACGATAGTTACAATGTTCCGTTTAAGTTTTTGTAACACAGTCCGCGTCTATTTCCTTCTAATATTTATCATATTTTTATCTATCAATTCTTAAATTATCGTTTTTTATACAACTATAGTTAACGAAAGAAACTTATGGCATACCTGATTTAAAGTCCAAATAGTCACTCCAAATATTGAAAAAGCAATATTTGGAGATCTATTATTTGGAATATTTGTGAATATTTATACACAATAATGTGTATTCACCATTTTTAACTTTAAGACTACCATATAACATAGTATTTGCAATAAATAATATGAGTAAGTGGTAACCATCGCCTACAACCTACAACAAAGCATTTCCTCTTTTCAGAGAATCCAAGATGGCGTCAGCGGCCACATTAATTCAGCCGCAAGGCGAACTTTGGGAGAAGATCCGAGTGGAACTGAACGAGAATGTTCACACCAGAGAGAAGGATCTGGCAGCTGTCAAGGAGTGGCTGAGGAAGCAGCCGCATTTGCCGAATGAGTGGGGTAGATAATTTTATATGAGATAATTTGATGAAAGTTTTATAAGAGTCGCAATATATTACATCCTCTTGCTTATAAACCTCACTGAGATATCGCAGCCCACTAGAAAAATCCGCAATTAGAAAAAAACAGCTTGAATGATACACCTCAACCGTTATCTCTGTTGTTATCCACTTCTTTCTTATCCATGTTATCTTTTCTTCACATATCCATCTACCACACACTGTTCATCTATCTTTTGTTCACATATTCATCTATATCCATACTCATCACTCTCCTATAGTCACATGCCTTTCATCCCTCCTCATGACATGCCCGTACTACGCCAGCCTGTTGCTTCTCAGCTTTTCTGTCACCGGTGCTACTTTCAGACTTCCCCTGCGACTGACTTGAGACTTTTTTGTTTGATTAATAATTTTAATTTTCCAAAATTAAAGTATCCATTCCATTACTTACAGAAGACGACTGCCTCATGACCTTTCTGCGAGGATGCAACTTCTCACTAGAGAAGACGAAGAGGAAAATCGATATGTACTTCACGATGAGGAACGCGTGTCCTGAGTTCTTCGCTAACAGAGACATCACCCGGCCAGAGCTGAGGGATCTTATGATCAGGGCGTAAGTACCATTTTACAGTGGCATAAGGTTAGCATCTTGTGATGTCGTCCGCAATTTGCAAAGTCAAAAGTCAGTCCCATGGAGTTTTGTTTTCATTAAAAACGTAAGGAATCTTTGGAAGCATCATCAAAACTCTTTTCAACGGCGAATCATTTATGTTGACAGGGTCTGGAAAGGGTCTGGAGTAGCCTTAGATTTATATACTTTTTCCTAAAAAAGGAATGCTTGTTTTTTCAGGCAAGGTCCTACACTTCCAGGGCTTACCCCAAACGGCAGACGAGTCACAATTTGCAGAGGTGAGTCCACAGCCTATATAGTACATTGTTACCTGAGTGTTGAAAGTCATGTTTTTTGAGTCCCGAGACGGGTTTGGCGCCAGAGCGTTAGCGAGGGCGCCAATGGAGCTTGAGGGACTCAAAGACTTTCACCCGAGGTAAACACTGTGCTTTTCATTACGAATACAAGGAAAGTAAAAATAAAAACATGAAAGAAAAATTAGTGAAAATGAAGATTGAATTGCCGCCTTCCCGGTTTTTTTTTTCTTTTTCTCTGGCGGGCCTTCGGCTTCGGCTCGCCAGCATTATTCAGCCATTATTTTCATTTTCATAATTTAAATCTATGTTATTTTAAATAAATAGTTGAAGCTATACACTTATCAAGTAATTTAGAAGATATATTATTTATTTAATACTATCTTTATGTTATTTAAATTTAAATATTACATTGCGCTCTAATTAGACTTTTTAAACTTCTTACCGTTGTAATGGGTTTCCAACCTACTTGCTGAATAAAAAGTTGGAATTTGGTTGAACAACCTCCTTGCAGTTAGAAAGACTTTAGAAAGTTGGAACATGGTTGAATAAAATAGAACTTGTTTTTTTTATAATTTGACAGCTGTCAGTAGAAAGCGATTCTCCCTAGGGCTGAAAGTTTTACTTTCAATTAGGCCCCTCAGGCAACTTCATACCTACTTTCAGAGTATGAGTAATGAAAATAGTACATTGTTACCCGAGTGTTGAAAGTCACGTTTTTTGAGTCCCGAGACGGGTTTGGCGCCAGAGCGTTAGCGAGGGCGCCAATGGAGCTTGAGGGACTTAAAAGACTTTCATCCGAGGTAAACACTGTGCTTTTCATTACGAATACAAGGAAAGTAAAAATAAAAACATGAAAGAAAAATTAGTGAAAATGAAGATTGAATTGCCGCCTTCCCGGTTTTTTTTTTCTTTTTCTCTGGCGGGATTCGGCTTTGGTTCGCCAGCATTATTCAGCCATTATTTTCATTTTCATAATTTAAAAAATGGTAAATTGTTTGCTCAAATCTATATTATTTTAAAGAAATAGTTGAAGCTATATATAAATCAAGTAATTTAGAAGATATATTATTTATTTAATACTATCATTATGTTGTTTAAATTTAAATTTTACATTGCGCTCTAATTAGACTTTTTAAACTTCTTACCGTTGTAATGGGATTCCAACCTACTTGCTGAATAAAAAGTTGGAATTTGGTTCAACCTCCTTGCAGTTTAGAAAGTTGGAACATGGTTGAATAAAATAGAACTTGTTTTTTTTATAATTTGACAGCTGTCAGTAGAAAGCGATTCTCCCTAGGGCTGAAAGTATAACTTAGACCTACTTTCAGAGTATGAGTAATGAAAAATATTTTTCATTGCTCATACTCTGAAAGTAGGTTTGAAGTTGCCTGAGGGGCCTGATTGAAAGTAAAACTTTCAGCCCTAGGGAGAATCGCTTTCTACTGACAGCTGTCAAATTATAAAAAAAACAAGTTCTATTTTATTCAACCATGTTCCAACTTTCTAAAGTCTTTCTAACTGCAAGGAGGTTGTTCAACCAAATTCCAACTTTTTATTCAGCAAGTAGGTTGGAAACCCATTACAACGGTAAGAAGTTTAAAAAGTCTAATTAGAGCGCAATGTAATATTTAAATTTAAATAACATAAAGATAGTATTAAATAAATAATATATCTTCTAAATTACTTGATTAGTGTATAGCTTCAACTATTTATTTAAAATAACATAGATTTAAATTATGAAAATGAAAATAATGGCTGAATAATGCTGGCGAGCCGAAGCCGAAGGCCCGCCAGAGAAAAAGAAAAAAAAAACCGGGAAGGCGGCAATTCAATCTTCATTTTCACTAATTTTTTTTTCATGTTTTTATTTTTACTTTCCTTGTATTCGTAATGAAAAGCACAGTGTTTACCTCGGGTGAAAGTCTTTTGAGTACCTCAAGCTCCATTGGCGCCCTCGCTAACGCTCTGGCGCCAAACCCGTCTCGGGACTCAAAAAACGTGACTTTCAACACTCAGGTAACAATGTACTATATAACTATTATGCTGTGCGGCTGTGCGCGTATTGCTCTTACAAAGTTACGACTCTACAAAGGTTCAAACAATGAGTAGGTATATAACGCTACGCTAAGAAGAGACGGGACTACGAACAAAAAAGTTGATCTATGATTGACAAATTGCACTTTAGACTCAAAAAGAAAAAGGGGTTTGGGTTCAAAAAGCATTAGGATACGACACCAATTGCCAAACTGTCTATTACCTAGCGATGATCTTTATTTTATTAGCAGACTTCAATTAAAAAAGGAGGAAATCTTCGTCATTTATGAGCCGATTTGATTTTTTTTAACTGAAAGGTCTTCCAAATTGATCCTATAGAAATTAAAACAAAATAGATTTACCCGTTTTAATTGTTTTTTAAATGTTTGCTAAGTATCACATAATTTCGTCATTAAGGATCGATTTCAAAAAATATTTTTTGAAATTATTTTATGTGAAAGGTATTTTTCTAACTTTTAGATTGGATTTAGAAATTCTATCAAAATCGGTTCAGCCGTTTGGCCATGAAGTTGGTTTCTCAAGTTTTTTAAACATTGTTTTGGTACCAGGTCATAGACAACTAGGTATCGGTTTTACTGGACTTTCCTAGTCTGCAATGAGTTCCAACAAAATCTGTCTTTTTCCATCCATCAATTTTTGTTTTTATATTGTTGCCTTCACTCCAATTCCAGCCATAGACAAAACCCTCACCCCGCACCAGCTCAACGATGCTTTCAAACTCGCCACCATGGTGGGAGACGTCAGGCTGAAGGAGGAAACAGAAGGCGTGGCCGGTGACGTGTACATCCTGGACGCAGCCATCATCGTGCCGAGCCACTTGGGGAAGATCTCCCCTTCGACTTTAAAGAAGCTGATGATATGTGTTCAGGTAGTTACACTTATGTCAAGCAAGCGAAGAAGCGAAGCAAATATTTATTCACTCCTCTTGCTCAAAAAGATCGTTATTGTTGTGGCGTACCAGAAAAATTACATTGCATCCTTTTTTTAGGGGAAAAAGTTTTTTTTTTTATTTATGTCTGTCAAATGACGATAAAAGGAAAAAGTATTTAGTCCTAGGTAGAATAATAATGAATAATAATAATGAATAATGAATGAATAAAAAAATGACTCGACATAAAAATAACAACATTTTATTTTTAAAAATGGAATTAAAATCGGTGATCTCTTTGGTAGAATCTATGCAATGCGTTGCGTTGCGGGCCGCAACTTGCGGCTACAGAAGAAATCAAAAAAGACATTAGCGCGAAATCTTTTTGGTTTTTTTCTCAACTATTTCATATTCAATCTATGTAAAAAAAACTAATCGATTACACAATTTAATTATGATAAAAAAAAATTGAGCCCACTCTTAACTTTTGGGTCAAACATTTCTCAAATCATATTTGAACGACCCGTTGTATGGTTCATTACTTGTAAATCGTATCATTAACTATGAATATGACAGCACCTAACCTAGCACTTGTTAAATAAAAAAAAAAGCTACCTATTGATGTTTTAAAACAAAACTCCCATACAAAAGACATCAACGCGCTACGCTCATAGCAGATTTCACCAACTTTTCATTATCACATTTCAGGAGGCGTACCCCATCAAATTGAAAGAGATCCACGTCGTAAATGCCACACCCCTGGTTGATGTAGTCTTCAACATCATTAAACCCTTTCTCAAAGAAAAGATAAAGAACAGAGTAAGTGCCTTTAAGTACTACATAACTGTTCTGTAAAGATGGCAATTTCGGAACGAAATCTTATCTGTCACATATATACGTATTTTATTATTCACTACCCTCAACCACCTACCCCAATCCTTCTCCCCCGTACCTGTGGGTAGAAGGAGAAAACCGGCCACTACGGCCATTGACACCGAGCCGCGATCCGAGTGAGTCGAGCACATAACGCTCCTCCATAGAATTTCAGGAAAATCATATTTCCAACGCGATATACGGCCGCGCGTCCTTCATCATCAAACATCATCAAATCAATCAACCCTACGGAAAATCCGCGCCCTCCGCCAACACCAGCAAATCAACGGAGTGTGGAATCAAGGCAGTCGAAAAACCCCAGGTATTTCCTTCCTTTGTCTCTTTACATTCCATTAATTGGTCCTTCGATCCCGATCCCTGATCCTGTTGATTCCATAATCAACATCCTCAATCCTACATACTTATTTTATTTATTTTATAATTTCATATTTTTTGCAAAATCATCATTGTCCATTTGTTCTGTGTAATTTCCTATTTTTTCGTCCGCCATATTGTCATCTTTCACGTAATCATACTTTTATCTTGTCTTTGGTTGTAACTAATTTGTTGTCTGTGTCAACCGTAAAGGCTAGTTACACTTTACCGGTAAGTCAACAGGCAAGTAAGCAAGCAGCAGTTGTTTCCATTCATTTCATTCATTCAATTTTTATCAGTTTCATTCTGTCAGTCAACATAACTGTCAGTCATCTCAGCTTTCTTGCTTGTTGGAAAAACTTTATTTACTTTGCAATTTGCAATTATTCGAGGTCTAATTCTTGCAAAATAAACTCTAAACATGGCTGATGATAGGATATTATTACTCAAGTATGGTCTGTGTACTAAACACATTAAACAAACGTATGATTTATCTCAAGAGCTGAGCCATATGAAAGAGGTAAGCGCCAATGATAAGACGAAATTCCTAGTGCGTTATCGGGATTTGGAGCGTCATAGGGCATTGATGGACGATGTTTACACCGGTATTCTTGCTGGCCAGCCAGCGCTAGAAAAACAGGTTCAAATAGAAGATTTGTATAACGAGAGTATGAATATGTTTTATAGCATTCAGGTTGCGTACGAACTCTTGTCACCTGCCAAGCCATCACCGAATCTTCCGTCCACTTCGACCGCTCCTAAAGCTAGCGACGTTGAGTTTCACTTACCTAAAATACAGTTAGCACGATTCTCAGGTACACACATTGAATGGCCAAGCTTTATAGCAATTTTCAACAGTGTAATTCATGAAAATGTACGGCTTACACCCGTCCAAAAAATGCATTACTTGTTGAGCATCCTAGACAAAGAGCCCCTTTCTATGGTAAAGCATCTCATCATTTCTGAAGCCAACTACGGTGTGGCCTATGATATTCTGACTCAGCGCTATGAGAACAAAAGGTTAATAGCTGATAATTATGTGGGGGCTATTCTTAACCTTCCTAATCTTACTCAGGTCAACCTCAAAACATTAAATAAATTTACTGGCACGATAAAGGAAAATTTACAGGCATTAATGGTATTAGGTTTTGATGTCACCTCTTGGAGTTTCTTGTTGCTTCACATCATCATTAACAAACTAAACAGTGACCTTCGCACTAAATTTGAAACAACCATAGATCCACATTGTATTCCATCATGTAGACAGTTAACAATGTTTTTAGAAAACCACCTGCGTATTCTTGAGAATGTGGCCGGTTCCACATTGCCATCTGCTCCTAAAGTAGTGAATGTGGTCAACGCGGACCCTAAAGTGAATGCCTACTCTTGCACATGCTGCGGTGAAAATCATGCTATCTATTATTGTTCCAAATTTGAAGCGATAACTCCAGAACAAAGAAAACTTTTTGTAATTCAACATAAATTGTGCTTTAATTGTTTGCGCACTCATCATGTATCCAAGTGTGCTTCTCAAAGTGTGTGCCAAGTGTGCCGCGGGCGGCATCATACAAAGCTGCACCTACCCCGCACCTCAAGCAATTCAGCAACTGAACATAAGCCAGACGAAGTTGCTGTGGCGAACTTAAGTTCCACAGCCCAACCGCAGTCTATGCCTGGTGTCGACAATGCGTCAACCATGGTTTTAGGGACAGCTTATGTTCGAGTTCAGGATATCAGCGGACACTATCAAGTAGCCCGAGCACTGGTTGATAGTGGTTCCCAAGTTTCAATCATCACTGAAAATCTAGCTCAAAAACTTAAGCTCCCACGGACCATGTCTGGGTCAATTATAGGTATTGGTGGTTCAGCTGCCCAGCCAACCCGTGGCCTTTCAACTTGTAATATCTCACCGATGCGAGATTCAACTGTCAGCATGTCTACTGACTTTCTTATCATGCCGCAGATAACTGGTCAGCTCCCATCGGTGCCAGTAAACCACTCAGTTCTTCAACTCTGTCACAATTTAGTCCTGGCTGATAAACACTTTACAGCTCCAGGCCAAATCGACATGCTTTTAGGTGTTGACCTTTATGACCAGATCTTGGATGGCAGGAAGTTCAGTCTAGGTGATAACATGCCTACTGCCTACTCCTCCGTCTTTGGTTGGATCATCATGGGAAAAGCACCAGCATCATCTCAAGGTTTAGCCAGCGTCAATTCCATGACTTGTACCATTGGTTTAAACCATGCTTTCACTCAGCTCTCAGAGGTAGAAGAACCTCCTAGGAAGACCAGTCCAGACCAAGGTAGTAAACATCTGTCCTGTACTGCCAAGCCTCCCCGATAACTAAATTCATTCTTTCTAACTTAGCTTCATCTCTATTATTTATTCTTTTCATCAACTTAACTTCATCTCATGGCTCATCATCTTTTAAATCTACCGTCTTTTTAATCATCTTATATTCAGCTTTTTTAACTTTATTATTATTTTTAGCGCTTCTAAAGAGCTTAGCAGCTCTTTCGGGGCCAGTATGTTCTGTAAAGATGGCAATTTCGGAACGAAATCTTATCTGTCACATATATACGTATTTTATTATTCACTACCCTCAACCACCTACCCCAATCCTTCTCCCCCGTACCTGTGGGTAGAAGGAGAAAACCGGCCACTACGGCCATTGACACCGAGCCGCGATCCGAGTGAGTCGAGCACATAACGCTCCTCCATAGAATTTCAGGAAAATCATATTTCCAACGCGATATACGGCCGCGCGTCCTTCATCATCAAACATCATCAAATCAATCAACCCTACGGAAAATCCGCGCCCTCCGCCAACACCAGCAAATCAACGGAGTGTGGAATCAAGGCAGTCGAAAAACCCCAGGTATTTCCTTCCTTTGTCTCTTTACATTCCAATAACACTTGAAACTTGGACATATTTCCCCGCCGTACATTTCCCGACCTTTCTTCCTTCTCCATCCAACAACTTCCCACAATCTTTGTAATGTTCTACATTACTAGCCGTGGAAAGGTTTTTCCATTTACTACCTCGATGTGTTCATAAATTTACCATAATGGCTGAGGTTGGGATTTACTAAATTCAAATAAAACCAGATACATTTTGTGCTCTTATTTCTCTGGCCGTTTTTGGACACCCAATCTAGGTTCATACATCGATGGTTTACTAATTTCCTTCGTCCATGAAAATCACATTCTTTTTAATTTTTCCAGGTTTGCTTCCACAATGAAATATCAACCCTCTACAAATACGTTCCCAGAGACATGTTGCCTGAAGAATATGGAGGGTTTGGAGAGAAACTAGAAGTCATCAACAGTGAGTTTAACATTCTTACGAGCTAATCTGAAGACATTTTTTCCTTAAAGATTTCGAATAGCAATGGCAGCGCAATGCAATGGCTATTGCTTTTATAAAAATGTATGAAAGCGTTATATTCATATTCATTCAATCTTATTAACATGACCTGAGAAATTCAAGTCATGACTGTTTTAGTGTTAGAGTTAGGGAACTATTAATGACCAAATCTTATTATACTCTTGACGAAGCACTCGCTGATAATTTAAACACTCCATAAATGTATGGTTTACAATGTTTTGTACTAATGTTATTAGTTTCGATGCTATTTTTTGTAATAGTTAGTTTTTATTATAATATTATTGTTTTTTTTTTTTTTGACATTTCCAAGTGTACCATGGTATCTTACTGGAATAAAATAAAATGAATGAATGAATGAATGAATAATTGCTTCATCTAAATTAATATATTATAAAGCTGAAGAGTTTGATTGTTTGTTTGGTTGAACGTGCTAATCTCGAGAACTGCTGACTGGTCCGAATTGAAAAAATATTTGTTAGATATTAGAGAGGGTTCTTTAAACCTATGTAGTGCAGGTTATTACTAATAAGGTGAAAACTATCCATTGAATACAGCTAGAACTCTGTTTATCTTTCTAACACGGAAAACAATAATCTACGCATCACGACGCCATCTTCTTCCTCCCGACTAGTGATGTATCTCGCTGCCCGGTCTCAGTAGGGATGTCCTTTCCCCAAAACCGGCTAACATTACCTACTTCCACAGATGCCTGGATTAAAAAGCTGGAGGCCTACGTAGACTGGTTCAAACAGCAAGAGCAATTGAAAACAAACGAAACGCTCCGGCCAGGGAAGCCAAAGAACTACGACGAGCTATTTGGAATTGAAGGTTCTTTCAGACAGTTGTCTATAGATTAGGGGTATGCAAGGTAGATCTGAGTTGTCCTTCTTATAGCAGGTGGATTACATATTGACTATAATATTTGTCCTGTGGAGAAGTCAATTTAAATAGCGATCGACGAGAAACAAAGTGAAATTTCGTAACATAGTTGAGTCTTCTAATTCAATGTGGAGGAATGAGATCTGCATTAACATTAAAACGGATACATTTTTTCCTCTATCAAATTGTTGAGGCCCATGTACACTGTAGCGTTTCAATAATTCAACGATTACTTTTTTTTATCAAACTCTGGATAATTGCTCTGATGAGGATTACGCCTTTGATTTTATTGTAAAATAAACATTTTCTGGCACTGCGGCGGACAACATAGTGCTCTGTTAGGCCCCGTCCCTAAGCCTACCGCCACAAAAAAACCGCAGCAAGGAGTTTTGAAGTCTACCGCCCCAGAAAACCACATCAAGGAGTTTCTAAGCCTACCCCTCCAGAAAACTGCAGCAAGGAGTTTCTAACTCTATACCGCCCCAGAAAACTTTAGCAAGGAGTTTCTAAGTCTACCACCACAAAAAACCACATCAAGAAGTTTCAAGTCCAGAAAAGTTCTAAGCCCAAGAAAACCGCAGCAAGGAGTTTCTATAGCCCCATCTCGCGCCAGTTGCAAACATTGCTTCGGCCTTCGTTTTGTTATTCTAGTTACGAAGTCCACAACGTGATTTCCAATTAGGTTCCAACTCCAGTCCAATATTGATTGATGAGATCTCGTTTGCTGTCGTGGACTTGTCAAGTTATTTGTCTATCTAAGTGTTTGTGAAGTACTTATCTATAAGTAACTTAGAACAATGCAATGCAGTTCCAAGGCCAAGAAGAGGTTTATTCCACGACTTCTGCCCATTGTTCTAAATAATATTACATATTTTTTGTAGATTTTACTGTTTTTTTAGTTTTCAGGTTTCTAGAGTAGGTCTTAATAGCTTCTTATCTAAGCACCTACTCTATATATTTAAGCATAAATTTATTTTTAATTCGTGTCTTTCTGTGATAGTTATTCGAAATTATTTAAATAAGGATTTGTATTAAAAAATAATAAATTATACAGATTTGTTAACAATATCTATTTATTTCTTTTTCGTATTATTATATCGCTTATTTGATTGAACACCTACTTGTAGTTTGGGTTTCGTTGTTCACTCAAACGATAATGTTGCGTCTTAATCCGGTTTATTTACATAACCTGTGATTGTCTTTGACCATATTAAATATATTTTGATTTATTTACGAATAAGTTGTTTTGAGATTGGCCAAAACTGGTGTGATACTTCCTGGCCACGCCACAAGCTCCAATTTCAATGCAAGTTGTACCAATAGAGTATACTAGAAATGCTTTTGTCCTGCTGTCTCTCTGTTCTCGCCTACAGGTCGCATTTTTCAACTGATCTAGACGAAACTTGGTACACAGGTTATATGACTTAGTAGATTTTTTAGCGTAGGATATTTTTGATTGGGTCTTCTTCTTCTTCCTGCCCTTATCCCACTTTAAGTAGGATCTCCTCTTCCATTCTCACGATCAACCTCTCTGTATTCACTTCTTTCTTATCCATGTCATCTTTCACACTGTTCTACCATCTTTTCTTTGGCCTTCCCACATCCATCCATCTACATTCATACTCAACACTCTCCTAGTCACATGACTTTCATTTTTGATTGGGTACTGCCTCCAAAAAGATACTGTATATCTCCGCCGTATATGAGTTCCGATTTTAATGTTTTTTTTGTTTGAGAGATAACTTGAAGTTGGTCTCATCTTAGGTATGATGAGCAGAATAACTCTTAAATTGCTTACTTTTAGTATGCTTGCTATAGTATAGTATACTTGCTAGGTATAAAGCTCATTACACCTACTTGTTAGATGCTTAGTAATGTAATAAGGCTCGAACCGCCTATTCACGATCATTTGCATACAAAGTAGCTATATATAATCATGAATGATCAAACGATGATTCAATAATAATAGATTTGTGAGATATTTGTGTTTTCTGAATACCTATCTACTGGTGATTTTAGAGAACCCTTCAGACTGGACTAAAACTGCGTTGCAAAAGAAATTTTTAGTTACCAAAATGCTTAATGCTTGTTTATTTATTTATTTTAAAACGTAGGTATTTCTGATTAACTGATTGATATTTGATAGATAATTAATATTCAAATCATTATGAGCTATCAAAGACGCAAGAAGAGCATATGAGGTAGGTATCCCAAACTAAAGTCAAAGGTTAACAAATAGTAGGTAGGTATGCAATGCACTAATAACAAAGTCAATAAGCGTAAAAAAACTCGTTTATGAGCAAATTTTTCCGAAATAGAAGTCGTGAGTCTTACTTAAGATTACATCCGCCTCTCTTTTTTTCCGTCTGCCCAGGGTGGGTAATGTTTTCAAGCGTATGTAGTTTGTTTGTATGTTTGTATGTAGGTCAGTTCTTCTTTGCGTCCGGTAAGTGCAGCCTCAACGGCTCGATGGATTTGAGTGAATGAGATGTCGTTGGATTCCTCTGGAATCCAATAGGCTATAAAAATATCCACACAAAGATACAGGGTGGCCGGAACATTGACGTCCAAAAAGAAAATTTTGGTCTCTCGTATTGTGGGGTATCGAATCACTCCCATATAATATGTTCGGCGATTTTGTATAGTTTTCGAGTTATGAATTTTTTTCTGAATTTTCGGGAAATTTCAACCTGATCATGGTTCCTAAGTAGCTTAAAAAATGCGCCATACGCTCAGCTTCCTTTTGCTAAAATAAAGCTTCAAAGACAGCAACATGGACACATTCTGATAAAAGGTTGATTTGATTTAAACAATTTTTTGCCCATTTTATACCGGCTGTCTGTGTGTGGCGGCTACTGGTGTCAACTGTGTGCGGCGAGTCCTTATAAATATAAAATGTATGAAAACTACAGGAAATATGCTGGTGACGGCGTTTTGTGGTTGTGGCTGGAGACCCGTGTGCGGCTACATTTAATGTCACTAAACAGATCACAAAATAGAATGCCCTTTCGTTGAGTTTCGGCGCCAAACAGAGATAAAGATTTTTATTTTCTTGTCTTGTCTTTTTTAATTTACCTCATTAGTTCATAAATAGCTTATTTATTTAAATGTGTTCTTCTTATGTGTAAATGCCATTAGACACAAAAGCCACGTGAGTGGGTGAGTAGACAGTCTTCCTACTCAAGTAGATACTTATTATAATTGATTTAAGTTGTTTACTATAAATACATGTACGTCATGGTTATATTTATAAAGATTCCATGGTGGTCAAAGTAAAAACGTGGTTCCTTTGTTCAATTTGGACTGGCCTCTCCGCTCAGTTGGTAGCTCAGGGGCTCAATTCTAGACCAGTGACTTTTTTGTCACGGTAGATATTTATCACAAGAATTGTCAAATTCACTAAAGAAACTGACAGTTCTTGTGATATATATCTACCGTGACAAAAAAGTCACTGGTCTAGAATTGAGCCCCTGCCTTCTGCGACGTAGGTCTCGGCTTCAATAGCCACCGAGAAATATTTGTGTGGTGAATGCAGATGTTTTTCTCTTTCTGGGTGTTACATTTTAAATAAGTATATATTTACAAAAACATGTATCAGCCGTGTGCCATCGTACAAACTTTATTTATTTTTGGGCTAGGTAGTGTTGTATGGATTTACCACAATAATTATTTATTTAATTCAGTCGTTTTTCGAAAATATCACATAATATATAAATCAATGAATTTGTTAGCATGTACCTACGAGTTGTTGTGTGAAAAGCGATAAAAAAAAAGTTGGAGGAGTTGTTTGAAAGATGACATGGATAAGAAAGGAGTGAGACGGAGAGAGACGAAGACAAGGAAAGAGAGATCAGAAATGACGGCTGATAGAGGGGAATGGAAGAAGAGAACATGTTATTTCGAAGAATCACACAGGCTACTCTCCATACAAACGTAGTCCCCTATTTCCTCCCTGGATATGATATATATGACCCTCATATGATTTATATGAAATATGAATTGGAGGTGATATTTTCTTTATCAATAAGTTTCTGAAAAAAAGGAAAACATACGAGCACGTATATAGCAGATCTGGATTTTATGAGACAAAATGGTTATTTCTCCAGGGAGGAAATAGGGGACTACGTTTGTATGGAGAGTCGCCTGTGTGATTCCCTCTTAAAGAAAAAGAAGAAGAAAGCCATAGCAGCTAGTTTAATGAATATTTCAAACAATACCTTGAGGTATTTTAGTGAACATAATTAATAAGTAAGCTTAAAAAATATTTTCTCATAGCTATAGGCTTGTTTTGAAATATGCCTAAGCACCTTAGTTTTTTCACACCTACCTGCAACGTGTGGACCAAACCACACAGACTCAGAAACACACGGGCGGATATCCGAACGAGCAAAACATTCAAGAAACAATACTATGGAAGTAAGTGCTCTATGTTTTTATTTTTCTATTAGAAGTTAAGTTAACCGAAAAGATTGGTAGCATATTGCCGGAGACAGGGATAAGTGGAAGGTTGTGGGGGAGACTTTTGCCCAGTAGTGGGACACTAGGTTATTAATAAGAAAAACAAGGAAATTAAGTTTTGTTCATTGATTTTGTTTTTGTGAGGTACCTAACAGAACTATTAAAAACCAGCTTTTCAGCAATGCGTTTACCACTATTCTTAATTTTATGATGCTCGTATTTCTTTTTGGCGACAGAAATAGAAGGTACCTACGTCCCTGGACGAACTATTTCACTGAAATAACTCTAAAGATTATCTCTTGAGAAGTAAGTAAAGTAGGTACGTATAGGGCCTATCTTTGACATCAACAAAAATGATAAGAGCAACTCCGTGACGGACGATACTGTCTGTGCGTAATAAATCATTCATCAGCAAAATACGCACGTGCTCGGCTAGTAATTCGCCCGTGAGCTAGCCACGTTGTAGTGCACATTTCCCAACAGCCAAGTTGGCAGAGGTCGATTGCGCAGCAGTTCGCTCGGAGAGTCCCACGACTGTAGTCGGACCTCGTTTTGAAATTTAAAAAAAGAAGTGTGAAAAGTTTGTGTCTGCCGTTCGGATTTCAAAAAGTGAGTTGTTTATTTTTTATTTTTTGTAAACGAAGCGGAAGAGGTGAGTTCTAATTAAAAAACTGGGTGAATTTTATTTCTAAATAGATAGTAGGCAGGTCTAGAATCTAGATAATTTATCTTGGCAGTATCTGCCTACTTATAGTGTCTAATTAATAGAAAGTTGATAAAAATTTGCAAGATATTTTTAAACAAACACAGTGGCACTCAACATTTTTTTATTATGGTAAGAACTAATGAACCTAATCGTAGACATTATTTCATCTAACCTATTGAGTGTAAGTAAATACCTTACCTAAATTGGAAATGTCTTTATTTAGACTCCATAACCTGGAACCTAACAAAATTTGGAGCCTATAAAAAACATAATATGGCCTGCTTTTAGTTAATTAATCTTTACGAAAAACTTCGAATAAATACAGCATAAGGAGTCTTGAAAAACGTTGGGAGAAAAAAGTCGCAAATAGGTGTATTGTATTTCACTGTTTTATGAAATAAAAGGTTGCCAATTCGTACATGAGTGTCAAAATTAAAAAGTTACGAAATATTTTAGCCGCAGGCCATAGGTCATTATGAGAGCCAGTGATCCAAGTATAATAAGCAGTCTAAGCGTAGCCAAGCTCAGATTGTAGTGAAAGTCTATCTTTAGTTTGCTAGACTAATTTATTGCTCCAATCATTAAATCACTGAGATAATCTTAATTGTTAGGGCTTCAAATATATCTGAATTTGTTTAGGTTGCTAGCTGCCGCCCGCAGCTTTGCTCGCGTTGTAGCTTTTATACCTACTCTGTTTCTAACAATTTATCAAGATAAAAAGTAGCATATTATTATTATAAGAAGGGCGTTTTAAAACATTTAAAGGGTCAGCAACGCGCGAGTGATGCCTCTGGTGTTTGCAAGCGTCCATAGGCTACGGTAACCGCTTTCCATCAGGTGGGCCGTATGCTTGTTTGCTAACTTTGTTGTATAAAAAAAAATCATAAGTATCAAACTACGATCCATATTTTTTTTTAGTTTCATCCTAATCGGTTCTGTGATTAGAGCGTGATTGAGCCACAAATATCCAAATGTCGATAGTTTCACATTTATAATATTAGTTAATCTAATTTACAAAGGAATCTATAATAATGGTGCAGTTAGTCAATTTCTTAAAAACATAAAAACACTGGCGTGTTATTTATTCAGCCTGGCCTAAAGTGCCTACCGTGAAAAGTTTTTTTATCGTAATTTCAAATCATAGGTCGGACAAATACAAACTCTTATGACGATGTTTACATTATGAGCTCATTCTAATGTATTATCTCATTTGATCATTTCCGTCCTAAACACGTTTCTTTGTTTAAAGAATAAAATAAACTCCAGCGGCCGTGCCTTATCTTATCAGTAATTCAAGATCAATCATTGTCAAGATGCGTCTTCTGGATACAAATCACGTTTTATGTTTTCCTACAGTTTGACCAGCCGGTCTACTCTTGAACGCGATTCCGATCCCAATCTTAAGTTTTGACGGAGTTTTGACAGAAATCCTATGGGTTTTCTGTCAGAATTCCGTCAAAACTTAAAATTGGGATCAGAATCGCGTTCAAGAGTAGACCGGCTGGCCCTTATAAAATGCGAGAGGTAAATACAAATTGCCTATCGATACAGAGATGAGTTCCATCCCATCCAATCCCATCCTATCCCAAAAGACTGCAAAGTGATTCCGAATGATTCGGAAATTAAATTAAGCTTATAGACGGTTTCGGGAGCGATAAATCGACATCGAATCGAAATGAATCGAAATGACCGAAAACCCATAGGATTTCTGTCAAAATTCCGTCAAAACTTAAGATTGGGATCGGAATCACGTTCAAAAGTTGACCAGTAGCTCGTTACCAAATAAATCTTGAACATATTAAATAAATACTGACCCATATAGTAATTCACCATTCACCGTCATTGTCGTTGACAACGACGTCACCAAACCTTTGTTTTGGTGCGCTACCTATTGTAATGTTTCTTTGGACAAGATCGATTGGGTCTTTGTCTTTCCTTTTTAATTCTGCAAATTATCATACAAACGATATTTTAATGGAATGATCACAGGATCAATGCATTGTGTTGTCATTGTTAGCTGACAGGTTAATTGATCGATCTAGCGAAAGGGAAAGCTTCTTTTTCTCCAATCTATGTAGGTACCTGTTATTAAGTATCTGGGAAAATCTTCTTCTTATTCTTCTACTTCCTGCCCTTATCCCACTAGGTGGGGTCTGCACAACGTGTCTTTTTCTTCCATTCTCCCCATCACTCGTCATCTCAGTACTCACTCCTTTCTTGGACATATCATCTCTCACACAATCAAAAGTTGTCCGCAATATATTTATTATTGGTTATTGGTAATGGTTGGTATATTTTATAAATGGTTTTTCTGTTGTTATTTTGAGTTCTGTTGTGTAATTTCGGTGGTATTTTCACCAACATTACTTGAGGTCGTAGCTAAAAGTGTGAGCAGTTGGAATGAAAGTGTATTAGGTATGTGATATTCTGATTTGATCGAAAAAGTTTCTGATGGTTTTGAAAACAAACGACCATCATTTGTTTTCAAAGCCTAGTAGGGCCGACTCGTCTATGACTGACTTGACTTGACGAAAAAGTATTTTATCAATGTAATTTAACCTCACTCGACACTGGCTAAATTGATCCAAAATGCCATCAACTAAGAAAACGATGATTACGAGTTGACTTAGACAATAATGCCCAAGATCCGGTGCGTAGTTCGTGAACCAAGGCCATGTCAGGGACTCTTGCCACACTGACCGCTGGCACTGATACTCGAATCATAAGTATATGTAATGAAAGAACGGCGTTCGCGTTCATCTGAGCTCTGAGGCAATCTTGCACGGCGAAGGTCAGCTTGTGAAAGTAGATAGAATAGCCTCCTTTATAAATTATACATTTTTGCAAGCAATTTTATATACCTATAGTGGTATAGAAAACGACTGCGATGAACCGAGATTTATGACTAGAGTCCGTATTCAAAAACAGTGTTTGAGTCAAGAAGTCTCAAGCATAGATTTGTTGACAGTTCTTAATTGAAAAATGTCAAAAATCTATGCTTGAGGCTCGACTCAGACTCACTGTTTCTGAATACCACCCCCTAAAAACTAAACAACCTCGCGATAAACACCTCATTTTACAGAAGATATAATAATTTATTAATCAAACATTGTAGACACACCACACACCAAGCCCTAAACTAAGCAAAACAAGTACCTACAATGTGTAAACCCGTTAGTTGATACTTTTTTGGAAATAAATATTTAGAATACAAATTATAATACTACTTACCTAGACAGAAAAAAATTAAAAAATATTAAAAAAGAAGGAAAATAAATTGACTACCTACCAATCTATAATTTCCGCTGCTCGCAAATGTTGGGAAACTGTGTCAATGTCATTTTAGTACTTATCATGTATTTGGTGGTGTAAATAGCACAATAATAATTCGAATTTGGCCATACCTTTATTACAACATTACCACATCCTCACCCAATAATCACTTTTCAATGGAGTCAAAAAGTCGGCTCGACTCAGGCAAAGCATTATATCAGTAAGTACATAGGTACTGGGGGGCAATTCTAGACCAGTGACTTTTTTATCACGGTAGATATATATCACAAGAACTGTCAAATTTAAATAGACATGACATTTTCAATAGATATCGTATTCCAGCAATATCACTATAGACATTTATCGAGCGAAGGCCGTTAGATATGTGTCGAGTGGTGAGTAGTAGTCGACATTGACATCTCTAATATACTTTGGGTGACTTTGGGCTTTTTTTTCTTTCGGTCCTTGGAGCAGGCTAGAGTACCAAGACCATACCACCTAGTCTTACTTTTTGATAAAAAGTCAATGATGTTTACTTGTTTGTAGGGGATACAAGTTGGGAGCGAGAACGCGAATAATGCTTTCTCATAAACCTACAATAAGTGAGGAGTGATTGAATTTAGCTCGTACTTAGTAATTATTCAATGGCGCAGTTAGAAGAGCAGTCAATCAGACAGTCAACGTCTATACTTGTATCCGGGGTTCAAGCTTCGAGAGAAATATTCTTTTTGCATTGAATGGCCATCTAGTTGTTAACCTTTGAATTAAAAATTCAAGTCATCGGAGTCCTTCTCTTGAGTGACAATGACATAATTATCTACAACACTTCATAGACAACTGACCATAGATTACAAACAACAAAGTTTACAGTTTTATGGTACATAACGTTCCGTGTGTTTCCGGAATTAATTATTGTAACTAACATTTTGTGTGAAAAGTCCATTGATTACTATCTAATGAAAATGAATCTATTATAAACAACAACAAGAACACATTATAAACGCCGTTTAATAGGAAATGTGTTTATTTGAAGACAATAATAAAGTTAGTGCCATCGAACTATTCTATCGATAGAAACGGAACGTAGATAAACATGAACAACAACGGGATAGTCTGTGGAAGTTACTAAGAATGAACCTTCTTTCTGACATCTCTAAAGTAAAAGTCCTAACGGTGGCTAGAATACGCATTTTAGCGCGGTTCGATATTATCTTCGACAAATTTGGTGATAAGACACTGCTTTCGCGACATTTCAAATCTCTATTTCGAGTGTAAATCTCTAAAAGTCTAGAATTGGCCCCCAGGTCGAGCCCATGCAAACGGTCCGGGGACGCAGGTCTTTATGTCAAATTACCGACCTGCACTTACGACTTTATGTTAAAATAGCAACATACCATGTCATCTGAAAGTCAAAATGCCTAAGGCCCCAAAATGCCTGAAATTTATTATGCCTGAATGTTTATAAGACTGATTAAAAAAATGAACGTCAATGTACAGTCGTGCAAAAAAAAACTTTATTTTCTTATTTAATAATAATTAATTTTTTTTTATCTGTATCGTTTTCTTAGTGATATAACATTTTCCAAAAATGAAATTGGTGTAATGTTTTCCTCTCTTAGCTCCCTCAATTGTTTTTTATAATTGTAGTTAAAGCTTATTTCATTTCGCTTACGACGGGCACCTGAAAATAACGCATTTCTTACACGGGTGTCTTGGTATTTCGCCTCTCTCTTCAAGATATAGACAAAACGAATGAGTGTAGGCTTGTGTGGCATTCTAACATTCAGCCGCCTGTTCCACCCTTACAAAGCATTATTGCTGCGGCGAAGCTTATCGTTTCCACAGCTGATGATTGCGGAGTCCATATTCATCCATTGTCTTTTAAAATATTTTTTTAATTTATTAATTTCCGAGTTTTTCTTCATTTTTTCAACTATCTTCAACCAACTGGTATGTACAGGGTTATTCATTATTAGCTGCAAATACTCAGGAATTAGGTTCAACAAATAAAATAAAAAATATTTATGAAATGATTTTTTTAAAGTTTTGTTATGAAAATCCCGAGAAAATCGATAAAGGAATCATTGGCGCCTGATCTATTTTGACCTTTGATCCGCGCCCGCGCGCCGTTAGCGACACTCTGCGTTCAGTCACCCCCTGGGTGGGTCATTGTCCTGTTCTACATGGCAATCATTATGCAATAGCCGTAAAGAAATTAATAAAAATAAAATTTTGATACAAAAACTTAAATCAAAATAAAAAAAAAATCATTTCATAAATATTTTTATTTTATTTGTTGATCCTAATTCCTGAGTATTTGCAGCTAATAATGAATAACCCTGTATATGTTGTTCAGGCAACAACGGGAGACTTGCACATAAACGAGTAATATATGGCGTCCAGCTTTGTTTTCGCATATTCGTAAACTTTTAGCCTTTTTCCATACCGCCCTGTTGTAATGAAAATAACAGCCATTTTGATTTACGTCTGGAAAAGTTGTCTTTACAGCGTTGATCTGTGCTTTTTCAAAATCACATTTAAAAATATTAATATTAGATTTACGTCAGGAAAAGGCATGACCTAACCAACCTATTAGGCATGACCAAGAAATATCTATTATGAAATCTATTTTTGCATACATACGTACGTCACATCAATCGTCGATATAACGGCTATTGTCAAGACATCGACACTCTGTAAAAAGTTTGAATAAATTAAGAAGAAAAAAAAAAGATTTTTCTTGTCGATTGTATGAAACACCACAGGTATATAGTAATTCAGTCATTATATAAAAGAGCCGATTTGAATTTCAGGCATTTTGGGGCCTAAGGCATTTTGACTTTCAGATGATATGGTATGTTGCTATTTTAACATAAAGTCGTAAGTGCAGGTCGGTAATTTGACATAAAGACCTGCGTCCCCGGACCGCATGCAAACATGCATGGGTTACAAACTGTTAGTACCTAAACAGCTTTTAAACCATGAGTCGATGGTCGAGTCTGAGTCGACACAAGCATAGATTTGTCACTTTTCAATGGAGAACTATCCAAAAATCTATGCTCGAGGCTCGACTCAGACCAGCGTTCTTTGTGTCTACAGTCTACAGACGGCTTTATTAGTTATTTTCTTATGAATAATATATTTATTTTGACAGCTCTCCATTAGAAAGTGTCAAAAAACCTATAATATGCTTGAAGCCCCTACTGTAACGTAACAGTCCCAGAGGGACTGCACGCACAAGTTATTTAAGAATAAAAAAAGACCTAACGGTTTGAGGGAAAGATTTTTAAAAGGCTTACAAATTTAATAAAGAAAAAAAGATAAGAAATGATGATAATGAAGATGAGTCACTCCTACGATGGTTTCAAGGATGCGTCTGGATTTCCAAGGTGCACTGGCGTGCAGCGTGCGGCTGGCGAAGTGAAGGTGTGAAGGCTGACAGGTAGGCAGGCAGGCAGGCAGGCGGGCAGACAGGCAGGAAGGCAAGCAAGCAGACAGGCAGACTTATCTGGCAGGCAAAGCAGTGAAGAACCAAGGTGTGGATCTGAAGAGAACAGAACACCTTAATATGGAGCTGGCTTGAGGTGAAGCCTGCTCTAGCGTCGGAACGGAGTAGATAGCGGTTCAGTATCTCCGTAGCACAGTCAGATTTGTAGGCAGTCGTTAGTGACCGCAACCAAGGACGAAGGTACTAGTTTCCCTTCGTATGAAAAATCAATCTGACGTTTAAATAGACTCTCGAGGTCTGTCTTGTTCCGCGGCCGTGGTTCAACTGATGCACTCGAATCCTCCAGCATTTCAAGCTTCGAATTCAGTTCCAAATTTAATTTTATTTAGTTTCGTAGTCATCGTCCAGCATCTTTCTCAGAAGTTCTTCTATGTTTTAAAGACCAACCTCATTTTGATGACATTAAAAAAATGAAATATAAAAGACATATTTTGGTTTGTTTTGACAATCAGTGTCAACAAAGATGTGAAAATACTAACATTTATAAAGGAATCATAAAAAGCTACTAATTTAGATATAGGATCAAGTATACCTCCAGGATCAGAAAATTCTGCTCTTTCGAATAGTGTAATAAAGTGTTCAAGTGGAAATTTAGATGTTTTTAACCAAAAAAGAGAAAAGACTGGCGCCAGAGGCCGAAAGATGCAATTTAGAGTTCCCTACCAGCACAAGAGGAACAGAATCCTCCTTCCTAAAGGCATTAACAAAGAAATATTAAGCAATATGTGAGTATTTACAGTGAGACAGTCAGCGACATAAAATATAAACACTACACTACTCAGACGCATTCTTTCTGCATGCGGTCCAATGTCCTGTACAAACACACGCCCCCAGTGAATATTTTAAATAATATTTTGAATATAATTATGGTATAATATTATCAAAGTATAATACATATTATCAATAAGTCTAAAAGCCTGTTTACTGTTTACCATATTATAATTATACCAGGAAGAACATTAGCTTGTTGTTATAATCGCTATTTTTGAAAAAACCGTTTTGGTAATTAGATACCTACTTACAATCATCTACCATCTAGCTAGGTGGGTATCTAAAATCCTTCCTTGATTAACATCTTATTATTGAAATATAGCGTGTGCTGATGTCATGCACATTTTAATCTTCTATCTGTTTTTTAGGGTTCCGTAGCCAAATGGCAAAAACGGAACCCTTATAGATTCGTCATGTCTGTCTGTCTCTGTCTGTCCGTCCGTATATCACAGCCACTTTTCTCCGAAACTATAAGAGCTAGTACTCTGATGAAACTTGGTAAGTAGATGTAATCTGTGAACCGCATTAAGATTTTGTTACAAACATAGAAAAAAAACAATAAATTTTGGGGGTCCCAGAACATACTTAGAACTGAAATTCAAAAAACTTTTTTTCATCAAACCCATACGTTTGGGGTATCTATGATGAATAGGTCTTCAAAAATGATGTTTAGGTTCTTAAATAGTTTTTTTCTAAGCTGAATAGTTTTTGCGAGAGACACTTCCAAAGTGGTAAAATGTTGGTCCCCCCCCCCACATGTAACTTCTAAAATAAAAGAATGATTAAACTAAAAAATATATATTATATGATGTACATTACTATGTAAACTACCAATGATATTTGGTTTGAACAATATCTAGTAATGTATGTAAGTATAGTAATGCATTTGAATATTTGACGATTATATTTTCAAAGTAAGATCTGATAAGTTTCTGATAAGTTCTGACTTCGGAATATTTCCCTATCCGTGGTCCGACACACTCTTAGCCAATTAATTTTCCTACATATTTTGTTTATTTTTTTTAATTATAATCACTTTGGAATGGACTTATCTGCATCTATAACCAGTTTAACCCGACCAGTACCTAGTAAAACGACCAACATGATTATGGACATGACCAAAATATTAATATGGGTTTTATTTAAATTTCAGCTATACATGTTTTATTACTAGTGTTTTATTATAGCATATTTGCGCTCAGGGCGTCGATTCCAGCAACCCAAATCACTCAGCAACCGCGTAAATCGATGTGAGTTATCAAATTTTTGTTTGAAAAATTTGAAAATGGAACGTGGATTCAGCGATTACTCAATCTAGCCGTGTTGCTGGAATCGACGCACAGGGCGCGTAGATTTTATTGCAATCGAAGCTCAAAATAATGTCAAAACTGACAGATGCGTCACTTGTTCATAGTTTTTTCATATTTTTTGTTTCTAATAATTGATTGATATTTCGCCCAGCCAGGGTGTGAAATGTTTGTACAGCTCTTGGTAGTATTTTCTGTGCTGTAGATTGTTAGTTCAGTTGTTCAAGTAGATTGGCAAATACTGAATTTAGCCATTTTGGAAGTATTTTTTCATCACTTTACTGTTTTTCAATATATTTTGTGTCTGTATTGCTTATCACTTTACTGTTTTCTATATTAATATTGAGAGGAAAGAATTCGTATTTTCGTGTGTTTGTAATGAATAAACTTAAAACTAATGTGCTGATTTCAAAAAATCTTTCCCCGTTGCAATGCTACATTCACCCTGAGTAGCATAGACTATAATTTTATGTGATTAATAAATAAATATCAGTGCGAAGCCGGACAGGCCGCTAGTCTAATATATTTTGTGTCTGTATTGTTGTCTATGACGTAAAAACTGATTATTTTTCTTTTCCGAAAACAAACATTTGCGTGATTAACATAGACGTTTTGTCTGTGTGTGGGGCTTGGCTTCTCTAAGTAAATAACTTACCTACGGTTACTTAAGAACAAACATGTGCAGTTCGGGGCTAGATGGCGCTATCTGAATCCACAACGTCAATACTATTCCACCACTTTTAGCCCACAGCTTGTTAGTTTACTTCCCGCTTTTGAAACAGTTAGGCGCATCTACCCCGTTATATTCCATTCCATACTTTTCATGCTATATTAAGTTCTAACTACTAGAACATAGAGATCAAATCTATAATACCTGACTTCGAGAATCCGTTATGGTGCATTAGCACTCAATACCATACACACAATTTATCTATATCTATACTTACTAATATTATAAAAAGGAAAGATTTGTATTTTAGTGTGCATGTTTGTAATGAATAAACTCAAAAACTACTGAGCCGATTTCAAAAATTATTTCACCATTAGAAAGCTAAATTCACCCTAAGAAACATATTAGGCTATTATTATGGGTGTTATTAATAAATCCGGCGCAACGCTGGAGTAGTTAAATCGTGTTTTGTCACATTTCTTCGAGTTGACAAAGGCGATTATTAATAAGACCCTATGGGTATTTTAAATAATCCTGCGGCGTAGCGTTGGACTAGTTGATCCGTGTTTTGTCTCTTGCATTGACATGCAATTGTCCACTCGAACAAATGTGACAAAACACGGATTAACTAGTCCAACGCTGCGCCAGGATTATTAATAAGACCCGTGTTTAAGAAAATAAATGCACACCCTTGCGAAGCCGGAATAGGCCGCTAGTCTAGTTATAAACTTGTAGAGAACTTACTGAAGATAAACATCACCTTTACTTGTCCCTTTTCGAGTCAAGCCAAGCATTATAGTTATAATGATTGGCAGAAATGGGTCAAGCTAGAGAGTTTGTATGAATTTAGATGAAGGTTTCATCCTGTGATAAGTTAAGTATTATATTTTGTTTATGATGTTTTATTATGATTTTTATACAACTAGCTGTTGGAACAAGCATATGGCTTTGCCTTATGTTAACTGGTAAACATCGCCTATAGCAAAGTATTGTCTCGTAGGTCACGCACGTTAAAAACGTACCCTACGATCCAATACCCTGCGTCTATCAATTTGAGGCATACAGATGTTCAGCCCTACGTGCCGTAATTTTACCGGCACCCACACCCTTCAAACCGAAACACAGCGATGCTGCTTCATGGCAGATATAGGCATGGTGTAGTAATTCCCCGGGTGTGCCCTTCACAAAAAGCTCTACTACCGCTGGAAATTATAGGGCACTGTGGTCTTCTGCCGGTTCGTTTCTTTGTTTCCCAACGGTTGCCGGTTCTTCAAGTTATTGACTTGCCCATTGCCACTTCAACTTGGTAATTCTATGAGCTGTGTCAATGACCTTGGTTTTTCTACAGATACGGATCTTATTTCATTTTATCTTCAAAATCTACGCCCCAAATCACCTGTACTAATTTATTCAGACGATCAGTTTCAAAATGTTATTGTTAGAAGGCTACAATTTTGCAAGACCTCTATAATTTTGAAATGGATTAAATTGCTATTTAGAAATTCAGTGGTTTATTGTGGTTATTCATAGCTACCACTAATAGTAGTAGCTCGTGACTTCGTCCGCGTGAACGTGTTTATACTTCTAGAACTTGGGTAAAGTACGCTCCAAGTTTCAAGAAAAGAAGATTGGTTTAAGCAGTGCGTTAAAGATAGTGAAACAAGTTTTCTTAGCCGATATAACCGATGCCAAAAGACCTGTCAGCCGACCGTTATAAAGACAGCGTGAAACGTGACATGGGTAGCTTTAAAATCAACCAATCGAGGATAGCGAGGCTGAAGATCGCAACATCTGACGGAAAACAGTGGCTGATGATGTTGTAGCTAAAGATCGCGCCTGGCTCTATCATATATCAATAAGCACTCAAAAGAGAATAACGTCACCAACGCGCTGTAGGTACCTACCCTGTAACATCCCCGGGTTCTTTCATTTGTGGTAAATGCGGCCGTGCCACTACCATATCGGTCTATAATGCCAAGAACGGAAGCGTTCCATTTCGGGTCCATGTACAGTTACCTATAATCATAGTGCTCCCGTACACGGGCCTCCGGGTACAACCACAAAACGCTGCCACTGGCCTATTTCCTGTAGTTCGATTTCATACATTTTATATAGCGATGATTTGTAGCGTTTGGTGGCTACCAGCGTCAACCGTGTGCTCGAGTCCATGTAAAATGTATGAAAACTACAAAAAATATGCCGGTAGCGGCGTTTTGTGGTAGTGACCGGAGGCCCATGTGCGGGGACACTTACCTATCTAACGCCACCCAAATCATTTGCAATAGATGTAACAGGCCAATGTTGATGATAAATACTACATAATTACCTAACAATCAGTTACGATATTGATTCTTGTAATATCAGATTATATTTGAAAAAGGTCCATTCGCTTAGCTATCAGATGACTAACCTCGAGGCTGAATCGTGGTTTTCAGTAGTCAACCCTGCAAACTACAGCGTTTAAACCAACATGCTACCACTCATTTTAATTAGAGCAAGGTTGGAAGACTATAAGCCGCATCTCTTTAGCCCGGCGCCCATCTAGCTCGATGGCAATGACGATCAATGAAATGCCGTCAAATATGACAGTGATGTTTGGCTGCGTTTCACTGATCGCCATTGCTATCGCGCCAGGTGTGTTGTCTTAGCTATTTAATCTCATAAACTGCCAGTTTCCGAATCAGCTGTCAATTTTATATACAATGAATGAATGTAGCTTCGTCTTAATCAGATGGCATCTGTCCATTCGGATAATTTTGACAGTGTCAAGTAAGGTCTGTCCTTACTTGACACTGTCAAAATTATCCGAATTTTTAAAATTACATAAATAAAAGAATGTATAATCAAGTCAAATAGACAAGTCGGCCGTCATTGGCTTTGGAGAAAAAGAAGACGTTTTTCTTCAAACCATCGGAAACATTTTCGTAAAAATCCGGATATTGCTCGGGCTCGGGCATAATCTTTGACATGACAAACGTCAGAAACAAGAGAGAAGTCTACTAGGTCAGCTGATCATCGATAATCCAACACTAAATCAAATCAGATTTTCATCATCATTATCACAAAGAAGTCCTTGTATTGAAACAAAAATCTGTAGATATTTAAATCAGTAGAATTGGAATTAAACCTAAACCTAATTATTAATGTTCTTTTCCAGTAAACCATGAAGCTGAAGCAAGAGCTGATGATCCAGCCGACCGGCGAGATGTGGAAGAGCATCCGCGTGGAGCTGAAGGAAGACGTCACAACCAAGGACCGTGACGTAGCCGCCATCAGAGAATGGCTGAAGAAGCAGCCGCATTTGCCTGATGACTGGGGTATGTACAAAAGTATATCGAGGAAATCCGAAAAACAAATCACTTTGAAATGAAATGAAATAATTTATTTGCTTGAAGCATGGTACATTAAATATATAGGCAAAGACAGATTCATACATTTCGCCAGAAAAACCCAGCATGCAAACACGATAAAGAAAACAGGCAAGTAGGTCCATTGTTTACTTTAAAGCCATATTTCAATGTAATTATTCATTATTACAATGTGATATACTTACAACTAAAATTAAATGTCAAATAAACATAAATAATAATATAATAATAATAATTGATTTGCTTGATCAATAAGTTTTTAGCTCTCTTGATTAGCAAGACTTGGATGACGATGAACGCGTCGATAGAGTAGAAGTAGGCATATGTATAGTGAAGAGAAGATAAATTGTACGGGCTATTTTAACAAAATCTGATGGTTGAATGGACGACATTGTCAGAGTCGCGGATCTGGGGCCTAATTCTCGGGCCAATCTCGATCACTTTGCAATTTTATTTTATTGCTTCTTTTTGAAGGGGGAATGGATAATTTCCTTGAGTAATTCATAAACGACTTCTTCGTAAAAGCCTCGACAGCTACGATATACGGAAAACGTACAAAAAGGGCGGGGTTGAGAAAAGTAGCAATAAAATAAAATTTCAAAATGATCGAGATCGGCCCGAGAATTAGCCCCCTGAAATGTAACTGGCACAGGATCGTAATAGATGACGCAAACTTAAGTAGGTATCCAGCAGTGGATGAAGTCGGGCTGAAAATTATGATAAAGAACAAAATGCGTAATGAAAACAATGGACTTTAAAATATACACATAAAAATTTCAATGTAATTATTCATTATTACAATGTGATATACTTACAACTAAAATTAAATGTCAAATAAACATAAATAATAATATAATAATAATAATTGATTTGCTTGATCAATAAGTTTTTAGCTCTCTTGATTAGCAAGACTTGGATGACGATGAACGCGTCGATAGAGTAGAAGTAGGCATATGTATAGTGAAGAGAAGATAAATTGTACGGGCTATTTTAACAAAATCTGATGGTTGAATGGACGACATTGTCAGAGTCGCGGATCTGAAATGTAACTGGCACAGGATCGTAATAGATGACGCAAACTTAAGTAGGTATCCAGCAGTGGATGAAGTCGGGCTGAAAATGATGATAAAGAACAAAATGCGTAATGAAATCCATGAATGGACACATTTTGTATTCGTGGTTTTACTATAGGTGCATTTCAATGGAACAGTCTTTCAGAGAAGGATCTACCTCAAAGTCAAAGACAAATGGGTATATGTTTATTCAGTAGTATCACAAGGATCACTTTGAAACGTCATAGAGCTAGGTGAGTCTAGATGCCAGTTCTACGCGCCAAGCCTAGAAGAACGGGCAACAAACTACGGCTTGGTTCCTACCGTTTTTTGTATGATCATGCTGCAGTGGCCATCAATGCCTAGTTATGGCCAAGGCTTGTATAGTACTTTTCTCTAATAATGCAAGGAAATTAAAACTAATTAGTATTACTTGTACTCATCAAATACAATTACGACAAATAATGAACAACGCAATTTTTTCTGGCGTTGAAATTATAGAAGAGTACTCTGTGGTTGAAAGGTTTATTAGTTTTTTTTCTATAATCGAAATTCAATTTTGCAAGCCAGTTCGAAATTTAAATAAAACCTTTAAAATGTTACCACCTTGCTTGCCATGATCGTTCCATTTTTAAATAACATGTTAATAATGAATTTTCATACAACTTTTGCCGGCCGCTGCTCGCATGTATTTGGCCAGTACATCAATTTCGATTTATCTCGAAGCAGGTCAAAATAATGCTCAAAATATCCGAGCATTTTTATAACAAGCAATCAAGGTTCTTGTTAAAGTTTTTGCAAATTATTTCAAGTACGATAGCTATCTATCCTGTTTACGTATGCTTAGAAAAACAAGAAGGTAGCTAACCGGGAATTACCTTACCCATTTTTAGGGTTCCGTAGCCAAATGGCAAAAACGGAACCCTTATTCGTCATGTCTGTCTGTCTGTCTGTCTGTCTGTCCGTCCGTATGTCACAGCCATTTTTCTCCGAAACCGTAAGAGCTAGACTAATGAAACTTGGCGAGTAGATGTATTCTGTAAACCGCATTAAGATTTTGACACAAAAATAGAAAAAAAACTATAAATTTTGGGGGTCCCCATACTTGAAACTGAAACTCAAAAAAAAATTTTTCATCGAACCCATACGTGTGGGGTATCTATGAATAGGTCTTCAAAAATGATGTTGAGGTTTCTAATATCGTTTTTTTCTAAACTGAATAGTTTGCACGAGAGACACTTCCAAAGTGGAAAAAAGTTGGTCCCCCCCCCTCTAACTTCTAAAATAGGAGAATGATAAAACTAAAAAAAATATATGTTGTACATTACTATGCAAACTTTCAACGATATTTGGTTTGAACGAGATCTAGCCAGTAGTTTTTTTTTTATACGTCATAAATCGTAAACCGCAATTTACCTTTCGACGAACTATAGTCGAAAGGTAAATTGCGGTTCTTGTATACAAGAACCTTTATATTATGTTACTTGATGCTACGGAACTCTTCATGGGCGAGTCCGACTCGCACTTGGCTGCTTTTATTATAGTGCTCGGCTCTAGCTGAGTCATATTAATTGACTATGGTATTTTCGCTTTTTTGTTGCATGTTTTGAACGCTAGGACATGGGTCAACGTCATGGACGTACGAGTATACGTCAACATCTCTGCAGTTTTTTTCTTATACAATAACAATCGTGGCCCTAGTTTTTATTACCCGACCAAAAAAATATGTTTTACGTTTGAAGCTTCTGTCTATTTGTTTGTCTGTAATCATCATTCTCTTGTCCTTATCCCACTTTATGTAGGGTCGGCACAACAGGTTTTCGTTCTCCACTCTCCTCTATCAGCCGTCATTTCAACAGTCACTCCTTTCTTACTCATGTCATCCTTCACACAATCCATCCATCTTTTCTTTGGCCTACCTCTACTTCTATAACCATCCACATTCATATTTAACACTCTTTTCGTTACATGACATTCTTCCCTTCGCATGACATGCCCGTACCATGCTAACCTATTGCTTCTCATCTTTTCAGTCACTGGCGCCACTTTCAAACTGCCCCTAATATACTCATTCCTTATCTTATCCATTCTAGTCACTCCACACATCCATCTCAACATTCGCATTTCCGCTGCATGCACTCTTCTTTCATCAATCCCTTTGGTGGCCCAACACTCAGACCCATACAAAACGACAGGTCTTATAACCGTCTTGTAAATCTTCCCCTTTAGTTTAAGGGGCATTCGCGGATCGCACGTTGTTCCTGTGACCTGTCGCCATTTCATCCATCCTGCGTTTATCCTGCTCTTTACATCCCTGTCAATCTCACAATCATTCTGTATTACTGAACCGAGGTACCGAAAATTGGAGCAGGCTGGCAGGGATACACCATCTAAGGCAATAGTGGCAAAACTAGAGGGACCACCGAAGTCACAAAACAGATGCTCTGTTTTGGTCCTACTGAGCTTCAATCCGACACTCTCCAGTTTCCCCTGCCATTTTACCAGCCTGTTCTGGACCTCGGTTGCGTCTTCTCCGATAAGTACAATGTCATCGGCGAACAGCATGCACCAAGGTGCTTCCTCCTGTATGTTTGATGTCAATGCATCCATTACCAGGAGGAACAAATAAGGGCTTAAAGCCGATCCTTGGTGCAAGCCTACAGCCACACTAAACTTATCGGTAACGCCAGCTTCGGACCTGACTTGTGTACTGGCTTGACTATACATGGCCCGAATCAGCTGCAGATACTTTCCAGGCACTCTTTTTTCTTTCATAGCCCACCACAGAACCTCACGGGGGACCCGGTCATACGCTTTCTCCAGATCAATGAAAACCATATGCAAGTTCTTGTGTGCATGGCGGTATTTCTCGCAAAGTTGGCGTAGAGCAAATATGGCGTCCGTTGTCCCACGTCCAGGCATAAACCCGAACTGGTTCTGTGATACCTCACTCTCCTCTCTCATTCGTCTCGCTATCACCTTCTCCCAAACCTTCATACTATGTGACATGAGCTTTATTCCTCGATAGTTATTACAGTTCTGTACATCACCCTTGTTTTTGAAAATGGGCACCAGTGAACTGTTGCACCATTCTTCAGGGATCGCCTCATCTTGCAACAACTTATTGAAGAATAAAGTCAGCCACTGCCATCCATTCGCTTTTAGAAACTTCCACACCTCTACTGGAATACCATCTGGTCCTACAGCTTTTCCATTCTTCATACTTTGCACTGCCTTTTTAACTTCATTCATACTTATCTCTTCTACCAAACCTATGTTTACAGGTGCATACCCCAAAACACCACTCCAGTCATTTTCTTCATTCATTAATCGTTCAAAATATTCCTTCCAACGTTTTCTAATTTCTTCATCCCTCGTTAACACCTTTCCTCCATCATCTTTTATACATTTTATGTGCACTATATCTCTGGCATTCTTTTCTCTTGCTTTTGTTAGTCTGTATAGGTCTTTTTGTCCTTGGGGGCTATCTAGAGATTGGTAAAGTTTATCCTGTACCTTTGCTCTTGATACGGCTACAGCTTTCTTAGCATTTCTCTTACATTCCAAATATGTTACACGTTTACTCTCTTTTACACTCACGTTACTATCTTCAACGCTCTTCCATTCTTTAAACGCTATTTTCTTTTCTTTCAAACACTTTTGCACCTCTTCATTCCACCACCAAGTTTCTTTATCAATTCTTCCTTTTCCTTTCGTTTCTCCAAAAACAACTTTAGCTACACTTCTTATACAGTTCGCCATTTCATTCCAGCATTCATTCACTGATTTATCTGCCATATCCTTCATTTCAATCATTTTATCTACCACTCTTCCTTGAAATTCTTTTGCATACTCATCTTTTTCCAATAAATGCCATTTAATTTTAGGTAGAGGTTTTGTTTTGTTGCTGACAGGTTGTATCTTAACTTTTATCTCCATTATAAGTAAGCGATGTTGGGAGACTAAAGCTTCACTTGGCACGACTTTACAATCTTTGACTGCTTTGATCATGTTTCTCCTCATTAAGAAATAGTCTATTTGGGTGTTGTGGTTACCGCTTTTGTAAGTGATCAGGTGTTGGTCTCTTTTCTTAAAGAATGTGTTCACTATCGCCAGATCAAACGCGGCTGCCGCTTGCAGTAATGTATCTCCCTCCCGATTTTTGTTCCCAAAACCCCATCCCCCATGCACTCTTTCATATCCTCCATTCAATCTTCCTACATGTCCGTTAAAATCCCCCCCGATGTATATATCCTCATTCTCTGGAATATCCATCATCACCGCATCAAAATCCTCCCAAAACTTTTCTTTCACTACGTCATCACATCCACTCTGCGGTGCATACACACTAATTATGTTTAAAACTATGTCTCCTAACAACAATTTCAAGACAATCACTCTATCGTTTATTCTTTTAACATCCGTCACACACTTTTTCATCTCACTGTCTAGTACAATCCCTACACCATTTCTCTTACCATCACTACCACAATAGAAAAATTTGTAGCCCGCCCCAATTTCTCTTGCTTTCGTACCCTTCCACTTTGTCTCTTGTAAACAAGCCACATTTATTCGTCTCCTTTCTAAAACATCAGCTAACTCTCTTCCTCTTCCAGTCATCGTCCCAACATTCCAATTTCCAATCCTCAGTCTTACTTCCCGGACTCGCGTCTTACGTTGCACCCGTCCCTGATGCAACAACCCTAGTCCATTTCCCACATTTCCCACATTTGTTTGTCTGTAATATTGTAGCTAAAAAACGAATGATCCGGTTTGAATACAGTCTCTTTTGTTAAATAGTTCTTAGTAGTTCTTAGCCATGTTTGGTAATCTATGCAGCGGTTTCAATCACGTTGACGGAAGAGTTTTTTTTTATTTCACTAGATCTGCGCCCGCGATTAAAATTATGTACTTTTCCTTTATGTCCTTTTCTGTAAGTACCCCTTATATGCGATATTTTGTTTCGGTTGAGTAGTCACGTCGTGAAAGTGTTAAAAACAAATAGGAACCGTTCATTTTTCCGGGTCGAAAATTAACCTGTCATTTTCAGAAACTTTCACATTTATAATATTAGTGAGAAATAGAAATTAGCTAATTTTGCAACAAAAAATGCTACAGTAACTACTATATTACGCAAGTTCAAGCCCCACTTCATTGATCTACAACATTTCGTCTACAAAATGTTGTTTTCGTTTCGCCTATTTGTCTCTCTCTATTATATGGAGAAAACATTAGACAGCAAAAATATTTTACTTAGAATCGATCGAAACAATTATTGTTGTCTCATTAATTTCGATACAAAAGAGAGAGGCACGTGCTCACACGAAAACAACATTTTGGTATACGAAATGTGGTAGCAAAACTCCGACTTCGGGTACTGTACAGTAAGAATTTCGAGGTTGAGTTGCATGGTTTGAACATAGCTTATCATCATGGAAAATTACATTGTATTAAAATAACAGTTTAGAAGTCATTCTCTGTGCAAGATTCAAGATCATTTACCACAATTAACTCTCATCATCATAATAATTAATTGCCATGATTTATGGTAAGTTACTTTGTTTTTCTCGAGTCAAAGAATCCTACAATACAACGTTATAGATGCGAAAGTATAATGTCGTTATTATTCAAGAATGTTTGTGGCTCAATCTCGCCCGAACCACTGAAGATTTGGATAGTTTCATCCAAATCTTCAGTGGTTCGGGCGAGAATGAATGTAGTTAGTACTCTGAATAAGCATATAGGCTTACTTTTTATTACGAAAAATTTACAAGAATTGAGTAAATAAGTTACCACGCGGGTGAAACCGCGGGTAGCCGCTAATATCAACGTCTTTCTGCCTTCGGTACGTATTATTATGATGACTAAGGTGACTTTTAGTATAATGATTTTTAATAGGTAGTCATCTGTTTTCGATTATACCTACCTAATATTATTTTTACGGTACGGATAGGTACCTACGGGTCATTATTTTAGTGCTTTTAGCTTCTAGTATTTATGATGATTTTTAATAGGTAGTAGTAATCTGTTCAACCTTTTTGCTTGATTAACTAATTTTCCAATCTCATAGTTAACCTTTTTGTGATTGTTAGATATTTAATTGAAGTGCAACTAAATTCAATGAATAAATTAATTATATAATTGATTGG
The DNA here is from genome assembly GCA_939531255.2 of Thera britannica. Taxonomy (NCBI): domain Eukaryota; kingdom Metazoa; phylum Arthropoda; class Insecta; order Lepidoptera; family Geometridae; genus Thera; species Thera britannica. Next base: position 7,643,703 of record OW618039.2, on the reverse strand, counting down.
CTATGGCCAAAGTTTCACGATCTTTTTCGTAACCTAACTATGTATTTTTAGTAACTCTTCTTCCTGCCCTTATCTCACTTATGTAAGTTCGGCACAACATGTCTTCCTCCACCATTCCCCTCTGTCAGCTGTCATTTCTGCATTTACTCCCCTTTTAGCCATGTCATTTTCAATTGCTCACAAAAACTTATTTAAAGACAATGATACATAACTATTAAAAGCAATTTGTAGAAACAGTATGCGGTCTTATCGCTAAGTAGCTTGGACCTCCAAGCTAAGTAGCGATCACTAATTGACTAGACAACCGTTGCTTGGTTGGATAGGACATAGGATAAGTAGTACAAATAAACAGAGGCACTCCGGGAGTGCCGAAAGAAGTGAAATCCAAAAAGAGCTCTCCCGATGTTTGACGAAGTTTGTCGATCATTACCGAAGAGGTCATGGTTGCCTGACAGGTGATGTGACAGTGTCGCAAGTTCATTACTTATTCTTCATCACTTTCCAGAAATTGGGCCGATCACGACCTTCCTCCGAGGAAGCAGCTTCTCCATGGAGAAGTGCAAACGTAAGCTCGATATGTACTTCACCATGAGAGCCGCTTGTCCGGAGTTCTTCACCAACAGGGATGCCAGTATGCCAGAGTTGAACGAGATCATGACTAATAAGATGTAAGTATTGCAGAGCCTCAAGACTAAAGTCTTTATTCAGTGCGTGTTGCCAGTGATGACTTATGGAACTGAGACGCGGTCGCTAACTATTGACCTCGTGCACAAACTCAAAGTCGCGCAACGAGCTATGGAGAGAGCTATGCTAGGAGTGTCACTACGTGATAGAATCAGAAATGAGGATATCCGTAGAAGAACCAAGGTGACATAGCTCGTAGAATTAGTAAGTTGAAGTGGCAATGGGCAAGTCATATAGCTCAAAGAACCGACAACCGTTGGGGAATAAAAGTTCTCGAATGGCGACCACGAACCGGAAGACAAACGTAGGGCGCCCAGGAATAGATTTTAATGAAACTTTGCAATAATATAGCTTATACATCAGAATAACACATAGGCTTCAATTATTAAAGATATTGTAACGGAGAAGGGATGTAAGCAGCTGGAACGAGTCGTAATGGGGCGAGCGAAGCCACGTGCGGCCGCTAGTTGGATACAAAATACGACATTTAAGTTTTGTCTGACATTTAGAAAAATATCGACCTTGTCTTAAATAGTTTTGTGTTTGAAACAGGAAAGTATCTCGCTTGTTATCTACGAAACAAAAAACAAGAAAAGTAGTCTAGCTATTCTTGTTCGTATCGTGTCACTGATTGTTTCAAACCAGTGTGGTGGAAGGATTTTAAGTACACCTTGGAGAGGCTCCTTTCGCGCACTCGACAAAATGTTTTCGAATTTGTTTCATTCTACGACATGCCGGTTTCCTGGCTATGTTTTCCTTCACCGTTTGAGAGTGACTGCATTTGAACCCACAACCTAAGGATCGAAAGGCGGGGCCACCACAGCAGACAGCAGGGACTTGACCACCAGTGTTCTTAGTATACCAACTCAGAAAAGAACACCTAAATCAAAAACTGAAATTTGCTGACGAAAAGTAAAAATAAGAGAATACTCAATGAATAGATAATATCCAAGGTTACGAACAGCGTTTTAAGTCAATTTTCACTACAAATGAGTTGTCTCTTCCAAGTATGATACGCAATCTGACTCAAAACGATGACACAAAACTTCTGTTATCGATTTTCAGAGAATTAACCTGAACCTCTATTTTCAGACAAGGTCCCCCATTGCCTGGTATAACCCCAAATGGAAGAAGAGTAACGATATGCAGAGGTAAGTTTTCGTGAATAATATAACTAACTGTAGACGAGACTTGTGGCAGTCTTCTTACCACCAGCCACAGAAACTTGGGATATTTCTACTAGAAATGAGGATAAAAATAGCAGTGTGAAGTAAACTCAACATGAAGTGTGCTAAGGAGAGAGAGAGATGAGTATTTCAAAAACTCTAAGTTACGAACCATGAAAGAGGAGCCATCTTGTGTGTCTTATGTATTCCTAATAAAAGTTCTCATATTATGATGACTCCGTGGAGACTGTATCAAAAGTACAGATATAAAAGTACAAAGAACCTATGAACATGAGTTTTACAAGTCTGAAACTTATGAAAACTGTCTCATCAACATTATCATTATTGCTGTGGGTGCCAGTGAAATTACTGGCACGTGAGGCTGAACATCTGTATGCCTCAAGTTGATGGACGCAGGGACTGTCCTGCGTCCTTATCAAAGTATAGCCAAACACGATGAAGGGGCACGTTCTTGACGTGCGTGATCTGCGAGGCAGTTCTTTGTATAAAAAAACATCACTAGCCTGAGGAAATCCACGGCTAGACATATGCCTCTCCTATACATTTCCTGGAAGAATGATTCTCAGTCCTCTTCATTCACTGACTTCCCGCGTTCTTAGCAAATCGGGTGAGTGGGCTAAGATTGTCCAGTGCTTAACTATCCTAACATATAATACTTCTTATAGGAATCCACCCAAACATGGAAGCACAGCAAATAGTGGACACCCTCAAACTGGCTCTCATGATCGGAGACGTGAGGTTAACAGAAGAGAGGGAAGGAGTAGCTGGTGATATCTATATATTGGATGCCGCAGTTCTTGGACCCAGTATGCTGACCAAACTGTCCGCTTCTACGATCAAGAAGTTCATGATCTGCGTTCAGGTTCGTTAAGTCTCTTGATCTTTCTCTAGAAACCTTCTAAGTTCTGGAACCTTCTAAGGTTAGAGATGAGTCGGTGAAATTTACGTTTGGACGCGACTGTGTTCGGATCCAGTACTTAGTTGTTCATGCGTTGCGTTGCCTTCAGGTTCGTTAAGAGGGAATCACACAGGCGACTCTCCATACAAACGTAGTCCCCTATTTCCTCCCTGGATAATGCCTCTAGAGTAACACATTCTCATAAAATCCAGATCTGCTATATACGTGCTCGTATGTTTTCCTTTTTTTCAGAAACTTATTGCTAAAGAAAATATCAGTCAGTCTAGAGGCATTATCCAGGGAGGAAATAGGGGACTACGTTTGTATGGAGAGTCGCCTGTGTGATTCCCTCTTAAATTTTCTAGAAGCTTCTTCTCTTCTTGATTAATTAGTCCATGATCTCTTGAAATTTCTAGATAATTTTAATTGAAAAACGCTGATTATGTCATATCAGCATTCAGGTTTTTTACTTAAGTCTCATGAATTTTCTAGAATTTCTTACAAATCTGCTTTCGAATATATTGTGAGTGATATCCATAAAAAAGAAAGGATGGCAAAGCGAATGGTTTTGGAAGGCCTATCAATTTTATCGACTTTCTAAAACACTAGGTACCTACCTATAAGCTAATATTTATGACTTACATAAGAGAAAGACTGGTTTTACTTACTCAAAAACTAGTTTAGGTAATAGTAGGGATAGCACACAGATTGAGAAGATTTTGATATAGTTTGACCAAAACCGCTTTGCCGCTTCCTAAGAAAGTGAGGCAAGGTGGGGGCCGAGGAAAAAAGATGAAGAGTACACATGAGATCAATATTGTCAGATAGATCTTACGATATCGTAAACGATATGTTATTTTATCTAGCGACTAGTGGAATCCCGCGCGACTTCGTACATTTTAGTCCATGCAAACTTCAACCCCCGCTGCCACCTCTTTTGGGGTTAAATTTACAAAAACCCCTTCTAAGGCCCGTATGCAGAAACAATGCTTGAGTTTCTGCATACGGGCCTTATTATTATCTATGCTTGAGTGGAGCCTCAAGCATAGATGTTTGACACTTTTAAATTTTTCTATCGATTTCCATTTGCAAGCTTTGATGTTTTATTTTTCCAGGAGGCCTACCCCATAAAGTTGAAAGAGGTTCACATTGTCAACACATCTCCCATCGTTGAGCGGTTTATCAACTTTGTCAAACCTTTCCTCAAGGAGAAGATCAGGAAACGGGTATGTGTTGATTTTTGACAACAGCAATCCACAGGAAAGACTTGTTTAATACGTGTGGTGCTGTTAAAGCTACGGGATTCTTCACGAGTTTTTCCTTCACCGTTTGAGAGCACTAGCATTGTGTGCTTAATTTTTTCGAACAGAAAAATGTAATGAATCAAGTGTCAAATGTAATGAAGAATCAATATATTTTCCGCCAACCAGTAGGCGGAAAATATATTGAGTGAAAATATATATTTAATCTATTGAGTCTGTGTGAGTTTTGACTAAAAAAATCCTACTTCGAAAGTTCGAAACAAAACTACGGCTTGGTTCCCAGCACTGTTTTCATTTTCGGCAGGAGGAAACCTAGTGTGGTTACTCCAATACTTCGAACCTCAACATCCAAATATAAAATCAATTCATATCTGAGTCCCAGCAGCAGTATAGTGATCGAAGTTATCATTATTTATTTCCCAATTTGCAGATATACATCCACAGAGAAGTCAAGGATCTGTACAAGTACATACCTCAAGAAATGCTCCCTGAGGAGTACGGCGGCTCGTGTGGCACCATGGCTGCCCTGCAAGGTATTAGTTAGACCATCTCAAAATCCTTTCACCACACTTTATTTGAATGAATCAGTGACACGATAAGAAGAAGAAGAAGTTAACAAAGAATGAGGAACGAAGAAAACATAGTTCTATTTTTTTATTTTTTTTTATGTAAAAGATAGACAAACGAGCTTACGACCCACCTGATGGTAAGCGGTCACCGTCGCCCATAGACACCAACAACACCAAGGGTGCTGTCGTTGCGTTGCCTACCCTGAAGGAATTTTTTACCGTTTTTCTTGAAGCTATTCATGTTGTAATTAAGAGGGAACACCTCTGGTGGTAGCTCATTCCACAGTTTAGGTTAAGGTGTATTTTCTTCTTTCCCTCATCCTTTGTTATTTGGTGTTATGTTGGCTGATTCTCTTCAATACTCTGTAATCTCAATGCAGCGAGCATCTTTCATTCTCAAGCCATCTTTTAAGAAAAATTTCGGTTTATCCGAAATTTCGGGGAACTACTACTACCACCATGTCTATTTCTGCCGTGAAGCAGCATTGCTGTGTTTTGGTTTGAAGGGTGTGGGTGCCGGTGGAATTACTGGAACGTGAGGCTGAACATCTGTATCATGTATTTAAGGGAATCTATAGTGCATGGGTTTTAGAGCACTACCTCTACCACTGGCAAATTGGCAAATTTATCATCCGCACTTGGTGTGCGGACTGGTTTCCACAAGTAGGCCGCTGGCGGGCCCTTTTTGCCGTGACGCTTGACACATTTAGCTCTAGCTTTTTGGTTCTAGGACACGCCGGTTTCCTCACGATGTTTTCTTTCACCGGTTTGAGAGTTCTGGCATAGTGCACATACATTTTTTTACAGAAAAGCTCATTGGCACACACATCATTGGGATTTGAACCTTAGGATCGGACGTGGCTACTACCACTAGATCAGTGCTCTCAAAACCACAAAACACTTCGCAGTAGACAGTTTATCAGTGCACGTTTGTCCACAGAACAATGGAAATACAAGCTCCAAGAATACCGTGAGTGGTTCAAGCGACAAGACGCGGTAATAGCCAACGAGTCGCTACGACCAGGCAAGCCTTGCAACTACGACGAACTATTCGGCATAGACGGATCATTCAGACAACTCACTATTGACTAATCTAGAATATAATGATTCTTAGGCCCGTATTTAGAAACAGTGCCTCCATAAGCTCTGTCTGGTTCTGTCTTTGGCTCTGGTTTGGTTAGAGACAGAGCCAGACAGAGCTCATGGTAGGCCTACAGAAACAGTGCTCGAGTTTGAATAGAATAGAATAGAAAATTCTTTATTGCACATTTTAAAACTAACAATGGAAAAACAAGTAACAATCTAACAATAGCACTAACTAATGTACAATGAGCGGTCACTGAGTAAAGCCTCAAGCAATCTCAAGCATAGATTGACAGTTCTCCATTGAAAAATACCACAAATTAATGCTTGAGGCTCGACTCTAGACTCAAGCACTGGCTCTGAATACGGACATTAGGTTAGTTTAGCTTTGGTTACATTTATATTTTGTTTAAATCATCATCAATTATCAGCCTGAAAAGGCCTCTGCTAGAATTAGGCACGTTTATGCAGGAACAATGCTTGAGTCTGAGTCGAGCCTCTACAGGGTGTTTTTTTAAGAAGAGCGGTTATGGCCAAGTCCGAAACTACGAGAGTTAGGGAACAGACGTCACGACGGAGTCATGGCCCTCAATTTATAAAAATACAATAACTGCATTATATTTTTTCACTAACCTTTCGGACTTGGCCATCACCGACCGGCCTTCTCAAAAACCACCCTCTATAGAGCCAGCATAGATTTTTTGACAGTTCTCTATTTAAAAATGTCTAAAATCAATGCTTGAGGCTTGACTCAGACTCTGGCATTGTTTCTGTATACGGCCCTTAGTCCTCCCCTATACATTTCCAGGAAGAACAAGATAATCTGTTTAAAATGTTGGAAATTATTAATGTTTTTGATTTTATATTGCGTCTCTACTGTAGATTCCTTTTGTGGTTAGAAGATTGTGCATCTAAAAGGATTTAGGTATTGTTCGTTTTATTAGTAAAATTGTTGTAAGCTACTTTGTCTTTTCGAGTTTTATGTTAAGTTTGTCAAGTCCCGCGCTAAAATAAAAAAAATAATCTTTAATGGCGGCGCTAATCCACCATCAAAGTCCAAATCAAATATGTATTTATTAAATAGTATCACAAGGATCACTTTGAAACGTCTTAAAGCTAGGTGAAGGTGCCAGTTTCACGCGACCAAGCCTATAGAAGAACAGGCAACAAACTACGGATTGGGACCGTTTTTCTGTATGATTCTTTTACAAAACAAAAATAATAATACTTAGCAGTGAAGTTCCAGTGTGGTGTGGTGCCACTTCACTTAATTAGACGTAGGCAATAATACAAAAGCAAAAGTTTCAAAAAGCAGTACGAACACGAATAAAGGTGATAAGCGCCGTTGCTGGCAATTCGGTTTAATACGACCGACGGATCTACGCGGGTGTGAAGTAAAAATATGGCGGCCTTACATAAAAAACAATGCCAAAAGATAAACAGTGCTTAAACTATTGCCATCTCTTACCACTGGGTAATGACAAACAGTGACAGGCATAATTTCAAGCAACTAAACAAACTTACAATAAAAAGCACTTTTCGTTTAGTGCTTTTCAACTTTCTACCTAACTCTCTACCAAAAACCAATTGGAAAAATGCTTAGATTCGGTGAAAAGAAAAAGAAAAGTTTTGTATGTTCAAAGCGAAAATGATTGTCAAGAAAATCAATGCTTACTATTTAATCGTTTTGTGATTCAAATACAAAAAGAAAAGTTACTTACAATGTAGTTTATAAAAAAAATTACAGGATAAAGTTTGTTTGAAATTTTAAGACGCTATTCACATCTCTAGTACCTACTAACTAGACTTCAAGTCTCCGTTTCAGTCATAGACTATTTTAGCTAAAAGCACAGACGCTGTTTAGATACCTTACCAAATGTATTAAAAATGGGAGTGTTACGACATTCTTCCATTTTTACTTCAAAAAAACTAAAGATTTCAATTTTATACATTTCTTGACTATCCTTCCTCGAGGTCCACAGAGCTACAAAGATCCGCCGGCCATATTGGATTGATCGCACAATACATAAAGCTCAGCTATTGTGATAATTTTTATTTAGACAATTTTAGTTTATTTTTAGGTAATGCATGGTAAATAAGACAAAATTAATTAAATGAAGATATTTTATTATATTGTAATGTCACTTTTTAAAGTGCTGGCTGTAAATAATATTTTGTAATCGTCCATTATGTATAGGTATTTTATAGGAAATAAAAATATTTTTAACTGATATCCTACGTTTTTTTCTTTTTCTCTAATTAGGTATACCTACTAAGTACATAGTTTTTTTATGTAACGATAATTATAACTGTACCTGTAATCACATTTTCAGTGAAAATTATGCTCTAGAGTAAAAATTAAAGAAGGAACGTTCTTAAAAAACAAAGATTTATTTCTTTTGATAGATCCAGCGCAGACAATAATATAAAAAAGTATTGTTTAGTCCAAATGCAATCATTAAAACTTACAAAACAAAACCATTTTCAAGAATTTCAAATCAAAGCTCTATTTAAATCACCTCAAAGTTAAAAAACCTTCATCATCAAATCTAATAAGTAAATTAATTGCCAAAAATGCTGCTATTGCTATTAAACTTATTGATAGTATTGATTTCATCATCCGTAAGTCTGAAATCAAAAACGTTGATGTTTTCTTCAATACGCTTCTTATTTGTTGATTTTGGTATCGGTACCAAATATCTGTCGATCTGAAAATGAAGAAAAACTGGTTTTATAACCAAACTCCAAAACCAGTTTTGATGAAATTTGAAAAAATATAACCCTTTAAATAAAAAGAACTTTCCAAATCGGATCGAAGTTATGAGTTACCTAACACAAAATAAGATAAAATAAAATAGGTAAAAATATTTTTTTGTTAAAGCTGAAGGAAAACATGGTTGGGAAACCCGTGCCTTACAGCTACGCACGTATTGACCATGTCTTTCCTGTGAAATAAGCCGACTGAGCTGTCAGGATGGTATATAAGTGCCGGGCAAGCCCATCTAAAATCCTGTCCCAGACACTAGCGTCCCGCAAGTAGGCGCTAGTTGCCTCTGACACTTTGCATTATGCGATATCAAAAACGTCTCAAAGAACGTAAGGACATCAAGGTATCTTTCCTTACGTTATTTGAAGGCCTGTTTATGAATCTGCCAAGCTTACGGCGATTTTGAACCTTAACTACATTGAAATAAATAAATAAATAGCTTACCAAATACCGCAGCACGACCTGGCTAGTACTCTTTCCGTATTTCTTAGCGATCTCCAATAACACTGGGTCGTCTGCATTTGGTGCGGGCGCGTTTTCCTTCCCCCTCGATACTAGGAAGCCGAAAGGACTGTATGCCATGATAGTGATATTGCGGATATGTAAGTCAGAGACCAGACTCTCTCGAGTGTTTGATGGATGGACCTGGAAACAGTATGTATGATGTTCTAACTATGATAACATCATAATATGCAATATCTTAATATATTTTAGCATATCCTAAACTGTTAGGCCTTTTCACCTACTATACCTATACCTATGAATATTCATAGGAAGTTTAAAAGTTAAATACATTAAACATATGTTAAACATATATCTCTTATGGACTTAAAGTCAAAAAATGGGCTATGGAAATAACTAAGCAGGCAGTTTTTTTAATATTTAATGAATGAGAAATGAGGAACACCGTAGAAGATCCAAGGTCCTGACATGACTCGCAGAATCAGCAAGCTGAAATAGCAGAAACGTGCCCTACCATGCATTGCCCTGTGTCTATCAACTTGAGGCCAATATGTTAGGCCTCGTGCCAGTACTTTCAAGCCAAAGTGCAGCAACACGGCGCTTGGCGGTAGAAATAAGCATGGTGGTAGTTCTTCTCCAGAAGAGCCCTTTACAAAGAGTACTAGTACTACTAAAGAGTACTAGGCCTACCACATCAGGATCTGTCTGGCTCTGGTTTTGAGTCTGTGTGAATGTTGACTAAATAAATCCAACGTCAAAAATCACACACACAGTATAATACACGAGCCAGGGACAGAGCCGGACAGAGCTTGTGGCTACAGGCTAACATAAGCTTCGAGAACTTACTTCGATTTGATTAACCGCTGGAGGGACTGAACTCTTCGCAACGATTCTATCAATCTGTTTTATGTCAAAGTTGGAGACTCCTATAGACCGGGTGAGGCCTAGCTTCTTGCACTCCATCATACCTTCCCAGGTTTCCAGGATGTCTATGTCAGCTGGAGATCCGTCTGCCTGGAATCAAAGAAAATAAACATTAAAACCAAACAAGTAAAATCAAAACAGTCTTGATTCAGTTAAAATCACAGTAATCACTCCGACGTCTAAGGCCCGCATTCAGAAACAGTGCTTGAGTTTGAGTCAAGCCTCAATCATAGATTTTTGACAGTTCTCCATTGAAAAGTGACGAAAATTTAGGCTTGAGGCTCGACTCTGACTCAAGCACTGTTTCGGAATACGGGCCTAAGAGCCTGAAAAAAGCCACAGCTGGACTGGACATAGGCATTTTTAATACAATTTAAGCAAAAACTATTTTTAGCCCTCAAAGAGGATTATTAACAATCTTTGATAGATGTTAGTATCTGTCAAAAATATTTTAAACCGTTGTTTTTCGGTAGGTATAAGGGCCGCATACAAAAACAAAGCTTGAGTCTTGAGTCGAACCTCACGGTGCTGGGCAAGGAAACATTGAGAAATGTCAAAAGATACATTTTAGAGGCTCGACTCAGACTCAACCATTGTTCCAGCACCCGACTTAAAGGCTCGTATTTAGAAACAGTGCTTGAGCCTGAGTCGAACCTCAAGCAATAGATTTTTTTGACAGTTCTCCATCTAAAAATGATAAAAACGATGCTTGAGGCTCGTCTCAGACTCAACCATCATTTCTCCACACGACTCTATATGGGATAATTTTAAGTATCACTATAAAACTTACATTCTGAGCCCTAGGAGAATGTATAAGGTACAAGTCAACGTAGTCAAGTCCAAGTTTGCTCAGAGATTCCCGAAGAGCAGGCACCACTTGGTCTTTAGCGTGTTTGTCGTTCCATAGCTGAAAGGGATAAAAACATATTTATTTTATGAATAAAAAATCCACTCACTTATAGGGCCGCGCATGCGCACATCTATATAGATCATGGCGATGGCGATCAGCTGAAACGCTGTCAAATATCGAAACTTTAGGGCTTATTCTCTGTGTTGTTGTGATGTATGTACACAACAACACAGAAAATAAGCCCTGAACACACACACATACATAGAGCTAGGTAGGCAAGGAACAGTTTTTAGGGTTTCGTAGCTATATGGTAAAACACGGAACCATTATGGAACATTGTACTTAGTACCAGTATGGTTTTAAAGTTGGAGACTAAACTAATGACTAAAGTTTCAATAATTTAATTTAGTCCCTGTTACGAAATCGCATGGGATTTGACTTGTAAAGTATTAAACAAACAAACAAACAAATTAACAAATTGGTAAAGGTAATTGGTATTGGTAATTGGGGTAATAAACAAATTGGTTAAGGGCGGTGCACAGAGCGAAATTCCGCATTCAGTAATAGGTAATACGTACCTAATCATTAAACCATGACGAAGGCCTAAGAACGACCTTAGGGGGGTAATTCTTCTGAAGGCATACTGAGGGCATTTCAATTACAATCCTGTGATGGTTTTACGTGAAGAATTTGACCTTGTGATAACTTTACAAAGCGCAAGTTCGGTGTATAATTCTGTTCCCATCCATAGAACGGGGCACCCAAGTACCAACTGCAACGATTTGACTCCCTACAGCAAAGAGCTGTTATAATCGTGAACGATCCCAAGCTCACCAATGCTTTGGAGCCACTCAGCTAAGCAACGCCGCGATATTGGTTCTATCTGGCGTGTTTTACCGCCTCTACAATGGAGAATGTTGATGCCTGAATTTGACATCATTCCCGCGTCGAGATTCTACCACCGCTTTTCTCAACATGGAGACCGACCTCAGTTTCTAACAATTAAAAGAGGAGATTAACATTTTCATGATTCTAACCATCAAAAGTTACCATCACACGGCACGACTTTGAACTTTACCCTTCAACTTTTTGATTAGCAATCAGTAAATCAGCGTTGCAAGATTTATTACTAAGGCTCTATTTCACAGATGCTTAATCGCCCAATTAATATTTGTGTTTGACTCAAATTATTACGATTGCTAATAGACCAATCAAATATTTAACAGTTTGAGATAAACAATCTCTAAATTTTTAAGGTAATCCGAGTGCTCTGCCAAATATTTGATTGGGTGATTGGTCATCTGTGAAACCGGTCAAAAGGGAAGCAGGTTCAACATATACGAATATAATTTGATTTATTACCTCTCGATTTTTTGCGTATTAAAATATCCTAAAATGCTAACGCTTAAGAAATAAATACTCATCAAAACAGACTTTCGTCTTCCGGTTCATGATCACCATTCTAGAACCTTTTCAAACTTACTTTGGTAGTGACAAAAAGCTGTTCTCTCTTCACAAGCCCCTTTTCAATAGCATCCGCAATCCCCTCGCCTATTTGCTGCTCGTTCTTGTAAAGGGCGGCTGTGTCGATGTGTCGATATCCCGCTTCGATAGCCCACACTATAGCTTGGCGTATTCGAGCATTGTCAGGATTCTGAAAACATATATTTTTGACATTTCTCTCTCTCATCTCTCTCTCACTCGTCGAAAATAGTCTCAACTCCTACTAGGGCCTAGTATATCAAATCAAATCAAATAGTATTTATTTAAGACATTAATGCGACCATAATTTTGTTAGTAACAATGTAACTGAAGAGACAAGAGTTAGTGATTTTACGAAGACTATTTGTTGCAGAGTGTGCAGCTACATCCAAAAATGGTTCAAAAAACAATCCCATCTTTCATAAAATACATTCACGATGCTGTTCGGGCTACCACGGATCTTAGTATAGCTTGACATTCATAATCGAAATCCCCTGTTACAAGAAATATTTTTTTAGTAATAATTTCAACATTGGAAATAGATAGATTTTTGCACAGAGGCCAAAATGACTTGTACGAATGCGACGTGTTCGTTTGGGTCGTTTCCAAAACATAGTCACTGAGTCGCTTTCTTTTTTCGCCATTCTTTTTTACAGAGAAAGAATAAAAAAAACTTCACCATGTGTCAGACCTACGTGCCTATTCGTTGGTTCGATTTTTAACGAAACCCACAAAACTCGGAAAATATAATATTAGTCTGTATTACGTGATAACATCTTCAAATCCTTGTCACTTCTTCTCTTCTTGTTATCGTGTCACTGATTCTTTCGAACCAAGTGTGGTGAAAGGATTTTAATATTTTAATGAGGTAGGTACTTACCGATCCATAGGTCCCCAAGCCCAGCAGTGGGATACTGTATCCATCATTGAGTCCTATTGTCGGAGCAACTTCAGCCATAGCCATCTAAAACACGGGATCAATTTCCATACAAATTGATTTTATCATCTAAGGACGAGGAGAGTATTTTAACCGGCTTTAATTAAAAAAGGAGGAGGTGCTCGATTCAGCTGTATTTTTTTTATGTTCGTTATAGCCTAACTTCGTCTTCGTTGAGCCGATTTCAAAAATGCTTCCTACTTCCAGATAGGTCTCATTGAAGTTTTATCAAAATTGGTTCAGCAGTTTAGCCGTGAAGTCGGATTCTCAATTTTTTTAATCTTCACAATGTTCGTAACAGAACTAGTGGGAAAAGCCCCAGTAGTTCGGTCAACAGAACTGTTCAATCGAACTACTGGGAACAAACGCTTGCACAAGGAACATAACATAGGATTTAAATACGAAAGTGACAGAAAAAGTTGAAAGTCTATATTGCACAACAAAATAAAGGAATCACGCAACACTCTAGATCGTAATAGTCATCACAAAATAAAAACACTAATTTAATCACCTTGTTTTGAATGTTTTTTTTTTGATAGCTTGTGTATTATTAGCAGTGGCGTGCCATGCTTTGGCGGGGCCCCGTGTAAAGTTTGTTTGGGGGCCCTTAAGAAGGGTAAAATTTTCTAACAAAAGAAAAAAAATTATAAAAATAATTGTAATTTAATATACTCTCTCCTTTTTTTCTCTCTTTTTTTTTCTCTCTTTTCTCTCTCTTTTTTTTTCTCTCTTTTCTCTCTTTTTTTTAAACACCGCTTTCCCCGGAAAAAAAGAAATGGCTCATTTTTACTTTTGTAATTTCTGAAATATTCTGAATAGTTTTTGATTACGCACGTCGGGGGCCCCCGTGGCCTGGGGGCCCCGTCTAATCGATACGGCAGAAACGGCGTCAGCTTCTGATTATAAGTCCTAATAAAACCACTAGTAGGTACAACAAGAGAATTATTGTACCGTATTATAGAATGATATTGTGTGTATCATTTTCTGTACTTACGTAGGTAAATATCGCAACTGTGCCTTGAAAAGTTCCAAGTCAAGGTGTTAGACTCAATTAACTTATTAGTAGAATCAATATTAAAATAACTTTATAATTATACTTAAATTTATAGACAATCTATTTTTTGTGATAATTAAATGTTATTCCATGGACAATCTTTAACTTGTTATTTTTGTACATTATAATTTACTAGCTGCCTGTCCCGGCTTCGCACGGGTGGATGTTTATTTTTTAAACACATAAATACAGCCTATGTTACTCAAGGTGAATGTAGCTTTCCAATGGTGAAAGAATTTTTGAAATCAACACAGTAGTTTTTGAGTTTATTCATTACAAACATACAAAAATACAATTCGTAAGACAATTTTTTTTTTAAGTAAATTTTTAAATAAATTTTATTTAGGTTACTTATTCTATTTGCCTATGTTTTGCAAAACTCTATCAAGCCTTCATATAAATCTTTTTCTAGAAGAACCAATCACAATATTATAGAAGTTTAACCCGGGAACGGTGTCCTATATGTCTGTGAGACCGGGTGACTTGAAAAATTCGAATAACTTTTTCCCTCGCCGGCGATTTTCATCGCGATTTCGAGTAGCTGCCTGATTTCCCCTCCCACACCGTGATTTCAACCCGCGACGTCGGAGTTGGCGCAAGTTTTTGAGTTTTGGTGCAAACCCGGTGCGGTAGACCGGGGTCACCGAATATGTAAGTAAAATAGGCAGAGTTGAATTATTGATTATTTGTTTTTTGACAGGTTTATGTACATTTTTTACTTACTTTTGCTAGTGTGTTATTGCATTATTATATAATTAGTAAGTTTATTGCATGATTTCATAAATTTTATCGTAATAACACAAAATTATTCTTCACCTAGATTCAAATATAAACTTTGCTACAGTATGTCGTACAAAAGCGAATAGCATCGTCTAGAACCACTTCTCTATGAACTGCTTGATGCCGACAGATGATCATCAGAACGACCAAAGTATACACTTGCCACAACTGCAAGAAACATTTGTGTCTTGAGCATGTAGGGCCTTTTTGCAGTATTGCAGTGTTGACTGAAGAAACGTGATTTTCAAATTTTTTTTTTTGTTTGTAGGATGTCATTTTTTGTTTATTATAAGTAAGTTCGGAGAGTCTAGAAACTGAAAAGACTGAAAAAAAATCATAAATATGTTGATTGTTGTGTTTTAAATGTTCAAAAAGCTATAATGTGTAAAAACGAACAAATTTTATAGGTTCTATGTGAAGTTGTCTAATCATAAGAAAAAGTAAATAAACGAGGCTGTGATTCATAAATTATCATTGCTTTATTGTCAAATAATTTATAATTCATAAAAAAAATGGTAAATAAATAAAAGATTCTGAAAAATCTTTCATTGAAAAACCCGGTGCGTGGGACCGGGGTCACCGAAAATGTAAGTCAAATCGACGTCACCGTTGGCGGGTTAAAAAAATTGAGAAATTTTGATGACATTTTTAAGAAATCGACTTCTTGACCAAACCGCTAAACCGATTTTGATGGAACCAATATGGTAGTAACCTTCCATATACCTAAAAAAATAAATTTCTTAATCGATTCATAAATGACTAAGTTATGCGATAACAAACATTTAAAAAAATACAACCGAATTGAGAACCTCCTTGTTTATTTGAAGTCAGTTAACAATTGCATATAATTCCATTTTTTTTTTCGAATGGATTAATCCATTATCACTTAGAATTTAAATTCTAGTGATTGTCTGACGAATCTTACAACGCTACAAGACAAATAGATAAGTGAATGAATAAATAAATAATAATAATGTGTAAATACTTACGCAAAGCACAGCGGCTAAAACTAGAAGCGCTTGGTCAGGCTTCATCTTGGTCGAGCGGCGCGGTTCAACTGATCGCTTTGGAGAATGAACTTGCCTTGGAGCTTTGAACTTTGGCCCGCTTACAGTGCACGATACGATCACGATTCTAACATTTACTCATAATAAAACACGGAGATTCCAATAGCAAAATTGAATGAATTATTGTTTAATTATTATGATATTTATTTGTCTTCATATTTTTTAAGTCTTTTACAATAAATTAAAAAAAAAGCATTATTGTCAAAAACTTAAAAACTTGTGCTCCACCAACAGCGGGGCTAGGCCCAAGCTATCGTGGGTGAAGGCTGTAGTGTAGACTGAGGAACCTCCGGACAATGCGTGCCGAAATATTATTATTATCATTCTTCTTCTTATCTTCGGTTTTTTCAAACCACGTGTGGTGAAATAATTTTAAGTACGCCTCAAATGCTTTCATTGCATACCTACATAATTTTTTGGCACATAAACTCATTGGTTCACGACTGAATTTGAATCAACGACCTTACAATCGGAAGACGGGGCCACTACCACTAGCCCACCAGCGCCCTTCTATCTCTTTTGTTATTATACTATTAACTATTAAAATATTTGTTCAATGGAGCTTCAAAATCTTCAAAATCTTCGTAAGTAAACCATTTCTTTAAATTTAGTGTCTTCAAAAAACTTTTACTTTTACTATACTTAAATAGGCATTTAATTTTGTTCATGGGAGTATAACACAGCTAATTATTTATAGGACGTGACTTTTAAAAATATGTAAGCATTATTACCTACCCAATTATTTTTGATTCGACAAAATCGTGAGTTTCAATCACCGTCAAGGTGCATGACCTCTCGTGATAAGAGAATATTTTTGTTTTGTTTGAGCACAGTTTGTATAGTGAGTACTTATAGGTTAAAACTCAAACTCAAACAAAATTTATTCAGTTCAATTTGAAGCTAGGTGAGTCTAATAGGTGCCAGTTCCACGCGACCAAGCCTAGAAGAACAGGCAACAAACTACGGCTCGGTTCCTACCGTTTTTTTTATATAATCCTTTTATAAATCAAAAATAATCTAAAATAATAGCAGTGAAGTTCCAGTGTGGTGCCAGTTCAAATTTAATTTTACTAAAATACCTACTCGTTAGAAGTCGTACACTAGAAATATTAAGATGCTACGTTCACCTCCGCATCTCTACTTCTAGTCAAACAGGTCCACTATTTTGCAATCTATTATCTACATATAGAACTGTTTATGGCTGACTGACTCACTTCAACGTTTCCCTATAACCTAGGGTTAAAGGTGCCTAAAATAATAGAAAAGGGTTTTATTTTCTTTCACTCACTCACTCTTATTCTCAATGCTGCAAAGTTTGAATCAATCAGGTTTAGAATAGAATAAGGTTTTCTTAGGTGTTCTAATTGAAAAATTACAAAAATAAAACGTTTTTAGAATTATGCTGGGTGCTAGATGGATTTCGCAGGCATTAAGCCTGCATGCTTGGTAACTTATAGAAAAGGACTAAATTCTAACTTAAGCATTTTTAAAAGAATGGGAAGGAATCCTAGAAAATAATGAACCCTCACATCTTCTAGGCGATCTGCGATGGCGATAGCGATCAGTTTCAGCATAGGGTTTTTGCATACCTCGCCGCACACACTGTCGCGAAATATGACAGCGATACACCGATAGCCAACGCAGGCGATCTGATATGCACAAGGCTTACCTATACATTTTTATACACACGCAAGCAAAACCGCGGGCATTCCACTTTATGATTCAATTTAATTTATAAACAAAGAATCTCCGGTTTCGATGAAAAAACAGTATTACGGATAAATGTCAAGAAGGTTTATTACCCTACTTGACAATTTAATTTCATTGATTGACCATTGTTCTTCGTGACAATCTCTAAACAATCGTAATGATTCTAATCGATTTTTTTATCAATTCGTATAAAAGATTGCTAAAAAAATACGCGTTCCTAATGAAATTAACAAAACCTTTTATTTTTTAACGTATTTATTTGTGCAAATATTACCAATAATGCGGTAATGATGAAAGTAATGAGTCCAGTAGATTTTTTTACACAAATTTGAAATTTGAACTTTTTAGATTGCAAATAAAGTTAAAGTCTTAACCTTAATTTAAACTTTTTATTTATTTTATGTAAATATTACCAACAATGCAGTAGGTAACATGCAATTTGTAAGCTTAGGGTTTAGGTCGAGTATAAAACAAAATAACACATTTACACAATGGTAAACAGGTAACCTATCCTAGTAGTGAAATAATGTAATATTTTTGCAGCTATCTTTAAAACTGTGAGTAAAACAAAAGCAGCAAGTTATTTTTCTAGAATATTTTTTGACAATATCCGCCAAATAAAATTTGCATAAGATGTGAAAGCGTATATTTTTATCGTTTACTCTGTAACACATCCATAACAGCAAAAAATAAAAAAACTGATTTCATTGTTAAAAATATATACCAATATTCTTATTCTAAAATTTATCTCTCTCTTGAAATTCAACTGAATAAAAAAACATTTTTTTTTAATGGATTTTACACTTAAGGTAATCACAAAGATTTTTATAATGTGAGCCGAGCGGAACTTTTAGGACATTATAAAAATCTTTGAAATACACTTATGATTTTGATTTATATAATATCCTACGTTGTACCTGCTTTGTTTTCAAAGGGGTAGGTACTAACGAAACTTCGCATACATCGTTTACTCTGTAACTCATGCATAACAGCTAATAATAAAAAACTGATTTCATTGTTATATTTTTAATATTCTTATTCTAAAAATTATAAAATATCCTATGTTTACTACTCTATGTTTTCAAAGGGGTACTAACGAAACTTCGCATATATCGTTTACTCTGTAACTCATCCATATACAGCTAATAATAAAAAACTGATTTCATTGTTAAAAAATATATTCCAATATTCTTAATCTAAAAATTATAAAATATCCTACGTTTACTGCTCTATGTTTTCAAAGGGGTAGTAAAGAAACTTCTCATACCACTTCCCATTAATAACCCTGACATTCTTATTAAAAGCACTAATAGAAGCTACTTCTTCTTTCGATAGTTTGAAGTCGAAAATATCGATGTTCTGAGCAAGACGCGCCTTGTTGGTCGATTTAGGAATCGGGGTCACACCTCTTTCGATCTGAAACAAAAGGATCCATTTTCAGGGAGAAACTTCACTGGCACGTTAGAGAGTGAGTAGATTATTATAATCCTTCTAATATTATAAACGTGAAAGTTTGTAAGTATGGATGGATGGATGTTTGTTACACCTTCACGTAAAAACTACATGGATTATAATGAAACTTTATAATAGTAGGTACAGCTAAAGAATAATACATGGGCTACAATTTATAAAGATATTGTAACGGAGAACGGATGTAAGTAACGGGAACGGAACGAGTGAAGCCGCGGGCGGCCGCTAGTAAACAATATTAATAAATACTCTAGACAATCCACACGACACTATCTAGCCCTAATCTAAGCACAGCTTGTACTATGGGAACCAGATAGCTATATGTATAGCAGATAGACATTTTTAGTTCTTAAACACATAAATATAGCCTACTTAGCGGCCGCCTGAGGCTTCACTCGCCCCGTCCCCGTTACGCCCCGTTCCTACCGTTCCCGTTACTTACATCCGTTCTCCGTTACAATATATTTATACATTGTAGCCTATGCGTTATTCTGACGTATCTATACTAATATTATAAAGAGGAAAGATTTGTACCTATTTTTGTATGTTTGTAATGAATAGGCTCAAAAAGTACTGGGCCGATTTAAAAAATTCTTTCACCAATAGAATGCTACAAGCTTATACAAGCTTAGACAATTTAACCGCTACAAGTCTTCCAATTTGACATAGGCTACATTTCATTTTGAAAAAAATTAGGGATCCTTGGTAAAATTTGAACAATGTAACGGAAGGTGTAGAAAAATGAGTCTTAAAATGTCTTTCGTCGAATGCGCTGCCGAAACTATTAGCGATAGAACAAAATAATGTACAACAATATTGTCTACCCCGTGCGAAGCCGGGACGGGCTGCTAGTAAGCTATATGATTGTAAAGTTTCATTAAAATCCATTCAGTAGTTTTTACTTGAAGGAGTAACAAACATCCATCCATCTATTCATACTTACAAACTTTCACGTTTATAATATTAGTTGGATGTTACTCAGAGTGAATGTAGCTTTCCAATGGTGAAAGAATTTTTGAAATCGGCACAGAAGTTTTTGAGTTAATTCATTACAAACATACACACAAAAAAAAATATCTTTCCTCTTTATAATATTACTAGCGGCCTGTCCCGGCTTCGCACAGGTGGTCATTTATTTTTTACACATAAATATAGCCTCCAATGGTGAAATAATTTTTGAAATCGGCACTGTAGTTTTTGAGTTTATTCATTACATACACACAAAAATATAAATTTTTCCTCTTAATAATATTAGTGTAGTTGACATGATCTCTATAATTATTTCGATCGTGTAGTCACGGCTTTATCAATGTATTTTAAAACGATGCAATCTTTATGCAACTCACGACCGATCCTTTGTTATAATGTCAGTGAACGTATAGTATCAGTTTTTATTTGAATATTTTGCCTATAAATTGATTATAGCAACCTCGGTGCATATTAAAAGCATTGCCACATTGACTGGCCTCTCAGCTATAATGGTAGTCGCTCTGCCTTCTGCGCCGTAGGTCGTGGGTTCGATCCCCACAAGAACAAATATTTATGTGGTGAACACAGATTTTTGTGCTGTGTCTGGGCGTTATATTGTATTCACAGTATGTATACCTATTTACAAAAATTTTAAGTATTATATCAGCTATCTGTTTCCCATTGTACAAAATTGGAGCTAGATTATTGTTGTGTTGATTGTTCACAATATTTATTTATGAAGTAAGACAAACCTTACTTAGGCTTTAAACCACTGTTCGATGTTAAATGTACCTACCTAATTTTCTGTATTGTCTATTTTTCACAAACTTAGCGATGTCTGTTTTAGACAATGACGGGACTTTTTCAGCAACCAATAACGGGACAAAAGTTGGCCCTAAAAATAAGCCAACCTCGTACGAAATTGACTTGTCAAGTGTTTCGTAGTACAGTGTCCATATAATTGGTCTCGTTTTTAAATTAAAACAGTGCACTAATATTGGATCGTCGTATTTTGGAGGGGGCGCATCTGTTTTCTTCCTAGAGACTACGATGATAGATATCACTAGTTTTTACGTAACTTACCAAATATCTGAGTACAATCTGTCCTGTTGTCTTATTGTACTTTTGAGCCATAGCCACAAGTGTTGGATCGTCGTATTTTGGGGGCGCTAGATTTATTCCAAGTGAAGCTAAATTTCTTTCAAAAACTACGATAGATGTCGCTGGTTTGTACGTAGCTTACCAAGTATCTGAGTACAATCTGTCCTGTTCTCTTATTAAACTTTTGAGCCATAACCACAAGTGTTGGATCGGCGTATTTTGGAGGGGGCGCATCTGTTTTCTTCCTAGAGACTACGTTGATGGATATCGCTAATTTGAACGTAACTTACCAAGTATCTGAGTACAATCTGTCCTGTTGTCTTATTGTACTTTTGAGCCATAGCCACTTATGTTGGTTCGTCGTATTTTGGAGGCGCTAGAGATTTCTTCCAAGAGACTACGATGATAGATATCACTAGTTTTTACGTAACTTACCAAATATCTGAGTACAATCTGTCCTTTTGTCTTATTGTACTTTTGAGCCATAGCCACAAGTGCTGGATCGTCGTATTTTGGGGGCGCTAGATTTATTCCAAGTGAAGCTAAATTTCTTTCAAAACCTACGATAGATGTCGCTGGTTTGTACGTAACTTACCAAGTATCTGAGTACAATCTGTCCTGTTCTCTTATTAAACTTTTGAGCCATAACCACAAGTGTTGGATCGGCGTATTTTGGAGGGGGCGCATCTGTTTTCTTCCTAGAGACTACGATGATAGATATCTCTAGTTTTTACGTAACTTACCAAATATCTGAGTACAATCTGTCCTGTTGTCTTATTGTACTTTTGAGCCATAGCCACAAGTGTTGGATCGTCGTATTTTGGAGGGGGCGCATCAGTTTTCTTCCTAGAGACTACGAATCCGAAGGGGCTGTACGCCATGACAGCAATGTTTCGCTGCTGGCAGAATGAGACTAGCGGTTCTTGAGTGATAGTTGGGTTGACCTGTACAAAAATAAGTCTTTAGTATACATTACCCGCTCAAGATGAGGTAGGTTTTGTTTGTCCTATGACTTTTACTAATCCAAGAAAAAGAACTAAATATATTTGCTATTGTTACAGTAAACGCTAAAATTAAATAAACACTTATGGATTCTAATAAGGTTCAAATATTAAATCAATCAATTAACATTTTTTTTTATTCAATGGTTTTAAAAGGATCACTTTGAAACGTCTTAAGGCTAGGTGAGTTTAGGTGCCAGTTCCACGCGACCAAGCCTAGAAGAACGGCCAACGAACTACGGCTTGTTTCCTACCATTTATTGTATGATCCTTTTACAACACCAAATTGAACTTGAACAAATAAATATTTAAATATTGTAGACAATCTACTCAATACAATCTAGCCCCAAACTAAGCGTACCTTGTACTATGGGAACCAGGTAGCTGATATAATACTTAAATATTTTTTTTAAATACATATATAATACAATATGACATCCAGACAGAGAACAAACATCTGTGTTCACCCCACAAATATTTGTTCTCGGTGGGGATCGAACCCACGACCTATGACGCAGAAGGCAGAACTACCAACTGAGCTGAGAGTCCAGTCAAAAGCATAGCAGTGTAGTTCCAGTGTGGTGCCACTCAAACTTATAGTGATAAACTTATTAGTGAGACGTAGACAATAAGCAAAATGTTATAAAGTTACCTCGACTTGATTTACAGAGGGCTGAATTTTAGCGTGTTCCATCAGTCGTTCTATCTGAGATTTGTTGAAGTTAGATACTCCAATGGATCTCACCAGGCCTAGGCTTCTGGCCTCCTCCATGCCTTGCCAGGTCTCTAGGTAGTCTATGTCATTTGGGGCACCGTCAGCCTGAAAAAAAGAACTCATTATTTTATAGGTACCTACTCAAACTTTGCGCAATTTGTGAAGGAAAATATCGTTTGCAAACCTGCCTTAACTGCAAGGCAATGCTTTGTTATAGGCGACGGTTACCACTTAACATGAGGTCATATCCTTGTTTTATAAGCTAGAGGTATAAAAAAATAAGTGCGCCTTAAAGATTTTTTTTGTAAACATCACCCAGATTGAAAACAGACAGCTATTTTCACCACAAAAATATGCGTTCTCGGTGAGGATCGAACCCACGATTTGCGGCGCAGAAGGCAGAGCTACTACCAACTGAGAGGCCAGTAAAACAAACACATTTTTTTATTGAAATTGGCAATTTATTATTTATTTTAGCCTATTTTAACCCACAGCACGATAATAAAAAATATAATATATGTAAGTAATAGGATCTTCTCTTCTTCCTGCCTTTATCCCACTTTATGTGGGGTCGGTACAACATGTTTTCCTCATTAACTCCCCTCTGTCAGTCATCTCTGCATTCACTCCTCTCTTATCCATGTCATCTTTCACACTGTTCATCCATGTTTCTTTGGTCTACCTCTACTCACAGATCCATCTACATCCATACACATTCCTCTCTTAGTCTGTAATAAAATATGTATGTCTATAACAATACCTTGGAGGAAACCGGGAAATGTATCAAGTACAGATCAACGTAAGTCAGTCCCAGCTTGCCGAGTGACTCCCTAAGGGCTGGTACCACTTGCTCCTTCTCGTGTTTGTCGTTCCATAGCTGAAACAAACAAATCAAATTCCACATTTCTTTATTCAGTTGTATAGCAAGGATCACTTTGAAACGTCTAAAAGGTGAATCTAAGTGCCAGTGCCATAGGACTAAGCCTAGAAGAACAGGCAACAAACTACGGCTTGGCAAGCTCCTACCGTTTTAATTAAACAGTTGTTAAGAATTGATCGGTGGATTCATATTCCGTGAGAATTTGTTAACAAATCTCTATGGCCGATAGGACCGCGTTATTTCCTAATGTTAAGAGTCTTGGCTACCAGGAGGCTGTTCTCTATTGACCACACCTTTATTGATTGCATCGCTGATGCCCTGCCCGATCTCTGTCTCGTCTCTGTAGGACTGCATTATTCTTAACGCTTGTGTCTTGGCTACCAGGCGCGCATCATGCCTTAGTAGTGACAAAGAGCTGTTCTCTAGTGACCAAGCCCTTGTTGAGTGTTTCGCTGATTCCCTGTCCAACTTCCGTCTCGTCTCTATAGGACTGCATTACCTAACGCTTGTGCCTTGGCTACCAGGCCCGCAGCTTACCTTAGTAGTGACAAAGAGCTGTTCTCTAGTGACCAAGCCCTTGTTGAGTGCATCGCTGATTCCCTGTCCAACTTCCTTCTCGTCTCCGTACACCGCCGCTGTATCGATGTGACGATAGCCTGCCTCTATGGCCCATAAGACCGCATCCCGAACTTCATCATTCGGCACCTGGTAGTAAAAATACATAAATATTACTGGATATTCTCCCATTTTAACATCCCGACCCGTTAAAAAAGCTGTGTTTCCACACTAAAAAAAACATAATTTACATTCAAAGTTTTAGTATGGACCTCCTCCAAGTATAAGCTTCCTCCAAGGATAGCCAATCATCTCTATCTCTTGCACTTCCATACTCTTCTAGGCACATAGATAAAAAAATCTTAACAACTTTTTTTTTACATTCAAGGTTTTAGTATGAATGAACCTCCTCCAAGTATATTGGACCAAGTATACTAAAAACAACATACGCTTGTCAAACATGGGCACTCACAAAGAAGAGCTTGGATAGAATAAGAGTGTGTCAAAGAGGAATAGAAAGAAGCTACACAGGACACAAATTAAAAGACAAGATCAAGAATAGCGTCATAAGAAAAAAGACCAAAGCACAAGATGCCACTAGAAAAATTCTACACCTAAAATGGAAATGGGCTGGGCATGTGCAACGAATGGCAGAAGATAGGTGGTCCAAAACGGTAACGAATTGGCACCCCCTTGATAAAAAGCGCAGACCAGGCAGACCCCGGAAACGATGGGGTGACGACATCGTCAAAATAGCAGGTAGCGCTTGGAGTAGAGAAGCTAGGGACAGAACAAGATGGAGGCAAATGGAGGAGGCTTTTACCGCTCTAGGCGGTCCTTATTTACAAAGTGAATAGTCTTGCTTTAAACAAAGTAAAAAGGAATATAAATTATAAGTTATTAATAAAAGATTGTAAATTAGTTAGAAATAAGGGAAATAAAGCTTTTTTATTTATTTTATTTATACTAAAACCTTACTTCTCCAAGTATCGCCAATCGTCACTATCTCTTGCACCTAATGGCTATATTCTTCCAGCCACATAGATATTTTTTTCGTTCCATGTTATGATTCGGGGAGTTTCGGCAAGTTTATCATGCGCACTTGATGTGCGGGCAGGTTTTTCCGCAAGTAGGCCTCTGGTGGGCCCTTTTTGCGTGACCCTTGACACGTGTTGCTCGAACTTTTTTAGGTTCTACAACACGCCGGTTTCCTCACGATGTTTTCCTTCACCGTTTTGAGAGTACTGGCATAGTGCACATAAATTTTTCGATAGAAAAACTCATTGGTATACGAGTGGATTTGAACCCACAACCTTCGGATCGGAAGGCGGGGGAGCCACTACCACTAGACCACCAGTGCTCTTTTTTTTTCGGGGGGTTTTATTGTTTAGTTTTCATTTCTTTCGGCATTCCTGGGTGCCACCACTATTTTTGGGTATGCGTTCAGCTATATGAAACGGCTAGGCAGTTCAATAAACCACGAATTATACTAATTGGTTGCGACATAATTTATACATTTTAGTGCAGTTGACTGCACAATTCCTTACCCCATCGGCCGTTCCTCTGCCAGTACCTAGAGCAACGATTGGCATCTGATAGCCATCGTTCAGTAGCTTGCACGGAGCCTCTGCTACCACCGCTGATATCTGCAAAACATATAAAAATAATTAATATTGTGGATATAAAACCACAATATCTAGATTTCAGTCAGAGCAAGTCTTTGTGAACCAGAATTTGCTTAAATACTTTTTTGTAAATGCATACGTGTTTATAAAAGAATAAAACACCCAGACAGACTATAAAAATCGACGTTCACCATCAAAATATTTGTTCTCGGTGAGGATCGAACCCACGCCCTTCAGGGTAGAAGGCAGAGCTGCCAACGGGGCTGTGATTATATCAAAGAACTATCAGTTCCATTTGTATATTTTGTCTATTTGAAAGATAACAACAGCATGTTCTTTATTTTATAAAAAAACAACTTGATAATCCGTTTTAGTAATCAAATTATAATAGTTTTGTTAATTACGAGTATAATAATATCATATCATTTTATTACATAAAAAAATAAATCTAAATCACATTTTACATCGGCAACTTACATCAGTTATTGAATTATATTATATCAAAATCATTATATTAATATAACTAGTTTTAAAATTTAACGGCCACGTAGAGTGCTCACGCACAAACACGACCAGCCGGTCAAAAATATAAGAATCGAACCCGCGACCTCTTTCTTGCACAGAAGAAGAGACGCGATTAAAGAAATGAAAACAGAATGCCAAGTCACTAAAATCCCAGAACGCAACGATAGCGCGTTCTAATCTTTCCTGTGGCGACATCTAGTTTGTTTTCTAGAACTAATTTTGCTTACAAACTGTTTTTTATTCTGTGTTACGACAAAGTATTGTGGGGAGATAGGTAGGTATGCAAGCCATAATATTATTTGATATTTCCTCAACGTTTTTATGTATGCTCCGTGGTCGTCTGAATATATTAGCCTAGACTTATAAATCGTAAGATGCTCCGTTTAAATAATTAGATAAAAAAAATGCTAAATTTGAGCTATATTTTATTACATTGTTACAAAATTTTATGTTACAACGTAGATCAAAGAATCTTCAGCAAGTGAGAAATTAAACCAACAACAGCGGGAAATTTACCGTGATTAACTGTTGAACCGATTTAGGTGAACCTTTCCCATAGTTTAAAATAAGTCTAAAAATAACAAAGCTATTAAAAATTTATGCGATAACAAAAATTTGAAAAGTTAATCTAAATTGGTTTATTAGTTTGGCATTTCAATCACAACTTCATTAAAATAAGGAGGATATAAACTATTCCCTATTTAAGATTCAAGACTTAGGATATGGAATGCTCGATTTGGACACTTCCAAGACTGTAAAAATAATATCAAAGTTTTAATTCCCATTGCAAGTCGGTAAAAATATGAATAAAGATTTGTATACTTCCAAAACTGGAAAAATATGAAATTTGGATATATACAAGACTAAAAATATGAATAAAGATTTGGATATTTTCAAAATTGTAAATACCTATATAAAATTGAGTTATTTTCAAGACTAAAAATATGAATAAAGATTTGGACATTTCCAAGACAATATTATTATAGATTTGGATACTTCCAAGACTGTAAAAATATTATCAAAGTGTTGATTCCCATTACTTTGGATACATCAAAGTCTGTAAAAATATTATCAAAGATTTGGATACTCCCAAGACTAAAAACATTATAATAGATTTGGATATTTCCAAGACTTTAAAAATGATACATATATGTTGATTCCCATTACTTTGGATACTTGCAAGACTAAAAATATTATCAAAATAAAATACTATCAAAATTTTGATTCCTTCACTCTTTGGCTTCGCAGCGGTCTACTTAGACTAGTTTCAGGGGCGTAGCTACCGCCGTATTTGCCGTATCAATTATACGGGGCCCCCGGGCCACGGGGGCCCCCAAAGTGTATAAGGAAAAAGAATAAAAACTTTCTAATTTATTTTATTTTACAAATGACAAAATTCTATAAAGCAATTCCTTTTTTTCCCGCCTTAAGCGTGCGTTCAAAAGTTGGCAACACTACATCGTTATGGCGGGCTGCGGGACTTCCCCGTTTTACTTACTTCATCTTCAACTCAGCGGGGAATCCCCGGGAATCCTTCATCGATATCGCGATGTACGTGTACGTTGTTGTACTTTGCATTGGATGTTAAACCACGGAGTGCAGTGCACTGTTTATTTACGCGCTTTATATAAATGTGCATTACATTGTAATTCAGTACAAACAATATTGTTCTTCTGGTTTAGCAGTATTAGTAACGATTTGTAATGCCATAAATGATTTAATAAATCAGTTTGCCGATAAAAAGGCAAGGTGAATATTTAAAATTAGATTTTTATTTGTAAAATGGGTAAATTATGTGATAAATAAATATTACTTCTCACAATACTTTTTTCTTTTGTGAAAAATCTTTACCTCCATATAAGGGCCTCCAAAAAAATTTTTATACGGGGCCCCGACAAGGCACGCTACGCCACTGACTAGTTTCAACATAATACATTAAATTACTTACATAACACGCAATAAATAATATTGGTAAAGCCATGTTCTCTAAGCTATGGCTCTGACACAACTGGTCTTAGGTGGATGACCGTCCAAGATATATGGCAGTTAATATTATTACTTATCATATCATCTTATAGGTACTACTCATACTAATAGTAATTCGAAAGATTATATGTTCGTGTGTTTGTAAATCTATATCTATACTAATATTTTAAAGAGGAAATATTTGTATTTTTGTGTGTATGTTTGTAATGAATAAACTCAAAAACTACTGTGCCGATTTCAAAGATTCTTTCACCATTGGAAAGCTACATTCACCCTGAGTAAAATAGGCTTGTGTGTTTTTTTTTTAAATAAATGTCCAACCGTGCGAAGACGGGATAGGCAGCTAGTATAATTATTGTTGAAACCCCATAGTAAGAAATAAAAGGGGTTTTGTGTTCTATCAGTTTTCTAGTAGAGTAGTAGCAGGCCTAAGAAAATATGGATGGATTGTGTGAAAGATGATAATAATGTCTAAGAAAAGAATGAATAGGTACTGAGATGACAATTGAAAGAAAGAGACAACAAACCAAAAAATAATATTATTCCTTTATGAGCCGAGTGGAATTTGAATCCACGTGCTTCCCCTTGATACAGGGCTGCGCTTACCAACTGCGTTATTGTATCCTAACCACACTTATTGTATTAAGGAAGATCGTGGGTTCAAATCCCAATCGGCTCATAGCTTTTGGGCAAATATACAATCTAGACTAGAGCAATCAGGGTCTGTCATTACATTACCTAGTAAGAGATGATCCAGGTTTTTCCAATGTTAGTACATTGGAAAAACCTGGATCATCTACGTTTCAAACTTCGGGGTAAACTGTTATCCGATCCCGCTGTAACGGCTAGACGACTTTGCATGAAAATCTGGAAAAACACAGACAAAATACTATAGAAAAATGATTATCAAAATTATACAGGGTTATGCATTATTAGCTACAAATACTCAGGAATAAGGTTCAACAAATAAAATAAAAAATCACTCTGCGTTCAGTCACCACCTGGGTGGCGACGATAGGTCATCGTCTTGTTCTCCGTGGCAATAGTTATGCAATATGTCGTAAATAAATAAAATTAAAATTTTGATACAAAGACTTAAATCAGTTTAGGAATTAAATTGATTCGGCCAAACAAATATTCATGACCCAAATATTAGACCTTGTCAGTTTGTGTAGCTAATAATAATTAATAACCCTGTATCCTGTATAATTATTATGTAGATGACCGGATTCAGAAACATTCCCGATCGAAAACGTTAGTTTCCATCTCTTTTTTTCACATGCAAACAAAACAAGAGTACCTAAGAAAGCCAAACTCTGACGGCACTGATCGGAAAGGTTAACGAATGTTTTAAAAATAGAGGTGCTGGTCAGGAATGGAAGGAAACAGAACATAAAACCTATTTATTTTATAACTGCAATATACGGGTGTTAGAAAATAATCATTTTGCTAAACGAACAAAGCCGCGTTAACTCTACTGCATAAAATAATTATCTAGCGCGAGCGACCTGTTTTTAGGGTTTCTTTGCCTACAGGATATAAAAAACCCGTCTAACAGCTTACCCGTACGTAAGCTTAGAATATAGCGACGCGGGCTGATTGATGTCGGTTACTGAGCAAAGCCCGTAAGAATTATTAATCATTTCTTTTTTTATTTTCAACTTATATTCTAATCTGCATTTAGTCTTAGACTTGTTTAGTGGTATTGCTATGTTATACCATGTTATACGTATCAACAGTGTGACTTATATTCTGCAATAATGTGAAAATGTCATGAGAAAAATATGTGCTGAGTTGCATCAGTTGCTGCGCTGTGTCCACGGAAATTTATTATCCTGGCTGTATCTAGTTGATGTCACGGAAGACCAGCGTTATAGTGGCGCTCGCTACTATAGCTATTAGCTGAGTGACGGCCTATTTTTGTATCATTTTTACTTGCATCATTATCATCCTTGTTTGTTTTACAAGGCAAAGGCTTACCTCTACCTCCCTTTTTCATCTTTCTCGAACCTTTATACTAAATTGGAATAGTCTGGAAATTTACTTCTGGATCTGGGGGATGATTCTCGGGCTGACCGGGATTTTCAATGTCCCTTAAAGATTTCGGCCTATTGATCTCTGACAAACATAAGCTATCCCGAGTGAAAAATGTCTGTCTATACTCAAAAAGCCAATTCTCAGTGAAGTATGACATCTATCTCTGTTGATGGCATATTTTTATAAATAATATTGTGTTTGTCAAACGATTATCCAACTCAAGAGATCTCGAATACTGCGTTCTGTCTCGGCTAGTCCGGACTAGACGTTGTGTCTCGCATGAACTTCGACCGAGAAAATTGAAGGAAGAAATCGTGAGAATACGCCAAGATGGTTGTCACGACTTTTTGACCGACCTATGACGACATCTCCACCGTAAAATAATCCCGGTCGGCGCGAGAATGACGCCCCAGGCCCCATACTTTATACCTTGCATTGCATTACGTGCGTCGTCAAAAATCGTAAAAAAATATTTGCAAAAACGTCTTAG
This sequence comes from Thera britannica, assembly GCA_939531255.2. Classification (NCBI taxonomy): domain Eukaryota; kingdom Metazoa; phylum Arthropoda; class Insecta; order Lepidoptera; family Geometridae; genus Thera; species Thera britannica. Next base: position 7,612,633 of record OW618039.2, on the reverse strand, counting down.
AAACCCTGATAATGTAAATAAAACTCGCACTTGGCCGAATGTAAATGGGTATTCTACATGAAGACGTGTACCAACTATGTATGGAATAAAGACTAAAACAGGTAAGGTAAGGAACCTATTATTATTATTAGAGGTAGGTAGGTATAGGTACAGGAAAAAAATGCAATACCTACACTATATTATTTATTGATACATAGGTGAATTGATATTATAACAAGAATATTGTATTACAAAACTATAATTCGTTCTAATGACGTTTAATTCCAATAATTTGTTAAAGTAGGTATATTTAAAATTTTTAAAAGACAAATTTTAAAAAGGTTATGTTTAGTTTAGTGTGTTGTTTCTGTTTTTTTTTAAGTAATTTGGTTGAATCATGGCCAAAGTTTTTGAATAGTAGGTGGAGATAAAATCATTTCAAAGAACACAAATTTGCATAGTTTTGCCACAATAATTTTATGACTACACTTCAGATAGAGGTACCTACTTCGTACTGACTCAAATAATTTCAACCTTCTCGCTATTTTGATTTTATTGCAGGTATTATGGTTTTATTTTTTGTTAAAGTTTTTATACATATAGGGGACCTAATAAATTCAGTTTTGGTAATATAATAAATAAATAAAAATAAAATAAGCAATGAATAGTTAGTAAATATATTAATTGCTTATTTTATTTTTATTTATGATTTAACTGTTTACAAATTTCGGCTTTTGGAAGAAAATGGTAGAGTGGGGAAATAGCTGCCAGTGAAACATTTAGAGTTAAATTTTTGGAAGAATTGTAGATGGAGATGGAACTATGCCTACTGGTAAGGACGAAATGATGGTACTTTTTATTAAAAAAAAATGGAAACACCTCTGAAGTATTTTTGGTATTGATGAGTTTTATGTGTTTTATTACACTACACAAAAAATATAATAACACCAGTTAATTGCGGATATTATGCATGAGGTTATGACTTAATATGGCTATGATTTTATTTTTCAATATTTTTTTTTTATTTCTCATATTTCTGAAATGAAATGAAATGAAATGAAAAAAGTTTATTGAATGAACACAAATACAAAGAACAAACTAGAACTTAAATACAAACAAGGTATAGGTACAAGGTGAGTACTTATGAAAATTGGCTAACTACTAGGTAAAAGTCCCGCGCACCCACCCATCCACCTAAATAACCTAATATTTCTCTTCTGTGTATTTCTCCCCCGAGCTCTAAGTCCCATGCAGTTAGTCATGGAACAAGCGAGAGTCAAATTCTTGTGTTTTGATATTACCTAATAGGACCTACTGTTTAGATTTTTTTTCTTTATTCTTTATCGTACACATACAGATGATTAAAAAAATAAATAAAGCGGGCATGTACAGAGGCGATTTTTTTTTGATGATGTTGTAGTGTTACTTACCAAATTTCTTGGTGTCTTGTCTACTACTCTACTGATTAAACTACTATACGATTGACAAATCCCACCCGAATATGTAGCGAGGTACGAGTAGTTAGAGTAGATCTGTTGTAAGTAAAGTGACAGTCACGAAAATTTGTGACAAAATATTTGAATTTCAACTACCTACTAGAGATAACAAAACTTCACTATTTTGGTCATAAGTGACAGATCTACAACAGATGCTACATAAATATTATACATATAATCGTAGAGAGTATTATATTCCTTGACATATAACCACAAATCGTATATATACACCATAAATGGTATAGCGCTTTCATTCCAACTTTTCTCTCATCAAAATCTTTTTCTAAAGCTAAGGTTCATTTTAAGATTGTAAGAAAATATTCTAATGATTTCCTCTGGCCTTAAAGATATTATAATGATTGCGATGCCATTAGGCTTGAATAAGTGATTTTTTACACCACAATGCGCAAGTGATTTATGTAGATTTAAAAGAAAATGAATATTTTTTTTTCCACACAACACTTTTTAGCCCAGAACTAAGCAGAGCTTGTTTAGAACCCAAATCGATTTGAACCGCAATGTTGCTATTCAAATTTAGTAAGCCTGTCCATTAACTCTGGAATCTGTTTTGAAATAGGGTAGATTTCAATAAAATAAATAAATACTACAAACAATCCTCAACTAAGCAGAACTACTTATACATTTTATTTTTGTAAATACACACTTAGAATGCAATATAACACCCAGACAGAAAACAAACATTTACGTTCACCGCACAAATATTTTTGTACTCGGTGCGGATCGAACCCACGGCCTATGGCGCAGAAGGCAGGGTTACTACCAAACGGAGCTCTCCTAATTGACCTACATTGTTCCATTTAAATCAGGCCCAACTCCAAAAACGTCAATAGGACCAAGTTGCGGTTAACTTTCTCCCGAGACGTCCGATTCGACCGTTGGATCGATTAGAAACCCAATGATTCCTTATTCGGATGACATTTTACTAATCAGATATTTAAATGCAACTGGCAACAAGTATTCACTTGATTAATGACAGCTACTAAGTTAGAGCTTTCGAAATTCAGGCCCGTATTCAGTAACAATGCTTACCAAGTCTGGGTAGAGCCACAAGCATAGATTTTTGACATTGTTCAATGGAGAACTGTAAAAAAATCTATTTGAGGCTCGACTCAGATTCAAACACTGTTTCTGAATACGGACCCTTGACTCACCTAGATTTAAAACGTTTCAAAGTGATCCTTGTGATACCATAGAGTAAAAATATTATTTGACGATGACTTTCAAAGACCTTTAGTTAACCTTGCTTTATTGATCCTTGGGAGATTTAAAACTTAATAGGGCAGTGAAGAATGAGTGACAAAATTAAGAGAGGGTTTAAATGCCCCCCGACTCCTCTATTGAGTTGTACCTGGCCTACTAATACTTGAACACTTTATTTTGTGTTTAACTGCTACTAACTCTGGAGCAGGAAAAAAACAGCTGTTCCATGTTCAATACTATACTCGAAGAGAATGCATGAAAGCTCTTGCTGCTGTTTTATTTTTCGCGTTCACATAGTGTGTAGGTTTTTAGAAAAAAACATTCATATTTATGGGTAAGTAGGTACTTTAATCCCGTGAAGTTTTCAGCAGTAGCCTGGTAGTCTGGATTTAGCAATCTGAGTTCCTATTGAATAGGGTCAGAACGAACTGCTAGGCATTTATAGAAAAAACAGTGAACAGACAAGATGAGACACAAAAAAAACTCCAATAACTGACCATAATTTTACGCTACACTGCATGAGTATCACACATGAATAGAGCCCCTGAATTCCCTGACAAGACTAGACAAACGCCACTTTGTAGTATGCTCGTTACTATACCTACTATAGTATAGTAACTATACAATTTATACAAGGCGCGTACCACGCCACTCAAGATCATTGCCACCGTATCAAAATGCACGCGATCTAGCTATCGAAAGTGAATTTATGTAAACATAGTTTTCACATAACAAGAAGAGCCGTTTTTACGCCAATTATTACGAAGATGACATCTAATTGACGCGTTTCATCATAATACTAATGATTTTATACATCAATCACTTAAAATAGCTCTGATTTTAGGATGCAATGTAATCACAAATACTTAATCACTTTCTGATTGCATTTTTTAAATGATGATAATAGTGATTATGAAAAAAGTGATCAATCACTTTATTTTGTGCATCATCCTCACTGTAATTACTACAAAATAATTATTTGTAATAATCATTGGGTAGAAATAAATGCTTTCAAAGTAATTTGATTGAAAACTCTGTGGTACTGCGGTTTGCATCGTAATGCCTTTTAAATCTAGGTCCATAGGTCTTTCTCAGTCACGTCATGCTCTCGGAAAGTAGTGTGTCATGCTTGCACTTGCTATTGGCACACTTTCTTCCTAATGATAGTTATATTTGCATAGTAGGTACCCAGAGCTAGGTCAAGGCTAAATGGAAATATTCAAATGTTTTATACTCTAACCCAGGAGTTTCTGTATTATTTGCCTACTAGAAGAAGTTCCTTTTCTTAGTGTTACTGGTACTTAAGAACCAGCGTGGTGTAAGGATTTTAGGTGCCCCTCAAAGAAGCTCCTTTCGTGCACTTGACACATGTTTTTCGATCTTACAGATTCGTTCTTACATGCCGGTTTCCTCACGATGTTTTCCTAGATGCAGTTATGCCTTTCGTAACTATCAGAAAAAATATTTTTAAGGTGCTTAATAATATGTAACGTAAGGAATTTATCTACTTATTACACGACTTATATGTTCAATATCAGTTAATAGGTATGTTAGGTTACCTCACTTCCTTGAGGAAAATTTCAGTAATACCTACCAGTATTTTTATTTGTTCAATATTGGTAAAAAGAAACTTGTTAAGTAAACAAAATATAAAGCCGCTGCGTCATTTGAGAGTAAACTATTAAAAAAAGAAATTCCTTTTCACCCGACTGCCCACTGCCCAGCCCAATATGCTCGATAAGATAACTGTAGTTTCTTTACCAAACCTCGGCAGTGATCTGTTTACACTGTGCGAGCTAATAAAGCTCTCACAGTGTAAACAGATCTCTCTGCCTTTTGCGCAGTAGGTCGTGGGTTCGATCCCCACCGAGAAAAAAATAATTGTGTGGTGTAAGCAGATGTTTGTTCTCTGTCTGGGTGTTATAATATATTCAAGTATGTATGTATTTACAAAAAAAAAATCTAGTATTGTATAAGTACGCTATATGATTGCCATAATAGTACAAGCTTTGCTTAGTTTAGTGCTAGATAGTGCTATGTGAATTGTCCTCATTATTTATTTAATCTGTCCGTCCGTAGAACATAACTATGCGAGTTGGTCCGCAGGCCACCTTCATAGCTTGCAGCAAATTGGAGAGCACTGGTGGTCTAGTGGTAGCGGCCTCGCCTTCCGATCTTAAGATCTGATCAAATTCAGACGTGCGCCAATAACTTTTTCTGTCTAAAAATGTATGTGCAATATGCCAGTACTCTCAAACGGCAAAGTAAAACATCATGAGGAAACCAGCATGTCGTAGAACCTACAAAAAGGTCAAAAGCATGTGTCAAGCGTCACGCAAAAAGGGCCCGCCATCAGCGGCCTACTTGCGGAAACCAATCCGCTCACCAAGTGCGGACCAAAGAATTATAGATTTTTTAGCTTCCAGTATTTAAACTTTTTGTTCACCGCTTACGCCCGTTGTCTGAAAAAGCATATCGCTTTTGGTAATAGGTATGACTTTTGGTTGATTAACGTGTTCTGTGGACTAATATCTAATACAACCCACACGTTTTAAGCTGCAAACTAGAATCAGCGGCAAGGCAGTAAGTAGCTCGCATTGTGTAAAGCAGCCATACACGCATACAATAGTAGTGACAGCCCCTGTCGGCACGCGACTTCATTCACCTGAGGGTACCGTTAGTTGGTGAGCACATTTGCGCCTTCACTTTCCACGTTTCGATACGCTTATCGCAAACACGCAATATTTAAAAAAATCGAACGCACCCTTGCGTTTGACGTGCGAACTGCGACGTTTTCTTGGAAATAATGGCGCGAAGATTATTTTTCCTAATTTTCGCGGTACTTTTGCTGGCCCCCTGTGAAATGAAGAGGAGATTGAGCTATCCTACAGAGAAGCAGTTGACTTTACAAAGGAGGGAGACGACTCCCGTGGATTTCACGAGGCTTGTGATGATGCGGTTGGTGTACGGCTTCGCGAAAGTGCTGGGATTTGAGGAGCCGGTCAGTGAAGTGTTAAACGGTGCGTTCGTTCCTCCAGGAGCAGATGACGATGATGATTTCGGTGATGACGACGATGACGGCTTCTTCGATGACTATTGATTTAGTTTTAGTGCAGATACCAAATTAAATGCATTTATTTGTCGGACGTGTGTAAGTAGCAGACATGGACGCGATGCAACGATTGCATAAAGGGCACTTCTTTTCTGAACGTAGGTACACTGTGAGAATGCAATAATTGTTCTAGGCAATCTTCATTACTTTGAATTATAAAATATATTTTATTTAGGTTACCTCCCTGTCTCATGTTTATCGTTGCAGGTACCTAGTACCTCTTATGAATTGCAGTTACGTGTTTGAAACTATTTGGTAGGTATTTTATCTCCATAATTATCTTTTACTTTCTAACACATAAATAGCTATACCTACAAGTGTATTATTTTATGCTATTTCAGGAATAACTCTTACCTAGGTACTTATAATAGTAGGCCACAAATATTGCACATCGGCTAATTTCGGCTTCATAGAGCGTAGTGTGCGTCAGAAAGAGATAGCGCTCTACTAAAGCAGAAAAGCCAATGTGCAATATTTATTGCCTACAACCGTAATATTAATATGTTTTAGGGCTTTATCAGTATTTTAGTTTTTGTAATTAGAAACTTGCATTTAGTTTTCTTAAGGTACTATTTATTCATTGTATAAAATGGTAGGTCATGAATGTACATTTAAATTATAATTTATGTACATGTCACTTTAGATATAATTATTTATCAAAGTATATTATGAATGTTTCATGTACCTGTTAGATTATAGAAATAAAAATAATAACACCTGCAAATTGTATAAGTGCTTGGTTATTACTTATACCTATAAATAAATAATAATTTTCTTATACTTTTGTAAATAAAACCATAATAATATATTAATGATTTTTACATTACACTTGCTAAATTTTACTTAAGCGTGATTGAGCAACAGACAAACATCGTTACTTTCGCAATAATAGTATTATGTTGAGTTAGTTATATAATAATTTATTCCCGACCAACACGGCAAAATGCATTAACATAAAAAGGGCTTAAATTGGGTTACTATTTTTTATTATTCTGCACAATCATAAAACCAACTAGGGTACTCATCTACTTTACGAGGATTATTCACTTTTTCCACATCTACACACACAATATCATCACTTTTCTGATCATCATCATCACTTAATTTATCACTATTCTCATCATTGTCAAAATTTTCATCATCAACATCACTTTCATCACCATCACTTATTTCATCACTATTTTTATCATTACAAGTCTCTTCCCCCATTTTACACCCTTTCATTTTCCTAATCAAATCCCCCCATTTCAGCTTAACTCCACAAAAAGGGCAATCACCTTCAATTGGGATATATTCACCTGGCAGCAAAAATAGTTCGGCTAGGCATGTAATATGACATATTAGTTCACACGATGGGCTTAAACATGACATTCTGAGGTGGTCAGTTATAAATTTCGAGCAAAGAAGACACTTTGTGTGTGTCGGTGTGGCGGGGAGAATATTTTTCTTGAGGTTTTTACTTTTAACTGGTCCGTGGCAGATTGGCATGTGGCTTGGTGGTTTTCTTTCAACCTAGAAGGTTTTTTAAGTTGTAAGATTAAGGTATAATAGTAGTGGTACAGGAAAGTACCCAGTGGAAAGTGTTAGGGGCCTATGCCGCGAGGCACACTGAACTGCGGGATATCTTAAGATTACAAAACTTATTTACCAAAACCATGTACCTACCTAGACCCGTAGTTCGGAATAAATGGCTTATAATAATTATTATCTGCTCTTGTATGAGCTTTTGTATGTTGTAAATAATATATTCACCCCCTCGCTTTTAGCTAATAGCAACAATTTTTTTAGGATATCATACAATATCCGAATATAGGCATATGCTGCTATAAAAAAAGAAAGAATGAAACTCACTGGAAAATCTTCTTCAAAACTCTTCTCTAGCCATCGTATCAGCAATGGCAGGCGGCACCAAGGACCGACTCGGAGCATCTCACTCAGCACCCGAAGGTTGAACTTGAATACTGTTTCCTTTCTAGGTATTTTGCGAAGGTTCAGATGCTGTAGGCGTTTTGTTTTGGTTGGGTTTTGCCATGCCCATTCAAACTGAAAGATTTATTGTAAATATATAGATTTTTGATACATGTGGCATAAGATCTGGCTTAATTTGTAGACAGACTAACTCCTCCCAAAATAATTTTTCTGGGAGTTATTTATTTAAAATGCCTACGGGGTCAACTAGTGACAATCCGCTTGATGGATCTCAAGTTAGATAAGAAGGCTGTAGTTTTACTTGGTTTACTAGACGTTCTACAATGATCTTTGTTATTTTTCGACTTGACTACTTACTCTGAGAGCCGATATATTATTTGGGAATCCATGCACAATCATTACCATCTTCCTGAAACAAAGGGTTGGGTTTAGAATTCAAAGACCCCCGGAGGGGGGACTTGAGTAGGTCAGGTTGCTAGGTTTTTTTTTATATCCTTTAGAAAATCAAACACGGAGCACCCCGACTTGAGTAGGTTAGGTTAGGTCCGAATACTAAACATTAACCGAAACAGTGGAAATTAATTTGTGAGCAACCAAATAATTCCCTGGCTTGAGTAGTGTGTGGCTTTGGTTTTTGATACAACTATAGTTCCTTTACAGATCAAAATTAGTAAGTTAAACCGAGCAGGAAATATATTGAGCGTATACTTACCACGGGCCTCTATTACTAGTCCTGTGAGCACCACCCGCCCAAGAACCCTTGTTATGCTGTGTTATTCTTCTCTTAGGGTCTCGCGTGTAGCCAATGTAGCAACGACCCTTGTATTTTGGGTTTTCACAATATAGAAGATAGACGCCGAAAAAGTCTTCTACAAGTTCTGGCTGTGCCATATTATTGATTATTGAAAGATTAAAAACGCGACAGTTATTGGTAAAGCAACTTCCTGTTTTTTATAGTGAAGCACAAACTAAAAACAGCTAACTTACTGTACGTTTTCGAAACATTGTTTACTTTTCTTTGTTTGTTTACTTTTTTTTTCTTAATTTTTGCTGGTTTTTCTTCTTCTTCTTAATGAATGGCATCTGTCCATTTAAATTAGTTTTGCCAGTGTTGAGTGAGGATATATATTATTTAAAATAAAATAGTTTTTAGTTAAGTCAAGTCAGTCAAAGTCAATAGACGAGTCGGCTCTAATTGGCTTTGAAAACTAATGGTGGCCGTTTTTTTCAAAACCATCTGAAACATTTTTGATCAAATCAGATATTTTCATTCCAGCTGCTAACACTTTGAGTTAAGACCTCAAGTAATGTTAGATAAAATACCATTGAAATTACACAACAGAGCTCAAACTCAGACCATAAACTATTTGTTGTCCGCATTATTTATTTATTATTTATTAATATATCCTCACTCGACACTGGCAAAATTTATGAAAATGGACAGATGCCATAATTAAAAAGAAGAAAAAGTATGTGTTCACTGTTCTCTGTGGTTGTGTTTGTGTCGGTCGGTTTTTGTTTTGATTTCATGAAGATTTAATTTCAGGTGGATTTGGTAGTGTCAGGTATTAATTTGCGCTATTAATTCCAATACATAGCAATGGCCGAGGAGGAACCCTTGAAGTTGAATGTCGCACAAAGTACGTGTGAGCTGTAAGTAAAATTTTGGTTCAACTAACATAACCTCAATTCTTGTTGACTTGTTTAATTTTCACTTAAAACTATTTGCAGCTGTAACGAAAAAAGCAGCAAATACTGTTGTCCTCGCTGCAGCGTCCTATACTGTTCCCTCGATTGCTACAAGTCAGAAAAACACTCTCAATGTTCTGAAGATTTCTACCGAGACTGCGTCAGCGAAGAACTGGCCTCATACCAGGCCGATGATGAATCTAAGGTCAAAATGATGGAAATACTAAAGAAAATGCAGGCAGAAGGTGCTGGTGATATTAATGAGCTCATTGGTGGAAAGGAAAATGAAGAAATTGAAAATATTGACTCTGATGATGAAGAAGGGATAGATCTACTTGATAGAATCAAGGACTTGAACCTCAATGATGCAGACGCGGTCTGGGAAGCACTGACGGAGGATGAAAGGAATGAATTTGAAGCTATACTCAATCAGGGAGATGTCGGTTCTATATTACCGCACTGGGAACCATGGTGGATGTACAGGAAACAAAAGAAGCTTGTAAAAGATGTGGAAGAGAAGGATGAAGAAGGACAAAAGCTGAAGCAGTGCCCAGTTTTGAAGAAGGTCCCAGAAATCAACTCTCTTACTGTTAGTATTTTTCACAAAATATTTACTGTTTATCACGAGGCAGACCACAAGCCAAATGGTCAGATGATATATGGACAAGACAGTGGGAGTCAGCTGGACCCTGTTGGCGTGGGACCAGAAAGAGTGGCATGCTCAAGAAGTGGCCTATACCCAGCAGTGGGTCAATGTGGGTTGGTTAAATAGATAGTTATATTCACTGTGTCTTTTTTTTCGTCTATTTTTCTTCAAATCTGCCTGTGCAAGCATTGAGTTTGGTCTGTTATTCACTTCTTCATTGATATGTATGAAGAACGCCCACTGTGGTGTTTCTATTTAGTCTGGCCTCTGACAAGCTATATGGTCGCATGGAACTGATACCTAAACTCACCTAGCTTTAAGACGTTTTAAAGTGATTCTTGCAATCCTTCTGAATAAATACACTTTTGATTTTGATTTTTATGAGGTCTTGAAGAGCTCTCCTCTTAACTTACTGTAGCATAATAGTGATATTTTTTTTATTAAAAATATGTTCAACTATTACATACTTAACCACAGAGCACCAAACACGCTTTACTTAACTAGTGGAATCCCCCGTGACTTCGTTCGCGTTATGCGTTTTCCATACAAACTTTAACCCCCGCTGCACACCTTTAGGGGTTGAGTTTCGGGAATTCCTTTCTTAGTGCACTCCTACCCTACTCCAGGAATCTACTCTCCAAATTTTATACTCCTAGGACCATTTGTTTAGGCTGTGCGTTGATTGTCAGTCAGTCAGTAACGTAAGAGTTTTATATATTTAGATTTGTACTATATGAACCAGATGACAGACTTACCATTCTATTTTCTGTTTTACAGACAGTCCAGCCTTCAGAAGTCATTCGGTACAACATCACAAATGTACTAGCCTCGTACGCCTTTGTAATGAGGTACTTCAATGGAGAAGTGGATGCTGAAGAGTGGACAATATACTTCCTAAATATCTGTTCCAACTTGGATTCAAACACTAACTTTGAAGAACAAGCTATTGCTGTTGAATCTGTGGCACAGAAATGTCTTCAGGTAAGAAGAGAACTCCACTATATACATTTTTAGGAAGAAAGTAATTCCCGAAACATGTACCTACCTGATTGTATCGAGAACCCAGTGGTTAGACAAACCTAACTTAGGCTTTAAGCCACTGTTTGACTGAATTGTACCAAACTCCGTGTTAAATAAATAAATAATAATACTAATTTATCTATTTTATTTTTTAGTGTGGCCTCATTGAAACAGACAAGGAGAGCTTAGACATTATGAAATACGACACGTTCCTCATCATACAAGGGCCAAGTGACGAAAACAAAAAGTATTACTGCAAAGCGGTTCTCTCACACATACACAGAATATTTACACATGCCAAAACAGCAGCTAAAACGTCTAAAACTAATGCCAAAGACAAGGAAAGTTTTAAAGACAAAAAGGCATTTTCCCGAAAGTTTCCCGAACATCAGATCAAAGACTTACCTATCTTAGATGTAAGCAAAGTGAAGAAGTGTTTGAAGAAAGTGGAATATTATCTGTCTTATGTAGAGTGTTTTAGTATAGATTGTGATTAATAAATATTTAAGGTATATTTTGATATTTCTATTGCTTAAAAAGTAGTATCCACAGCGAAATATTGGCATGGCATCCTTCTTCTATGGCAAATTTGAATACGTATTTATTCAATAGTATCATAAGGATCACTTTGAAATAAGCTTTGAAACGTCCTAAAGGTTCTTTCTAGGTGGGTCAAGGTGCCCGTTCCACGCGACCAAGCCTAGAAGAACAAGCAACAAATTACGCCTTGGTTTTACGAACGACGGGTAGGTATTAAGAAAACCAGCGGATTTCACCTTTACCTTTTATTTGATCCAACAACAATAATCCAGAGGAATGTCCAAATAACAATAATAATTTATATTTACAATACAACACTGTATTTATAACACAACACCTAAATATCTTATTATAATCTAGAATTGGACTTATGTAGTTTTAAGTAATAACTGAACTTTTTTAGAGCCGAGCGGGATTAGACTGTAACATCAAACCTGTATAACCTGTACCACAGTCGCGTTAGTGCAGTCCGAGCTATTCGTCAAGTGTGATTAGGATCCGATGGCGCAGCGGTCAGCGCAGCCCCGTACCAAGGGGAAGGTCGCGGGTTCAAATTCCGCTCGGCTCTTAACTTTTGGGACATTATAAAAATCTAAGTAGTAGGTATAATGGTTTACTGTAAGTTCCATGCCGGGTATGTAAGTAGGTATGTGTGAAGGAAAGAGAACAACATAGTCTGCATCTCTCATACGTGGTATGGTAACATACGCGACATGTCATGTACTCGTAAGTTGAACTCTAAAACAAGACTAATGATGATGATTATCTTAATAAATAATAATACAAATAAAAGTCATCCGCACTTGGTGTCGGACTGGTTTCCGCAAGTAGGCCGCTGGCGGGCCCTTTTTGCGTGACGCTTGACACGTGTTATTCGAACTATTTTAGGTTCTACGACACGCCAGTTTTTTCACGATGTTTTCCTTCACCGTTTGAGAGTACTGGCATAGTGCATCGACACAACAACTCATTGGTACACGACTGGATTTGAACCTTAGGATCGGAAGGCGGGGCCGCTACCACTAGATCACCAGCGCTCTCAATAAAAGTTACCAAAGAAAACCGGTTCAGTTATTACAAAAACTGTATTGATAAAATTGTGTGCTAACAAGAATAACAAAATTAACGCTTTTATTAAACTCTTGGTAACGCAAACTTGAGCCACGACGATGAAAGCTTTTAAGTCTTCAGATTTGGTCCAGTGGAGCCCTTATCAAAGATTATTAGATTAAAAATACTTTGGCTATCAATCTGGAACGCTGGATTTTTAATTGGCATACTTATTACTTCTAAATTTAAGAGACTGGCGATTTAAAGGCAGACAGAAAGAAAGTAGTAATTGTAGAAAATGTGAGAGGCTTTTTCCCAGCAATGGGACACTGGGCACAGAACATTTAATAATACCATGCATAGAACGGACACTGGCCTCCCCCCCTCCCCCTCACCTATCGGGACTTCCCCACCTCACCGCCGTTTCTGATCTTCACAGGAATCTGATTTTATGCAAACCACACACTCGCGTGTACACACACAAGTACATTTGTGTAAACTGTGTAATGGGATTTGGTCTAGTGTCCGGGATGTGATGTGTTAATTAGTGGTAATTGAATACCTTGATAAGGGCACCACTGGACCAAGACTAAGTTTAGTTAATCTCTTCAATGGATTTCAAGAAGCCATACCAAGAGTTGAATAATACCCTAGTTAATAAAAATAATGCTGGTTACAGACCAAAATACATTCTAATAAATAAAAAAATATAAGTAAACAAAAGTACTTATAACAATAGAATAATAATTGCTGTAGGTGTTTCAAAATAAGTAATAACTGGGATTCATTGATTCTTGTTTGGATGTACAGTCGCGGTATGAAAATGTTCGTCACCTTAGAGTCTGTTTTCGCTTGCACCAGTGCCTTGATCATGAACACATTTTGACATAATTCGTGACGTTAACTTATCGGCGTATTCTGTCTATTCAGTTTCAAAAGGTAGTATGTGATCGTGATTCGTTGAACAAATCAAGTCGAAAACCGACGAACATTTTCATTCCGCCACTATACATCCAACAACTAGATTCATCTGTAAAATAGATATGGTCGGCTGCGTTAGCATGTATAGTATACATTTCGTAAAATTTTAAACAAGTGTCGCAGCATTATAACATACCTAACAGGGCAAACATTTAAAAAATAAGTAAACTTACCAACTGATGCCTTGAAAATTGCGAAGTGTATACGTTTTAGTGCAGCCGACTGTACATTAGCTTTTGTCTGGTCTGTAACCAGCTTAATAAAGTTCAATATTTCTAATTAATTAGTAGTTTAATTACATAATTAGTAGTTATACACATCACGATAAGGTAACAAAAATATGAAATTGGCCTAGAACTATCTAAGTACGTAACGTTTCTACACACAATAAATACTTTTTTATTCTTACGTAAGTAATTAAATACTATCAGGGTTTTTTGTGGAAATATTATGATCTCTTCCTGCCTGATTGCTACTTGAAACTGCTGTATTTTTTATTTTTAATAAACTACAACTTGGACGTTTTCAAGGCAAGGAGTGAATAGGTATCTTCTAGGTAAGCGTGCTACATCGTCGAACGCATCATCACTTAACAGCAGGTGAGATAGCGGTCAAACGCTAGCCTTTAATTGTTTATTAATTTTATAGTGTTTACTACACTTAAGGAAAATCACAAAGATTAAAATAAATAGCCTTTAAATTGTAAAAAAACACAAGTTTTCATTTCCCACGCATACTAATATTATGGTTGTAGGCAATGAATATTGCACTATAACTTCGTTGAGTGCTATCTCTTTCTGACGTACAATACGCTCCACTCCATGAAGCCGAAATTAGCCGATGTGCAAATATTTGTTCCCGACTACTGTACCTACATATTTTGTTCAGCAAAAGTTTTGCTTAGTTTGGAGCTATATGGTGCTGCATTGATAGTAAAATCGATCGTAAATAGATCCACAATCCCTGATAGTACTTCATTTTGAGGCTAGAATCACAAGTCGCTACACGCTACATGCGTTAAAATTGCTTTTTCAAAAGTTTCTAGAAAAGTACAGGGTGGCGCCCAAATAACCACTCCACTTAAGGCAGTATTTGTTAGAATTTTATGAATTAAGAGAATTTTTTTTTAAATTAAAATTGTGAACAATTTCTTGACTACGTTACCGCCGACTTTTGTGCCACCCTGTACACTAAACATGGTTATACAAGGTACATATATCTATAACATTTTCCTATACTTTATTAAACAACAAGGGCCTTATACCTTTACAATCACTATCACAAAACCACCAAAAAAGACAAAAATAAAAATATATTTTTCTAATAGGTAACGAATTGGTAACATATACCAAGAGTAGTAAGTTGGTTATTTTATGGTTACCAGCCTTAGGTCATTGACCCATTGGGTGCGATAAGAGGCACAAGAGACTTGGTTGGTAGTAGGTATGAGGGACCTCGGTAGACGTGTACTGATAGAGGTGGTCACTCAACATCTGGTAGGCAACCATTTCTTCCATCACTTTGACAATGCTGGAATAGCACTATTTGTGATCTCACAACCTAAAGAACGTACCTTCAGAAGTAACTGCTCAATACCAGGTGCTTTACCACTTTCTCTCGTTACTTTTACAATGCTAAATATGTTCTGAAATCAAACAGCTATTCGACTTTACAGTACCTTTATGCATATGTAACCACCCAACATCAGGTCGAATTACTTCATAAATTGCTTACACATACCTCAAGGTACCCTCTGTAACATTCGCTAATTCGGCCCCACGTTGGGCGCCAAATGTCACGTACTAGGTAGATAGTTTCTGAATATGTGTTGAGATCATAACAGTTATACGACTTTACAGTACCTTTATGTATATGTAGCCACCCAACATCAGGTCGATTTACTTCATAAATTGCTTACACATACCTCTGTAACTTTCTTTAATTTTGCCCCACGTTGGGCGCCAAATGACGTACTAGGTAGATAGTTCAAAATACAATACAAAAGGTAATACCTAATACGGTATCTGGTTCTGGTAATACTGTATCATATCGTAAGTCCTAGTTCTGAAGTTAAGGAAGGAATTCCTTATAACTGAAAGCATATAGGCTGCTGCTTCTTTTTCCGTAGAGTTTGGAGCGAAGCGTGATCGAAGTAGACGGATGGTTTGGCCTCGGAAGCAAGGCAGGCCGGTGTCTAGCATAAGAGATACCATGGATATTATTGCTTCTTGGTACGGCCTGAAACAAATATAACTAAGTTGAACAAAGGCCCGCCTGTAGGTTCTTACTACCTCCAAATGGGGCTTGTAGGTTACTAATTAGCGCTCTATGGTAATAATGTAGCTAGAAAGCCCTAGGGCGGTTAGTAATTAAAAACAATAATTCTTTCTTTCAAACAGTTCGTGTACATCTAACCATCATACTGCCAATAGACATCATGCATTCAGCCCAATGACCAAAGAGGTCGCTTTGCTATTCAGCCTTGTCTTCGTGTGAGTATACTAGTCATCAATTTTAAATAACGAACGGCAAAGCTCAATTTCGTTCTTGAAAAAAAAATTAAAACGTTCCTTACTTGATTTTTTTTTATGAAAAAAGGCGGGAATAGAAAACTTTTACTTTAATGATTGTTTGTTTTTTTTTTTATAATTACCTCACAATCGAGATGTAAAGCATACATCGAGATATAAATATCTCGGGCTGCAATTGATGCCTTACAGCCGTTGGCTACTAATCTACTTTGCACTAATCTACTATGAATATTGTAATGTGTTTGTACCTGACTGCCAAGAATGCCTGGACGCACAGTTCGCAGAACCACCGGAATGGCGGCGCTTCCATCTTGCCTCCCATCACCATCACCATTTCATCAGTCAGCTTGATATCCGGCTCGAAGCCGAGGTTACCGCCGGGCGATGACTCGAACATGAAGCCGAAATCTAAGCAAATAACATCCTTCAAGGTTTGCTGGCACAAAACTCTATTAGGATTAATAAATATTTTGGACAATCCACACAACACTACCTAGTCCCAAACTAAGTAGAGCTTGTACTATGGGAACCAGATTGCTGATAAAATACTTAAATATTTTTTTTGTAAATACATACTTAGAATACAATATAACACCAAGACAGAGAACAAACATCGAAGTTCACCACACAAATATTTGGTCTCGGCGGGGATCGAACCCACGACCTACGGCGCAGAAGGCAGAGGTACTACCAACTGAGCTGAGAGGCCAGTCAAAGGGGTAAAGCTCACCTAAAGACCACCTTGACATTATCGTTTAATCTGTTCTACCAAGCTTATTAATTTAAAATAAAGTAAAAAACTATCTAAATTATAATGCCTGGCAATTCTCAATCTATAATAATATATACGTACCAACTACTGTCTATAAACCATCATCATATTAGTAGTAGTAGAGCTCCTTGTGAAGGGCTCGTCCGGGGAAGTACTACCACCATGCCTATTTCTGCCGTGACGCAGCATTGCTGTGTTTCAGTTTGAAGGGTGTGGGTGCCGATGAAATTACAGGCACGTGAGGCTGAATATCTGTATGCCTCCAGTTGATGGACGCAGTGCAGTGTATCGTAGGGCACGTTCCTGATGTGCGTGACCTACGAGGCATTGCTTTGTTATAGGCGATGGTTACCGCTTAACATCAGGTGGGCCATATGCTTGTTCCATTGTTCGCCACTTAACACATTTTGTAAACTCTTTTAGGTCTCCCGCGATACAGGATATCTGGATTTTTGTAAAACTGATTTCTCGAATAAATATTTTTGTATTTTGTTGTCGTTTAAACAGCCATCTTTACTCACCAATATGTATGATATGTCCGTCTGTGTCCAACATTATGTTACCGTTGTGTCTATCCTTGATTTGCAGTAGGAACCCGATGACGCTGTAAGCGGCCATTGACGTCACGAAGCAGCGACGCGCAGCCTGGGATTATGAATCTTATCAATATATCTATAGAGGTTATATTATATATACTAAGGACCCCGACATGGCTCTTAGAATTTAGTAAGTTGAAGTGGCAATGGGCAGGTCATATAGCTCGAAGAACCGTTGGGGAATAAAGGTTCTCGAATGGCGACCACGAACCGGAAGACGAAAAGTAGGGCGCCCACCCACCAAATGGACCGACGATATTGTTAAGATCGCGGGAAGTCGGTGGATGGAAAGAGCTCAGAATCGTTCTTCTTGGAAATGTGTAGGGGACGCCTATGTCCAGCAGTGGACTTCTACAGGCTGATGATGATGATGATTTGAGAAAACGAATGTGGGTCTAGGCTTGCCTCTTGCCGCTACAGTAAGTACCTGAAATTCTCTGGTAGTTTCATCACCGTACTTCTTGATGAAATACTCGTACATTCCAATGTCGGTCTGCCTTCCGAGTTGATCACGTGACTTCGCGTTAGGCACGCATTCTATTACGCCGCACTGAGGAAATAAATAAATAAATATTGCGGACAAACCACACAACACTATCTAGCTCCAAATTAAGCAGAGCTTGTACTATGTATGAGAACCAAATATACTAATTTTTTTTGTTTTGTAAATACATATTTAGAATACAATATAACACCCAGAAACCGAACAAATATCAAATAGTTTTATGTTCATCACATAAATATTAGTTCTCGTTGGGGATCGAACCCACAACCTACGGAGCTGAAAACAGAGCTACTACCAACTGAGCTGAGAGGCCAGTCGATGTTGAAATACACAGACATTATGAAAAACAATGGTTTCAGAGAAAAACCAACTTATCGCAAAGTTCGCTGAACACGTGTCACTGGTTATTTCGAACCAGAATGGTGAAAGGATTTGAAGTGCGTTTTAAAGTGGTAGTTTTTTTCAAATCTTTGTTACTTATGCTCGCCTGGTACTTTCATATCCAATGACGTAGCCATTTATCGCACCAGGCGAGCAGAAGTACGTTGAAGGTAGCGTGCTGCGGTCCACGCTCGCTTTGCTCACTCGCCTTGTGCGTAATTTATATGTCCTAACATAACCTAACCCATCCAAGTCAGATCTGCCCTAAAACGTCTGAAAAGTACTAGTATCCAGTCATCGCAATAACGGGGTGTGCAATTAAATGTTATATGTAATAATATATTAAGAATAATCTAAGCGTTCTATACTCTAGATAGCCTATATTAATGATAAAACTATGTGGCCCGATGTCCCGATCACTCTACCCATCGGAAGCTAACATGTCGATTTGCAATGTCTGTACACTATTTTCGAATTTTATTTTTATATGCTGCGTATGTGTAGGTACTTTATCATTACTTTGAAGCATAGCGTGTGCTGTCTTTGAAACGTTTGCTTTTGTATTATTGTCTACGTCTCACTAAGTGGAGTGGCACCACACTGGAACTTTACTGCTATTATTTTAGATTTGTAACATGATCATATAAAAAAACCGTAGGAACCAAGCCATAGTTTGTTGGCTGTTCTTCTAAACTTGGTCGCGTGGAACTGGCACCTAGACTCACTTAGCATTAAGACATTTCAAAATGAACCTTGCAATCCTACTGAAAAAATAAACTTTTGATTTTGATTTTGACTGGATGTACGCACTATCACCTCCCGGTTAAACTGTATATAAAAGCTTACCCCAGGCGCAGTGGCAACGACTTTATAAGGGAACAGGTACAGATCTAGTCCAACTTGCTGGAACACGTTCTTGAACAGAGATATAACTTGCAACGCTAGCATGTCCTGTCTGACGTCATCGCCCACTTTAAAGATGGCCGCCTGCCATACTTCCGATGGAAATGAAGTGTAGCGGTCTTTACCTTCCTCCTGTAAGTGATAAATAAATGAGGACAATCCGCACATCACTATCTAGCCCCAAATTAAGCAGAGCTTGTACTATTGGAACGCTAGGCGGGTGTAGTACATAACGCCCGCCCCCCACTTACACAAATAAAAAAAAATTGCTGATATAATACTAATTACATATTTTTTAGTAAATAATTATGTACTAGAATACAAAGTAACACCCAGACAGAGAACAAACATTTGCGTCCACCATACAAATTGTTCTCGATGAGGATCGAACCCACGACCTCGGGCGCAGAAGGCAAAGCTACCAACTGAACTGAGAGGCCAGTCGACAAAGGTGTTATCAGTAAGCTGGTTCAAATTGGTACAATTAGTTAATTTGAGCTAAAAAAAATATTTAAACAAAGAAACTTACAGTTAAACAAATATTTACAAAATGTACAAAATACACAAGAAACAGTTGAGCTATCTGCAGATCGTTACAAACGATCTAGAGATAGTTCAACTGATCCAAATCAGTGCCAGACGGAAGCGTCCCTAAGACGCTGGCGGCATTGCCACGCTGAATAGCAATGCTGATACGCTGCGCCAGATACCCACCAGCTCTTGGGTCACGCGTCGCTTCGATCAGTCGCCTAGACAAAATTTTGAAGACCCGAGCTTACATGAGATACCAAGTCCTGCAAGATGTGGGTATGTGCCAAATATAGATATACCTCTGACTACCCCCCTTAACTTTGAGAACTGAACACAGAATGTATTAAAACGGCCTAAATATTCAAAGTGAACTACAATATTCGAAAAATGTCCCTAAAATGTTTGAGCATAATAAGCATAAAAACTCGGTTGTTTTTTCGGTAGTCGTGAAATAAAACACTTGAAAAAACGACTTCATGGCCAAACTTCTGAACCAATTCTGATTAAATTTCTATGAGACCAATCTGGAAATAGCTTTTAGATAAAAAAAGTATTCTTTGACGAAGTTATGCGACAAAAACCCTTAAAAAAAATGTTTTTGTTTAAATTAGACAAGAAATACTTTTCAATAGTTGTTTGTTATTTTGGCTGGCCTCTCAGCTTAGTTGGTAGTAGTTCTGCCTTCTGCGCCGCAGGTCGTGGGTTAGATCCCCACCGAGAACAAATATTTGTATGGTGAAGGCAGATGTTTGTTCTCTGTCTGGGTGTTATATTTAATTCTAAGGACGTATTTACAAAAAAAAATATCTATGTAGTACCTATATAAGCTATCTGGTTCCCATAGTACAAGCTCTGCTTAGTTTCTCTGCTATAATTGTGATCAGCCGAAGCAGAGATCCCTCGCGTCTACATACAAGTTCTCACTTAGTTAGAGGGAGGAGTCAATGTCTTTAGACTATTACAAAGGTTTAGTTGTGCTCCTAGTTTTACCTATCTAGACTTAGTTTTACTATAGACAATTAACTTTGTAAACCTTTTAAGAAAATAGATATTTTTATTATTATTATTATTATATTTTGGGGCCAGATAGTGTTGTGTGGATTGTCTAAAATATTTATTTATTTATTTATTGCTTACCGATGGAGGGTCTTGGCCCGATGCTATAGCCATCGCCACGGCCTCCATTTCAGCGATGCCGTATTTTCGGACACGGAACCGAGCGAGATATGGAGCCTTAGCCGCGCTTTGCATTGGCGTACCTGGTGGAAATATAATAAACCAATAACATATCTTCCTAGAGAAAGGTTAGGAGTAACTTTAGAAACTATCATGGTTTTTAACACAATTTTTATGAAACAACGGGATATTTGCAGGCACGGATATTTGCAACACCATGATCACGGTAGAACCGTGATCATGGTGCATGCAACTGTGCCGAAATATCGGAAGTCAACTCATCAAAATTTAATCATGGTAAATATCCCGTTGTTTCATAAAAATAGGTTAGGAGTACCCTACGAGCATGTATGTTATGCGAGTGAATGATGCGAAAAAGGTGTGTCACGTAGCAAGTGGAAATCCGTGATCTCTGCCTACACCCATGGGAATGAGGCGTGATTGTATGTACACATCTTCTTATCGTGTCACTGGTTCTTACAATCCAGTGTGGTGAAAGGATTTAAGTGCGCCTCGTATAGGCTACTTTCGTGCCCTCGACATCATGTTTTGTAAGTTTTAGATTCTACTACATGCCGGTTTCCTCACGGATGTTTTCCTTCACAGTTTGAGAGTATACTCTCAAACTTTTTCGACAGAAAAACTTATTGGTACACAACTGGATTTGAACCAACGACCTTAGGATCGGAAAGCATGGCTGCTACCACTAGACCACCAGTGCTTACAACATAAACATGAAACATGGGATAAGCTTAGCTCTTGTCGGGGTTTTGATGCAGTTTTCTCCAACTGAGTCTTTCGAATGCGGCCGCCTTGACTTCCTTAAACGACATGACAGCGACTTTTTCTTTTATCTGGCTCATGTAACTTATTCTTGGCCTTCCTCTTTCCCGTTTCCTTTCAACCTTTCCTTCAATTATGTTCTTTATGTAGCTGACGTGTCGAAGAAGATGTCCAAACATGTTTCTTCTAATGCTATAAGAAATATAAAACTTACCACTCTTATAATCTATATCGGTAACCATAGAGTCAGGATTCGAAGGTAGATAGCACCCCGGTTGCACCTGGAATGGAATAACTAGAATAAGAGATGTCCGTTCAATCTAACACGAATATCAAACAGAATGTTTTTGATGTGCCTAAGAGATGTCCGTTCAATCTAACACGAATATAAAACAAAATATTTTGATGTGCCTCTGACTACTCCTTTCGTATGATAACCATGTTTAAGTTCAATCAGCCTACAGGGTGAGATAAAATGTATATTGGGTCAATCTGGAATTTTCTCTGGAATTTAAATATTTTTTTAATCTGAAAGATAATATACCTTTCAGATAAAAAAGAATTTACATTTCTATAGGAACAATCTGGAAATATTACTTTTCAGATATTTATTTTTTTCAAATCGGCTCATTATAACGAAGTTGTGCGATAACAAACATTAAACAAACAATTAAAACGAAACGGCTAAACCGATCTTGACGAAATTTCTACAGATAACAAAACATTTTCTCAAATCGGCTCATAAATGACGAAATTATGCTTTAAAACCTTTTTAATTCGAAGTCGGTAAAAAATTCCGATCAGGGCGTCATTCTAGCAACACGGCTCGATTGAATGATCGCTGAATCCGCGTTCGATTTTCTCAACTCACATCGAATAGCAATTGCTAGAATTGCACCCCAGGGTGTCGATTCCAAAAACGCAAATCACTCAAGCGATCGCGTAAACCGATGTGAGTTGACAATTTTTGTTTGAAAAATTTGAAAATGGAACGCGGATTCTGCGCACACTATTTTACTTGCCACAACTTTCTTCAAAGCTTCAAGACACGCTCGCTTCCTCTCGGCTCCCTTCGGGTAAGGTCGTATAATTCCGCTGATGTCCGTTATTTGTTTGAAGAACTCGAACTCTCGCTCGTGGAACGCTTGCGCTGGCCCCGATAATGCGTCTACTATGCTCTTGGTAAGCGCTTCTAGGATATCGAAGAGGACTGTTGAAATAACGAATAAATCAGATCAAAATTTCTTCATTCAATGGATCACTTTGAAACGTCCGTGCTAGTAGCCCGTTACTAACTACCGCCTTGCCTATTTCTGCCGTGAAGCAGCATGGCTGTGTTTCGGTTTGAAGGGTGTGGGTGCCGGTGAAATTACTGGCACGTGAGGCTGAACATCTGTATGCCTCAAGTTGATGGACGTAAGGCGGTGCATCATTGGGCACGTTTCAGACGTAATTGATCACCGAGGCAATGCTTTGCTAAATGTTATGTTTACCATATAACAGCAGGCACCCAGCACATGCCTATAATATGCCCATAACACATCAGCAAAAACAAAAAACAATGATTTTTATTAGGTTTGGTAATTCAATAGTCAGATTCATACAAAACGTACCGTCCTTATTATGCATTTCTTCATCTGTGAACATGTTTGTGTGCATGTTCCATATCAACTGATGTGCGACCACTTGTGACTTCTTTGCTAATGACTTTATCAGTTCTGCTACGTAGCCCATCTGGAAAGATAAATAAGCCGTTTATTTTAAAAATTATTAATTCACAGGTCTTAGTTTGAAAAACGCGTTTTTAGATTTGGTCAGTTTTGAAAGCAAACACATGAGTTACATTTTTAAAGAAGATATTTTGCGTATCCTTATGGTGGTGGTAGGAAATTAAAAACACAGAAAATGCATTTTAATAGAAATCGTTGAAATGTAGACTACACCTATGTCCTGTTTGTAGTTTATTTTTCTTATTTTATGTATGTTCAATATTTTTTTCATTTCATTTACACTGAAGTTTTTTTAGTTTTTCTGGCACAGGTAGTAGGATAAAAAACCCAACTGTAAACTAAATTAAACTTCACACTTGAACGGTTATAACGACAGAATGTCGTGTGAAGCGACACTAAAAAGTATCATTGCGTTTTCTGGCGCAGCCGGTAGGATAAAAATAAATATACTTACAGTGTCATGCCGTAACGCTTGAACAAGCTGTGGAATGTACAGTAGGACAGCCGACGGCGGGTATGACGTCAGAGTGCTGACGGCCGCTTGCGCTGACAGCGGATGGGGTGGGTACTGACGGCTGAAGTACGATAACGCTTCTACTGGCGATACTCGCGCCCATGTCACCATGTGTACTAGCTGTCAGATAGAACATGATATTTTAAGACTAGTAGTAAAAACCAATTTTTCGGCTGTATCAGAGGAGAGCACTGGTGGTCTAGTGGTAGCAGTGGTAGCCTTCAGATCCTCGTGAGTTCAAATCCAGTCGTGCATCAATGAGTTTTTCGGCACAAAAATGTATTGCACTATGCCAGTGCTTTCAAACGGTGAAGGATAACATCGTGAGGAAGCGAGCATATCGCAGAACCTAAAAAGTTCGAAAACCAGTCCGCTTACTAAGATTGTCAGTATCAGTTGACGTTATTACAGAATTTCAAAACCTTTAATTATGGCTGCAATAGCTTTTAGAACAGAAAATAAATGAAAAGAAAGGTACTCAAATCGCAACCACGTAACGGAAGACGCAGCAAACCAATGTCGTTGCTTGGATTCATCTTTTTGTGGGAAAACAGCAGATAGAATGATCTTAAAATTGTTCCAGCTGAAAATATGGGCGAGACCCATGTCCAGCAGTGGACATAATTCTTACCTCATGAGCGTCGTTGAGTAACGTTTCTGTGGTGACTAGATATTTCAGCGCTTGCGGTATATGAGATACAGCGGTCGGTTGCGCTTGAACTTTCCGCTTCATTTCGGCGACTATACCCTCGTTCTTTAACCTGAAATGAACTTTAACTTTAGAAGCGTACGGTTGAATATCACGTACTATGCTGATATCCCAGGCGAGTATAGCGTATTGGGTTTAGCTCGCCAAGTGTTGATATTATCTTGGCCGTATGACTGGACTCTATTTCTATAGCAGGAGAGTTGAAATTTACATACCTGTCTGGTAGAAATACAGCAAGGGCCGGGCTGATATTCCAGGCGAGTTTAGCGTAGTCCCGCCATGTTCGCTCCGTATTGGGCTTAGCTCGCCACATTTTGATATTACGAGTATCTTGGCCGTTTGAATAGAACTTTATTTCTATGGCGAGAGAGTTGAAATTGACATACCTTTCTGGTAGAAACACAGCAAGGGCCGGGCTGATATCCCAGGCGAGTATAGCGTAGTCCCGCCACGTCCGCACTTATTGGACTGAGCTCGCCACGTATTGATATTATCTTGGCCGTATGACTAGAACTCTATTTCAATAGCAAGAGAGTTGAAATTGGCATACCTTTCTGGTAGAAACACAGCAAGGGCCGGGCTGATATCCCAGGCGAGTTTAGCGTAGTCCCGCCATGTTCGCTCCGTATTGGGCTTAGCTCGCCACGTATTGATATTATCTTGGCCGTATGACTATAGACTCTATTTCTATAGCAGGAGAGTTGAAATTGACATACCTTTCTGGCAGAAACACGGCAAGGACCGGGCTGATATCCCAAGCAAGTTTAGCCTAGTCCCACCAAGTTCGCTCCGTATTGGGCTTAGCTCGCCACATGTTTTTATATTACGAGTATATTGGCCATATGACTAGGACTCTTATTTCTATAGCAGGAGAGTTGAAATTGACATACCTTTCTGGCAGAAACACGGCAAGGGCCGGGCTGATATCCCAAGCAAGTTTAGCGTAGTCCCGCCACGTCCGCTCCGTATTGGGCTTAGCTCGCCAAGTGTTGATATTATCTTCGCCAGGGACCGCTTGTTCTGGTCTGCCGTGCGGATTGTGCCAGGTCACTAGGAACTCTATTTCTACGGCCTGAAGGTTCAAATAGATGATTAATAATTTAAGTTTAAAAAAATTGAGAAACCGACTTCATTGTCAAACGGCTAAACCGATTTTAATCAAATTTGTTTGGGACAATCTGGACGTAAGAATAACCTTCCAAATAAAAAAATAATTTTCTAAATCGGTTCATAAATGACGGAGGCATGCAGTTACAAACATTAAAAAAATATTTAAAAAAAAATGGCAACACCGATTTTAATAAAATTAAAATGGGACCAATCTGGAAGCAGTACCTTTCAGATAAAAAAATATTTTTTCAAATCGGCTCACAAATGACGAAGTTATGCGGTAACAAACATAAAAAAAAAAAAAAAAAAAAAAAAAACATACAACCGAATTGAGAACCTCCTCCTTTTTGATTGGAAGTCGGTTAAAAATACTGCTGTATACACATTAAAAAAAACAGTTTTCGCCATAGGTGGACCGAAACACAAAAAATGGGTTTCGGAGCCGATTCCCGATAGGAACCAAGCCGTAGTTTATTGCCTGTTCTTCTAGGCTTGGTTGCGTGGAGCTTTAAGAAGTTTCAGTGATACTTGCGATACCACTGAATATAGAAATATTCGACTTTGATTCTCTTGGGACACGAGTGTTCTGATTTTTGTTGTTTAACACGCAAATTCCTATTTTATATATTTATATATATATTCAAAATCAAACAAATGTACATACGTAAAAAAAAACTCAAACATGCTCGGAAAGAGCATTATTTTAATATAGGTCCCCCCCATCCCCCATGTATATATATATTTTTTTTTTATTTATAATCGTGTCAGATTCCAATAGTATTTCCACATTTCTGTGGCTTTTTTCGTGTAAAATTACTCTGTTTAGCCTAATTAAATATATGATACATATACGTTTGATAATTATCAGCATTTTTTTAGTTGATACTAAAAAAATGGGGGATGGGGGGGACCTATATTAAAATAATGCTCTTTCCGAGCATGTTTGAGTTTTTTTTACGTATGTACATTTGTTTGATTTTGAATTGACCGACTTACCATAAGCTCTAATATAAGGTTCCGTTTCTTGACATAGTCTTTGACGAAGGTATCCTGTGCCTTGACAGGTGGTTTGACGCTTCTATTTGAGCGTTTACCCGCTATACTACCCGCGCCGCCGCTACTAAGCGTGGTTGTTGATACTGGTATCTGGAGAATATACCTACCTTATTAATACTGGGATAGAGTTCAAATTTGTAAAAGTTTTTGACGTGACAACGTCTTATAATTCGATGGAGCCGGCTGCAAGCACGAAAAAACATGACTCATGCGGCGTTACCTCGCTCTGAGGCGTTCCATTTAAGGCTTGAAGTGCAAGCGAGAGCGCGGAACGGGCGACAAAGAGGCACAATCGGCCTCCGCGTTCGGCAGCGTTCGACATCTGTCTCTCTCCTACTTGAGTGAGCGATGCGTCCGCGCCGTAAGTATGAAGTGCAGAGAAAAGTGAATGTGGTGTCAATTGTTTTTAGCAACGAATAAAATTAAAATTTTATTTTGAAAAATTCAACCATTCCGTCAGTATTTTCTTATGACGTTGTCACGTTCAACTATCGTCAGTAAACCGACTTTACAGACAATCGTTTTTTTACATCATAAAGAGATAAAAAATAATAAATAAATAAATATTGTGGACAATCCACACAACACTATTTGACCCCAAACTAAGCAGAGCTTGTACTATGGGAACCAGATAGCTGATATAATACTTAAATATTTTTTTGTTTGTAAATACATACACACGAATACAATATAACACCCAGACAGAGAACAAACATCGATGTTCACCACACAAATATTTGTTCTCGTTGGGCATCGAACCCACGACCTGCGGCACAGAAGGCAGAGCTACTACCAACTGAGCTGAGAGGCCAGTCTTATATATTTTATTATGTTTCTTATGTTGAAAAATGGGCTCTATCTACCTCAACTTAAGGTTGAAACTCCTTACCGTATTGATCCACCCGGTGGTCTGTCGACTGCCCATTTCGCTGCTATTGACCGATGCTCGGGTATCGCTCGGCGACATTGAAGTGTAGATACTATGAGAGCTAGGCCCGCCCATTAACTCATATTCACCTGGCAAATAATAAAATAAATAATAATAGATACTAGCAGCGAAGTCCGGCAATGACCGGGAATAAGTTTATTCTAGATTGGGCTAGAATTTTAAATAACATTCTAGAACGTAGAACTTTTTAAATTAACACGATTGTTATGCATAATTATATTATTTTATGTATATGAACGCGGACATTTCTAATTCTGAAGACAAAGTGAGGGTAGTTGCAACTGCGACTGCCTCCGCTTCTCGACGGTAACTTCAATGAACTCCAGTCTGCCAGCGACCACGGCCGTGTTACAGGTCGAAACGTCGGGAAATAATAAAGGTAATCGCGATAAAAACCCGTTTTTTCATACAACTATTCAACTATTTCATAGAACGTTTGGGAGCAATCTATTTTAAATCATTATGGCAAAATTTAGAATGTTTTAGAAAAGTCCTTACGTGTTATAAAAAGATAGACATAGATTTCATAACTTTTGCCTCCCATTTCAACCCTTTCCGTCCAAACTCCCTTACTCACAGGAGGAGACCGAGGGGTATATCTATCACCACAACGAGGAGTAGACAGTGATAGAGAAAACCCTCTTGCTTTTTATAGATATGTAGACCATCTACACCACACTACCTAGCCCCTAGTTTGGGGCTAGATGGCGCTGTTCAACAAAATAGTTTACTCACCACCCATATCACTGCTCTTCAAATACTTCTTATCCGAATGCATTAGCTGCCAAAACTTAATCAGAGAAATTATATCTTCTCTCAAAGCGCCAGAGCTTTTGGCCGGGCACTGTAGTCCACGGCAAAAGTAGTCCAAACACACACTGTATACTCGGTCCCTTAGTATGTTGCGGGCTAAGGAACGAGGTAAGATATCCCCTTGGAGCAAAGACAGGCCGCAGGAAAGTAGCCTGTAATACAAAGAAATAAGTGCCACTTAAAAAAACTAATAAAACATCCACGAGGGCATAAGAAAATGAACTGACAGAGTAAGAAATAAGATTGAATTTTGACGGGCTACATTTTCCACGGCAAAAGGTGTCCAAACACACACTGTATACTCGGTCTCTTAGTATGTTGTGGTCTACCGAATGGGGTAAAATATCCCCTTGCAACAAAGACAGACCGCAGGAAAGTAGCCTGTAATACAAATATATAAGAGTCACTACAAAAACTCTATGAGGGTATTGCAGAATGGACTGACAGAGAAAGAAATAGGATTGAATTTTGACTGGCTACATAGTCAAACACACACTGTATATTCGGTATCTTAGTACATTATACTGCGGGCTGAAGAACAAGGTATCCCCTTGAAGAAATATAGGCCGCAGGAAAGTAGCCTTTAATACAAGGAGATAAGACTTAATTGAAAAACGGAGTAAAATCCATGAGCACTGACAGGAAAATGGACTGAAAACTATAAGAAATATGGTTTATTTTTGCTTGGCTTAGTAAATAACGCACCTGAACCTTACGCCTACTGCTTCGACGTGGCGATTTATGTGGTCTCTTACATCACCAACTGTTATTGGCAGAGATCTGGAAAGTTAAATAAATATTAATAAAATAAAAATATATTGTGGACAATCCACACAACACTATCTAGCCCCGAATTAAGCAGAGCTTGTACTATGGGACCCAGATAGATAATATGTTTTTGACTTATATTTTTTTTATTAAATACATACTTTAGAATACAATAAATTTATGTCTGGGTAGAAAACAAACATCTGCGTTCACCACCCAAATATTTGCTCTCGGTGGAGATCGAACCCTCGACCTACGGCGCAGAAGGCAGAACGAAAATAGTAGGTACAAAACTAACCTGTGGAGTAGACTAGCCAACATTTCCACCTTTTCAAGGCTGTTGTATTTGGCAGTTTCCGCCACTTCGGACAAATGTCGGATCCAGACTGAATGTGGCGCTACGAACGGCGGTCGTGGTTCTAATTTTGCACCTAAAAATATCATCAATTTTATAGTATACTGCAGCGGCCAGCAAAAGAGTACATAATGTACGTGTAAATGTGGACCGAGGCGAAACCGAGGCCGATATAGATAGTGCAATCCACGAAGGCGCGCCCCACTATTCCTCCTTAACCGTTTATAGTATATGTGTGCAAGCTTCCGTCAATGTTTGAGTGTTATCGGTACACACAAGTTACCTATGAGTGCACACGCACACTACAATGAATAGACTACGGTTCGCGACTGCCGCTCGGAGCAAACTCCCCGCACCCCGCGATCCCCTCAACCGAAACATGGTGGGGCGCGTCTTCGTGAATTGCACTATCTATACCTGCGAGATATTTTTTTTTGATACAACTAGCTGATGGAACAAGCATATGGCCCACCTGATGTTGAGTGGTAACCATCGTCTATAACAAAGCATTGCTTCGTAGGTTGCGCACAACCTTTCAAGGTGCTCCAGCGTTTATCAACTTGAGGCATAAAAATGTTCAGCCTCACGTGCTAGTAATTTCACCGGCACCCACACCCTTCAAACAGAAACACAGCGATGGTGCTTCACTGTAGAAATAAGCATACCCGTAGTAGTACTTCCCCGGACGAGCCCTTCACAAAGAGCTCTACTACTACTTAAATGGACCAGTGTAATGATAGAATATTTACCTTCATAAGCAGCCAAGGGGCTAATCTCTTCATGCGTCTTAGAGAACAGTCCCATCTTCCTATCAACGGTACATTGCCAAGCCGCGAATATTTCTTGCAGTAGTCTTAGTTCTAACTCCGGGCGGGCGGTAGTCAGCCATTGCCAGCATTCAACAGCGGTAGTGACTGCGTCTTCTGTGAATATCTCCACTTGCGACCATGCTGGAAGACGATATGAAAACGAGTTAATTTGACAAAAGCAAAACAGTTTTTTATTCTTTATTGTAAACATAGAAAACTTTAAATTAATGCACAAAGGCGAGCTATGTGAAATTAAAGGTAGGTTCGTGCACAACAAGGGGATTTGAAAAATAAATACCCTACCTAACAATTTCTGCTAAACGGTCACACGCAAAATAAATGCAGCGTTTCACTACTGCAGACATGTGTGTTGCCACGTCGTCGATTTTGTATGGGACAGACATGTTGTTCCGTCTCACTCACCCACAGAGTGTAGCAGCATCCTAGCCACGTGTGACGTGAACGATGTGCTGTCTCACTCGCACTCGCAGCGCGCGCGTGCTGTCTCACTCACCCACAGAGTGTAGCCGCGTCCTAGCCCCGGGTGACGTGGTGCGATTTGCTGTCTCGCTCGCACTCGCAGCACGTGCGTGTTGTCTCACTCACCCACAGAGTGCAGCAGCGTCCTAGCCACGGGTGACGTGTGCTGTGCGTGCTGTGCATGATGCCTCGCGTGCACTAGAAGCGCGGTCGCCCGCCACAATGAGGCGCGATGTGCTGTCTCGCTCCCACTCGCGCAAGCCTCGCGTAACGCGGCTTGTAGTTTCGCTCCCACTCGCCAGAGAGCTGCCTCGCCGCCACCTTCGGCCATCACTGCACCGGATATCTGTCAAATATTTTTTTTGATGTGAATGTAAACCAGAATTATCGAAAAAGCTGGAGAAAGGGTAGGCAAAGAAATAGGCTATTTTTTTATGTGAAGAAAGCGTTGTTAGGGGTTGAAAGAGGGGGGGGAGGGATTAAAGTTGTATGGAAGCACCGTAATTTTTTTACAAACAAAGAAATAGAGTTTAATACTTGTTCATAATGTTATTTCGTTCCTATAAATACATATTTCGATTATGCATAGAACTTGGCACTTATTTAGATCTCCATTCTTTTTGCGGCGAAGCCCACAGCCAAGCATAATTTTTGTATTGAACTTGGCTCTCCTTTTTTACATTTATGTTTTCGGTGGGATCAAACTCACGACCTCCGGCGCAGTACCAACGGACCTGAGAGGCCAGGAACATACCTCTCCAGCATATCTGCTTCTCTGCGATACGACCGCCAATAGCGCAGCGGAATCATGCGTCACACACAGCGGCCGTTTGTCCAGCGCCGCTCTGGGTAACGGGGCTGACATACGATTAAGGCCGGCCGCACCTAAAAGCGCCCCCGTCGCTAAGGCAAGGCCGCAGTGATGCCATAAGGTCGAGTTTGGCACCTAAAAAATAGGGAATCCTAGTAATAGTATCAACATTAATATTTAGTGAAGTTTAAAATACTTGAGAACCCGACTTCATGGTCAAACCAATTTTGATGGAATTTCTTTGTGACCAATTCGGAAGTATTGCCATTCAGATAATATTTTTTTTCTAATTGGTTGACATGACGAAGTTATGTGATAACTGATAACAGACAAGAACTTTTGAAATCGGTCCAGAATTTTTTGAGTTTGTTCTTAACACACATAAAAGCCATTCCTCTTTTTAACCGACTTCAAAAAAAATTGGTAGATTCTCAATTCTGCTGTAATGTTTATGCTATGCTTGTTATCGCATAACTTTATTTTTTTATAACTGGAAGCTTTACTTCCAGATTTAATCCCATAGAAATTTAATGAAAACCGGTTCAGCTATGAAGTCTTAATTTTTTTTTTCTATAAAAATGCCGGCTACGGAGAAAATATTCGAACGCCCTAAATAGAAAATGTC
The DNA here is from genome assembly GCA_939531255.2 of Thera britannica. NCBI lineage: Eukaryota > Metazoa > Arthropoda > Insecta > Lepidoptera > Geometridae > Thera > Thera britannica. The sequence goes on along the minus strand of OW618039.2, from coordinate 7,580,063 downwards.
TATAGAAAAAGTCACCATTACCTCACTGGCTAAGCCGCAGGCGTCCACTAGTAAAACGTAAAATATAAAATATGTAAAATAATAATATACAACAATAATATGTAAAATATAAGCCTTACCTGATTGAGGTACTCCTGTAAATGCGATCGCGTTGACTGCGGCGCCCATTTCATAGCCTCTTGGACGATGCCGTGGCAGCGATCCGCAAAATCTTTTACAATACTCTAAAAAACACAGTCAAAATAGATATTGGTGAGTATTCAAAGGCCATGGTCAGTATTCATAGTTATGAGGAGAGAACAATGTCATGTGACAAAAAATGCCTCTTGATCAAAAGGTCTAAGTAGCTAAACGTCCAACAGAGCAAAAGGTCTAATGAGCAGTAAGTCTAAAGGCTGGTTTACACTTTGATTAGTGCGAGTGCAGGTGATTAGTGCAGGTGCTTAGTGACTAGGTGTGGACAGCGACTGATTAGTGCAGGTGATTAGTTGGCTGTGTAGTAAAGTGAATAGAAGCGTGTTCTATTTTTTTGCGAGTGGACTGCGAGTAGCCTCGTCCCGCGCGCCCTCCCTTCCCCCTCACTCGCAGCGTGCCTGCACTCGCACTAATCACCTACACTCGCAGTGAATTGGACACTACTCGCACTACACACCTGCACTCGCACTAATCACCTACACTCGCAGTGAATTGGACACAACTCGCACTACACACCTGCACTCGCACTAATCACCTGCACTCACACTAATCAAAGTGTAAACCAGCCTTAATTAGCAACATGTCCATGTAGCAAAACGTCCAACTATCATTGTTTACTTATAAATCGAGGGCATGACTCCTTTCACGACTTTTCCCTAACTCTTGCGGTTTCGGACTTGGCCGCCACCGCTCTTCTCAAAAAACCACCCTGTATACGACATACCTCTCGTCCTTCCAGCGTGTCTTGCAACTGTAACGTCATATCAGTGCCCGGCACTTTGAGTAACGGCGTCTCTTGATTCGCGTCCAGTTCCAAACTGAAACTCAGCACTTGTAAGATATCTAGCATGGACCACAGCACCTGAAAAATATCACAGCTTCACGATCGTAATCCCTAGGCATGGTATACATTCGCTATTTTTTAAAGGGAGCTCACATTAGTTTTTTAGCCCCAAACTAAGCAGAGCTTGTACTAGCTTGTGTAGCATCGCAGCTGGTTGGAGTTGGTAGTAGCTCTGCCTTCTGCGCCCTAGGTCGTGGGCTCGATCACCACCGAGAACTTATATTTGTGTGGTGAAAACAGATGTTTGTTCTCTATCTGGGTGTTATATTGTATAATAAGTAATTCTTAGCGATCTGGTTCTCGTAGTACAAGCTCTGCTTAATTTAGGGCTTGATAGAACTGTGTGGATTGTCCACATTATTTATTATATTTCTCTTATCTACCATGGCCATAAATAAAAAAGTTTTCTTTATTTTTTTCTTTCCATGCAATAAATATATTGGGAGAGCGCTGATAGTGGTAGCGGCCCTGCCTTCCGATCCTAAGGTCATGGGTTCAAATTCAGTCGTGTACCAATTAGTTTTTCTGCCAAAAATGTATTTACACAATGCCAGTGCTCTCAAATGGTGAAAGAAAACATTGTGAGGGAACCGGCATCGGCATGTCGTAGAACTTAAAAAGTTCGAAACAGTGTGTCAAGTGCACGAAAGAAACCTCTTTGAGGCGCATTTAAAATTCTTACCATACTTGGTTCGAAAAAACCAGTGACACGATAAAAAGAGTGTATTGAGTATTCACTAACCTGGCAATTCCACAGCAAATGCGGGAACCTGTCTACCAAACCAGCGAGCCACTTATCAGCCACCCGTCGTATTTGCTTGTGTATGTGATTGAAGTTGACTAGCAAGAACTGTGCGTGTCCTTCTAATTCCCTTTCCCGGGATTCGTCCTTCACTTTGTTAGACATCACGTCTAGAAACTTCTGGAATACTTTGTCGCCGACGCTGGAAATACAAGGCGTAAACTTTTCAAACCAAATTCAACAAGATAAAACATTTGAAAAACCGTCATCCCTAAACCGAAAGTTGCCACTTTCCACCCGGTAAGCTGAAAAGATCGTTCTATTTTTAAATTACATGACAGATATGAATTTTTTTTTTTCTGTCCGCTGCTCGCATGTATTTGTCCAGTACAGCAATTTCGATAATCTCGGAGACAAGTTTGTCAAAAAGTATTGCTCAAATTTCCAAGCATGTTTGAGAAAAAAAAATATCGGTTTATAAATAACGGAATTGTAAGGCAACAAACATATAAAAAAATCTGCTGAATTGATAACAACCTTCTTTTTTGGAAGTCGCTTAAAAAAGATGAGGTGCAATTAGTTTTTTTTTTGTTAATTATCGCCTCCTTACATACAGTAAAAAAACAACTTACGCAGCAACACATTGCCACATGCCAGCCTTGTCTTTCTGTAGTGCTGTATCGCTCAGATACTCTATGATCGGCTGCAAGCTAGGCTCTGGAGAATTTGTCACTCTGTAATACAAACATTAAGACTTAACAAACGCATCGAAAGGACGATTCAGATGAGCATTGGTTAGTAGACTACGTGCCTTTGGAGCAACTGGATAGATTCGCAGCTGATCAGATTTCCAGCTGGACAGATTAGCAGCTGGATAGATTAGTAACCGGACAGAGTACAGTCGTGGCAAAAATGCACATATTAAAATTAGACATAAAAAATTCAAGAGAATATTTTTAATACCCTAGGCGGTCTAAGCACGTGATAAGCATTCCCCGGACACTCGAGCAAAACCCACGTTCTAACTAGCTATTACACACACATACACAATCTATCGATGTACACGCGCGAGTGTGCTGTTCTTACACAGACAATACACAACGTTGTATGCACACACGTGTGTGTGTGTGGAATGTTCGTGCTAAAATCAGATTCTTGTTAAGATTTGAAACGGCGCAGTGCGAGGGGAGGGGGGGGGCGCAGTCTCCGTTCTATAAGCAGTAGTAACATGGTATGTTCTATGATGTAGCTGCGCCATAGGTCGGGGTTCGATCCCCACAAAGAACGAATATTTATGTGGTGAACGCATATTATGTTTGTTCTCTGTCTGGTTGTTATATTGTATTCTAAGTATTTATTCACAAAACCACCCACCCACGTTCTTGTAAACTTTGTCTGCATCTCACTGAATCTCAATTGATGGTTTATTTACCTAAAAAATATAGATTTACCTTTTCTGTGCCTTTGCCTGGTGGTTTTTCCTTACCTCAAAGTCTCCAGCCAATAAACGCTCAGTATATACATACACGGCGCAAATGTCAACTTGTTTACTATTACTGTGATATCAGGCTGATGGTCCAAAAGGTTTAGAATCTGAGTCTTCAACTCTTGGAGCTCATTCATCGACACTGAGTCATTCCTTACTGCGGACGTGTATTGAAGTTCGCGCATTTCAGAGCGCAATGACGTTTGCGAGACAAGGAAGGGAGATTTTACAGCTATCTCTTTCACTCCCGCATACCATTCCTGCGGCCATAGTCCTGCGGAATGTTTAACATTTAGATTTGACTATTTTTGTACGAGCGTCATATCTTTCGTCTGATTGGCTAGCTCAAATGCAATAATTTATATAAGCCAATGACGATGAAGACGATACATAGACGCCCGTAAAATGAAGTCTATCTGCTCTATATAATTATGAAGTATTTTTTCTTATATGATATATTTTTTAAGATTTTTGTTATTACTTGGAACTGGTTTCAAGGTTTACTAATCCACCAATTTAATATTTGACCGTAGTCTATCTCAAATTAGGGAAGCAAAAATTTGACCTACCAAGCTGTCAAATATTTAATTGCTACATTATCAACTTAATATTTTCCACAAATTATTGTTTACATACAATTTTGTCTTTGAGTTCAAATTAATTTGTGATATTTCTTTAAATTTGTTTATTAATATTTTGATATAAAAACATAACTGCATTCGAAAAAAAACAAATCAATGCGTTAGTATCCATAAAAATAAATACCACTCCAAAAGCATCTATGAAACCTACAAAAATTACTAGCAAAAGGTACTATTACTTCAAAGCACACTTCTTGAAAAACACACACTAAATAAAGTTCTCGTACTCTAACTAGGTTTGAAGTTGGCAGTTTGGATTCGTATAGATAATTTGGTTTACTAATTCACCGTTTAAAAGAAGTTTTAAAGTGATCCTTGCGAATAACTTGGAAGCGATAGGACCGCCATTTGTACATTAAATTACAATACAATACAAAATTGTTTATTCGAGAAATCAGTTCGAGAAAAATCAAGACATACAATGGACCCCGCACTAGGACTAGCCTGTATCGCGGGAGACCAATAAGAGTTTAGAAAATAATAATTCATTTAGGTTATTTTCTACTCGGCACTTTTCTTTATTTTTTAGATTGTGAGACAAAATGAATTCAATCTTGTAAAAAAATAAAAAAGGTAAGTATCTCTTTTAAAAGATTAAAAGCCAAAACCGCAAAGCTGGATAAAGCCTATTAAAGATTTTCCAAATAGTTAAGAGCTGAAAAGGATTTGAACCCGCAACCTTTCCCTTGGTACGGGGCTGCGCTGACCGCTGCGCCTACTACTGTACTAAAAACTTTAAAATAAATAAAAATATAAAGCATTATAAAATAATGTATTAAAAAAAATGGAATAAGTTTGTAAAAATCTATGTCGCAACCAAACTGCTAGCTACAGGGCGACACAATCAATATAACTAATTGCTGAAAATACATCACTCTTCAAACGATATAAACTCTTTACTAACACCTATCGTGGAATGTTTACCAGAAAATTTTGATGACAGCGAGTAAATAACAGAGAATTTATATTTTTTTTTTTATAAATCTTACATCTTAAAAATATTACAATGAATTACAATGAATTGCATTTGAAGCAGCAAAATACTCAAAAATAACTGCTTAGAAAAATACTTGAATGAGAAATTAGTTATTTAGGTAATTATAATCAATTAATCACATTGGAAACTTACCTCTGAATACTTTATTTAATAAAATTACGGTTTTTAGTTCACTAGATATCAGAGAAAAATTTTAGAAGGATTCGGTTTCAAAATTCTATACCATAATAAAATCTTGATCCACCAAACACCAGACACCTTGATATGGACCATAAAATTAAAAAAAAAAAATCCGCTTTTAAAATTCCAAAATCACCATCAATATAAACAAAAAAAAAATAGGATTTCTTTGTAACCTACTCTACTACTAGTTTGTTCAATGAGTTTGTGGGTCAAATAAATAAGTTTTCTTTCTTTCTTTCTAAAAAAGTTTGTGAAATTCTGGTAAACATCTCACCAAAAACTAAAACCATACATTACACACACGTCTAACGCTAAAAGCATGTACTCACGCTTTCGCATAGCTACAGGCGAGGCCATAGAAGAAGAGAACACAATGAATTTATACAGATCTATAGAACAGTAATAAAATCAGTATACAGGGTCAGTGAGCGGCTGGACTGGAGTGGAGCAAAAATAAACTCTATTAGAATGAAAATAAGACCTAAATTGCTTGTGTGGTGCAAATTCTTAATTATTTATTACACACAATACAAAACTTAGGAAAAGAACAGAAATAGAGGACATGTACAAAGGCGAGCTTAACCCTAAGTAGAGTTTTCTCTTCTTTTTCTGACGAGAGGTCTCGAAATGACTTAGTCTGATTGTTGGGTGATATTTATAAAAATTAATAAAAATTATAGACAATCCACACAACGCTATCTAGCCCCAAACTAAGCAGAGCTTGTACTATGGGAACCAGATAGCTAATATAATACTTTTATACATTGTTTTTTTGTAAATACATACTTAGAATACAATAATTATAGCACCCAGCCAGAGAACAGACATCTGTGTTCACCACACAAATATTTGTTCTCGATGGGGATCGAACCCACGACCTACGGCTCAGAAGGCAGAGCTACTACAAACTGAGCTGAGAGGTCAGTGGGTTTATGCCGATGGTATAAGAATCAAAATGCAATGATGCATCCGCAACTGATAGCCGTAACACAGAAAATCTTGACACAGTTGTCAAAAACAAATAAATATCACGTTAAAAATATTATTAGAGTTTTAAAGAAATTTTGCTCAGCTCCAGACCAGACAATTTAGAAGAAAGTGCAAGGGTTATTTAGAAATTTAAACTTATAAAACACTGGCTGAACATTTGATAATTGGCTGAACATTTGGAAATGGGCTGAACATTTGATAATTTTCTGAACACTTGATAATATTTACCTGAGTCAGCAGCTGTGAATCCCATCACAACGCAGTAGAGCCAGAAGTCTTTGAAGAGTTTGTGTAGACGAGGTTTCGGGTTTTTTATCGCTGGAAGCCTTTTCACAAGTACCTGCATATTAAAAAAAAATACTATTAAGTAAGTATTTGTTGCGGGCTGGTCCACCTCACTTAGGGCAGCAATATTGAGAAACATAAATAAAATATTCAAGAAATTGCATTTAAAATATCGGACCATTTCCTGAGTATTTTTAAAATAATCAACAAGCAGCCCTGAGAATTGTCATCCTAATAGAATCTTCGTTAGTATAACAAGAACCCAGAGCTAGAGTTCACTTAAAAAGATGAATAGTAGTCAAAACTTACCGCTAAAACAGGTAAAAAGTCGCCAGAGTTGACTCAAAAAGTTGATTTGTAGTCATATCTTACCGCTATAACAGGTATCAATACGCCCAAGTTTCCCGCGCTAGCAGATGTCTTTAGCACGGGCGCGGGCGATCGGTCCGTTGCCCTCTCTCCCCCCAAGCCAAGTTGCACGAACAACTCCAAGAGACGGGTGACTAGCTCCAAGCGAGCGGACGTGCCCCGTACGTTGGCGGCTATGTTGGCGAGCGCGTTTAGTACTGCGCCCGAAACGTGCCTTTAGACAGAAAACGGTAGTAAGATACAGAGTATGACGCTGACTGTACTAGTTAAATTATTTGTGCACTTTCGCGGTAGCTGTTACTTTGTTTCGAGTAAGAGGAGTCTCTTCAAGGCTCCTAAAAATATTTTCACAACACTGGTTCAAGACATAAGTCCACGACAATAAGATACACTCTCAAACGGTGAAGGAAAACATCGTGATGAAACTTACTTGTTGCATCAAGTGCACAAAAGAGCCTCTTTGAGACGCTCTTACAATTATTTCACCACACTGGTTCTTCGACCAAGAAATTTGTTCTTGGAAATTGGGTCTGAAGAATCAGCCACGTGTTTCTTATGCTATGTCTATGTCTTGACATAGGGACAAGACGAAAATAAACACTTGGCTGATCTTAAAAATCAAAAAACAATTTTTATTCAAAAATTACAAGCTTTGACATAGGTATAAAGGATTGAGATATTTTCTTTTAAATTGTGAAACCTGTACTATAAGTCCTTCCCCTTCTAATAGTCCCATTATTCAGACCCAATTTTCTGTATAATTACCGTCACTCCACATTCGATTTCTAAAGAATCAGCCACCCACCTGTACTGCTTTCTATCATCAGAGTGATGATAGGCTGTGCTGGCTGCTTCCACCGTGATGACTGTAAACATGCGCATGATTTCATCGTGCGCCGGCCCCTCTGGGCTCGCGAGCGCCATGCAACCCAACTGATCGACTATAAGAGTGTCTAACGATGACGGGGCGCGGCATAATCTGAAACAGTAAATTCATCATCTTTACTCAACTAGCAGTATAACCATATAACTTTAGCTCTGAGCGATACGCGGAGGGGATAGCTGCGCATACGTCGTAATGTGCGCATGTCACGCACACTGGATGTGTGCAGAGTGTCTGATTGGTACAGAGAGCGGAGTGCGACTGGAGAACCAATCAGCGCTACGCACGCCCGCCCTTCATTCCACTAGCCCCCCTCAGGTACCTTATTTTTGACTTCTGCGCAATAACGGTCAGCGCTAAAGTTATGTGCTTAAACTAGTAAGAAGACTCAAAAGGACCAAACCTTTTGAGTTAGTGTAGTGATAAATTTAATATTGTGCAGTGATAGTAACATATATACAATTACGAGCAACAACTTTGTGTGGAAACACAACGGAAACAGTGAAGTAAAAAAAATTTCTTCACGTTTGCGATGTGAAGTTTTCCTAAACAAATTGGCAAGTGGCCAACTTTTGCCAACAAATAGGTACGAAAACATTTTGCCACAACAGCACACGAGTAAAAGAAAAGACTAAGAAGAAAGCAAAACACAGTAGTCCTAAAAATACTTTGAATAGATTTTTAAATGACATCTTTTATTTTTTCCATGAATAATTAATATCTGTGAGGGCGCCACTGGACACAAGACCAGGGTGTCGATTCCAGCACAAATCACTCAAGCGATCGCGTAAATCGATGTGAAGTGTCAATTTTTGTTTGAAAAAATTGATAATGGAACGCGGTTTCAGCGATCACTCAATCGAGCCGTGTTGCTATAATCGACGCCCTGCAGCAAGCAGTGATCACTTACAAAGTAAAATGCATAAATTAAAGTGCTTACCTCTGCTGGAAAAACTGAAGGATAGTGTCTGTAGTTTTTGGCGTGTCCTTCAGAGCTACAGCCACGTGACCCAACATTATCACAATGTTCGTGCTGATCAGAGATGATTCACTGAAACAATTGTTGTTGACTACAGTTATTTTTTGAATATTTTTTTAAACAAGATCTGCAAATGACAGAGTAAAATGGAAGGCATTGGAGGAGGCCTATGCCAAAGGGCAAACAGAACACAATTAAACGAACTATAACTAAACCAGTCTAAATGTATTATTGTAAATATTTTCTGAATAAACGGCTTTTATTTTATTATTTTTTACAGTTACTTTTTGACCGAGTGTTCAAGAGAGTGTCTAAGTTTCAATATTGGCAAAAAATGCTTTAGTCCAGGGCGTCGATTCCAGCAACACAGATCACTCAAGCGATCGCGTAAATCGATGTGAGTTGTCAATATTTGTTACAAAAATTTGCAAATGGAACGTGGATTCAGAGATCACTCAATCGAGCCGTGTTGCTGGAATCGACGCACAGATGTCTGTCTGTTCTCGCTTATAATTCGCAATTTTCAACCGATCCGTACCCGAAGCCGGTGTTTTGCTACCACATCTCGTTTACCAATTGTTTTCGTGTGAGCGTGTGTCTCTCTCGCGAATAGGCGATTACATAGCTTAATACTGTCGAGGGTCTACGTTTCCACTGGAATACACGAATATGACCCTCAACTACGGTCAGCTCGCTTATCGTAGCACAGTCCGTCCGTGGATTGCAGTGGCGCATGCGTAGTTTCTCCGTGCGCCGTGACACGCTATACATAGTCTTCGTGTACTCCAGTGAAAACGTAAATCAACGTTGTAAAACAAATTAATACACGCAGCTAAACTGCGCCGCGGTGGGCTCGCGCCTTTATTTACAAACAATCTTCATCAAATTTAGCCGGAGTATATACGGAACTCACCTATCGCTAGTTTCAGCGGTGAACAGTCGGTTACTAACAGAGCCGACCAAAGCCGGGACACAATACGGGTCGACAGTAAGCGCCGCTTCCAAAGCCACGCATAGATTCTCAATTGCGGCGTCTCGAAGCTTCTCGAACGGCGTCGATTTTACAGGCACGCCCGTTTCTGTCAGGCCTTTCAGTTCTTTGCCTTGCACTGGAATTAAAAATAAATAATAATTCATCAAAATATTTGTAATAATACGTCAAATAGTTGCTGCTACTTTTTGAAAGATAAAAAATTACTGAAATTATGAAAAATCACGAGCAACAGTTTTGTGTGCGTAAACAGAGAAGCAAAAATAGTTCCGGTTTCAGTTCAAAATTAATTATTATTATTTTCATGTCACTAGTCCTTTTGAATCAGTGTGGTGAAAGGATTTGAAGTACGCCTCAGAGAGGCTCCTCTCTGTTGTTTAGTAGTTTACAAGATGAAACTAGATGGCGCTGTTGTATGTTCGAAATATGAGTTGTCAAATAAATATTGTGGACAATCCACAACACACACACACAGATATAGTGTTAGCCCCAAACTAAGCAAAGCTATGAGAACTTAATCGCTGACATAAAACTTATATATTTTTTTGTAAATACAATGTCACACCCAGAGAACAAACATCTACATTCACGACTCAAACAATTGTTCTCAATGGGAATCGAACCCACGCCCTCCAGCGCAGAAGGCAGACCTACTACCAACTGGAGGTCAGAACTGGCTGAACCACACAAATATTTGTTCTGTGGTGGTAGTGGGGATCGAACCCACGCCCTACGGCGCAGAAGGCAGAGCTACTACCGAGCTGTGAGAACTGACTGAGAGCAGATTTTTGAAGATGCCTCAGGAGTATTTAAAAAAAGTAAATGTTCTTCATACGTACGTGTGACTTTCATGTGCTCTTTCCCCGTTTTTTCAAGCTCCAATTTGTGTAACTTAAAGAGGATCGGCGAAGGTGTCACCAAGAAGTCTCTTAGACAATAGATTGATGTGTTGGCTATTGGTGGGAATTTAGTAGCCAGTTTTCCAAGCCCCTGCAAAGGCAACATTTTATAAGAACAGTGATATGGATGAGTTCATGATCCAAGACAATTAGGCCCGTATTCAGAAACAATACTTGAGTCTGAGTCGAGCCTCAAGCATAGATTTTTTGACAGATCTCTATTGAAAAGTGTCAAAAATCTAAGCTTGAGGCTCGACTCAGACTCAAGCATTATTTCTGAATACAGTACCCGAAGTCGGAGTTTGGCAACCACATTTCGTTACCAAATGTTGTTTTCGTTTCGCCTATTTGTCTCTATCTATTGTATGGAGAAAATATGAGACGGCAAAAATACATTACGTAGTTAGAGTTGTTGTCTCATCTTTTCTCCATACAATAGACAGAGACAAATAGGCGAAACGAAAACAACATTTGGTAACGAAATGTTGTAATTGCAGTGGGACTTGGGGTACAGGCCTTAGATTAGTTCGGAACTGACTTTGGGAGTTCTTGTGTTCTGAAGGAGGTTAAAAGCAAGTCTTAAGGCAAGGTCAAAGCAAGGGTTAAGGTGTAGTGGTTTGTAAGAGTTTGATTAGACTTTTAGGAGTTTAAATGTTATTATGGATTTTGTAAGGTTTATTGGGTGATTGGTGGTTTAAATTGAGTAGAGTTTTAGGAGGGGATTTATTGATTTGTAGTAGGTTTTCAGAGGTAAGAGGAGTATAAGGATTTGAGATAGTTACCGGAGGCCGCATTTGAAAGAGTTAATTGGAGAAAACTGCATCAAAACCCCAACAAGAGCTAAGTTCTTAAATTTAAGAAGAAGATTTACCTCTAAGCAGACCATCAACAGCGGCATATGAGCTAGGATCAACTTGTGGTTGTGATTCGAGTTAATTTTCTCCGTCAAGCGACCGCACAACGAATCAGCACCTGAAAGATCACCAAAGTTATACTTCTTGAAGCTGCAGGATGAAAACGAGGCAAGTGTATAAATGAGGAATTTTCTAGTCCATGTTTCAGTAAAGTCAACGGATGAATTGTGTGAAAGACATGGATAAGAAAGGATTGAATACAGGAATGACGGCTGACAGCGGGGATGGAAGAAAAGTACAAGTTATTTTGAGCCCATATAAAGTGGAATAAGGAAGTAAGAAGTTTTAGTAAAATCAAAAGGCATTTACTAAAATAAACTTTTTGTATGCTAGGTAAGTCTAGGCGCAAGTTCCACGCGACTAAGCCTAGAAGAACAGGCGACGAACCTACGGCATGTTTCTACCGTTATTAAGTAGTCCAAGATGAAACTAGATGGCGCTGTTCGATATATGAAATGTCAATATCAAACACATGTCACTCAAAACTTATTTTATGCTGTAATAACTTTGTAATAAAATAGAGCTTTTAAAGAAAGTAGTAGTGTATAGATATAGGTAATTTGTGTTTATGTGTGCCATGTAAAAAAAAACCAAAACAACATATTTTATTAAGCTCACAATGATCTACTTACTATTAAAAAGACATTGGTGTTAGAAATATTTGTCAAAACAATACAAACTAAAGCAGTTTAATCCTAATTAAAATTTTGCAATGGATTAGATTAGTATTAAATCATTACGTCGTACTGAAATGTAAAAACAATAGCAGAAATAGTTTCTTCAAAGCGGTTCTCTGAGATGATCGAACCCGCCTTTGATTGGTTAGCTATCTATAGATATTTTGCAACGAACTGTAGATAGGTAAACTGCTTCATTTTGAAATTATAACTGTGTGATAGTTAAATACTGGGGAATATTTCACAGCAAATAATGTCAGTAGATTATGAAGAATATTGTTAGTATTAAGTAAAGGACTATATGGAAGGGTTCAAACCCACACATAATACAAAGATACCTATTAATATAGTTAAAGCGTTTATAAGAGCTGGAACATCAACTTCTTCGTCCACTGTGGAATATTAATTTATATAAATATACACATTAATATAATAAAACGCATAACCCGCGCCAATAAACTAATCTTAATATAGGCGAACGAGATGACAAGGCTGAGAAAAATTGACTGAGGATACGAATTGAATTTTTTTTACTAGCCTACATCGTCCCTCATAGCAAAGGCCTCCCCCATAGACTTCTAGTACTATTCTGAGCCTTCACCCATCATTTACCCTCCCATTCGTTCAAACACAGCGAATGATACCGTCTAAATTGGTTCAGCTAGAAGTGCAATAAGTATGTTTGGTAAACACAAATGTTTGTTTTCTGTATGGGTGTAATATTGTATTCTTAGTAACTATTCACAAAAAAAAATTAAATGTGTATTTGCAAAAAAAAATATAAATATTATTTCAGCTATCTGGTTCCCATCGCACAAGCTCTGCTTAGTTTGGGGTTAGATAGTTGTGTGGATTGTCCATAAAAATTATATGTATACATAATTATATAGCAGCGCTAATCATTACTTCTTTATAGGGTCGACGGTTTACGTTATAGTTTACAAAATCGTTTAAGATTTGTGTCTTGGCGCGAGTTATACTTATACTTAGATACAAAAAAGTAGATATAAAAAAGCTTATAATATTTAAACAGATTAAGAAATATTAGGTCAAGCTAGCTAGAGCTAAACGCGGGTAGGCTGCGATTTTATCGGATAAAAACCAATGCTATGCAAAAATATTTATTTTAATTTATAGATCAGACTGAGTAACCAACACCAATTAGCGAAACATCTTGATTTTTAGCATTAAATAATATTAGTTAGAAGTATAATAAAAATTTAATCAATAGATGTGAATAAATTTAGCGAAAGCCAATTAGCTAAGTAAAGTTTTATTAAAAACAGCTTACTTCCGATTGTTTTTTTACCAACGTTGAGCCTAAATTTTTCTGTCATTCTAATCTCGACCTTACGCACCAAAAGTAAGGTTCAAACTCACCTGTTTCATCGCCAATCGCCCAGACCAATAAATCTACACACGCCGAATTGGCCATAACATTGACTTTGAACTTGTTCACGGTCGCAAAGTTGCTTTCTCTGTCCTCACGTTCAGACGCGTCGTGATGGCGACTCTGTAGCTCTGTCTGGCCACTTAGAAAAAGGCATTTTACGAATTCCTGTAAAAAAATAATACGGCATTCATACACCTGCGTCCATCAACTTGAGGCATACAGATGTTCAGCCTCACGTGCCAGTAATTTCACCGGCACCCACACCCTTCAACCCGAAACACAGCAACGCTGCTTCACGGCAGAAATAGGCATGGTGGTAGTACTTCCTCGGACAAGCCCTACACAAAGAGCTCTACTACTACTAAAAGATAGTAAGATTTGTATGCCTCAAGCTGATGGACAGCGGGCAGTGCATCGTAGGACACGTTCCTGACGTGCGTGACCTACAAGGCAATGCTTTGTTATAAGCGATGGTTACCACTTACCGTCAGGTGAGCCATTACCTCTAGACTGTTCCATCAGGTTGTTGTATAAAAAAATCTTACACTTATCGCTAGGCCACATGCTTGTTCTGTCGGCTGGTTGTATAAAAAAACGAGCTGTGTATAAAATAAATGCATACCTGAACATCTTTAGTGAAAGGGCCAGGCAGATCCTTTTGATGCTGCAGCAATTCCCTCAGTAATGTTACCATTACAAGATTAAGAGTTTCGGAAAACGATTTGTATGGATTCACCTGAAAAAACACACCATAGCTTAAAATAAACACTGGAAATGAAAAAGTTGGAAATTAAGTTATTTTGAAGCAATATGTAGGTATAGATAAACCAGTCTAAAAATGCACGCCCCTCCAACACGTTTACTTGACGTTGACTCACTGCAAAGTACTTAAAATTGATCCTTGTTAAGTAAGCGATAAAGAACAATTTACTTTGACTGACTGAAGTAGTGGGATGCGCAGTTTAGGATTGGTTGATCTCTAACATATATATTGCTTCAAAAAAGCTAGTGTGTAGTTCTATACTATAGAAAACTATAGAATCTATAGGTTTGTTACTGAACTAAACAAATAATGAAGACAGACTTCTCGCTGGCATTGTGAACAGTCAGTGATCAACTTTTAATAATATATTTATGCCTCTTTTTGACCGACTTCAAATAAAAAGGAGGTCCCCTTTCAGTTTTTTTTTTATGTTTGTTATAGCATAACTTCGTCATTTATGCACCGATTTGTTTTTTTTATTTGGAACGTTCCTCGATGGGTCCCATAGAAATTTCATCAAAATCGGCATAGCCGTTTTGTTTTAATTATTTTTTTAATTTTGTTAATTTAAAGTTTGGATAAAGTAATTGAATTTAAGTTTATATGGGGTTGATAGATATGTAGCTGCAACACTAAAATGTACATCCCGATTTTATTAACATTAGTTTTTTTGCATTGCATCTTTAGGGAAGCAATTTTAAATATGTATTCACGTCAAAATATAACTTACTTGTATTTGTCCCGATGCATAAATATCTTCAGCCTCTTCATCCAAGAACGCCAGTAGATCTTTGGTCAACAGCTTCTTAGCCAAAGACAGAATAGACTGCAGATACGTGACGTAAAACTGCACATTGACCCGCTTTTCCGGAGACTCCGAGAACCTCATATACGGAAACTGATTGAAACTAGATCCGAACTTGTGGAAGAAATACGTCGTAGGATCGTATGGTACCGATTGGTAGCTGTTCAAAGACACACGTTTCAAAGTACTTCCGTTACTATCGATCGTATCCGTACCATTTTCTAGAATAAGCTCGTTATTTGGGTTTAGATTTCCTGACAAAGATCTAGGTATTATCGGTCGGAACTGATTGAATTTTCGCTTTTTATCCAGAGTTGAGTATTCGAAGTTGTTCGGCTCCGGTTCTTTGGTTTTGACGGGGCTCGGCGGCTGGGGGAATAACCGGCATAGTAATGGGGGATCCACAGTCGCGTATCTCCCCATAGACCGAGCTAAGCCTACTAGGACTGGAATGGTACTTTGGCAGAGCTGTAGTTTGGTCAGATTGGAGGTGTCTTTGTTCTCGTGACATTCGATTATGATCTTTGCGAGGTTGGACATAAGTTCGATTTGCGCTGTGATGATCTCTTCTCGTAGCGATGGTTGCTTGTAGGCAACGTCGGAGAGAAGGGTGTTGAGGCAGAAACTGAATTTTTCAGCCATTGGTATTCCTGAAACAAACATTATTTAACTAAATAAAAATACAATTATTTGTTTTGGAAATTTGTAAGAGCGCAGATTTTTTGCCGCAAAATTTGCCTCAAAACTGACGTGAGCTGAAAAACTGTACTGTCAAATCACCTCTTCGTATAACATATTAGTTCTGGGACACCCAGTATTTTAAACTAGCATCAGCATGCGGCTTCGTCCGTTCGGTACCCACAAAAATAGTATGCTGTACAGACATGCATTCAGACAGACATACTATGACATGTATAATCGGTATGTGTGTACGTCACGTCTATTTAACATAAACGCTTCATAAACACTTATCGTGGTAAAATAATATCATTATAATCATAGTAATGAATGCTGTGAAAACGGTTACGCTTTGTCAAGTATAGGTAGGTACCTATCCAACGTAAACTACGCGTTGAGGCCCCTACCATAGAACATACACATTTATTTTGAAAGTACCAGAAAAATATTAACGACTATTTCAGCAGATAAACTAAGCATTGAGGGCCCTACCACAGAACATACAACCCTATTTTGAAACTACCAGAAAAATATGAACGGCTATTTCAGCAGATAAGCTAAGCGTTGAGGCCCCTACCACAGAACATACACCTTATTTTGTAACTACCAGAAAAATATTAACGACTATTTCAGCAGATAAGCTAAGCGTTGAGGGCCCTACCACAGAACATACACCTTATTTTGTAACTACCAGAAAAATATTAACGACTATTTCACCAGATAAGCTAAGCGTTGAGGTCCCTACCACAGAACATACACCTTATTTTGTAACTACCAGAAAAATATTAACGACTATTTCAAGAGAAAAACTAAGCGTTGAGACCCCTACCACAGAACATACACCCCTATTTTGTATCTACCAGAAAATTTTTAACTACTATTTCAAGAGAAAAACCCCTACCACAGAACATACACCCCTATTTTGTATCTACCAGAAATTTTTTAACGATTATTACAGCAGATAACCTAAGCGTTCAAGCTCCTAACACAGAACATACGCCCTATTTTGTAACTAACAGAAAAATATGAACGACTATTTCAGCAGATAAGCTAAGCGTTGAGGCCCCTACCACAGAACATTCACCACTATTCTGTAACTACCAGAAAAAAATATAGATTTTCCAAACTACTAATAATCAAAACCTCACTTTGCATAATTATATTATTTGTATTCTTTTTTTACCCCGATTTTCTAGTCGTGTCACTAGTTCTATGGAATTAGTGTGGTGAAACACTATTAGTGGTGACTTTTAGGTCATAAAGCAATTCGAGTTAGTAAAGAAACATGTCACTTGCGAGATAAAAATATTTCAATTATTTCCAAAGCTATTACATATAAATAGATGGACAGAAATAACATGAATCTAGACAGTATATAATAGCGGAAAAATCATCGCTTAAAAATTAAAAATATACTCTAAGGCTCATTTCACACCAAGACAGTTAGCAACCCGCAGTTTCATCAATGCCGCATTTTTACCCGACTGCCCAGTAGAGTAGTGTTTTCAGCTTGATTTTCATTGATATATTAGAACATAACACAGAACATAACACGTTGTAAAAATTAGGGCGGCCGACAACTTACTTAAGTGCGGTACGTCCCGACGAATAGAGGAAACCAGCGTAATGCTGAAAACCAGCGCTGAGAACTCGTTCTCAGCCCATGCTGAGCTCAGGGCTTTTTATACAGACCGTACATGGCAGCATTTCACACACACACACACCCACCAGAACTCAGCGTATTGTGTAACACTGTATTTTTTACTTTTTTATTGTTAGTTTTATGTCTTGTCGTGCGTGTACAGTTTGTATAAATAAACAATTTTCTTTCTTTTTTCTTAGGATAATGTCGGTTCTATAAGTAGTATTATATGTTTTGTGGCTGGTTTCTGCTACTGTCTTGGTGTGAATAGAGCCTAAGCCGTTGAGGGGACAATTATTTAGCAATCATAATTTAAAAACGTGCAAACAGAAAAACTGCTCAGTATCCGAATATAAAAGGCGTGATGTTCAAACCTATTCAGTACATTTCGATACCTGTTGAATCTGAATACATTTGAAAGCAACGATGTTCAAGAAAATGTTTGTTCTTTTTGTGGTGGTGATGCTGATTGGTAATGTAAGTATTCAATAAGTTTATTTTACAAACAATATTTTTATCAATCAAAAAATGAGTTTTCTTGTTCGTAACTAGTGAAGAACGAAGACATGGTACAAGTTATTTTTGTCTTGCTTCGTAACCTAGTTACGAAGTAAGAACTGAACAACAGATCGTGTTTCTTAGTTCATAGCCCGGTTACGAACTAAGAAAAACATCCTTCTACGTAGCTGGTTACGAAACCTGGTTACGTAAGCACTTAAAGTTAATTAGACACTGATTTTCTTTTTAATTAATTTATTTTTTGTTTTCTTTTCAGAGTCTGCAGCAGTCATCGGGCAGCGGTAATCATAATTTTATTTGATAAATTAATATTTCGGTAAAATTTTGTAAACTTCTTTTGAGTTCTTGGATATGCCAGCTTCATGAAGAGTTATTATTATAGTTACGTCAACGAAGCTACTCAAAACCTATGCGGATATTTGCATAGGTTTTGAGTATTATTCGTAACTAAACTTCATCCCCATTACTTACAAGCGTTGTTCAAAAGATAGCAACTGTCATCTCTTACCATTCGGTAATGTCAAACAGTGACAGGGTGAACTTTAACAGTGCGTCACACAGTAACGCTTGTAAGAAAGGCCACATATTCGTAACTTTAGTAGTACTCACTTCGGAAGCCTTCACTGTGCGTGGCCCGACACGGGCTTAACAATTTATTAAAATAAGTTTTTATTACAGATTCTTCTGGCTCATCTAGCGGAGGAGCTGGCGCGGGAGGTAAAGTATAATTTAAATTTATGTACCTATCACCTACAATTATTCTACATTAGCGACTTCGCACGGGTGGAAAATTTCAGCGGCACTGACTTCACTTTTTTTCTAAATTACACCCATGCAAGGCCGGGGTAATTAATATAGCCTATGATTTGCTATAGGCAATGATTACCACTTAACATTAGGTGGGTATAATGCTTGTTCCATCAGCCAGATGTATAAATAAATATTATATTAATAATACTATTTTATGAACAATGGGATATATTTACCACGATTAAGTTTTGTGAGTTGAATATCCCGTTGTTCATAAAAATAGTGATAAAAACCATGACAGTTTCAAAGGTTATATATTAATAATGGTAGGTGGCGCTAGCGGCGGCGCGGGTTTCGGCGCCGGAGCAGGCTTTGGAATGAGCGCAGGCGGCGGCGCCAGCGGGCAAGCGGGGGGAAACGCGGCCGGAAGTGGAGGGAAATGAAGCAAATAATAATACTATACTTAACATCATGTAAAAAACGTTAGAAGGTGGAGGGGGTGAGTTTGAGCTTGCGAAACTAGCACCCATACCATATTAGTATCTGGATTTCCATGCGCAAAGAGAGCACTGGTGGTCTAGTGGTAGTGGCCCCGCCTTCCGATCCGAAGGTCGTGGGTTCAAATCCACTTGTGTACCAATGAGTTTTTCTGTCGAAAAATGTATGTGCACTATGCCAGTACTCTCAAAACGGTGAAGGAAAACATCGTGAGGAAACCGGCGTGTTGTAGAACCTAAAAAAGTTCGAGCAACACGTGTCAAGGGTCACGCAAAAAGGGCCCACCAGCGGCCTACTTGCGGAAAAACCTGCCCGCACTTCAAGTGCGCATGAATTAAACTTGCCAAATACTTCCATGCGCAAACTCAACCCCTCCTTCCAGCGTTTTTTATACATGACGCGAACTATATTAACCATGACTTTTCACTATCTACCTACCCAAACACACGTTGTACAACTCTATTTGTGTGAATATCTCAATAACAGTTTCCAATACTAACATTGTCAGAAAATATATCTATAATCTTGTGTGACAATATATGTTATTTATTTATTTTGTATTTGATTGTATGTTATGATCATAAAACACTATGGTTTTATGACATAGGTGATGCTACTTGATGAATATATTATAATCATCATCCTAGAGGCAGAAAGAAATATAAAAATAGTTCATTCTGAGTAGACAACGCAATAGCACCTTTGGTGTTGTTGGTGTCTAAGGGCGACACTGACCATCAGGGAGTCGAAAGCTCTTCTGTCTTTCATTTACACAAAAAAACCAAGAAGAACCATTAAACCAAAGTCTGTATATAAAAATGGTTAGTACCACACAAGCAAAATCCCAAATAGGAACAAAATCTAGAAGCTATTACTTACGATCAGCATTCCGTATCCTGTACAGTGTCTCCTCAAATTGAGCATGAGTGAGGGACTTCAGTATCTTCAGGAAGTACGGCAGTAGCTTATCTTGATGCTGCAAGCCACTTTGGAGGAAGTACAGGCCTAGGGCTATGGATGCCTCTTGGCTCCGGGACGTTATTACCAGACTGGAGCCAGCTTGGGGGCAAAGCATGAAGAGGGTGTTGACCTGAAATAATATTGTATTCCATGTATTTTTTGTATATTCTTTACACAAATGTTGAGAGCGCTGGTGGCCAAGTTGTAGCGGCCTTCCGATCCTAAGGTCGTGGGTTCAAATCCTGTTGTGAACCAATGAGTTTTTCTGCCCAAAAATTTATGTACACTATGCTAGTGCTCTCAAACGGTAAAGGAAAACATCGTGAGGAAACCGGCATATCGTAGAACCTAAAAAGTTCGAAAACATGTGTCAAGTGCACGAAAGGAGCCTCTTTGAGGCGCACTACAAAATCCTTTCATCACACTGGTCGAGAGAATCATGGACACTATAAGAAGATGAAGACACAAATGTTTGTTCTCCGTGGGATCAAACCCACGGTCTACAGTGCAGAAGGCAGAGCTACTGCCAACTGAGCTATGAGAAAGTTCTTCAGGGCAAGGCCAGAACACTGGTGTGATCATCATAGAAGAATGGTGTGACAACATTCATAGAAGGTGGTCCATTGCAGATTTCTGAATGTGACTTCATCCATATATCAATGTTTAAGCAGGCTAGGGACCACATCTACATCTGTGTCACCATCCAGTCCACAGAATATAGGGGAATCTTCAAACACACGTTATTATAACTTAATTGAAGAGATCCCAACCCGATTTATTGTAACAACAATAGAAAGATTTTTGTTTTTTTATTTATTTAGACTGTTATTGGGGCAGTACAATTAATAGGTACCTACCTCAGTACTGCATTATTAAAGCAATCATTGATAGGGATGATTCATAGGTTTCTATGGCTTCTGGGAGCAATGATATCACAAATCTTATGTCATGGTCCATAGATAGTGAGGTCATTTTGTACTAGGATTTCAAACATAAATAAACAAGTAAGCAAGTATTTATTGATAAACAACAAAATGAAACCAATTATCAACTACATCACAAAGAAAAACTAAGAACTAATGTGGACATCATTCAAGGAAAACATTACAAAATAATGATAGTGGTGTGTAGTAATTTGTCTGACCTTTTCCCATGGTGTCGGGTTTAAATTGGACAAGCACCGCGCCAAATGTTGCACTGTTTGCTTGAAGAACTCGTGTTCATCCATTTCTGTTCTCAAATTATTACGCTAATATCATTTTTCTGATAATTTTCGCGATTGGAAACAGCAGTCGCAAACTTGCTCGAATTTCGCAAATCGTTGTAAACTGAATGAGTGAATGAATGAATAAAATGAATTACGAAACGTGAAACGAAAATGATAGATGACGTTGACATTGACAGAAAAGTAATTCTATCAACTTCAAATAAAAAAAACCGACCTTGGAGGAAGAATAGTATGTACATACCTCTGGTAGAGGGTATTATATTCCTTGGTTATACATACCCTAACTACCCTACTGTATTTACGCGACCGCTGCGCTGCAACAAACGGTTTCGAACGTATCGAACTTAAAAAAATATTTGTCCTAGGGTTCCTAAGTTTTCTACTTGTGGGACGGAAGAAGAGGCAGCCCACTTGTCGTACTTAGGTAACCAGTGCGCAAAGAGTATAATGAGCCAGTGCGGTACAGCCATGGAACTAGAATGGTACCTACAGTCGTGGTACAAACGCACCGAATTCACTGGTTTACGGTTTAGAAGTTTAGAACCAAGGTACCTACCCACGACCAGCACTACGCAGTTCTACGTTTCCACCATGCCGCTATGCCAAGAAACTAGAGGGGTGAATTACTTGAGCAGAAGTAGGTACCATGAGTGTCAAAAAGTTAAAATCTCACCGAAAAGTGATTTCCAGGTTTTCCAACCGATTGGCTCTCACTCAACCTACGTAGATACGACTCCAGATTCTAGCTGAAATGTGAAGTTCATCGGAACCCTAGCTCAATACCTAGCCTTTTTGGTAGGAAAACGCTCAAATAATTAGGTACTTATTAGTAACAAATAACTTTTATTTATTTTAAGTACCAGCCAATAATCTTATACCTTTAAACGAGATATATATATATATATTTAGGATCTCGGAAACTGAGCCAACGATTTTCATGAAATTAAGTATACAGGGGTTTTCGGGGACGATAAAACGATCTAGCTAGGATTCATTTTTAGAAAATGTCCCCTTAATTGTAAAGTAAATAATCAACTTTATCATAAAATCATAACTCCTAGCGCCATCTGTTGATTAAGTCATGAGTTAGTGGGACAGAGAACGCCATCTATTGACGAGTAGTGGAGTTTATTATTATGTCGGTAAGATCGAAAAATATTAATATTTAATCAGTATGTAAGTAATTCGTATTTAAATATAATTCACAACAACAGTTTACCAAAAAAAAAATACAGAGCGAAGCTCGGGCACCAACTGCTAGTATTTATTTATTCTCTAAAAGCCTTTGCTACAATTTGACGTAGTTTTGCTCGCGCCACCTTGCCTGTTGACGTCATCGGTAGCGAATCCATGAAGACCACTCCACCGCGGAGCTGTTTGGTCTCCGACAGTTTATCTGAAAATATTTCAACATGAGTTAATAATTCAGCAGGTTCAGGTACATAGTGGTTTAAAGTGCATGACCAATGAGTTTTTCTGTAAAATGATATGTCAAAAGTGAGGGTGACGCGAACCCCTCCACGGCTTCCTCAGCGGAACACGCCCCCTCTGGACCAGTGCAGAAGAGGAGGCCAAACAGGAAGAAGAGGAGGAGGAGCGCGGCGAAGAAGGCGGCAGCAGCGGCGAGCACCAGCGGCGCTATGTCGGAAACAGATAGGGAGCGCGGTGCCCCGGCACCTTCTGTGCCGAGAGGTACAGCGACGGGTAAGGTCCCCCTAAGTGACGCAGGGCGCAGGAACGCCCAGCGGCTGGAGCGTCGGAGACTCGATGCCGCTCTGGTCAACGAGCTTCGGCGGAACCAATTGGAGGGCGCCTTATACCCACCCAACGTGTCGGCCATCGCGCCTTCCGTTGGGGTGGTTATGGGGCGTCCACCACATCCCGACATGGGAGTCCGACCTCCTATGACGGTACAAAGGCCTGGTTCCGTGAACCCGACCCATGTCATGGGACGCAACATGGGACCGGTCGGAGTGCCGCCGCGGTCTGAGGGCACTCCCGCGTCGACCCCCAAAAAGGCTGCCAAGCAGCCAAACCCCCCAAGACAAGGGGCGCTCGCAGAAGGGAAAGGGGAGATGCATATTGTCCCGAACCCACAGACCTTTTCTGAACCCAAACCTGTGAAAGGCAAGGGCGTAGGAAAGGGCCGTAGTGGTGGAGGACCCGGCATCGAACCTCCCTCCAACCCGACCGCCCCTTGCGCAGAGGCGAGTGGCAGCAGCCGGAGCACCAAGCGGCAGAGGAGCTCGGACCTGGTGTCACCTTCGTCGGCAGTAGCTGACAAGAGGGTGCGCCTGGAACGCGGCACCTCCGCAGCGGAGGCTGCAACGGCTGGGGCCCAGCCAGAAAGGAGCAGTGGTCGAGAGGGCGACATGTCGTACGCAGAGGCCACAGTATCCCACCTAAGGGCGGTGATACTGGACAAATCTGGAGTGCACATGAACGGCCTCCAGACCGCCATGCTCCGAGGAAGGCTAGAGCAGCAAACGATGGCGTATTACACCGAGCACCGCCAGAGATGGACGTGTGCATGGCCAAGCTTCTTCACGATGCCCAGGCCAGCACACGGGGGACTGCGGGTCGAGCCCAAGGACGAATTTTCGTTCTCCTGGCTAGTTTCGACCGCGCAGGAACTACCCGGTCTCTGGCCGGGCTCGGGGGGATACAAAGTCGTCTCGGAGAGGGATCTGCCCCGATATTATAAAGGGGTGGTGATGGTCCCTGATTTTGAGGGCGAAGGAGAGCTCATACGGGACTTCTTGGCCTTCTTCAACAGGGATCTCAACATCCGCACCTGGCCGATCTTCGCCCACCGGATCCGGAAAGACGAAGCCATTACGAACAACGTAATGGTGTTTGGCGTTCCGGTGGACGAGGTCGAGATACTGGAAAAAGCCAGGTGTCGCCTCAATTACAAAATGGCCTCAGTATACGTGCTGCTGAGAAAGCCAAAGGCAGGGGACGTCAAAACCCCGATCGTGGCGCCGGCCCCAGACGCACCCTGCTCAAGCAGTGGTGAGTCGGGGGGGGGCACCACGACGGTCGATCCCGATCAAGAGTTAGAGTTAGGAGAGGGGGAGCTCTCGCAGGAGGAGATAGACTTGCTACTGGGCGACGGAGGAGGGGAGATTGCGGGGGGCATTTTAGGCCTCAGCATCCTCTCTCCTGCGACGCCCATGGACGCAGTGGAGTCTGCCTCGTCTGGTGAGAACTCCCTCTCCGGCCATCCACAATAGGATAGTCAGAAATGACTACCCTACATCCCCCAAATCCCCCCCCCCCATTTCTAGCAGTAACAGAGCTCTCTGATACGGTAACCAGGGCAGGACAACAAACCTCTAAACCCCCAACCCCATTAGGGAATTGCGGGGAACAAATCGTTAGGTCAAACATAAAAGCAGTCAACCAGCTTAAGATAGTTCAGGCCAACATCCAACATAGCGTCACTGGGTTCGCTGCACTAAGAAGAACCCTGGAAGAGCAACCAAACACAATAGCACTGGTCCAGGAACCCTACATTGTCCGAGGCAAGGTAAGCTTTAATGCCCTCCGCGGCAATGTTTTTACTCCACCACTGCAGAATAAAACACGTACACTTGTCTACGTTCCGAGTACGGTCAAAGCATCTTTGCTATCACACCTGTGCACGGACGACCTTACTGTTGTGAAAATAGAAACTGGCTTAGGAGGTAATCTAAACTCTTTGATTCTAGCATCTGTATACATGGATGGCGGGGCGCAAGCACCACCACCAGAACTCGAAAACCTACTGATCTACTGCAGACGACTCAAATCAGAATGTATTATAGGCTGTGACGCCAACGCACACAGCACAGTATGGGGATGCCAGGACACGAACGAAAGGGGGAGGGACCTCCTGGACTTCATTCTAAGGTATAACCTAAACATTCTGAACAGAGGGTCGGAACCAACTTTTGTGACGTCATGGGCCAGGACGATAGTAGACGTCACACTAGCCACAGATACTATTGCAGAACTAATAAATGACTGGCATGTCGCCACGCATGAGGCATCGTGTGCGGATCATAGGAGAATCAGGTTCAGCCTGAAGATAGGCGAGATGGTTCCGCGCAGATACCGAAACCCGAAGAAAACGGACTCAGGTCTCTATGTGGAGTCAATGGACGCAGCCCTGGGGGGGTTGCGGAAAACTGAACCCACGGAGACACTAACCCCAGCAGAAATAGAGACAAGGCTCGAATCACTGGTTAACAGCATGACAACCAGCTATGAAAAGGCTTGCCCTCTAATCACGGAAAGCAACAAGATAATTCACCGCAAAGACAGATGGTGGAACAAAACCCTCGGCAAACTGAGAAAGAAGGTTCGTCACCACTTTAACAGGGCCATGAACACAAATAGTGAAGAAGACTGGGCAGACTACAGAGTAGTAAGACAGGAACTTAAGCATGAGATAAAACTAAGCCGCAATAACTCTTGGAGGAAATACAGCAGCTCAATTGCATCCCAGAGTGAAACGGCCCGCCTGAGTAAAATACTTTCGAGTGACACCAAGATAAAACTGGGCACTCTCAAGAAGCCAGACGGTTCGTACACGACAACAGACAAAGAACAGTTTGAGCTTCTGCTACAAACACACTTCCCAGACTGCAATCTAGACGGGAATGCAAGCTGGGAAGCAGATCATGAGGGCCACAACCCGAATAAGGAAGACTGGGAACTAGCCGACGCCATTGTCACAGAAGAGGCACTGTCGTGGGCCATTAGAACCTTTGAACCATTTAAAGCAGCCGGCACGGATGGAATCTTCCCTGCGCTTCTACAATGGAATCTCACTAGAATCGAGGCGACACTCGCCACTATTTTTAGAGGATGCATTGCCTGGAAATATATCCCTCACACTTGGAGGGAAGTCAGAGTAGTCTTTCTGCCGAAGCCAGGCAAGTCGGACTACACCCAGCCCAAATCGTTCCGGCCTATAAGTCTAAGCTCTTTTCTACTGAAGACCTTGGAAAGGCTCTGCGACAGACACATACGTAGCGGACCACTGCTCAAGAATCCCATAAATAATAATCAACATGCCTATCAGTCGGGCAAATCGACGGAAACAGCCCTTCACAATGTAGTGCACAAAATCGAGAGCGCGCTAGACTGCAAGCAATCGTGTCTGATAGCATTCATTGACATCGAAGGTGCCTTTGACAAAACAACATTCCCGAGCATCGAGAAGGGCTTGAGGAATCAAGGTGTGGAAGAAAACCTAAATGAGTGGATTAACAAAATGTTATCAAACAGAGCAGCCCTCATAGAACACTCGGAAGTCACAAGATGCCTTGTAACTAAAGGCTGCCCGCAAGGAGGAGTACTGTCTCCTCTGCTGTGGGTACTTGTAGCAAATGAGTTACTTGACTCCCTCAATAAGGACGGGCTGCAAACCATAGGCTATGCCGATGATCTCGCAATCATGATTTCGGGATTGTTTGAATCGACCCTATGCGAGAAAATGCAGAAAGCACTCCGTATCGTGGAGGCTTGGTGCCACACGCACAGCCTAACAGTAAACCCCAGCAAGACAGAACTGGTGCTATTCACTCGCAAGCTGAAGCTACCAAATCTAAATTTACCTTCTCTTTTTGGAACCAAACTGGCTCTCAGCAAAGAGGTAAAATATCTCGGAATATGGCTAGACAGCAAGCTCCTATGGGGCAAACAACTAGAACATGTAACGACAAAAGCCACAAACGTACTATGGCAGTGCAGACGCGCCGTCGGCAAGGATTGGGGGCTAAAACCCAAGCTTTGTCTCTGGATGTACACGGTCATGGTACGGCCAGTGCTAACCTACGGTGCAGTGGTATGGTGGCCCAGAACAAACCTAGTCACCACAATCAGCAAGTTGCAGCAGGTACAAAGGCTCGCCTGCGCCCTGATTAGCGGTTGCGCAAAATCCACACCGTCTGCGGGACTGGATATGATACTAGGGCTAACGCCCCTCCATCTCCACATACAACAGGAGGCGATGGCAGCAGCGTTAAGGATAAGATCCACGAACCAGTGGAAAAGCAGTGGTAAACCAACAAACCACTCAAGAATTCTGGACAAGGCCATACAAGCCATCCCGGAGGCCGTAAAGGGAACTGACAGAATAGCCACGACATACCTAACGGACAAAAAGTACCAAATAGAAAGCCAAAGAGGAACGATAGATCCTATCTCGACCTCCAACATCTATCACGTTTATACCGATGGCTCCAAACAGAAAGCAGGAGCGGGCTGCGGCTTCTACTGCCCCGAAATGGGGCTATCACGCGCGCAACCCCTCAGCAACACAACAACTGCTTTCCAGGCAGAAACTCTCGGGCTTCTCCTGGCAGCAGCAGAGATGCTTACAATTTTAGAGTCTAAGACGAGCGCGGATATAGCAATCGAACGGACAATATTAATCTTTACAACAGACAGCGCAGCACTCATCAACGCACTGGGCAGATCCGATACAAGATCAGAATCAGTCGCACAATGCCACACTGCGCTACAAGAACTAGCTAAAATGCATACTGTCAAAATAAAATGGACAAAAAGTCATGGCTCGTGTTCAGGGAACAATGAAGCCGACTCCCTAGCAAAAGAGGGTGCGAAGCAGACACCTACCACAGACGACCTAGGCCTCTGCAAGCCCCCATCGGCAGAAATAAGAAATAGACTGAAGATGTACTCCCAGAAGGAACATCAAAAGCAATGGGAGCGCAGATCAGACTGCAAACACACAAAAACGATGCTGCCAGCGATGGATAAGCACATCACAACAAACCTACTCAAAATGAAAAGAGAGGACTTAAAACTAATGGTAGGAATCATCACGGGCCATTGCGACCTAAACTACCACCTTATGAAAACTGGAGCTACAGACAGCGACCTGTGTCGGGGCTGCCTGCAGGACAAGGAAACTGTGGAGCATGTGGTACTGCACTGCTCCGCAACAGAAGAGGCGAGGTCCAAGACAGGGCTCAGGGAACTCATTGAGTCGTGTCCCTCCACATCCACATCTGTGTCACCATCAGGTTTACTGGAGCACTGCTGCCACCAACCCAAAGTCCTTCTCCGTTATTTTAAGGAGTTGGGCTGGCTGGGGTGAGGTTTGGCAGGGGGATAATGCACAATACACCCCATCGCGGGACGTCAGTGCAGATCGTATTCCCCCAAATCAAATTAGAATTAGATGTGCATAATGCCAATAGATAACCCTCAAAACGGTGATGGAAAACATAATTATGAAACCGGCGCATAGTAGAACTTTTATCGTTCAAAAACGTGTATTTTTGTAACGTTTTAAGTTCTCTTAACCATTGCGTTAAAAGTAGCCCATGCATGAAAGGAGTATCTTTCCTGTGGCTACACTTGCTTGTAAAAAATAATGACATGCATGAGGTTAACGAAATGTAAAGCCTCCTTTGTTTGAAAAATTTGAAAATGGAACGTGTATTCAGCGATCACTCAATCGAGTTGTGTTCCTAGACTACAGTTTTATCGCTCGTCGATCAGGAGCTTTAAAAACAGTATCATCAGGCTTCTTTACTCGCGACTATATCTTTGATCGCCTGCGCGCTGACAGTGGAGCCAGGCCGCCTGACGACGCAAGCCACCGCGTGTTCTCCATCCTCCTCGTGAGGCACACACGTGACGCTCACTTCTTGGACGCCGTCGAGAGAGCGGATCACCTCTTCTACTTCCGGAGGGACTATCTGTTAAACAATTATTGCTGCTGCATTTATCGAAGGGGTGGAACACGCAAAGCTTTTTGTAGATGGCAGCACCATCGCTTGATGCATAGAGCAACCGCGGATGCGCGCAACCGGCTGTTAGCTAATGTAGATGCGTTATGGAGTCTGGAGACTGCGCAGCAAGGAGTTTCGAAACTTCTTTGGATAGCCGTGCCTGTCAGTCGGTCAAACGCATGCGCGGTTGCTCTATGCATCAAGCGGGCAAGCGGCAGTTTTCCCCCCCATAACATTAGGACCACAGAGTACTCTTCTATATTGGAAATTAGGACTAGGACACAGAACAGACTACATTCACTTCGTTGCACTCAGAGACGTGGGTAAAATATTAATAATCCTATTCTACAATCCTTCTATTTTGTTTATTTATTTATTTCAGGCAACATAGAACATAGATTTTAAAAATACAGGGTCCCGAAGTGGGTGCGACAGAGCTCGGCAGCCGACCTCAGAAACGTCGATAGAAGATTCCCTTAGGCCACAGATCCTCCTTCAAGTTTCATGTGCCTATAATAGCAGATCAGCACCCATACCCTTAAATTTGGAATAAAGCAATGCGGGCACCTTTGCTTGGCGATAGAAATAAGTACGACGTACGTAGGTACTTAGAAAACTTTTCCGGACGATCTTACACAAAGAACTCGGGGTAAAAAGCGGAAACATGAGGACGGAGACGGAAATTGAGTATTGCCTTATGCGGAGTAATCTTACTAGCTTGTAAGTGTAAGTGCACAGCTGTATATAACTTACATGGTAATTCCTGTACTTGATCAACATCTTCAATCGTTCCACAAAGAAGTAGTTATTTTCTTGATCCCGGTAGAGTAAGTCTCCAGTTTTGAACCAACCGTCTTCAGAGAAGGCTTTGGCTGTTTCTTCCGGGTTATTGTAATACTCCTGGAATCATAAAATGATCATGCTTATCATCATCATCTGCTTGAAAGGTGCTGCTCGACATAAGGCTCTCCTGTACGATTTAGAGCACTTTCCATTCACCGCCTTCCCGTGATCTTTACAATGTCGTCTGTCCAACTGGGAAGGGCTATGATGTATGTAATGGCCCGAACACACCTAGTTCGCTGGCGGTAGCGATCAGTGAAACGGTGTCAAATATCGCTGTCAGATTTGAGATTTGACAGCGAATATTTGACAGCGTTTCACTGTTCGCTACCGCCAGCGAACTAGGTGTGTTCGAGCCTTAAAGCATTTTATGCTTCGTCTTCTGGTTTGTGGTCGCCGTTCGAGAAGCTTTATTCCCAGGGGCTCAATAAAATTGTAGACCAGTGACTTTTTTGTCACAGTAGATATATATATCACAAGAACTGTCAAATTCACTAAAGAAACTGACAGTTCTTGTGATATAGGTATATCTACCGTGACAAAAGTCACTGGTCTAGAATTGAGGCCCAGCGCCAGCGGTTGTCGATTTTACGCATCCGGACATGCCTATTGCCTCTTCAACTTGTTAACTCTGTAGCCTTTCTATAGTTTTCATCTATGATTCTATCACGCAGTAAAAAGCCCAACATAGATCTCTTCATAGCCTGTAGCTGTAGGAACGTGTCTTTTTCTTACCGCAAAGCATAATGTTTTTGTCCACAGTTCGCCTGTCACGTTTGGTTCCGTTATTTCGTTTCCTGACTTCGGATCTACCAACTAGAACAATAAATTAAAAGTCAAAGGGGCTTAGCTGTTTTCAGTTTTAATAAGTCCACTACGGGACATATGCCTCCTGCATAAATTGGGGAGGTATGCTGTTGTCATGATTCGGCATGATGAGCAGAATAGCTCCTCAAAATGCAGTAAATTGCTCACTTTTAGTGTGCTCGCGAGGCTTACAGATCACGGAGGCAGTAGCTATATTTTAATTGGGTATATACCTTGACAGGCACGTCTCCATAGGCTCGTCCGCAGTTCCCAGCTGGTCCTAATGGGTTAGGGCTGAACACAGGTCCCAAATTTTCAGTTTGTCCGTACACCTCCAATACTAAAGTGTCTGCTCGAACTTTTTTCTGAAAGTGTAAAATGAGGATGAAGGAATCAGGTCAGTAAGTTAGGTACGAAAATATTTACAAAGAAAATCATAAATCAACATGAATCTATCGCCATGTAGCGCACCAAAATATTTGTAAGATATTTTTGTTTTATAATTGCATGCTCTCTCTTTGAATTCTCTTTTTGTTAGTTTGTAAGGTGTACAATAAAGAATTTTTCATTGCTCATACTCTGAAAGTAGGTCTGAAGTTGCCTGAGGGGCCTAATTGAAAGTAAAACTTTCAGCCCTAGGGAGAATCGCTTTCTACTGACAGCTGTCAAATTATAAAAAAAAACAAGTACTATTTTATTCAACCATGTTCCAACTTTCTAAAGTCTTTCTAACTGCAAGGAGGTTGTTCAACAAAATTCCAACTTTTTATTCAGCAAGTAGGTTGGAAACCCATTACAACGGTATGAAGTTTAAAAAGTCTAATTAGAGCGCAATGTAAAATTTAAATTAAAATTTAAATAACATAAAGATAGTATTAAATAAATAATATATCTTCTAAATTACTTTATTAATATATCATCCATGTCAACAATATTTATAAAAAATATGATAAAAATTAGCACTGCCTACTATCCTCGTGTGTTGATTCCTTATACGGCTTAATTTTTATATTCGTACTCGTACGTTCAACTATTTCTTTAAAATAACATAGATTTGAGCAAACAATTTACCATTTTTTAAATTATGAAAATGAAAATTTTGGCTGAATAATACTGGTGAACCGAAGCCGAAGGCCCGCCAGAGAAAAATAAAAAAAAACCCGGGAAGGCGGCAATTCAATCTTCATTTTCACAAATTTTTCTTTCATGTTTTTATTTTTACTTTCCTTGTATTCGTAATGAAAAGCACAGTGTTTACCTCGGATGAAAGTCTTTTAAGTCCCTCAAGCTCCATTGGCGCCCTCGCTACGCTCTGGCGCCAAACCCGTCTCGGGACTCAAAAAACGTGACTTTCAACACTCGGGTAACAATGTACTATTTGTGCATAGAATCTATCTATGCACAATATACATGTCAAGACGAAGCTTATTTTGAAATGAAACTATAAAGATATAGTTGCTTTTTAACCGACTTCCAATCAAAAAGGAGGAGGTTCTCAATTCGGTTTTTATTTTTTTTTATTTTTTTTAATGTTTGTTACCGCATAACTTCGTCATTTGTGAAGTCGGTTTCTCTAGTTTTTTAAACTTATAATTATTTGTTACTTGTTTATTGTATGTCGTCCTTTAGGTACCTAGTTTTTATTTGAATTCTTACGTGTACTTACAATTTGTGTCCTAATGAACATTTGTAATTGGATAAAGTGTGGGTGCAACTCACCTTAAGTGCAGCAATCGTATCGCTATATACCTTCCCCCCGGAGAGGAAGATACAGCTGAAGCACGTGAAATCACACTGTTTCGAGCTTTTCAGGATCCCGGAGGCGAGGGAAGGGCCGAGTAAGCCTGATACTGGCTGAAAATTATACATAAGTAGGTTATAGGTATATAGAATCCTTGGTCTCATAACAGAATCGATTTCATAACCGATCATACCCGATGATTCTACGTCATACAAAAGAAAACTACTTTGGACGAGATAAATGATATAATTTACGTCGTCCAAAGTAAAAAGTACCTTCCCATTTATATTATCGATGGACGTCCTTAGGGGGGGGGGTAACAGCTAGGTAGCGCTACAGTGCTAAATGTAAAATGGACTAAATGCTGGTGATCGTCTGACGATTCTTACAAAAATCGTCAGACGATCACCAGCATTTAGTCCATTCGAAAAAAAAAGGTGGAGGGGGTGAGTTTGCGCACGCAAAACATGCACTTTACACCACCTTGTCATCATCATCATCAGCCTGAAGAAGTCCACAGCTGGACATAGGCCTTCTTTACACATTTCCAGGAAGAACGATTCTGAGCCCTTTCCATCCACCGACTTCCCAATCACTAGTCGGGAGAAAGAAAGATGGCTTCGTAATGCGTAGATGATTGTTTTCCATGCTCAGAGTTTTAACTGTTGGTGGGTATTCAATGAATAGTTTTCACCGTAATCATACGTTTACGTTCAAATCGAAATATCAGACATTAGACGCGCATTATTATCCCTTTTGAAGTTAGTTGCTGACTGTAAGTACCTGGTACTTATTGATAATATCAATGACATGGTCCACAGTGGCCGGCGCCGAAGTCTGGATCTTGGTATGATGAAAAAGAGGCATTGATATCGCGCTGAAGAATCCCGATATCCATTGGATGGGTGATAGGTTCAAGGCTGGCTCGTTCATCGGCGATAAACTGTAATGAAAGAATTTCCATTTGAAGGTAATAAGGTAAAGTCAGTAGCTATATATTTTATTCAGCTTTATTTTTTTAGCGTAACAGCTAATCATCAGCCGAGAGAAGTCTACTAGACTTCTAGATTCAACTAGGATTCTAGACCCTATACATTTCCAGGAAGAACGATTCTGATCCCTCTCCATCCACAGACTTTCCGCGATTTTAACAATGTCGACGGTCCATCAGGCGGCCTACCTTCGGTCTTCCAGTTCCAGAGCGCGTAACTGTAGGTATTGATGAAATAAAATTATTTATAAGCAATCCCTCTTATAAATGCATTGCCTAGAGCTAGTGGCTAAGTAGCGGAAACCAGTCCGTTAACTAAGTACCTACGTTCTACTAGGGTAGGTACTTTTATTTTTATCCATCTTATTCTTATCTTTTTTTATCCATGTAACTGAATTACCACGAGAAAAAAGTAAATACCAGAGAGTAGTGCAGCAACCTTTGAAGAGTTTACTCTTGAGTTTTTTATCATTGTGCAAAGTAATTTCATTTGTAGAGTCGTGATAATGGCGATTGGTTATAAAATAATACAGTAGGAACCAGCTACATTTCATACATAAGTAGGTATCTTGATATCATCTTTAGTCTAGAGGCTCGTTCAGATATTCATCATCATCATCATCAACCTATATTAGTCCACTGCTGGACGTAGGTCTCTCCCAAGACGTGCCACTGAGCTCGGTCTTCGGCTCTTCTCCTCCAGTGCTTGCCAGCTACATTTCGCAGATCGTCGCCCCACCGTGCCGGAGGGCCTCCTACACTACGCTTACCTAAACGCGGTCTCCACTCTAGTATTCGTTTGCTCCAACGATTGTCTGTTCTACGGCAAACATGGCCGATATTGGTCATATTGGTTCAGATATTGGTCCTAGGCAACAAAGTACGGCCTCCGAGCAGAAATTCCTGATGGCTAAACAAACTCACCTGTTTACGCCTTTAGCTTTCATGGTCTTCAACAACATTGTCTTCATCTTCAGCTTCCAAGTGTAGTGTCTAATGGCTGCTAGCTTCAGGACGCCAGTCGTGCCTCCAGAGCTGACTAGCCACGCGTAGATCTTATCCTGGTCTATTTTAGCTGGCCTGAAACGAAATAGGTTTAAAGTCATGTAAAAAAAACGCTGGCAGAAGGTTGAGGGGCTGTGTTTGCATTTCACCTTTTTCTAGCGTACCTACTTTATACGTGACGATACTAGGTAGGTATAATTTTGTAAAATTAAATAAACTAAACACAAACATTCGCTTAGGAAAGCTACATCTTCCATGATGTAGATACCTCTTCTTCCATTGTACTTCTCTAGGCTGAATCAGGCTGATGATGGTATGCTGGATGTTCTTTGATATAGGTATCGTCACGTAAAAAGGACGTTGGAAAAAGTGAAGCATGCAAAATAACCTCATACCATCAAATACCTAAGAGCGGGTTTTGCATGCGCAAACATCCGCTCCACCTACTTGCGAACTATACTTACTGGAACTCTTCAACCGGCAAGTCATCGTCACAGTTCTCTATGAGCTGCCGCATGGAATCGGCGCCAGTTCCGAAGGTCACCACTCTGGTGGAAAGCCCCAAGTCACTGGCGGCCGTTGCGTAGAGGTTCTGCTGGTCAGGCTCACAGAATGCAATTTTTGGAGCTGTCAGTTTAAAAAATGCTCGAATTTCGTCTGAAAAAAAACGGTATGCTATTTGATGAAGATTGAAGATATAATATACACCAGAATACTGAATACCAGGAGAAAGGCGATCATTCGCTGTTTGTATTGGGAGCCGATGTCGCCAGTTTTAAATTTCCACTATTATATTTAAAATATCACTAAATATGAGGATTCTAAGAAAGGAAGGAAGAAAGATGTTAAGAAAGTAGGTATTTCTATGTTTTATATTGTCGCTAAACTTGTCCGGAAAGTAATTCTTGCGCTGCTGCAAGGCATTTTTCACTTTACGCCTCCCGAAAAAACTGTTGAATTTGTATGGAGAAAAGAGCATAATATGTTCATGTATTTTGGCGACACTTTTCCGGACACATGGCCGTTCTACTTTGTTCTTAAACGAACTTATATGGCGGCGCTAATCAATATTATTTGTACTAGTCGTGAGGGTTTAATTAGTGATGCCATTTAGGATTTGTTTCATCATTGGTGCTGGTTAGGTATAGGTACCTACCAACACCTTGGCTTTTTACCTACCTTTAATTTATGTCATTCTATAATCAGAATTCTATATTCAGGAAATATGTTATATTACAGAGATTAAGTTCGCCTATGTACATACAATGCAATTTTTTTGTTTTAGTGTAATAAAGAATTTTCTATCTATCTATCTATAGATAGATACCTTTTAGAATCACGGCTATGATTCTGTGTGTGTTTGGTGGAATTCATTGATCTATGATGTTTTTAGCATTATCCTTGTTAAGTAGGTACCTGCTATGACTAATGGGTGCCTATGGTTCGACTGACTTCTCGCGACGATGTTCGCAATGCTACTATCTAATCTTTCCTGAAGTAGGTAGGTAACTCTTAAGAAAACCTTTTGTATAAATGGAGAAACCTAGGTAACTCTTGAGAAACCCTCTTGTACCTATACACCCCTACTTTTTAATTACCAAAAAAAAAAAAATGCCGATATTGGCTGCCGATACTGAACACATCCACGAAAAAAAAAAATTTTTTTGAGACAAAAAAAATCTTTTTAAATAACCATAATTTTTTGTCAAATATTGAGAAATGATTCAACAAGCAAAAATCATTTCATTCATAAACGCTAAATACCAAGCGGAACCGAACAGCGTAATTTTTTTTCTCTCTAGTACTACGTAACTAATATGTCCATAATTTTATGCAGGATTTCTGAAAATTTTAACATTTAATAACTTTGTCATTTTATCGAAACTAAAAATTCTGATTGCACATTCATAATGTTCTATCCCTACTTCATTACCCTATTTTTTTTTTCTGGTAATTAAAAAGTAGTGGTGTATAAGGTAACTGATTACAAAATCATACACCAGCTAGTAGTATTAGTAGAGCTCTTTGTGAAGGGCTCGCCCGGAGAAGTAGGTACTACCACCATGACTATTTCTGCCTTGAATTAGCATTGCTGTATTTCAGTTTGAAGGGTGCCGGTGAAATTAACTGGCACGTGAGGCTGAATATCTGTATGCCTCAAGTTGATGGACGCAGAGCAGTGCATCGTGGGGCTCATTCCTGACGCGCGTGACCTACGAAGCAATGCTTTGTTCAAGGCGATGGTTGCCACTTAACATCAGGTGGGCCATATGCTTGTTCCATCAACTATTGTACCTATATATAAAAAGCTTAAAACCTAAAATGTCCGTATGCAGAAACAATGCTTGAAAGAAAGAAAAAAAGAAAATCATTTATTCAACCACCACAATTGTATAGGTACCTAAAAAAATAAAACATAAAAAAGAAGCAGAAAACTTAACATAATGTATATACTTACAAAAAACAATAAAAATAATATTCACATGCATAGTGGTGGTGAAAAGGCCTACAGTTCAGCATATGCTACCATATGTTAACATATAGTAGCGCTGGTCTTCCACTGAGACCTGCGTTGACTTCACGGATATATAATTGAGTCAGAGTAGCCGTACATTGTATACAATATATTAATGAGCACAGTAGTTGAGTCTCAGTCTCACTCAAACATACATTTTTGTAATTTTTCAATGGAGAACTATAAAAAAACCAATGCTTGATGCTCGACTCAGACTCAAGCACTGTTTCTGAATACGGTTCTTAGTCTTACAAGGCATTGAAACTAAGAAATAGGCAAAGGCATTGAAATCTTAGCTAGTTCGATCAAAATAGTGTACTAGCTGCTACTGCTACTAAGCTTTGTACTTTGGTCAAGGTTAATAAATCGCACGTATCGCATGTAGAGTCAAATTGTTAAAACCATTGTGATCTTAAAATAGGACTAAAACGATAGTGTTAAACGCAGGAAGTCGAGTGATAAGGATGGCATTAAACTCTTGGAATTAATGTTATACCTACCGATGAAGGAGTGCTCATAGACAGATATGATTATGGGAGCATAATATACCACAGCAGAGGAAATAGGAGCAATTGAAAGATACGACTTTATTCATTGTTATTCTGTTATAGGCTGTCCTAGACATTAAACTCATGAAACTCTGTATTATTTTACTTTGCTGTTGTTCTTTTCAATAAATAAAAATAAAATCAAATGACTATATAGAGGAATTCTCGCGGGTCATAATGAAGATGATGACAGTCGTCGGACCAAAACAAACTTACCTAGTTTAAACAGCGGATCCACGCCAGCTACAGGCAGACCATTCAAAATAGCAGCATAAAATGGTATGTGTATATTAATATGGTTGTTCCCTCCTATGACCAGGACATCTCCAGGCACCAGGCCTAGCTTCCTGAGGCTTTGAGCAAGACGCACAGACCGGTTAAGCACAGATGCGTTCGTCTCTTTTTCACCCGTGGCTGCGTCTATCTGTTGGAAGGAGTTTGAACTAGTTCGTAAGCGGCTGAAAAGTTATAGCCGGGCGGGCCCATCTTACTTTGATTTTATTTGAACCAGATACCTAAACCTTATCCGAGGTAAAATTGTTTCAGCTTCAAACGTATAGACAGAATTGATGACAGGTGGAATAGGAAGACAACCGATTGGTGGCCAAGACCCGACTACAGAAGCGGTGGACGCCCTGCCAGTAAGATGGATGGACGATATCGGACAAGTCACGGAATTGGGCTAGACTGGCACAGGGTAGCAGTTCGTGGCAGATGGCAAAAACTTATTATGGCCATAACCATACCCATGAGTGTGTATGGTTATGAGTCATATTTGGTGCCCGGAGTTTTTAAGTTAGGCATTGTAAGGCCTCCATCATGGTTGCTATAGAATAGAAAATATAATCTAGCAGTAAGAACTTTTTATTTTTAAGCAAGTACTTAGTAGAGCATGGTCGCTAACTATTGGCCTCGTACACAAGCTCAAAGTCACGCAACAAGCTATGGAGAGAGCAATCCTGGGAGTTTCACTTACGTGATAGAATCAGAAATGAGGATATCCGTAGAAGAACCAAGGTCACCGACATAGCTCGTGGAAATAGTAAGCTGAAGTGGCAATGGGCAGGTCATATAGCTCGAAGAACCGACAACCGTTGGAAAATAAAGGCTCTCGAATGGTGACCACGAACCGGAAGACGAAACGTAGGGCACACACCCACCAGATGGACCGACGACATTGTTAAGATCGCGGGAAGTCGGTGGATGGGAAGGGCTCAGAATCCGTCTTCCTGGAAATGTGTAGGGGAGGCATATGTCCAGCAGTGGACTTTGCAACTTTGTGTCAATAAATAAATATTTCAAAAAAAATATTTCATTTCATTCATTTCATTTCTTCAGGTTTATGATGATTATTACTTAGTAAAGGTATTTGTGTAAGAGTTCGCACGAGGAGGGATACTACAGGAAATTGGACCCAGTGCATCATGTATGACACTTGAGGTGCAATGAAAATGAAAGCCCTCGAACTATACGCTTTTAGGGGAATGTAATTTTTTTTGGGATCATTGTGGCTTCTTACGTCAGTGTTGCCCTCTTAAAATAAATCTAGAAATACTGTTTACGTTTGTTTCAAAGGAGATAATTTTATGTCCTTCCTCAATTTAAAATATGCAACACGTAATAAATGAAATTGTCTTACCTGGCAAATAGCAGTAGGTCGCTTTTTCATACAATCCAGAAAAATGTGTCCCATGTGGGCTTCACTGTCATCAAACAACGCCATCAATGTTTCTTTCGGCCGGTTATTTTTAAACGTTTATAAGCGTTCGCCGAGATGCAGAGGCGAATGGAAACTGTTGCGGTTTTGTGTCGGGAGTGATTTTATTATTATCTACTATCCAGTGGCGGATTTACACATTTGCCGCCTGTACCAACCTACTAACACTAACCGCGATATCCGTACCTATCACAATCATAGGGTATCAATAATAATTTAAAAAGTTAAAAAGAAAGTCATCTTGAGAAGTACATCTTACACGTAGGTATACATACGTTAAAGATTTTTTAAATTGAATTAAGTATATTAATTAATTCTTTTAATTTATTAATTTTCTATAAATTATTATTTTTGAATGGATTATTATTTTTTTGCTACTTAACTTTTATTTTATACTTTTTGCATGTCGGTCTCCGCCTCCGGCGAAGTATGTGACCCAGTTTTTTTAATTATAACCTAATTTTACCATGTTCCTTGCAAATAAATATATTTTATTTCATTTCGACGGTTGTCTTCGCTTTACGTCCACTTTTACCACATTCGAAACAAGTCAAGAAGACGGGCATGAAAATAATAATGTTCGTGAAAATAATAATGAAAATAGTAATCAATCAATCAATAATTTCAATATTTCGACGGTTGTCTTCACCTTAAATCCCTTCACCACACTTGTTCTTTTGAAATACATAGACGGGTATAAAAATGCCTATTATCTGCATCTCCAGTCGATTACCGTTTCGTAAGAACATCAGTTTTCTGGCTAAGCCTTGATCGTTCATAATTTATCAAGTCGTGTACATAAACATACAACCGAATTGAAAACTTCCTCCTTTTTTTAAGTCAGTTAAAAAGTGCCATGTAATGCTTACAAACCGTAATAGTACGGGAGATGACAGTCAGATTTATTCATAGTGACAAAGATGAGACCTTTTTTTTTAACGGGTGGAAAATCTGCACACAGACCATCCAACTACGCTTGAAGGAGCGGACCTATGGTATCAGGACTGCTATGACTCCGAATCAATCAGAAAAAAAATCTGCCGAAAGTAACCAAAACTTCACATTTTCCAAACAAAAATGGTACAAAAAACAAACCCATGACAGACTGAAAACTGACAGGAATGCCCCCTGTAAATTTTACTACTTTTTACACTTTGTCCTACTGCCCTAGAATTATATCTTTGTTTTTTTACTTTCGGTAATTTTTTTCTGATTGTTTTGGAATCAGCATCAATTAGCGGTCCATGACTTAGGTCTCATCTTTGTTTCAAGTCGATGGGCAATCTGATTGCCGGCTCCCGTACTATAAGGCAAACTTTGAGTGACGCGACTAGACAAGGTCACAATCAATAACTACTTTGCACCAGTACCTACGTGTTTGATATCTTTGTAACCTATACATATTTACGTCATTGCATCAAAAAAGGTAATATATAATTATAAGTTTAAAAAACTTGAGAAACCGACTTCATTATCAAACGGCTAAACCGATTTTAATCAAAGTTGTTTGGGACAATCTGGACGTAAGAATAACCTTCCAACTACAAAAATAATTTTCTAAATCGGTTCATAAATGACGGAGGCATGCAGTTACAAACATTAAAAAATTATTTAAAAAAAAATGGCAACACCGATTTTAATAAAATTAAAATGGGACCAATCTGGAAGCAGTACCTTTCAGATAAAAATTTTTTTTCAAATCGGCTCACAAATGACGAAGAAAAAAAAAATACAACCGAATTGAGAACCTCCTCCTTTTTGATTGGAAGTCGGTTAAAAACGGGACATTGGCATTCACGAATACACACACGATCACGCACACAAAGTTTGACATGCAATGTCAATGTCCCACGCAGTACCATGCCTATTTCTGCCGTGAAGCAGCACTGCTGTTTCGGTTTGTGAGGCTGAACATCCTTATGCCTCAAGCTGATGGAAGGAGGGCAGTGCATCGTAGGGCACGTTCCTGACGTGCGTGACCAACGAAGCAATGCTATGTTATAGGCGATGGTTACCACTAAACATCAGTTGGGCCCTATAGGGGAAGCAGGGGGAATAGCGCTCACCTCTGTAACTCTGTCAAAATGGAACGTAGCAACATGCCATAACGCGTGAAGTACGAGGAAAGGGAGTCTCTAACAGACAGGGATGCAAACGGGTAGTCAGCTCGCGTCATGTGACCGTGAAGTTCGTTTTTTCGTTTTCGGCTGCGCTGAACTAATTTTTGGTTCAGTGTTTTTTGTCAGTAAGTCCAAAACTTAAACTATTTATTTATTATTAATTTTACTTTTCTAACAATAAAACTATTTAATTTTGTGATAAGGTAATCATTTTTCAACAATTGTGTATGCATTGTTTTTTAATTTTAAATTGATTACAAAATGACTGAGCGGCATTACCCAAAGCCAGGGGCAATGCCGCTCAAACGTTTTTTTTTATAATGTTTTCCTACAGCTAGTAGGTCAAAGATATATGCTTTTGTTGTTAATCTGTTGATAACTCGATAATTAAAGACTATATTACCTTTCTTAATTTTGATTTATTCTATATAATTTAAAAAATACACCCAGTTTTCCGCCATTCCCCCTCCTTACCCTACTTGTTCAACAGCTAGTTTAATAAAATCTGTAAATATCGTTGGTCGTAAGTATCAACCTACGAGTATATTTAATTTAGGTACTAAATACTCATTTAAAACAACAGTTTTAGAACATACGAGTATTCTTTATTAAAAGTAAGTAAGGCACTTCATGTTTTATTGACTGGATATTAATTTGACATCAGTATTTGTAACTCTGATATAATATAGTTTTATTATAATAGCCTTGAACAAGGCCTTGTGATGGTAAAAGCACCAGTGTGACAAAAGGATTTAAGGGGGTACGATTTCCATACAAACTTAATTTACACAACTATGGGCGAATAAAGTATTAATGTACACTGAAATAGCTGTAATAGGCTTTTACAGTGGTCCTTATTACCGGCCAGTTATATAAAGTTGGAGTGTCAGCCGTTGGTAGTGGCAGTCGGGGCTTCAGAAAAAGAATGACGAAAAAATTACTTTTTTGGTTTTTTATTAATATTTCTGTTATCCTACAGTTTTCTCCAACTTTATATAGGTAACTTAAGACCACTGTAAAATTCTATTACAGCTATTTCAGTGTACATTAATACTTTGTTTGCCCATAGTTGTGTAAATTCAGTTTGTATCGGAATCGAACAACCTTAACGGTCATCTCAGAGGCTTTTTTCATACACACCATGATAGATGCTTAAGTATGAAGTTGCCGTTAAAACTTCAGCAAAAAACATTCATACTATTATTTTGGCACATTCACTGACATGTCGTAGAACTTCAAAAGTTCGAAAACATGTGTCAAGTGTACGAAAAGGTGGCGCACTTTAAATCCTTTCAGCACACTGGTTCGCAAGAACTAGTAACACGACATGAAGAAGAAGACACATTTAGGGCTAATTTTACGGATTACTAATCGATAATTAAAAATTTTGACGGTTGTTTAACTCAAAATTTACTAGCTTTTACTAAAAATATGAGCTAGACAACTGTCAAATATTTGAATTGTCCAACCAGCAACCACTTTTTAATCCGGTACATTTTAAATTCGACAATACATCCAACAATTTGTAATAGGATCTTAAAACTAAAATTCCATAAAACATATAAACATATCCGAACACATAAAAAACTTGTTAGATAATAAATTTATAACACTAAACAGATAATCCATTGCATGGAAGAACATAATAACGTCTCTATAAATTAAAACTAAATATATAAAACCCGCATCAATAAGAAAATCATTACTATAGCTACACTACAGTACCAACACATCCCAGACGCTCAACCAAATCCCACAAAAAAGACCTAGCTATTACACAAACATACACAATTATCGTTCTAAACACGAGCGTCTGTGAGTGGTTACGCCCGTAGCACACCTCCGCTGCGGAACCGTTAAGGCTGAGCGCAGACTTTTTTCACGACAGTCTTTTGACAGACTTTTAAGTCTGCCGCGAAACAGTTTTGTCTACGACACGTCGCACATCTAAAACAAAACTGTTTTGTCTACTGGGGTACGTTTGGTGGGAGATTGTTTTGTCTTTGATGTGCGCGCCCACATACAAACAAAAGAGAAGCCGACATTCGTAGTCAGATTCGTCACTGTGCAGTTCTTGTAGGTATAGACAATTTTATCTATGAGACGTTTTGTTTGAAGTTTGCGCGTCTTCATATATTTTGTAAAGCGGTATCTGTCTTAAGACTGTCGTGACTCAAGTCTGCTCTCAGCCTAAAGCGACACCGCTAGATGAATTCCGCTCCGATCAAGTGTAGCTTGATTAGCGGAATGGGCATTTGCACCTTTGGCTTTGCCAATTTCAACAAAGACGTGCGAAAAC
Organism: Thera britannica; assembly: GCA_939531255.2. NCBI lineage: Eukaryota > Metazoa > Arthropoda > Insecta > Lepidoptera > Geometridae > Thera > Thera britannica. Next base: position 7,536,412 of record OW618039.2, on the reverse strand, counting down.
AACGCGGCACCGCAACATAATGGCGGCCAAAGCGCGGAGGTGTGGCTGGCGTCAGAGCAGATCGACGAAACCACGCGGAGAAAGAGATGGAATATAGTCGAATTTACGCGTTAGAACAGGCAGTTTCGCTAGTGATCCGCATCTCCTACACGGGACAAGATATGACGAAATTACTATGCATATTTTTTTTCAATCAGGCGTTGAGATTTGAAACGGCGCCGGCGGCAGTGAGGTTCGGAAGTCCCGATTAGTGGAAAGGCCACGGTGTCCGTTCTATTCGCAGTATTCATGTTCTGTGGCTCAAGCCCCGAACTTTTTTTCGTAAAAACCTATTATTAGTATCGCAAGCCCACTCCTTAGAAGTCAACAGAGGTGCGGGTTGTTCGTACGGTCCTAAATTTATAATAACCACATGCATAGGTTGATTGAACATCGTTGTAAGTTAATTAAACAATACTTAAGTGACAAACAGACAGTAAATACCGGTGTATTTATCGCGTAAATTACCTATTTTATTTATAAATTAGCTGCCTGTCCCGGCTTCGCACGGGTGGACATTTATTTTAAGTATAAACAAATAAATATAGCCTTGTGTGTGATGTTACTCAGGGTGAATGTAGCTTGCCAATGGTGAAAGAATTTTTGAAATCGGCACAGTAGTTTTTGAGTTTATTCACTACAAACATACAAAAATACAAATCTTTCCTTTTTATAATATTAGTATAGATATAATAATGTAATTTACGCGATAAAAACCCGTGTAATAGATTTAGTATGTGTTATGATTGCGAAAGTTCAAAAATAACTAATTTAAAAATATTTGTGGTTTCGATCCTCTAGAATTGAAAGTTGTCTCTGCCAGAGGTTATGGTAATATTATATTAACAGTATCATATGTTAGAATCTTGTTTTATGATCAAGACTTCCTTCTGCAAGACGCCTGATCCGATTCTGCAGTTGGGTAGTATTTGTAAGCCCTCCACTCTGAAAAAAAGAGTACTTGTCAATTTCTAAACCGAATCAAATATTTTTCTGCAGAACTACTAACAAAAGGGAAAGGGGTATGAAATAGCCTTCATAGCTCGGTTGATAGTAGCCACATAGTAGCTTCGCCTTCACCGTTTGAGGGTTAATTGGCCCTAATTAGCTTTAAAAACAAACGGTAGTAGTTTTTATTTTTTCAAAACCTTCAGAAACATTTGCGATCAAATAACAATATCACATAATACCAACATTCATTCCAACTGCTAACACTTTGAGTTAAGACCTCAAGTAATGTTGGTTAAAATACCACCAAAATTACACTCAAAATAACACCAGAAAAACAATTAAAATGAAAAAGCTATGTGATTTTCCAAAATGACAGAAAACGAATCTCCAGACTCTGCTTAAGTCCTTCTTCTTGTATAGGTACCGGCACATTACTTTAGCGCTGACCGTTATTACGCAGAAGTCAAAAATAAGGTACCTGAGGGGGGCTAGCGGAATGAAGGGCGGGCGTGCGTAGCGCTGATTGGCTCTCCAGTCGCACTCCGCTCTCTGAACCAATAGGACACTGCACACATCCACACATCCAGTGTGCGCGACATGGCACACTACGACGCATGCGCAGGTATCCCCTCCGCGTATCGCTCAGCGCTAAAATTATGTGCCGCTAGTTATACTCACTCTGAAACTCCAGTGACGCAGCTGTCAACCTCGCACCGTATGGCTTGTTCCCCGCATTCCTTTATACTAGTGTTGTTCAGCTCCACTTGTGCTCCCGAATACATTTGTATGCCGACGCCACATCTCTTTATTGTGCAGTTTCGTAGCTCTACCTGCAGAGTTTAGTATATTACATACCCAGGGAAGTAAAATAAGAAATGTCTCAGATCACATGTAATTGTTTACCGAGGTGAAGCGGAGATTGACAAACATGTGATCCGAGGCTTTCTTTTTTACTTCCCGTGGTGTGTATACGATTTTTCTGCTCGACGACGGCGGAAAGGGGCAACTTCGGTTCGTGTAGCGGGCCGAAAGTTGCCACTTTCCACCTGGTGAGCTGAAAAATAGTTTACAGACATTTTCAGGTATGAGAGCATTGGTTTAGTGGTAGCAGTCCCGCCTTCTGATAGACGGTCGTGGGTTCAAATCCAGTCATGTGTCCACCAATGGGTTTTCTTTGAAAAAAAATATGTGCACTAATTACTGGCATATAGATTTTTCGATGAAAAACCTGGTGAAATTACTGGTACGTGAGGTTAAACATATGTATGCCTTAAGTCGTAAGGCACGTTCCTGACGAGCGTGAAATAAAGGCAATGCTTTGTTATAGGCTATGGCTATGTAAAAATTTCAGTTATCTGGTTCACGCAACAAAAACTTTTTTTTTGAAGTGAAAACTTCTTTAGCGGCGTTGAGCACTTTCTGTAATGGGTATAAAATCTTAAACTCGCGTCAGGGCGTCAGGGCGTCAGGATCACGTGACCTTATCGAAAAAGCGTAGGACGGATTTTTTGCAGAAATGTACCCTAAGACTACAACGTAGAGTTCATAAGAAAAATCGAAAAAAAGCGTAAGACGCTACAGATACGCTAGTAGTTACTATGACACGGTAACGTCACAGAATAGATAATAGTTAGTAGCAAGCATACCAAGGCGTTTTTCGTGACTGTAGTAGGTATAGGTACATACCTATTATAGATTTTATGAACTAGCGGCCGCCCGCGGCAGGTAGTAGTGGTCATTGGTACCTACATGATTTTATAGATCTACTGTATTTATTTTTCGAGTGGAGCATTGCGGCGAGCGAAGCGAGCCGCCATGCGACCATGGGAACAGCGCGGCGAGCGAAGCGAGCCGTGCTGTGACTCCCCCCAAGCCCCCCAGAACCCCCTCCTCCTGAACCCGGGGGGAGCGTCGCGGCGAGCGAAGCGAGCCGCCACGTGACCACGGGGAACAGCGCGGCGAGCGAAGCGAGCCGTGCTGTGACCCCCCCTAAGCCCCCCAGAACCCCCTCCTCCGAAACCCGGGGGGAGCGTCGCGGCGAGCGAAGCGAGCCGCCACGCGATCACGGGGAACAGCGTGGCGAGTGAAGCGAGCCGTGCTGTTACCCCCCTAAGCCCCCAAGAACCCCCTCTTCCTGAACCCGGGGGGAGCGTCGCGGCGAGCGAAGCGAGCCGCCACGCGACCACGGGGAACAGCGCGGCGAGCGAAGCGAGCCGTGCTGTGACCCCCCTTAGCCCCCCAGAACCCCCTCCTTCTATGTCTGCCGTTTTACTTCATTTAGGACCTACTTGTAGGTCGCGCGACAAGGTCCCTTCTAGCGGTTCCGACCCGTTGAGGATTTGGCTTTACGTAAAATTTAGGGTTCCGTATAGGGTTTTGATTAGGGTTATACTATATTGAGGAATTTGATTAAATGGTCGACTTTTAGGGTTCCTTAGGACTTTGATTGGAGTTTCAACTACACTTAGAAGCTTGATAATGTTAAAATTTTTAGGGTTCCTTAGGACTTTGATTGGGGTTTTACTACATTGAGGAATTTGATTAAGTGGTCAACTTTTAGGGTTCCTTAGGACTTTGATTGGAGTTTCAACTACACTTAGGAGCTTGATAATGTTAACATTTTTAGGGTTCCTTAGGACTTTGATTGGAATTTCAACTACACTTAGGAGCTTGATAATGCTAAAATTTTTAGGGTTCCTTAGGACTTTGATTGGGGTTTTACTACATTGAGGAACTTGATAAAATAAACAACTTTTAGGGTTCCTACGTTAATAATCAAGTTTTCACTTCTGCCGGCACTCCCGGAGTGCAACCCGTATTTTTTTTTATAATAGATAGCTAAGCATTTGGCTGCCATCACACCTGATGGAAAGTGAGGATGCAGCCTAAGATGGAGCATGCTTAGCCATAATCCACCTGTTCACTCTTGTCTTGAAAATTCCCAAATTATAGCGTTCCGGAAATACTGACGCCGGTAGAGAGTTCCACTCTTTGGCAGTTCTTAGTTAGTACTTAGTTAAAGGCTTTATTTATTTACCTGAGCTCCTTTATGTACAACGATTCCAGAATAGAAGTTATCCAGCGTGCAGTCTTCAAGTAGAATCTTCGCTCCGGCCATTGCCACGATGCCTTGCGCTAAATCACTCTGCAAATATCCAAAACGAGAATAATAATGAATATTTTTCCTGGTTTTGCTTCGACTTTTATGTTGCGGACAGCCAAGAAGTGGAATTTCTTGCTGGTGCCTGTCTTTCCGAACACCTAGCAAATTCATCATTCACACTTGATGTGCAGACTGGTTTCGGCAAGGAGGCCGTTGGCGGGCCCTTTTTGCGTGACGCTTGACACTATGTTGCTCGAACTTTTTTAGGTTCTACAACACGCCGGTTTTCTCACGACGTTTTCCTTCACCGTTTTGAGAGTACAGGTATAGTGCACATAAATTTTTCGACAGAAAAACTCATTAGTACACGACTGGATTTGAGCCCACAACATCCAAGTTATAGGTGTTTGATTTCGAACACCTCTATCTTGGATGTTTTTAACAAAGAGTGAATAGGTATCACGTAGTGTAGGACGGCCTCAGACTAGATGGAACGACGACTTGCGCAGAGTGGCGGGCAGCAACTGGATAGGAAGAGCCAGAGACCGGGCTCAGTGGCACGCCATGGGACAGACCTATGTCCAGCAGTGGACTGCAATAGGTTGATGATGATGATAATGATACACACAACACTATCCAGCCCCAAATTAAGCAGAGCTTGTGCTATGGGAACCAAATAGCTGATATAATACACATACACATTTTTTTTGGAAATACATACTTAAAATATAATTTATCACCCAGACAGAGAACAAACATCTGCATTCACCGGCAAATATTTGTTCTCGGTGGGGATCGAACCCACGACCTACGGCTCAGAAGGCAGAGCTACTACCAACTGAGCTGAGAGGCCAGTCTATAATAAAACATACCTGTGAGCATTGAGAGTCGTCTAACAGCGTACAATTGACCGCATGAAGTGAACCCCCTTTCATCAGTATCACTGTGTTCACGAGCGCGCAATGCAGAGTTAGGTCGCGCAGACGACATTGCTCGCTCAGCATAAGAAGGCAGGAACGCATGTCTGCTGCTTTAAGTGTAGCGCCTGAAAACAAGCGTTAGCAATGTACTTACAACAGAAATTATAGTATAGTAAAAAAAACGGTTGTCTGTAAAGTCGGTTTACTGACTACCTATAGTTGAACGTGAAAACGTCATAAGAAAATACACAGATGTCGAACGCTGCCGAACGCGGAGGCCGTGCGTGCCTCTTTGTCGCTTGTTCCGCGCTCTCGCTTGCACTTCAAGCCTTAAATGGAACGACTCAGGGCGTGGTAACGCCGCATGAGTCATGTTTTTCGAGCGTGCAGCCGGCTCTATTGAATGATAAGACGTTGTCACGTCAAAAAATAATGGAGAAAATTCGTTGGAAAGAAAAAGTTACGAGGAAAGATGTCTTAGCTTATAGCGAGTAAAAGAGTAGAGAGTAATACTTGAGACGATACCAAATAGACGAGGAAAAATGTTTGGACATATTCTACGACATGACAGCTACATAAAGAACATCATTGAAGGAAAGGTTGAAGGAAAACGAGGAAGAGGAAGGCCACGAATAAGTTACATGAGCCAGATAAAAGAAAAAATTGCTGTCATGTCGTATAAGAAAGTCAAGGAGGCCGCATTCGAAAGACTTAATTGGAGAAAACTGCATCAAAACCCCGACAAGAGCTAAGCTTTTAAATTTAAGAAGAAAAAATTTAAAAAAGGTTAATTTTATGTTGACGCAAAATAAATAACTTAAACAATAGTGTTATCATCTAATTATAAGATACTAGCGGTCTGTCCCGGCTTCGCACGCACATTTATTTTTTAAACACATAATTATAGCTAGTCAGGGTGAATGTATTAGCTTACCAATGGTGAATTTTTGAAATCATCATAGTAGTTTTTGAGTTTATTCATTACATAACATAATGGATTGTCTATAAAATTTAATTTAATAATAATGTTACCGTAATGTTTGTTAATATCCGATTTTCATTTCAAATTTCATTTCATACACACAACAATACAAATTTTCCTCTTTATAATATTAGTATAAACAAAGTAAAACGCACCATTATAACTGCAAAGCGATATCTGCATTAGCGGCATCTCAGGGATCTCGTAGTTCTTGGAGCAGACCACCACTTCCACCGGTTCTAACGCCAGCGCGTCTTCCGATGACGTCATCAGCGTGAGGGTCTGGTCATTGGAGACTCGGGAGCGCAGGAACTTGGAGATATCCTCAAACTCGAAGATGGATCCGCCGTGCCAGAGAGCCACCACCTAGAACATCCAAATCAGATATGTTTTAGGGTTCCGTAGCCAAATGGCAAAACCGAAACCCTTGTAGATTCGTCATGTCTGTCGGTCCGTCCGTATGTCACAGCCACTTTTCTCCGAAACTGTAAGTGCGATACTGATGAAACTTGGTAAGTAGATGTATTCTGTGAACCGCATTAAGATTATCACATAAAAATAGAAAAAAAACATGAATTTTGGGGTTCCCTATACTTAGTCCTATTGGTTCAGAGAGCGGAGTGCGACTGGAGAGCCAATCAGCGCTAAGCACGCCCGCCCTTCATCCGCTAGCCCCCCTCAGGTACCTTATTTTTGACAATAACGCGTTAACGGTCAGCGCTAAAGTTATGTGCCGCTACCTATACTATAACTCACATTTTTCTTTCCCTTGCTCTTCTGATATTTGTTCCTAGCTTTGATCATGTACTGTTCTCTTATGATAGGGTTCTCGTAGAGCGTCCATTTAGACATAAGGCCGTCGAGTCTCGCGTTCATTTCCGCGCACAGCGATATGTAGTTCGGCGGTAATAAAGAATCTGAAATATTGTAAATTTCTTTTCTGCACAAAAGCCACCTTGATGCTGGAAAGCATTCTCTTTCTGTACATAAAAATGTTATGACCAGAATGGATAGTTAAAGGTTGCAAAATTAATTGTTCTTCCTAGAAATGGAATTAAAGTAGAGTGGTGATTGATATGTATGTACAATATGCCAGTACTCTCAAAAGTAAGAGCACTGGTGGTCTAGTGGTATGTGGCCCCGCCTTCTGATCCGAAGGTCGTGGGTTCAAATCCAGTCGTGTACCAATGAGTTTTTCTGTCGAAAAATGTATGCGCACTATGCCAGTACTCTCAAAACGGTGAAGGAAAACATCGTGAGGAAACCGGCGTGTCATAGAACCTAAAAAAGTTCGAGCAACACGTGTCAAGGGTCACGCAAAAAGGGCCCACCAGCGGCCTACTTGCGGAAAAAACCTGACCGCACATCAAGTGCGGATAATAAAATTTGCCGAATTTTTGCCGGCCCAATAAGTGGGGGTCTTTAAGTGGCTACTTAAAAAGCACTTACCATCTTCACTCGTCAACTCTCCCTCACATAACGAAGAGTCCAGATCTTTTAACTTCTCATGTGCATGTATCGCGCTGTTCCTCAGTAGAACTACAGCCCGAGCCACGCAACTCGGTATAGCACCGTTGTGCATTTCAGACCATAGGGTCATTCGCTCTTCTATCGTGTTGGGGAGTAGGATCTTATCGTCTTGGTCATCCCATGGCATCCATATATCGTTGTAGTAGAACCTGGACAAAAATTGGCAAATTCAACATCCGCACTTGGTGTGCGGACTGGTTTCCGCAAGTAGGCCGCTGGCGGGCCCTTTTAGCATGACGCTTGACAGGTGTTGTTCGAACTTTTTTAGGTTCTACGACACGATGTTTTCCTTCGCCTTTTTGAGAGTACTATGGTATAGTGCACGTAATTTTTTCGACAGAAAATATAATTGGTACACGACAGTACTTGAACCCACGACCTGAGGACCGAAAGGCAGGGCCGCTACCACTAGACCACTAGTGCTCGACGGAGAATACACGGAGTTATTCGTCGAGTGTGATTAGGATCCGATGGCGCAGCGGTCAGCGCAGCCCCGTACCAAGAGGAAGATCGCGGGTTCAAATCTCGCTTAGCTAGTAGCTTTTGGGACATTATAAAAAATATATTGTATTTGGTGGAGATCAAACCCATACCCTCCAGGGCAGAATCAGACCTAAGTTATGAGGGTTCATAATCACCTAAGGAGGTCAATAAACTCAGCGGTTGTAGCTGCATTGACACACTGTTCCCTCTGTTCCATAGTCGGCCACATCTCTACCAAGGGAACATCGTCCACTGTCTCGGGTAACGTGACGGCCTCATGCTGAACACTCAGCACATCGACACACGCTGACAGGTTCTCGAAGTCGACAGCTGTCACTGATATGAAGGCTATGCAGGGGAATCTGACACCTGGAATAGTAAAGTTTTTTTGTGTAAAGCTAGAGTTTCACCATTTCGTCTAAACACAAGGTTCATACTTAGTTAGAACGAGTAGTCAATGTAGAGACTATACTCTAATTTTGTCTTTTTTTGTTTATTTTAAGGTGCACTGAAATAACTTTTAAGTAATTAGAAACCTACATATATACATAACTTTGTACCTTAACTGATTTATTAAAATAGCTGTACTTTTGTAAATGATTTTATGAAAAACGTTGCCGTTACGCCCCGTTTATTTTTCTTAAAAATGTTTTACCTCTTTTTCTCCGCTTAGGGAAATAATTTTCCAATTTCCTTTTTTAGTGCACCCCTTTGCTATAAAAGGAACATACCCTCCAAGTTTCATGCTTCTATGACTTACAGTTTAGGCTGAGCATTGATTGTCAGTCAGTCAGTCAGTAACGTAAGCGTTTTATATATTTAGATAAATGTTATTGTATTGTATTTCTGTGCGTTGCCATGTTGCCTGTCCAACCAAGTGCCTTGCTTCAACTTTTATGTTGTAGACAGCCAAAGCATACAATTCCTTGCCAGCATATGTCTTTCCAAGCACATAAACAAGTTGAACATTTTCAAGGCAATGACTGAAGGTATCTTCTAGGTAAGCTATGCTATGCTAAGCCGTCGACTGCATCATCACTTGCAGGTGAGATTGTGGTCTTCTACAGACAGATGATAATAACCAACTATTCTAGAAACTAAAATAGCAATGGCTTAATTGAGTTGGGTTTCATAGTTATTTTATGACACTTTTATTAACCATTATTATAGCTACAATGTAGTTGAACAAAGTTGTTTTATGTTTTTAAAGTTGCCTTTAGAATTTAATATGGTGGTATAATTTTTAATTATCAGTAAAACTATTATTTGTATTATGGCTTTTACCCTTACGGAATCCATTGTATGGCTTAGTGTTTCAAAGAAAAAAAATGCAATAAAGAGGCCTATAACTCAGCAGTGGGTGAATTCAAGTAGAAGTGATGATGATGAAGTAAGAAGTGGAAACCAACAAGATAGTTTTATTAATTCCTAACAAGTAATAAATTAAACTCCAAACCGCAGCACCTCTACAGAGTATGTGTACATTCATGTACACTTAATACTTTACCATTTTAAGATCTTAAGGGAATGAGAGTAATAAATAAATATGGATGCAAATAATTTGAATAACAATCATCATCATCCAACAACAGTGCGACATGGCCAATAACCAACTGCTGGGATAGGCCTTCCTTAGTTGGTGTCATCTACAACAATCTTGTGCCAGTATCACCCATTTCCTCACCAGGACTTTGGCATATTTCACAAAAACTTACTAAATCTTTTACAGAAATCCTTTGAAAGCTTCCACAGTGCATCCCATCCGACAGGTTCCACCAGAAGTTCGGCCTGGATGCTCCACTGCTCACGAGCTGTGCCTCGTCCGGAGCTGAACACCTTCATGAGCTCCTGAAGGATCTCATTGTCACTGCGTGAGAATGTGTATACTGCCGGCATCTGTCAAAAACATTTTCAGGGATCAAAACTAACAAATCATAGAGTATCTAAGTATAAGATTTGTTAGTACCTGACTTTCAAAACAGAAAAGGGCGTTTGCGGACCAGTGCGCAAAAACCCTTTTCACAACGACAAGCCCTTAAAATAAGTTAAATTGTTTTGAAGGATTGGCATTTGGAACTCTATAAACAAGAGATTATGTAGCTTTATAAACACCAGGAATTTCCTTGCCGTTGCTTGTAGTTTAAGAAAGTTTCTTGTAAGCTCCGGTCATATGAATTTCTAGAGTTCTACAATTTCTAGTCAGCTAAAAAACGGTTGATGTGAGTCACTGTTGATAAAGGCTTAGGACATACAAATAATCTTTAACTCACCTTACCTTAGCTTGCCTTAAATTGGTTTATCTAGAATAATATCGAAATAGTTGAATGACTGCAATTGTTTAGAACAATTAACGAATTACACAATCGGTTCGTTTTGTTTTGATTTGAAACGTTTTTTGAAAACCAAAACGAATAAAACAGAATATAACAGACAGCAAAAGAAATGAAATGAACGAACGAGAACCGCGAGAACTAAACTGACGGTAAGTTGACGTGACAGCCATTGGCACTAGCGTCAAATCTGTGACATTGACTTACGCAGATCGCGGACGTGTTGCTGCCTAGAGGAAGAATGTCTTGTCCTTGGAGAAAAGATCAAGTCATCTCTTGTACCGGCTACTGCATTTCATTCTACGCAAGTCGTGGAGATCAACCCCCATGGACCCTCTTGAGTAGGCCATGTGAACTGGCTGTGGAGTGGGGGCTACTTACAAACAACAACGTCAAACAACGTCACGATTTCTGCTCAGTTGTGTCAAGACAAGGATGTCTTGATACAATTGTATTTGATGAATTGATCAACATGGCAACATCAAATCAGTAGTCTAGAACATTGAAAAAAATAGTCAACGCCATCTAGTTTGTGTCCCATGAACTAAAAATTAACTTTCCCTCATTTTTTGTATGGACTCTGGAGTTCTTCGCTTGAGTTTATTGCGTTATGTTATGTGCCCATGGAGCCTCAAAGAAATTGGCTGCCCCTGGGAAGGGCTGCCCGCAGGGCGGCCCGCGTGTACAGTGGCTTTACGAGGTTTGGTCCGAGGTTCAATATGAGTTTTGGGTTCTATTCTGTAGTGATTAGGAAGAAGGACAATGTCTTTCTTAGATGCCCATGCAAAATTACATAGGTACCTAGGTAACTTGTATACTTAGTAGGAACCTACGCCCTTATCCCTATCTAGGTACCTTACCTACAATACCTACCTACTATCTATCTATGGTTTTCTTGAGGAACTATAAAGTGCCGTTGACGAACGTCACTGAGGTGGGTGCAGTGGTTCGGTAAATCAAGCTGCTGACCACACCCATCCGACTACACATCTTAGAAGACGACCGATAAGATTTTATAGCTTCGTCATCAAGTCCCTGAGGACCGTTTAAAAAAAACAGTTGAACTTCAGATTCAATCACACTTTTTCTAACGGTTTTGTTCGTATGGTTTTAAAGATTTGTGAGTTGACTACGAAATTTGACAACCATGATCTCTTTGTTTAAAACGTTCTTTTCTTTTCTTTTCTCTCCCAACTCCGGCAAAAAAGTATTTTTTGCACATAATCAGGGGGCTATTTCTCGGGCCAATCTCGATCATTTTAAAATTTTAATTTATTGCTTCTTTTCGAAGGGGGAATGGATAATTTCCTTGAGATCGGCCCGAGAATTAACCCCCAGAACGCGAGTAGCACTTATGCGACTCGCGTTCTGATCGCGACTAGAAACACGTGAAAAACCCAGCGTGCATGCACCTTAAGTACCTACCTATCTAGTTAGTTAGGTAAACCTTTAAATTACCATAGTTTACTCACTGAGTGGTAGTTTAAACGCAACTATCTGCCATCTTAAAGGTTTTCAAGCCACTCGTCATCAGACGATCATAAGCGCTGACTGAATATTATGATTTAAATCTAAGAAAATTGATTTAAATATAGATTTTTTTTTTAAGTGGGTGGTAAAATTTGTGGTGATCTTCTAACATCGTGCTGAATTTGGATTTATTTTAGAGATTTTAATAATTGGTAAGTTATGATTTACTACTTATTTTTTTAGTTTCTCTTCAATAGTGTAAAAAGTTTTTAAAGGGTCGACAGCGAGCTTGTGATGCCTCTGGTATTGCAGGCGTCCATAGGCTACGGTAACTGCTTCCCATCAGGTGGGCCGTGTGTATGCTTGTTATTCTACTTTGTTGTATAAAAAAAGGACACACTTTATTTCCATAAACATTATCTTCTAGGAAACAAAACTTTTTGCATCAATTTCAGAAAATGCTCTTTCTGGTCATCATATCCACCTCCTTGCTCCTGCTGGCGTACCGGCAGTATTGGAGGCACACGCACAGGAGAATGTTACAGCTAGCCAGTTTGGTGCCCGGGCCACCCGCTTGGCCAGTCATTGGTAACGCACTGTGGTTCCTGGTGAGACCAGGAGAAGCCTCAAGTAAGCCTACCTTCTTTATGTAGAAGTTCCTTAAATACCTTCTGTAAGTGTACCTTTGAAAATGAAGAGTGTTTTTTTATTTAATTCTAGTCCCCTTCATGGGCGAGTCCGACTCGCACTTGGCCGCTTTTTTATTTTATCAACAAAGCGATTTTGCTATGTTTTACATAGACCAGAGAAAATGAGGTTTTATGGAAATTATAAATCAACTCTATCACATTTAGGCCAAGTTCATAATAATGTATTTTAAATAAAAATAATAACATAATTGCTGTTATTTATTGTTGTAATACCTACATAATTGTTGATATTACGTCAAATCCAGTTATACAGGGTGTTACAAAACTACCCGTTAAGCCGAGTCCATTCACATTATTATTATTTTTGACGTGACAACGTCTTATAATTCGATGGAGCCGGCTGCACGCACGAAAAAACATGACTCATGCGGCGTTACCTCGCTCTGAGGTGTTCCACTTAAGGCTTGAAGTGCAAGCGAGAGCGCGGAACGAGCGACAAAGAGGCACAATCGGCCTCCGCGTTCAGCAGCGTTCGACATCTGTCTCTCTCCTACTCTCTCTTGAGTGAGCGATGCGTCCGCGTGGACCGATTTTGTTTCACATTTTTGAATGAAAAATAGAAAAATAATTAAAGTTGACAAATAGAAGGTAAAATAGGCAATAATTTTTCGAACAAAAAATCCATGTAGGTCAATTCCGAACCCGCGACGATGGGCCTATTGCATGTCAAATCCGGTCCCAGGCACTAAAGCATCCCGTAACTAAAGGCATGAGGGTACATTAAAGACTGGCCTCTTAGCTCAGTTGGTAGTAACCCTGCCTTCTGCGCCATAGGCCGTGGGTTCGATCCCCACCGGGAACAAATATTTGTGTGGTGAACACAGATGTTTGTTCTCTTTCTCGGTGTTATATTAATATTCTAAGTATGTATTTACAAACAAATATGAGTATTATATCAGCTTTCTGGTTCCCATCATACAAGCTCTGCTTAGCTTGGGGCTAGATAGTGTTGTGTGGATTGTCGACAATATTAATTAATTTTTTATTTACTTTCATCAAGAAACGTCGAAAGAATAACCGTCTTAGTTTATCATATAACCAAGTCAGGGAAAACTAAAACTGCCATGTTTTGTTTACCTCTACAGTCGGCCATGTGGTTGATATTATCCAATTACTCTGTCAATGATGGCGTCATTATGGTCAAGAGTATTATATGTAGTAATAGCCTCAATGGCGTGTCCTAGCCCTGCTCTAAAGAACTATTACTGTCGTATAGCCTGTGGGATAATTGCGTATCTTTTGTTGCAATCAAAATCTAGTCGTATCTGTCAGTTTTGACATTATTCTGAGCATTAAAAATAACAAAAAACTATTTATTTATTATTATGTGCCCTCCGGGTCCCACTGCTGGGCAAAGGCCTCCCCCTATTCCTTCCAGACATCGCGATCCTGGGCTACGCCTGCCCAATCCGTCAGGAAACCATCAAGCTCGTCTCGCCATCTCCGTTTTGGTCTGCCGCGTCGCCTTCTCGCTGGGTCAGGAAGCCAATCGGTGGCTACCTTTGCCCATAGTTCATCTGGCATACGGCAAATATGACCAGCCCAGTTCCACTTCAGCTTTGCGGCTTTCAAAGCTACATCTGCGATTTGTGTTTGTGAGCGCAGTTCTGTGTTACGGACTCTATCCAGTCGTTTGACACCTAAGGTTTCTAGGTGTCAAACAAAAAACTAATAAAAAAAAACTTATCTTTGACAAGGAACGATTGCAACTCAGACTAAAGACTAAAGCAGATTGCAACAGGACTGAATGTTGACGTAATAAAAATGACGTAACAACAAACATAAAAAAAACCTCCCACTTTTTTATCTGTCTGTGATAATGATTTTTTTGTGCCAGATTCTCTTATTATGCTTTAAAATCTTGCGTTTACTGTATAGCTCTGTCCTTAGCCGTTTTCCCACATTGAATGAGGATGCTGTGGAAATGTTACTAACAGCTAACACACCTATAAAGTCTCATAGAGTCGCTGTTTTTTTGGTGCTAAATTTTCCTTCAATATGATTGCTCTAATTATGCTTTAAATGTTGGTGTTTTCAGAATTCGCAATTTCCATATGAGGAAGCTAGAGACATGCACATCTTTATTACATAAAATAACTATGTACCTTCTGACTAGGTACATAATTACTCGAGCACTTAACGTATTCTTCACGAGTACTTCGAGGTACTTAAGGGTTAAAGGTGATGGTTAATGAGATAACCGTCTGTCATCGATATACCTATAACTAGTTGAACCCCGCGCGACTTTGTTCGATTTTAGCTTTTTTCATACAAACTTCCCCCCACCGCCTGAGTTTTCAAAAATGTTTTCTTAGTAAGTACCTATGCATACACTTTTCGGTAGTTATACATTCTCTTTGCTTTTCATAAAGAACACACCATCCACAAGTCGCTACGACCAACGGCTTAGACTGTGCGTTGTGTCAATCACTCTCGCCACTCCTTTGTAAAGTAGATATTGTGATTGTGATAATGTAATAAACCACTCTCAGTATAAAATCAGCTATCTGGCTCCCATAGTACAAGCTTTGCTTTATTTGGGGCTAGATAGTGTTGTGTGGATTGTCGACGATATTTATTTATAGTTTTTTATTGCAATCGAAGTTTAAAAATATGTCAAAACTGACAGATGCGACTAGATTGATTGCAACAAAAGGTACGCAAGCACTCCACAGGAGGTAGCGCGTATTATCTTGCAGCGGCGTGCACTACTCACCTCGTGCTCTACAGCCACGTCATAAAGCTAATTAATGCTGATGTGTCCATCCATTGTATGGAGACTTGCGCCATTGTAAGGTCATGTTAATGTACTCGCGCGTATGTTATCGCGGACAATCGTGATCTATCTTATGTATTGAGTAATTGCTCAGTGGTCTTCTATATTAATATAATGAAGAGGAAAGATTAGTATTTTCCTTATTTTAAGATGAGTATTGTTTCAATTAACTTGTTTTTTTGCAATCAAAGTTTAAAATTATGTCAAAACTGACAGATGCAAATAGGTTTGTTGATTGCAACAAAAGGTAGATACGTAATACCCCACAGATGGTGACTAGCGATAGCGCGTGTGTCTTCTATAATATTCATACAAATCATGCTAATGTTATAGAGAGGAAACACTTGTATATTCGTTACAAAAGAAAGTTCAAATCCTTCCGTTGTCAAAAATTATTTCATGTTACTTTATTCTTGTTGGATAACATAGACTTTATTTATTACTAGTGACCCGCCCCAGTGTCGCTCGGGTACTATTTCGAAAATAAGAGGTGGAAAATTTAAAGTTAAAAAACCCTTTGAATTTTTCCACCCGTGCGAAGCGGGCGGGAAGCTATTTTGCCTAGTTACATTAGATACACCTGGCATACACCTAACTAAATCCTTCTACATGAAGATTCCTGGCGACTTGCAGGAAGTAGAAACATATTGTAATCCAGCTATGACCAGTTTATCACATCTATTTACGAGATCAGAATTCATGAATATGCAGAAAACGTACAGCCATGTCCTAGAATGTTTAACAGTGGGCTAGTGTCAGCCGGAAGTGCAAAGCAGCACCGCTTCGTAACCAGCTACGTAGAAGGATTTTTTTACTTAGTTCGCAACCGGTTTACGAACTAAGAAAAAGTTCTGTCATTCAATTCTTATTTCGTAACCGAGTTCCGAAGCAAGACAAGAATCACGTGTATCATGTCCTCATTTACCACTAGTTGCGAACAAAGAAACTCACTCGGTAAAGAGTTCGACTACTCAGCAGAATCTTTTGCTGATATTGATTATTTTTAGCGCCATCTGGCGCTAAAAATTGAAAACACGAATAAAGCGAAATTGTCTAAAAATGAATCCTAGCTAGCTCTTATTTATCTCCCCCGAAAACCTTTGTATACTAAATTTCATGAAAATCGCTGTAGCCGTTTCCGAGATTCAGATTATATATTATTCAAGATTTTCTTGTTTAAAGGTACCTTTATGATACTTTTACCAATAACTTGTCTTTCATCACCTCCCGTTGATGTGTCGTAGAAGGACTTCTCCTTCTTTCGTGTCCCTATTTTTTACCAACAAAATGGCGTACTCATAATGCTTTTTTGGTTTCAGATTTCTTGGACATAATGACGCAGTTGACGAATGAGTACGGTGACTACATGCGGTTTTGGCTGGGACCGGACCTGAACATTGTCGTGAGAAATCCAGCAGATATAAGGGTAAGTCAGGAGAAGTACCACAGAAGAGAAAAAACAATGGCTTACGCAAGGGAAGTACTACCACCATGTCTATTTCTACGATTTGAAGGGGGGCGCCAGTGAAATAACTGTCACGTAAGGTTTAACATGGACGCAGGGCAGTGCATGTTAGGACCTGTGACCAGTAGGCCTACCATGAGCTCTGTCTAGTTCTGTCTCTGGCTCTGGTTTTGAGTCTGTGTGAGTGCTCACCAGTGCATTATACTGTGTGTGTTACGTTTTGACGTAGGATTTATTTAGTCAACACTCACACAGACTCAAAACCAGAACCAGAGACAGAGCCAGACAGAGCTCATGGTAGGCCTAGCTGTTAAAAAATTTTCAATGTCATTGGTCGATCGCGTGGACCGGGCTTCCTACGTTTCGTCTGTGATTCGTGATGGTAGCCATTCCCCAACCAGCAGTCGGTTCCTGGTGCTTGTAAAAGCCTATTGCCTCTTCAAGTTTTGTGAGCTACGAGTATGATTTATCAGATTAATGACTTAAAACTATTCTAGTAATGTCATTTTGTGTTTTTATTTTCAGTTACTTCTGACAAGTAACAAAGTTAACCAGAAGGGTCGTTCGTATGAATTCATGAAGACCTACATCGGGCCTGGCATTCTGACTGGAGGTGAGAAAGGAAAACTTGTACAATTATCCCCCCCTCGAATTTTGGTGAAGTTTGCCGATCTTTGCCGAAGATGTGTCAATATCACGACAAATGGCGGATCACGGTGCGCACGAGTTGAAATGCTCTGGAGCTTAATTCTCGGGCCGACCGATATTTTCAATGTCCCTTAAATACACATTAGCATTGCTCAACCCCGCACTTTTTCTACGTTTTCCGTATATCGTAGCTGTCGAGGCTTCTACGATGAAGTCGTTGATGGAATTACTCATGGAAATCTGCCATTCTCTCTTCGAAAAGAAGCAATAAAATAAAATTGCAAAATTATCCTAGATGAGCTGAGAATTAGGCTCCTGTTTACAGGCGTCCACACTATGGGAATTCGCTTCATTGCGACAATGTGGACGTCAAATTCTTTCATAACGTGTTTCATTGCATGCCAAATTTCACAAACCCGCCATAACGCGCCGCATACAATATTATATTCTAACAAACTCTGCTTTCATCCTAACTTTATGGTTTATGGTTTCCAGGTGAGCAGTGGCGCAACCACCGCAAGATAGCCAAACCTTCATACAATAAGAAGTCTGTCCAGCATTACGCGAACATATTCAACAAAGAGGCTGATTGCCTCGCCCGCACCCTCTGTGGCAAGGACCCAGATAAGACTATCGATTTGTATGAAGATGTTGTGAAAATCACCACTCAATGTGTTTGTCGTGAGTTTGGTCAATTTATCTAAAGATTTGGGGGAACGCTCATCGGATCTTAGTTTTAATCAACAAAAGATTTAAAAAAATCGTTACCCAATTCGGAGTTGATGGACTCATCTCATGATGGATCATGATTGAACTCATTTTGCTACGGCGCGGCGTAGTACGTGCTACGCTGCATTTTAATTTTGGAATGCTTTGTTTATTTTTAATGGAATGCTGTAATTTTTATTTAAATTTATTTTAATTGATAGGCTGTTTAGAATAAACGAAAGATAAAAAAAAATTGCTGAGGGACTCTCGATCATGACAGAACTATTTTGCTACGGCGTAGTACGTGCTACGCAACATTTTAATTTTGGAATGCTATGTTTATTTTAATCAATCGAGAAGCTGTTTATCATAATTTTATGGTGCCGATTTTCCAGAAACTTTGATGGGACTTTCCAAAGAAGACTCTCAACATGTAAAAAGAATGGATGAGGTGGTTGCTATTACTCAAACGTAAGTTCAAAAAACATCCTTAAATTATTATTTGCTATGTACAAAATGTAAAAAAAATATATTTTCAGAATGTACAAACATATGTTCGATAAGATGACGTTATGGTGGCTTCAAATGCCCTTTATCTACTGGCTGCTTGGAGCAAAGAAGATAGAAGACTATTACCTTAAAGCCTTAGACGATTTGACGGCAGACATAGTGAGGAAAAGGCGAAAGCGTTTGGAGACAGAAGCGATCGATGAGGAGATTATGGGGATTGTGGATAGGTACATCTTGTCTGGTGAGCTAAGCGAGCAGGAGATCAAATGGGAGACCATAACTTTGTTTACAACGGTGAGTTTTTAATCCTACTTCCTACTAATACTTATTATAAGTATGTGGGTGGATAGATGTTTGTTACTCTTTCACGTAAAAACTACTGAATGGATTTTAATGAAACCTTACAGTAATATTGCTTATACATCAGAATAATACACACACATATACACAGGCATATTTATGAAGATATTGTAATGGAGAACGGATGTAAGTAACGGGAACGGGGCGTCACAGGAACGGGGCAAACGAAACAGCAGGCGGCCGCTAGTACTCAATATATTTATTGCACACACATTTTGCCGGCACCCACACCCTTCAAACCGGAACAGTAATGCTGCTTCGCGGCAGAAATAGGCATGGTGGTACATACTTCCCCGGCCAAGCCCTTCAAAGAGCTCTACTAACTTCTAAGTTATAATAAAATAGGGATGTTATATCACACTTCTTCTTCTTCATATCGTGTCACTGATTCTTTCGAACCAAGTGTGGTGAAAGGATTTTGAGTGCGCCTCAAAGAGGCTCCTTTCGTGCACTTGGCATATATTTTCGAACTTTTTAGGTTCTACGATGTTCACGATGTTTTCCTTCACCGTTTGAGAGCACTGGCATAGTGTACATAAATGTTTGGGCAGAAAACTCATTGGTACGAGACTGGATCTGAACCTACGACCTTAAAATCGGAAGGCGGGACGCTACCACTAGGCTACCAGCGCTCTTGAAATATAGATTAAGTCTGATCATATTTCAGAGCCAAGAAGCATCAGCGAAAATAGCGTCAGGCGTTCTGATGGTTTTGGCACACTTATCAGAGTGGCAGGTTAGTATTAGTACATTACTGTAACAGCCAGCAAAGGAGGCATTGATGGACGAACGAAGCCGTGGTCCACATACGTAAGTCCATCAATGCAGAGTTGTGGCTAAGGTAAGGTAAGGTAGGGTTTTATATTACTTTTCTCAAATAATGCGAGGAAATTAAAATAAGTACTATTACTAGGTATTTTAACTTAATACTATTTGAACTCATTTTGTCAAATACAATTACGAACAACCGAACAACGCAAATTTTTCTTGCATTGATGGTATTCATTTGTTTTTTTTTCAATATTTTGCGAGCTAGCTCGAAATTTAAATAAAATTTTTGATGAGTTACCTCCTTGGTTGCCCTGTTTGGGAGTAAAATCTCGTTGCATTTTTAAATTATACGGCAGCTTACGGCAGATATGTTTACTTGGCCAGTTACGAGTAATTACAGCAATTTCAATTTATCTCGAAGAAGGTTGTCGAAATATAGGATGTTCGAGAAAAGTAATAAAGTTCTTATTTATTCATTGAGAAAACCATTGTTTTAGCCAGCTGGGCACGTACTTGTCTTTTTGTGACCCTATGGTTTTAGCGTGGTACAGTCGGTTAAACAAATGAGATGATGGATGCAAACAAATCGTAAACTTTAGATTGGTTATAAAGATTTTTATAATGTCCGAAAAGGGCCATTATGAAAATCTTTGCAATGGTCGAGCGGGATTTGAACCCACGACACACAAACATTATAACATCACTAAATTGTTTTGGGACATCATAAAAATCTTTGTGATTTCCATAAGTATAGTAAACACTATAAAATCTATAAAAAAGTTATCTTAATAAGATTATCAATTGATTTCGTGATATTGGGAAATTCTGTAAATGTTAATTTAATGCTACGACTTAAAGCTTACAAATTGTATACATTCTCGTGCAGCTGACTGTAGAAAAATAAGCTTCTTCTTACCTCTGGGTCTAAGCTCGTGCGTGCTTTTATGTTCATCTGGTTCCAATAGTACAAGCTGTGCTTAGTTTGGGGCTTGATAGTGTTGTTCAAAATATTAATTTATTCCAGGATTTAGTGTACAACGAGATACTTCAAGTCTTGGGTCCCCGCGACGAGCCAGTGTCCTCAGAACAGCTGAAGCAGCTAAGGTATCTTGACATGGTATACATGGAGACGCTGCGGTACTTCTCAATCGCCGCCACGATACAGCGGACTGTTGATGAGGAGATCACTATTGCTGATGGTAAGTGATGGTATTTGGGTCAGACGATCCAATTAGGCAGAGCCAACTTCGACAAAGAGGTCAGCCGACGAATCCAACTCGGATGGGTAACATTCGGGAAATTACGCCACATCTTCACGTCGCAGATACCGCAGAGCCTCAAGACAAAAGTCTTTAATCAGTGATGACTTAAGGAACTGAGACGTGGTCGCTTACTATTGGCCTCGTGCACAAGCTCAAAGTCGAGCAACGGGCTATGGAGAGAGCTATGCTGGGAGTTTCACTATGTGATATAATCAGAAATGAGGATATCCGTAGAAGAACCAAGGTCACCAACATAGCTCTGAGAATTAGTAAGTTGAAGTGGCAATGGGCAGGTCATATAGCTCGAAGAACCGACTACCGTTGGGGAATAAAGGTTCTCGAATGGTGACCACGAACCGGAAGACGAAAAGTAGGGTGCCCACCCACCAGATGGACCGACGACATTGTTAAATCGTTTGCACATTCAAATTAAAATTAAAATTCAAAGTACCTAGGCTATTAGTTTCAAACATAGACCTAATTTTACCCAGTTTGGTGGCACTAAATATCACATTACTTAGAATATTACTACGCATTTTTTAATTCAGCTACTACATTATTCTATACTTAGGTACCACTGAAGCTCATCGCACCAAACTGCTGTAATTTACTATGTTGTACCTTCCCAATTCCAGGTAAAATCACTCTCCCTAAAGGCACGTCCCTGGTCATCTCCATCCACGACCTCCACCGCGACCCTCGCTACTGGGAGGACCCCTGGAAAGTGAAGCCAGAGCGGTTCCTGCCTGAGAACGTGAAGAAACGGGATCCGAACGTGTTCGTGCCGTTCAGCTTAGGAGCTATGGACTGTTTAGGTAAGAAATCCTTAAATTTCCACTAAATTTTTTATACAACTTGCTCTTATGCCCAACTGATTTAAGTGGCAACCATCGTTTGGGCCACATAAAGTGGTTAACATTACCTCAAAGCGTTGCCTCGCAAGTCATGCAAGTTAGGAACGTGCCCTACGATGCACTGCCCTACGTCCATCAACTTGAGGGGCACAGGCACAGGCCCCTTCAAACCGAAGCACAACAACGCTGTTTGACGGCAGAATTGAGCATGGTGGTAGTTCTTTTCCGGACGAGCTCTTCACAAAGAGCTCTACTAAGTTTTCTTTTTCCTGCCCTTAGCCCACTTTATGCGGGGTCGGCACAACATGTCTTCCTCCATTCCCCTCTGTCAGCCGTCATCTCTGCATTCGTTCCTCTTGTATCCATGTCATCTTTCACACAGTTTTCTTTGGTCTACCTCTGCTCACATATCCATCCACATCCATGCTCATCAGTCTCCTAGTCACATAGCTTTCATCCCTCCTCATAACATGCCCGTACCACGCCAGCACTCAGCATTTTTATGTCACGGGCGCTACTTTCAAACTTCTCTTATTACTCATTCCGTATCCTATCCATTCTTGTCACTCCACACATCCATCTCAACATTCGCATTATTAGTAATTATTAGAAGGTGTGAAAGATGACATGAATAAGAAAGAAGTGAATACAGAGATGACGGCTGATAGAGGAGAATGGAAGTGGAGAACATGTTGTGCCGACCCCACATAAAGTGGGATAAGGACAGGAAGAAGAAAGAGATTAGAAGAGCTCTACTTAGTACAATATTATGGAGCCCTTCAATAATGAAAAAATATTTTTTTCAACAGGACGCGTTTACGCTACAGCTTTGATCAAGACCCTCGTAGTCAAAGTGCTCAGGAAAGTCCAATTCCACGGAATCGGTTCCCTAGATGACCTTCCCCTGGATGTGGCCATTTCTGTCAAGTCTGCTAAGGGATATAAAGTGAAGGTGAAACGGAGAAGTCACAATGATGCTCGAATACACGCTTGATCTACTTTCGGAAAAAGAAATAAATTACTTTAGAGTAAGGTTTTGTGTTTCTTTGATATCGATGTAAATCGTAGAACAACCATGGTTACCGCGTCGCTTGTCGATAGATTTGAAACGCACGTGGCGTAACTAAAGATCGGTTACCATTTGTCTAAATTTCAGTCCATTTGCGCCCAATGTTGACTACATACTTTTTTATTACCCTATTCTGTGGTAGGCTAACTGGTTCCCATCGTAGACGCTCTGCTTAGTTTGGGGCTAGATAGTGTGTGTGGATTGTCTTAAATATTTATTTATTGATGTTTTAATTCCCAGCACTCTTATTAATGTCGTTTGGCCACGGGTGGTCTGCCTCCATCCCCAGACCATAATTTTCTGCCACCTTTGTTTATTTCTCATCGTTTTATAATAAAGATCTAGGAAGAAGAAAAACTTTGGAAACTACTTTTGTTTCTCTCTTAGCCAAAGATGAACTAATTCCTTTGTGATCGTACATAGCGCCTGTGTGAAAGATGACATGGAGAAAAGAGGAGTGAGAAATGAGTGCTTGCAGAGTGGAACGGAAGAGGAAGACATGTGGTGCTGACCCTTATGTAGGATAAGGGTAGAAAGAAGAAGACTTAGCACCTCGCCTCTACGTTGCTTGTTATTTCTTCAGTACAGACTTACAGACGCGACGCTAAGTAACAATAGATACGCGGGTACATGTTTCGCTGTTGTGCTTTGCTATATTACTGAACTCAGGCACAGATTTCGGTAATACTACGTAAACCTATATTTCTATTCTGCTCCGTGTTAGGTATACTCTCCTTAACATCATCATTATCATCAGCCACTAAGGTGAGAAAAACAGAAAAACCTCTCGTGAACTGGCTGTGACGTCACCTATCACGTAACTAAAACATTGCAAAGATTGACAAACTTCGCCAGAATCGGGGGAGAGGGTGGGGGATATTTGTTGATTTTTTTAAATTGGGGTTTATAGGCTCATAGCTTTTCATCCATTATTTAAATACCATGCATTTTCGTAAATAACTTCTCGAAAAAAACCTAGCTTTCCTTTTTGAAACCTTGAGCAGCATTTAATTTTGATGACGACTGTTCTCGTGCTTGGATATGCTTTTCACGAACTAAGATCTTAATAAAAATGCAGGTCAAGTAAAGTATTATATTTAGAGTTTTTACTGTCCTTGCCTAAAAGGAGATTATTATCTTTAGATACTGTCTACTTGACTACGCGTTTGAAATTTAAATGGCTTGATAATAAGACGCCGCAGCCTTAATTCACCTGGGGTTATTCACCTTGGTGAATTAAGTATATACTATTTCGTAAACTTAAATAAAAAGTTAGAAGTAAACAGTAGGCCTAACCACAAGCTCTGTCTGGCTCTGGTTTTGAGTCTGTGTGACCTGTGTAGGTTAATGTTATCTATCTCATTGGTGACTGCTGCACCTGGCAAATTAAAAAAAAAATTATCATCCGCACTTGATGTGTGGGCTGGTTTTTCCGCAAGTAGGCCGCTGGCGGGCCCTTTTTGCGTGACCCTTGACACATGTTGCTCGAACATTTTTTAGGTTCTACGACACGCCGGTTTCCTCACGATGTTTTCCTTCGCCGTTTTGAGAGTACTGGCATAGTGCACATACATTTTTAGACAGAAAAACTCATTGGTACGACCAGTGCTCTCACTGCAGTACCTGTGGTTATTTACTGATTCTGATAGCGTCTCTCTTAGCCATGGACCACGCACGCACATTCGAGATGTGCGGAGAACATCAAGGAAATTTTCATAATAGCACATCAACCTTCACACGTGCTGGTTGCGTCGCATTCATGGTTCACGACAAAATAGATACGTTTTTAGACAATTTTCTGATGAATCAAGCAGTACCGTGAGCATACCTACTAGTAGGGTGATAAATATGTTACCTATGTTCTCGATGGGTATCGAACATAACGACCTCCGGCGCAGAAAGCAGGGTTACTACATACTGAGACGGATTATAGTTTATATTTTTTTTTGACGTGACAACGTCTTATAAATATAATTCGATAAAGCCGGATGCACGCACGAAAAAACATGACGTCATGCAGCGTTACCTCGCTCTGAGGCGTTCCATTTAAGGTTTGAAGTGCAAGCGAGAGCGCGAAACGAGCGACAAAGAGGCACAATCGGCCTCCGCGTTCGGCAGCGTTCGACTTCTAACTCTCTCCTACTTGAGCGAGCGATGCGTCCGCGTGGATGGACAGCTGTATGACGTTGTCACCGACCGAGTAAACCGACTTTACAGACAAGACAACCGATTTTTTTTTCATAAACAATTAACTTAGAATCGCATTTGAAATAACATTACTAGAAACCGCAACACGCAGTTCACAAATGTACTAGTCAAATAAAAATTACAATAAAATGACAACAAATTCAATCAATTGAACCTCTCAGCTTACCTAGTTGGTATTAGCTCTGCCTTCTGCGCCGGAGGTTGTGGGTTCGATCCCCAACGAGAACAAATATTTGTGTGGTGAACGCAGATGTTTGTTTTCTGTCTGGGTGTTATGTTGTATTCTAAGTATGAATTTACAAAAAAAAAAAGGATTTAAGTATTATATCAGCTATCTGGTTTCCATAGTACAAGCTCTGCTTACTTTGGGACTGAGTAGTTTTGTGTGAATTGTCCACAATATTCACATTTATTTTTAATTCAAGGCCCGCGCACATCACTCACCAGGCGATGGCGATCAGTGAAACGCTGTCAAATATCGCTGTCAAATTTGACAGCGTTCAATTAATCGCCGCATAAAAAAGTTCCGATGGTAAACTTTTCACTTTTCACTGCAACGTCAACTTACCATATCTGTGTGGCATTGCAAGATATAAAGGCTAGATCATTAGGCCTACCACGAGCTCTGTCTGGCTCTGTCTCTAGTTCTGGTTTTGAGCATGTGTGAGTGCTCACCAGTGCATTATACTGTGCGTGAAGTTTTGACGTAGGATTTATTTAGTCAACACTCACAAAGACTCAAAACCAGAACCAGAGACAGAGCCAGACAGAGCTCATGGTAGGCCTACATTTTTATGTGCGTGTGTGTGTGTTTGTTTGCTTGAATGTTTTGGCCTCGTAGCCCAACAGAACAGGCGAATACGCTTTTGCTTTCATTAATGTGCATGTCTCCAGCTTCCTCATGTGGAAATTGCGAATTCTGAAAACGCCAACATTTAAAGCATAATTGGAGCAATCATTGATTTGAAGGAAAATTTAGCAGCAAAAAAAACAACGACTCTATGAGACTTTATAGGTGTGTTAGCTGGAGAGCGGCTCCACAGCTTCCTCATTCAGTGTGGGCAAACGGCTAACGATAGAGCTATATAGTAAACGCCAAATTTTAGAGCATAATTAGAGCACCCGGCATAAAAAAAATCAAGTCTCTAGCTCGAAAACTCTTTGAGTTAGAAGACTATAACAACGTGTTTGCTGGGAAGCCATTTCTCCAGCTAACACATGTGGATCTCAGGAATGGCTATAGCTAGAAAGTTGCTTGATATCTCCAAATTTAGAGCAAAAAATATCATGGATGCTCCAAATATTTCAAGTGTCTAGGTTCAAAACTCACCGAGTTAGAAGCTTTGATGACTGTGTTAGCTGGAGACACGTTTGTCTGGCACGCACATGCTACATCTGAGGATCTACAATAGCTACAGATTCGGTTGACGTGTCCAAACCGAGCTATGAATTAGAGCACTCGGCTCCAAAATTTTGGACTCTCTAGGACAAGTAGTTTCCTAGTAATGAACAAAAGAACATTTTGCCGCCAGAATTTTCAAATGTATGATCGCACCCGTAAAAATGCGGCGTTGCCGCTCTGAAAGTTTGGTATCAGCGTAGGAATTTGAACGTTATTCGGTTTATTTTAGATCGCGATACGAGTCATTTTCGTATGCGCTTAGCGGTTTTGATTTCTGAAACCTCAAACTCAT
Source organism: Thera britannica (assembly GCA_939531255.2). NCBI lineage: Eukaryota > Metazoa > Arthropoda > Insecta > Lepidoptera > Geometridae > Thera > Thera britannica. Next base: position 7,509,569 of record OW618039.2, on the reverse strand, counting down.
ATTTTCTCTTTTTGTTAGGTTGAGAGCTTTCTCTCTATCTATAGGAGAATTGTGTGTTGCCCGTTCTTGTTCGTTTTATAGTTTCTTTAGTAATGCGTGTCTTTTAGGTATTCTTAGAAAAAAAACTTTATTTGGTTCTGTAAATAGGTACCTGCTAGGCCAGTGTTGATGATTCTACCTACTCTGCCTGTTGTTAGCCGTCTGTTCTCTGTGTTTTACTGTATTCAGTCAGGTTTTTATGAGCGTATCGAGTAAACCAGGCGGACGGAAAATAGGTATTTACTGCGGCTTGCTAGTTGTGTGCGTACTCACGCACACTTGCCCCCTATCATTTGCCATCTCACCAGATGGCAAGTGATAGGGGGGGCATCTCACCATGTTGTGCCGACCCCACCTGGTGGGTAAGGGCAGGAAGAAGAAAAAGCACTTTTTGGGGTTTTTTGTTTCATTTTCAACTATATTCCTATACTAGCTGATACCCGCGACTTCGTCCGCGTGGATATTTGAGTTAGTTTTTTTTAGTTTGATATGACCATCTGCTAGTTACCATAGATTTGAGCTTGTACTTTAGAGTGTATTTGAATTTTAAGGTGAGTGCTGTTGGAGCCGATTTTTTTCAACAGTGTTTTGTTTAAGTATGATGGATGTTTCCCGCTATTTTATGAAAATTTTTTAATGTTTTTTTTTGCGTATTTTGTAAAGCTCTTTTTCGTGATTTTGTTTTAGTGGCTAATTTGGGCTATCGTATTCGTTGGCGTATAATCGAATCTGGTTTTTTTTAGTTTGACATGATATAATGCAAGTTACCATTGTTTTGAGCTTGTACTTTAGAGTATATTTGAATTTGAAGGCGAGTGCTGTTGTAGCCGATTTTTTTCAGCGGTGTTTAGCTTAAGTATTATAGATGATTCCCGCAATTTTGTCTAAGTGATTATCATTGTTTTTTTTGTAAACCTTTGTGTGTATTCAAACCTGGTGACAGATGCTGCGGTAGCTGAAAATTTTTTAATGGTTTTTTTTGCGTATTTTGTAAAGCTATTTTTTGTGATTTTATGTTATATTAGTGGCTAATTTGGGGTTTCGTATGCGTGTTGGTGTATAATCGAATCAGATTTTAATTTTTTGACATGACCAACTGCTGGTTACCATAGTTTTGAGCATGTACTTTAGAGTGTATTTGAATTTGAAGACAGGTGCTGTTGTACCCGATTTTTTTCAGCGGTGTTTAGTTTAAGTATGATAGATGATTCTCGCAATTTTGTCTAAGTGGTTATCATTTTTTTTTTTGTAAACCTTTGTGTGTATTCAAACCTGGTGACAGATGCTGCGGTAGCTGAAAAATTTTTAATGGTTATTTTTGTGTATTTTGTAAAGGAATTTCTTGTGATTTTATGTTATATTAGTGGCTAATTTAGGGTTTCGTCTGCGTGTTGGTGTATAGTCGAATCAGATTTTTTTAATTTGACATGACCAGCTGGTTACCATAGTTTTGAGCATGTACTTTAGCCGTTTTTTGAAGCGGTGCGGTGTTTAGTTTCGGTATGATAGGTGTTTTCCGCGATTTTGTCTTAGTGGTTACGGTGGGGTAAACTTTTGTGTGTATTCAAATTTGGTGACAGATGCTGCGGTAGCAGAATTTTTTTTACTGTTTTTTTGCGTATTTTGTAAAGCAATTTTTTGTGAATTTTCATGAAACTTTTTTCCTTTTTTTTCTTCTTTTAGGAAAATAATTTTCCGATTTTCTTTCTTAATGCACCTTTGCTCTATAAGAGCAACACATCTTCCAAGTTTCATGCTTCTAGGACTAATGGTTTAGGCTGTGCGTTGATTTTTCTTTAAACCATTTTTCCCTTTTTCTCCTCTTCGGGAAATAGTTTTCCAATTTCCTTTCTTAGTACACCTCTACGTTATAAGAGGAACATACCCTCCAAGTTTCATGCTTCTAGGACTAACGGTTTAGGCTGTGCGTTGATTGTCAGTCAGTCAGTCAGTCAGTCAGTCAGTCAGTCAGACAGTAACGAAAGAGTTTTATATATTTAGATTAGTGGCTAATTTGGGGTTTCGTATGCGTGTTGGTGTATAATCGAATCAGATTTTTAATTTGACATGACCAACTGCTGGTTACCATAGTTTTGAGCATGTACTTTAGAGTGTATTTGAATTTGAAGACAGGTGCTGTTGTACCCGATTTTTTTCAGTGGTGTTTAGTTTAAGTATGATAGATGATTCTCGCAATTTTGTCTAAGTGGTTATCATTGTTTTTTTTGTAAACCTTTGTGTGTATTCAAACCTGGTGACAGATGCTGCGGTAGCTGAAAAATTTTTAATGGTTTTTTTTGTGTATTTTGTAAAGCAATTTCTTGTGATTTTATGTTATATTAGTGGCTAATTTAGGGTTTCGTCTGCGTGTTGGTGTATAGTCGAATCAGATTTTTTTAATTTGACATGACCAGCTGGTTACCATAGTTTTGAGCATGTACTTTAGCCGTTTTTTGAAGCGGTGCGGTGTTTAATTTCGGTATGATAGGTGTTTTCCGCGATTTTGTCTTAGTGGTTACGGTGGGGTAAACTTTTGTGTGTATTCAAATTTGGTGACAGATGCTGCGGTAGCAGAATTTTTTGACGTGATAACGTCTTATAAATCGATGGAGCCGGCTGCACGCACGAAAAAACATGACTCATGCGTCGTTACGTCGTTTCGTCGTTCCATTTACCTGAGCCCGAGCCCGGGTTGGGTAATGGGTAAGGGTAAATGAGGGTAAGGGTAAGGGTTCGGTCGGGTTCCGGGTCCGGGTCCGAGAGTTCGAGTCCGAGTCCGAGTCCTAGTCCGCGAGTCCATGAGTCCGCGAGTATTTTCTTATGACGTTATCACGTTCAACTATCGTCAGTAAACCGACTTTACAGACAACCGATTTTTTTTTACTGTTTTTTTGCGTATTTTGTAAAGCAATTTTTTGTGAATTTTCATGAAACTTTTTTCCTTTTTTTTCTTCTTTTAGGAAAATAATTTTCCGATTTTCTTTCTTAATGCACCTTTGCTCTATAAGAGCAACACATCTTTCAAGTTTCATGCTTCTAGGACTAATGGTTTAGGCTGTGCGTTGATTTTTCTTTAAACCATTTTTCCCTTTTTCTCCTCTTCGGGAAATAGTTTTCCAATTTCCTTTCTTAGTACACCTCTACGTTATAAGAGGAACATACCCTCCAAGTTTCATGCTTCTAGGACTAACGGTTTAGGCTGTGCGTTGATTGTCAGTCAGTCAGTCAGTCAGTCAGTAACGAAAGAGTTTTATATATTTAGATTAGTGGCTAATTTGGGGTTTCGTATGCGTGTTGGTGTTTAATCGAATCAGATTTTTAATTTGACATGACCAACTGCTGGTTACCATAGTTTTGAGCATGTACTTTAGAGTGTATTTGAATTTGAAGGCAGGTGCTGTTGTAGCCGATTTGTTTCAGCGGTGTTTAGTTTAAGTATGATAGATGATTCCCGCAATTTTGTCTAAGTGGTTATCATTGGTTTTTTTGTAAACCTTTGTGTGTATTCAAACCTGGTGACAGATGCTGCGGTAGCTGAAATTTTTTTAATGGTTTTTTTTGCGTATTTTGTAAAGCAATTTTTTATGATTTTATGTTATATTAGTGGCTAATTTAGGGTTTCGTCTGCGTGTTGGTGTATAATCGAATCAGATTTTTTTAATTTGACATGACCAGCTGGTTACCATAAATTTGAGCATGTACTTTAGCCGTTTTTTGAAGCGGTGCGGTGTTTAGTTTCGGTATGATAGGTGTTTTCCGCGATTTTGTCTCAGTGGTTACGGTGGGGTTTATGTAAACTTTTGTGTGTATTAAAATTTGGTGACAGATGCTGCGGTAGCAGAGTTTTTTTTACTGTTTTTTTGCGTATTTTGTAAAGCATTTTTTTTGTGAATTTTCATGAAGCTTTTTTCCTTTTTTTTCTTCTTTTAGGGAAATAATTTTCCGATTTTATTTCTTAATGCACCTTTGCTGTATAAGAGCAACACATCTTCCAAGTTTCATGCTTCTAGGACTAATGGTTTAGGCTGTGCGTTGATTTTTCTTTAAACCATTTTTCCCCTTTTTCTCCTCTTCGGGAAATAATTTTCCAATTTCCTTTCTTAGTACACCTCTACGTTATAAGAGGAACATACCCTCCAAGTTTCATGCTTCTAGGACTAATGGTTTAGGCTGTGCGTTGATTTTTCTTTAAACCATTTTTCCCCTTTTTCTCCTCTTCGGGAAATAATTTTCCAATTTCCTTTCTTAGTACACCTCTACGTTATAAGAGGAACATACCCTCCAAGTTTCATGCTTCTAGGACTAACGGTTTAGGCTGTGCGTTGATTGTCAGTCAGTCAGTCAGTCAGTCAGTCAGTCAGTCAGTCAGTAACGAAAGAGTTTTATATATTTAGATTAGTGGCTAATTTGGGGTTTCGTATGCGTGTTGGTGTATAATCATATCAGATTTTTTTAATTTGACATGACCAATTGCTGGTTACTATAGTTTGAGCTTGTACTTTAGAGTGTATTTGAATTTGAAGGCGAGTGCTGTTGGAGCCGATTTTTTTCAGCAGTGTTTAGTTTAAGTATGATAGATGTTTTCCGTGATTTAGTCTTAGTGGTTATCATCGGTTTTTTTGTAAACATTTGTGTGTATTAAAACCTGGTGACAAATGCTGCGGTAGCTGAATTTTTTTAATGTTTTTTTTTTCGTATTTTGTAAAGCAATTTTTTGTGATTTTATGTTATATTAGTGGCTAATTTGGGGTTTCGTATGGGTGTTGGTGTATAATCGAATCAGATTTTTAATTTGACATGACCAACTGCTGTTTACTATAGTTTTGAGCTTGTACTTTAGAGTGTATTTGAATTTAGAGGCGAGTGCTGTTGGAGCCGATTTTTTTCAGCAGTGTTTAGTTTAAGTATGAGAGATGTTTCCCGCGATTTTCATTGGTTTTTTTGTAAACATTTGTGTGTTTTACAACCTGGTGACAAATGCTGCGGTAGCTGAAAATTTTTTTAATTTTTTTTTTTCGTATTTTGTAAAGCTATTTTTTGTGATTTTTGTTTAAATCATTTTCCTTTTTTTCTTCTTTTAGGGGAAGAATTTTCCTATTTTCTTCCCTAGTGCACCTCTGCTCTATTAGAGGAACACACCTTCTTAGTTTCATGTTTCTAGGGCTAACGGTTTCGGCTGTGCGTTGATTTTTCTTCAAACCATTTTTCCCCTTTTTCTCCTCTTCGGAAAATAATTTTCCATTTTCCTTTCTTAGCGGATGTCTACGTCATAACATCTACCTGTATGCCAAATTTCAGCCCGATTTGTCCAGTGGTTTGGGCTGTGCGTTGATAGATCACTATGTCAGTCAGTCACCTTTGAGTTATATATATTTAGATTGTGAATTGGACATAAGTTTTTGAATCCAAGATGGCGGCTTCATTTTTTTTCTTAAAAAATGGATATGGGTATCGTTTAATAGGTTTTTGGGGGCTCTGGTTGTGAATTCGACAATAATTTTTGAATCCAAGATGGCGGCTTCATTTTTTTTTCTTAAAAAATGGATATGGGTATCGTTTAATAGGTTTTTGGGGGCTCTAATTGTGAATTCGACATTATTTTTTGAATCCAAGATGGCGGCTTCATTTTTTTTCTCAAAAAATGGATATTAGTATCGTTTAATAGGATTTGGGGGGCTCTGGTTGTGAATTCGACATTATTTTTTGAATCCAAGATGGCAGCTTCATTTTTTTTCTTAAAAAATGGATATGGGTATCGTTTAATAGGTTTTTGGGGGCTCTAATTGTGAATTCGACATTATTTTTTGAATCCAAGATGGTGGCTTCATTTTTTTCCTTAAAAAATGGATATGGGTATCGTTTAATAGGTTTTTGGGGGCTCTGATTGTGAATACGACATTATTTTTTGAATCCAAAATGGCTGCTTCCTTTTTTTTCTCAAAAAATTGATATGGGTATCGTTTAACAGGTTTTTGGGGGCTACAATTGTGAATTCGACATTATTTTTTGAATCCAAGATGGCGGTTTCATTTTTTTTCCCAAAAAATGGATATTAGTATCGTTTAATAGGTTTTTGGGGGCTCTGGTTGTGAATTCGACATTATTTTTTGACTCCAAGATGGCAGCTTCATTTTTTTTCCAAATAAATGGATATGGGTATCGTTTAATAGGTTTTTGGGGGCTCTGATAATGAATACGACGTTATTTTTTGAATCCAAAATGGCTGCTTCATTTTTTTTCTCAAAAAATTGATTATGGGTATCGTTTAATAGGTTTTTGAGGGCTCTAATAATGAATTCGACATTCTTTTTTGAATCCAAGATGGCGGCTTCATTTTTTTCCTTCAAAATGGATATGGGTATAGTTTAAAAGGTTTTTGGGGGCTCTGATTGTGAATTCGACATTATTTTTTGTATCCAAGATGGCGGCTTCATTTTTTTCTCAAAAAATGGATATCGGTATCGTTTAATAGGTTTTTGGGGGCTCTGGTTGTGAATTCGACAATATTTTTTGAATCTAAGATGGTGGCTTCATTTTTTTTCTTAAAAAATGGATATGGGTATCGTTTAATAGGTTTTAAATGGCTCTGATTGTGAATTCGACATTATTTTTTGTATCCAAGATGGCGGCATCATTTTTTTTCTCAAAAAATGGATATGGATATCGTTTAATAGGTTTCTTGGGGCTCTGATTGTGAATTCGACATTATTTTTTGTATCAAAGATGGCGGCTTCAGTTTTTTTCTCAAATAATGGATATGGGTATCGTTTAATAAGTTTTTGGGGGCTCTGATTGTAAATTCAACATTAATTTTCGAATCCAAGATGGTGGTTTCATTTTATTTCTTAAAAAATGGATATGGATATAGTTTAATAGGTTTTTGGGGGCTCTGATTGTGAATTCAACATTATTTTTTGAATCCAAGATGGTTGCTTTTTTTTCTCAAATAATGGATATGGGTATCGTTTAATAGGTTTTTGATGGCTCTGATTATGAATTCGACATTATTTTTTGAATCCAAGATGGCGGCATCATTTTTTTTCTCAAAAAATGGATATGGGTATCGTTCAATATGTTTTTGGGGGCTCTGATTGTGAATTCGACATTAATTTTTTAATCCAACATGGCGGCTACATTTTTTTTCTTAAAAAAACGGTTTTCTGTATAGTTGGTTTACTTACGATAGTTGAACGAGACAACGTCATACAGCTGTCCACGCGAACGCATCGCTCACTCAAAAAGGAGAAACAGATGTCGAACACTGCCGAACGCTGAGGCCAATTGTGCATTTAGCTCTATTGAATTATAAGACTATAATAGAAGATATAAATGATATCTATATCCATTTTTTAAGAAAAAAAAAATAAAGCCCACATCTCGGATTCAAAAAATAATGTCGAGTTCACAATCAGAGCCCCCAAAAACCTATTAAACGATATCCATAACCATTTTTTAAGAAAAAAAATGAAGCTGCCATCTTTGATTCAAAAAACAATGTCGAATTCACAGTCAGAGCCCTCAAAAACCTATTAAACGATACCCATATCCATTTTTTGAGAAAAAAATTGAAACAGCCATCTTGGATTCAAAAAATAATGTCGAATTCACAATCAGAGCCCTCAAAAACCTATTAAACGATACCCATATCCATTTTTTAAGAAAAAAAATGAAGCAGCCATTTTGGATTCATAAAATAATGTCGAATTCACAATCAGAGCCCCCAAAAACCTATTAAACGATATCCATAACCATTTTTTAAGAAAAAAAAATGAAGCTGCCATCTTTGATTCAAAAAACAATGTCGAATTCACAGTCAGAGCCCTCAAAAACCTATTAAACGATACCCATATCCATTTTTTGAGAAAAAAATTGAAGCAGCCATCTTGGATTCAAAAAATAATGTCGAATTCACAATCAGAGCCCCCAAAAACCTATTAAACGATACCCATATCCATTTTTTAAGAAAAAAAATGAAGCAGCCATTTTGGATTCAAAAAATAATGTCGAATTCACAATCAGAGCCCCCAAAAACCTATTAAACGATACCCATACCCATTTTTTAAGAAAAAAAATGAAGCTGCCAACTTGGATTCAAAAAATAATGTCGAATTTATAATTCGAGCCCCCAAAAACCTATTTAATGATACCCTTACCCATTTTTTTAGAAAAAAAATGAAGCTGCCATCTTTGATTCAAAAAACAATGTCGAATTCACAATCAGAGCCCTCAAAAACCTATTAAACGATGCCCATATCCATTTTTTATGAAAAAAAATAAAGCAGCCATCTTGGATTCAAAAAATAATGTTGAATTCACAATCAGAGCCCCCAAAAACCTATTAAACGATATCCATATCCATTTTTTGAGAAAAAAAATGTAGCAGCCATTTTGGATTCAAAAAATAATGTCAAATTCACAATCAGAGCCCCCAAAAACCTATTAAACGATACCCATACCCATTTTTAAGGAAAAAAATGAAGCCGCCATCTTGGATTCAAAAAAGAATGTCGAATTTGTAATCCGAGCCCCCAAAAACCTATTAAACGATACCCATACCCATTTTTTAAGGAAAAAAATGAAGCCGCCATCTTGGATTCAAAAAACAATGTCGAATTTATAATCCGAGCCCCCAAAAACCTATTAAACGACACCCATATCAATATATTGTGAAAAAAAATTAAGCCGCCATCTTGGATTGAAAAAATATTGTGGAATTCACAATCAGAGCCCCCAAAAACCTATTAAACGATACCCATACCCATTTTTAGGGTTCCGTAGCCAAATGGCAAAAACGGAACCCTTATAGATTCGTCATGTCTGTCTGTCTGTCTGTCTGTCTGTCTGTCCGGCCGTGTCACAGCCATTTTTCTTCAAAACCATAAGAGCTAGACTGATGAAACTTGGTGAGTAGATGTATTCTGTGAACCGCATTAAGGTTTTTACACAAAAATAGAAAAAAAACTATAAATTTTGGGGGTCCCCATACTTGAAACTGAAACTCAAAAAAAATTTTTTCATCGAACCCATACGTGTGGGGTATCTATGGATAGGTCTTCAAAAATGATGTTGAGGTTTCTAACATCGTTTTTTTCTAAACTGAATAGTTTGCGCGAGAGACACTTCCAAAGTGAAAAAAAGTTGGTCCCCCCCCCTCTAACTTCTAAAATAAGAGCATGATAAAACTAAAAAAAATATATGTTGTACATTACTATGCAAACTTCCAACGATATTTGGTTTGAACGAGATCTAGTCAGTAGTTTGTTTTTTATACGTCATAAATCGTAAACCGCAATTTACCTTTCGACGAACTACAAAAACCTTTATATTATGTTATTTGATGCTACGGAACCCTTCATGGGCGAGTCCGACTCGCACTTGGCTGCTTTTTTTTAAGGAAAAAATGAAGCTGCCATCTTGAATTAAAAAATTAATGTTGAATTCACAATCAGAGCCCCCAAAAACCTATTAAACGATACCCATATCCATTTTTTGAGAAAAATATGAAGCCACCATCTTGGATTCAAAAATTAATGTTGAATTCACAATCATAGCCCCCAAAAACTTATTAAACGATACCCATATCCATTTTTTGAGAAAAAAATTAAGCCACCATCTTGGATTCAAAAATTAATGTTGAATTCACAATCAGAGCCCCCAAAAACCTATTAAACGATACCCATATCCATTATTTAAGAAAAAAAATGAAGCCACCATCTTGAATTCAAAAATGAATGTCAAATTCACAATTAGAGCCCTAAAAACTTTTAGAACAATAGGTATCTACGTTAACAACTTTTGAAGAAAAGAAATAAAACGTTTTCCGGAATAGAGCCCCCCCACTTTTCTTCATAATTATTATATTTATAATATTTCCTTTCGCTTTCCCGTGAGTATTTACTGCAGCTCGCTATAGATAGTGCAACCCACGAAGGCGCGCCCCACTATTCCTCCTAACCGTTTATAGTATATGTGTGCAAGCTTCCGACAATGTTTGAGTGTTATCGGTACACACTAATTACCTATGAGTGCACACGCACACTACAACTAATAGACTACGGTTGGCGACTGCCGCTCGGAGCAAACTCCCCGCACCCCGCGAGGGGCGCGTCTTCGTGAATTGCACTATCTATAGTTATGTACGTACTCACAGACACAATGATAGTTTCGCACGATGCCATTTACACCTAGTGTGACAAGAGTAGGTAACTCATGATTTGAAAACATTGTTGGAGATTTGAGAGACTTAGAGATATAATTTCATGATATTTAAAACTAAAAATAAAAAATTTGAAGTCAGGTTTCTTAATAAATACATATTTAAACTTAAACTAACCATTATAAAACTTTTCTTTGGTGTTTTTTTGTTTAATTTTAACCTATATTCCGCTTCTTGAGCTACGTAATGAGTGTTTAAGACATGAATCCTAGGGTAACTATTTACCAGGCACGGGCAACACACAACTCCATCCGACTAACGTTCAAATTCCTACGCTGATACCATACTTTCAGAGCGGCAACGCCGCATTTTTACGGGTGCGAACATAATATTTGAAAATTCTGGCGGCAAAATGTTCTTTTGTTCATTACTAGGAAACTACTTGTCCTAGAGAGTCCAAAATTTTGGAGCCGAGTGCTCTAATTCATAGCTCGGTTTGGACACGTCAACCGAATCTGTAGCTATTGTAGATCCTCAGATGTAGCATGTGCGTGCCAGACAAACGTGTCTCCAGCTAACACAGTCATCAAAGCTTCTAACTCGGTGAGTTTTGAACCTAGACACTTGAAATATTTGGAGCATCCATGATATTTTTTGCTCTAAATTTGGAGATATCAAGCAACTTTCTAGCTATAGCCATTCCTGAGATCCACATGTGTTAGCTGGAGAAATGGCTTCCCAGCAAACACGTTGTTATAGTCTTCTAACTCAAAGAGTTTTCGAGCTAGAGACTTGATTTTTTTTATGCCGGGTGCTCTAATTATGCTCTAAAATTTGGCGTTTACTATATAGCTCTATCGTTAGCCGTTTGCCCACACTGAATGAGGAAGCTGTGGAGCCGCTCTCCAGCTAACACACCTATAAAGTCTCATAGAGTCGTTGTTTTTTTTGCTGCTAAATTTTCCTTCAAATCAATGATTGCTCCAATTATGCTTTAAATGTTGGCGTTTTCAGAATTCGCAATTTCCATATGAGGAAGCTGGAGAAATGCACATTTTCATTATTCTGTGCGTAGCCCCGAAACTAATGCTCCGATTTGAGTGCGTTTTTTTTTGTTAGTAAGCTGATAGCTTTAAAGTTAGGTCTCTATGTCCATGAAATTTCTCAAAGTTACTGATTATGTTTGAACGTAAGCACCTTGTGGGCAGCTCTTGTGTTTGTTGACTCCAGCGAAACCAGCATCAACGCAGAGACACAGGCAATTTAATTTAATTGTTCACTCTTTTATAGTTTACATAGGTCATCAGATCAGTCACCGCGTGTCAGTCATGAGCTGCGGTTTTAAATAGTTGTAGTCATAAGGATATAAACAAGGTAGGTAGTTACCGACTGTGGGGGAAAAAGTGTAAAAATAACAACAGAAATGAGAATCAATTTAATTCAATTTCAATTCGACAACCACTTTGAAACTTAACTAAAACTTAAAATACTTAATCTAATAACAACATTTTAGATTTTATAAGTGAATGTTTAATATTAATGATAGTAGACACAACAACAGGGTAGTGATAACAAAAGGGTGTCCAGAAAGCATTTTTTTATTTATTGAACTATAGCTTAAACAATAAAAAAAAAACAATTCATAAATATCTAAATATTTCTGGACACTCGTTGTTATTTTTGATAGGGGGTTTAATTTGATATGTTGCCGGTTTTTGTCAGAAATAGAGGTCGTTAAATTACCTTGTTCGGGGTCTTGCAATTTCGTTCGCGTAGGTTTGTTTTTCACGGCTCTTAATTTTTCATGTTTTTTCACGAATTATTCACGTACATTATTGTAAGAAAACCCTCCAAATTTGTAAGTATGGATGGATTGATGTTTGTTACTTTTTCACGTAAAAACTACTGAATGGATGTTAATGAAACTTTACAATAATATAATTTATACATCAGAATAAAACATAGGCTATAATTTATAAAGATATTGTAACGGAGAACGAATGTAACGGGAATAAGGCACAGCCGCAAGCAGCCGTTAGTAAATAGTTAAAATTTCAAGAAAGGTGAGGTGGTTAAATAGAAATAGAAATATATAGAAATATTTATTATTTATTTAACGTCACAAAACATCATGGTACACACAAAAAATATACAACAAGCAATAAGTGACGAAAAAAAGGCTTCCACTCAGCATTTGCCGTAAAAGCGTACGGCGCTGGTTTTCAGTGGTGCCGAGAGTCATTTTGTACAAAATAGTTAGGTAGTTACAAACTAAATATAGTGAGCCTTATCTAAAGAAAATACATTATTTAAAATAAACGATACTAAAACAAAATCTTTACGAAAATCTCAACTTAGAAGTAAAACAAACAAGCCTTAGGTTAGCTTTACGTTATTGTGAATGGTGTCCGAAACGTAAAGTGTTATTTGGGACAATGTGTCCCAGCAAAATTTGTCCGAAACGTCAGCTACTCTATATTTTTTGTTGTTTGTCTTGATTTGAACTATTCCAGAATGAGTTGGTTGCTGATCCTTGTTGCCGGTCTGGTGGTCTTCTGGCTGCGCTGGCGGCAGAAGAACAGGCGTCTGCTGAATATGGCCATCGCATTCCCAGGACCGCCTGCACTGCCGTTCATCGGCAACGCTTTGTCATTCGTAGTTCAGCCTGAAGGTACGTCATTTGAAAAGTTAATTCAATCAAATCAAAAAAAATATGCCACTAGAGTAACCTATTACACAAGGATGATACTAGTAACATTGACATAAAAATTGCCATAGTGACACGGCATTTTAATAAAATTTAAAATTAAAAAAAAAACCTAGCCACAAATACCTACAAATACCATTTATCCATTATTTTACTAGTCAAGCTCAAGTTAAGTAGTCATTTTATTTTTTATTTTTTATTTTTCTTTATTAGAAAATCAACAGCAATTACAGAAGTTGGAAAGCGGGGTATATCAAGCTTTTATTTGATAAACATTTGCGGGATTGTTAAAAGTGATGATAAATGACTTTTATAATTCGCCATTTTGTGTGGGCAGCCATCTCAAAATAAAACATCATCTTTAAATAAAACATAACATCCACACAGAACAAACATCTGCGTTCATCACACAAATATTTTTTCTCGGAGGGAATCGAACCCACGCCCTCCAGCGCAGAATGCAAAGCTACCAACTGAGCTGTGTACCTAAGTTGTAATCGCTATAGTAATCCTAATTATTTAAAGAAACTATTATTATGTTAAGTGCTCTTATAAATTGACGGGTCAGCCCATGTGCAGGATAAAATCTTAACAATTAAAATTAATTGTAGTACAGACTTAAACAAGTGCGATTTACTAAGTTCTTAGGGTTCCATTTATTTATTTATTTACTTACTACAGATGTTATCTTAACAGCTAGCCAAAACGATAACACTATCACCATCAACATTGTTGCCTTGCGCACATTTTAAGGTAAGATAAAGATTTATTTATTTGGTAGCAAAACATCAATGTTGCAAAAGTGTTACTTACTACATTTTACAAAGAGGTACTAAAAATAAAGAAAAGTCCCAAAAAATTTAATGCGTGTACGCTAACTCCCACCCTAGGAGAACCTGTGTTGTGGTAGCCTCTTTCGTTCAATTAGTAACCAACAAAATTTAAGACAAGAGTGAACTGTAGGCCTACCACAAGATCTGTCTGGCTCTGTCTCTGGCTCTGGTTTTGAGTCTGGGTGAGCGTTCACCAGTGTTATAATTATACTGTGTGTGTGACGTTTCGACGTAGGATTTATTTAAGTCAACACTTACACAGACTCAAAGCCAGAGCCAGACAGAGCTTGTGATAGGCCTACAGGTGGATTATGGCTAAGCATACTCTATTTTAGGCTGCATCCTCACTTTTCATCAGGTGTGATGGCGGCCAAAGCTTAGCTATCTATATTATGGGGGTACGATTTCCATACAAACTTAATTTACACAACTATGGGCGAATAAAGTATTAATGTACACTGAAATAGCTGTAATAGGCTTTTACAGTGGTCCTTATTACCGGCCAGTTATATAAAGTTGGAGTGTCAGCCGTTGGTAGTGGCAGTCGGGGCTTCAGAAAAAGAATGACGAAAAAATTACTTTTTTGGTTTTTTATTAATATTTCTGTTATCCTACAGTTTTCTCCAACTTTATATAACTGGCCGGCAATAAAGACCACTGTAAAATTCTATTACAGCTATTTCAGTTTACATTTATACTTTGTTTGCCCATAGTTGTGTAAATTCAGTTTGTATCGGAATCGAACAACCTTAAGAGCGTTTATCCCGAGCGTCGTGACTCAAGTTTGGGTAAATATACTCACCTAGCTATACAGTTACACCTAGCACGCACACAGCCGTCTGTGTTGGAGCGCGTATCATGCGCCGCATTGAATGAATCACCTTGATACTTTACCAGCTCTTAGTAGGGAATGTATTCATTTTTCGTAAGTAGGTACAACATTTTGTTGAATGAGTACCTACTTACGCAAAAACGGGCAGGTATGTTAAAATAAATCAAAATTATTTCGTGTAAAATACAATTTTAATATTTATCGTCTCTAAGTTTCATGGACTTAGCTTTTCGGGGATCAATAACTTCGGGTAATAGAAATTTATTATAAAAACTGACTAGCCGATGCTCCATGTTCTCGCTCCAAAATGTATCGTCCCTAATTATTTTTTCTGTCTTTAATTAAAAATTTCTGCCTGTCCACACAGCAAATAGACAGTAATTTCTATTCGTTACGTGCAGCTGCCCTTGTATTTGATAAAACCAGTCATGGCGTCGATTCACGGATACATCTATTTACCAGAATAACATTTTTTTGGTTAATAGCGATATCTGCCTCTAATCCGAATGCCGGACTAGGACATTTTATTTCGGTGATACCATCATCTTCAATTAGTCCATCCGGCGAAGCACCTGTAACCATAATAAATTTAAAGGAAACAATGATAAACAAGGAATAGGTCAGAAATCGAAACCATAATGCGAACTCAGAAGAAACTACATAAAATCATTAAAAAAATAATATAATGCATGCAATAGGTCCCAATAAAATATGCAGTAGGTAGGTACTGATGTACGTATTTCGAACAATAGTACATTATGATATAAGTGCGGTAGGTTGAAAATTACAGGTGAGGCGTTATTGAAGCCCGAGCCGTAGGCGAGGGCTACAAGAAAGCAGAGGCGTTTTATAACACATTTGCGAGGAAATAAATAAAAATTAAATGAATAAATTGTTTATCACTTGTTAAAGCAGTTAGAGAATTTGAAATTAAATGAAATGACATAGCAGATTGTAAATGTCATTTCATTTAATTTCATTCCAATTCATCCCGTTTCATTCAGTTTCATTCGGTTTCATTCATTTTAATTCAGTTTCATTCAGTTTTATTCAGTTTCATTCAGCTTCATTCAGTTTCATTCAGTTTCATTCGGTTTCATGCAGTTTCATTCGGTTTTATTCAGTTTCATTCATTTTCATTCGGTATCATTCAGTTTCATTCGGTTTCATTCGGTTTCATTCAGCTTCATTCAGTTTCATTCGGTTTCATTCGGTTTCATTCGGTTTCATTCGGTTTCATGCAGCTTCATTCGGTTTTATTCAGTTTCATTCATTTTCATTCAGTTTCATTCGGTATCATTCGGTTTCATTCCGTTTCATTCGGTTTCATGCAGTTTCATTCAGTTTCATTAAGTTCATTCGGTTTCATTCGGTTTCATGCAGTTTCATTCGGTTTTATTCAGTTTCATTCGGTTCCATGCAGTTTCATTCGGTTTCATTCAGTTTCATTTCATACATTTAGCATCTGGATAAACCGTACGTTATACCTTATTAAAAAGCAACCCGTGCGTTTTACATTACATTACCAGACTAGTGCGTAATGACATACATTACGATATTGAAATCGGTGAAATTAGAGACCTTTTACGAGCAAATGTGTTATAAAATTAATTGATTACTTTACAATCATAGATAGCTCATCAACTCGGTGCAAGTGGCTCCGTGCTTCGAACACTAGCTTTGGTATCGTGCGGACTTGCGGACTGGATGACTATATTTTGAAAGTACCCGCTATTTTCGACCTTTTCTTCGGCGTGTTATGTTTTATGATAAATGCAATAATGATTTTCATAATGCAAATTATTACTACTTCTATCCCCGTGTACGTTTAATAAAAATGGGAATTGACTATAACATGTTACGTTGTAAAAAGTAACCCCTGGGTAACATACCTTTTAGCTTCATTAGCCTTGACCAAATTTTCGCAATTGGTGACGTACTCGTTACTTTTTTTACGTGATGTAGCCTGTAAGCGGCTTTTTATGCCATATCTGAAATAAAAGTAAAGAATGAAACCTGAATTAAAAAGAAATACAAATTAAAAATAATTAACTATTTTTTGCGTACCAGAAACCGGGGGTAATTAAAGTTAATAAGTTAATGCAACACCATTATTTTAAAATACAAAAAAAAACTCACCAAAGTTTTGTTAAACCATAAAAAGTATCAAAACGTCCCAGTAGCGCTATAAACTCGTGAAGCTACAATACATTTTTTTGAGGCTTGCTGCTTGCTTGCAGCGACCGGGAGCGACGCACGTCCTACCTCTGAAAGGCCTCGGCCGGCACTGAGCGTTGACTTGATTCCGCGCCGATTATATAGTAATACGAAATAATTCATAGTAAAATAAATATTCATGTTATAAAAAAAAAAATCAAACATGTTTTAAAACGTACACTTCTTCATTTACTAGGCAAAAAAAAATACCAAAAATACCTCGGATTTCATCATAAACTAACACGTCTAATATCTCCAAAAGTGGCTAAAAATTACTCCTTTGATTATTTTTTTCATGAATGAAAACTTACAGGAATCGTGTTTATTCTGCCACTAAGAACTAATAAAATGTTATTAGCTTTTTTATACGAAAATTTTATAAGTTTGTCGTTTATAGTTTTATCATTGAATCGCATCTGCGTAGACCATCAACCGAAAGTTTAGGAAAAACAGATGAATCTTATGAAAAAACTATACAACCATTTGAAAATGTTTTTCCCATATGATTAAGTTTTGGTCATTCCCAATAATATGAGGTCAAATTATCTTCTGTGCAAGTTACACATATTGTTTTATTGGCCGTCTGAAATCATCAATTTACGGATGAACGTTCTTAACGATGGCGTCAGTGTATAGCTGTCAAATATCGAACTGTCAAAGTTCGTGGCATTGTGTAATATGGTGTATGGGTTGGGGAAGGGGCTGCGCAAGATAACTTTGAGCGTGACAGATGGCGCAAATTTAAAAATAAACTGAATTCAAATCTTCCAATCACAAATATGAATCACCTCACCTCTCTGCCTCAGCAATATGTTGGTTGGATTGCACCCAACGCTGCTCTTCCATCAGAGCCATAGGTCTCATCATTGTATATACCTAAGTCGATAGGCAATCCAATTTACAATGACTTAAATTTAAAATAACCCGTTCGTCAATTAGGTACTTAGATTTCAAATGCACGCGTTATAATAAAACTAGCAGTTGGTAACCGAGCTTCGCTCGGAATTTTTTTCGTTAATTTGTACTTTTAAAAAATCATATGAGTCTTATTATCATCTTTACTGGTTTATTCTTACTGAACAACGCCATCTGCTGGGCATGCTTGCAGTTAGTTGCTCACAATCGTCAATAGATGGCAGGAGCAGTCACATATTCAGTTTATGTTTAATTATTGAACTCTGAAAGAAATAATCATTTTCTTAAAATGAATCCTAGCTAGATCAATTATCGCCCCCGAAAACCCCTGTATACTAAATTTCGTGAAAATCGTTGGTGCAGTTTTCGAGATCCTAAATATATATATATATACAAGATTTTCTCGTTTAAAGGTATAAGATAAGATAAAAGAAAATTGACCACATGGTTCTTAGATTTTTTATTTTACAAGTTAAACATTTACAATATTTGGTATCAGCATAGATCAAAGACATCGCGACATAGACTTACTAGTATATTCCTACAATTGAAATCATGTATGCAAATGTAAAATACTCCGGTATATCAGTCGGTACTATAGTTTTCGCCGTGATATGGCTTAATAAGAACCCCAAATTAGATATGACGTTAGCGGACCCCGTTCCGTAGTAGTAGGCCTGGATCACGAGCTTGGAGCAGTAGCTGGTGTCTCTACTTTCAAAATCTGGACTAATCAAGTACCTGATATGGATTGTTTTCTCTTCTCCCCCTAATACAGGATTGTAGTAGTGAGTGTAAGCCCAGTCGGCTGCCATGATCGCGATAGAGTTGTTACAACATCGGTACACCGTTATACTACTATCTGATTTGTGTTCCTCGAACCAGTTGTCTTTGGAGATCCGACGGTTGTTGTCTCTGTCGTTTTTTGTTGCTGACGATGAAGATGATGATGATGAAAAAAAGGAACCCCCGCCTCCAGTCTGAGGAACGCCGGGCATCTCGATCACCCAGTAGTCCGTCGCCATTATCGCCGCGTGCCCAACTAATCCGGATAAAATTCCACTTCTGCTGATCAAAATATCACCCTTCCTCACAGTATTTAGGAATGCCGCTTTCTTTTGCGCTGGTGTCCTTACCATTTTCTGCAATCTGAACTTTAAAAAATCCATGACGAACTTCTCTTCTGGACTTCTTATATAAATACGACAGAAATAATGAATATCTTTGTGTTGGAAGCGAAATTGACTCTGAAAATAAGAACATTTTCATAAAATCTACTCGTATTATAAAAACAGGTATTTCAAGAAGCTAAACCCACTGTTAGCCAATCTTGAGTCAGGTATAATAGAACTGATAATCGAATAGGTAGATAGATAGATAGATAGAAAATTCTTTATTGTACACCTTACAAACTAACAAAAGAGAATTTAACACATAAATACTATTATCTAAATGTACAATGGGCGGTCTTATCGCTATAAAGCGATAAGACCAAAGCGATAAGCGATAGGTAGATAAGGTACTACGGCACAGCACTTAGACAGGGTATAATAAGACCATCAATCAATATGAAAAGCGTTTTGTATGGAACCAACACTGCGAACGCGACAAAAACACATGTTCAATAATGCTCGTCGCCCAAATTGTTTGTCCTTGGGCCAAATTGTTTATCCAACTGTCCGTAAAAGGCAGAGCCATAGTTAGTTAGTATTAAACCGTGCAACAACTTCTCGCTCGCACACTTTGACTTCAATTTTTTGAAAAATAAAGATTCATTGAACTTAAGTATTTATGAAAAATCGCTAGCAACTATTTATTGTGCAATCGCTAAACTCTGCGCTTTGACGTTCTTCTTCTTAACTCCGCACCTAGTGCTAGTTTATTAATCTTATTATACCTTTAAACGAGAAAATCTTGTATATATGTATACGAGCTGGTATGCCCGAGCTTTGCTCGGTTTTTTAATAATATTTTTCAATCTTACTAAGATTTTCTAAAAAATTATCCCAGCTATATTAATCGATTAATCGTCCCCGAAACCTTCTGTATACTAATTTTCATGAAAATCTCCGGAACTTATGTGTCGAGTGTTTACGTAGAAGTTCAATAGATGGCGTTCTCAGTGACACTAATTCGTGATTTCAACTACTCGGCAAGAGATGGCGCAAATTTTTATTATTATTAAAATAACTTTTAACACGAGTCTTTTCTGAAAATGAAACCTAGCTAGATCGATTTATCGCCCCCGAAACCCTCTGTATACTTAATTTCATGAAAATCGTTGGCTAATTTTCCGAGATCCTAAATATAATATATATATATATATACAAGATTTTCTCATTTAAAGGTATAAGATATATATATATTTAGGATCTCGGAAATGGCACCAACGATTTTCATGGAATTTAGTATACAGGGGTTTTCGGGGACGATAAATCGATCTAGCTAGGATTCATTTTAAGAAAATGATTATTTCTTTCCAAGTTCAATAATCTTATACCTTTAAACGAGAAAATCTTGTATATATATATGTATATATATATATATTTAGGATCTCGGAAACTGAGCCAACGATTTTCATGAAATTAAGTATACAGAGGGTTTCGGGGGCGATAAATCGATCTAGCTAGGTTTCATTTTCAGGAAAGACTCGGGTTAAAAGTTATTTAATTTAATAATAAAAAAATTAGCGCCATCTCTTGCCGAGTAGTCGAAATCACGAATTAGTGTCACGGAGAACGCCATCTATTCAGCTTATAGGTAAACACTCGAGACAAAGGTTCCGGAGATTTTCATGAAAATTAGTAAATAAAAATACCGAGCAAAGCTCGGTCATACCGGCTCGTTAAACATAAACTGAATATGTGACTGCTCCTGCCATCTATTGACGATCGTGAGCAACTAACTGCAAGCAAGTCCAGCAGATGGCGCTGTTCAGTAAGAATAAACCAGTAAAGATGATAATATGACTCATAAGATTTCTTAAAAATACAAATTAACGAAAAAAATTCCGAGCGAAGCTCGGTTACCAACTGCTAGTGTATATATATATATTTAGGATCTCGGAAATGGCACCAACGATTTTCATGGAATTTAGTATACAGAGGTTTTCGGGGACGATAAATCGATCTAGCTAGGATCCATTTTTAGAAAATATCGGCGTTCGGAGTTAAGAACAAACAACTTTATCGTAATATCATTACTCCTAGCGCCATCTATTGCTCAGAAGCAAAAACTAAGCTCTGTGAGAACCGGAGAACTCACAGAGAACGCCATCTTTTGACGAGTTTTGGAACTAAATGACTACGTAAACACTCTTTAGACAAGTTCCGGAAGTTTACATCTCATTCGTGATTTTTTTTTAAATAACCATTTCTTATTTTTTTATTATTATGTACTATGTTAGTAAGATCGAAAAATATGATTTCATCATTCATACGTTATTAAAAAATACCGAGCGAAGCGCGGTCAAAAACTGCTAGTAAGTTATAAATAGCTGCTTATCATGGAGGTATGATTCATCTCGGGAATGCTTACAGAATGGCCGAACGGTAGAAGGACATACTAACACTGAAGGATTCTATTTTTCTAAACAAAAACAGTTTTACTCAAAATACAAAATGGGTAGACTAATGATAGTACTTTAAGTATTCATGCATTTTAAAGAACAAATGCAAATAATCTCTAATCAAAGTAGACAAAGATACTTATAGATTAGGCACTCAACTCACGTTTTGCGTGTTATTTCCTCGCGGGTTGGCGATGTACTGTATTGAACTTCGCAACAATTGAAGACTGTTATCGGCTCATGCGCATGCGAAACACTGACTACGCCCAGACACATAATTTTGAAGGTCTCTTTGGCCATAACTGGCACGTGCGTCAAATTTTTTATACATATATTTTTTTTGCAGAAACCTGAAACTGATCGCTGCTGATAGCTTAGTTGTGTGCAAAGCTTTACTGATAGGCGCTCGATTACAGAACTCAAATAAAACACCCAACTAAAATTTGATTTTATACGTTTTGGCAAATTTATTAGGGGCGTGTTTAGTAACTCTGAGTAACATTCAGATTCAACATTCTAATTTCAAAGCGAGGGATTCAAGGTAGCCCATGACTATGTACTACTTCTTTATGTATAAGGAGAATACTATAATTTTCACGAAGTTTTATTCTTTGTGTAAGGTTTTGTGTCGCAATTTAAGTGCGTTTCTTTCTTCCTCACTTCGTGTACACTTTTAGAAAGTAAAAAGTTAGATTTGCCCGCCTCGGGTGAGCTTGAAACCTTCGCTGCACTTAGGACGTAATATTGACGAAAGCAGTGTGTATACTTGAATCCTTTGTTTACTATTACTATCATTTTATGAAGATTTTTATTATGTGCCAAAAAAAGTTAAGAGTACGGGGACTACACTTTTGGGACATTATAAAAACCTTTGTGATTTCCTTAAAGGGCCTTATTAATAATCCTGGCGTAGCGTTGGACTAGTTAATCCGTGTTTTGTCACATTTGTTCGAGTTTACAATTGCATGTCAATGCAAGAGACAAAACACGGATTAACTAGTCCAACGCTACGCCAGGATTATTAATAAGGCCCATAGTTAGCACTATAAAATCAATAAAAAATATTATTTTGTTATCTTAAAAACATAATGAACTTTATCGAAGCACATAAATATGACCGTAATGGGTAAGACAGATTCGTTCTTAGATTATCCGGTGCGTATAGTGGACGTTATTATTTAATTGATGTAGGTAAGTATGTATAATTACTATGCAAGTATTTCCCAGGAAGACAAATTACCGGCTCATAGAGTACTAACCAGTACTTACCACAAGCTCGATCTGGCTCTGTCTGTGGCTTTGGTTTTGAGTCTGTCTGAGTGCTCAGTGTATACTGTGTGTGTGGCGTTTCGACGTAAAATTTATTTAGTCAACACTCACACAGACTCAAAACTAGAGCCAGAGACAGAGCC
Source organism: Thera britannica (assembly GCA_939531255.2). NCBI lineage: Eukaryota > Metazoa > Arthropoda > Insecta > Lepidoptera > Geometridae > Thera > Thera britannica. The sequence continues at coordinate 7,486,890 of OW618039.2, read as the reverse complement.
TGATATAGCTTGTGGTACCTACAGCAAACAACTTAACCAATATGGTTAATTCAATGAAGTTAATTCTAGGAAAATCGCAATTACGATGCAGTTAGGGCCTTGATATACTAAGGAAACAACTGACTAAAGTACACACATTAGGTAAGCAAAGGTTAACTGCTACTTTTAGAAATATGTGTACAACGTGTTACAAAAACCCCGTAAAAAATATAATTAATTATCAAAGCCTAGTAAGCTATCATGTCAGGGAACCAGATTATTTAACAGAAATGCCTACGTACCTAATAATTGTCTACTTTAATAGTTTTTCTATTTTTCATTCATAAATGTGAATAAAAGGGCAATCTATAAAGCTGATTAGGCAACTGCCTAATCAGCCTTATCGATGTAATTGATATTCCGACCCTGATTGTCGATACTTCACGATGATGATTCTTCAATGCTGCACTGGTATCGGTGATCGATCACACACACAGAACTACTCAGAACCTTCGGCAAAGAAACTCATTCAACATCATTTGCCGAAGATTCTGAGTCTATCTGTCTGTAGTACTGCTAGTTTTAAACCTGTGGGGAAAAAAAGTTTAAAATAAAACTTGAGAGGTGTCAAGGGACACCCGGATGGAATGAAGTTCCTTTATTATATTATTTACAAAAAACCTGTATACACTCAACAAAAATAATGCGAAATAGAAATTAAAATATCTGGCTTGCTTTCTATAAGAGAGAGAGACAGACAGAGAAACATGCGCACGCCGCACCTTACTATAGCAAAAAGTGTCGTGATCACTTTTCGTAAGATTTTTTTCCGTCTAGCCCCCTTTCACAACGCGCGATAAGGAACTTCGTTCCAAAAACCATTAATTGAGACCATACGACTTGTAAGGTACCAAACGATGGGGATCGAACCCACGACCTACGGCTCAGAAGGCACGGCTACTACCAACTGAGTACTGATGCCTGACACTTGTATATTTTGACTGGTCTCTCAGCTCAGTTGGTAGTATCTGCCTTCTGCACTGTAGGTGGAGAGTTCGATCCCCAACGAGAACAAATATTGTTGTGGTAAACACAGATGTTTGTTCTCTGTCTGGGTGTTATATTGTATTGTAAGTATGCATTTAAGTATTATACTAGCACTTGGTAACCGAGCTTCACTTGGAATTTTTTTCGTTAATTTGTATTTTTAAGAAATCCTACGAGTCATATGTATTATCATCTTTACTGGTTTATTCTTACTGAACAACGCCATCTACTAGACATGCTTGCAGTTAGTTGCTCACAATCGTCAATAGATGGCAGGAGCAGTCACATATTCAGTTTATGTTTAATTATTGAACTCTGAAAGAAATAATAATTTTCTTAAAATGAATCCTAGCTAGATCAATTAATCGCCCCCGAAAACCCCTGTATACTAAATTTCGTGTAAATCGTTGGTGCAGTTTCCGAGATCCTATATATATATATATATTTACAAGATTTTCTCGTTTAAAGGTATAAGATAAGATATCAGCTATCTGGTTCCCATAGCTTGGTTTAATTTAGGGCTATATAATGTTGTGTGAATCATTTACAATCCTTATTAATATTATAAATGCGTTTGTAACTCTGTCTGTCTGTCTGTCGTCCTGTCTGGCTTTCACGCCAAAACTACTGAACCGATTGAAATGAAATTTGGTACACATATAGTTGAGGGCCTGAGGAAGGACATAGGCTACTTTTTATTGCGAAAAAAGGGTTGTAAGGGGTTGAAAATAGGGGTTGAAAGTTGTATGGAAGTATCGTCATTTTTAGAGCTAGAAACTTAAAACTTATTTTTTAGTCTGTTGATTTGATATAAAAAAATATGACATTCAAAGTTTGTGCTGGGGGGGTAGAGGGAGGGGAGTACAGGGGGGAGTGTGAAGGGGAGGTGCGGGGGGAGTGTGGAGGGGAGTACAGGGGGGAGTGTGGAGGGGAGTACAGGGGGGAGTGTGGAGGGGAGTACACGGGGGAGTGTGGAGGGGAGGTGCGGGGGGAGTGTGGAGGGGAGTACAGGGGGGAGTGTGGAGGGGAGGTGCGGGGGGAGTGTGGAGGGGAGTACAGGGGGGAGTGTGGAGGGGAGTACAGGGGGAGTGTGGAGGGGAGGTTCGGGGGGAGTGTGGAGGGGAGTACAGGGGGAGTGTGGAGGGGAGTACAGGGGGAGTGTGGAGGGGAGTACAGGGGGAGTGTGGAGGGGAGGAGCGAGGGGGGATGCGGGGGGAGTACAGGGGGAGTGTGGAGGGGAGGTGCGGGGGGAGTGTGGAGGGGAGTGTAGAGGGGAGGTGCGGGGGGAGTGTGGAGGGGAGGTGTGGGGGGAGTACAGGGGGATTGTGGAGGGGAGTCTGGGGGGAGTGCGGGGGGAATGTGGGGGGGTGTTGAGGAGAGTGGGGGGAGTGTGGGGGGAGTTCGGAGAGGAATGCGGGGGGGATGAAAGTGTGGCGTAGTACGACGCCATAATTATGTCTAAGTTTAGTAAGAGGGCAGACGACTGTGTCACGTGCACGCGAATATGACGTTGTTATTTAATTACTGTTTTCTTCCGATGCAAATTAAAAATGCTACCTATAGACATTATACCACGCGGACGAAGTCGCGGGCACAGCTAGTATTTATTTATATTTGTTTCAGAGTTGCCAGCAGTAGTGCAGTCGATGATGACAAAATACGGCAGCGTGCTTCGCTTCTGGCTCGGGCCTGACCTGAACTTCGTCGTCAGCGAACCCGATGACCTGAAGGTGAGGAAAAATAACATGAGCCTTGCAAGCATCAGGTGGGCCATAATTATTTTGTTCTATCAGCTAGTTGTAATAGTACATTATTGCAAAGGCCGCAAAATAGGCAATTGCAGGTCGAGTATGAGTTTGAAGGCCGAGCCGCAGGCGAGGACTTCAATGATACGAGACAGGCAATTGCCATTTCGGCCGAGGCATATATAGTGCTTTTCTTAAAAAAATGCAAGGAAATAAAAAATAAATTTACATAGTAAATTTATTTTTTATTAACCAAATAACAACGAACTCCGCTTTACCGCCATTTTTTTTTTTTTTTACAGTTTGTGCCGAAAGGTAAACGTTTCTGAGGCTATACAGCCACGAGAACGCAATGTGTACGATAGATGAAAGAGTTCTAAATTCAAACAGCACACCGTTTCATACAACATTGCCGGAGCGAGAACGCGCCGGGAAGTGATTTTGGTTTTTCAGTCTACGTAAATATGATACTTCGCGTGTTCTATATTCAAAAGTAATGACAATATTTCCGCGCATGTTTAAGAAAAAAAATATATAAGAACTTTTATATTATGTTACTTGCTGCTGCGGAACCCTTCATGGTTGAGTCCGACTCTCACTTGGCAACTTTTTTCGTAATAAAACTAACTGGGAAAAAAATCCCCCTTGTTCGGATGATCTTCTTCTTATCGTGTCACTGGTTCTTTCGAACCAAGTGTGGTGAAAGGATTTTAGGTGCGCCCCAAAGAGGCAACGAGCAAAGAGGTTCGGATGATGAACTATCGGGAACAAATGGCGTGATGCTGCAAAATTTGCTTCCAAACTATTACTTTTTAAAATTAAATAATAATAAAGGTAATCGCGATAAATACCCGTTTCTTTTATATAATAATTACTAGTGGCCGCCCACGGCTTCGCTCGCCCCGTAGCCGTTACGCCCCGTTGATTTTTCTTTTAAAAGTTTTTCCTCTTTTTCTCCGCTTAGGGAAATAATTTTCCAATTTCCTTTCTTAGTGCACCCCTATGCTATAAAACGAACACACCCTCCAAGTTTCATGCTTCTAGGACTTACGGTTTAGGCTGTGCGTTGATTGTCAGTCAGTCAGTCAGTAACGTAAGAGTTTTATATATTTAGAAGATGCTTCGAAACTGTAGTAATAGATTCAGTAATAACTAGAATATCGCTTATAAAACACATCTTAGGCCAACATCTTGAACCAACTTGACTTCCGCTTATAGAAACTCAGCATAACTTACTCTCTCAGAGGCTATTAGAAACTAAAATAATATGTTACCCGCTCATTAGCTGAAGAACAATGGGGTATGGCCCTCAATGGTATGGGTATGACCTGCAATTGTTGAGGGTTCCACGACCTATGCATGCATAATGCAGATTCATCTATCCAAACTACGGGCTGTGCACGGGTAGAAAATTCATAGGTTACTTCATATTTTTCACCTCGTTTTTAAACAACTCCAAATAGTGGAGGAGTAAAAAGTGGAGGTTTTAATTTGGTTTTTTTTTATATCGCGTAACTTCCGATTTGAAAAAAAAATATTTATCACTAATACCATGGACGAATTATATAAATTCGTCCATGGTAATACTTCCAGATTGGTCTCATGGAAATTTCTACAAAATCGGTGCAGCCGTTTCTCACTTATATTATCTTTGACCTATCTTCTATATCCATGCACATTCCTACCTAGAATTCTTTCCGTTACATGACATAATTCTTCCCTTCGCATGACATGCCCATACCACGCTAATCACGCTAACACTCAGTGACTAGATTTCTTGTTTATAAATATACATCGATTGCATCTTGAAGCACATCTAAGCATTCTGCGGTAGCGATCAGTGAAGCTCTTATCGTAGTCTGAGCTATATTACTACTACTACTTTTCTTCTTCTTGCCCTTATCCCAATAGCTGGGGTCGGCACAACATGACTTTTTTTCCATTTTCCCCTATCACTCGCCATCTCAGTACTGTTACTACTATTACTACTAATACTACTACTATAGATAGAGAAGAGGAAAGATGATTGGACATCTTGTACGACATGACAGCTTTATCAGAAATATTATCGAAGGAAAGGTAGAAGGAAAGAGAGGAAGAGGAAGACCAAGGATAAGCTACATGAGCCAAATAAAAGCAAAGATCGCCGTCATGTCGTACCTATAAGGAGGTCAAGGAGGTTGCCCTCAAAAGAAATACCTGGAGGAAAATGCATACATTACGCCGACAAGAGCGTTGCTCTTAAATAAGAAGAAGAAGATAGAGCATGGCGTTCACATTAAGCGATATAATTATTTATACCAAACCAACAGCCTTAAAAACTAGTTTCTAGCTCTAAAAATGACGATACTTTCATTCAACTTCTCAAGAAAGGCGTTTCACTGATCGCCACCGTAGAACGCTTAATGTGCGCAAGCCTTGATCCAGTACCTAGTAATTTAGAAAAATGTATAACCACGGGGCACGATTATAGTCTAGGAGCTTTTATAATGATCGAGCTTTGAAATAAGTAGTTGCATTGCATAGTATTAACATTATGCGGTTATTGCTACGCGATCTAGGATTCAGTCTTATAAACCACAATCTTATACCTTTAAACGAGAAAATCTTGTATATATATACACTAGCAGTTGGTGCCCGAGCTTCGCTCGGTATTTTTTTTTTTGTAAACTGTTGTTGTGAATAGTTTTAAATACGAATTACTTACATACTGATTAAAAAAAATTCGATCTTACCGACATAATAATAAACTCCACTACTCGTCAATAGATGGCGTTCTCTGTCCCACCAACTCATGACTTAATCAACAGATGGCGCTAGGAGTTATGATTTTATGATAAAGTTGATTATTTACTTTACGATTAAGAGGACATTTTCTAAAAATGAATCCTAGCTAGATCGTTTTATCGTCCCCGAAAACCCCTGTATACTTAATTTCATGAAAATCGTTGGCTCAGTTTCCGAGATCCTAAATATATATAGTAATTAGTATTTAAATATAATTCACAACAAAAGTTTACCAAAAAAAAATACCGAGCGAAGCTCGGGCACCAACTGCTAGTTCGTATTAAACCACAGAATGTCTCTGAAATGGGTGCGACCATTTCGGAAAAACATTAGTCTCTCTACGCATTGTACACCAGTCTTACTTGATGACAGGAAAAATAAAGGAAAAATTGTAGGTATAAATAAATAAACAAGCCCCAATTTAAGCATAGCTTGTACTATGGTAACCTAAGAATACAATATAATACCACAAAAATATTGGTTCACGGTGGAGATAGCACCCACGGCCAACGTAAAAAAGGAGAAATTTTATAGATACGGCCACATTTAGGCCATAAGCGGCGATATTCGGACAGCGATACAGGATCGCCTAGACGTGCCCGTATCTTAGGTTTTATAAATACCACAATCCACACAAAACAATTTAGCCCCAAATGAATACCCTACGAGGAAATTATTTATGTATAATATTAATTGTATATGCGATAGTTACCATTAACATCAGGTGGGATTGTTCCATCAGCTAAGTTTGTGCTATGGTTTGTGATATGTAATTGACATAATACTTATTATAATTATAGTATCCTTTGCTGAAACACTTTTCACTTCTATACTTTTTTTCGTTGGTTACAAAATGAGGGCGTATACACACGTGTACCAATCTTATTGCAACTACTGTTCTTTTTTCTTGCGTTTGTCCGCAATTTCACCTGCTGTGAGTGACGCTTCACTAAAAACATCCAAATTAAAGGTGTTCGGAAAAACAGACGCCAGCAAAGAATTCCACTCCTTGGCTATCCGCAACAATTTATTCTTCACATTTTTAGCTGTTCTAAACTAAACGAGAGCTATCTATAATGAATTTCGTTGAGAAAGCACTGCACTCACCACATAGCTAGACCGGACTGGGAAGCTAACCGATCACTAGATTTATATAGCCAGAGATTATTCAAATTATACAGCTTCACCCCGTTAATTAGTCAAACACCCTATTCAATTCATAATTCATAAAGTACGAAAAACTTTAGCTTTTTTACGAGCTTTCTTAACTTTTTTTTTCTTAGATTGCACTAAGAAAAAAAAAGTAAAGAAAGCTCGAATACGAATATAAAATAAGTTTAAAAAACTTGAGAAACCGACTTCATGGCCTTACTAATAAACCAATTTCGAAATATTAATGAAATTCACTTTTTTCAGAAAGATTTCATTTTTCTGAGTACACTAGAGGGTCTAGCAGGAGCTGGTAGTACGTTTTTTGATAGTGTGTTTAAATTTTTAAATAAGTAGAGTTCTTTATTTTTGTTTCAGGCACTTCTGACAAGCGCAAAAACCAGTGTCAAAGGACCACAGTATAAATACATGTCTGATGTTATTGGCGGAGGGATACTCAGTGGCTCAGGTAATAAAAAAAATGTGGATCCCACACAACACTATCTAGCCCCAAATTAAGCAGAGCTTGTTGTAATAGGAACTGCAAACTGATATAATACATAATTATTATTATTTTGTAAATACATACTTAGAAGCTCGTAGAGTTAGTACGTTGAAGTGCCAATGGGCAGGTCATATAGCTCGAAGAACCGACAAATGTTGACGAATAAAGGTTCTCGAATGGCGACCACGAAGCGACGTCATTGTTAAGATCGCGGAAAGTCGATGGATGGAAATGACTCAGAATCGTTCTTCCTGGAAATGTATAGGGGAGGCTTATGTTCAGCAGTGGGCTTCTTCAGGCTGATGATGATGATACTTAGAATCACAGAAGAGAAAAAAATCTTAGAATACTGTGTGACAAAAATCCTGTGGGTCTCATGTCAAAATTCCAATTGAACCAACTCCAAAACCGTTTGATCACCAGTATATTTTATAGGTCCAAAATGGCGGAACCACAGAAAGTTAGCATTGCCAAACTACGGCAAGCGAGCAGTCGAAAGCTACAACACTGTTGTTAACCAGGAGATAGACTATCTCTTGGAGAGGCTGAGAGAGACAGATGCTGAAGAGAGAGGTCGCAGCGAGAATATCTACAAGCAAGTTGTGATGACTACGAGTTATGCTGTTTGCCGTGAGTTTTAATCTATAAAAGACCACCATGCCTATTTTTGCCGTGAAGCAGCATTGCTGTGTTTCAGTTTGAAGGGTGTGGGTGCCAGTGAAATTACTGGCACGTGAGGCTGAATATCTGTATGCCTCCAGTTGATGGACGCAGGGCAGTGCATCGTAGGGCGCGTTCCTGACGTGTGTGACCTGCGAGGCATTGCTTTGTTATAGGCGATGGTTACCACTTAAAATCAGGTGGGGCCATATGTTTGTTCCATCAGCTAGTTACATAAAAAAAAGACGTATGCAGAAACCATGCTAGAGTCTGAGTCATCATCAGATCTTCTACAACAAAATAAGGGCCTCGGGGTGTGGGAGGCGATAATGTACATCATGTTATTACGATGCCAGTTAAGCTAAAAAAAGCTGTCTGAAAGTTATAAAAAAATGGTAGGAACCGAGCCGTAGTTTGTTGCCTGTTCTTCTAGGCTTGGTCGCGTGGAACTGGCACCTAGACTCACCTAGCTTTAAGACGTTTCAAAGTGATTCTTGTATCGTATTGAATAAACGTTTATTGAATTGAATAAGCCACATGCACACTGGAGCATTTCAAACAGGATCATTTGCTTGTTTGTTCTGGCACTGGATGCTTATAACTTGTCCTTGATACTTTGTAGGATTTTTGCTATAGCCAAGATCGTGGTATGCGTGCGCTGATCTGTTTCGTCTTGACTGTACGTGGGTATCCTTATTATTATTCTGAGCCGAGCCTTAAGCATAGATTTTGACAGCTCTCCATTGAAAAGTGTCATAAATCTGGGATTGAGGCTTGACTCAGACTCAAACACTACTACTGCTGAAGCTGTATTGTTCCAGAAGCTCTGATGGGTCTGAGCAGAGAACAAACATTGGCACTACCACACTTTCAGGAACTGATCGATAAGTCACCATGGTAAGTATTTATTTATTCCCAAAGCCTTCAAAAAATAGTTATTTGTTATACAAGAGTGCAAAGCTGCTTTTTAACCGCGTGCTCAATTTTGATGACTGAGCAAGCGCAGGATTCTATAGTTTAAAAGTTAGAATCCTAAGCGTTGGCGAAGGAATCAAAAGAGCACAAGGTGAAAAATCTTTGCACTCGAGTGCAACACGTAACTTTTCATCCCACCTCAGCGAGGAAATGACTAAATGCAAAAAAGAACATGGCGCGACTAAAAGTAACACACCAAGAAGGTTCCGGAGTATGAGTTATTAAGTGGGTGATAGACGTACGAGCAAGTACGCGTACTTATGGCTCGCCGACCTTTTTCGCGTGTGTGTCACCGTAAGTACGCGTACTTTAAAACCGCCGCACAAAATCGACATCGACATCGCAATACAGAGTGAGTAAGCTTCACGTGTGTCACCAACGTCGAGCCGAGTAAGTTCGCGACCTTAAAAACCGCGTACTTTAAGTTCGTACGTCTATCACCCACTTTAAGGTAAGGTTGTATTATAAATTCGGCACCATGCAGGTAGAATTAAATAGGTTTAATGGTGTTTTGAATTCACAAATACACCAAGAAGGTTAGGAGAGCGAGTTTTTAACAAAATAAAAAAGGTTGTATGATAAATTCGGCACCATGGAGGTAAAAGTAAATAGGTTGTGTATTCACAAACTTAGTGAACACGATATTCTAAATTCAAATTTACTTTATCCTCTAGCGGATAAAAACGGCTTTTCCAGTCAGAAATTAAACAGCAAAAACACACTTTCAGAGCTGGTGGGATGAAATAGTACATTGTTACCTGAGTGTTGAAAGTCACGTTTTTTGAGTCCCGAGACGGGTTTGGCGCCAGAGCGTAGCGAGGGCGCCAATGGAGCTTGAGGGACTTAAAAGACTTTCATCCGAGGTAAACACTGTGCTTTTCATTACGAATACAAGGAAAGTAAAAATAAAAACATGAAAGAAAAATTAGTGAAAATGAAGATTGAATTGCCGCCTTCCCGGTTTTTTTTTTCTTTTTCTCTGGCGGGCCTTCGGCTTCGGTTCGCCAGCATTATTCAGCCATTATTTTCATTTTCATAATTTAAAAAATGGTAAATTGTTTGCTCAAATTTATGTTATTTTAAAGAAATAGTTGAACGTATACGAGTACGAATATAATAATTAAGCCGTATAAGGGATCAACACACGAGGATAGTAGGCAGTGCTAATTTTTATCATATTTTTTATAAATATTGTTGACATCGATGATATATTAATAAAGTAATTTAGAAGATATATTATTTATTGAATACTATCTTTATGTTATTTAAATTAAAATTTTACATTGCGCTCTAATTAGACGTTCTTACCGTTGTAATGGGTTTCCAACCTACTTGCTGAATAAAAAGTTGGAATTTGGTTTAACAACCTCCTTGCAGTAAGAAAGACTTAAGAAAGTTGGAACATGGTTGAATAAAATAGAACTTGTTTTTTTTTATAATTTGACAGCTGTCAGTAGAAAGCGATTCTCCCTAGGGCTGAAAGTTTTACTTTCAATTAGGCCCCTCAGGCAACTTCAGACCTACTTTCAGAGTATGAGTAATGAAAAGAATATTGTTAGATGTAAGTGGATGGTTATAAGAAGGGGTAAACCAAAGACAAGATGGATTGTACGAAGACATTAGTTGACAGTTATCTCAGATTCACAACATAAAAGAAGAGATCCCAACCCTTAATTTGTCAAAACCTGTAATTTTTGAATAAATACATTTAGATTTTTTTTGGCAAGCAAAATATTTAGTTAGACCAGCTGTTATATTTAATTGGTTGATTAGCAATCCGCAAAACCAGTTATCAGCGTAGGAAGAGGGTAGAAAGAAGATGATCTATGACCTCCAAATATTAGAGGACAGTTTATAAAAATGTGTTTGTTTTTTTTTATTCTAAAAGATTTCATCGCGAAACTCACTTTAGTACAAAAGACTTCAACGCGCTCGATTATTAAAAGAAGCTGTTTTTCTAATTAAGACAAATGTATTTCTTTACCTATTTCGTTGGAAAAATATGAAATCAATTCATGGATAATGCACCAATAATGCTAAAGAAATACTCAATATATTTATATACTACATGTACTTACACATGGATTAGTTTAGGTACATACCTACATAGTTTTTAGGTGTATGTCAGTATCACCATAGACCCTGTTTATTATAGGGTAAAGCAACATGGAGGTAGGCCAAGCTTATTAGATAATAATAGTATAATATCATGTGAAACAGTGTGTGATTATTCTAAGATGGTTCATTAGCCGTGTTTGCTAGAAAACCATGTTCTTAGGATATTTATCACTTCAGTCGCGATTTTTAAATTAACTTGCCCTCGTTTTAATAAGTTTTAACCGACTTCCAATCAAAAAGGAGGAGGTTCTCAATTCGGTTGTTTTTTTTATGTTTGTTACCGCATAACTTCGTCATTTGTGAGCCGATTTGAAAAAATATTTTTTTATCTGAAAGGTACTGCTTCCAGATTAGTCCCATTTTAATTTTATTAAAATCGGTGTTGGCATTTTTTTTTTTAATATTTTTTTTAATGTTTGTAACTGCATGTCTCCGTCATTTATGAACCGATTTAGAAAATTATTTTTTTATTTGGAAGGTTATTCTTACGTCCAGATTGTTCCAATCAAATTTCATTAAAATCGGTTTAGCCGTTTAGCAATGAAGTCGGTTTCTCTAGTTTTTTGAACTTATAATTATTTTTATTACAGGCTCTATGACGTAATCTTCGATAGGATGACGCTGTGGTACTTACAGATAGACCTCGTATTTTGGCTCACGGAACGGTACCAAATACTGAAGAACTTTACTGAAATAACAAAATCGTGTTGCAGAACGATTATAGAGCATAGAAAAGAAGCCTTGAATCGTTCAACAGATAGTATAAACAGGTGAGTTATCTTTATAATTAAAAAAAAAGAGTGCAAACTTAGAACTCCTTGATGAGGAGTTAAACTCCTTGAAGGAGTATTAACTCCTTGCACCGCAGCAAAGGCAGGGCGTAAAGACCTGCGCTATTACATTTCACTGACATATTTTGAGAGCGTTTCACTGATAGCCACCTCAGAATGCTTAGGTGTGCGCAAGCCTTAACATATTTTTGAGCGTGCCGGTGCCATGCATGCTGAAACTTAGGCCCGTATTCCGAAACAGTGCTTGAGTCTAAGCCTCAAGCATATGTTTTTAATTTTTCAATGTAGAACTGTAAAATAATCTATGCTTGAAAGTGCTTGAGGCTCGACTCAGACTCAAGCACTGTTTCTGAATACGGGCATATGTGGCAAAAACCTATGTGACATTAAATAAATTCACTCCCTAGAAATTATCAAGAATCCAGAGATCTAACAATTACTTTTATAGCATTACGATCTTGAGCGTTGCTTCTCTCTTTAGAAACACTTTGATGGAATCCGAAGAGGATTCGCTGAAAAATACGGAGCTTAGCGTGGTTGACCGGTTCATCCTATCCCAAGACATGAACGATGAGGAGTTGTGGCAAGAAACCTTCACGATATTTACTTCGGTAAGCATTCTGATACCGGTGGATTTTCATTACAGCAGACCGTGTGTGTGTCTATATGTAAGCGTAGTGTAGGACGCCCTCCGGCAAGATGGGGCGACGATCTGCGAAATGTAGCTGGCAAGCACTGGAGGAGAAGAGCCGAAGACCGGGCTCAGTGGCGCGTCTTGGGAGAGACCTACGTCCAGTAGTGGACTGATATAGGTTGACAACTGTCCTTCTCATTTAGCACGGGGCAGACCAAGATGGGGATATACCTAATGCGTAGTCCCACGCGGTCTCCATTATTATGATCATCACCTTCATACAATATGTATGGGACCGATTGCAAAAATCTGGAAACAAATCGGCCCAGACGGCGGCGGTTAGTTCTCTAGTACCTACGTCAGTGCTACGTCGTAAACTAACATGAATTTCGATGTTTCAGAGTCAAGAAGCGTCAGCAAAAGTCGCGTCTTCCATCCTCCTGATGCTGGCTTACCATCAAAAATGTCAGGTAGGTTGCATAACTAAGATCACTAAGTTAAGTTGGGAAAAGAAACGGACACTGACAGGATGGTTTTTATGGACGTTCTTTAAAAACTATGTATCCCATAGGAATTTGAAACAATACTTGTAAATAAGACTGGGTACCTCAGCACCAAAAATCATAAATCAAATGCAGTTATAACATTCCCTTACTTACGTATTACGAAAACAATGGATTAGCTAGAAGTGGTAACCGTATACTTCTAGGCTTGGTCGCGTGGAACTAGTATCCGCTAGCTTTGAGACGTATCAAATGAATTCATAAGATTCCAGTGGATAAATGAATTCAAACTTTGACTTGACTATATATGATGCGGCGTTTGTCGAAGTCCTTTTTACGCTGGGCGTTTGGCATCCCTATGAAAAGCTTATAATTCGTATTACTCACAGGAAAAACTCTACGAAGAACTAAGATCCGTTATAGGTGAAGAGGACAGATGGATATCAGACGAAGACCTCAAGCAGATGCCGTATCTAGAAATGGTATTCAGAGAAACGATAAGACTGTTCCCGATCGGTGCTATGTTGCAGAGGACCATACAAGAAGATATAACTATAAGTAAGAGATATATTTTCTCCCACTTCATTATAAGCCCTTACTTAGAAACCATACTTGAGTCTGAATAAAGCCTCAAACAAAGATCATCATCATTATCTTCCTGCCCTTATCCCACGTTAGGTGGCCGGCACGGCACAACAGGTTTTCTTCCTTCACTCAACCATATCATTCGTCATCTCAGTTCTCACTCACTCACTCACTCACTCTTTTCTCTCCATTAGGGTCTTGATGTTTGACACTTTTCAATGGAGAACTGTCAAAAAACCTATGCTTGAGGTTCGACTCAAGCATGCGTTTGACCGCAATCTCACCTGCTGTTAGGTGATGATGCGGTCGACGGTGTAGCACGCTTACCTAGAAGATACCTGCTCACTCTACTCGTAAAAACATCTCATATTTTGTGTAGTATCAGAATATCTATGCGGATATAATCATGTAGGTAAGTATATATTTTAGGTACTGGCACCTTACCTGCCGGCTCTTCGCTTATGGTTCCCGTGTATCACATCCAGCGTGACCCTCGCTTCTGGAAGGATCCAGATGCCTTCGACCCTGAGCGGTTTACCCCTGAGAACGTGAGACTGCGGCATCCGAACTGCTACCTGCCGTTCAGCTTGGGACCTATGGATTGTTTAGGTAACCTATTAGATTCCTGCTCCTCCATGGTCACTGATTGTTGAGAATCTTGACTTCTTTCCAAAAAGCTGTAAGACTCAGATTAGGTTTTTTAGGATTCCCTGGTTCCAGCATTCCGAAGTTACTCCGACACCTACGCCATATTAATCAAACATGGTCATACCCACACAACACAGATTTTCTATGGTCACACTCCTGTGCCTGGAGCTGCATTACAATCTTGCCGAATACTCTTCATGCCGAAGATCCTCATCAGATCTTCGCCAAATTTTAACGAAACTAATTTGTAGTGACTAAAAAAAAATAATCATCGAAATCAGATTTCATACGGTGGAGATGTCCAGTAGGTAACTTCATTTTTTCAAAAAAGACAAAAAAAAACTACAAAGGCTATCCTGTGGGCTAAATTTCGTCCATCGGTTTGAAAATCCGACCTATGTTCTCGCCTGAACAAGAAAATAGACAGCCGAACAAACGCATTTTTGGCCAATTTCGAAATTTAGACGCTTCGCTCGCTCGGTCAATTAAACTAAACTCTCTGATAAATTAACAGTTACCTTTGTTTAATTTGCAGGAAGGCACTTCGGCAAGAAGCTCATAAAGATGATCTGTGTGCGGGTGCTGAGGGAGTTCCAGGTGACATCCTTGGAATCCTACAAGGATCTCAAACTATCGATTGCTATTTCTGCCTCGCCTATTCATGGTTATAATCTCATTTTGAACCGTAGAAAATAAACACTTGAACTGAAACAATGCGTTTCATTTGAATCAACTGCTTTTTTGTCATGTTTCTGATAGGTCCGAAGCATGTCCAATTCCAAACCAAGTAGGTTCCATCAAAATGGAGGGGAAATGTCATGGAGGTCATGGGTTTGACTAGGATGCGAGCGTATTCAATTTACTCGGTAGTTCATACCAAGGAATATATAATACTCTCTACGAGAGGTTCATACACCGCGAAGAATTTTAAAGAAGCCCTATTCACCAAACTGCCCTTGTTTCAGTAGTTGGCTAGGAGCCACCCAGGAACCAAAATAAAGTAGTGTAGTGCATGCCTCATGTCATGTCTATAATATTCTCCTACTAGTTTTACATTCTCTTTGAGTACTATGAGGAGGAATTACTGAGGGATGGGATGTTCAGTAGCATCCGGTCGGGTGTTTTTGTTTCATTCATTCATTCGTATTTCATTTAGTTCGTTCATTCCGTTGTTATGTTACGGGCTGCTAGGTTATTATATGAATATTATCAAATAATCACATAAAGTACTGTTAATTTGTAAAATATATGTTTAAGAATAAGAGCCCATCATAAGAAATGGCTTCGTTAACTAGATTTCATAAAATTGCGCTTGTAAGTTTGGGCGCTGTTGGTGGTGGGTTGGCATACTATAACCTGAACGGCAGTAAAAATGAAAAGAAATTTGGTGTACACAACTCCTGGACTACGAATTACACGCCTTCCCTGAAGTGGGACCAAAACTGGGATCAGTAAGTACCTACAATGTGACAATAATCATTTAACCACATCGGTATCAGAACCACTATATTACCTCAAAAACAACAAAGTTTGCAGATGAGACAGCATTTACTCTTATGACTATTCTAAGCCTAGGCTGTTGTCCATATTACAAATTGAAGACGCTACAATTTCAGTTAGAAATGTTAGAACTAAAATACTCGTCAAAAATGTTTTGGTGTCAATGACATTTGCTTGGTTCAATGACATTTGCTGTACTATGTAGTTTTGATACCCACGACACAGGGAATCCTAGTGTGGGGTCAAGACTATGTATATGGGTGCCGGTTATTATTTGTTATCAGATTTTGTGTCCAATGTATTCTAGTCTTCAATGTCTACACCTTAGTTTATGTTACAAGAATTATGTATTTAGTCTTAATTTTACTTGTATGTTATTTATTTACAAATAAATAAATAAATAACCCTACGACTTTGTTAGCTCACATCATCAACAGCCTGAAGATGTCCACTACTGAATATAGGATAGGCCTCCCATACTTACATAAAAGTTTATGTACATAACTTATGTAATGCCAGGGCTCTCAATCGGTGAAGGCAAAATTGTGAAGAAACCAGATATTTTTTTTGTAAATAAATTCTTGATATAAACCTAATAGATAAATAAAAGCAAGACAGAGAATAAACATCTGTGATAATCATACTAATAATATCGCTGAAAGCTATTTTTCCAGCCAACCTTAGGATGGAAAGTAGTAAAAACAGCAGAAATGGACAGCGGTGCATGAAGTGTGGTGAAACATAATTAATTGTGTTTTACCACATAGTGATACAGAGCACTGGTGGTCTAGTGGTAGCGGCCCCGCACTCCGATCCGAAGGTCGTGGGTTCAAATCCAGTCGTGTACCAATGAGTTTTTCTGTCGAAAAATTTATGTGCACTATGCCAGTACTCTTAAAACGGTGAAGGAAAACATCGTAAGGAAACCGGTGTGTTGTAGAACCTAAAAAAGTTCGAGCAACACGTGTCAAGGGTCACGCAAAAAGGGCCCGCCAGCGGCCTACTTGCGGAAAAACCAGCCCGCATATCAAGTGCGGATGATAAAAAAATTGCCAACCACATCGTGATTGAATTTGCTTTCAAATTTTAATTTTCAGCAGAGAGCCTGAATCAATAGTCAAACCAAAGAAAAATGACAGTCCTGAGGAAGATAATAAGTACAATGAGAAACTGCAAAAGTCTAAGAGCAAAGCTGTGCGCCATATATTCATGATCAGACATGGCCAATACCATATTGAGGGGGAAACCGACCAAGAAAGGATACTTACAGAGTTAGGTAACTATACACCAAACAAGGATTAATCCGGTTAAATACTGTTCATCCTGTATGAGTAGGATTTATGTGGATTAAATTCGGCAAATTCATCATCCGCACTTTATATGCGGTCTGGTTTTCTAGCGGGCCCTTGTGTTGGGGGAATATGATCTGCACTGACTTCCCGCGATGGGGTGTATAAAAATAAATAAATAAATAAGTTTAACTTTATTTAGGTTCTACGATACGCTGGTTTCCTCAGGATGTTTTCCTTCACCGTTTTGAAAGTACTGCTAAATTTTTTTCACAGAAAAACTCATTGGTGTACACAAATGGATTTGAACCCGAGGATCGGAAGGCGGGGCCACTACCACTAGACCACCAGTGCTCTTAGAACTATGTTAGTAATAAACCAATAGGTACCACACGCAAACACAATTATTTAGACACTAAGCGAGAGATTGGCCCAAACACAGCCAGTTTATGGCCTGTCCATTACCACTAATAAACACTTACCTTCCAGGCCGGCAGCAAGCAGACTTCACAGGCAAGCGGCTAGCATGCCTCGACATCAAATGGGATCTACTGGTCCGTTCCACCATGACCCGAGCTCAGGAGACAGCCAAGCTGATCCAAAAGCATTTGGACAAAGATATTTTAGTGAAAGACTGCCAGTTGATAGAGGAGGGAGCTCCAATCCCTCCAGAGCCACCGGTGGGACATTGGAAACCGGAGCCCAGAGTGAGTTTGATATCTGTTAACAAATGCATAGATAGAAGGTCATTTCCTGAGTGAACAGAACAGGATTTATGTAAAAATGCGGCACTATAATAAGTGGTATATGCCATGTAACCTATGCGTTGTGAAAAATACTGATCCAAGGACCAAGGGAGTGCAATTTTGTTAGATACCTTATTTTTTGAGGTCAATAAATATCTTTTCATTACTCATACTCTGAAAGTAGGTCTGAAGTTGCCTGAGGGGCCTAATTGAAAGTAAAACTTTCAGCCCTAGGGAGAATCGCTTTCTACTGACAGCTGTCAAATTATAAAAAAAACAAGTTCTATTTTATTCAACCATGTTCCAACTTTCTAAAGTCTTTCTAACTGCAAGGAGGTCGTTGAACCAAATTCCAACTTTTTTTCAGCAAGTAGGTTGGAAACCCATTACAACGGTAAGAAGTTTTAAAAGTCTAATAAGATAGCGCAATGTAAAATTTAAATTTAAATAACATAAAGATAGTATTAAATAAATAATATATCTTCTAAATTACTTGATTAATATATAGCTTCAACTATTTATTTAAAATAACATAGATTTGACATTTACCATTTTTTAAATTATGAGAATAAAAATAATGGCTGAATAATGCTGGCGAGCCGAAGCCGAAGGCCCGCCAGAGAAAAAGAAAAAAAAAACCGGGAAGGCGGCAATTCAATCTTCATTTTCACAAATTTTTCTTTCATGTTTTTATTTTTACTTTCCTTGTATTCGTAATGAAAAGCACAGTGTTTACCTCGGGTGAAAGTCTTTTAAGTCCCTCAAGCTCCATTGGCGCCCTCGCTAACGCTCTGGCGCCAAACCCGTCTCGGGACTCAAAAAACGTGACTTTCAACACTCAGGTAACAATGTACTATTCTCTTTCTATGTGACGAACTTTGTGTTGCGACGCGTCAAAAGCTTAGCACAAAATTTGCGTTTACAAAATCCCACTCCCGCGCTCACCCTTGGTCCCTGGCTCAGTATTTGTCGCACCGCGTAGGTCACATGGCATAATACCACTTAGTATATTGATAGCATGCATCAATCCCTTAGGAGATTGGATTTTGACATACCATATAGGTAGCGGCACATAACTTTAGCGCTGCCCGTTATTACACAGAAGTCAAAAATACCTACCTGAGGGGGGCTCGCGGGATGAAGGGCGGGCGTGCGTAGCGCTGATTGGCTCTCCAGTCGCACTCCGCTCTCTGTACCAATAGGACACTGCACACATCCACACATCCAGTGTGCGCGACATGCGCACACTACGACGCATGCGCAACTATCCCCTCCGCGTATCGCTCAGCGCTAAAGTTATGTGCCGCTAGTTATATCATATTTATAGCATGCATCAAATCCATATTCTAACTTATCTACTGACGTCATAGAATGAAGAATCCAACTTGGAATGATACTTGGCTATGTTCATTAATATATTACATGCTTTGTTGTAGCTTTTATTCATCTTGAGGCCACTTCACGTATCAAAACTAAAGTCACTGGATCAAAGCAAATCTGTAATGTCAATTTCAACCTTGTTTCGATAGAAATAACGAACACCATTTGTGACCAATAAAATTATTTAAATTTTCAGGGAAAATATGAGATGAAAATTAGAATTTGACTTTTTTATGTGAATGTAGAAATAGAATCTCTCCTTAGAATGTATTGTGACTAGGGCTTGCTATCCGGATATCCGGATATCCGAATTATCCGAATATCCGCCAATTTTCAAATCCGAATAGTGACAAATAAATTATCCGGATAATTCGGATAATGCGGATAGTATGTAAAATCTAAAATTACAATGTCTTCGCAAGAGTATCCATCCTCACTTTGTCCAAACCACAGTGATTTGACAACAATACAGATAGAAATCTTAAGCCCAACTCCAGTTAATTCAATAAATATTTCTGATTTCTGATTTCTGATTTCCTTAAAATAACGGAGAAGGCAGCAATGTTCTAGTGAACCGGATGGTGACACGGTGGTGGATGTGGAGGGACAAGACTCAATAAGTTCCCTGGGCCCTGTCTTGGACCTCGCTTCTTCTGTTGCGGAGCAGTGCAGTACTACATGCTCCATAGTTTCCTTGTCCTGTAGGCAGCCCCGACACAGGTCGCTGTCTGTAGCTCCAGTCTTCATGAGGTGGTTGTTGAGGTCGCAATGGCGCGTGATGATTCCTACCATCAGTTTTAAGTCTTCTCTTTTCAACTTGAGTAGGTTTGTTGTGATGTGCTTATCCATCGCTGGAAGCATCGCTTTTGTGTGTTTGCAGTCTGATCTGCGTTCCCATTGCTTTTGGTGTGCTCCTTATGGGAGTACATCTATCAGCCTATTCCTTATTTCTGATGATGGGGGCTTGCAGAGACCCAGGTCGTCTGTGGTAGGTGTCTGTTTCGCACCCGCTCTTGCTAGGGAGTCGGCTTCATTGTGTCCTGAACACGAGCCATGACTTATTGTCTATTTTAAAGAATTGAAAGATGTTGGAGGTCGAGATAGGATCTACCGTGCCTCTTCGGCTTTCTATTTGGTACTTTTTTTCTGTCGTGGCTATTCTGTCGGTTCCCTTTATGGCCTCCGGAATGGCTTGAATGGCCTTGTCCAGAATTCTTGGGGGTTTGTAGGTTTACCACTTTTCCACTGGTTCGTGGATCTTATCCTTAACGCTGCTGACATCGCCTCCTGTTGTATGTAGAGATGGAGGGGCGTTAGTCCTAGTATCATATCCAGTCCCGCAGACGGTGTTGGTATTGCGCAACCGCTAATCAGGGCGCACGTGAGCCTTTGTACCTGCTGCAGCTTGCTGATTGTGGTGACTAGGTTTGTTCTGGGCCACCATACCACGGCACCGTAGGCTAGCAACGGCCGTACCATGACCGTGTACATCCAGAGACAAAGCTTGGGTTTAAGCCCCCAGTCCTTGCCAACGGCACGTCTGCACTGCCATAGTACGTTTTTGGCTTTTGTCGTTACGTATTCTAGTTGTTTGCCCCATAAGAGCTTGATATCTAGCCATATTCCGAGATATTTGACCTCTTTGCTGAGAGCCAGTTTGGTTCCAAAAAGGGAAGGTAGTTTTAGATTTGGCAGCTTCAGCTTGCGAGTGAAAAGTACAAGTTCTGTCTTGCTGGGGTTTACTGTTAAGCTGTGCGTGTGGCACCAGGACTCCACAATATGGAGTGCTTTCTGCATTTTCTCGCATAGGGCCGATTCTAACAATCCCGAAATCATGATTGCGAGATCATCGGCATAGCCTATGGTTTGTAGCCCGTCCTTATTAAGGGAGTCAAGTAACTCGTTAGCTACAAGTACCCACAGCATATTTAATGAATAGTAGAAACTTAGTTTTTTAGTACGTTATAAATGTTTTTGATTTATTCGATTGTTTTAGGACAGAAGTTCAGACTTTTTTGTGATATCGTAAACGTAAACTTGAATAAAAAGTACTCCTACATCATTTATTTAGTTTTTCTTAGTTTATTTCAATCATTATCCGAATTATCCGGAAAATCCGGATATCCGAATAGTAGAGTTCACTATTATCCATATTATCCGAATACTAAAATGTGACGGATAATGCAAGCCCTAATTGTGACTTGTTACTGACCAGTTTTGCTTTTTGTTGTTTGTTTATTTTATTTTCATTCACAACCTCATTATTTTAAAACCACATTAATTGAGCAATCCCTATATTTTCCATTATCGGTGAAGAAAAACATCTTGAGGAAACTCGCGGCTTAATCTGCTTTCTTGTAGATTAGGCCGACTAAGCAGTGCGGATGGTATAAGACCTAGGTCAGGTTCTCATGTCTAAGAAGATTGTCAGTTAATGAACCTGCTGCTAAAAAAAAAAAAAATACGGGTTGCACTCCGGGAGTGCCGGCAGAAGTGAAAACTTGATTATTAACGTTGAGCATGTTTGATATTTTGGAATGGTTAGGGGGGGCTTGTTTGTTATTTGGCACGCTGTAACATACACGAACATTCGCGCAAGCGCCCTGCGCTGCCTAAACGAAACAGTAGGCCCAGGCATACATTTTCGCCGCGCCGTAGAGAGGGGATAGCTGTCTACTCTCCATCCGTCTTACGCTTTTTCGATCAGGTCACGTGTCCTGACGCGCTGACGCGAGTTTAAGATTTTATACCCATTACAGAAAAAGTGCTCAACGCCGCTAAAGAAGTTTTCACTTCAAAAAAAAACCCCCCAGAATCTTCTTTAAATCCCGATCGTTTGCGAAATTCCGTCAATCCTTCTCTTCTTCTTAAATTTAAAAGCTCAGCTGTTTTCGTTTCTGATGCAGTTTTCTCCAATGAGTCTGTATAATGCGGCCTCCTTCAATTTTTTTATCCTAGTTCTAAGAAAAAAATCGGTTGTCTGTAAAGTCGGTTTACTGACGATAGTTGAACGTGATAACGTCATAAGAAAATACTGATGGAATAGTTGCATTTTTCAAAAGAATTTTAATTAATATTTGTTTTGATAGATATTTTGTATGGATATAATATAGATAAGGAGGTAAATGGAAATCACAATTGAATCGATCAAGTTACATTTATTTGTATTATAAGACGTTGTTTTATAATAATAAGTACATTTTGTATTGACATTATTTCTTTCAGCAAGTAAACTGAATGAAACTGAATGAAAATCCGGTCCGGACCCGGACCCGGACCCGACTCGGTCTCGCGGACTCGAGGACTCGAGGACTCGAGGACTCGCGGACTCGCGGACTCGCGGACTCGCGGACTCGCGGACTCGCGGACTCGCGGACTCGGACTCGGACTCGGACTCGGACTCGGACTCGGACTCGGACTCGGACTCGGACTCGGACTCGGACTCGGACTCGGACTCGGACTCGGACTCGGACTCGGACTCGGACTCGGACTCGGACTCGGACTCGGACTCTCGGACCCGGACCCGGAACCCGACCGAACCCTTACCCTCATTTACCCTTACCCTCATTAACCCTTACCCATTACCCGACCCGGGCTCGGGCTCAGGTAAATGGAACGACGAAACGACGTAACGACGCATGAGTCATGTTTTTTCGTGCGTGCAGCCGGCTCCATCGATTTATAAGACGTTATCACGTCAAAAACAAAAACAAAAGTATACCCCAAAACAGGGTGTTTTTTTGATCCACCTGTATATCCCTATCGTAAGCGATATTCCGCCAATCCTTCTCTTCTTAAATTTAAAAGCTCAGCTGTTATCGGTTCTGATGCAGTTTCCTCCAATGAGTCTTTCGAATGCGGCCTCTTTGAATCCTTTCTCCTATAAGTCTTTCTAATGCGACCTCCTTGAATTGTTCCTCCTTGAATCCTCTCCTTTTTGTCTTTCGAATGCAACCTCCTTAAATTGTTTTTAATTTTTGAAGTGAAAACTTCTTTAGCGGCGTTGAGCACTTTTTCTGTAATGCTTCGGCTACATTAGCGGGCGAAGATTCGTGTTGCGTTGGCGCGACAAAAACATCGTGTTCGGGTATAGGCGATGTTCTTGTCTACATTAAGGCGGGCGAAGATTCGTGTCGAGTTGACGCGATGCATCGTGCTGGATCTTAATTTTATTGAGATGGGCTTTGTAGTATGCCATAATCATCATCATCATTGTGGCGGACGCCGACCCTTAGCTAGTTAGCTTTCGCATTTTGTGTTGTAAATAGTTTTGAGAAACATCAAACTAAGGATAAGCATAGGTAGTTTTTATTGGTAAACATGTATCAATTCAAATAACTCGCTATAAGTTTAATGTCTGCTAATTCTCACGATTTAAGAACGAAAACACAAACAAAAGGATAATGGATATTGTTTGCATCGGGAATAGCACCGCCATAAAGGTCTATAGAGATTACGTTTTTTTGCTACATGCAAACAATAATGTTTTGTGTAAGTTGCATCCTAGTAAA
Organism: Thera britannica; assembly: GCA_939531255.2. Lineage (NCBI taxonomy): Eukaryota > Metazoa > Arthropoda > Insecta > Lepidoptera > Geometridae > Thera > Thera britannica. Next base: position 7,463,338 of record OW618039.2, on the reverse strand, counting down.
GTAAAAGCAATTAAATTTTATGGCCAGGACGACTAGGAAAGATTTTAGTCATTGTCTAGCGTGTATTTCAAAATATTGTTTAATTGTTTTATGGCACCGCGCTGTTGGCCCATAATCTGGGAAAGGAATAAACGGCGTGGGAACGAACGGGCCGGGGGTGTGATAAAAGGTTTGGAATCAGGGTGAGACGAGGAGTCTGTCTTGACGAGCCGTACGGTGTGGTCGATAACGCGCGGTTATCAGAGTATTGTTTTCGAGTAGAGTTAAAGACGCATGAACGCGTTACGCTGCCCGATTGAACCTCTGTCACACCTCCTCAGCCTACCCGATCTGTACGCTTCTAACTGAAACAAGTCGTTTTCTTTCATTGAAGTCAACCCTTAATATACAGTCCACTAAGAACATCATCCGATTCAATTGGTCCTTCGAGCTGAAACTGATCCTGAAAAAGTTGGTCCTTTGAAGCCGGATACTGATCCCCAAAAATTGGTCCTTCGAGGCCGGATTCGAGAACGGATACCTGACCTGAACCTGGACTTCTTGGAAGACTTCGTCGAGCCTGAATCACTTGGAAGCTGAGGCTAAGATCTAAGAAGGTGCTGCCACCGACCCTACGTTCCTGAGAAGCACAACAGAATTGTGCTGCCGCCGACCCTGCGTTCCTGATTCTGCGTTCCAGTAAAGCACTTGAACGTTGTGCTTGTGAACTGCCTTTGAACACTAGGTAGTTCACGGAAACCAGTCTACGGGGGCACGAAGGACGTGCCTGAAGATCACCCAACGGTGCTACTGCTTCGTGTCGACGTGCTTGAAGATCACCCAACGGTGCTACTGCTCCGTGTCCACGAGTTTGAAGATCACCCAACGGTGCGACCGCTTCGAGTCAACGGACTACGGGCAGCAGAGCCTAGCTGAGCGGAGCAGAGCAGAGCTGGTGCCGAAGGATCCACGTGAATAGAGGTTTATCCTCACTGTCAGGTACGCTAGGTAGGTAGGGCCGTTAGATAGGTAGGGACTTAGGGACGCTCAAGAGTCGAAGATGCCAATCCATGAAGACTTCTCCGCGTCACCCTTCGAAACCCCGCGCACCACCGCCCCCATCGCCCA